>JAHYIQ010000026.1:0-2400000 GCA_030673865.1 Melipona bicolor | reverse complement strand
TCCGTCCTTGTCATATATTGTACAACGCGCAATATATGTCTATCTTTGTCTCATACTGGTGCTTCCTTGTCTGTCCACGGTATAGATCTGTCCTTGTCACACACTTGTATGCTCTGTCTCTGAAGTTCGACTGGAACCATAGACGAAGTATATGAATAGATCTAGCATACAATATATTTTTTTCGGAGTTCTAGCATTGACTAAAGATAGAATAGACAGACGTGTAATACAGACTAGGTGTCTCAGAGTCTGAATTACCGACCAGGAAAAAAAAATCACTGGTTTTTTTAACGCTGCGTAGCGCTGTGGTATAAAACCTGTCTAGTTTGATATGGTAGGATGCGACACGAAAATGGTAAGGAAGTCAGGTGACCCGTGAAGCGTAGGATACGAAAAAGCATTAGATGTCCGATCTATTCTAAGTAGTCAATGGTCAAATAAATCCTGTCTTTATTCAATAATTACATGAATATACTTGTCAGTAATGAAATCTGAACATTTTTGTCACGAATCTTCTTATCGTACATTTTACCTGACTTACAACAAACATGGCCTTCTGCAACTTTGCTTACAACTAACGATACGATAAAAAATTTAAATAAAAGTTTATCATTAGTTCGTAAAACTTAAATTTCGGGAACACGACATCCCATAAGTACCAACCTGACGGAGTCTGAATACCAGTCGTACTCTCTGGTTAATCTCGATAGGGAGCGATGTAGTCGCGGCATGGTGGCAATACCAACAGCCACCAGCCATCTCGCGCAGTTTATGACCGAAGCGTCATGAAATCGTGGAAGCTTACGATAAAGGCAAATGGCCGCCGTAGTGTACGAGAGCGGGTTACGTGTATGATGTTTTACCGCGAGCAGTTTTTTGACATACGGCGCGTAAAAGGCGGACGGGCCGATCGATCGACGAGAAGCGTGATGTGAACGGGAAACGTGAGCTCGAACGGTGTCCCCGTGGCCGGCGATGGACCGTGAGAATGCCAGTGCGGTGATGAAATCGGTATCGGAGGGTGAGCTGGGCGTGGAAGAGGTTAAATTGTCGGAGCCAAAGGCAGAGGAGTCTGCCTCGCGTTTGAAGCGTACGTTCACGTTGCCGCGGAATCCGTTTCGGAGTGCCAGTAGGATGTTACGACGACGTCCGAAACAGAATCGCGATACGAAGGACGGTGGTAGTGCGGTGAGCACCAAAGACAGGAACAATATGCAGCAACATCAACAGCAAGTGGAGAGCATGCAACAGAACGTGGGCCGACTGCACGGCAGTCAAAGCTATCCGGACCGACCAGGCGTGAAGAAAGTGTTCCGAAGGCCCTCGTGGAGGAAGTTCATTAACAAGATGGTCCAGCACATGTCCAACGTGGGCACGCAGAACCACAAAACGTCGCACAGGGATGATTTCGGGTCCAGTGCCGGAGACATAAGGGTACCACCACCTAGGCCGGCGCACATACCACCTGACAGGGTGCCAGGGGTCATAGGTTTACGCAATCACGGTAACACGTGTTTCATGAACGCTGTATTGCAGTGCCTGTCGCATACGGACATACTCGCGGAATATTTTGTGCTGGACCAGTACAAAGTCGATTTGTCGAGGAGGAACAAACTGAACTCGAAGAAGTACGGTACGAAGGGGGAGATCACCGAGCAGTTGGCCCTTTTATTAAAGGCCATCTGGAGCTGCCAATACGACCCGGAGATGAGCACGGCGTTTAAGAGCGTCGTTGACAAATACGGAAGTCAGTATCGTGGCAACTTGCAGCACGACGCTCAGGAATTCTTGCTATGGCTGTTGGACAAAGTGCACGAGGACTTGAATCAAGCCACCAAGAAAAAGTATAAAATCATCAAGGTGAGATAAGGCCAGTCAATTTTTTTTGTTACGTTACGATAACACGTCTCCATCTCGTTCTATGTAACGAGCAGATTTATAATCGTTCGTAACGATCGGTTACATAATAACACCGATACGAACGATCATTAGACTAATCGTTATTATCAATTAAATTCTCAGTCCTCCGATTTTTTTTTTTTTTTGTGTGGGTGGAACGAAGATTATGAATTTGCGAATGCTCGAACTATTCGCAATTCGAATTTTCGATTCTGTTTTCTTTCTTTTTATTTTTTTATTTGTTCTCGCGTGTACCGTGCGTTCTCGCGAGAAGGCATGTTTACGTGAACAGGCCTTGAGCGTATTTTATTTATTATACTTGAAAAAAAACCAGAAGTGCCAGTCGATCGCACACGGTCGCGATCAGACCTTAACCTAAATCTGTTTCACTGTTCGAAACGTACGTGCCGCGTTTTTTCGAAATCCGGAGAGTGAACATTCCGGAGAAAAGAAAGGTTAACTGGAGATCGAGCGTTTACTATATTAAAGCATGAAACTAGAGAAGAATACAATTTGTATTTATAAAATTTTATTTTTTTTATTATTATTATACGTTATATACGTACTTTTTCAAATATTTAATAAATGCTTGCGCACTAACGATGAGTTATTATGAACTTTGATAATTCATCAGATTTTTATGATTGGTAACTTACTATTCATCAGATTTTTATGATTATTACCTGTATCTTTGGTATCTGATGTACCAAATCGATGCGACTATATATATCGCGCAATTATTGGAGATAATTAATACGAAAGATGATCTGGCAATCAGTTGTCACGGTTTTATTTCTGTGTTTCACGTGTTACAATTCGAAAATTATCGAAATCTTGTCGAGACCATTATTTTTCCAACGCAGCTATCACAAGTGTGATCAAACGTACAAAAGATAAAAAGAAACAATCCTTATCGATAACGAAATAAGATTCATCGAAACATAAGCTTGGTAGTATATATTTTTGAGCTAAAAATAGTTGGCATTTTAATAAACCGCGAACTTGACTGGTGAATCGCTTTTTATGCCAATGCATCGTGTAGGAAGAGATAGGAGATAGGACAAATTTTAGTTCGCTGATTCACCGCAACGAGATACCCGCCAACGATAAGTGACGTAACAAGAAAAAAGTGCGCATCACATAGGCCGATTAATTGTCCGTTTTCGCAAGTTCTTTATTCAATGTTTATTATTTAACAAGCATTCTATCGATACACGATCAATGACATTTCATTATTTTTAATTATTTCTTCTTTGTAGTTACACGCATAGATGCTGCGTTTTTTTGTTTAGCTGGCTCAAAACGACACATGTTTGCGATTACATGAGCGATGAGATAACAGATGAAGGAAAATGACTCGTGAATCATCCCGCATTTCAAATAAAAGGCAATCAGAATTAATCGGCCATTGGTATTTATTAATGATACGATCACCCACGTGAAAAATATCTCTGTCATTTATGTCGTTGAATTTTTACGAAAATGTTTCTTTTTTCAAATAGAACTCTGTTTTTCCAATTTTTTTTTTTCGTAACGTAAATAAGGCTAATGCATATTGCCTGTTTATCGAACTTTAGAAGCAATATCTCACGAAAGGGTGTAATTATAAGTAATTAGTAAGTAATTTCAAAACGAATAGTACAGTGTTACAGTTGAAAACGAAACACATTTGTCGCATAGGAAAGCAACGGTTGTTGCATGACAAAAGAGAAAATGTGAAATTATTCCAGGCGTTTCGCTTCTGAGTGTTCATTTTCTTCGCTGGTGAGACTAATAGGTCTCATGGCCAACAACACGATGGTAAAATTTAATCGGTATAACCATCTGAACTTTTGAATTTCTTTTTTTAACGCGTGGTATGTACTTTCTATTTTTACGCAAAATCATCGTTAAAATTTTATTGTTCCTCAACTACGTATTTGTGCGTCTTTTCACCCACCGTTTCAACTCTACCGAAACTACCAAATTTTAGGGGGCGTAAGCTAAGGAAAAGTTGATCGTCTTTTATCGACAGTGGCTCGTAAAAATATTCACTTATCATTGCGATAAAAATTATCTGTTTGAAAATATTTGACACATTTTACCACAAGTTGTTATCAACGTGACACATTACTGGTTCTTTTTTCTCTACTCTCTCTTCGCTTTATCCTCTAGGTTCACTCGATCCGTTATCTTATCAGCCTCGCATTTCTCTCGCACACTGTCGAAGTGTTTGTTTGGCATCAGATAAGGAAACGATCTTCGGCGAACGAGTCGATTATCCGGATCAGAAACTGACAATGTCCAACATGTCGCTTCTGTGACTTGTTAACTCGCTGCCACTTGTGCCACTTTTTCGTAACTAGTTTTTTCCTCGAGTATCCTTCATTGGCCACGTTGACCGACTTCTTCGAAACCGGTCATTGAAACGCCTTGAAAATTCGAAGATACTCTCCGAAGGCGTCAATAGAAAGTCACTACATTCGTACAAGCTATTTTTGTCATGCTCAACTATCTTCGGCGATTAATTCGTTATTTATGAGTGGAATTGTGGCACTCTTTCGTATAAAGATAAAATATTGAAAAAAGTGTTACTTTGATAAAATGTGCAATGTATTTGAGAATGTTATCCAATAAAAAAAAAAAGAAGAAAATAAATTGAGGCGATAGATACATGGAGTTTTCATACGTTTATGTGCAACATAATTTTAAACGAATTCGGCACCTTGGAAAGTAACCGAGACAGATTTGACGCTTCTCATAATGCACGAAGTGACTCGAACACGTGCTAAACGACGGTACACGATAAAATCAAAAATATATATACACGTACAGTAGTGACCTCATAGCTGACCAAACTTGAGACCTCGTAGCTGACCAGTGTTTATCCCCACCAATTCTTGAAATTGGGACTATCCCCACTCTACGCTACCTTACCATGCAGTCGCGTGAAACATAACACTGATACACACACAAAACAAGCGATATATATGATCTCGCTTTATACTCTTTCTTTCGATGCCAATTCCTGGAAAACACTAACCCTCGTAGATGACCAGTTTCGGCCCCGACTGTTGGTCAGCTATGAAGTCACTACTATATTATTGACCCTGAGGTAAGATCGTTAACTCTTGTCATTTCGAAATTAGAACAACACGCTGCTCGTATTATTATTTATGTGTATATATCAAAGCATAATAAAATAATGAGATTTCTCGGTCTTAATTATCATACAGAAAAGTAACGCACACTAGTTGAATAACAGTTTATCTTTCACAATGGCAATTAGAAAGCTTTGGAGTAGTATGCACCAACCTGACGCGTAACAAAATAAATTTGTTCCAACTTTGTTTACACGTGTAACTGAAACACTGTCATTGTATCGTGCTTGAATTGATTCATCAGCCTTCCTAAATTTCTCGATTATAATGAATCAAGTTTTATCACTTGCCTCGTGTGTTTTGTCACAGGCAGGTTCCATACAAATCTACAAACATTTTTATCTATTGTTGCCACGATTGCTACATATTTTCACGCGACATCTCGTGAACCACTTTTTAAGCGTTTTATTAAATCGCGTCGCCCGAAAACGTTCATGAACAAACGCCATGTATCTCCTCAGTCGATCATTTCACGAATCTCATTACCGATGATTTATCATCTCTCCTTGTCTCAGTCCTCGTACTTTTGAGTTACGCGCTCGTTCGTGACATGGTCAAATAGAATTTCCAGGCGTCCTTCGCCAATGTGTTTTTTTTCTGTAAATGTATGCCAGCGAAGCGTGAACGGATTTAAAAACAGTCAGGAAAATGGAAGGTGGCAAATGTTTGAATTCTAAATACCGTAACGCTATTGCATCTTATGAGAAACTACCTTCGGCAAGACCTTGAGAGCGTGTGCAACGCGATGCGTGTTTTTATGTCATAAAAGGTCGTCTCGTTCTGACAGATCACAATGAAAATCCAAGGAAAATTGATTCCCGTGTCTCTGAAAGTAAAGTTTAGAATGGCAATAATTTAAAATGTTGATCGTAATTAAAATTATATTATATTATATATTAAAATAAATACACGAGAATTCCAATTCTATTCCAGTTCAATTTCAATAATCGAATACGTGTTTTTTTCTTTTTTACGAAACTGATACAGAAAGAAAAAAAAGAAAACATAATAAACTCATCGACGACGGTCAAATATTTGTTGTCAAACAAACGATCAGCAACGTGCATCCGCCTTTTGAGCATCTTGTTGACACCGAAGTATCATTTTCCCGTAAATAACGTCATACTTTTAAATTCAGCTTGGAAAATGAAGACGATAAATTGATAAATGTACAATTTTTCTTAGACATAATGTAATGGCGTGTACAATATAATAGGAGATAAAATGAAATACTATGACTATATTATTATTTGATTTTCGATCGCGTGCTAACGATACACAGTGAAGATGATATGGCAGAAACGACGAAACAATTTGCAAACTTAACTAATTCCTTTCAACAGAATACATTATTTTCGTGAAGCATGGCATATTAGTCGCGAAGACATAAGAGACAATCGAATTAACAGGTTAATAGACAAGTCCAAATTTCAAGGTTAAAAAACTGTCACGTGATTGCGTTCCAGTTGGAAACGTGATCCATTGCTTTTGTTAACCAATTCAAATTTTTCAACTAGATATCATACTAGAAAGAATCAAGAATAAAACTCAAGGTTTACTCTTATTATTATTTTATCGCTTTGATCACTAATATAGTCAAGTAGTGGTTTTTAATATATATATGTAATACGCACAAATAAAAGGATTAAAAAGCTTAAACATTTTTTAAGCTCGCCCATCCGAATAAACAAATTCCTGCTTGCAAATATTCGCTCCTAGTTACTAGCTCCTGAATATTAATTGCTTAAGCATAATTAGTCACGTTTTTACATAAGCATAAACAAGCTCTGATTTCTCAGTAGTGACGTTGTTAATTAATAATGTGCCGTTTCTATGACGACCTTCACGTAATATTACGCATATCAAACTGTAACATCGAATTAATTATTATTTCTCCGCTCGTCTAGTTTCTATTAATCAGAGTCATATGACCCTGGTGTAATTTTCATCTAATACCGGATTCAATTATCGGATTCGTGATGAAAAAGAAAAAGACAAACACGAAGAATTTATTAAGAATAATATTAAAACAATTTTTTTCTTGATAAAAATATATTTTATCAAGAGGAAGACATTGACAAAGTATTACAATATTAAATATATTAAAATATATAATATTAAATAATATCTAAATATTAAATATTACATTTGTCTTTATTGTATTTTAAATTTACAAATTTTACGCATTCATCTTTTGGCGATGTCGATAATGTTGCATATATTGAAAAATACCGATGGAGAAACTCGAGTACTTTCTGATTCCACAGCCACTGCGGCATATTTCAACGCATTCCACGACTGTCGGACTGAAAAAGAAGTTAATTATAAGTTACGGGTCGAGGGACGTTGATTGCTACTGTTACGTAAGGAATGTTTAGAGAAGCCACGCTTCCTGCTTTTTGTTTTGTGATTTTCTAGGAAGTGAATTATCGATGCATCAATATTTGTTGTAGTTTGTCCTTACCATCCTTACCACCAACAGGTTTCGATGAATCGTTTCATGAATCATTTTGTTTACCTTGAAAAAGGTCATTGGGAAGTAACCACAGAGACAGGTTGAAGCATGTTGTACTCGTACTCGTACTCGACTCGCGCGTGGGTTTCGTAAAAACGTATATATATATGTATATATTTTTTTAATGATTAATGTTTCGTATCGAATGTATTAACAAATAAAAGATAAATGTAAGTTAAAAGAAAATTGTAAGTCAAAATCTAGTAAAGAATTAGTTTAACTCCTTGCACTGGCAACTCGTTCGCGGACCATAACGAGTGACCGAACCGTATACAATAATTCGTCGCTTTCTTTTTTTTTTACTCGTCGGTACGATATCACTGAATAGAAATTATTAAGAAGTAATAAACTTATCATTCGTTTTACCTGAGCTATATTTAAACATACTTAAAACTGAAAAAATGTTGCAATCTGGGACAAAAAATTCTCGACGTGCGTGGCACGTCATTCCAGCGCAAGAGATTAACTTATATATGCTATAAGAATATAACCCGAGGCTTGACATTGCGAGAGATAGTAAAAAAGAAGAGGTGATGTAATAAATTTTAATGAATTCCGTAAGGGTTAGCGACCGCCTGATCAAACGTATTCAACGCATATAAGTACACGCGCACCAACGTGACATTGACCAATTGTGAAGTTGCGAATTGTAGCGTGAGTCGTTACAACCTGTAAGCATCGAAAATTATTTCCGGCAACCGGATCGGCGATACATCCTGTGCGCAACTTTATAGTTAACATGTTTTGCGGTTTTTCAACATTTACGAGGAATTATCACTTACAGCAAATGATGTATTTGATGTATTTGGTTTTATTCAATTCTTAATTATCTTCTTTCGTTATTTCAATAAAAATAAAAATAGAACATCGCTGATAAATTCAGATCATTTTTCGTGGCGTTTAGCTTTGATTAAAGTTTTATTCAAAGTTTCTTTTAATTACACGAAACATGTATATTTTGTTCGAAAACGATGCAATTGGAAGGTCATGAAAACACTAGTTTCATGATCCGATTAAAAGAAGCCTTCCATGCCGACCGAGCACGCTATTTCAAGAATCCGATGATCTGAAAGGGGGACGGGGGGAAACACAAGCGAAGCTTATGGCGTATTTCGAAATCACTACCGATGAGATTTACTAATTGAATTATTACTTAAAAATTTTTGATCGACGTAAAGTTAAAATGCAAATACGAAGCATCAAAACAGATATACTTGTATGTTTAATATATTTACGAGTAAAAATTATGTAAAATATTCAAATAGAACTTGTTTCGATACTATACATGTTTTTGTATACTCGTGAAAAATAAATTTTGTAAATTATCACTGTCGCTTGTTGATAAACATTGTTCAAGTTACTAGAAATCAGATCGAACGCGAACTTGTGAATTTTAGCGAGTAAACGACAATTGTTTGGTGTTAATTAGGATACATGCATCACTTGCTTTGCTTCTGTCAGGTCTGTTACGAAACCGAAAAGTGCAACAGACAGATAACAACCGGTAGACAGTTATTATTAGAACAAGTGTGTTATAAATGATCCGTCTTTATGTATTTTGAATGATGAACTGTTTGTACGGGGATCGCATGTCTCGATTCATCTTAAAACAGTTAAAAATACACAGACTTCCCTGTTACAAATAAACGTTCATGGACGTTATTAAGACAGCTACATCAAATATATTCTTGTCGGTATGGGATACGACGAAAATATACGTTTTAAAGAAACGTGGAAAATTTTCAGATCGAATAAAAACTTCATGTTTTGTTTTCTTCCTTTCCTCTCTTTTTCTCTTAATGAATCGACGAGTCAATTTTTATTTTTAAAAACAACAAACACATCGACTACGTTAAATGACAAATATTTTTTTATTGCTCGCTTTCGTCATTTGTTTTGTACCATGCAACGGCAATAAATCAAATTGTCCGATAAAGTTTTACGATTTTTAAGTTAAATCTTTTTTTGCTAGTATTTTTCCATTTTTTTTTTTAAGCAAATTAATTCGTCTGATATCTCATCTGTCGATGACGTAAATAAAAATGTTCTTAAATGCAGATGTACAGAAATCTGCGCGGTTATTTGCATTTTCATGAAACATCAATATTCGTAATAAGGATTAATTATTTCGTCATTGTTTCTCAAATGATCGTAAACAGAGTTTGGTAATGTTAAGTGATTAATGAGATTACTAAATTGTTGTTAATCTAACTTTTTTTTTTTTTTTTTTAAGAATAACGATACGAAATACAATTCTGAGTTTTGCTCGGTAATTTTACTATGCTGATAGAAACGTTTTAAATCTTAATTTACAGAATTCGTTCGGCAGACCGGATGACATTGTCGCGGCGGAAACTCTGGCGAATCATGTCCGCTGCAACAATTCGTTTGTGCACGCGGTGTTCCAAGCCCAGTTTCGGTCTAGTCTAACTTGTCCAAGATGTCATCGACAATCGAACACATTCGACCCTTTCCTATGCGTGTCAGTGCCTGTACCGCAAAATCACCGGCAGATGAACCTTTTTGTGAATGTCCTCTATACGTCGCAACAACCACGGCAAGTGAAGATCGGCGTGAGCGTGAACCAGACGGCCAATGTCAGAGAGCTCAGAGAGATACTGGCTAGTGACACTGGTATCGACGAGAATCACATGTTACTCACGGAAATTCACGACGAAGGATTTCACAGGTAAAACTATATTCTTCTTGAAAACAAATGATTAATTATTATTAGTCTGCCAATAAAATTATACTATTTTATTTGTCATTCATTCTTCGCAGAACTTTCTCCGATTGCCAACCTTTATCTGTGATCACGGAAAACGACCCGCTTTATTGTATAGAACTGCCACAATTGAAGGAACCAGCGGAGCAAGCGTATATCTTACTGGTCTGGATTAATGTTCTTGTAAAAGGAGACTTAAGGCAACGTTTTGGCAGTCCATACACCATGCAAGTGTCTAGAGAAACGTCGTACGAAGATCTACAAAAACTTTTGTTAAAGGAGATGCACAGTGTTCTGGCTGACGATGTTCTTACTTCGAGTCAGAGTCCTGGATTATTTAACATACGCGTGGCGGATCCCGCTGCAACGCCTATCCAGGATGAACATCCGTGTATAGATCCCTGTGTGGAACACCCCCTTTACACGGAACAGATCGAGCAAGCATTGGCCCTATGTGCCGATGACTCCGGTCCTCAGCATGTAAAATTAATTCTGGAGTGGGATGAGGCTACCAAGTGTAATATTATTCAAGACGACAGTGATCAAATTGAAGAGCATGCCAGTGTGAAGCAGTTGAAAACGAATTCAGAGCTAGGGGGAGCTGTTACTTTGGAAGAATGTTTCGATCTGTATACGAGAGCAGAGATATTAGGGGCAGAGGATGCGTGGCACTGTCCGTATTGTAATAAGAAACAAGAGGTTGTAAAGAAATTGGGACTTTGGTCTTTACCTGATATCTTGGTTATTCACTTGAAAAGATTTCGACAACAGTCTAAACAAAGATCCACGTCCAAATTAACTATGTTAGTCGATTTTCCTTTGTATGGTTTTGATATGACTCCCCATCTCGCTCATAGTGGAGTTCAAGCGCATAACAATGTTAGTAGTTTAGGTGGTCTAGGTTGGTCGCCCTGGAAGAAACCCAGACCTCGTCAACAAAATATTCCAAAATACGACGAAAACGTTTACGATCTTTATGCGATTTGTAATCATCACGGGCAAGATTTACAGGGTGGTCACTATACTGCGTTTTGTCGGAATCCGTATGATACTCAGTGGTATTGTTTCGATGATACCCGAGTAGAGGCCGTGAATGATACTAATTTAATAACAAATGCCGCGTACATGTTATTTTATCAACGAAGGGGATTGACTAATAATTCTGGAAACTCTTCGGCTGCTTCTACAAGTTCGGCCGGGTCTGGACTTGATCACTGGGTCTCGAAAATGCCACCGTTTTATTTCAACAATAAGACTAATAATAATGTTTCAAACAACAATCAAAGCAAATCGCAGGAAGTGTTATGCCAAGATAAGATCGTGGAGGAAAAGAACATAACGAATTTCAATAGGGGATGTCGTAATTATGCTACTTTACAACCGAAGAAAAGGAATGTTGCGACAGAAACGGATATCGGTCAGATTGATCATTACTCGGACGATGAAGCACCGTGCAGAAGAGAATGGGTAAGTTCTTCAAAAGCAACAGCATGTATATTTTTGTACTACGGACAATTTACGAGTACTGTCGTTTTAATGCTTTTATGCTTTTAGGCCTCACCGAAACCTGTTCGAAAAATGTCGTCCATTACGTTAATGCCACAATCTACGATAATTCACAGTGCCAGTAGTGATCCAGACACAACGATAATACACGAGTCGACATTGTAACACACAATTTAAGCCAGATCTGATCTGGCTTGAGCAACGCTCAATGTTTAGTGCCTGGGACATGGTGTGTGAACGATCAGAAATAAATTAGAATTGGAGAGTATAAAGACAATTTTTCGCGAAATTTAAGTCCATTCGTTTCGTATCGAAGACTTAATATAGTCTGTCTAGAGAATCTTTCGCTCCGAATTTATACATATAAAATTGCTTTTCTTTTTTGTATTATCCAAACATCAACCGAGCAAAGAATATTAAGAGCCTCTCTAATTTCTTTTGTTTTGATATTAAAAAGAAAAAATAAAATAAAACTGTGACATTAGACGGATGTTTCCTGAGAATGTAAGTATAACTGGAGGCATTAGTGATTTTTGTATTTATATCGTGTTTACACAAATTGCGTGAATTGTATTGTACATTCTAGTTGTTAGAAAACTTTTTAAGAAAAGGACAAATATTATATTCAGTATCAAAAACTACGAATCCCTTATTTACAAATTGTCTATTGTTAATACTTAGATCTTCAACGCAATAGGTAATTAATGTTCTACATATGTCCAGCAAGAATGTACGTGTGTCAAAGAAACTTTGTACGCGATTTTCTTTTTTCTTTCTTTTTCTCCATTTGCGATTCAGAGATCGCATGCGTCGCGTTACAATGAAACTATGACAATAACTGAACCTTGTACGCAACAAGATTCACGTATTACACAGTGACTTCATTTTCAATAATAATTCTTGCTTGGACATACTATGTAGTCGCTAACCATTGCTTTGAATCTATGCTTAATTATAATATTTATATTATATTTGTATCACCCACTAGTGGCCTTATCTCAATAATTAACATTGATATGTCATTTGCAATCATACATGCATACTTACTATTTCGACGGCGTTTTATTACAGAACGTTGACATTATGTCGTGAAAGCCACCAAATTATATAACGTACTCTTTGGATTCTGACAAATCGACGACCAAGAAAATCCATACTTCCATTTCAAAGTCTCGTTCTTCCTACAAACAATCGGCATAATTAAATTTTATCATTCGGAAAAAAGAGATAGCGTGTCGGTTCTTAGGAGAGTGGCTTTCTTAATATATCCTTCAGCGATGATTTCCTTTCTTTCTTCTCTTTTATTGTCAAATACTCTAATTGCATCTCTCAGTTGCAACGATCATTCCACTTGAACGTGTTATGAATAGAAGATGATGGAAAGCGCGGAAGCATGAAAGTGAAACAGATGATATACGTACACGTATAAGTGTATAATATGCACATAAGTGTATAATTTGCGAGTGAAAGATATTTAAGTTATTTTAAAAGTAACATTTATTGCTAGTCACACGTATCGTGGACAGGGGATAGCGAGGTAGGGAATGTAATGAATTAGAGATGCAACTCAAATTGAAAGATTGAAGTAAACTAACGTGAGGTATGTATGTTCCGGGTATATTTGTTCTGACAGTGTTTGTACGTAAACAGAAACGGTTCCTGCGGCAATATTAGGCCAAATCAAGTGCCATGATGGTCCCGGAGGTATAATACTCAACAAAAATTTAAATATATTCATACTCGATCAGCTGAAAGGGATCGTTCTCTTCAAATCTAGCAATTGAAAGCTTCAGAGTCTTGTATATGAATAATCAGTTATATTGGATAACATGAGTTACAGTAAAATAACAGATGATATTTCTATATGTATTCCAATTACTGGACTTGAAAACAAACATCATGTCAGATGACCGAGTATCGTTTAGTTAAAGATAAAACGTTCCCTTCGTGGCACTTAATTCACTCTGTGGTAGAATGAATGTGTAAGATGCATGATGGAAACAAAAGAAAGCCGCTACCCGTTTATTATTCTATGATTTTAGAATTTTGTGCATTCACGTTAATCGACTGAGAGATACGTTATCAATTATTCATATTATCTGCTGCTGTTTTTTGTTGAAGTAAAATAGAGAATATATGTATATAGAGATGAAGAAATGTCATTCCACTTTGTGCACGCTGAATTATATCAGTGCTTTGATCTATGATTCTAAATACTTCGCGTTTTTTGAAGTAATTATTGTTGAAGCTTGTTATGTTTAAAAGGTAGACATTAATTGCCACGCTTTTTATAATTTTCTAAGAGCACGCGTGGAACTGTCTCTCGTATCAATTAAAAGAAAAAAAAAAATTAAAATGAAAGAAGGTATCGACCAATTGTACACTAGTCTAATATATATTTTATTATAGCCTGCGAAATACACGATAATTTGTTGTAATGAAACTTACAAAATGGACGAATATCAGGTTCATCCGATTTTATTTTAATCACCAATTCATGGATCGTAGAATGTAGATCGAATAGATGATAAATGAAATTTGAATTCGGAACGAAACATTGTATAATATTATTATTATTCAAGTCTAATGTAAAAAGTTTATAAATAATTAGGGATAAAATAAATCGTAATATACAGAGATTTGTCAATAAAAAGTAATATTCATACGTAAAGTATTTGGAATATAGTAATTTAAAGAAAAAACGATTATGTATTTGACTATTATTTACATTAAAATTCGATTATAAAACATGTGTTTGTAGAAATATATTGACCCCTTGATATTTAAATAAAAGTAGTCTTTATTTTCTTATGAGGAAACTTAGATATTGTGTTACAAAATTATTTATTTTTAATAATAAGTATACTATTAATGTGAAATAAAAAGATAGATACAACTTGTATGAAAAACATATAGCGATATGAGGAATTAAATTTATAGAATAATTAATTCTTCCGTACCAAAATTTCATTGTTTCGCGCCATTTGATTACCACTACTTGCATACATTGATATTCGTATAAGTGCTGAGCAAAAGTTGCATGTCACTTTCGTTCTGTCTTTTATTAAAACTTTTAATTTTTCTATCTATGTTATTTAATATTACAAAGTATAAATTGAATATTCCTTTTTTATCAAACACAAACTTTTATTTTGTAAACAATTTTAACATTTTTATTCATGAACTAGTAGGTAATTATTATTAATAGTATTTAAAATAATTTAAGATAATCGTATCGATATAACAAAATTACAAGTTTTTATTTTTATTTTATTTTTAATTATTTGATGAACATAATATTGTAAAAAAGTTACGTAGATATGTGAAAACCTTGCGTTCCATTTTCTCACTATATTCGATCTATCAATTATTAATTGTGATATTTTTTAAATTACAGTCGTACAGTATTTACATCATATTTCATTATTGGATAACAAAGTTTAATCTAGCTTATTTAAAAATATTTCTCAAAACAATAGTGTTATCAACATTAACTAAATCAAATTACATTGTTGTCGATATAGATAGCGAATGTTTTATCTTCTAATAATCGAGAATGTAGTTAAATATCTTTAGTATCTCAAAACCCGATTTACATTAATATTATCGAGAAGCTTGGGAATATTTAAATTATAACATATATAATGCAATACCCCCGTTTATTGCTTATAATAGTAGAAACAGAAGAAATATGACAAATCCATAAGCATGAACCATGAAACGTATCGTTGTTCACAATGCACTGAAATTCATAACATATTCGTTGCATGGTAGAGCAAAGAGACTCAAGTGGTTCTGATATTGCACGGTCTGCTCGAATAAATCGTCTCAACTTAGCGGAATATCACGAATAAGTTTCTCTTATTTGACACGTCGGAGCACAATTTTGGGGATTTGACTATGATTAGTGACGGCGGACGATGTCATCGAGCGTTTACCAAGCAATAGAAATCTCTTGCCGATATTTACATCGAACGGAACAATTCATAGGAGCAAACTGTATAATACATCTTACGAGGAAGATGGAATTGCGTGCTAGTACGTGGGATTGGCCGTGGCGCCACCCCACTCCGCGAAAGCTTTCAGTCGAGCTCGGGCCTTCGTCGGGTGTGGAGTGTGTGTTGTATCGTTTTGTGTTAGTGTTCAGATTATTCACTGAAAATTAAGGTAAGAGAACATTTTCGCTCAGTAGCTAGTCAAATACGTAACAACGGTACACACGTTTTCAGTTTATTCGACAATAACAACCGGCTCCAGTGAAGCCGGCGAATAGGCTGCGAGAAAAATCTTTAATCACGTCCTCCGGTTTTCTCCCGTTGTTAGCCGACATTGCGAAGACGGAAATGTGTTTGCAATCGCTGATTTCGATGATTACTTTGCTCGTTGCTCGAAATACGTACCGGATCTGAGTAACCCGTCGGCGTTCTAACGAAAGCAACAACAAGAGACAGCGCCTCTCTCACGAGAGACAGAGAGAGAACGTGGTGGCGCTCAGAGCCGTCTTCGTGTGTACTCTCGGGATCGATACACAGTACACACTTGGCGCGACGTTCGTGTAAGGTTACGGTTTTGTACGGGATCGCATGCGGGTGTGTTATAGCCTCTTTCCACGCTTGTTTCTCGCGGCGTCGTCGCGTCGTTTCGTTGTGTTACGTGCATGCTCTCTCCCCCCCAACAACGAGGGTGGATTTTCGGTCTAGCTACGAGAAAAAAAAGAAAAGAAAAATTCAAAGAAATCGAGAACCGTAGAGCGTTGATACGGTATGCGGGCACCTCGTGAAACGCACCCTCACCCGAGGCTACCGCGCCGGCAACCGATCCTGAAAAGAAACGCGTGAGAATGACAAGTAAGTGCTACGAACGTATTCAAAAGGGGGGGAAAATTCAGTGTCTGACACCGCGAATTACGATAATGAAACTTTGTCGCGTAGTTTTCCTTCTCTCATGAATACGTTGTGTACGTAGATGATATTACATTATCATTCGATTTAAAAGATAACTTACTGAAATAAAATTAAGCCTTTAATTTAATCGAGCCATGCTCGTAACAGGTTGTGGTCGAAACATTCGAACAGGAAGTATATTTTCATCTTTCGTGATATGAATTCAGATCAGAAATTCAGAATTCGTTTCATTTTAATTTCAAATTTCTTTTCGGTTCAGGAAACTTAAAATCATTAGATATTCGAGTGCATTTATACTAGCTACAGCGTTGTGGAAAGTAGTAATCGATATTAAGAAATGTAACTATAAATCGAATAGTTTATCGTGTCTTTTCATAAAAGTTGCAAACAGTTTACTGATACAGTCATGTTATTTCCATATACAAGTACTACGACGTAGTAAAAATAATTATTCACACCTCGTATGAGAGAATTTAAAAGCAGACTCTATTTAAATTCGTTACTTTGCAACATAGGTAGTATAGGATAAATTATTTCATGCAAAATATCGAACATTGACAAAATAACACTTTACCGCCAAAAGTCCATTTAGATTTAGCGTTATTTCGAATAAAAATAATTTCACTCTTGATACACCTCTTAACCTCGATGGAAAAAAAAGAAGTATTCATATTTGACGGTAGTAAACGTGGCGTGACAGCGTGCAGTAACGTGAAACAAATTCTTTCTCCGTACCACCATAACCTCCGCGCTGCTACGCTCCCGATATTCCTATACTGAATTTTTAACGAGAATATTCTCTATTTTCCTCGTAAGAGGAAGCCGGAGGTAAGCAAGGGCTTAGAGACACGTAGCTGTCTCGACACATATTGAACGGATCCGACATTTTTTCGCATGCTCTCCTGAAAGTCCGCACGACGACCGAGTACGGGATAATCATAATATGCGCGACCGATTGTGGGAACCGAAGAACCGCAGCGCGCACGACCGTCTCGGATTAGAATAGGTTTCGCCGAGCCGGTGACTTTTTACGTAATGAGAAATTGCAATTTTTTAACCTATTTATCAGTTCAACGAGCAATCACGTTTCTTGCATACATCGATATGAAAATTCATGAAAATTCATTGCTGTTTTTATTTTCTTCTTCTATGTTCTCGTTAGTTGTACGTGATTGCAATTCAAAACACGAGTGTGACACGATATCAGAAGACAAAAGATGAGGTTTATTATTTTTATTAATTGTCTCTTTTTAGTATATGTTCTTACATGGAATATTCTTTATTAGCTGCGATTATTATTACTTAAAATCGCTCTGATAGTTGTCTTCAATAAGCCCAGTTGTTGTTGCCTGAAACCATCTGTGAAGCGTCATCTGACTCACCTATGACCTACGCTTTACATCAACGCTATTCATGCGTGTTAATGTATAACTCATACATTAAGAATTCAGGTTATGCATTTTTTCTCAAAGTATCTCTTTTTTTCAAAGTATCTTATATTATCTTATTTTAAAGTATCTTATATTAATGTGCATTTTTTTCTCAAAGTATCTCATATTAATCCTATTTGAAATGAGAATGCCCAAGATATTCAGTTCTAGTTTTCACAAAAATTTGATAGATTTACAACGATATATCTTTAGGAATATATCGTTGTGAATTAGTACATGGATAGAGATTCGTTTGATAATAGATTAGTGTTAGCTTTGTAAAACTATCGGGGAATTTCGTGAGCAATAAAAACGAGATAAAACGTACATGTTTGAATCGTGAGTACAAGTATGTTATTCGCGCGTTTTTTCTTGTTTTTTTTTTTTCGTTGCTAAAGCAACCGAGATGGCGCGACATTACTAACCTTAACGCTTCTTATGGCACGAACGTGATAAATTGTAGAAACGCAATTGCCAATCGATTTGCAATAAAAGTTACGCTGTTGAGATCATTGAAAATTTGTTCGAAGCAACCGATGGCACGTCGAAACGAAGACTCGTGGCTCTGGCGCAAAATTTTATCCTTGTGTACATTCGACAAGATAGGTTAGCAAACAGTGAAAAAAACCAAAACATATATGACCTGCGGTACGCAGTGTGTTGCTAACTGTATTGCATTTGTATTTCTATGATTTAAAACCAACGAAATGCGTGTGTACTTACATTTCAAGCAGTGTTTCAATCTTAACGAAACTAAAACGCAACGATTTTATTTCATTGCACGACATGGAACGCGAAAAGGATTAGTCTAATAGCGCTCAATCTACGTCGCGTTCAAACTTATCGACTGTGCTTTGCAGAGAAAATCTATATTTTCGACCGAAAACTAACTCTCGATTATTGTGTACACCGTGAATAGTTTCCTGGTGATTTCAGCGATAATTGTTAATTTTCTATTGAACCACAAACAAAGATAGTTAATCGACTAAGCAATGAATTAAATGTTGATTATCCCGTAAAGGTTCATCCTCATTGGTACTCGCAGATAGTTCGAGAACAATTACTCCTTTGTCATTTGTTTTCCGCATTATTCGAAGTATGTTCCTGAAACATGGATATATTACGTAAAATGAATGTCAAGCGTTCGCAAACATTTTGCGAACGCTGTTTAATGTTGTAATATTAGTATGATAATTTGTTCTTTACATTTAATAAATACCTGTATACTATCTTGTTAACGCGATGCCAAATATGAATGCGCATGCTGGGTTATAAATATTTGCATTCCGCACGTCGTATTTATTAATTCAGACATTCATTGAATAATCCTCGTTGATCGTAAATCTTTCATCAAAATTATTCCTAGAAACTACGTATCGTCTTATCGATAGTAATCAATGCAGAATTAACCATTTGTAGAATCGGAGGAGTGTTTCTCAGACTAGAAAGAAATTCTAATAAAGTGATCATCGAGTTTAAACGAGCCGACGCGCCGCGCTTCTAACTCGATGGAAATAATTGGGCCAATCAATAGTTACGACTACCCTGAGTTCACCCTTTACTTCTAATGAACTCAAATCACGCGTGAAATCGTCATAATACGCTCAATTCGTAGTCGACGACAAACGAGCCGTGAATTATTACGCTCGATCTATAATACGTAACTTTTAACGAAAGTATAATTATCATCATTACCAATATTAACCGTTTTCGTAGATTCTTCAAACGAAGTATCGAAAATTATATCTTTTCGCGGATGAACACTTGCACATTCTTTGTTCCTCATCGGTAATTCGCAATAGCCTCTAACTTCCTAACGAAGTTCTTCCGGCAACTCTATCATAGGTCACCGGATACGATCATGGATGCGTTGATCATAATTTATTAAACAAACGATACGTTACGGTACGCGTTAGAGTTGCGACTCCGCCAGATTCTAAATGTTCCAATATCAAAGGACCACGAAAAGAGCCCCCGTTGAAATGGAACTTTTCTCGTATGAAAAAAAAAAGGGGGGAGGAAAAAAGGGAAACGGTTGATACTGAAATTCACGAGCACGGCGAACACGATTCACGGTGCTTGTGAAAGGCTCGTCGCGCTGGGAACCTCTCGACGAGCATCACCAGCAGCCTCTCGTCGGGAAGAGGAGACTTTCGCGTGACACGCGACCACGTTCTCGCAGAGCACGCGTGTTTCGCGGCTGAATCGAACGGAAGCGTTATTGAATCGTTATTGGAATGCAGCGATGCATCGCTATATATATACACGCGAAGCTGGACTGGTGTCGTCTATGGCGCATCTTCTCTCGGGCTTAAACAAACGATCGGTATGCAAGGTGAGAGAGGCCTATCTATTCAGACCCTCGAACGGAATGCAGAAAAAGCCGACGTTTCCAGACAAAAGATATCGGCATCGGGCTCTCTTTCTCTTTCTGACCGAGTGGAAGTCTCCTTGGTTCCCGTTATTCGTCTGTCGGTCTGCTTCTTCACCCTTAAAAAACGCGGCTGGGAAATCTGAGAACCCATCTGAGCGGAAGAACCCGTTCCATTCTGGACAGGATGGTGTCACATACGAGTTTCTTCATCTGAAAGATACTTTTTTTTTTTTTTTTAAATAATAGAGAAGGAGAGTTGAGACTTAAAGTTGAATTGGACGAAGATTATCGTGTTTGCGTTATTTATAAGGTACGGCGGAGGGTCGGCACGATGCTCGAGATTGATAAAGCTCTCGTTATCGAGCCGGGACGAGCACTCAATTATTTGGCTTGTTATGCCTCCGAACTTGGGCCAACTCGAAAGAATCACCGCACGAGTTTATCGAGTGATTGATCTTACGATTGCTTCGAGTGGCAGGTGGATGGGTCACTTGTTTTGGTATATTCAAAATTGTCTAAATCCTCGTCACTTGTAATTTCCGCGTCTAGGTTCCAATCAAATTGAATTGCAATAAAACTAGACGCTCTCTTTATTCGTAAAGTGGATGTGTTGTGAAATTAAAAAAAGGAAAAAGAAGCAGAAACGAAGAAGATTCAGATTCTAGAAATGACATAATGGAAATATTCAGATGGAGAAAAAAAATGTTTTATTTTATACAATATGATAAAGAGTCGAAATGGGCTGTGTCAAACGAAAATAGCTTGTCCGAATTCCAAAAATCAATCAATTTCGTTGGTTGAAATAGAAGAACCAGATAGATAAATTCTTCCGAGGCTTTCTCCTCGGCTTATCGGGCAACCACCGAGGCAATAACCGTAGCCGAACGAAATTACGTAAACGTTTTTCAAATTTAGAACTGGCTAGCGACCGATCCCGAAGGAATAAAGAGTTTCTAGCGCAGTTAATCTAGCGCGGAGGGCAAACGCACGGGGCGTGCCGCGACAAAAGAAACCTTGTTCTGCGCTGCTCGCGGGAAGGAAAATATATGAACAGTGCAATGACAAAAAACGTGCTTTATGTACCTGCTGCCGTAATCCTCTTGGATTCTCTTGCGAAATTTCTGACGGGTAGAATTTAATTTTGAATTACCTACCGTCCACCTATCGGTCTCGATTCTCTCTCTTTTCCGGCGCTGAATTCTGTCAAGATTATTCATCCGTCATATATACACGCGTAAAGAGGGATTATCTTCTTTCATGTGTAATGACTTATTCGTACATTATACTTTTGTACGATATATATATATATAAAGTTCTACGATAGCAGATCAATTGTAGATAAATTTGCAATTTAAAATACTCGAATCTGTCGCTTTTAATATATTGTATTACATATATATATATATTACATAATATTTAATATATTTAAAGAGGATAGAGTATTTTAAATTGCAAATTTATCTACGATTAACCTGCCATCGTAGAACTTTTATATAACATCGTAATGAAATATCTAAGGTGAAGGAACATATTAAAGCTCTCAAGATCTCGAGTGTTTCATCAGACGATAAACTCGTTCGATGCGATCGACGCCTGGAAGCGACGTTAGAGGGTCAACCGACTGCCTGGACTCTCGTCGAGCCAACGTTATTAACGAAATTTTACAAGAACTTGAAACGATATGGAGAAAATATATATATCTCCTGAAACAAGTCAGGTTTACTCGAGTTGAGATTGAAGAAAATCTCTGTGCAACAGAGAATTTACAATACACGATTTGTACAATGACTCGCCGATTCATTGACATCGTTAATTAATAAATACATTATTTGTCGGACAAGGAAGACCTCAAGCCGACGAGGAAATTTCGCGATAAAATTTCAATCAAAAGATGTGAACAATTCGTCTCTCTCGTGGTTCTTTCCCCGCGTTTTTCAATTTCATCCGCGAGCCGTGCAAAGCCGACCTATGACCCCGGCGTAACGTGAAAAGTAGCATCGTTATGTGGTAGCTTGAAAGCGCAGCCTTATAATCATTTAGATATAAAGAAGGCGCCCGGAAGAGGCAACTTCCAGCCGGTTTCCGTTGTTCAAATTATCTTTGAATTAATATCGCGAAATACGGTTCTCCGCGGCGAAAACGACGTTCCCTTTCAGAGGTTGAATTTTCCGTGCAAACGCCTTCCGGGCCTGGTTGCACGATGTCATGGCGAGACCGAGACCGAGACGAGAAGAGGAGAGAGACAGAGGCAGGGACTTTTTAGCGGTAGAATTGCAAAGCAAACTATGCAGAAGCGCCTCGGGTGTAGCATCTTCGTCTCTTCCGCTCTCTTTATCTTCCGCGTGGCTTGATGAAAAGAAAAATTATCCGTGCCCCGAAAGGGGGCACAAATAAATTATCCCTCGGGCAGAAGGCAATTGTCCGTCGCCTTCGACACGTTGTTACGGGTAATTATTCGAGTAACTTGAGCTTAAACGCCGCCGTTTATTAACGCGTTCGTTCATCCTCCTGCGGTTAGAGGATCGTTAACGAGATGAATATGCAAAACGATTAATCGGGATGAGTAATCGTGTCGATTCGAGTGGAATTTTCAGATCGTTGCCAGGATTCTTTGACGTTAGAACGATATGCTTGTTTCGCGAATGAGTGGAGAGGAAAGAATCGAATTTGTTTCGATTTATCTAGATTGAAAGGTTTAGGTTAGGTTTGATCGACAGATTTTTGTTTCTCGAAAAGTGGAGATCATCGTTGAAAATTTAATAAAGATCGCTCGATAATTGATTTTAAAATTTTCGTTTTCAAAGTCTGTTCGAATGTGATTCGAAGAGGAGCAATTCGTCCCCTATCATTTTACGAAGGGAAGAGTATTCTCGCGTATTTGTTACAAGACATATCGGACGAAGAATTGCGAGGCTATTTTCCGGAAGGAGAAACGAGGCGGTCGCGCATCGGTGAGTGCATTTTAAAAGTTGCACAGGACCGGCGAACTGGGTAACGCGAGAAGGGTAGCTAAAAGGGAAACTTTTATAATTAAAAAACGGAGCAGAGGAAGTAGCACAAACAGCGTTATAACCTGAGACCAGAATACGCGCGCGATTCCATGTGCATTTAGCAACAAACGTCCGACACTGTAATGGACGTTGAGAAAAAGTAATTAGCATAAAACGCGACTAATATTAAAGATAGAACGTTTCCTTTTTGCCACTATCGTGAAAGTTGGAGAATGTCCTGTTGGAAAATGATCGAGAGAAAAAATGAAAACGAATTGTTCTTTTAACCACTTGCGCTGGCAACTGATTGCGGACCATAACGAGTGACCAAACCTTACACAACAATTCGTCGCTTTCTTTTCGAACTCGTCGGTATGATATCACTGGATAGAAATTATTGAGATTATTTGTTTTGCCTGTGTATTTGGTTATACTTAAATATACTTAAAACTGAGAAAATATTGCAATTTTGAAACAAAAAATTCTCGACGTGCGTTAGTACAGTTTTTATTGGCATCTCTCTGAAGAATAATTTTTCAGGGAAATGATTTGAATTTTAATAATTTAATGTTTCCATTATGGATAATAACGGAGAAATATTGGATCTAAGCATCAAGTATGGGATCGCAAAGGGTTGGCTGTCGTAAGCGACAGTGACCGTAAAACTTGTGGCATCGACCTTCTAGACGGTCACTCGATAGCTATAGGGGGAGGCTTTGGCAAAGAGGTATCGATCGAGCAATTATTTGTTCCTCTTGGAATTCTTCTATCCTCTCGTATTATATTCTGAATCATTTCCTCGTCCTTATTCGCATCTTTAGTTTTAATCGATAATAGGTGACTAACTGATGATCAACGATGCGGAATAGTCATCCTAGTGATTCATCGCGAAAACAAAGAAAGAACGTCTCGATGAAATCCATCTCGAGCGGAATAGAAACTTTTTAGTCGTAAGATGATATTATAATGGAATCAAAAAAAAGTTAACGGAAATAGTGTTTCCCCTCGCGTAACTGACCTGTAAAAACTGCTTTTTAATGCCGAAAAACCATCGAGCTCGAATAAAAAAGAAATCGGTAAAGAATCGTATGCTACTGCAGGGAACATGAAATTCCAATGGGAAGCTCAATGAAACTGTTCCAGAGGTATAGCATTGGTAATCGAATGGCACCGGAAACCACGCGGAAAGGAGAGGCTGACCAAAGAAAAATCTCCCAAGCATCTGGCCGGGACTTGTGTGTTTATACGGTCACATGGTACATTCGGTTTTGGGGACGTTGTATATCGTCTCGTTTACCACGAGAAGACACATCGTGTGCCATCTGGTCGAAAAATCGCGTCTCCTTCGCTCCGATACGCCCTCGTCCCACGTGCTTCTATCTCTTCTTCAGGCAAAATCTTTTTCTCTGTCTCGCCTTTTCTAGGATTTAAACTAGCGAACTTCCTCGCTAATACGCTCGCGGCACATATTTACCTTGCGAGTTTGCAGCCGTGAATTTATCATTCTGGGCGCGCAGGATACGGGAGAGACTGCCGCGATTCTTTATCTGTCGCAACTTAGATTGTTCGGGGTCGGATTCGAGCACGGTCTTCCGGCTCCGCTTTCAAATATGCAAGAAATCCAACGGAGACCGAGCAAATCGAACAGAGTTATACGTAAGAAGTTCGTGCTATTAGTTCTTTATCTTTGCTTGCCAAGTCATGAATTTGAGATATAGAGAATTTTTTCAAAATCCTCGTCCATCTTTTGCGAAGACAATCTTTTGAATTTATGTCGAGGAAAATTAGAATTTCATAGAACGCCTTTTTATAGATAAAAGCAGGAATCGTCATGAAAAATGAAACTGCAGCACTTTTCAGATAACTTTCTTACATCTTCGCGAATATTCAATTTTCTCCATATTATCCAATTTCTTTTTTCCCCGCACATTGGCAGTCTGACAGTGATTAAAATAATTACCATTAGAATGGCGCTTGGTCCTCCTAGTCTAGTCTGTTTTAAATAAAATTTCGCAGCAACAGGGATCAATCTGCATCGAGTTAATCCATTGTTTCGGAAACCGACGATTTTCATCGATACTACTCGGCCCGAGGAACTGGCTGGCATTCCCATTCTCGAGGAACTCGATCTGGTATTTGCATTCCGTAACCATTCCTTCAACGACATTATTGGTTCCCCGAAGCTCGACAGCAGCGCCGGGGATAATACGAAGAACTGAAAGGGAACTTATTCCTCCGTTCTTCGGAGGAACAGGGAAGCGCCTTTGAAGATTTAAACAGTGTTTGCGTCAAGCGTCGTGCTTCCCTTTCTCCCTTCGTCTTTCCTCTACTTTGCTCCGAAGAGTTAGGAAAAATTAATGGTCGCGTAATATGTACATATTTATACACGGGCGAGTCATTATTAAGCAAATGTTTGAATAACAACGATAACACGGAAATTTCATTATATATACAATGTATAGTTTTTAACAAACGGAAGCAAGTAAGTGTTGAAATAAGGTGATATTAGTGTCAGTATAATATTATTATATTAATAATAGCTATATGTGCTATGCTATATATATTATACTACTATATATATACTATAATAATATTATTTAATATTAATATCATTTGTACGAAAAACAAATATGTTGTACCCGAGACTCTGCGAATATGTCACGAGAGTAGACCTAAACGAAAGTAATTCTTAAACGTTGTTGAACAAAAATTTACTTCGTCAGCATTGCTGATACGAGGATTCGTAAATTTACTGTATCAATGTCTTATCTTCATTGGAAAAATGACGAATAACAAGGGTCGCGTAGTATTCATCGCGAGACGAACTACCATCGAATTTCAGCATTTTAACGTTGTCTAACAATCAAATTATCGTTGAACGGATAGTAATCGGCATTTTTAATTACGGACAAAACTCGAATCTCGGATTGTTGGAAGGAACAGTCTGCGTTATTTAGCGGTAAAATTTTTCTTGGCGTTGTGTTCGGGTTGTACCAGTACGCGGCGCCAGAAGGAGGAAAAGGGGGAGTGGGGTGACTCTCTTTCGCCGGGGAGCATCGACGTTTTGAATCTTTGTAACAGACGGCGGGTGCGGTTTAACTTTGTAACGCGGATAATAGCGTCGCGGCAAGTTTTCCCTCTCCCTCCCTTCATCCCCTCCCCGTCACCTCATTCCGCTCTCGTAATTTCGTTTCGCCGCGAAGCGTACACTTTTATCAAGCGCCCTGCTGCTGCTTATCGGTGCACCTTCTTCGACCGCGTACCGTTTCCCTTTGGAGTTTCCGCCCCCCCGCGGAGACAAAAGGACAAAAGATCGATCCACGCGACGAACAATCGCGTTTCGGTAATGAGACAGATTGCATTGTGCAATATTGTCCATTATATACGACGAATTATCATTCCTTCGCGAAATATGATTTTATTCGACTCTTCTCTGAACGTTATATATTGAATTTTTACCTGCGTGTATTATTCTCTTCGTAGTGTTTTAATTCAACTCGGTCGTTTCTTAACACTAGAACTACCAAAGTGGTCAAAATAACTAATTTGTAATTTTATATATTTATAACTTTATTTTTAAATACTCGAGTGATTTTTAATAAAATTTATTAATGGAAGCTTGTATTCTTTATTGTATTATTAAGTTTTTCTTTTTGTAGCTGGCACTTTAATTTGTTTGCTACAAATATTATACTTTTTCGTCGGTAGTTCTAGCGTTAACTTTGTTTCTCATCGTTTCTATCGACTCTCGTTCTCCCCTTGGGATCAACGTAGCCGAAGAACTTTCAAGAACAAATTCATCCCATAAAATACCCCACAAACCGTACACAGCATATTGTCTCGCCGTTTTATCCGTTTTCGTTCCCTTCCCTCTGACAACACGAGCTCCAAGATTTTCAAGCATATACTTACTCTCACAAAATACATCCACGAGCGTTATTACCGCCGGTAATAGTCGAAATATCGGCTACAATCGAACCACGCCGCCGCACGAACCACGAGCAAATCGCAGGCTGCCGCGGACACGCCGATATTACGAGACAGCTCATCAGCTGCCTTAAAACTGTTAAACTTCGCGTGGAGACCGCAGCCACCAATTAATTCCCCGGAGCTCGAAAACTCGCGTGTCACCGAGCGAGATCGTATCGTAATATAACGTCCGGGATATCAATTTCGTATCGATTAATCGAACCACTTCGAGGGTGTACTTCGATCGAGTAACCCGGCGAAGAAGAACCGGCTGGAGGAGGATCGGCGTGGAATTTCGATCGATCGATCGATCGGATTAAAACAGTTCGATAACGAAACGAGTATCGAAATATCGAGCTGGGAAGGCGTGGCATAAAGGAGCCAGCTCGCGGGAGTTTAACACGGGAGAGAGCGCAGAAATCGATCGGCGGAAGTCGTTGTTTCGTCCGTCTCGCTCCAACGTTCGTTCCACCCTCGTCTACCCTCGCTCGCGCTCTTTCTCTCGTCATCTAGCCTCGTCGTTTTCTCTTCGACGTATTGCTGACATTGTTGCGTCGAATGACGTACATCGGTTCACCGTACTCTCCCACAGAGAGAGAGAGAGAGAGAGAGAGAGAGAGATTCATTCAAAATCGCCGATGAACTCGCGCGCCCAGGAAACATCCGCTTACGAAAAAGCCCCGGCCTAGATACGCATCAGAGGAACCCGTGATTTTTAGATCAAAGGCGACAAACTTCGTTCTGCTCTTCCCTCCTTTTTCTCTCGTATCTTTTTTTTCCTTTTTTTTTTTTCTCGAAATTTTTGTCTCCGCGAGACAAACGAAGATAGCTCCTCTCACGGTTGATCTCTCGTGTAACTCATCGCGTTTCGATTTAACATTCCGTGTACCGGCGGTGGAATTCGGGCCACGAGTAGCGGAAAGAAAGATAACGAAGCCTGACCTATTTGACGCTCTCTTGCGCTCGACGCATTGGGAACAGTTTTCGAGCTACGTGCAGCGTCGTTTCTCTCGTTGTTAAACGCGTGTCGATGGCTTTTCTGCAACTTCGCAACAATGAAGCCACGTTTGGTCACGTCGCTGATCGGATCTTTGTTGTTTCGATGCGGAGAGAGACGGGGAGTTCAGATCGAAATTTTTAGAAATTGACTTTCGTCGATTTTGATTTTCTGTCACTTTCAATTTCTAGTACCGTCATTATGTGAAACGTAAAATGGACAGTTTTGAATCACTGCGTTGTCTTTCAGAAATTTTTTCGCGTTCGAGAGTTAGACGCGAACCTAATTAAATTGTTGAGACTTAACTTCTTGCGCTGGAATGATGTGCCACGCACGTCGAGAATTTTTTGTCCCAAAATTGCAATATTCTCTCAGTTTTAAGTATATTTAAGTATAATCCAGGCAAAACAAATAATAAATATATATTTTCTATCCAGTGACATCATACCGACGAGTTCAAAAAGAAAGCGACGAATTATTGTATACGGTTTGGTCACTCGTTATGGTCCGCAATCTTTTTCAAACTTACCACCGCAAGTAGTTAAAAAGGGATAAAAAGGCACGTTAAAATTCACTAAACCGGCCCGGGAAAAATCCCTCGCATGATCTTTACTACGATCTTACGAACATTGGCCAGCAGGGGGTGCAAGTTCCCCCCCTTAATTCGAATTATCCGGGCCAGTTGAACGGCGGTCGTTTCAAATTTGTCGTGCAACGCAGGCGTAATCCGCTTCCTCGTCGACTCGCAGTCACCGTGGGCATTTTCATCCAGCTCTGAATAGCCAGTTCGCCGTGCTGCGCGTCTAGTTTCCAAGCTGTCGACGAGCTCGAAAAACCGAAGAACGAACTTACCCCGGTGAAAAATGTTTTACCCCTCGAAACAACGGGGGGGATGCAAATTTTCCCTCGCTTCGCGTCTCGGCTTCTTCCTACTTCCGTATTTTAAAAGCTCTTTCTCTCTCCTGTCCAACGAAAAAAGAAAAAAAAATGGATGGTACAAGAAGAAAAGAGGGAACAGAAAAAGTGAAAAAAAAGCACCACTACCGATCGCTCGTGCGTTTTGGTCGATAAAACAGAATTCTCGACGATAAAATTTTTACGTGAAGAAACGGATAATTTACCGCGCCGAAACGACATGACGCGTTGACTGATAGATATGGGGATCGGTTATCTATCGAAGTCAAGCATCTGTCGAAGATTTTTCATTGAACGAGGCTTTTTCCATATGCGATCTACAAACGTCGCATTCGCGTCAGCCAAGCTCCATTCTACATATCTGTATATAAATGCTCGCGCGGCTGACGTTTATAGGAAATTCTGCATTGATATAATGCACGGCAATGTTTTTATTTTTCCAAGATGCATTGCCACTTAACCTGGTTGAATTGACGAAGGAGGCAATGTTGAAAAAAGAATAAACGGGTAAACAAAAATGAGTAAAAAATGTAGAATAAAATTTTCTCGTTTAAGGCGCTGTTTTCAAAAAACTTTGAATGTACAAATGAATGCATTCATGTAAAATGAACATAATCATTGAGACGTTTTCTTGTTGTTGAAATAGCATTCAAAATGAAATGAAACTCAGATATCGAACTTGACTTAAATTCGTAAAGTGCATGTTGGACTTGATCCGATTTTTATTCGTTCTGGTACATACTGCGATTCTGTTCGTCGTAAACGTGGTTGATCGTAAAAAAACCGAGGAACCTTTCTCGGAAGATTCCCGATGCAATTTCATCGCGAATAAAGCATTTCTCTAGGAATGATAAAACGAGGGAAAAGGGGGGGGGGAATGGAAAAAAAACGCGATAATTCGCCGCTTCACCGTAAAGTGCGCCTTCGCTCGTAAAAGTTGTCAGAACGGTGTAGCAGAGAAAAGGTTGAAGAAAATCGTCGCTTTCGTTCGTTCGTCGGAAAGAAACCGGAAAAAGAGGGTCGTTGCCTTCCGTAAGACGAAACGATAAACTTCGAACGAAGATATCGCGATACACGCCTAAATACGTAGCAAACATAGAAATATAGTTTCTTTTTCCTTCTTATCGCGCGCGGGAATAATTTTCGAACGAAGAAACGTTGGAAATGATTTTTATCGACGAGAAGTAGACTCTGGTAAAAAAAAAAGATTTTTAACTCTTCTTATCTAGAAAAGAATCAGCCTCTTTTCTCTGTATCATGAATCAGTTTCCTTCTGTTATCGAAATTTTATTTCCTCTTTCGTTTCGAGAAGAATAAGAACACGACTCCGTGGCCCATTTTAATTCTTCTTCCGTAGACCTGATTTTTTTTTTCAGAAAAACCAACGTGTAGAGACACGATAAAAATATTTCTATAGGGAATATTATAGGGAATAAACTAAAATAAAATAAAATAATAAACTAAAATAATAAAATAATAAAATAAAAATATTATAAGGAAACACTCTTAAAAAGCTGAAACCACGAACCACAAGAATTAAGAAACTTCTACTCTAAAGCGTAAAGCAGACTCGATAAATAATCTCCGTTTCAATCTGCTGTCGTTCCACTTCCGCAATCGTCTCCGTAATTTACCAAGTTTCTTCGACTTTCTACGTCTGTTTACTACTTGCTGAATGATACAGTCTCTTATTGTTACTCAAATGAATGTACCTACGCGTCTTGATCTCTCTGCCCGTGAAATCCTGGCTGGCTAGAAGTTGACGACTAGGCGGGTTACGTCATTGAAAAGTATAATCGCCGGAGATAAATTGAATCCGGCGCAGTTGGCGTGGCATTAGCAATCATGTTTGCAATGAACTTGATTCTCGAAGTTGCTTCACGCGATATGTATAACTTACCTAGCTTGAAATTACGAGTCGGTATAATTGGTTTCGGCCGGAACAATAAGTTCCATTGTGTTCCAGGTGTTTAGAGTTCTCCGGAGAGAAGCGTGAACGGAGATTGGCGAAGGCGCCAATTAAACGCTTTCGTTGCAATTTGTAGACTGTGAGTCACTTCGCTTCGTCGGAAATTAATGTCTTATTATCGCTGGTGAGTGATCGAACTGTTTGATCGGTATTATTAGTTTCGTAAAAGTAACGAATATGTTAGACATCGATAGGTTGGCGAGTGATTAAGTTCTTCCATTAATCAATTTTCAGTATCGATCACTGTTACTACTAATCGATTAAATTAACTCATAGATCGACCGTTTCAGAATTTTCAATGTCAATTTCTCACGATCGTTATGATCACGCAAGTGATCAGATTATTGTTACGTCAGAATAAATTTAGTTTCGTAATAAATAATCTTCAATATTGATACGTATATCGATTAAATTATTTCATAAATCAACCGTTTAAGGATCAGAGTATAATCGATTTTTAGCAAGTGATTAAATTATTTCAGGAACTATTGTATCAGAATTAATTTAGTTTCATAATAAATAATTTTCAATATTGACAAAATTGTTTCACAAATCAACCGTTTAAGGATCAGAGTATTTATTATGTTAACGTTTCACGATCTTTAGCAAGTGATCGAATTATTTCAGGAGCTACCGTGTTCCAGAATAAATTTAGTTTCTTTCAAAGGTTTCCTATCGTTTTTAGCTCGATTTTTACCGGTGTATAGATAGCTGAAAGTAAGACGAATATAGGCGTGTCTTTTCAAGCGACATGACCTGACCTAACACCGTTAGACCTCGCTTTTGAAAATTCCACCAGATCGAATCTCGTGCACGCAGGTCAGCCACTTCGGCGTGCATGTAACATATATTTTCCGCTTGACGTATGGTATCTGCTAAATGAATCTTTCGCGAAATATCCAACGCCCGGAACTTTAAACGCAACGCAGTCCGATCGACTCAATGAGTAACCGGGCATGCTAAAACAATGATTCATAATCGCTTTTGTCGCGATAGCTTTGTTAACAAAATTCAATTCAACAAATTAAGCAGGACGACGAATGTTCTCATTCTTATTGCTGTTATTGTCATTATTCCGATTGCCAATCTTTTCGCTAAGGATCGCGTTAAGAGAAGGCAACTGGAAAATTTTAAAAATTAGAAGAAATTCTACCGGAACTGAAAATATCCCTCAGGAAATCTCCAAAGTGGATAACTTTCAGTGCGACGAACTCTGTCGACTTGACGAAGCAAAATTTTACAAAATAAATTTTTTTCAATTTGTACGTATTACAGAACACACAGAAAACAACACGGATCTCTTTTTCTGTATCTTGTACAGTTTCGCGATGTAATTTTCCACTTCTCCAATATGAAAAGATTTCCCGTAGGACCGATTTTCGAACAAGGAATATAGATCGTCCCGTTATTACCGTCAACTTCCCCTGTAAAATCTAAATCGTCGCTGTCGCTAGCGACGGGCTCGAGCCGCCGCGCGAAACGAACAAAACGTCCTTACTCGCGACTTGATCAAACTTTCTCGTTCTCAGTCGTCGCGTTAAAATTCAACGCGCGTCGCATGCATGATAACCAGCGATCAGCGATCCGTCGGTTCAGCTTGGAAACTTTTCCACGAGAATTTTGCATATCCGACGCTTGGTCCGCTTGGTCCGACCACTTGCTCCCGTCTCTTCTTAAAAAAAAAAGAAAAAGAAAAAAAAGAAGAAAAGCAGACAAAGAGAGAGGGAGAGAGGGAGATGGAAGTCGATTCGCGAAAGTTTTCTCATTGTCTCAGAGCGCGGGAAAGTTTCGTTGCAATTCCGTGGAAGATAACTATCGACAGCTCGTCGTAGTTCGCCCGCAAGCTGCTCGTGCCCGCCGTCGAGCTTCATTTGCAACGGGCTTTTAACGTTAATAACGTCCTTCTTGGGCTCGCCGTTTCGGATAGAAAGAAAACACCTACACCGGGAGCTGGTCGAACGTGTCTCCAAGCGATTTATAATCCGCAGGCGCGGATTTCCTTTTTACGCGGCCGCGTATGTTAACCTCTTGCGCTGGAATGACGTGCCACGCACGTTGAGAATCTTTTGTTCCAAAATTGCAATATTTTTTCAGTTTTAAATATAACTCAGCAAAATAAATAATAAATTTATTACTTCTTGGTAATTTCTATCCAGTGATATTATCCCAGCCTCCGAGTTTAAAAAGAAAGCGACGAATTATCGTACACGGTTTGGTCACTCGTTATGGTCCGCGAATCAGTTGCCAGCGCAAGAGGGCAGTTAACGAAGGGAAGAAGCTTCTTTAAGCGACTCCCCAGCAAGAAATACTTGAAAGTTTGTATCCCAACTATAAAATGGTATCGATAGAACGATGGCTGAACATTAGCGATGATTTATAGGTGTTATCCGTTTATGAATACGACGTCGTTTCCGTTCCCGATAAATATCGCTGTCTCTAATTAAACGCAATTATTTACGTTATAAGGTATTATATTACGTTATAACGTAACAACTGATGATCGAAACGTGTACGTAATAATTAAACTGCGAGATTTTTATGGATTTATTAATTTATACATCTTCGTTTTTTTTCTTTTCGTTCATGAAAGTTTAAATTTGCACAAACGTCCAAGCAGTGTATTTTCTAGATATGCAAAATTTCTTCGACCTTACTTGAGACGATTCTCGAGCAATCCAACGAGTATTTTGGGGAACATTCAAAGTTGAATATCGATTCGATGCGACGTGAATATCGTGGAAGCTCGGAGAAATGTTTGAAGCAACGATAACTTTCGATAGAAGGCATTCACGCGAGTTGTACCGCGCTTTTCTCTCATCGGACAGCCTGTGCGTTTTCCCAGCCTCCGTCGCCATTCGTTCCAAAAGCATCTCAGGTTAATAACTGTAATTTCACCCAAGAATCGACGTTTAATTACGACTACGTTTCGTAAGAAACATCTCCTCGATCGTTCGTATATATATATATATATCTGTGATATTTCAGCTGGAGAGGTTGAAATTGCGCGAATTCCAAGTAAAATGCAAGTAGAACGGGTGATAGCTGCTGCAAGGCTGCGTCGATAGATAAGTTTTACTTCGCGCGCACCGTTATCTTCCGCACTTACCAAACGAAAGGAAAAAAAGGAAAAGATACAAATTATCGTTGATAAAACGGTACGGAACGGATGAAAGGGCGAAAATATGCGCGTCGCGAATATTTGCACTGCATCACAAAGCACAGTGAATTTTACATTTGTCAATACACACATTTGTACATCCTTTGTACTTTGATATTTTATATTTTTAGAGTCATAAAGGTGGAACCCAGGCAGAAAATTAATTTATCTATTAAATGCTGCAACGAGTGTTATTTGCATTGCTTCTCTGAAATTCAACGTTACGATCAGTTAGTATGAACAGAGGGATGGTAAGTGTATCATCGAATGGTACAAATTACAAGAAAAAAAATCGGATAAATTCCGTACGATCGGTAATTGACGGTACGGAGCCATCGTCAATTTTATCGTTGCCTGCAATTTAAATGGCCGTGCAAATAGGTTAATCGTTTGCGATTCTCCATTTCGCGGAGGAACGCTCGGAAATAATATGTCATTTCGGGGAAAGAATCGCGGCCGGCCGGGGCGATCACCGCAGAAATTACACGGAGGAAATAATTAATCGCGCCGCTCGCCATTTTGATTTTACGCACGCTACGTACAAACACTGGAATTATCGTCACCCGTGTGTACACAACGGCTATACGAAACAGAAATTGTCCAGGCTGTTTAAACAGTTTCGCGACCGCGATGAATTATGGTGGTATCGCGCGAAATCGTTCCCCTCCCACGATCTCCTGGACATCGTTTCTTCGGTGTACTTTCGGTTGAATCATTCGCAAATTGCACCCAAGTTCCCTAAAAAGTTCAACTGTAATTTTATCAGAAATCTTTGACGAACAGCATGGAAGTATCGAGTCGAACCTCGATACGCGAAGCAACGTTTGCACGAAGGTCAATTTGATTAGCATTGAATTGGGAATCATATGTATGTGGTTTGCGGATATACTTTTTTTCGATCGGACGCGCACGAAGATTGTATTGTAAGAATAGAAACTCTGGCGTATAATTAACCTGTCTCGGGTAACGGTGGTAATATTTCAGTCGATGCTCAACTTCTAGGACACTTGTACGTCGGCTGATCTTGCCTATCGTAAAATAATCGCACGAAATACACGGTGGTATATATATTTGAGAAAATATATTTGTAGAAACTTTTTATGACACGATGAATATTATACACAATACGGCTGTAACGAGACACGACTATTATTGCGAGATATCATTTTCCGTGGTAAATGTTATTTTCCGGCGAGCAATTATACGTTATTCGCCAGAGTAATCGCGTCCTTTGCCATATGGATCGATAGGATCACCTGAAACGTGGCACAGGGAAGTAATGCGGCGATGTAACAACGCGGAGTACAGTAAAAAAACATGCTCTGATAAGATAATCTCGCCAGTCATGAAGTCGTTGTCTGTGCGCGCTACCAAGTATAAATAGGAAACTCGAGTTGTTCAGTTCGCACCGTACTTTTCTCTTTCTTTTTAAAATTTTAAAGTAAAAATTGTTTAAAATTTCACCTTTATTCCGAGTGTCATTTACTTTCTTCCGCGAAATTTTCTCTGACGATTGCGATACCATTTTTTTTTTTTTCGTTGCAATCAACATACAACATTCGACGATTCGAATTCGTAGTATCATCACAGTTCGCCATATTGGCACAGTTCTGGGATTTTCAATTGAAATCTTGCGAACGAGGCATTAATCTTCTCTGGCAATGAAACTAAAAGCTTCTCCGAACCACTTCGACTACAAGCCACTTCGTCGTTATTTCCTCTAAATAGTATCGAATTAGAGCCAAGGAAGTAGATCGTCAATCTGCACAGGGGGATCGTTCTAATGGCGTAATTGTCCGTTCTCTGCCACTCCATTAGTTTCTTTAACATCCGGCAAATTGGGTCGATCTTTGGGTCAAACAACAATTGCATATTCTCACTCATTTAGAATCTACGAAAGCGATCAAACTGTTCTGTGTCAATATCCTTGATCTCGAAATCGTATACAAGTATAAATTATAAATTAACTACAAACCATAAATCGAATCATTCTATAAAATTAAAACACCCTCAAACTCAAAATCGCTTATAAGGTTCATTGAACGGTGAATTAAATCGTTCTCGAGTTTTACGGACACAGAGAAACATGCCCTAAAACGGTCCGTATGAATCAAGCTCGAAAGCAATTTACCAGAATCACCACGAACGGGTCCGAGCATCGTTTCTCTCGCTCGTGCGCGAGAAACAGTCCCTTAGCCTCCGGAGTATTTCTCACAAACAGCGGCTCGAGAGGAAAGGAAGTATGGATTCACCGGGGATGACTGGCGGAACCGTAACACGGTAGTCTAGTTTCCGTGTCGGTCGTGCGCACACACAAACGATGATGTGTGACTCTTTCGTGGGCCGGCTTGGAACACGGCTCGTAAATGTTAATCACCATTATACCCTGGTGAAGGCTAATCCAGCTCGCGTTGTACACCGGGTTGGCTTTCCTCCCAGCGGAGCTCAGGTGATTCCTGCAACAATTTCGGGCTTGTTTGCTAATGCAACGTGTACTTACACAAACGAACGGTTCCCGGTGCTACGATGTGTTTAACCTTCGTAGCTGTCGGATGAAAGATGCAGGGGTAGTAAGCAACGCGTTAGGGAAAGTTTGGATCTGCGTTTCTGCGCGAGCCCCCCCGAGCTATTTGTCTCGCGGACGCTGCCACACGGTCGTCCGTTCACGGGAAAGTGTTGTTCCAACACTTGTCACAAAAATCTAAATCTTTGCATACGCGTGTGTTGTGTTCAACATTTTCGGATTGCGCAAGCACTGTTGAACGAGCACTATTGATCAAATCTGGAAACGTGTATTAGGATTCAGCTCCACTGAATATTGGAGACTTGTTAGTGGAACAGATAATCGAGCGTTTAAGTAATTTAAGCATTCTGTCATCTGTCTTGTATTCTCAGATTTGTCATAGACCTTGCCAATATAATTATCGTAGCCTAGCCTCGTTACAGTACTAATGAAAAGTATAAATTCAAACACTTTGACGAGTCATCGACCTATTGTTAGTCGAATTTCGTTCAGCTTCTGTCGTTAAATTCTGGTTCGATCGTGGAGTCGATGGATGATACTCGATGATATTGTTTGCGATCGAATCGAAGAGATAGAAATTGTAATTATTGACGGAGAGACACCGTTGAATATCGTGCCGTGAATAGAGATGGTGTAGCATCTTGAAAGGCAGTATTGCGCGCGACAATATTTGTCGAGGTGTCGCGCGTTAAGTGTTTCGCGTTAATCACTCTCTGTAAATATCTTGGGAAATTCTAAACGATATGAGAAACGCGTTTCGCGGAATATCGTCACGAAATATATACAGCCGGAAATGTCATTTTTTTTTCTTTTATGAATCATCGAATTTAGAAATACCTGTATATTGGCAATACTTTAGTATTGGTGGGCGTCATCGGAGTCGTTTAATGTTAATGAATCACATGTGCGTTTCTAACACTTGATCTAATCACCATATGCAACGTGACTCTGATTCAGATCACAATTTTTTTTTCTTTCCTTCAAGAAAACACAAATTAAGAACAATAGGAACATTGTTTTTCAAATGCTTTTATTATTTATCAAAACACCATACGTTCATATTTTATATTTAACTTTTATCTTATTGTAACAAGAATTTTGAGGATTCATTGATTTCTAAACTTACCTCTAACGCTCTCTTCTTCGATGGTTAACATTATATTAATCATTTCAAGTAGCTTAATTAGTAATATATATATATATATATTACTAAGTATAATATTAGTAATGTTATAATATTACTAAGTATAATATTAGTAATCAATTTGGAATCAATGCTCTCGTCATCAAAACGGTATGCCCATCGAGCGATTAGGCCCGCACTCGGAAATCGCCTCAATCTCCTCGTTCACCAGAATGGCGCGTCGTCGCGGTGTGTCGACCTTGTGGCCACGTTCGGCGATCGTGCTCCCCGATGGAATCTGTTGAAATAATTACGCAGCACGGCAGAGCGGAGATGCTCGCAGGAATAGTTCCGCAAAGTTATTCAAACGGCGTGCCGCCGCGATCTTGCTGGAATGCACGGCCACCTGAGAACGAGTGCACTTGTTCCCGCGATACAACCTCTGATGGATCCGAAGAATTTCATACTCGAGAGGTTGGATGCCTTTGTGCCGTATGGGAACCACGAAAGAGCAACGTCACAATAATCACAATTACCACGGTAACTCGCGCGGCCCTTTATTATTATTTCCAACAGATCCGTCTGGCATCGAACCCGCCATTTTCCACCCTTTTTCTTGCCGATCATTTGCACGTTGCAAGTTGCACGAAGCTTCTCTAACGTCGAGGAAATGAATATTCAGTATTTATTTAGTTCGTACTAGAGTATCACGTAGATAATCTAAGATGCTTAAAATATTTAGTTTACTATTAGAGGATAATGGACGAATGGTTTGGAACAAGAAGGCAGCTCTACTTTTTATACATTTTTCTGTGTTGATTCCAAGTAAAAATTTATTAACACGAATATTAGCGAACTATAAATTTATAGCACGTTAATATAACGTACGTGACACAATATACAGAATGAATAAATCAAGAATTACGCCTTCAAAGATGAATGTATTCTTAATTCGTAATTCGTTATATATGCTCTTCGTTCGGTATCGAACTATTTTGATGTTTTCGCGAACACTTGGAAACCAAATTGATCAACTCCGCAATTTTTTCGTCTCCCAATGCACGTAAGTCTCTTTAAAACTGGAAAGTCGCGTGATTAAACGTGTGGACGGAATATTTAACTTGATACTTCGTAGCGAACTGTTCAATTTAATACTTTGTGCTCGTACAGAAAGAGAGCAGTCAACTCATTAATAATTTCGCCAAGGAACGCGTGTAATTTAAAGTTCGCAGTCGACGTCAAATGAAATCGGAACTTTCATTAGAAACGAAACGGGGCGTTCGTAGAAAGTTTCGAGTGGAAGTGCAGACGCGACGAGAGCAAAGGGGAACGATTTTGAAATATTTATGTATCTTTATGTTTGATAAAGAGTTACGTAAGAAACATGAGTTTGCTGGCGCGCAGTGTAATTCCGAAATCTGTCGTACGAAGAAGTCGTGGAAGAATAATATACGTGTAATTCAACCCTCTTGTAGGCGAACTGGGTCGCCGACGATGCAAATGAAATTTCAATCCCCCGAATTTTTTCATTGAAAAAAGTTTCAAGCGTTTGACTTAACGTACGTATAATTAGTAGAAACGTTAATAAACTTTGCCACGAAATTTTCGAACTTTTTAAAGCCTGGGAAAAAGGCGAAATTTATAGGTTTCTTTAAAATGAAAATGTAAGAATATTTTAGGAGCACATTAACGCGTTGATTGTCCCCGATAATCGCAATGTTTCTTATTTTAAATGTAATATTTTTTAATGATATATTTTATTATATTGGGAGTATAAGTAATGCTGTTTTTTTCAAATTTAATAAACAGCGCCATCTAGTGACAATTTAACTTATTATAAGGTAACCTATATTCTAGTTAAATATATTGACATTTAGCGTGTTTATTGTTAAATTATATTAATAGAATGAAACTGTATTAGTTTTTAAACAAAATAAAATTTTTTACAGTATCCAAAAAAACGACATTACTTATGGGGTACTCCTAATATTGTAATATTTTGTAACAATTTCTTTCTTCATAATATCTCATCTTTGCATCTAAAAGATCTAATATGATTAATATAAGATAAAAAGTTTGAACAGCATAAATAACCATTATATAATGTTATAAAATGGAACTTTTTATTTTTTTAGAATATTTCTTATATAGACCAAATTCATATTAGATATCACTAACCAACTTAACTATTATCCTTAATCCCCCGTGGGACCACGTCAATGGACCCTAACTTAACCGTTCTAAACCACGCGTAGCGACACGATACTTTTACTAGTCTGTTCGGCGAAAGAATTATTCAAATTTAAATTCGCAAACACGTGGAATTATCTCGTGGTATTCGCTGTGTATAAAACCCCTAAAATGTCGAGATAACTCGTGGGGACTGGGTGGAAACGTTTCGAATAGACGACATTGTACCTGGAGAAGCAACCAGGTGTAACGTAGTTTAAAGCCGGCATGCGGCAGCTGATCTTTTCCCACGGTGTTCACGGCGGTCCGAGGAAGTTCAAGAATGGACCGCCAAACTTCCCTGCCGCTCCACGACGTCCGCCGTTTTTTCGTCCATTTTGTTCAAGAAGCTCGCTTCTCTACGATCCTGTGTTTATAATTCCGACGGCGGCGACAAAGAGCCAGCCTCTGGAATGCAAAGCAAAGTCCCGTCTCTGGCCGTTTTCGTCACGGGAGTCTTGAAAAATCGTACAACAAAATAATTGCAAATGACAGTATTCTTTAACACTTTCCCAAACGTTCGAACGTACTCCGGAAAATTTCCACAGAATCTTTATATATACTGCTCACAAAAATTACGACCATTTGCTTTTCTGATGTTCTTGTTTAATAAAAAAAAAAAAAATCAAATACTTCTCTTTTTCATCGCTTCATATTCATTTTGAAATATTTCCTAATTTTTGTGAGCAGTGTACATCCAGAATATAAGTGGAAATCACTTCGAACTTGAAAAGAACAGGGCGCCACTTTAACGTCGAGTTGGAAGGATAAAAAATGGACGAGAGTTGAAATATTTGAGACTCGTCGTCTTGTTAGTATCGTGCTTCAGAAAGCGGATATTACAGATGAAACATTCGTTCTTCTATTTGTTGCCAAAACGAGGAAAAGGAGAGACGGTGAAAGTAGGAAGAGCTCGATACAATTGATGACGGTGTGCGATAGAGGAAGGGGATCAATTTATATCGTGAACAGGATGCTGAATAGATTCTGAATAGACCACCGATCCGTGGAACATTCTAATTTTAAACTACACTTCTGCCTCGATAGTTTCTTTGAATCTCGTAGTATATAAAAAAAAAAGAAAAAAGAAAAAGAAAACAGCTTTCTCTATTTTAAGCGATCACGTCCTGTTACATTTCGCTGAAACGAGGAAAAGGAAGAAGGAGATGCACGTAGGAAGATCGCGATCGACGATGTCGTGCAGCTAGTCGACCCGCGTCTAAGATTCTGCCGGAAATCATCAATTTTCCATGTCGTTGGACGTGTTAATATTCCGTTTGCAACTCGGGCTCAGAACTAAATTCATCTTCTCCAGTGGAGAAGATGGATTTCGTTCTGCAGGTATACGTGGCGAGATCTTCGGTCCGTTTGTTTCCACGCTTGTCTCATCTTAATTGCAAAAATCCCAGACGATAATATCGCTTTGAACCGAGAAAATGATGTCTCAAAGTTTGGTCGCTGGTCGAATTCGACGAGTGCAAAGGATATACAGACGCGAGTGGCTGTCGAAATGGGGGAACAGAATTTGTGATAGTTGTGTAAATCAAATGTCACGCGTAGGGATGCCGTCTAATCAAAGATCTTATTTCCAGTCCGTTGAGTTTCAATCTCTCGAGATTACGTTTTATGTCTATATTTCGTCTTTCCACGCTTAAGATCATCTGAATATATTGACATGCAGCATGTGGCGGTAGTATATACTACGATGCAGAATGGGAAATTTTATGATTCAATATAGATGACTTTATATTTTTGAATCAGTAGAGATCATCAAGTGAAAAGTGTGGTAAATAAAATACGATGCAAATTGATATTTTTTGAAATATAATTTACAAAGTAGCACTTTGGTGGAAAAATCGTTTTAGCTTCCGCGTATTATAGGAAGCACTATCTTTGAATATTTTACACTTTCTCAAAATTGTGTTCTGTACAATTTTCAAATTTTCTATAAATGAAAATCCGCGATCTAGTTAGAATTATAAATTTATATTTTTATAAATATAATTAAAAGAATGTAAATGGCACTAGGTAAAACGTAATTTTATTTGCGAAATACTGTGACCAGTCTACTTTGCATATTTTATACATTTCTGCATGTTACGTTTGCGCATTTTTGCACCTTCAACGCGTGAGAATTCGCAGTGTAGCCACATCATCCCAAAATAATAGTCTACATAGGCAAAATCTAAGATAAGCAGATAGATAATCGATGCCCGAACGAGGCCCTATTCATGGTCTTCTGTTCTTCACTCGTCGATGGGTAGCAATTCGTCAAAAAGAATCTCGAGATACTTCCGGAGGAGGCGCGTGTTCTTGTCGGGCATCGTCGTCGATGAGAGCGGAACGGAGCAGCAGCTGGCACAGATTTCATTAATTAAGCGCTCGTTGCTTCCACAACGGCGCTTCGAGCGTAATTGAATCAGGCCTGGCAAAGCGTTTCGGAGGAGTGACAAAGACTGAGGAGCGAAAAAAGAGAGAGAGAGAGAGAGAGAGATAGGACAAAGAGACCATATCATCGGGCAACATAGACGTATCTAACAAAGATTAAACTACGTCGAAAGGCTCGTTCGGTCGGTAGATTCGATTCGAAACTAAGCGGTGTCCAGATCGAATTGGATTCTGCTTTTTGCGCGGTGGTTACCGCGTTTAATTGCACGCTAAATCGGATAATCGGCCTGCTCTAAATATATAACAGGGTTATCCGGGGTTTCTTTCCTTCTCGCGTCAATTCCGCTACTTCAATTTGCCAATCCGCGGTTCGACGATCTTCCTCTTCGATTTTCCGCTCAGCTCGAGGACAACCAGAGAGAAATATCGACAAATTTCGATGATACCTGCACGTTATTTCGACGTTGTATTGCTTTCTCTCTCGCGGTATCAGTTTGAATTTAAATTCGAAAATTTGAATTTAAATTGGACTACCCCACGGAAGATATTATTCGAAATAAATATATATATATATATATATATATATATACATATGGGCGAATAAAAACAAGTTTCTCTCTTCTGACATATAATGTCGCAATATCTCGAGAGAAAAAAGCCCGGAGCAGTTCTTAACCCGGTGACTTGTTGGCTGTTACAGGTCTCGTAGCATGTCTTGACGAGTAGGAGTGGCTCTTCAACGGGGTTTTCGGCAGACAAGGGTTCTCCAAAATGGCGGGCGGTCAGCAGCTTCCCGAACAGTACACGGTACCGCAGCTCGCTAGGGTCTTCCACAGGCTGCCGCACCTCAACGTCTCTCTTCACTCGGTCAATAACACCTTCAATCCACATTCCGAAATCTATCTCGAGGTAAGTGCAAATTTTTCCCTATCCTTTGATCCAACGATCCTACTAGAGAACAAATCATTTTCTACGAATTTATATAACTCTTCAGTTTCGAAAGCAACGCGCGAATCGTGTTCACGTCAGACTGATAAGCTGGGTCAGCGGAACAAATCGCGTGTCGCACGATTAACAGGATCGCGATACCAATTCATCGGTATTACTGCTCGCTGGTTACGTCAATATCCGAAAGCAATTCCGACTTGATTCCATTTTGGCCCGCGTACAAAGCATTCCCGTTCGTCTCCCCTAAAATGTTTCTCGATACTACTTCTCCTGTCCCGAAGGGAACGCCAGATTCTTTGGCAAAGCTTCGCGAACCGAGCACTCACCGAGAAAGCTGTAAACGATTGGTCGCTGAAACAAATAAAAAAGTCGCTTGGCCGAGAATATTTTTGATACCGTGAGCCGTGAGCGTGATTCGATGAAATTTTGATATCTGAATTGAATATCACTTAACTGTCGAGTAGAGAGTTTTCAAATTAAATTTGGAACGTTTTCTGCAAAACAAAAAAACTGCATGACTTGTACCCCAGTACGATTCGTCTCACTGAAAGGCCCAGAAGCAACTGTTCTGACTAGGAAATGAAGACGACTTTTTGCCATAAAATTTTATTGATACGCAAGCATTTGAATCGATACAAAACAAATTACAGGCGCGATCGCTCAGTACCAGACAACGCCACTCCTACTCGAGGTCTACTCCACGCCCCCTCACGAATCACGTGACCCAAATCAACCAATCGCTAATTTTCGTTGCATTAGCGTTGCACCTGAAGAGGCCCGATTTTCTGGGTTACCGCCGCTAAAATATTGAAATTGATTCGACAATGTTAAATCCTTGATTGCACGAGGGAAACCACCCTGTAACTCGCCTGTTCCAGTTAGCACATTAATTAGAGTAATAGTTTTAAAGGACATTTTAAAAGTTATTCGACTCCGGAAAATCGAACTGCCACCGGCTGCGTAAAATTATCCGTGAAAATTCGTCGAGCACGGCGAATCTTGTTAATTTGTTTTACGTCGTTTATTCCGGAAATTAATTACCACGGTATAAAAACCTGTAATCAGTGGAAACATATTACAGCGTGTCTCGCGTTCAATTCGAAAGCGGGGGTTCTCTCTCATAAAAATGTTTTCTTGAATTGCGCTAATTAACGAAGCACTGCGCGACACCGACGGGTCGAAGCGAGATGAAATTACACGATGCGTCCCAGACCACGTCGAACGCTTCGAATCTCTTCTCTTTTCTCTCTAATTTTCTCTTCCTCTCTCCCGCGTATTTTATTGATCATCGCACACGCGCCTCTACGAGAGTGACTCACCTTTGCGTTCTGGTATCTTTCGACGAAAGAAGATACTAAAGTACAGAGTAATAAGCCACGTCGTTACTGATAGGGATTCTGCTTCGTTGATCCTATCGGGTTCGTTTGGAGCCAGTTGCTGTACCATCTATTTCAAAATCGCGGATGTTTGATTGAAAACTTCATCTCATCCACGTTGTGTTTGTCATTTGCTCGTGAAACGTGACGTTATCACGAAGAGCAGTAGAACTCTATTTACATAAACTTGTTCTGGTACAAATGGTTTATATATTTGGAGTTCGTATCGTAGGAGTCCAGTGATTCTCTCCTCTACGAGTGGTACAACAAATAATTCGTACAACAGGAGTCCAGAGTCAAATACGTGAACTCAACCGGCAGGAATTTATTTAACCGGGCATTAATTAAAATTTGGCTCAAATAAACAAAAGTTCAAGTTCCAATATAAATTGAATTCAGTCAGCCAAAATTCGTGTGATCAGATGTCGACTGAAATTTAGTTGAAATAAATTATTAAAAATCCACGTAAACTGTTCAGCTTTGTTGTTCAAAATGTTTGCAAACGCCTCGCAAGTGAATTGTTCGTCACGTTGAGCACGCATTTTCTTGGTGAGAATCGTTCGAAGACGATCAAACATTTCAATCGGCGAATATCGCTTTTCCGACGAAACCGGAAGAAGCGATGGTGACCCATCCTGAAAAACGAGTCTTCCAGACATCTCACGGGACAGTTGCCGGTGCATTCTCTTCCGGCGGAGTGTTCTTATCCCGTCCAGACGTTTGTCCGAAAAGGTAGCAAAAGCTGCTGTGTATCGAGAAGAGAATCATCACTGTTCTCCGTAGTACAGTGGGAGAGAAGAGGAAAGAATGGTAGACGAGAGGAGAAACGAGGAGGAAAAGGACGAGGAGAAACGCAGCTGGATGCCACGAGTGCACGAGAATCCAAGCTGTGTGTAACTGGAAAGCACAATGGACGGGAAAGCTCAAACAATGCACAAAGGCTTTCGTATAATACGCCTGGGGCAACGTGTGGGCTTTAACGGGCTCGAAACGTCAGACCGCTAACTAGCGATGGGCTCGAGACACTTCGAGCCGCTTCGAATAGTGTCTCCTGTCAGTCACACGATATTTCGTGAAATTAACAATTATCGAATTGCTCTGTTATCCGTTCCGTGATCCTTGAGAAGTTTCGACAGTTGAAAAGTGAAACCAGGACGAACGTTGGCCGTCAGTTTCACATTTCGGTTGCTCTTCAAGATAACGTTAGTAACCTCAACGTTTTGCAAAACCTTTGAAAATCAATCGGACTCTAACGAAAATTGATTATAAAAAAAACATTTATCGAGATTATTACGATCGACTTTCATCGTGAGAAATTTAAACCTACCGCCGTATTAGAATTTCGATCAATGGACTAATATTGCACGTCGATAAACTATACCGGTGGAAATATTCCCGATAAAACTTGCCGAATGTAATAAAACAATATCGATATTTTACGTTTCGATACGAGCCTTTCCCTATCGCTACTCGCACGGTATTTCATCCTCCTCCTCCTCCTCCTGCCAGCAACCTCTTGCCCCCTTACTCCAAAAGCATCGGCTTCTCTCGTCGCTCTCGACAAGAAGCACGATCGCCTGGCACAACGTCTTTCGTTGCAGATGTTCGGGGGAGGGGGGGCACAGGCAACTTATTACTACGGAATCAAGACGGATATCTCGTTGCTTTCGAGCAATTCGATTGTCGTTCGTTCTCGAGACATTTCGGTGGAGAAGGTGCATGCAGTGGTGCTCACCAATTTTTTTTACTTGCACAAAACGCACTCTTTCTCCAATTATCACGCTCTACCGGCAGGTGCAGAATAACGAACGCAAGAGGGGAAAATGGCATCTGTTTTGAAAAGGACGATGCTGAGCGCTCGCAAATGAACCGTGAATTTTTTTCAACTTTCAATTTCGATTTATTAAGTAATAAAAATCTTCATTGTAACATAAACGTAAAACGATCGGTTTTAATCCTGCAATTCATTTCTCTTCCTCAAATTATTGGGAGAGAGAGAGAAAGGTTGAACGAATGAAGAATGTGTAACGACTTGGATAATATTCGCGAATGACAAACATTTGCCGGATAATGAGCACGTCTGTATCAATACCGGCTACGGATTACTCTTTCATTACCGCATGCACGCAGAATGTTCTCTGTTTCCTGTTCTAGTTTCTCGTCAATCATATTTCTTGTGCATGCGCTTTCAATCATTGTAAAGAAAACGGATTCCCTCGGTTCGTTGTTTCTCTTTAGCCAGTTTTTCTTCGCTTCCTCTTTTATCTGTCACACTGCCTTACTACCCCTCCCCCCCATTCCCCCACCACTCCGTCGCTGCTTTTTCTGCTTCGGTCAGCCGGTGGATATTTCATTTTTCCCATTCTTTCGGGCTGTTTAACGTTTTCTTTCAGTTTCTTCGTAATATCCATTTACGTGCCGCTTTATGCGCTGTTTCCTCCATTTTCCGCCATTGACTTCAAACAGATGGAATCACTTTAAGCGCATAACGAAATCAAACAACATTGACATTCCGTTTTTCTTTTCATCGTCGTTTATCATATAAACTTGCGTATTATATGTACAACGCGTATACTTTCGTATGTTCATTCAGGTACTTGCTCATTTTGAACAAAACGATTGTTGCAACGTTAATTTATAAAATTTATTAATAAAAATCCTCTCGCATGAGTTTATTGTTTCATTTTTACAGCAATATCTCGACATGAAATCAATAAGTTTAGGTTAGGTTTAGGTTAGGTGTGTAATTGAAGCAAATGTCATCGGTTGAAAGATTTAAGTGCATAACAACGAAGTTTTTCATGTAAAGAAAAAGTCAAGCGAAAAATTAATATTTGATGCTACCCCTGGCAAAAAGTTTTCGACCAAAATACACGCAATTCGAAGGTATTTGAAAATATTGAAATCTTCAAACTATAAAAGTGATGAATTTGTCGGCCTGGCCTGGTTAAAATGTAGTGTATATCGGTGACGTCAAGAACGTGTGAAACTTAGCTGGCATGCACACGTTGCTGTTGCTTGCGTCGGTAGGGTAGGTACCTAGCGAAAGAGAAGCCTTGAGGAAACGCCTGTCTGAGCACCCTCGACGCAACACGAGCTCTGGTAATTGGGTCCTCAGCTATTGTTTCTGCTGTGTGTTGCGTGTATGTGTGTGTGTGTGTGTGTGCTTGAAAATATTTCACGACGCGCCTGCTGCAACTGCACCACCGGGTAATTAAATCGTGAGATGGCGTTTTGTCGTATCTTTCGTCGCTTGTTTTCTAACTCCCGATTCGACTGTTCATTAACGATTTCTCTCTCTCTCTCTCTCTCTTTCTGCTCTACCTTTCACCCCTGTCTTTTACATTCTCCCTTTAATTTTACAGTGTGACGGAAAAATGATATCAATTATCGTGTTGTCATCCTTTACAGAGGAAGAAAAAAAAAAAATTAAAATCTTCGCTTTCTTTTAGTTCTAAAATGACGATCTTTCCTAGAATTCTGTTGCATCCTTTGATTATGATTGGGACATAATTTATCAGAGATCATTTGCTAAATTTCTAATACTTACGGTGGTCGTTGTTTTTGTAAGTTAATTGTAGCATCAACTGCTGAGGTTATTACCGTGGTATTGAAGAATATCAAGAATATCACATATTGTACTTACCATAGTTGAAAATACAAAGTTTGCATTTCAATAAAGTATATTTCACTATTACTACAGCCAAAAATTGCAAGTGTGAAAGATTTATTTATTTTAACTTTGCTTCAACAACTCAGATTATTAACGTAATTACAATTATTGCATTATATATATTTAATAATATAATATATTAAATATAATATATTTAATAGATAAATAGAGCTAAGACTACTTCATGAACGATAATAAAAATATTGATAGCCAATGAAAACATTGAATGTTTAAGCTAGAGAATTAGTTGGAGAAGAGTAGTTGTTATCAAAGATTATATTGACATATAATATAGACTGTAGGCCAATACAACGTGTGATAAATATGCTTATCAGCAATCCATTAGGATTACTAACGTATCTTGTCTTAACTTGAGCAATTTCCATAATGTTTTCAAGCGAAACAAAAATCATTGATCTCTGTATTGAAGTGCGTGACTGCCTTAAAGGAGGTTGCTGCACTTTAGTTAAGAGGATTTTTGTTCTCAAAGGTATCTCACGTACTACAAACGCCTTGAAAGAAATCAGAGAAAAGCACCGGGTACAACGACCCTGCTGGTAAACCCTCTCTGGTTCATTCTATTTTCAGATTAGCATAACAAGCAGCTAATATGACACGACTTAATTACGCTGTCGCAATTTAAAGAATTACCATACCGTAGAGGTTTAAGCTAATATACGTGCAAATAGAAGACGTTATCGATCGCGATTAACCGTGAAAGGTATCTTAATTAATCCTACCTCCGTCGATCTTTCTTTTTTTATCCCACGATAAAAACGGGAGGATTCCTTTTTCACAATTTACGTTTGACGATTAAAATTTACAATAATCTTTCCCTGTACTTATTAAAGTTGCGTAATTAATTCTACCTCTGATAGAAATTCATTCTCTACAGAAAATTGGTTCAAAAACAGATCAATCACCGTAAATCACACTCTAAGTGAAATAAAACACGCGATGTTTAAGGTGTATGGAATATTTCAAAATATTTGAAATATTTGTATGCACATGCGCGCCGCTACTGATCAAATCTAGGGGGAGACAATTTAACTGGTTTTAACAGCGCGCAAATTTTTTCAAACATTTCCGAGAATAGACGGGGAACTGTGATTGCCCCCTCAACGAGATAAGTCTCTCGGCGCAAGCAAAGGGCTTGTTTAAGTCTGCCGCTTAAACGTGGCGGACTTTTCTGATTAAAGCCGATTTACAACAAACGTTCCTGCTAATTCCGCTGAACATTGTTCGAGGCCAGGCTTTTATTCTCTTTTCCTCTCCACCGATCGCTCAAATGCATCGGAATCCGTTGAACGAGCACGTCTGCGTTTCTCGTTACGAACAAGACGAAAAGGGGCATGAAACTCGTAGATCACGAATGTAGGCTAATGGCGTAAACGCGAGCCGCGTGTGTTACGTTTTAACATGAAATAAACGGATCGGTATCTAAAAACATAGCTGAAACCTAACCTAAACCCTTTCGATTTACGAGCTTTTTCGATCGTCCAACTTCGAGGGGAGTTTTGTAACGAGGCAGGAATGAAGTGAAATGATTGGGGGGTAGGACAAAAAGAAGCGACGCCCGTAAGGACAAAAAGAAGCCCGTATTTACTCTTTGAGAGGTTGGCGAGTGTCGAAGGAGAATCCATTTGCGATTTTACCTCCCCCTTCCCCCTCTGCTCCTCCAGAGTCCCCCATGAAGTTTGAGTCCCATTCTTTTTGCACGTCCCTTCTTTTCTTTTTCTCTGTCTTTCTCTCTCTCTCTCTCTCTCTCTCTTCACCTCGAGCGCTCTTCCGGATTTATTCCAGAGCTTGCGTCGCGCTAGGTGCAACGACCGTCTTCAGTTCGCGTAAACAGAGAATTTCTGTCTAGACGCGATTCAGGCCACTCTTTCGCCCGTGTTTCGAATTTAGTTTCGATCGAAAATACTTGATCAAGTTAGCGATCGTTGTATCGCGAGATCGCTGTTTAAGAACGCAGTTTGCCTTCTTCCAGAGGGTTCAATCTTCAATCCTGTCTGAATTCGCATCTTTTTTGATGGTTTCAAATTTTCTGTAATTTCTCTGCAATTTAGTCTACAGTTGGAATTGCACAATTTAACAGGATGGGAATAAAAATGTTCATTCAGTTCCATAATACTTCGATATATTTCTGTAATTGGCGCGCAATTTACGATAGAGATAAATTTAGCTTTACATTCGGTAAAGTTTCGGCTTTTGAAAAATTCGCCTGGAGGATGATACTTCAGACAAATGGCATCAAGAGGAGACTGCATTATCCTAGGTAAACTGCGCTCGTTCCATTCTTTCGGTTGTAGAAACAACAAACTCCCGTTGCAAAATTCAGTTCGACGAGGCAGCGAAGTTTGTTTGGAAGAAAAGTGTGTCCGTCGCCAGTGGGGGAAAGATTTTCCATAAATTCACACGTCCCTGTTTCATTTGTCTTCGACTACTCCGAACTGTCGGCGAAGTTCTCGGCAAAAGTGAGAAACAGATATCTCTCTGGTTACGATTATGGCGATGTCTTCCGTTTTCCAACTTTCAAAGTCGACGACATGTCTCTACGCTTCTTTTCGAGCATCGAATCGGCAACTCGATTTCCCGCGCACGGTGTTTGTTCGATGATTTTGAATTACGCGACTGTTTTCACGAAACGTGATATCTGAAGAATATTATAAACGATTCAAGAAGAAGATTTGATTCCTCATTCGACGAGTTGAATTTTTGTCAGAAGAATCCTGCTTGTTAAATTTTAAAAAGGTGTGGAACACTGGGTGACAATCTCTCTTATAAATTTCAAATGTATCATGGGCGATTCCGCTTTTTTCGCGTCGTTTTAGCAATTATTTTTCAGAAATTGACGGGTAGCGGTTTCCTGTTTTCGATATTCGTCCCATTTTGATATAATACTGCTAACCTGAAGAACCATGGAGAACATTCTTTTTTTTCAATTAAATTTCACTTTGTTATTAGTCAGTGTGATAATCTAATCAATTAATCATGTAATCAAACCGCTTTAAAGTTATAAGAACTTTACTATTTTATGTTATATTATATATTAACTATTATATTATATAACTATTTTATGTTGTATTATATTTTAACTTTACTATAATGATCCTGAACGTTAAAATTCCGCCGCTGTGAATTGTTACACGTGGAAACACGGAGAGTATCGGTTTTTGGCGAAAAATCACAGACTGTTGAGAATTATAGGCGAAGTTTATCGATGTCACGTAAATAATGAATGCAATATGTACGTATATACATGGGTCGATGTAGCGGGTTCTACGGGGTGGCACGCGAACCACGAGGGTGGTTGACCCTACGATGGCGTGCAGGGCCTTTGAATTACACGACAGAAAAATCAAATTTTCCGTAAGCCACGGCGACGTCGACCGTGCGAACCATCTTTCAAGCGGGTCGAGCTCTCTCGCGAAACGGAATATGCAATCGTGCTTTTCGCTGTGCGTTAATCCACTGGGCCAAATGTACGTTTAATGGAATAACGATGATAAAAGTGATTTAAGTAAATGATGCGGGTCCGTTTTTATTGCATCACGATACCGGTATAGCTCGCGTGAGATAATTCGATCGTTCGATCGCCATTAAAACACAACTTTGTAATATTTGGTTATTCTATCGCTCTGTTTTTTTGATCCTTTTGTATTAAAAATAGCAAATTTATTGTTAAATTAAGATAAGCTCTTCAGAAGCTATTTCATCATGAAATTATCAGAAACGCTTCTTTTGAAACTTTAACTTTATCTTTATTTATTTACTGATTCCATTATTATTATTATTATTATAAATAAATCAGTTTCTTAATTAATAACGAAATGGAGAGATTCGTAAAAAACTGCACGACTTGTATCCCAGTACGGTTCGTCTCACTGAAAGGCCCAGAAGCAACTGTTTTGACTAGGAAATGAAGACCACTTTTGTCATGAAATTTTATTGATATGCAAACATTTGAATCGATACAAAACAAATTAAAGGCGCGATCGCACAATACCAGACAACGCCACTCCTACTCGAGGTCTACCCCACGCCCCCTCACGAATCACGTGACTCAAATCAACCAATCGCTAATTTTCGTTGCATCAGCGTTGCACCTGAAGAGGCCCGATTTTCTGGGTTACCCCCGCTAAAATCACTTTCAGTGGTAAAAAGACGGACAATCATTTGGCTTCCAAGACCGGGATTAATCTTTCGATATATAGAAATCTTTATTTATTTAACGATTCCATCATTACGATTAAACGAATCAGTTTCTTAATTAATAACGAAATGGAGAGATTCGTAAAAAGAAACGGTCAATCATTCGGCTTCCAAGACCGGGATTATAGATGTATAGAAAGTACGAATACTGATGATGATCAGCGATTGGCAAGCATTCTGGAGCGCGTGAACTCGCTATGATTCACTCGGCTCGTGAGTCACCGGTACACGACGGGCGACAATCTTCGCGAGACACACGCGGATCCGCTATCACCTTTCGACATCCTTGCCCAGTGGTTAATTAGCATGAGCAAGAGCAACAAGTAGACTCTGTTCTATGGCGGCACTGGCTAATAATATGCTCCGATCGAGCGTAACCGGTGGTCCCGGATGCATCTGTCGGCGATCGGTTCGCGCGATTCGGTTCAACGTTCGCGTTATCGAACCGGGAAATTAAGAGAACGTTAGCACTAGAACGTGGATGTCCGCGTGGTTACTGGAAATACTCGTTCGCGTCGCGTGTTCCTTTTGCTTTTGCCACCGCGTGTCACGTCCGTGTCCTATGTAGTAATAGCTCGTGTTTCGCGATATCGGGGCATTGCGATTTTTGTGCGTTCGGGAACTCGAGTTTTTAAGCTTAATTAACGGTACCGGTCGCGCGAGCATTAATTAGAAAGTGGCTCACAAGTTTCTGACCTCTCTCTCTCTCTCTCTCTCTCTCTCTCAATCTAACAGGAAGCTATTAGCGTTTGCAGGAAATTTTGAAGAAAAAAAAAAAGAAGAACGATGAAAGATGAAAGGAAATGAAAAGAAAAGACAGCGTCACGCGACGATGATCTAAAATTTAATTAAATCTTTTCCGGCGGTCATGCCAAAAGAAACGCAACTCGAGCGTTAATTGCCAGAGAAATAAAGCGAAAGAAGATACTGAGGGTGAGTGGTTGGAGAGAGAGGGGGCTGAGACGAGATAAAGATAAAGACGAGATAAGGGGATGGCTCCTACGCAAAACGGTTTTATTAAAAATACACTCTAATAACTAACGTTTAACTTTAATTAACAGAGCCTCGGGATACTTGGAAGCATCCCCGCAGCCTGGTTAATCCTGACGTTGCTGGTACTCCTGGTCTACCTGGTAACGAGATGCTGCGACCGGAAACCGCGCCCCAGGAGGTCGATAACCCTGCTGAAGTGTTCGCTGGCCATCCTGGCGTTGCTTTGCAGCGGAGCTGTTGCCGTCGGCCTCTACGGTAACGACGACGTGCACAACGGTTTGGTGCAATTGGTGGCCGCCGCGAAGAACGTCGATGGTATTCTCACGGGTGTACGGAACCAGGTCCGTTTTGAATTCACTCCGACGAGAGATGCGTTCGTTTCAAACTTCCGTTCTCCTCTTTGGTTCTAATCTGGATACAATTCTTTCACAGATACAATAAAAAATTAACTTTGAAATAATTGTTAATTTTAAGTTTTAAGAGGGTGATGCCTAATCGAGATCTGTTGTTTGAAGTTCAAGGTTTCTCATCTATTTCTGACATTCATTAAAGTATGCTTGAGGAAAATATTTTTAAAAAAGATCTTTCATCTAGTTTTTCTAGCGGTTAAAAACGATTGTAAATCCTTCTGTTCTGTTGATCTTGTGAGTAGCCACTCCTCGAATAGAACACTTCGTGTACTTCAACTTCTTCGTTACTATTTTCTACCTCTTTCTCTATTTGCATGTACGTTTGTGTTTGCACTTTAATCGAAGAAACTGAAGGACGAACTGCAACCTGCTCATAATTAGTTCGTGCTCTAGTTTTTTCTAATTTTTTTTTTTTCCTTTTACTTCTAAAACGTACCTTGACTGAGCCGTTCTTAATTCGGGTCAAGAATAGCGAGGAGTTTGCGGACAACCGTAATGGAAATAAAGCCGAAAGAAGAGAGACTCGTCTTGCGATAAATAATCCGATTTCCAGCTACCCAAGGAGATCCCATTTTTTTAAATTAAAGATCTTTATCTGGCGATCTTGATTTAGCCAAATTGCCGGTAGAACGGATTAACGTTGGTTTTTTAAAGAATTAAGAGAAGCGAATCAACGCTTGTATCTTGGAATTATTGATCGTCTCAACCATCTATGCGGTAATTGAAAATTTTGAAAATTTGCCTGAAAGTTCGTTTATCATTACGTTCATCTTTACCTTCGTTTTATTCTCCCAAATTACTCTATTAAGTACGATTATCTCGTCGACACCGTAGAAATAGTTTCACCTTGCTGCTGAAAAATCGCTCGAACGATGTTTGTTTTTTTTTTTTCAAGACCGACACCATCGAGGCGACATTGAAGAAAGTGCAGCTGCAGTTGACTGCCTTGGGAGACGATTTCGATGCCCCTGTCAGCAATAAAACCATGCTCGGCCTGCTGTTGGCTGCTCTGCAGAGCATGAAACAGAACACGAACATAGCCGTGAACCGGAGCTTCGAAATTCGAAAACCACTGAGCGGCATCAGCCTGGCTGGCGCGATCGGGATGGGAGAGAAGATAGAGCAATTAAGGTGGCCCGTCACTATGGCCGTTCTCAGCGCGCTTCTCGTTCTCTGCGTGGTGTTGGTCGTCGGAGTTGCGCGACATTCCAGATGCGTTCTCATAACGTACGTGTTTCTTTTCTTTTCTTTCGTTTCTCCCGTCTCCCCGGCGAAGAACCGTGCGAAGAACAGGGTTGGTCCCGTCCGACTGGATTCAACTCTCTTAAATTATTGTGTTTTTGCGTCCCTTCTTGCAGTCCCGAATTTCAGAAGATGTTGATCGCCGGTTGTCAGCGATGGGACTTAAAACATTTGGAATAAAATACTTTGTTAAGGCTCTAATAATCGTTCGTTACGAAATGTGTCCGTTTCAGATTTTCCGTGTTTGGGCTGTTCGCGGTGATAGTCTCCTGGCTGATGGCTTCGCTGTACCTCGCGACTTCAGTGGCCTTAGGTGATCTCTGCGTGTCCCCAGACGGTTACTTAACCAGAGCGGTACCGTCCACTCTAGCCTCCGAGGTTCTTTCATATTACACGCACTGCGAGAACACGCGCAGCAATCCGTTCAGCCAGAGATTAAATGACGGTCAAATTGCGGCGAGCAACATGAGAGAGAACATGAACACCGTGACCAGGTTGGCGCTGGAGTTGTTCAAAGAGCAACATTTACAACCGAAATTGACCGGCCTCTCGATCGACGTGTCCACCGTGAACAAGCTCATGTCGGGATTGACGACGTTACTCGATTGCAAGCCACTTCACAAGCAATACGTTCATGCCGCGAAGAGCTTGTGTCATTTGGGACTGTGAGTTTGTATTTTATTCTTCCGCTAGATCTAAGAAGATACATTCAGAAAGAGAAATTCGTAGAAATTCGCGACTGATCGCGAAAGGTTAAAGCAACCTTGTTGCAAACACCTTGTTGAAACTGTTGTGTAGGTACGGACTAACTTTCATGCTGTTGGCGAGTTTAGCCGCGGGTCTGTTCTTCACGGTGTTAGTTTGGGTGGACTCTCACACTTGGATCTATATTCGAAAGCGGTGAGTGTGCAGCGTTGAACGCAGCTGGAAGATGCAACGCACAGAGTATGATTAACGGGGACTTTGTTCTAGAAGAGATTACCATCAAGTCGACGAACAGGACCCGTATCTACCGCCATCGGCAGCTTCGCAGGCGATAGCAGCGCGGACCCTTCGAGGCCAAGGGTCGTACCCGCCTACAGCCCCTTCTGTATTTTATCCGAATGCTCATGGCACTCAAAATACCATTAAGCAGCCTCTCTTGCTAACGCCGCCCCCGCCGTCCTACGCTACTGCGACTGCTCGAGCACGTCAGCTGCACGAGAGCATGCTAAAGTTTGTGCATGAGATTTTACTCGGTTTCATTTATTAGCTGTCGTTTACCTTTATCGTACACGTTTCGTTCGTCCAAATAAGCATCGATTTAACACTAGAACTACCGACGACTAAAGTATAATATTTGTAGTAAAGAAGTTAAAGTGCAAGCTACAGGGAAAAGTTAATGATGCAACAAAGAACGCAAGCTTCTATTAATATATTTTGTTAAAAATATATCCGAGTATCTAACAATATACTGTTATAAACATACAAAATTTCCATAGAAAAACATATAGATTGGTCATTTTTACTACTTTGGTAGTTCTAGCGTTAAAAGGGAATACTCGACGAGTTATTAGCGTGGAAGTTAACAAAACTATAATTTCGAATTATCCTGGAAGCTGTAAGTAAGATGAATTCAAATAGATATACCAGAATATCAAACCCGCGGTCAGCTTCGCAAATGAAGCAATTACGAAATGGCATTTTAATACGATAAAGGTTAAACGTTAAAAGCAGCGTGAACCGCGACAGTTTCTCAAACTAACTTTACGATGCGGTTTAAAGAGGGATTTAATTTTACGACGAACCTCCTTTGAAATCACTCGGTCAACGTTCCGAATATAAAATTCAAGGAAAAGTTAAAACTTGATTCCTCTTCGCAATCAGCCATTAAATTGAAAACTTGATGTGAGAATCATAAAAAATTTTTAACGAATGAATTATGAATTTTATATTTGACAAAGGTGCAAGTGTTACATTAAATCTTTACTCTGTTCGCTTTTTTATACATAGACAGTGTGACTTTTTATTGGATTTTATGAGATGTTATTAATTTTCCATTTTTGCCAGTGTGTTGTTGAATCAATTCAGTTCTACAGTTTACAATGTGACTTGTTTATGTCGATAGATACTATGTTAGGTCTGAATGTTGCTTTAATTGTTTACAACACTCTGGTGGCGATATTGCAAACAACGTGGTACAGTTATTGATCATTTTCACCATTAAGAATGAAATCATTCACTCATTTGAATGCGAATTAATTGCGATCATTAGCCAGAGTATTGTCTGCCAGAACAATAACTGTACAATCGTTTGGTTTTCTCTTTGGTGTTCTTTACAGCATTCTGGCAATTCAAATTCTCTTATAATATTCATATAATATTCATGTTTCTCGACTCTTTTTCAATTAATTCTTCTAATTGATGTTAAAAACAAGAAAGAGAATTTACTGTTCATTCTTCTCTCTATATATGGAAACATTAGCGATAGTATGCTTCTGCGCGTGTTTTCTTTTTTTTATAGCGTTCTTGTTTAGATCTGTTTTACGAGATGAACAATGAATGACACAAAGTTTCCTCGATATAGAAATTAGACATCAGAGAACCGTCTGAGAGAAAGATAATACTGCAACTTTTGTTCGTTTCGATTTGCCATTTACAGAGGTGGGGGTATTAACGGGAGCGGAGGAGGCGGGGATCACAAATCGTCTCAGCATAATCAGCAATCGACAGGTGGACGAGCTGAGCACCGTTCTGGGCTCGGAGATCAACCTGGCCAGTACGCGACTCTGAGCAAACAGTGCAAAACCCTCGAATCCAGTGATTTTTACTGAGGGCACGCCCCCGCAGGGCCCGGTAATTCCATTGTCATTGTTGTTACCATTTTCTTAAACTCTCTCAAGTTCAAGTTTCCTGTTGTCGAATGGAGATTTTGCTTCGATATCCACAGGTAGAGAACCACCGTGGACACCAAGCGTGGCATCCTTCACCGGTACCCTGTCTCACAACTCTCACGGACCTGCACATCTGGCCACTTTTCAAGATTCTCGCAAAACGCAGACGCTAGACCCGAAGAATCTAGCAAATTTAAAGAGAGGCCCGACTCCAGCTTGGAATCAGAGTCGTCCGTTGCCACCGAATCCTAGCAGCCAGCCCACTTGGGAATTCGAGTCTCGTTCGCAGACAAATATGAATCAATTTCGCTCCCTGGTGCGAAACAAAACGCCGAACATTCGGATTCAAGACCAGATGCAAGATCAGGTGCGAACGTTGGACAGAAATTTCACGAGAAATCAGTTCAACGGTGCCACGCAAAATAACGCTGTACCAAATATGTACGGGACGTACAATCGTGCGCAGTCGAGACAAGAGAACAAATCAACGGTGGCAACGTTGAGCCAAGTACAGGGTAGCGATCCCAATTTGTACGCAGTAACGGAACTATAAGAAAAATCAAACGACACACCAAACGCATATAAACTGCCATTGTCAAGATTTTTTGAAGACCGTCAGACCAGTTCAGTGGTACATTTTTGCCGGACGTCTGCCAAAAATTAAAATTGTCAGTGCACAATATCATCGTCTCAAGGAACTCCTTTTTGGAAGCGTTCTACATTTTTTAAACGTTTACGTACCGATGTGCGTATTTTCGTACATGCATTTTTTATTTTATACGATAAACTCGAGAAGAGAAATGGCTCAATCGTTTGGTAACTTTAGATAAGAATCACGAACATTTATTATATACGTTTAAACGTAAGATTTCGCAAAAAAAAAAATCGTCGTTCTAAGAGTACAATCGGTGGAAACTGCGAAGCTAGAGTTTTCACCTACGCGAGGATATTCAGAATTTTTGGGAAATCAAAATAAAAGCGAAGGAAATGGAAAAGAAAGATCATACATCTTTTATAACTGTACGATAAACATTCGCGCGTTTAATATTCCTCATCGTTTCGTAAATGATGAAAAGGATGAAAAGCAAAGATGGATTAGTATTTCCAGGGTGTGTAAGAGCTTTGACAAGAATAGTTTTGCAAGCAAGAATGAAGGTCGGCGAGTTACGTGAGCGAAAAAAACGGGGGCAAAAAGAACGTTAGAATCGTGAAAATCATGGAGCAGAACGATATATACCGCGTTGTAAAAATTCGCGTCGAAGTTGAAAAAACGGCTAGAAGAGCTAAAGAGATTCATTTACATTGATAATCGAAGTATATTTAGATTAATATTACAATATGAAATTTTCCTGTGGGAGAACTTCGAGAACATTAATGAGATGACATTTCTTCTTGTCGTTTATTTGTTCAAGTACAATGAATATTTAGTCCTGTGAGGTCTCGTATACCCATGGTTTTGTATTTGTATATCATGTACAGTAATTGTCATTCTGCGTTAGCTCATTCTGTAAATTATTATTGCTTCTTGATCGAACAGAGGAGTGGTACGCTTTCAAAGAAAGTTGAAATAAGATCATTGCCATATTTATTATTGCTTGTTAATTATTCATTTTCATATCAACAACACAAAGAAGAAGCACAACTGCAAAATAAATATTAGTATGTATAAATCGCCTATGAAGGAGAATGTGCAGAGTGAATATATACAGATTTATCAGGCATCTTTGAAGATGTTGAAAATTTGTTAAGTTTCGTTTTACGTTTATGCTGTTAATTTTTACTAATTATCACGGCCTACTACTTTTTCCTGTACAATCTTTCTATAGCTAGTTATATATCGTTACTTGTCTATACAAAATCATCTTACTCACTGGTTTCGTCACCCTTTGAATTAATATCACACCAATCTGTAAAAGTGAAACTTTTAGAAACAACTTTTTACATGAATTATACGGCGACTATACTGAATGCAAACGATATTCCACGACAATTTTTATATGCTTTTTTATATATTTATCGAAGAAAACACGATGACGAATTTGAGCATTGATTTTTTGGCGAAGCATTTCAGTATACACATATTGATATATGAAGTTACCGCACGAAATACAGAACGAGTGATATGAATATTATATATATGTATATTTATCAACGTTAACATTTAAAGTTCGTAGCAAGACGAATTTCTATCGCGAAATGCATCACGATGAAACGAAACGGGAGAAGTAACGATAATCTTAGAAACGGACTAAAAAGAGAGAGAAAATCTAAAAGAAAAGAATTCTGCCAATACTCAGGCAAGCATACGTTTTAAGTACAAACACGGTGAAAGCGCAAGCGTGCATCAGGTCTTTTTCATTTTTTTATATAAGATAAAAGTTCTAAACTTTTCTATTGTATCGATATATCGAGTATCCAGATTGCATTTCGAGGATATGTCCTTCGAGGTACAGAATAATGTTTCGACGATGTTCTCGAAGGATAGATTGATGAGAATACCAATTACTTAATCGATTCCAAACATGAAAGAAAAAGATAATCTGTTTACAAATAAATTTTTTTTCTTGTCTATCCTATCTAAGAAGTTTAGGATTATTGGTAAATGTACTTGAAGACGATTATCATTCCGATGATGATGGTATTCTCATCGACTACAACAGAGTTTTCGTAATATCGATGTTTTTCACTACCGAGTAGAAAAACAAAAAAAAAACAAAAAAAAAAAGATGGAGATTGAATTATTTGCGGAGCGCAAAGTCTTCCTTGTATCGGTACCCCTGATGAAAGGGGCCCAGACGAGATAGTTCGCGATCGATGAAGATATCTGCAACGAATCGGCGGACGACGGCTTTATATTCCGCATCCTATTCAGCGAAAACGTGTGTAAATAAGCAGTAAGATAGTAGGCGTGTAAGGTTATCAAGGAAATGCGAAAAAGAAGAGCGAAAAAAAGAAGAAAAGGAAACATCAAGAAGAAATAAGAAGATGTGTACGTGTGATATAACTTAAATTTAGGTGTTACAAATTTTACACAGAGATAATATCGTTCTCCTCTGCCATTTTCTTTCGTTTCTCTTCATTTCTTCAATTGAAGGAAGAAGCAAAGAAGGGAAATAAGCGGCAATCTTCCTGAAACGAAGAAGCTGCTATTCCTGAAAGAAACGTTTTCTTATTCGCTTTCTTTTTTTCTTTTTCTTTTTCTTTTTCACGATATTATCAAGAGAATTTAGAGGAGTAAAATACGATTTTACGTTTACTGTTCGCAACGAGCATGGAAACGATGTAGGTAGAAAAAGCATGACTAGGTATAAACACGTTTGATCCATTGTACATAGTTGTAATATTTATTAAAATGAAAGAAAAAAAAATACAAGGAGCGATCATAGCGCATAGAGTATAGCGACACATAGATCTAGCCGTTAATTGATTATAATCTTAAGGTCGAATCGACGAATGAGATCGGAAACGAATTACAGAAAGAAAAAGAGAGAATGCGTATGTGTACGTGCGTGTGTGTGTGTGCGTGCGTATATGTGAACTTCATTTCCTTAAATTTAGAAGAGAAGAAACATCCTAGTCAGTGAATAAAACAAAGGTTTTTCTTTTTGTACATGTTTGACTTTGTCCACCAATTGCATACGGCAGAGTTTCTTGCTAAACTTTTCCATGTGGCGCAATTTTTCGAACGTTTCCTAGAAGAGTTCGAGTTTAGTATTCTTCAAATTACTATATTTCACTATTTTTTTTTTTTTTAATTAATTAATCACTAACCATGAAAAATTTAGTTAACGAGGAAAAATCTTTGAGATCATGTGAATTCCTCGTTGTTTTAAGATTTTAAATTAAGCAAAACACGAGTCGATATGATCTTCAGTGTCCTTTTTAAGATATGATGGGGAGCTCAGATAACATTTATTTTATATTTTATATTTTATATTTTATATATTGCTAATAGCTTTTTATATAAAAATGCATATACGTTCTTTTTATTTTGTTTTAAAGTTAAGAAAAAAACTAGAGGTTATTTTGCAAATGCTATATAAAAAAGTAAGATACTTTTCTTTTTTTTATCACGTACTTCATTGACTCCATCATATCGCTATCGCCCAGTATCGAGAATCGAGTATTATTTTAAATTTTAAACTGAATTGAATGATAGAATATTTTAGTTTTAGTAGGATAATCAAAAAGTGGGGAGCAAAGAAAAAAAAAAATTAATATATAGGGAAACAGTGTGAGCACGGTCGACGCGAGACAGGTAAAAGAAAATACTTTGAACTTTCGTCTTCAGGACTGTTACAAAAACGCGCGAATGGGATCAATGCGATATTTTCCAGAATTTATCAAAACTTCATCTTCGCACAATCGTACAATGAAAGAGAAGATCTATCTTGCATGTATTCTTCTCGAAAATATTTTCGATTGTTCGAATCAGAATCGGCCTGATAAGAAAGTATAATCTGTCTTGATCTGTCGAAGAAAAGATTTATGAGACAAATACATAAATCCACGTAAATACAGAAAGACACTGAGATATTGAGCTAAATTCTAAATATGCGAATGCGTAGTCTAGACGATCGTTGATTCTAATCGTTTGTCAATTTCTAATCATTGTATCGAGCTGGAACCTATACGAGATCAAGTTGAGAACCACTTTTTCCGATAAGTACAACCACACTTAATTTTTCGCATCGTTTAATATGATAATTGCCTGAAAGAGAAAGAACGAGAGAAAGTATGCGAGGGAGCGAGAGAGAATTAATTATTTTCAAAAGCGTTGATACATATATATATATATTATATATAGTGGAAATATAGTGCGAATGTAGGACGTAAAAAACTTCTCTAATCGGTGCATTGTTCTGGCCTATGAAACTTTTTAATTAATTTAATTAAGAATCTTTAAAGAGATTAGATGATAAGAGGAAAGGAACAAATCAAACATCAAGACAAAACATTGTCGGAACGAAATGATGTTTCGATTTTTGCGAGGGCTAATTTTCCACAACTGGCTTATAAATCGATTCTCGAAAAGTGCCATTTTCGAACGAGATAACGTCTCCTCGGAACGTGCACGTATCTCTTTGCACGATACAGATCTTTCAATGATAATCTCAATTTTAAATAAAAAGAGTCGGATATAAACGAATTTTTTAATTTCATTGTTCAAATTTTTGGAAAACATTTTATTTGGATTCATGTGACTATTTTACGTTCGTACAACAGACTATATAGTGTGTATGATTTCACAGATCAAATCTCAGCGATAAATGCAAAATTGTTGTTTACAAACTATACTAATTGAATATTAGACAACATTCAATCGACTAGTGTTGCATTTAGTAAATAATTGTTTCGCAAGAAATATCGATTTGTCGAAAAAAGAAATTGCTGTGAATTGCAAACGCACTGTACAGTTCAGGATGTAAAGTGCCCACTCGAATGAAAAAAATTTTGACACGATCGTTCGTTCGTTCGACCAAAAAAAAAAAAAAAAAACGTGCAACTGAGATCTTTTTAGGCCTTGGAAATATCGATTTCGCCTTTAATTTTGCATTTCTTCTCTCTCGATGTGCGAAAGAAGTAATTTACAAAGTGTGCAGAGGCTATTGAGATTTTACGTAAGTTTAAGATTTCTATGGTGTTTTTGTACGCGCGAAAGAAAGATGCATTTTCAAGCGTGTATTGTAAAGAGAATTCTTTGAGAGGCGCATATATATAAAGAGTAAAACGAAACTCGTTAATCAATACCGTTTTTGTGCATTGCGAATTACGTCTAATTGCCATATTCCAGACTTAATTCCTCCTATTGTAATGGTAACACGAATATTATGAAAAAAGAAAATAAAAAAACATAAGATCCACGGTTGTCTACATTCAGATAACACTACTCCCTCTATACAAATCACTTTTAAACAAATCTTCGATTTTTAATCGGTGACACAATGTAAAATTGAAACTTAAGATTATTTCTTGCGTTCTGCGTAATGAAAAGAAAATGATAAAAGTGTGTATGTTGAAATTAAAAAAAAGTTTCAAATTATTTCTAGATCATTTATTGAATTGCAGTATTTTATTACAACAATTTGGTACATAAATATACATACAGTTTAACTTCTTTCCATTCAATGTGTCTATCAACAATTTACCAAGTACTGTTGTAATATGAACGTATTTCTTATGTTTTTTTTTTTTTTAACTCAACAGAGCTCCTATTCTGTCACAAATATTTATTACATCGCAATTCAAATCACATGAATGTGTAACTCTACGTTATTTCTCTCTTTGGTTATCATTTTAATATCGAAACATTGCTCTGATTTTTCTTTTTCTCTTATACGCTTTGTTAGGTCTTAAAAGCTTAGCTTCCTCGAATAAATTTTACAACGCGCGCCTGTAATGTCTGTTTTTTTTTTTTTTTTTTTTTTCTTTAATGCTTGAAGCGATCGCGTATTGATCATGTACGTGTCTCTTTCTCGTTCTTAATATAATTGTGCTTCATGAAAAAAGATGTCGCAAATAAATGCAAAAAACGTAGCTTGGAAAGTAAAAACTGAAAAAAATAGAATGGAAATCTGGTTGAAAAATTTATTCAGAACGTGTGTGCACATATAGTTCATGTAAAACACTGTCGTTGGAAACTTAAATAATCTATTGTTTAGTTCATTTAATTTTATATCGTAATATCAATACTCATTCGGCTAGCTAAAAACTTAACGGCAACTTTTTTCAAATTGCGTCATGAAAATAAAAAGATACGCTTCTGGATATTGTGCTGTGAGAGGGAATATTTTAATAAATGAAAAATTAGTTAATGTTTGTTACCGAGTCAACTCGTAGCGAAAGCGGCATCTTTACTCATTGTCAATCTAATAAGTACACAAGCCATATCTGATAGACTTCGCAGATATTTGTCAAATTAAATAGTCGTTGAAAGTCACAAAAACGGATGAGAAAGTGAGAAAAATAATACGATCGATGCAAGATGATAAAAAGAAAGTAGCGTAAAATAGTTTTTTGAAAAAAAAATGATAGAGAGAACAGCGTGTCTTTACCTTTGTCGATTTATCAAGCTCTTCGACACTTTAGAGATGCTAATTTTTTTTTCGCTGTGCTCTGCAAATGTAAAGGGTAGCTTCTACCGGAAACGCTCGATCGTTTCACCTAGAGCATCATTCCTTCGCCAAGTTTGTGAACTTGAATTTAACGAACTGAATTTCCTGTGTTGATCAATTTCCCATGTCGTTTAATGTTCACTACGACTTCACCTCGCCAGATTCCTCCTTCACTTGCGGATGAGATACGGCATTTGTGATTACAGAGATACTTTTGCCACTCTGCAAACTGGAATGGCTTGATGAACGACTATGACTTTGGCTACCCGCACCAACTGGAGTCTGTACAAGGGGCTGCGGTGGAGTTCTAGCACCAGATCCATTGATCACTGTTGAGTTGGGTTGCAATTGCATATGATATTTGTAAATGTTTTCTGTACTCTCAACAACTCCTAAATGTGAAACATACATTATTGGATAATTAATTTACTTATGAACATGCAAAGGAGGGCTTGACACGTGCAAGTAAAATATATATATATACCGGCTTGTAAATTCAAACTACGTCCACGGACTCCAGTCTCTTTTGAAGGGGGGCTCCACCAATTGACGAAAGTTCCAACGACAGGTACGTGTCTAAGAATACCTTCCTGCCATAATTTCTCAGCGTTTTCTCTTTCCAAATCTGTCTGCGCTGCCTCGATACCTCTTTTTACCACTTCGGATATAGTATCCAGTAATTTGGAGCTGGCTTCCACTTCTTGACCAACTTGTAGAACTAAAGATAATAATTCCGCCACGTCTGTGGAAAAATTACGTTTTATTTCAAGTCCACGCGCTAGATAAACTCAACTTAAATCGAGAGAAAAGTATTAATAATCTTCATTTACCAGTATCTTGCGTGACCATTCCAAATCGTACACAAGCCAAGCCGTCGGCACCTTCCCCCAGAGAAAATGCTGCGTCTGTATTTCGCAAAGCTTCGACTAATTGCGTGTTCAATCTGTTCAGTTCTTCTTTCGCTTGGTCGGTCATAACGTGGATCCAAGTAGGAGGAGCGTATCGTACACCGCCTAAACCTGCCCAACCAGGCATCTCTACCAAATGTAAAGAGTCATTCTCCGAGACTAATCGCACAAACGTTGCTTTGTGCTCAACTGTTGCTTGCAATATTTCCTATTATGAAAAAGGCCGTGATTAGTCGGTAAATAATCACTTCAATGATAACTATGAAGCCCGCCTTTAAAATGCACTCACTATCTGCTGTTCCAAACAAGCAACTACGTTATCTATGTCCTCGGTTGTAGGAGGTTGTTCCGGATTCTCTAGAGGACAAATACGAATTGCAATACCATGATGTTCTATCTCGCAGAGCTCTATCTGTACGTTTTCGATATCTCTCTGAAGGATTTGCCCCAGCCAGGAATTTAATTTGTCGTAATAAGGAGGAACACGTTCTGTCGTCTGTGGATCCCTATCTGCAGGCACAAATTGGAACACTAATGCGCTGGCTACGGCCTCGAATAATTGTGGATTGTTCACGGGGTTTGTTAGAAGTTCGTTTATGGTGTAGGACCCTGTTTCACCTCCGGGTGGCTGACTCTGAAAAACAGATCGCGCAATTCGAAGCGGAATTATTTACAAAAATCGACATTTACAAAAATGAACATTATTATCCGGATCAATTACCAGTATTCTTATACAAGAGAATTTCTTAATTTTATTATATAAATCTTCCACAGCCAAGAAGCACCTCTTCAGTCTGTTATGTACACCGTCTCTGCCTAATATTTGCAATGTGGCCCACAATGGCAAAGTTGGTAAACGCCTTGACAGCGAATCTGTCATTAAACCCGATACCAAAGACAAAGTTGTGTCTCTTGGGGTTGGGCGGCCACCTTTTATATCTGTTAATCTGTATAACGTCTATGTATACATTAATTAAGGAAACATATAATGTATCCTCTTTAACAATATTGAAAGAATCTTTCACATATTTAAAAGGATACTACTACTGGGAGAGATGGTATACCAAGCCATATTCCAAGAGGTAACGTAACACTGTCTGCAATCTTTGAAGGCTAAAAGTCAGAAAGGCCCTTATTAAACATTTTGGGATAAAAATGGGAAACAAAGTAAAATAAATACTAAGTGTGAACACACCAGATCCTTTGTAGAATTATTCAACGCTAACGCGGCTAAAGAATGACCTCTAAGATGGAGCCAGACATTGTACTTATCGCAAATTGCTCGCAGCCTAGCGATATTGTCGCAATGTCCCGTTAATACAGAGCCCGCCTCGGCTAATACTAGAAGGGGCGTCACGCTATTTGACTGCGTATCTTCCGCTAACCGGCGTTCCAGAGCTGACACGTCCATACTATACCGTGATCCAAACATCGTGTTATGGGGGATAGGTCTTACGCAATGAAGTGGCAAAGACAGCTAAAAATCAGAACATATTTATCTATGATAAGTTCACTTTCTCTTTTCTAAATTACAAATCTGTATACCTGTTTGCACAGATGTTGAACCACGCCTAAAGGTGCGGCCACAGAGCTGTAAATTAAAGGTGGAGAGGCCGCGAGTGCGGTAAAACCTTCCTCCATGTATCGAGGATACTTCCGGTGTAGAGCCAACCTGGTCACCCGGACTAGACCTTCCAGATGATCCTCGTGAAACGAGGAGGCACAATCGACGAAACGGAAAATATGACTGAGCCATCTGGTTGTATCTGCGGCCAGACGACCGGCTAATCTCTGAGCGTGCGATTTCGGGAGTGCAAGCGCGTAAGCGGAAATAGTGTGTGCGATTAATGCTAGTTTCGCTGACTCCGTCAACGTTGGCAAGGTGGTCACTTGACTCGCTGTTTCCGTTGAACCGTCTTTCACCGGTTGCGGAGCGTCTTCGTGTATTACCAAATCCTACAAAATGAATTTCAAACTTTTCCAAAAGCGTCATTTCCAGTAATAAATATAAGAAATACGATACAATAGTATTATCTATTATTGTTACTATTATCTATTATTATTATTATTATTATTATAGTATTATCTATTATCATTATTATTTAAAGCTTTGTCTATTACAATTAATATGTCCATTAAAAATAAATGCGAATCACGTTCTTCTAAGAGACCACGAAATCATATACGAAAAGTGACAATGAAGCATTGAACGTGTTATTTGAACGGAACTTCCAAGTTATTAATTTTTAATATTTCTTACGTTTTCTGGCGAGTGTATTCAATTTCAATAATTCAAAAAAAGAGCGCCAACCAGCAATTCCGTAAGAACAGTTAAACGATTGGTGACAATCGTACGACCACGTGACGAGTGATCGCCAAGACCGTGACAGCAAGGACCAATCAACGCGTAAATCTCAAGGAAACAGCCAATAGCCGCGAATCAATGGTTTCTGCTAGCGTTGTATTTACCTGAATTAAAGTTAATATCTCGTCTGGACTTTTCGACTGGGAGAGAAAGCCCGAGGGGTTGTTCCAGGTGGTGCCACCACCGTCGGCCGCCCTTTCGACAGCCTCCTCGAGCCTCGATATCACCTGCGAAGCTTGGAACTCTAATGCGGCTACTTCGTTCGACGCAGACCCTCCTCCGGTACTGACCTGTCAAAATGATGGAAAAAACCCGGGATAATAAGGTGTTGCCGGTGGCGAGTCTCGTTTCGACGCTTCGAAAGCCGCTATTACGTTATCACGCACTGTCCTGATCACAGCTGACACGAACCTCGAGTATATTTTGCGCTATACTTTCCATCGTCGCTTTATCGTTTGTGTCAGCCTCCTCGGCCATCGTGGCAATAGTCGTCGTGGCGCAGTACCGTCACAATCTGAGTCCCGTTTACATCCGTTGGGCGATTAAAAAAAAAAAATAAAAGAAATTCTCGAAGTTCCCTCTTCTGCACGAGTAAAAATAGATCTCGCAGACGCGTATGCTTAAAACGTAATTACTCCTTGGATTTAGCCAAGGATTTTGCATTATCTCTGGGACATCAATCAGAGAATAGAGAAAAGACGACCGGTGCAATTGGTTGATACGGCCCTTATTTTATCGATATGGCTGTTATCGCAGCGCCAGTTGTTCAATTCGTCGATTAACTGAAATGCGATATTTTGCATATGAATCGGCTTATTAACGCACATGTGCTCTCGACTAAAACGAAGTGCTTTGAATAAACATCGGAAAGAAAGGAATTGGCTATTCGTGGACACCAGTTAGAAAATGATTATCTCCGCTCGCGCGATTTTTCTTATTTAAAATATTTTCCAATTTTAGCACATAATTGAAATAAAAATCAAGTTTGTTGTATTAATATTAAAATTTAGTTCTTTTTTTATTTCATTTCATAATTGCTCGTACAATTTCAAATGTTTTACGTAACAGTGTGTCACAATTTAAACAATGTACTTATCTTTGTTTCTAACAGTACGCTCGAGTCGATAAAATAAGTTTAAGCGGAGGAATTATTTTATTTTCATTTGCTTTATTAAAAAAATCCTATTAAACCTAAATAAAGATATATATTTACATAAAAATATTAAACAATTTCAACTATACCACCAACTTTCGTGATGGTTTCCTTTAACTTTTCAGCCTCGTCTTTTGCAATATCGGCTTTGATTACACCCGGCGTACTTTCAACAAACTTTTTGGCCTGTATAGTAAAACATACGATTAAACGGTTAAATGGATTCGATAAAACGTTATCAGGTACGGTATAAGCCAAAACAAATTACCTGCACGAGATTACAATTTGGTAATATACTCTTTAGCTCTTTTATTAAAACAATTTTTTGTTTCTCATCAAAACCTGTTAGTTTGACAGTAAACGCAGTCTGTACTACTTGAGGCTCTTCATCTTCCACCTGTAAAACAAAAATAATTTTATGTATAATTTTTTCTTAACTTTACAATGTTGTTACAATAAGAGCCAGCATACATACTTCTGCGTTTGGTGCACTGGCAACAAAACCGCCCATAGGCATTACAGGAGCATCTGGCAAGTTTAGTTTCTTTTTAAGTAAATCACTTAATTGTGCCACTTCTATAAGATTCAAATTAACAATTTGACTAGCAATCATCTCAATTTTCGAACTGACTGCTGGGTGGCTCTCGATTGGAACAGATTCTGACACAGAAACTGTGCTAGCCGTAGCGGCAGCTGTAACTTCTGTTTGTTGAATAATGCTAAAACATACAAGAATGAAAATAAAATGAGGCAAGTGTGAACGTTCATTTTTCTATGACTAAAAAGACTACGTTATAAATATTCGAGATATTATATGTGTATAATTTGAAGGTACATAAAAGAAATAAGGTTATGCACGTTTCACTAAATGCTTATTTACGAGTTAAGTGATACCATTTGTGAAATTGACGAATTTGATGGATGCTCCTCTGATAGGTAGATCGTAACGTATTCATTATATTCATTTTACAAGTTTCTTGTTAAACTAAAATTCCATTCACAAAACACCGGTCAATGAGGATAAAATCGTAAAGAACTACAAACACGAAGAGATAAATGTTTTATCGCGACATCTGGGATGATTTTAAAGACTCTTTATAATATTTATGAAAATAATCAATTTGTTAACATTGTACTGTTGCATAAGAACGTAGAATTAAGATAAATTATAATTTATATGAATAGTTTATAATTATCAATTATTAAAATTAGTCTAAGACTTGCGACGTTAATTATACAAATTAATTATTATAATATATATTGTAAATGAATTTACAAAATTATTATAGTCATCATTTTATCTAATCGTAAAATCACCTATAAAAATTCCACGTGTTACGTTACGTACAAAAAAGTTCATAAATTAATTCAGTATAATGTAACTCAGGTATGTGTCAGTTCGTCATATTGATCTTCTATAATAGTACTACTATTGACTAACTAGGATAGACGGGACAACCAATGCTTTTTCGTGTTCCATAGCTGAGGTACATAATGTATATGAATAGACTTAACCATAGACGTATTTTCATATATTTATCCTGTCTGTACCTTTATTTAAAAAAAAAAATACAGATACTGACATCTATCGGAGAAACAGCTAACTCTGTTATCGACTATAAGTATATGCATGTGCTGCCATCTACCGAATTTGTTCAATTTAATCTTTTAGTTCTAGTCAAAACTAAAAAGTGTTTAGATGGCAGCATCATCGGCAGATAAGGAGCGCAATATTATACGACAAGGATAGACATAATGATTAGTTACATTATTTCACCGCGACGTGGCGCTAACATTTCCGATGAATATGTTTCCGATAAACCGATGCTAACTTTCTTAAAACTCACAAACAATAGAAAATTTATAAATTGGTATTTTATTTATTTATTATCATAGAGATGTTTGATAAACGTATGTATAGCTGGCATCAAACAAATTAATTCATTCTTTCTTCATTCTTCATTCATTATTCATTCATTAGTTAGCATTCAAAGAAAATAGTTTAATTTACAACTTTGTAATTTATAAAAATATTTAATATAATTTATTTATATTCAATTCGGAGTTATTATTATTATTATTATTATAATTTATAGTACTTTGATTGAGTTTATTATCATGATAGTACCTACGTGCCCACAAATCGAACAATTTTCTTTCATTTGCAAAAATACTAATTAAAGAAATCAACATGTGAATTTCTATAATTGCATCTTCCTTAATACTCCTCAATCTTTCTCTTTTTGTATATTTTGTATTATTTGAGCCTCAAAGATACATTAATTACAGATACATAATGTACGTTACGGTAGTATCGTACATCTTTTTAGGGGATATGTAAGGGAAAGTAAGATAAAAGAAAGTGCAAAATAAGATTTCTCATTAAATTTACTTACGCTATGAAAAGATTACTTACAAGGATTTTTTACGAAATGGAAATATTTATTAATTACGTTTAAATTAATACATATAAGATCGTAAATACAGTACACAGATCATTATGAATACATAACAATTATCGAGTGAAAATAATATACAACAAAATGTACAATTCTCCATTGTAAAATACAGCTTTTTTTTCTTCTTTATACAATTTCTAGACTGAATAAATTACTTTAATTAGTACATAAGTTTCATTATTTACGATTGTTTTTACTAGTTCACGAACACAAAATATACGCTTTCTCTTTCCCCTTTCAAATTTTATCAATTGCTTCAGTTCGAATACTTTATGTTAAATTAAAAACTTAAATTAAATTAAATTAAATTAAAAACTTTGTATATCTTCTGATTTACAAACATTATCTCACATTTCTTATGAATAAATTTTCTAAGCTTCATTCGAACCATTAGCAACAGCACCACCGGTATGTCTTTTAAATTTACTTGCTGTCGTAGTAATCAATTAATCATTTCCCAAAATAAAGTACAAATTATATTACATCAACCAACAAACGATTCTTCACGAAAACATGATATGAAGAATGTGAACATGTTAACGAAGCAATTCTAAAATGTCTTTTACACAACTCGCTATCAATGCATGACCAGTTCGTTTTTTTTTTTTTTGTTTTGTTTTTTTAATATATATATTTATATACGTATATAACTATCATTTCTGTAGCACTGCTTAAAGAAACATGTTCATCGATGTTATTGAATAAATATTACAGACAAATAATGATCAACGCGGTACCCCTCGAATTGTTTGTAATTGCAGGCAGTTGAAAGAAAAAGAATGGAAACAAAAAAAAAAAAAGAGAAAATAGTCTGTACAAAGACGATTCAAGGACGGGTTGGTAGCCACGAATCAATTATCTGTCAATAGTCCAATAGAAATAGTACGCTTCCTTGAAAACTACGATCGGGTACAAATCACTGTCCCGGGGGAACAGTTATACATCCTACTATGAGTAGCGTGACGTTAAAAAACTTACATCCTATTAGTCTTGGCCCTATATAATTATTTCTGCGTTTCATTATTTAGTAAATCGTAATAAGGCTTTTTCGATGTCTGACTCTCTCGTGTCTAGCAGGAAAAAAAAAAAAGAAAAAGAACATAATTAATCCTGGAGTTCCGTTACACACTCCTTGCATATGACGGATTAATTGTTACGACTAGCTTGAACAAGATCTCAAAGGCACCCGCATCATTGCCTTTTACTTTTTCTGTCTTCTTGCCTTTCGTCTACGTATTGATACGATTATGGTTTAAGCTCGCTAGGTAATCGCTAAACTGGAAGGATCTATGTTTAGAAAATTGCGACACGAAGACGGATTAGTACGGTTTCTTAAACTAGAGCTGGAGAAATAATGAACGAGTGTCCTCAAAAATCCTGCTTGGGATGCTGCTTCGTTACAAAGAAACAAATTTGAAAATTTGATAAATAGAAAGAGATTAACTAGTTGTAATTGATATACTTTGCAATATAAGAAAACTGTAACGTTTATCCGAAAGGATTATTATCAAAAATGGATGCGGAAGATCTGTTTCAAAACTTTGATTGAATCTGATTAAATTTTTCAAAACTGAAAAAGCAGGAAAAGCCACTTAAAGATGAACTTCATTAGTATGTTGTTTTTTCTTTCTTTTTTTTTTTTTTTTTTTCTAGAATAACCTAAACGAATAAACTCTTAACGTATATTAAATAAATAACTCTTAATATATATTTAAAAAAAAATCTTGTGGATTTCGTAGACAACGTAAATTATGCTCATATTTCAGTTTTTGTCACGAGACTCTGAATACTGTAAGGATGCAGGCTCTTAATTGGATCTCATCAAGTTACTATTTAACTTTCGTGTACTATTATAATTATTTTATACATATACATATATACATACATACATATATATATATGCACAAAGCTACACACCTCGTGCATAATATATATATTTATGTATTTAGATACTTATATTTATATACATAAATAATCATATATATAAATATAATTCGTATGAAAAAATGAAAATAATTCAAACGAAGGAAAAAGAAAAACGAAAATTGTTCTAGCCTACAGTCACATAATTGGCTAACGTGCCATACTTGCAAACTGTACGACAATGTACAGTTTAGGATAATTTCTGGCATATCGAGGAAACTAGATTTTCCTTTTAACTAATCTTATCTAAATACGTTCCATTCTTCTTTCAAATAAATACACAACTATCACATTAATGCACGCATCTTGCTAATTCATTCTCGCCTCTAACGTCCATCTCCAGTCGTTTATAAAGTCTTTGTTCCGTTACACTTTCTAATTATCTTCGGTTAAAGCGTTAGAACCTTCGGTTTTTCTTCTTTCTTACAAAAGAACGCGGAATTATGATTCGCACCGCGCGAAGGTTCCGGTATAAAATAAATATTTTACACACATTTCGGTTGACTCGAAGCGACATCGAGCCTCGATAATTCCCTACAGCTGCCGGAAAATAAGAAAGATTTCACTCTTTCCAAAAATTGTCTCTTCTCTGTTCTCTGGACGAATCTATCTTTCCATCGGTCGTTGAGCTACTACACGCGTCCATACTTTTCTAACTTATTCGAAGCTGTCTCAAATCTTCGTTCGCCCACCTCTTTGCAAAATTTTAGGAAAATAAACAAAAAAAAAAAACTTGTCTTTTCGCGATTCTAATTCGAATCAATATCACAATCGGTGTCTTTAAAATTGTTACAACTTCGAACGTCTCTCAGGCTCAGGATTCTATCGTCGAAATTCATTTACAAACAATACGTATCTAGGCCCCTAAAAATGCAGCGTAAGCTTTTATACAAAACATAATGCCAAACGATTTTCAATCAATAGCATCGTTTTCTGTTCCTTTCATCTTCTTCTCCTCTCGTTTCTTCGCGGGTCTTCTGGCTTGATCAACGATGCCACGTTCCATCAAGCGTTCATCAACAGATGAAGCGAACATCTATGTATTTCCCTGTTAAATCCACCACGTGTAATTGGATGGTCCTTCATCCAGATTCGTTTGATTGTATTCCACGATCCTGATAGGGACGCAGGTTCGTGAATAGACAGTCTTGTGTCTTGCCAGGCTTCTCTCGAAGCTGTGTCCGTGGTAAAGTTTAACTCTTCGAATGTACGTTTGTCTTTTGCGCCTTTTTTTTTCTCGCCGCAAGCATGTCGTAGAAGGGATTGTGCGATATGCTTTGCCTGGAATTAAAACATTGAAATTGTAATTGGAATTATATTGGAAAGAAACAGGTTTCTTTTAATTTGCTATTCTACTTTCTTATATTATAATATATTGTAATATAGCTGTTATAATATAGCTATACTATATTATAACTGTACCGAATTGCAATTAGAATTGTATTGAAAAGAAACAGCTTTTTTTTAATTTGCTATTCTACTTTTTTATATTTTAATATAACTATTATATATATTATAATGTAGCCTTTACAAGTTTGTAGAATAATCAAATAAAAGGAGCCATATTATATATGTAGAACAATTAAACTCTACTAACAAAAAAAGAAGAGACTCGTATAAAAATCAACGATCGTTAAAAACGCAAAATAAGCTGAAAACCGTCCACAATTTTTCACTAAAAGATTCGCGGAAGCGTTAAACAAGCAGGGCTCCCAACCTCAGTGAGAACTGAAAGCCTTTTTTTGAATTATTCACAGACCGAACAACTTACCGCACACGTTTGATCCATTCTTCTTTCTCTTCGTCCGTAGCAGCGGACATTCTGTATACGGTATGTTTGCCTGCAACGAGCAACGAACAACAGTTATAATGCCGGCGTAATTACCACGTGCTATAAAAAAAAGAAAAAAAAACACAGAAGGGCTGCGTTAAATGGCAGTGAAACACGCGCAGGATTCGATCGTCTCGCGTGAGAAAGACACGCTTCACCCGACCGGTACTTGAAATTTTTTATACTCCGTGCTCTATTAATTCTCTCTGTTTCTTTCGGACTTTAATCTAAAAAAACCCCGGCGTACGTTTAAGGTACGCACTTCTTTTCGCAAGTTACAATTTTAAAAATTACGTGAGAACAGGCAGCGTAATGCTTTTGATGTGCAATTAAAACAAAACAATGTCTCTATTCGCCAAGCTGGTTCGCACAAGTCTCTCAGCGCATAGAATGGCAATTCTTAACCAGCAAACAAAGTTACGTCAACCTACCATTTCATTTGCAATTCATTTCGAATGCTATCTAATTCGTGTACGTACATGGGAAAGAATTTCCAGAATTTGCTGAACATTTTTTTTTTCTTTTCTTGAGAATCTTCGATTGTTAAGAATCTTCAAACATAGCAGCATTAATTTCCAACGCATTAATTCGTGCGGATTAAAATCAGGTGGATGCCGCGGGCAGGCAACGGCATCGATCAATTAACGTTTTCATCATCGATGAAACGCCCCGATTTTAGTACCTTCGACAACTTTTCCCTCGCTGTCCGTCTTGCAGGCCTTGATGAAGTCGGAGCCGCCGGCGTACAGCTCGAAGCAATGCGGCTTATGTCGATCCTGCACCTCTCTGACCTGAATGTTCTCCAGCGGGATGATGCCTCGTGGTTCCTTGTCGGTCGTGTACTCGAAGTAATAGAGACAGTTGTCGTTCAATATGAACCATCGTCTCTTCCAGCTCTTGTAACGTCCGCCTGAAACAACCACCCCGCCGATTTAAAAGCTAACGATCGATGCACAACCACAACTGCGTTATTTACCTGCTGTCTCCGTTCAGGGCAGCAGAAAGACAAAGCGACACGATGTAAGAAAAACTTCATACTTCGGCGGGTTTCGTTCGTTTTCGTTGTCGTTGGGGGGGGTTCGTTTCTGGACCAGCGATTCCCAAACTTTCCCTCGCTCCTCTCCTTTCCCCGTTTCTCCTCACGCGTAATTTGTCACGATAGAGAGTTTTTCTTCGATTTATAAGTTCACCAAAGTGAAAGTAGTGGTCGACATCACCAACGACAACAGTATCTTTGGAATGCTTAGAGACACAAAATGTAGTGAAAATATTCGAGCCATCCAGTCGCGTTCAATCATCGTGGCCAGCCAGCCGAGTTTGGGAAACGCTGTTCCAGGATGTTCTCACTCGTCCCTGTAACCCTTTATAGCGACAACTTATCGTCTCATCTGGTCTCGATTGTACAGAGACTCTGTTGGCGAATAGGCTGTTCGATCGTGAATCTTCGATCGTTCGATTATGCTTGGCTGTTAACGATCGATTTCTCGTTACCGATGCATCGAGCAAGTACGTTTATCTGTCGCGTAGGGCCCTCGACTACCCGCATATCGCGGAACCGATCCGGATCTCACTTTACGCGCCATGGGTGGCTCGTGGATCACTGGCAGCAGAGAACAGCCCTAGATCGGGCTGATCGATGCAAATTTGAGGGTTCAGATTGATATGAAAGAGTACAATATTACCGAATAAGATCAGATTAATTACAGTGTAAAATCACGGAAGTACTCGTCGGGTCGAAAGAAGGTTCATTAAGTTTCACCTATGATTACTTTGTGAGAAAATTTGTACGACATCAATCAATACAGGTGTTATATTACTTTTACTGTGTTAAGAAGCTACAAGCTCTACTCTATATGTAAAAAAAGCAGACAAGACTACTTGACCCTCTGTAGGTAAACTGTTTTAGGCCGAGATCACATTCTGTTGCATCAAGTAAAATCGTTTCCAATAAAAATAGAAATCCTTTTTTCTCGACAAAGCTTAAAGTTGAAATTCAATTTACCTACAGAGGGTCAAAGAAAAGAAATAAAATTACTTCCACTATTCACAGCCTCTTTTACCATTCCTCGTTAAGAATCACTTTTCATTAGATCAAAAATTACTATTATTACTATTTACACAAATCTCCGTTCAAAATATTCTTTTCTACTTCTATACTCGGAAAGAAAAAACAAAAAAAAAGACCTTCGCCCGGTTGCAAAGAAGGATCGATGAAAAGTTTGTTAAAAAATATATACGCCGCTGTAAAGGGTTAACATCCTCATGCACTCGTGACATCTCCCGGAAGAAAAGGGGATCGGCATGCAGGCCAGGAATACGTTCGCAACATTGTTCGATCAACGGTGGCTCGAGCAGCATTCTTTCGGTCTTTCTCTCAGCACCACGCAAAAGGAGGCTTTTCTCATTTCATATCATACCGGGGTCAAGAGGAGAAGAGAAACGTCGGAAAGGGCCGCGGTCGAATTGCACGTTATACAGTCTACAAAAGAATTACCTTGCTTCCACAGCCAGCCTTCCTTGTCGGGGTTGAAGAATGTGTGCATCAGATCGTTCCCGTCGTCTTCCGGTATCTTGAACGGCTCTGTCTTTATACTTTCGTATAAACTCTGCAAAAACAATGCATCTAAAATTACAGATATACAACATAAACGTAACTATAATATAAATTAGTAATAGACGAATATAATTGTAATATAAATATAATATTAATAATTTATATAATTTATTATATACAAATATAAATATAACATTTTTGAAATATACAATGTACAATTTTTATGTATTACGTAACGAAAGTCAAGAAAAGTTTCCATTTCTAGAAACTCTTCGCGCTTTTCATTAATGAGTTTCACAGTTCACTTGAGCTTCTTCTTCTCCTTAAAATATTAAATTTCTTAAAATGAAAAGAACCAGAATGAAAGACAATCGTCTTAAAAGACTCGACGTTTTACTTCGACTCGCTCGCGGAATTATTGTTCCGAAACTCGGGTAATTCAGTATGCTGAAAATGCCACGAAACCTAAGGAAAACACTAGAGGAGGAAGTTCGAGTTTTCTCGTCACTGGGATATTCCAGTTTTCCCAAAGTGGTCTCTCGATCAATAGGAAGACAGAGTGAATACACATTAGAAAGACCGGTGTAATCAATTTTCTGCGAGTGATCCAAGTAATTCGCAGAGCAGAAAAGAAAATTTCCTACAATATCAACACTTGGATCGTTATCGTCGCAACGACGATAAAAACGAGAATAGGAAAATATTCTTCGTAAACCGATGCCATCAGCAGCTTTTATTACCGTCTTACTCATCGAAGATTACGCGTCGGATCGATTATCGATTTCCTGCTACCGGCAGATTCACGCTCAGTTGTGCATCATCGTCAATTTAGAGTCGTTTTCTGTCCGGCAACGCGGGCGATTAGAAACGAGGTGAAACGAGGTGAGAGGCAACTTGCGCCACTTTGCATAAATCTGTCATTAAGAAATCACCGCAACGGACTTCCCCGTTAGCCGGTTAGGTTCATTCTAATCACCGCGATCCGCCGGCTGCGAGGCGACTTGTAAAGCGCACCAATTGTTTTATATCCTGGACCCATGGATCGCGCGGCTAGAGACGACACGCGTGCACACACGACGCAACACCCCGACACCGAAAGCTCGGCCACTGCACGCGAATGATGACGTACGTCCGTTATTGCGCACGCTATTGTGTTATTTATCGTGTTTGTTAAGAGACCCACTTACTCGCCTCCTCGGCCGATCCCCGGCCCAGTTATCCAATGGAACTTTTTGCACGAGTTTGTCCGATACATTTCAGTGCCAAGCGTTTACCGCCGTATTTACTATCGTAAATACTACTCGTTGGATTGGGCAACGAGTTCGTTCACCTCCCGATGATTTTCGGGAATATCACGAAATATGGGTTTTACGAAAGAAGCGTGACAATTGGATGGAGTGTATTTAGTAGAAGAATTTCTTTCCTCGCGATAATTAGTATTGATTACCTACTTTTGCATGAAATAATTTTGAGAATATGAAAATACACGCGTTTCTTTTCTTCGATAAAAAGGCAAAAACCAATTGGACAATTTGCGATGATGAGAAGACACGTTCATGTTCAAAAATTCATAAAAGCTTATTGAGAATGAATATATATAACAGCGATTTTTGTTGGATCCAGTCGAAGTTATCGAAACGCTGGAGTTGCAACAACCCGTTTAATTGTCGAAAGAACTTTCCCAAAAATAAAGCATCGCTCGTGCGCAAATAGATCGAATTACGTGAGTAAATCAAATCTGACCGATTAAAATTTAAAAATCACCAAATCTGGGTACTCTGAGGAGACGGGCGAATCGATGGGTTGGGCGAGAATCTAAATGTGAAGCAAGCGTTTGCCAAGAATTTGCCAGTAACTTCTGGTTAACACGTAGAGGCGAGGTTACGTCACTCGCCGCGAGAATGTTGATAGAAGCAGAACGTGTCAACAACTCGATTAAATCGCGAACAATGGAACGAATTCAAGTCTCATTCGGGAACTCGATGTTCCGATGGTGGCAATTGCAATTTAGAAAAATGACAGATTGAATTTTCATAGAACGTTAAATCGTGCGTCACCGATTTAATATCGTGATTCAACTTCATCAACGTATTCTGCGTTTCTATGCCTATACAAGTAACAAAATTGTTGATCCGATCGCAAGAGGAAATCTTCAGTTTACAGGGTTTGGCTAGTGGAACAAGAAGAATTATTACGATTTTTACCAAAAATTGCAACGAGATTAAATTTTGAAACTTTACCTTGAAATTTTTACTTTTTACAGTTCAGAATGCACAATTATGCTAACGAGTAGCAAGGAAAAATGTCAAAAATCTAACTGATAATTATGTTGTAGAGGGAAAAGGGAAAGTTCTTGTAGAAGGAAAAGAAAGAAAGAAAGGAAAAAATGGGAGGGAGAATATATCAGCTTATTTTAAAAGTGGCTTAAATCCATTTTCAACGAGGTTAAATTTTGAAACTTTACCTTGAAATTTTTACTTTTTACAGTTCAGAATGCACAATTATGCTAACGAGTAGCAAGGAAAAATGTCAAAAATCTAACTGATAATTATGTTGTAGAGGGAAAAGGGAAAGTTCTTGTAGAAGGAAAAGAAAGAAAGAAAGGAAGAAGTGGAAAGGAGAATATATCAGCTTATTTTAAAAGTGGCTTAAATCCATTTTCAACGAGGTTAAATTTTGAAACTTTACCTTGAAATTTTTACTTTTTACAGTTCAGAATGCACAATTATGCTAACGAGTAGCAAGGAAAAATGTCAAAAATCTAACTGATAATTATGTTGTAGAGGGAAAAGGGAAAGTTCTTGTAGAAGGAAAAGAAAGAAAGAAAGGAAAAAGTGGGAGGGAGAATATATCAGCTTATTTTAAAAGTGGCTTAAATCCATTTTCCAAAAAAATCCAGCTAGCTGTTTTAATATTTACATTTCTACGAAAATTAGCTGGCTAATAGAATGATACAAATTTTTATTTTAAAAGTGGCTCGAGGTTACTGATACGAAGTCTATTATATTCCCCCGAGATATTACGAAATCATAAAAAAATAAAATTCATTCTAAATGAAATGATGAGGATTTCATCTCAACTAAACCTCTAGAGGACGTGGTTTTTAAAAGATTAAAAAATACTAATGGAAAGAGGGTAAATTGGTTAAAAATGTGTTGGATGCGATTTTTTAGAACTGATCCACATAAAATGTTCTGTAAAGATTCAATGAAGGATGTACTATTCAAAACTGTGGATTTACTATCGCGTCGGGGGAGACCAAGAAACTTTAATAATATTGAATTGTACGAAAACGTAAGACCAATCGCAATACTAAGCTACAACGATATAATGGACTTATTACACTATATACCATAATTATTTTAAATTCCTCTCATATACGCAAATTGGGGAAGAATGAATCATAAATTACGAAATATTATTTGAATATTATTTGAACAAAAGTTGGATATTTTTTTAATTTTATAACGCAAAATTGTACATGCATATTTTTTTCATTTTAAAGGAATTTTTTAAAGGAATGCCTTTTCAAAAATTAAAAAAAGTTACTTCGTTAATTTTGAGAGTGGCTCAAGTTCATTCGTAGCCATAAAAAACGCGTTATTTTCTAAACAATGTTTATCGTGCTAATTGGGTTGAAACACAAAAACATATCGTACTACCATATTTTTAAATTTATCAAAGCGCAATAAATGGACTTGGACGCACTTTCAAAATAAATGGCTCATATCAGTCGAATGCCATCGTTGCTTTATTTATACCATCGAGTGCGAGTAAAAGAAACTGCTTGGTTGCAAGCAAACGAACGATTCCAAGGAACGGTTCCCATAGAGAGACAAATGGGAGACAAGAGGAGGAAGCCGCGTGCGAAACGAGCGATAGCAAGCAAAAGCACTCACCACGAGGAGTTCGCGCGGCAGGTCACCGCCATTGTTGATGCCACGGTTCATGGTTGTGAACTGATCCACGGTGGGCTTATCCTTGACGCTCGGATTGTGCAGGGACGTGTTCAACATGATGATGGCGAAGCTGAGCACGTAACAGGTGTCCGTGTTGGTGAATATGTTCGGGTTCAACTGGCAGTACCTCTGCGCGAAGCATTCCATCATACGGTCGATTTTCTGCGCCTCGCCGGGTAGCCTGAACGACCAGAGGAACTGCCGGAGCGCCTGCACCAGGATCAGGTCCGTGAAATCGTGCAGCTCGACGAACGCGCGCAGCACCCTCTCGTTGAAATCGTGCCGCTCGCCGAGGTAATCGCCGATCGCCGTCTTGTTCAGGCCCTCGCCCTTGTAGAGGAACTGGGCGACGTCCTCCGGCGTCGGTGCCAGCAGATTGTGCTCGATCAGGTACTCGATGCCCTTCTTCGGGTCCATGTTGAACTTCTTACGGCCGATCGACGTCTGCTTTGCCTTGTTCGACGGCTTGGTCTCGTCGGGCGCGAGGCCGCCGCCCTCCATCGCCTCCATCTCGGCCACCACTTCGCCCAGCTCATCTTTCAGTTGCTGCAACAGAAACGCCACGGGTCAAGGGAAGGAAACCGACACTTCGTTTTTAGCGAACGTGGCTTCTTCGTTTTCCCCCTGCGAATCTCGACTGCCACGCGCTTCGATCTGCTCGAGATCGACCGATTACCCAGTCGAACGAGACCAATTTAACGCGATTTAGATACCGGGGAAGGGGGAAGGTGCTGAAGCCGAACGTGCCGTTCGCGCGCGATTCTAAGGTTGCCTCGCGGAATCGAGGGTAGAAGTTGGGCCCTCCGCCGTGGCTTTCGTCTGATTAACCCTTTGACTACGGCAGACTTTGAGACGCACCAGTACGGTAGGAATTCAGTCGCGACCTACATCGAGAACGGCGAAAAAATGGTCAGAAAAAGTATTGACATTATAATGTGAATAATTTACCGGGCGCCTATAGGCTCCTCTCGTGTTAGCAGATCAAAGTAGATTAAGCGCCTATAGGCGGCCTGCAGTATCATAAGGGCAATTTTTTTAAGCGCCTTTAGGCGTCTACATCACAAGCGCAAATTTACTAAGCGCTTTTAGGCGCCAACGGTAGTTAAAGGGTTAATGTCGCGTATAATGTCAATTAGATCTATCAAGAGGTTATTAGTATTAAATATTTAATATTTGCTTCGGCAGGTTTTTTTTTTTACTGCAAGATGTCGAGGATATAGAGAAGAAATCGAGTTTGGAAATAACTCGATCTGCCAGGGCTGATTGCTCGGAAACGGAAGCGGTTCTGTGGAGAACTTTACCCTGGTGTATCGCGCAGAGGGGAAAAGGCGGTCGAGAAATCCGACAGACTCGGACATTTCTCTGTAATTTCAGTTTCCCAAGCGTGTACTTTTATTTACAGCTCTCTTTCGCTTTCCCTCTACTTTACAAATATAATCTTCGGTACAAACGCGCACCCTCATCGCTTAAAGGAAGTCCCTCATCTGGCATGCTCTCGTCTTTCCGATTCTAGATAAGCGAGCAACTTTCCAAGGGGTGAATACCAAGAGGGAAGCGTCACGAGGGAGCGTCTCTCCCACGTAGCGATCAAGCTATCGTTAACGGCACGTGTTAATCACAAATAATAGCTCACGTTTCAGGATTTGGAATTACAGCTTACATCGAGTATCAATCTCCTTCGTCCTCTGTACTAAATTGTTATCACACTATCGATGGGAAAGGTATTAATATATTCCATTTCTGCAGACTGACGTCGAAAGGCGGGCATTTTTTATGTTATATAAATTGTAATTTTTTTTTTACGTGTATTTTTTATATTAATAAAAATCAAGTGTATTTATCAGACTGAACACGCGTCCGACGAATATTGTAAGCGTCGGTCCTGTGGGACCAACGCCGACCAAACGAATAACGAAGCGTCGGTCCACAGGGACTGACACCGTCTCGAACGTGTTAACATCTTTTGTGTAGGAAATACTACATTTTTTGATGCAGTACATACACTGTATGTAATTAACCTTTTGACGTGTTTTGACGAATTTTTTTATTATTTACAATTTTTTATTTTCGCTCGTTGGGCAGTAAAGCTCACGCTCCAACCCGCAGATAGTGTATTATTATAACAGCGAGGGAGGTAATCTTCGACAGCCGAATCTTCGATGGACTTTTATTTTTCTCTCGCATACAGGTTCGCGTAAGCAAAAATATTTCGGGAGAACTACTCGTGCAATATGTTCATCCTCGGGATTACATTGATTTACAAAACGATACGAACGTATATACGAGGCAGTTCACCATTACAGCCGTTGCACGTATCGAAGCACGCGGACTTCCTGCCCCGTGGCAGGCCTGACTCGGCTACTCGTTTACAATTTCCTTCTGAGGTATTTCCCGCTGTACGTGCCGGATTTGGAGAGCACGCCGCGGATTCCCGTCTTTCCCTTTTCGTTCCCTTCCTCGAAAGACTGCTGAACTCCGTCGCAATCATCGAAAGTGCCCGATCGAGCCGGTAGTTTTTACTAGCCGCTCGTTAAACATGATCGTTTCATTGTGAAAGAAGGCGAAAAACGAAGTTTTCTCCGACGATCGCGGTGCGACAGTCAACAATCTTAAAACGATGCAAAATCAATAAAATACGAAAAGAATTTTCTCCTCTCGACAGACAAGTTTTAACATTTAGGACAACGTTCGCCTGAATCGATGTGATACATCGATACGGAAAGTTGGAAATTTAAAGCTGCAAACATGCACATAACACGTAAAAAACTGCAAGACTAAAAAACCAGAAGCAACTGTTTCGACTAGGAAATGAAGATGACTTTTTTGCCATAAAATTTTATTGATACGCAAACATTTGAATCGATAGAAAAATTACAGGCGCGATCGCTCAGTACCAGACAACGCCACTCCTACTCGAGGTCTACCCCACGCCCACTCACGAATCACGTGACCCAAATCAACCAATCGCTAATTTTCGTTGCATCAGCGTTGCATCTGAAAAAGCCCGATTTTCTGAGTTACCGCTAAAATCACTTTCAGTGATAAAATGTGTGAAATATCTACATGTACGACACTCCGTTCTAATATTTAAAACAATATTTAAAACCGTCTCTATTTAGATTCTAGTTCTTTGATGGCATACATAAAAATCTGGGATTTATCGCCAAATAATCGATGAATAGTTCGAGTTGTCGGAAAGTTACGTCTGATCAATTTTGTTCGAACATTTTCACAAATCTCCCGCCAGCGACAACGATTATACAAAGATGGATGATAAAACGTCTCTTCAGGACAAACAGTAATTTCACATTGAAGCCCGAACGTTTTCGGAAAATCACAAGTACAGAAATCAAGGCGAAACGCAATTTCTCGCGAAGCTGAAAAAGAAGAGACAGCTCGCAAAAACGAGCGTGCATTTTCATTCGTCGATGTGAACGGAGAAGGGAGGAAGAAAAAAATGAAACAAGAAATGTCGGAATGATATTTCCACGGTGTGTGCGAGGGCGTGTCTCACGGTTATGTTTTGACCCAGCCGCCTCCGACCTTAATCGGGAATCAGACGCTTCCGGAAAAACGCTGTCACGCCTCTTAATTGCGACACTGTGTTGAAGAAACTTTGCAATAACCATCAACACGGAGAAATTCAGCCAGTTCAGTCTCATTTACTAGGAACTTAACACATTGTTGACCGACAATTTTACGCAGAAGAATTTTATCTCATGTCATCGGCTATTATGTGTTTCGTAATTGAGTACGAAAGTGAAACAATCTAAATAAACTTCAATATACTACAGAATTTGTAATAAAACTTTGTATATATGTTGCATTTTATACATATGATATATTTTAGTAATTTTCTTTTGGTGTGATGGTACACAACAGGTTTTGCTGCGATTTCCTTTTAAAGAACATACTCTACACGTTCCAGTATTTTTTCTAAAACGTGGTCTTTTTTATTTGTCCTGAAAGCCTAAAAGGTAAATCAACGTCGTGATTGAAATTTTTGTAACACTAAAATCTTGCGATAAAAACCTAAATATCAATAAAAGTAATTTCTTTTATAATGAAGTGAACACGACGAAGAAATATTTCACAATACTCTGTCAAAAATTAAGATAGCTAATGCAAGTCCAAACACGAGTTAACAATATGTTACATAAAAATCGAACTTTCTCTTTTTGTGAATTTTACTTGATCATCCAAGCACAATCACTTTTGTCCGACGTGAATGATACAAAATATTCGCAGAAGATAAAATAAAAATGATACGAAGATCACAGGGAAAGATCATCGTGATAAGTAGTTTTAAAATTCAAAGATTCTACACGAATCAGTTTTATATTAAAACAAAGTTGTTCTCTCGTTTCAACTGTGGGAATATTGAACGCTGAATTGAAAATTAAATTGCTCACGAATTTCTCACATATTTTTAGAATATTTATACAATACAGTTTCCCATATTCGTATTAATGGGGAGATAATAGAATTTCGGTAACAGAACAGACACTCTTCTGACATTTAGTTCCAATACTTAAGAACGTTGTATTTTTTTTTAATCGTTTTAGCACGGTTCAATTTGTGGAAATGTTAAGTCTACGATTAAGTCTTTCTCATTCACAAACGAAACTCATTTATCACGGAATTAAATATAATCTCTCATATTCATCATCAATATCATTGACATTGTTTCTTTCTAATAAAGTCTTTCATATCGTATTATGAAAAAAAAAACATGTAAAAATATTTTAATACAAAAAAAAGCATCTATTATTATTCAGATAATAGAATGTTTGATTAGTAAAACGTTCGAATATTGAAATAATAACAGTGTGTGTAATCGAACATAAGAGGCTTCATAATTCAAACAATTTTCAAACTGTTTCTAACTTTTACATTCTAACAAAATAAATCTTCAACTTACGAATTACTTTCAGTTACTCGTGCAATTGAATTACGCTGTATAGAAGTTTCTGCTGTACGCGGTAAAAAATATTAATATAAAGTTCTGAATGCAACTTTCCCGCGAAAATTTCCCATTCATCGCCGAGTCTTGCGGACCCCTCGTAAGTTTTTAATTAACAACAGACTCGGACAAGTGACAATCCCGACGATTTTATTAAACGATCGATCCTTCCTTTGTCTTTACACCCGCTTGAACAACGAACGATCTCCGAGCAGCCATCGAGAACGAATCTTTCGACTTCACCGCAACGCTGAACTTTTCGAAAAGCATGATTTTTATTATGAAAAGGATAAGGATAGGTAAGAGGAGAGAAAAAATTTCCCCTTTCGTACGGCGGACGGATAAATCCTGCTTAATTACCGACAAAAGGATATCCGGCCTAATTAATGTTCTAAAGGGTTGGCCTTTCTTTCTCGCGAGAACCGCGCGATATTTCCCGAATGTTAAAGCGAGGAAATTATTCAACGATCCTCCCGCTGAATCGTTAACCCGATTTTCAAAAAAAGACTGCCAAGACTAATTGCGCGAAACCGTGAAAAAAATCCCTCTTTCCCTCTCCCACGATATAATACTTTCGATTCGCGACTCGTGGAAGAACGATCAACCGAAAGGAAAAAATCCCGCGATATTCGCTTCCGTTTCGCTGGTAATAACAACGAGCCGTGTATCGAGTTTAATTGCGTGTATTTACACGTGTACAAATGCACGCGTGTAGGTGTTACTTAATAAGCTAGGTGCATCGAACTGAGGAATTTATTTTAGTCCCGTTAGTCGCAGCTCGAAGCGTCTGGCTATCGGCTATGTAATTTTGCCGAGAGAAAGTAACTCGTTAAGTATGAGTTACTCGTATTATCGCATACGAACGGCATTACCGATACCGAATCGACTGAGTTTCAAGTGCATTTGAAGGATTCCATTTTCAATCAGGCGTGGAATTTTCAGAAGCAGAAACGCTTCGTAATCTCGCTGCTGATAAAGCGAGAAAGGTTTTTAAACGAGAGACGGGATGACTCAGGAAAGAACTCTGATGAACTCTGTCAGAGACTGACTGACCAACTGGGGAAAAGAACTCTACTCGAATAATAATTTACGTTTCTTATATTGTGATATATTAATTATGTATTAATATTAATCGCAAGTGTAACAATTGGGGCACAACTGGCACGCTGTCTGCCCGGAATAACAGAAACGAGAAATAACAGAATTCGTCGAGGGGCGAGGACGTGGGCCCGGAGTAAATTTTTCACTTCCAGCCCAAAAGCTCGTCCAAAAACTGTTTATCAAGGCCCTGTACGCCCAAGGAAGTACAGTTTATTTTTAACCGGATACATTCACGACACGTTCCATGTCGACGTTCGCTTTATCATAGGACACACTTGTCGATGAAAGCCCGACGCGAGCCACATCGAGATTTCGTTACCGAAGACGCACGATACGAACGGGGGAGGAGCTTGTTTGCTCATAAAATACGAAGCAGAATAAGTCTTCGCTTGCGAATAAGTCTGAATAAAATATCAGCCAGACAAAAGAAAGAAGAAAGAATATCGCGCTTAAAAGAAGAAAGAGAAGATTATTTTTCGGATCTGTCTCCGAGTGAATCGCCTGATTTGCCATTGAGTAGCTGAAAAAAGTTACGCAAGTCGAACTGTGAAACGCGATCGGAGAAGATCTGCTGAGAAAATGTTATATTAACCTATCGCGCTGCATGGCACAATCGAACACGGATTTTTAAAAACCCCAAACGGCACTAAAACGGTTAACGTTGAGAAGAAATAAAGAAGAAGATACGACGTTGCGCGGGGAACGTCAAATGTCGATGGAGTTGACGGAAGACCCTGAAGAGCCGCCGGCTTCGGTGCGTATAAATATTCACCTGGTATGGCTCAGAGATCTTCGACCCCTGTTACGATACGATCGAATCAGTCTGGATACACAGGTGCTCGTTAAAAAGAGAGCAAACGTGTTCAATATGTTTAAATACGTTTCATTTAAAAAAAAAAGAAAAAGATTAAATTGGATGTGATATCGCAAACGTTGAAATAACGAGTTTAATCCAAACTGGATTTTCAATTGAATTTTTCTCACCAGGAATAGACTTTCAAACGACGAATAATAAACGTAGGAAAAAAATTAGCGAAGAAACATACAATTGCGCCGTTCGAATGGATAATCTTTCATCTATCATAAACAAGACTCCATTAATTATCCGTATCTTCACAAAACGTCTGACAAACGTCGCGTCTTACAACGACTCAAATGACGTACGACTTTAATCACGGCTGCGCTCACAGCTACAGGAATTCTTATCGATTGCGATCGGCCAATTCACGGAATTCTCCCGCAATGTAATCTTCCGCGGAAACAATGATCTCTCGACATTTTTCGCAGGGTTCATCGTGCAGACGTAGAAAAGCTTGATCAAAGAAACCGGGAGAATCGTACGAGAAGGGGGTAGGAGAACGCGAGAGGCTCCGGCGAAAAAGGATGGCGACGAAGAATCGGTCGTTTCCCGATGAAAACGTTCGATATCCTCTCTCTGTCTCGACGAAGATTAAACCCCGGTTGGCTCGCCCGTGAAACGACGACAGTCGGGCGAATAGTATCGAAGGCCTTGTCGGGGGGATGATGGCAGGATGGAAGGAAAAAAAAATCGATGGGTGCGTGCAAACGACGCGGTGGGCTCGTTGCGCGATATCCCGGCGATCTTCGCCGATGTCGTCGTGGAAAATGACGCGAACACGCGATCGTAAAATATTTATCATCTCCATGGAGAGAAACGATCCGCAAACCGCAGCGTAATGCGTTTCGCGTTCAAACGCTACGAGTTTACACCATTGTCTGATCCCGTTTTATTTTATCCATTCTTCGTCGATGTGTAACATCGATACAGACCATTTCCAATTTTTTTTTTCACAAAGCGTGAAAGATTCTTCCTTTTTTGAACGCAAGATTTAGAACGGAATAATTTTCCTTATATTTGTAAGTAACTTGTGACAAAAGTGTGTATCAGCTGTTTATTTGATATAATTTTTTAAAATTGTCTCAGCTGTTTGTTTGTACGTATCTGCTGCCCGTTCATTTTCACGTTTGCAATAAATTCCTCGACGAACGTTTCACAGCCAACAGTAATTTTCCGTCATGTTGGGCTCAAAGTTTCCGATCGATCAATTCCGTGTGACATTCGTACGTCGCGATATCAAAGACTGTGACAGTGACCGGTTTGTCGTTTTAATACTTAATCGGCAGAATTATACATACGATGAATAAATTATTCCGTGAAATTCACGTCGAATCACGTGAGCTCGTTGTTCATCGAGCTCCACGTGTAATCTAAAGGCTTAACGTAATTATAGCTACGTGTACCTGCATTAACCCCCGCCGCTAATTACGCCGAGGATCGAAATAAAATACGCGCGACGTCATTTTGCTTGACCCGTTCCGCCCGTTCGAAGCATTGGACATTAGACAAATTTGATCAGAGGGAAACGCTAGGAAGGAAATATTGTTGGAGCGAAAAAGGTAAGGGTGCAAAGGTGAACGGCAGCAGTTGTGTACACGATAGGGAAGCAGTCAGCCCTCGATAATGTCGGGAGGAAGCAGGGAAAGAGAGAAAGAGAGAGAGAAAGAGGTCGGAGACGATGTCCTGGGTACACCCGACCGTATTAAGCGCGTTTTACGCCGCTCTATTTGTTATTCAGGTTCCTGGATCGACGGTTCGTTCGCGGGGAAAAAGAAATTTCACCGCGTCGCTTCGAGCGAACGGTTTTTTATTTTTATCACGACCACCGGGAAGGAACTAAAAATACGACTATCACTACGAATATCACCTCTGTGATATGGCCCTGTTTTCGAAAACAGTCGATTGGCGAGCTCGAAGAGAAGATTCCGAACTTGGGGAGATTTTTCTTTTTTTTTTTTCTAAATACTTGGGAAGATTGAAATATCGTCAATGTTAGATCGTTCTGAACGTATTATACTTTTAAATAAAGGATATTATTCAAATCTAGCCAGACTCGTTGTCGTTGTACGACCAAGCCATTCTCGTGATGTTTACTGCTGGAAAAGGAACTCTCTATCTTTATAGAGATACTCAGACTTTGATCATTCCAAAGGGGTTGCAGACGCAAACATAAAGGCTCCGAATTTATAAATATATTTCTGGAAGATGCAACGACTGATATGAAATTGTATTTAAATTTCTATTTAAAAATCTGTTTAGGAGTAACTCGTTCATTGACCATCACTATGCGTGTTCATTTCACAAATTTCACGATAGTTCCAAAAAGTGATCCCTTCGTATCAGTTAAGGTTGAAAGATAAAACGAACAGGCAAACGATGAATATCGACACGTACCGGGAGTTTTAAAGCGCGAAAACATCGACGTAGAAACGCGACAGAGTGTCTCGGTCGTTAAGCCAGTGCGCTATGTCTGCGAAAGGTGTGGCCCTTTTCCTATAGGCTGATCGGAGGGGCGATTATGTCCCGGAGGGAAGGTAGAAAAGCTTCACCCTCCGTGTACAGAGAGACCCAGCCCTTTTTGGTTTCGAATGAAATTTCTGCAACCGTTGCACCGATTTTTAATTGCATTTCCAACTGTCCACTTCATTCCCTCTTCCTTTTAATTCAACGAATTTGTACTTTGCTTTGAATTCCAACCGAATCGAATTTACACTTCCGACAAAGATAATTGATGAGAATGACGTCTCTGTTTTATATATCCCGCCTCGGGATACAAGCTTCTAATTACTCCGTTACATCCATAGCAACTTTGGACGATGTTAAATTTTGTTTATTTGCAAAAGTAATTTTTCGTTTGAAGTTTCGACCAAAGTTCACCAACCTCCGATACCCCAATATCAATTACAAACTTCTTCCCAAAACCCATCACGCACCCAGCCCTACCGAAACAACTGGCGAGCCCATCCTCGACAACAAACCTTCGACTTGAACAAACGAAACAGGTAAACTTCGATGAACTTCGTACTCTGGCGCGTATCGCGATAGAGGGACGGTTGACAACGCCGTACGAGTGTACCTTGAGAACCAGAGGAGCAGATTCTCTTCCTCCCTCTTGCAAAAGAGTTGCGTTCGAAGATGGAAAAAAAGAGAGAGAGAAAAAAAAGAAAGGAGAAAACAAGAAGTCTTTGGTTGCGGCATTAGCCGGAAAAAAAAGACGGGCAGAGCCGGAAGTGGGCTCTCGTTGTCTTCGATGGACCTCGTTAACGGGCGGTCGCGGCGATATAGCCAGAGTCACGGACAATAACGTTGGTCGTACCAACCGGGACAGAGTGGTATTGTCTGTTACGCAGCCGCGTTTCTTTTGTCCGTTCTCGGCTTTGCATCCGGCACACCACCACCTCGGCCGCTTCTTGTACGCACGCCATCTTCTCGTCTCGACGCGTGAGAAAACGTCGTGACTCTCGGCCGGTGGTGTGTCTCGACGTCGAGCGAAAATGCCGACCGTCTGTACCTTCGGTGCCTCCTCCGGTGCCTCCTCCGGTGCCGGTAGAATCGATCGTCCCTCCGATTCGACCTTGAACAACGCCGACCCAAGGGCGTAAGCGCGCGACTCAACGAGGCGGCCTCTGGATTCGACGCCGCCATCCGCCGGGTGCTGAACGCTCTCCTCAATGAAGAAATTGTTTCGGGGAATCTAATTGAGGCGTGTGTCTATGTCCAGTTTCTGTGGAAGTGGAAGTGGAAGTGGAAGAGGGGCGACGGTGGAAAGAGTTCAGAGATATTACACGCTGCACTTTTGACGTTATTTCCTGCGAGAAAAGATTGGGAGTGCTTAGGAAATTAAAAGCGAATTTGAGATTAATTCTGAAATTCTGATACTTTTTTTCGATGTTTCTCAATTTTGGAAGTTTACGTTCAGAATTACTTCGAGGACAAATCTTCGACCAAACGTTCGCGAATCTATAGTTTATTGGTGTTGGTAAATTAATAAATGATAATGGAATTTTAAAAATATTTCAAATTTTTTCATTATAATAATTTATTTTGTAAAGATTTTTTTTTTAATGTAACAAATTTTTGATGAGACAATAAATAAATAAAATAATTTTACTATTAATTTTACTAAGTATAATTGTTATTAGTAATTGTAAAATTTTGTATTATTAATTTAAAATTTATATTTCAAAAAAATAGTAAGTATAATAAAAATGTAAATTATAGAATAACATAATTTAACTTTACATTTAATAATTTTTGATAAATTAATTCGACTTTAGAATCTAAAATCTGGCGTATATATTCAACTCTTACGTAAGAATCACCATCTCGTCTACGGTGATTCAAGATAAAAAAAAAAAAACAGTTGAAGGAAACGAGGGAACAGGCGTTTAGTTAGGCTAGGAGAGTGCGGGAAATCGCGCGTAACAGGCGTCGGCTGTTCATATCGTCGGGTATTGTAATTTACATGGGAACGGTTAACGATGCCATCGCAAAAATTGGTCTCCCAGTAATAAAAGTCGCCCCGTGGACCTCAACGCCGCGGCTCCGGTTTAATGAACCTTAACCTTAACTCTAATGAATCTCTCGTCGAGAGTAGACGCTTCAAACGTAACCCCGTTATGCAGCACGTTGCCTCCTTTTGCGAGTGACTCTCCGTTTCTAAAATAACACGACACTATATTTGTCATTAGATCAACTGGTGGCTCGCCTCCTTTAAGTGCAATGTTCTTTAAACGCATCGATTTGCTCCACATTTTCATCTCGTTCCTGGTTTCCAAGCTGGTTAAAACGTTCACATTCGAGGGGAAATATCGACTCACGGTTTGGTTCGAACAGGTTAAATTACTGTGAGTAATCGAACGCAAATGAGGAGAGAAAGAGAGAGAGAGAGAGAGAGAGTTCAGCATACTCCATTTAATTCACCTAAACGACGTGCAACCGCTATTTATTCCTCGGCTTGCGAGGGTGATCTTTATTTTTACACACCGTCCCCATAAAAACTTTTATTAATCGGTCACACGACAACGGTCTTCTCTCCGTCCAAGAAATTACTCTCTTCGAGCGAATCGGGAACGATACTTTTACTTCGTTGCTCTTTTATGTATATTTTCAGCTGACGGTAGCAGCAGTCTTCGTGGTACTCTATTTATTCGAAGATTAAGAATAACCTCGAGAGCTCTTTTACCTCTAACCGTGGAATTTCGGAATCGTTGACCCGAAGAAAGGAGGGTACAGTACGAAACAACCAAGGATCTCTCCAACTTTACGATCAATGGACCGGTAAAGCTTCAGACCTTTAGAATTTACGATCTGAGATAGTCCAACTAGATTCCCACTAATCTCCAGTTAAATTAATTACTTCCTGGAATCAAACAGACCGTTCCATTGATTTACATAATTTTAAATCAAATTGACTTTATTTCTTTTTTTTGATCATCGAACGTTGGATGAAATAAAACAACTCGTGTGCTCGTTCTATCGAAGTAACACTTCGAATAACCTTTCAGTTACGGAGCGTGCGATCGGTCAGGACGATTAGCATTGCTAATAGTCAGTTTGTCATCATCGATGGAAAATATAAACAGCTGACCCCTTATCCGACTTCCGTAATTAATTCAGTCCGAAACAATGAACCGAATACCGCCACGACGCAAAAAGCATTCTCGGTGCCATTGTTGCAAACTGACACCTTCTTCAGCTGATCGATCTGCTTTGTATTTTGTATTTTATCATTTGAAGTGATTTTAGCGGGGGTAACCCAGAAAATCGGGCCTCCTCAGATGCAACGCTAATGCAACGAAAATTAGCGATTGGTTGATTTAGGTCACGTGATTCGTGAGGGGGCGTGGGATAGACCTCGAGTAGGAGTGGCGTTGTCTGGTACTGAGCGATCGCGCCTGTAATTTGTTTTCTATCGATTCAAATGTTTGCACATCAATAAAATTTTATTGCAAAAAAGTCTTCATTTCCTAGTCAGAACAGTTGCTTCTAGGCTTTTCAGTGAGACGAATCGTACTGGGGTACAAGTTGTGCAGTTTTTTCTCCTGTTTCGGGATCCCGCTTCGTATCAACCGAATTGTTCGAATTCTCAAAGCATGACAACGAAAATGTTAACGAAATTTTCGAATGCTTGTTTCAAAAGAATGAATTCGCGGCTCGAATAAATCGCGAAAATACTTCGAAAAATTCCAACGTTCGGCTCTCCCAGCTACTGTTTTTTCCCCATTATCATTTCGAGGAATTTAGCATTTAACCATTGTAAATTAAACCCCCGACGCGTCCCTCCTTTCCCATGTCGAACAATGCGAGATCACGCGTTGAACGCGATGGCAATTTGCATTTTAAGTCCCTTCCAGATAGAGCATCGCGGAACGATGAATCACTATCGCGAACGTCGATGTTCCCGCGCGTGCACGAGCATTATCGTCGCTTTCGCGATAGACACTTACATAATATCGAAGAAAATATGCACGACGTACAACATCGTCGCGTTGGCTACGCAAATTGCGACGACTGATCGTCGAATTAATCGTAATTTGTCTTGGTCGCGCGATTCTCGAGATTGTATCACGATGTTTTTGTCAAATGGAAGTTTGATCGATGTTGAATCTTGATCTAAACGAACGATAAAACACGCGATATTTCTTTTAACAAATACGTGAAACAAAATGATAGATTGGCCTGCGTTTTTTGTGTGTGTGAAAGTTATTGATATATTGAGTTTGTTCAATCACCTTTTGCCATCTTTCAAGCAACTTTCGTTCAAAAAAGTTCTTATATTTTTCGACAAAAAAAAAAACCAATTCCAAGAACGATTTGATATCCTCATAATGAGATTTAACCAATTCTGACGTGGTTTGAAGGCTTCATCAATTTTTTATAAGCTTATGCAGCGTTTTCTTTCTTTTCGGTAGTAGTACAGCGAAACGATAGAGGAAAACGTTCTTTTTTAATTTTCCATTTTGAGATCGAGGCCAGACAAACAATTGTTAATCGTGCCTTTTTTTCTGAAACGAGCTTGAACAATGAGGTATCAGATCATATCAGATTAATATGCGGTTTAAAACGATGTCAGTCATATTTTAAGATATACATATATGTCCATTCGTTACGTATAAAAAGACGATACTCTGATTCGAAAATATTTTGTAGCAAAATACTAGTACTTGTTTCTTTCCAGAAGAGTTAATGTAATCGATCGAACGAAATGACGAATAAATGATATGATTCGTCGTTACAGTCAGCTATCGAGGCGAACAGGCCTGGAACATAACTGGGAGATTCCACAATCTGTACGAAAAGGAAATGAGCGTACATACGTTATCGCATCCTGTATGCGCTCATCGGAACGCACATTGCTCTTCTTTCTTCCATCTCCCAGGATGCATCTGGTCTGAACTGTTCACCACGTTATTTACATTTTCTCGTTTTTCCTTCCTTCCCTTCTTTCTTACGTTTGAGGCTCGTCTTGACAGACCGTTATCTTTCATTTTCGAGGAAATGAAACACGAAAACAGTCGAGCAGAGTCCTAGAAAAACTTCGCTGCACCAACTAAATGCGCCGCACTAATTGCATTCTTGCCTACTGTTTCACTTGCACTCGAAGAAAGAAAAAACAAAAAGAGCTGTTTTACATTTCGCTTCTTTTTTTTTGATAGTTTGCTTCTTCGTGTTTTCTCTCTCTCTCTCTTTTTTTGAAATAAAAACGTTGCAAAGAACTTGTGAAAATTCGCAACGAATTCGAAACGAATTTCGTTGCAGCAAAGTTACGAATGAAAAAAAAAGAGCGCAATCGAACGACCTGGGAATTTTCCACGAACGCGAATTCGATCTGTGTACCCGATCACTTGACCCACATGAGGACGGGTGCTTTTAATCACGAGCCCCCGTTTAATCGTCCAGAAATGAAAAGCTTCGCTCGACCGTCTTTTGTTGTTTCCAATGGAGCCCCGAAACGTGTACGAGCCGATCAAACTTCTCCAAATTCGATCGCACAAATACATTTCTACCCGTGGAATTTAAAACTTTTCCTAATAACATTATCAACAAATAGATACACGAACCGTTTAATAGTAAAGTTTACTCTTTTATAGAATATATTTGATTTAACGTCACATTTCGAAAATTTAACTTTCATTTCGTTTCATGCACGATATAAATATAACTTTATAATGACTTTCATAAAAGAGATAATAGCTATGTAACAACTTTATAATGACTTTCGTAAAAGAGATGTAACATTACTCTGATTTTATGAAATGTTACTTCGTCTCTTATAATTATATATATTAACCATCATTAACACTAGAATTATGATAAAAATGGCAAACTTATAGATGTACTGTATTTTTTCGAGATCTAATAATTTTTCGTAAAATAACTAAATAATAGCTTGTGTACTCTACTGTATTGTAAAGTTTTTCTTTTGACCGTAATGTCTATGATGGAAATTTTATGCCTTAAAATACGATTTTCGAGGCTTCGAAAAGAGAGAAAAAGGAATCGAATAAGCAAGAATGCGAGGCAATCTTTCAAATTTACCGAACTATTTGGTTTCCAGTTGGTTTCTGTAAACATGCCGAGTCCGATGGCCATCGCCTACGACTAAAGGTTCGGCAAACGAAAACGAGAACAAACGTTCTAAGGAATTCGTATCTTCACGTGATATTCTTGTTCCTTTTGCACGGCGAAACCAGGACGTGAATCGTTTGGATTATTGCGAATGCGAAAAGGCATGCCGATTAAAAAGTCTTCCGGAAGATGTTTCTTGGCCGTTGTCGAGGCGAAATCGCGAGCGTGAGCACGCACACACACACACACACGAAGGGAAGTCTGACTCGCTTCTTTTTCACATTTTCCTCGATACTTCTGCCGCAGGAAACAATACCAAGCTCCCTTACAATACGTGTCCAGAGGCCTCGGGGAATCTGCATCGGGGACGTTTTTCTTTCTTTTTTTTTTTTTTTCATCTTTCATGTCGCGGACAATGCCAGCTATTTTCCGCCGAGTGCAGCGAACAATATCGTTTCTCTTGCGTGGACCACCGCCGAAAGGAAGCTTCTTAAAGAAAATTTTTAAGAAAATCAGTTTTACAATGGGAGTTATCGATCCACGTGAAACGAGGCTGCTCGAAAAACGCAAGAGATACTGTATTAGGATAGGGAGGATAGGAAAGATTGCACAAAGAATAGAAAGATTGCAATCCGAATGAGGAAAATGAGGAAAAGATACGAAACTGATGAGAAATGGTAAAATGCAATTTACATACCATTTCATAACATTTTTGTGGTAAGTGTAACTTTAACCACTTGCGCTGGCAATTGATTGCGGACCATAACGAGTGACCAAACCGTATACAACAATTCGTCGCTTTCTTTTTGAACTCGTCGGTATGATGTCACTGGATAGAGATTATATATTTATTATTTGTTTTGCCTGGATTATACTTAAATATACTTAAAACTGAAAAAATATTGCAATTTTGGAACAAAAAATTCTCGACGTACGTGGCACGTCATTCCAGCGCAAGAGGTTAATGTAGCAATGTGTGCGACTAGACTACGAATTTTCATGCATTTACAAGGAATTTGAAGAAGCAAAAGTGCATTTAGATGGAGAAATGCATGTAACGTACAAAAGAGTATAAAATGTTCAATACTCTATACAACAATTAATAAGAGAAAACAATTTTCAAATAGTTCTTTCTTTTATCGCTTCATATTCATTTTGAAATATCCCCTAATTTACAATTCGCCGTGTACAACTCCAAAATCTTCGCAAGATCAACGTATATCAGAAAATATGAAAGACTTTTAACTTTTCATTGCGAAAGTGTTTACCGCGAGAGTCAGGATATAACTGCTTCACGTGTTATGTGTATCTGCATGGTTCATTTCGAAGTTCGTAGCACTCGAAGCATCTTCGCGGACTATTTTGTTCGTAGCAGCAGCTCTCCGCGACCTCGTGACATTCTACTAGAATATCCGTCGAATTGGCACAGGTGCAGAACTCGAAGCGAAGCGATTTAACGCGGTTACACTCTCGTTTGGCACGGCGCTCCCCTTCGATGAAGGAACAACCAACCCACCCCTTCCAAACATTCCACTATTTCCATTTACTCGATTCATTCACTGGGATATACGTCACAGGTTGGTTATTGTCAACTCTCGCGCCTCCCCCGCACGAGATCTATTTAGAACAGATTTTCGTTTCGCCTTCTCGTACCTGCGAGGACGAATCGACGCGGGTAAACCGGTTTCGATTTCGTTGCCGATACACTGGCTGGATCGGGTAATTGAGAATCCATGTATTTAAATTGCTGCATTATTTGAAAATGAATATGAGGTTTGGAAAGCATCGATATACATATATCGGAAGAGTGCGACAAAATTTCGTGATTAGATTTAACATCCTTTTTTTGACTTTATAATGTCAATTCGTATTGTATCTTGAAAATATACACCATCGTGCTTGAATAATTTGGACACTTGGTGCAATTCTATTGAGAGGTTGATATTTCTCTTATCCTCGTTTCGATAATTGTGATACGATTGCAACGAACAAGTTTATAATTTTCTGCATTTTCAGGTAAATAGCTGACACGAGTTTCATAAAGTTTGTACAAACTTTTCCAACTTTCGTTAAATTTCAGACAACAATGAACAGGCATACTTAAAGTTGCTCTATCGATATCCACCAACTAAATAGTATTAGATATTAATTAGACAGATAGAATTAAAGAAATTCATTTGTATATGCAATAATTTAGAAGTCTCTAAATACCTATGAACGATAGTGCAATTCTTTTTCATTCCAGAAAACTTATTTCTTCGAAGGGAAATCGATTATAAATTGTTTGTTATAGCGTCGATTTTTCTACTTAAAGAGTTCAAAATTTAAAATATTATAAGTCTGTGATGTAGCTGAATTATTGTGACGCTTGCCTGTGCTCGTGCATGCGTGCGGGACGAGTGTGTCTGATGACGCACCCCCGGTATGGATAGAGTTTGACAGAAAACAGAAGACGACGAAGAAATTTTAGAAGATACGATGAATGAGTTTCAGAGTGAACGTTCAGTAAGAAAGTATGCTACGTACTTCACAGGGAGAAACTTGGAAAAACTCAAGTTTGATTGGCCGATATATTGTACACTGTAGAGAAACAACGATGAAAATAACGTAACTTACTCGTGCATCTCTTGTGATGGTCTATAGTTCTCGTATTGCCACGCTATCGTAAAAAAGTCAAACTAGCGACATAAAAATTAAATGTACTATTGATCGGAGACGCAGTGTACAACACGAATTAGAAACAAAAGCTTCATTTTATTAAGTGTAAAGATAATTCGATGTCCTGTCATTGTTTTTCTTCGAGATCATTTTAATTGGAAATTATTTGTTCTTTCATTCGAGTGAAAATTTTCAATTTCAAAATTCCTGACCAAACACATTTAAATTACTATTAAAGAAATCTAAAAATTGAAAATTTCAAAAGAAGTACATTGTTTCTTTTAACAATCTACAAGAGTGTTTTATAAATGTTACATACTTGAAAATTCAACGCAAAGGCAATAAATTACCAACAGTAATTTAAGACAAATTACAGAGACAGAGAGTATTAGAAATTCGATGCTAAATATTCTTTCAAGCCTCTGTACTGGAGCTTCGATGTTCAACGAATTCAGTTGACGCGTGAATAATTCTCCGAGTTTAGCAGAAACGGCAAAAGACGTATATCTCTGCCTGATTACCGCGTTCATCAAGATCAATGCTCGTCTGGCCTCGTTAAGCTAGTTAAGCCATCTAAAGTGAAAACCAAGATATCCGTCAGAAACACGCGAGCCTCGAACTTCCGCGTTCTTGGATCTTCGATCGTTCAGCTAACGTGTATACCTTTGAGGCCTAGACAGAGACTTTTGCACGACGAAGATAGCCGCTTACCGGTTGCCCGATTCGAATATATTAATCCAAACACACATATATGTACATCGAAAAATTCCGTCTGTTTTTCCCTCGTGTTTTTCGAACACACCGAGTAAAATTTACCTTTATCGAATTACGAGTTACAAACAAGTCATGGAAAGGAAGATAAACGCAGCTGGCTATCGATAGCCGCCTATTCGTTTTTTACGAGGACAACGAGCGTAAACCGCGATGATGGAATGCGCGGTTTCCACCCCAGGCCATCGCACAGATATCCCTCTCTCGTGTTTTGACCCGGCGATTTCCTCTCACATCGAATCGGAATACATACATACGTCGTTGCGCTACTCGGGGGATAGAAAACTTGCGAGAGATACCAACCGGGGTTTGGAAACGGCGAAGGAACGTTTGTGAATCTAAATGGAAAAGGAAACGCATGCATCCAGCCACGCAGAAGAGCTGTTTCTTTCGTTTAAAAGTCGAGAGGTATTTTTACTGAAAGTGATTTTAGCGGAGGTAACCCAGAAAATCGGGCCTCTTCAGGTGCAACGCTGATGCAACGAAAATTAGCGATTGGTTGATTTGGGTCACGTGATTCGTGAGGGGGCGTGGGGTAGATGGCGCTGTCTGATCGATCTGAGCTGAGCGATCGCGCCTTTAATTTTTCTATCGATTCAAATGTTTGCATATCGATAAAATTTTATAGTAAAAAAATCGTCTTCATTTCCTAGTCAGAACAGTTGCTTCTGGGCCTTTCAGTGAGACGAATCGTACTGGGATACAAATTGTGCAGTTCTTTTAAATAATTGTACGTGAAATTTAAATTCCTTCTAACGGTTAGAGGCGGCGAATTTACATGAGCGTCGCAGTGCAAAGCGTGTAGGACAAAGACGAGCGTGAATCAAAGTGACGCGGCATCAAAGGGATTGAAATTTTAAGAACGTCTTTCTTAAATGTCTTTGGCAAGTCCGTAACACGCGCGTTCGTGTAGGCCTGACCTGACCTACATGTTTTCTTTTCTGCGAGTATATCCGGCAAAGGAGAGCATAGATCACTCGCAAAAAACCGGATAAAACACGTGTCTCTGTCGTTCAGACCAGTTCGATCTTTGCGCAAATGGACGAACTCGATTCTTTCCCTTTTCTTTTCCTCTTCTTCTCTGAGGAACCATTGTTTCTCACAATTGCGAATCGTTTCCACCTGTTGACCAACTAGTTTAAGAACGTATTTTCTCAATTTCTGAGGAACGAATGCAACTGTGAAGAAAGACGCAGTCGTTTATTAAAAAGAGATCGATAGGATCCCTAAATGAATTTTCTACTTTATTGATACGCCACCACGAGTATCGAGTAATAATTTTCGTCTTATTGCTTATATTTGCCGAATCAGGTCTTCGTACGGATAATCGAAATACTGTTATACTCCGCAAACTGTGAATATAGCCGAGCACGAATCTTCGATTGTAGAAGTCGACTGATTCCCCGACAAGAGAAAACGGATTACCGATTTATTGAACCCAGTCATCCCCCCTCCCCCCTTCGTATATCTGGCACTGTAATAACTTCAGTACTTATCACGCTACTTTACACAAAACTCCCACTCGCAACCATGACTTCCACTGAAATTAATATCTAAACATCGAAGGCCTGGATCAATTTCAACTCGTGCGGATATTTCGTTTATATGAAATTTAAAAATAGAACATTCGACGTTCGTTACAACAGTCTGACGAGGTCCCCACTGAACGAAGGACAGTCTGAAAATCAAACTCGTCGCAGACAAAAAAAGAAAAAAAAAAAAAATTGGCGGAAAAGAGGATTTTTTGATATTACAATTTCATTTGAGGAACGTACGACTACACGTTCATCAGAGAAGCAGGAGGATGAATATTTACTTAACACTTCCTTCCTGGCAGGTATCAAGCACCCTCGAGGTACCGCGAAAGCGTGCGCGCGAAACATTTCCGCAATTTCCTTTTCCCCGTTCACGCAATTATAGCCCGAAAGCCAGCCGACTCTCCGATATCGATCGGTCTAACCGCCCACGACAAGTTTCAGCCGCCCACTCACACACGGTGTGCCATTATCATTCGGCAAGCATCGAGCCAAAAAGTGGGGGAACAGGATATCACGATAATTAAAGGAAGACTCGAAGCGCACCGTAGGGTAAGGTACAAAAGAGGTTGGAAAGCAGCCGCGTTCGCGAGCTAACGGCTCGATCCTCGAGGAAAAGAGGGTTACAGTCGTAAAAGTCGCTGGAATGCAGCGGCTCGACATTTCTGTGCTCCCCTCCGTGACGTGGCGGCGATCCTCGCGCTCTCGAAATACAGCCAGCTTCCGTACAAATCCGCGTCTCCGATGCTCGAGAAGGAGCAGAGTTTCGTCGATATTCGCCAACATTCGCTTGGGCAGATTTGTTTTTCCCAGTTTTCTCCTCTCTCGTCGAGGTTGAGTCCGCTCGACACCACGTGTGGGACATTTAGACTGGTACCGTGGGTCAGTTACTCGATCAGAGTTTGGCAAATTTGAGAAATTTATCGTGCGTGAGTTTCAAAGTGCAACGATGTACGAGAGTTGTGTTTCAATATGTATTTATTTATAAGAGAACTTTTTATTTGTTGTTTGAGTAATTTTTTTAAGTCCGACGATCCCTATTACAAAAATTGAGTCTCGACAAAGGGATGATTAAATCGCGATGGAGAATGGAAGAAATTAATTAAAATCGAATTGTGCGCGTGAAAGCACGTGAATCTATCAGGGCGTGTAATTAATTTACCACCAAGGTGGTACACGCCTTGATTCTTTATTCCTTCCATCTTCGGTGCATCGAAATTGTTATTGTTGATGGAACCGAATATTCATGGAGTGGTGGGTCAACGCAACGTTCAATTGGACGAACTTTGGAAAGTATAGCGTATTTAAATTACCACTGTGCTATTTTATACCGACGAAATTGAATATTCATCCGGGGCTGGACATGCCATTTAATTGGGTAGACTTCGACCACTCGGCCTCGTCCTAACATCGTGTGAACTTTTAGGAAAACGAAAACCGAAGATAAAAGTTTCCGTGCAATTCGAATCTTATCGATATCGTAACGTTAGCGTTGCCACGTTTCACAAATAAACGTTTGACCATCAAACACATTGATCCTCTATTGAACTACGATATCTAGTAAGGCATATCTTTATCATAGGTTTATCGTTCTAATAACGGAAGCTATTATTATGCTAAGTTCCACTATTCTTAGCTTAGCCCACGTGCATTCGTTTCCAAGGGTCAGTATTAATATTTATACGACATTTCAGAAACGCATGTCCCTCGTCCAGTCACGATTCGTGAAACACGTGTCTTCTTCTCCTACGATCGAAGCTTACTACATCTGCTTTCTTCCTTTTCCTGTCCTCCTTTAATCCAATAATAGCCCGTGCACGTTTATTTTAGAACCCCCAGGAGACAAGTCTGTTACATCGAGTGCCGGCTACCTGGTTCGTGACACGCTTATGCGACTCAAAAGTGGACTGAAAGTTCATCCCGAATGAGTCTCGAGATCTTCGTACACACCGGACTTCGATAGACGATGCGCATTATTTTCCGTTAGCTGTATTCTTAGAATCGTTCACGTTCTTCCTTGCCTCGAGTATAATACCAACCACGATTGATGAGGGTCTGTCTACGTCTATCTGTTGCGTTAAGAATAGAATCCTTTGACGTAATATTCTGCTATGTACTCCTTTCCTCGTTGCTGGCGTCATACATTCCTCTCTTCGTAAATCCTCCTAACAGGTATAAGTCATCCTTTTTTTCACGTCTTTACGGAGCAAACGCGCGACGACAAAGGACTCTCGACAGAGATGGAAATTTCCTGGCGTGAATCCTATCCTCTCGCAACGCTTCGTCCAAGATCCATCAAAAGATACGTTCCTATCTTTCAGTGTCCGACTCTTGCCGATATAAATAAAAAGGAAAAGATGTCTGTAATTTGCACTGAAGAACAATTTGAAAGTACTCGAACACTTGTGAATACTCATTACACGTGTCACACACTGTATATTCAATAAATTACGAAAATAAAATACTTACGTTGCGTGTAAAAAAAGACGCACGTATAAAAATACATTGTGCACAAATTGAGGGACGAGTGTATATATATATATATCTTCTTCTTCAATAAAAATTTCGCGAGGAGTAACCCACGCTCCACCGATCGCCATTCATTCACCGTTTCAGAGGAGAGAAGGAAGCAAGCAAAAATAAAGAAAAAGAGGAGACAGGTTTAAAAGCGGATTTGTCTGGCCGCCGGAAGCATATTTGCGTCAACCACATCAGCTTTCGTCCTATATATATATATATATATATATTTTTTACGACCTACATAATCAAGCACCTTTACCAACGCGCCACAGCTCCGAAATGGAAAGGAAAAAGTGGTCCGGCTATTTTTTTCTGACGACCAGCAGCCTTGCACCGCGTCCTTGGAAGATTGCTTGGCTAAGCAAAAAAGATGACACCGCGATGATCGTGAGATCAGAGGCGCGGTATACGGCGAGACCATGTGCTGCTTCTCTTTCTCCCTTGGCTCTCTTCAACGTGGCCTTGGTTAGTTTTCCAATTTATCCACCTTGTTCCCCGTGCATTTCTTGTTTCTCCTGTTCGTTTATTGTCCTTTTGCCTTTGTGGCTGGCCGTGCACCGGCTCGATAAACCTCGATTAAGCTGGACGCCGTTTTCCATGCAATCTTCGTCTTTTTGGGAAGACAGCCCTTAAAAATCTCGACTTTTTTCTTTTTCTTTTTAGCTTTTACGATTAGCTTGAACGATCTTGTAACTACAAGATTTCGTTTCATTAGACGACTAGTACATGAACGATCTGGAATGTACTTGTGATTTTTTGTTACTGTGTCTTTAAAAAAAAAAAGAAAAGAATCTGGACAAAGTTTTCACTTGTATCGTACGCCAGGTGCTGACCAAGTACTACGATTTCCACTCTGTCTGGTGAATTTTCGAAAACAGTGGTTGAAATCAGGAGAAATGATCATTTGGTTAAATTTCTTGGTGCATTTCTATTATTACCTTCCGCCCTTCTAAAGTAGTAAACCAACGAGATCATCATCACCGATCTTCAGTCGCTTAGTCTTATAATAAAGTCCTCTATATCGTAAACAAGAGAATAAACATGTCTTTCGACACGATACGAGCAGTTAGTTGCTCGTACAATCAGAAGGAAAGCTTGCGGTCCAACGAGTTTTGCACGACCTCGGCCACAGTGGGTATTTCGCGTCTTCTCGCTCAGAAATCCGAGTATCCAACGGGTAGACGATCAAAGACACAGGAAGAAAGCAGAGTGAAATAGCCAGGAGCAAAGAAAGGAAGAATGCGAGAGAAACGATACTAAGAGGAGAAAATAAGAAACAAGCGGTCGAAGAGTAGCGATAAGTATGATGGTGAAGCGTGAAGCGTGAATTAGAGAACCGATACGCGTTCTCGCGAGAGAGAAAACGACGGCGTTCGTCGTTGGAAACGCGGAGACGTTATTATCATGCCCAGGTTGAGTGCCAGTTACCTCCACCACGTTCCAGTTCCTTTCTTCGCCAAGTATTCAGCAAACGGTCCCGGTAAAGTGACCTCTCAAGGCCGTCAGGCCGAGCAACAAGAGAAGAGAGGACGAGGGAATCCCCCCTTTCGCTCGGTCTCCAAGCCGCGTTGGTTTCATCTAGGCGGATATGGGGGCTACCGCTACCGAACCGAATGGATGAATACATGTATGAAACACGTCACGAGCCTCGCCAGATCGCTACGACTTCAATTTATTTTTTTTTTTTTCTTTTTACGAACATTTTATTGCAACTTGCACAAATTTCTCGTTCGAAAAACATAGTAGAATCTGGATTATTTGTGACTTATTATTACGTTCAGAATGATGAAACAATCGAATTTTTCGGACTCGCATTATGATTTATAAAATATAAATAATATATATATAGTACGTGATAAATTATAATTTTTATAACATAATCATAACACATGTATATATTATATATATATTTTTTAGTAATTTTTGCTCTCCAATGTTTTTTAAAGTTGGTACTTCAATTTCCGAGTACTTTTCTTCTATACTTTATACCGTCAGATGTTTATTTTTAATATCTATTTAAGAATTGTTTTCATCGCTCCTTTCGTTGCTTGCTTTTAATCGTTTCAATAATTTATTTCTTCCTGGTATGCTATTTAAATTTGACAAAATATCATCCGATATTTGGAATTATTATCCATTTTTAGAACGGAACCACGTGCATTTAATACACATCGTTTTCAGTATTATCGCATTTCAGAATAACGATCGAATAATTCAGATTTTGTTGCATTTTATTCTCCATCTGACTTTTTCGTTTAAAACAAAAATGAACGCGTAGTGATAAGCAGGATATTTAATTACAAATTCTAACATTGATTCAACCTACTAACCCAATTCGAAACAGACGGTGATACGTAGCGTTGTTAGAAACAACGTTTCGGCTAATAACGGCTCGTGGCACATTTTTTCGAATGTCCCATTAAGTTTTTGCCGATCGCACGAAGGCAAAGGGAGAGAAAAAAAGAGAGAGGAACGCCCACCGCCGATATTACGAGTCGTTGCGGTAATTAAAAACGACACTAATGAAATTACGAGCTGTTAACGCTGTCTTCTCCTAGCTAGGGCGACAGAAACGACAATTTTACTTTTGGATCTTTGCGGTTTCGCCTTCTAGCTAGGCTGCTTGCACGCGTTGATTGAAATTATACGCTTGCAATGCGCAACGACGCTCCACGCTCAATTATACCTATCGTCCGTACACATTCTGTTGTAATGAATCGCACAGCTGCATCGGTGAAATGATCAAATGCGATTATTACGGTTTTCCCATCGCGGTTACGATTAAATTTTGTCTCCAATTATCGACATTACGCTCCAATATTTTACTTGTATCGTACCACAAAAGTACGCTCAATGAAATTTAATTAATGACAATTTAGAAAGAACAAGAAAAAAAAAAAAAGATAAAGATATTTTATGCCAGTATCGGACTTTACGCTGGTAAATTTTGCATTTAAAGTAAAAACTTGAAATCACTGCGGTCTTTGAGAACACGCGACGCGAAAATAACGCTCCACTTCGTTGCACGAAGTTGCAAGCTGCAATCACACACAGAGGCACAGGCACAGGCACGCGTATCGCGATGTGGCAAGTTACAACTGCAGCTTAAGCCCTTAACACCTAAGTACGAAGAGAGAGAGAGAGAGAGAGGGAGTGCAGTGCATTTTCTAGACCGGCGTTTCACATTATATAGAACAAATTAAGCTTCAATTAGGACAGTGAAAATCGATGCAAAAAGTGCTTCACCTTGCTATTTGCTAAAAAAGAATCGCGATTAATCATCGTTCGAGGAAACGTTGAATGTTCACGTTGCATTTCAACCTTGCCGTTGATGATAAAAGCAATCGCGTATACACGTTTCCGTTTCCTGATTCGCTATAAAAATTCGCCCCGGCCCGCCAGCGACCCGATGCGTGATACGCGATACGTTCGATGCAGGATACGCAAATCAGGACAAAAGGAAACGATCCTGACGAGCGGAAATAAGAATCGCTCTCGATGGAACCGCGAAACTTCCGGCGGCGAAGAATAGCACCGTGTACAATCAGCAAATGCCTTTTTAAATAAAATGGGAACGCCCGGCCGATCGAATCAGGTCTCAGGCGTTTAACCCTTATAGTGTGAACAACGACATTGTTGATCATTTTTTAGAAAACTTTTATAAAACTTGTTTTTTCCCAAATCTTCTCGGTATTTCTCGCTTGGGTACAAATTTTTCAATCGGCACTAAGAGAATTAAGTAAGTTCGCTTTGTAATTTATTAACAGAAGAATACTAGATTTGTCGATGATCAGAGATTTTCTATCACAAGCCTCTATCTAAATACGAAAAATGGATTTTTAGAGATATCAAAGAAAAATATTTCAATCTCTTTCAATCATTATTCTATCATAAATAATTACAAACTGGTGATTTTGATCACTTTAGGCAGTTTTAGCGAATAAAATCTTCAAGTGGCTTCTAAGTGGGAAAAGAAGACGCGTGAAGAATCGAATCTCAACGGCAAGAACGTGTTCCCCAGTTCTCCGTGCTAGAAAGGTGCGTCACAACCGAACGGCATTACAAGTCTCTACCGATGGAATTTGCCCGTGCTATTTAAACGAATGATTCATCGACGCGTGTAACGCAACTTTGATTTCGTACGTCGTTTTGTTAATATTACGAGTGAATCCTATTCGCGCATTCGCGAGTCTCGCATTTACAACCCTTTCGGCTGGACCTGGTTTTTCCTCTTCCGCGTGAGACACATCTCTCGCGATACCGTGGAACAATTTGCTTCGAAAGTCACGTCGCGCGACTTTAAAAAAAGAAACGAAAATAACGTATGGACTAATAAGAGCGTCGATTGAAAAGTGGGCGTGTGAACGAAATTTATTACTGCTTAATTAAAAACTTAATGTTTGCCACTCACTTGTGCAAAGTGGCATTTAAATTGAAACTGTACACTGAATTGCACAACACTTGTAATTAATATTTTTGATACTATCTCGAAACTTATTTTAAAACTAAAAACCCTCAACGTCGCACAAGCCGATAGTTAGGCATGCCCTTGAACAGGTTCATCGACACGATGACTTGAAATATCTTCCAACATAAAAAATTCAAATTTCAGTGCTTAGTAGTACAAGAGCGTACGTCGTATCCATTTACGAAATATATTCAAAGCAACGATCAGTTGTGGACCAACGTATAATTCGCGCATTTAAACACGCTCACAGATGTAAATATCGAAGGACTAGACGTTCGTTTACAAAAGATGGGATACGTACATTCTGAGAAAACAAAAGTTCGTCTGCAAAGGGTTGGAAAGCTTAAACAAGCCTTGTGTTATATCGCCAACCCCCGTATATATCTAAACAACTTGGTCTGTCCGTGCTCTTTGCATTTCACGTTGTGAACGGAGGGCTCACAGTCCTTGGCTGCAAGAAAGGAAGCAGGAGGAAGTTCGAGTCGAGCGAACGCCCTGTACGTTATTACCGCCCTCCAATTAAATTAAAACCACTTCACTAAAGTTTCTTACCTTGCGTTTAGACGTTCAATCACCATATTTCTCCTCCGAGGAGCCGAAATTTTTCGTCTCTAACGCTGGAACACCTCTACCAGGAGGAGACCTTTGCGTCAGAGATTAAAGAAATTCAAGCGCAAATTGGAGAAAAGTTCGTGATATAATTAAGAACACAAGCTTTCGTTATTATTAGGAAAGTTCTAAAATTGCACCGTTGTATTTTGATCATTTTCTGGTAAATACTATTCATGAATTCCTGTAATTTGTATTAAGGCAACGTTTCATTAAATTCGGACAGTGAGACCAAAATCTGAACTACAATCGACAATTGATACTCCGAAACAGCTGCGCGTGTGCTGCGTGATCTTCGGGAATGTCTGCCATTTCTGCAAACAAGTTACAACGAAGAGAAGCGGTCTCACACTCACAACGAGACTCTTCAATAATCGTTCGTTGCCCCGAAAGAGTTCACAGACTGTTCCACTTACGACTACGGTTTCACCTTTGATCGCCTGTTTGCCAGATTCCGTAACCTTGCTTCGTAGACATAGTCGCGACACACACTTGTGTCGTGAAACATCTGCACGTTTAGATTTAAGGCTATTCACTGTTATATCTTCAGCGATATTGCGGGTAGAATTATTTATTACGTAAGCACTGTGTAGAATCTTTTTACTGATAGTCAATTGATAAACGATAAGCGACAAAACTTCGTTTAACAACGCGTCGGGTTAACCATTCTACGAGTATTGATTTTACGAATTTTCGTGAATTATAGCCATACCAGGCATACACGTTGACAATCAGATCTATTAATCTTTGGTTGGAATATGCCGATATATCGACAGAGTGTAAATATGGTCCACTAAAGACAAGGGCGATCTTCGACTAAAATTGTTTAATCTTCGATTGAAGTTATTCGTTATTATTACCTTCTACAGTAGGATATTTCATAGTATTTTTATAGCATATAGTATTATAGTAGTATATTTTATAATGTATAGTATTATATTATAGTAGTATATTTTATAATGTATAGTATTACAGTAGTTTTATAGTATTTTTATAATGTATAGTATTACAGTAGTTTTATAGTATTTTTATAATGTATAGTATTAAAGTAGTTTTATAGTATTTTTATAATGTATAATATTATATTATAGTTTTATAATACTACTATAATATAATATTATACAATATAAATATACTACTATAATATAATACTATACATTATAAAATATACTACTATAATATAATACTATACTACTATAAAATAATGACATACACTATTATAGTATAACATAGCAGTATTACTATATTATAGTACAGTAATACTACTATAATATAACACTATACACTATAAAATAATACTATATACTATTATATCACAATTATAGTATAGTATAGTATAGTAATACTACTATAACATAATATTATACACTATTATAGTATAACATTATAGTAGTTTTATAGTATTTTTTATAGTACAGTAGGTTATTTTATAGTATTTTTTTATAAACTACATTTATTGTAGTCAGTTCGCTCAATTGCGAATTGTTTAATTCAACTCTTAATAATTAAAGAGAAAATCCAACATGTAATGACAAATCGATGGAAAGATCCTTTTCACCGAATCGTTCGACTGTTTTCGTTGTCAGTAGCTATGTACCTCAATGAAACTCACGTTGCAACAGTAGGTTGCCTCCCACGTACTCAGCGTTTGCTCTCGAAACCGCTCAATTATTTGTTTCCGACAGTGAGCGGCTAAAGTTAGGAGAATCCGACGAGTATCGATACGTACCAATTAGTACGAGTCAGAGAAAGGAAAAGAAACCAGGGGAATCTTTGGAATCAATCGGTGGGCGTGATGCTAATGTTCGCGCGCGTCCAGCAAGTCCGAGAACGCGGACGGTGTAATTGGAAGGCGGCCAACTGCCTTAATGTTAGCAAAGATTTCTTTTATTAAAGTGATGAGCAGACACGAGCGGTCTTGGCGACACTCCAAGAATTATGAATTGGTAAAAGAAAGGGAAGCCAGCCCATAAATGATGAATAAAAGTGTTCTTGATGTCTATCTTTGCTTTTCTCCTCCTCCCTCTCTCTCTCTCTCTCTCTCTCTTTCCCTTCTCTGTCTCGCGCTCGCGTTACGGACGATGACTCCGACATTTTAAGGTTTCCTTTTAATAGGACGAAAACCTTTTGTATCGGATCTTCAACCGACCTACTGCTCGTCCAACCGCAAAGCTCGTCTCGCTTCCCATCGAAGTGAACCGGGGGACGCACTCTCATTGACCTTTTCGACTGTTGCGTTTCAACTCGGACATACTTATCGCTGGACTGCGGATAATTATGCAACATTATCGTGTTTTGACGAACGCAATTGAACGAAACGGACTCTGAGCACACGTTTCTTTCATCTGCTACATTTTTACGATATTTATATATTTTTTCATACGCGTTATACGCATTTTCTGTACTAAACGAGTCAAATGTTAACGCGATAAAGAGTAAATAAATTGATGCCACCTTTTTCAAGTTTTCCGTCAATTTGATTACATTTCTTCTGTTAACTGTTAACTTATTGCACGCAGCTTGGCAATTTTCTTATTTCTTTTTAAAAGACTTTTTTATTTTTTTCTACAAGAGAAACCAATTATTAATTCGAGGTTTGAAGATCGAATGAATATTTTCGAAATTAACGAGGGCTGAGTCGAGTAATATCATGAAATGTATTCGGAAAGCAACCTAACGTACCGTGAAGTGCGCAGAAGCTTATTCGAATAAAATGGAGTAGGAGAGGCTCGTACGACTGGACCAACTAATCAATCGACCATCGAGGTCTAATTGCACACAGAGAGAGGAACTGACCGGGTCAAAGTAGTCTCCGCGCTTCTGTCGCAAACGACTTTTCGTTTCTTCAAAAAAACAGCTACAAAAAACGAACAGGTACAATGTGGTCCGACCGTGCAAATAGAGCCGAAGAGGGCCGAGTTGCAGCAGATGGAACCCATTAGTCATTAGTTCGGCAATAGTCGTCGAGGTTTGTTAGCTTTTCGATTACCGCACCGCGATCGGGTTACGACGACGCGTTACGCGCCAATAAATTCGTCCAATAGCAATTTTCTTAAAGCACTCGGACTTGATTAACTGATAAGTACACGCCGAATTTCGATCGGGTTCAACTTTCACCAGAGTGGTCTCTCCCACCGCTGATTCCGCACTGGCCTCGGCAGAGTAATCGCATCTTTCCAGCGATATATATCTTTCCATCCAATTCTCTTATTACATTAGCCATCTGCATTCTGCAAATATTGAAGACGAATGACTGTACGAATTGCAAACAGTCACTCCTATAACGTTCCCGTCCCCTTTCACGACTCGTATATGGTACACCTCCACTCGTCGATCCTTTCTCGTTTTTGTACGCACGACAGAGTTTAATTTAGTTTCGTTCAGTTTAGAGAGGGTGAACCTTGAAAATTGATAGGTCAGCGCGTGTGTTGAAACTTGGCTTGGTAAACGACATTAAAACCATCCATTAAGTGCTCTCCGACGGAAAGCAATACTGTGTACACTATACATACCCTTACAATTAGCGCGACTAAGGTCGGTTGCACGAGCTAACGAGTTGACAACGAAAACGCGAAACTTTCCGTAAGAATGATTTTCTGCCAATGCTAAAGTGTGATTTCTACCACGGCTAAAGGGTTACAGAGATAAGAACGCGAAAATACACCTTCAGTTTTCGTCGCGTGCAGTGGCTTGCACGAGAATCGGCCGGTCGTACTTAGTTCACTTCCGTCTGTTCGCGGTCCGAAATGGCCGACGATACGCGGCATGCATACGAAGCAGGAGCAGATCGATACGTCTCCGCTGTAAATATAATGCCGCGCGTTAGACCTGGCCACTGACACGTGTTCCGCCAGGGTAAACACGTCTACGTGCGTTCCCCAGATAAGTATAATTTTCCCTCGCGACCGATACGTTCTTGCTGGCATATTGTCCAGACGAAATCACCCTCGGCCGCTTGCACAGCCCGCCGGAATTATGCAAATTCCCAGATCCGCAGTAACACGTCGATTAATGGCGGATTTCTTCGCCGGAAGCCGCCCCCTCGTAGAGTAAGCTCGCGTCCTTTCGAGCAGCTTCAATTTCAGAGAGTGTCGAAACGTTAGGAAAGACAGAGCGTGTCTCTTGTTGGAATAAATCGTGAACGTAATTAGAAAACAGATTGATCGTCAACTTGTTGTCACAAGGAACAACGTAGAAATGTATATATTGCACAGTTGACGCGTCAACGTCATTATTTTTTGCAGCTTTTAACGTCGTTGGCGTTGTACGATCTGATGAAAATATCGTCGTACCATATACGATCTCTAGCCTTGAAAATCTTGGCCCCAAGATGATCAAATCATCCATTCGACAGTCTATTTATTTCTCCGTCTCGATCCGTGCTTATTTACATTTTTACCTGCGTCGCGTCATCTTTAAATCTGTACACGTTCCTCCGCTCTTGCTGCACGCTTCGAAATTTCCCGGTGTTGTGCCTCCTCCCTGTATCTCGTTCTTCATATTTTAATCACTTTACAGAGGCGAAGACAGTTTGTCTTTACACAGAAATCTACGAGTTGAAATCTTCAAATTCGCGCAAGTCCTTTTTTTGCATCTCTGAAGCATGAATTCGTTTTTCTATATCCATCACCCATCTATCATTTTCGTATCTACCTCTGCTGTCTACCTCTGCGTCCATTTTTACATTAGACTTTTTCATTAAATAATCCAGCAACGGAGTACAACTTTCTTGAGTTATTATCTCTCGTTATTATCTCTCTAGACGTTAGCGCTCCAGTTCCTCGAATTCGAGCGTCCTCTTCTCGCACCACCATCTTCGCGCTACCGAGTATCTCTATTCACATATTTACCCAATTACACGTTCCATTCTCCTGCAACGTCATCGCGGCGCGCACCAGGCTAGCCTGCCCAACGACATTCTTTTTCCCGCCTGCTGTCCAAAAAGGAGCTGTATAACCCAGATCCACGAGTGCCGGTCACAAAACGCGGGAACAAACGGAGCGGATGCGGAAAGAGGAATCGCGCCGCTTAAAACAGAACCTGTTTTCCTTTGTTCACCGCGTCTCTCCCTCTCTCTTCCTCTTTCCCCTTTTCCTCTTTGCTCGACCATCGTCGTGGTATTCTGATAAAATTGGACAGCGACGAATAGACAAATAGGTAACAAAAATAGGTAACAAAGGTACGTAAAAGTAGAAGATCAGTAAATAAATCATCTATCCCATCTGTAGCGTGCCGACCCGAATTCCGACGCAATGAAATCGTGAATTTGGTCGGTAGCTTGCTGACCTCCAACACCGATGAAGATCAGCCGGTTCAATTATAGATTGGGTTGAATTTGAATGGATAAGATTATGAATAGCTAGAAGTTATAATCGATGTGAATGAATTGTAATGATTAAAATGTAGGAATGGATTTCCTTAGAATTGTTTCTACTCGCACCGTTAAAAGATTGCTCTGAACTGTCTCGCTCGAAGGTCTGGAATGTACTGTACTCGAGGAGGGATTCGTTAGCACGTGGCTCGTCTCTCCTTAACGGATTTCGAAAGTTCTCGAAGGTTCGAAATGGGAAAAAAAACGAGTGAAACGAAAGATCGTGCGACCGGCGCTTGACCTATCGCAGGACTTGGCGATGACGCAACAATAGGCCAATCCCGTCTAGGGTACCCTGCGTTACCGACTGCGTGTCGGTTGAATGTGTGTGCGTGTGGCGCGAAATCTAAATGCTAATGATGGCCCTCGTCTGTTCGGTAAGACCGAACACCATCGATGAAACATACCGGTCTGTCTTTTCTCGTGTCTCTCTGAAAAATTTTCATTCTCGCACAACGTCTGCATGCAAGAGAAATTTAAATCGACGATCCAAAAGTTAACTTGTCGAACTTTCGAGTCCTTGCTCGCGATTCCATTGAATATTTAACTAGACATTTGAAATAACAATGACCCCGTTTTGGGGATCGTTTGGGGCCTGTGTAATCGCCGATGATGGAACGATGTCATCGACGCTGATACCGTGGAACAGTTGACGTCAAACGAGTAATTAAGGCTGCGCTAGTAAACAGCCACACAAGCGAGAGATCGTCAGGTGCCATGGCGCCTACCGATAAGAACGCGTGCTAACGGAATGGCAATAAAATTTTCACCCGTTGCGAAGCAATTAAAACTTTGACGCTTTTACGACAAACGACGTGATCGGATGCGATCTGTTTGCCGAACGATTCGCAGCCTTACGCTACAAAAAATTTATCAGAACGCACTTTACGTTGAGAAAAGCAGCGATGATTCATGTTCCTCGAATCAAAAACGATCGGTCGAACGATGATCGGCAATTTTAGCTAAAATGACGGTTATTTGAACGTGAATCGTATCTTTCGCGAGATGTAACTTTAACTTACTGATATGTACGTACACAAATGTACGTAGGTCCCCGATGTTACGTAATTCGGCGTTGAGCAAAGACGAAACTTGAACGACTTCGAACGCGGAAATTGTCTCTTAACTCGTATATACCGATCGAATCTAAAGATATAATCGCGCTCACGTTCGAGTTGGATTAATTTGTTGTGGAATTGGCGAGGTTAACGTCACAAGCTATGAACGGCACAAACTCCACCGCCGTTTTTGTCACCTTCTCTGACAAAAGAGTTAACAGCCTGCTCAACGATCGTTTCATACAGCCAGTGTCTACTGGATTACATTAAAATGTTGTTGAATGGCTTAACACCCGCGATATACGCGGTAGACAGATAACTCGAGTAAATAATCCAACTATTTTTTCCAACACACACGACTACGAGCGTGCCAGTGTTTTACACGCGTAAAGGAACGGGGGCTTTCTCCACCGGAATACATATTTGTACTGCTGTGGCGCGCAACAATGGCAGCGTTGGAGCTACTGGCTCGTCGCGAAATGTAATTTATGCAAAAACGATGACCAACCGGCGAAACTCGGAAACCGATCGACACACTTTTTCCTGTCGGACGATTTATGAGGACTCGGTGCTTCAACATCACGCGACACGACGAATAAACGCGACAGTTTCATCGATCGCAGCACATCATTGGCCAACAAAGGGCAATAAAAAGGGAAGATAAACCAGAAAAAAAAGAGAAATGAAAATAGAGAAAAAGGAGAAAATTTCTCTGTTTCTTTTGTAACAATCGCCGCTGTTCCTATTCCCCGCGATTGCGAATCGTTCTCTCTTTCCGAGTTACCCCATTAACCCAAAAATATTGCCAGCGACCACCAAGCTGAATAACTAATATCATAAAGTGTACGATCGTGCACGTAACAACACGATGGTTGCGTAATTTCCACGTGTACCCGTGCGATATACCCGATAAATCTATAAACTGTAACTAAACTGGCAACAAAGGAGAGCTGAAGCTTTTTCTCCTCTTCTTGTTTCCCTTATCGAAGAAGCTTCCGATTAATCCACGTGCCGCGAAATATTCAATGACGTACGATTCGACATGTCTGTTACGCGAGACTCGAGATTCTACGGATTCCGGGCTATTTAGGTCGGCGTAAATTCTCAATAAGAGTGTATACACGAGATAGAACCCGCGTTGTTACGGTTCTTTCGCTTTCCTGCTGTTTGCTACTGAAGTATGTACGTACATAGGTGGATCGTGCCGGGTTTTTTGAGATAGAGGAAGAAGCTTTCTAGGAAGCATCGTTCTAGAGAAGCGCGGTCGCATTACGCCTGCAATTCGCTGCAGCAGTTCTTCACAGTCGTGTCACCCGGCAAATTTCTTCAACGTGTGAATGCACGATTTACCGACGCGACCGTAAAAATTGATAGCCTCTGACCACTGATAGAGCAAGGGTAGCCATACCTTTTGATCTGCCCTCGTTATTGTATACGAAAGTATTTGAACATTTATCACAAAAAAAAATTTTTGCAATTACATCAGAACTTATGTAATTAGATTGCGTTTCTGCCCATAATTACGTGGAACTGACAAATATTCATCTGGTCATCGTGGATTAAAAAGGAGAGAAGAAAGAAATCGTTAACATTGCGAGTGAAATATCAAGAATATGACAATGAGTCGCGTAACGGAAGGGAAGAATAAAACGCGGTTTTCTACGATTAACTCAACGATCAAAGCAACCCTGCATTAAATGGACGTCTATTTGCGTAAACTCCATTCGTATCATGATTCTTTCTATAAATAAGTCACCCTGACTTGCTTCGTCTGTACGATCTTCGATTTATGACGTCAGGAACGTCATGGAATGATATTTTCGTGCAGGAATGCGAAAGGCGTCCGATGCCATTGTAAACGATAGAATTGTTTGGCAGTGATGCGATTTTCTCCAACTCGTTTCGTTTAATTCATTCGGAAGGTAGATAAAATTCCCTTGAAAAAAAAAAAGATTGTTGTTGTCTTCTTTTCAACAAAAATGCGATAAATTTTAATCTATCTGTCTCAGACGATCGTACAACTTTATCATTTCCATCCGTCATCTTCTGCCTTAATTAATGATATGTAGAAATGTTTATCGAAACTTCATTGATCTCTTTACTTTGTATATACAACATGGTTATATATTAAATGTTAAAAATATAGATATCACTCGCATTGCAAATAAATATTGTTTACGTAGCGTGTATCTAGAAATGTCAAACAACATGAACGATATAAAAATCAGAGCATTAATTCAAACTGTTTATGCGTTTAATCGTGTCTCGCTAATGAATCACATTCCTGCGAGATAGAAATTATGATACTTTTATTTTTTTCTTGTACGTTTGCGCGCAAATATCTTTAGCGATTTATCAGAATATAACAGAATTGATAAATTTAAAGAAATGAAATGTAAATAATAGTTTCAGATTTTCCGTGAATAACTAAACTTATCTCATACTTCGAAAATTGTATTCTCCGTGACCAAATAGAGTTGAATTTAATTTATTCCCGTAGAAATGAAACTAAGTTTAGAGAATGTGAGTACACAAGTATTCACCGGTATTAAGTCCCTAGAAATAAATTTGGCTGGTCAGCCAACTTCAGAGCGCCACCGTACTCCTATTTTACATCGTTTCCCTGTTCTTAATACCGTCTGCGATTTATTTAGAAAGCGCCTTTTGGCGACTTCTCAATTACCGATCGTCGAGATTGGATATCAATTGGTCGTTTCTGTTTCAATTTTTCGAACTTCAAAATTTTACCGCGTTTTTCTACGCGACACGAATATAGTTACTGGCTTAAATAAATTTGACTTTGTTCAAATAAATTCGAGCGATCAGAAAATCTTGCGATCGTATTGCGAGAGTTTTTAAATACCGTACGTTGTATGCTCTCAAGACGCTAGAGAGATCTCAATTTTCCTCGATCGATTAAACAAATTTAAGCTTGACAGAAACTGTTCGCACGTTTAACAAGATAAATAAACGGAAAAGCAGGTTAACAAGAGATTTAACTGCACTTCGTATTTCATATACGAATTTCATTACGTATCGAGTATCGTGTAGCTTTGATTATCGAAGCGCATATTTACGACTCGAAAATAAGCGGGAACATTTAAGAGTCAGCCATGACACATCAGGCGCGAATAACGCTAACCGCTTGAATACTTTATATTTCTCTTTTCATTTCTTCGCACGACTGTATATTATATGCATATAAATAATACGAATTAAATTGACCAATTTTTAATAAAATTAAAATCTTTCAAAAATGGACAGTCTCGCCAAATTGACGTAAGAGAACTTAACACTTTCACGGCGAACGTCACATATACATATCTGTGTACATATTGATTTTGATTGATTGTCCAAAAATATTTATACAAATTAGTAAATGAAAATATTTGTTGATACTAGAACAACAACTATATCAAAATATTCTACGTATAAATCATTTATAATTTAAACGATAATTAAAAATAAATAGATTTACGCAATTGTGCTTCTATCCAAACAGAAATTAATATTAAACTTTGATAAGAACAGCCGTATCTTTTAAGTAGTTCGAACAAAAGTCTGAAATCAGTTGTGTCGATCAATTCATAATTATAGTACATTAATAAAATTAAAAACCGATATTTAACCTCTTGCGCTGGAATGACGTGCTAAGCACGTCGAGAATATTTGGCCCAAAATTGTAATATTTTCTCAGTTTTTTATTGAAATACAGGCAAAACAAATAATAAATTTATTACTTCTTCTACTCAGTGATATACCGATGAATTCAAAAAGAATTTTTGTATACGGTTTGGTCACTCGTTATGGTCCGTGAACCGTTACTAGCGCAAGAGGTTAAAGCAAAGAATCCAGCCTCGACAAAGAGTCGTTTCACGAAAGTAGGTGCGGCCAGACAAAACGTTCAACTAACCATAGATAATGTGCTGAGGTCCCATGCGCTCTTGGCCTGTTTTTGGTAGCCCTTCTTGTTCCTTTTGCCGGGTCTGCGCAAACTGGAAAACCATCCTGCGGCTATGGCGACGGCGCTAACGTCCCGACGGTTATCCGTCTGCACGTTGCTACCGCGAACTTCGTCGAGAGCGTCCACTGACCGACCGGTGAAAATCATGCTTAGCACGGCGAGTCCGCGTCACCAAACTTCTCACAAACCAATGGAATTCGTTCCACTCGGCTCCCTTCACTTCGCTTGGATCATGATACTTTCAGGAACAACCGAACCACATTTTCTGACACCACGCGCTGCATGCGACACTGCGATCGTTTGGTCTCGAGGCTGACATTGACACGTGTCTCTGAATCGTTAACGGATTGTTAACGCGACCAAAAATGATCGCCGCGTCGCGAGCGTAATTCAAACAAGCGTAATAATTTCTCGAAGGAAACTGTCGACACACGAGATCGTAAAGACTCGAACGTATTCGACAACCCTGAATAAAGGACGTTGCGATTTCCTTGGATTAGTATCTCTTGATCGATCCACAATCGAGATTTCACCAACGCGTAACCAATACCACGTGATAGTCTAGAGACGTGTCTTGAAATTCTTATTGATCAGGAATAATTTTATTTCTCTGTCGATAAAACTAAACAATATGGATAAAATATCAGTTTAAAGTAAGATCTTTTCTAAATGATCGATAAACTCTGATTGATAACTTGCAACAACAACAATTACACGAGAGGATGTACTTTGTACAATTTTTAAATTTTCCCGCGCTTTGAAAAACACCGTCGCACTATCGTCTCATGTGCTTACGGTCGAGTTTCTAAAACAACACGTATCGTCTCGACACTGGTGTAATTCCCGGAGAACGAGATTATATCAGTTGGTCGGAATCGTGATGCTGCGAGGTGAAGAACGACCCACCTCATTCAGCGGTTGACGTGCGACTCACGACCGTAGAGTAAACGGTCGCGCTGGAAACGCGCTGGCGCCTCGCGGTGGGCGCAGCGTGAACTCAGCCACGCGTATGTGAATACAGGTTGATTCTCGTAACTGGGATAGCTTACACGTAGTTCTTTTTTCTTTTCTAAATAAGACGTATAGGGAATATTATTAGAATCACCTCACGAATTCTTATCTATATAAATTATCTTTATCTATAAATGCAAACGCAAGAGCTAAACGTATCTTTCTTTAAATTCTTGCTAAATTGAAAATATGAAATGATTTCTATTAGTTAACTACCGTACTCGGTAGTCCGTATAATGCGATAATATGCAGACGCATATTATTACAATCTCAATCAATCGCATTAACCTAAACAAAGTATTCGCATCGACGAATTGTTTATTTTCTTAAGTGCTCGGAGAAAAATTCACTTCGGTAAGAAATAACCTAAAAACTAAAAATTTTTTTACACATATACAAACACGGACGTCTGCGGACAGCATGCGAATAAAAAAATGTACAAAGTTGCATCTTGCGCCGGTGTAATCTGCAGGAAAAATAAAACCGACGCGAGTAAAATTTTTCTGAATCGACCTGCGTTTTTATTCTTTTTTTTTTTATGCCGAGGGTTTTTTTTCTCTACATCGTGAAAATGAAGTACGAGCAACTTCCAATTGCAAGGATCAGCCTGTACAGTATACGCGCGTTTGCGTTGGGTTCTCGTACGAGGTCAAACCGATCCTACTCTTTATGGATGAAGTACGGTTTAAAAAGCAGGGAACGCACACGCGCAAACCGCAGAAAGTTCTCAATTACACCGTGCAATATCTCCTCGTTTCCGAGAGACTTCGAAAAAAAACGTAATTTCGGTAATTTTATTTCAAAAGTCCACGGTTATAACGCGATGCATTTGCACTGATATGCCGAGAGAAAAAACATCAATATTCAAAGATATTTTTTAAATGACGTTTCATTGCAGCCTATTCACACAAATCAAAAAAATCGAGAAGAATTTATCGAAAATACTATATTTCCAATGTGCGTTGTGGTCGGTTGAACTTGTTTGTGTTTCCAGATTTCCAACATGCAGGCAACACCAAGTGGGCACTTCAAGCTCGCCGCGTAGTTGCCGTGATTCGTGAAAAGAATGCTTCTGAGAATGGGACAGGCTGAAATTTCGCCAACCGCTTATCAATTGGAGGCGGTCGAGTGTCGAGCAGGGCGTTGACAGGCCACGGTTCAATGTGACCATTTTATCTGCTTGTCTGGGCTCCTTCGACAAGTTATTTCATCCAACTTTCGCATTTACTTCAGCTACTACGCTTAAGTGATTCCTACTTAAAATGACTCATCCATTAATCTCTCAAGCGAGTCTCAATATATACAATATACATTTTATTTACAACGAAAAGATTAAAGTTTAATAAAAACATTTCGCTCTTGCTCTTTGTTATTCAATTTGATAAATGTCCATTGAACCGCATCGAGTTGAAAAAAAAACCGATAAAATTTTTTTATTTATCTTCAACTATATTGATTCAAGAGTCAATAATAATTTGCATTTACTGTGAAAATTATACAGATACAATTCACATAAATATTGTTCGTTACTATCTTAACGAAAAAATAACAGAAATATAGGTATAGCGCTGGTATAGTACAAGTGGCGTGTGCTTTTCCAATAGCTAGCAATGAAACAGCTCGTTGATTAATCACCACGTATTTTCAAAATTACGTGGAAAATCGAGCGCGTGGATCGAATAAAACCCACCGCCGGAATTACAATGTAAATACCAGGGCACCGCGTATTTCCACGTACTTATTCCGTTCGTAAATAACGACATCACCCTCGCTCTAATACGGTTTCCACTTTTACGCGGCTGATAAATTCGTTGTCGAATCGTAGGCTACGAAATCTGCTCGTCGGAGGAAAGAATTGCATTCCTTTCGCGTGATTCACGACCAGAAACGAACGGAAGAAACGTTCAACTTTGTTTGCTCTCTTCTTTATCGGCTGACGATTCACACCTTCCCCCCCTCCCTTTTCCTAACCAAAGAAGAAAAATCAAACGAGAAACATTATGCGCGCATCTTAATATCCACAATCTAGTGGAACACGCGTTTTATTCGGTATGTATTTTCAGACGATACGGTCTTCTCGAAACGATGAATCGGTGAATCGATCACAGTATTTAACCGCAATTCAACGATGTGTCGCCGTTTCGTTGCACCTGCTGCAGCTGCATCGTGAACGATTAAGCGGACGTGCACGCGTTTATCGCGTGACGGTTACGCAGATGCGCGCGCATGCCCCTTACCAAACCAAACTTACTCCGATTTGTTTTGCTCGGCTCGCGCTACATTTTGCCAGAAAATTCACATTTGATATTTTCTTTTACAAATTATATGGCTGCCTAGTGATTACACACATGGGACAGAAAACTACACGGACGAGATATTTATTTTCCTAATTTGTACTGCATGATTCTCAAGCATCTACATGATACACAAGTATCTACAGTACAGAAATAATGAGAATATGTCCTTATAGTATGACATTTTTTCATCTCGGTATAATGAAAGTACAGAAGGAATTCAATTAAGCGCAAATGATGAAACGGTAAAAAAAGGAATGAATAAAATGTTTGCTATTCAAGGAATATATACTTTCATTCTTATCTCGATGTATACTTTTCAGTTATTGATCTCAATTTGACAAAATAATAATAAAACGGCTAAACAATGTAAAACGCTTGAGATAAATAAAAGTGTATCCAAAAGAAGAGTTATTTGAATGACAAAAGCAATTATTACCATTTTGTTGGCAAGTTTCCAGTTACGCGAAAATCGTGGACACAGTTCAGCCAACAGAAAACAACAAAATAAACTAATCTACTTTCTCAATAAAATTATTCAACCACACGCGTTACGATGCTAATGATCCATTAGCGAGCAACTTCACAAGTTTCAATAAATTTATGAAAACACGCCAAGTCTCAAACACACGGTGTAGGTCAGTGTAGTTATTTGGCGAAAATGCACGCATAAGCGTAATGAATTTTGCTCTTTAAATCCCAGGAGATGTCATGTGCCAACCAACAATTTACACGGTCCAAGCACAGTTTCCAAATGTTATTCGAATTTTTCAAGTTGTTTCTCGATCGATGGAAAATTATTTACGTAAATATGTGAGCGTATCAGAGGAAGAACATTGGTACAAATCGCGCTGTTTGGCATAAAAATTATGTAGTATATTTTTGGGAAATTTCGAATAAAATTACTTACTATATTCATTTATAAAAATGTACCTAGATTGAGAGACTGAATCTGCGTAAGATCTGTATATCAATACGAGACGATAAAATAAAAACATCACGTTGACCAAGAGATTTGTCCACAAATTTTTCAACTTTTTTAAATTTGATCAAGTTGAAAAAAATAGACTATATCTGATGCATAGGACCCTTGGTATCAACTATTCAATCGGCACCACTTTAATTTGTAACTTTGCTGTATCGTGCAGGTTATCACTAGAAGGATACGTCCTATGACTCACGTTGTCTATTAACATTACCGCGAAGCACATCTACTAGTTATTACACCGATGTGTTAACTTCCTTCATAGATGCTCATCACTGTCACTCAACAATTTATTTTTTAGTTGGGTTAAATGATGATGAAAAGAAATGGCTTCACTGAACTGGTTCGTAACTTTAACGAAGAAATGTAAGAAATATTTGTCGTATATTCTTGAATTGTTAATTTTTGGAGAAATTTAATTTTTTTGTTTTAAATTACTCGGTTGCTAAAGTTCCACTTATCGTATATTCTTGAATTGTCAATTTTTGGAAAAATATTTTTTTGCTTTAATTTACTTGGTTCCTAAAAATCCACTTTCGAACGATCTTCGTTATACGAATTATTTGTATATTGTAGTCGCGCAATACAATTTCTCAGAAATCAAATCGTCATCGTCGAGCCATTCAAATCGTAGATAAATGGTTATCTGATCTTCCGATGATAACGTAGTTTCGTCTGCATGCAATTTTTATATCGATTTTCAACGCGAAATTTTTTGGTGTTTCGAAATCAAAGAAACAGTCCATCGAAGATATAACAAAATCACTTAGTTAACTCAGAATTTACTTTCCATGGAAACAATACAATTAATTGCAATTGGTTGTTTTCTAAGTAACGCCTAACATGACAACAATAACTTGGACTGATTTATATACGGACATTCCGAACCCAATGATTGTTTGTTTCGTTAAAAAAAGATAAAGTTACGAAATCTTTCATTTTACATACACCAGTGATCAACCTTAAACACAAGAATTACAATTTGCATAAAACTCAAATACCTCGAAATTTAGAAAACACTCGATCGATCGTAAAATCAAAAAAATTTCAAGTTGAGAAAAGTTTTGAATACACGTTTTCGATACACGAAGTTTTCTAATTTTCTTTTTTGAAAACTTGTAGCGACTAACAAGGTGCGAAGTCAAATTACACGACCACATGGAAGAAAAATGAGAGTCGCGAGCGAAGTCGGGGGAAAGTTTTCGAAACTCCGATGCGCGCTCTCACGGAGAAACCGGAAAGAATCGAACGCAAGATGAGTCGGAGATAACGCGGGCGAAAATATTTCTTTTTTTTTTTCTTCTTCTTCTTCGACATCTATTATTCGTCCTGACTAATAAAATCGCGGGAGTTTCGAGACCTACTGCCCCAATTCCCATTCCCCGCATTTCATATTTTCCGCGACTGAAACGCGTGCGAACTGCACTTTCTACGTTTCTATGCGAATCGATCAGCGAAGAACGTAGAAATCAACAGGTCTACTAACATGATTTCGAAACAAGTGCCAGCTGTAAACAGTTATTTTTGTACCGGAACGTTTACGTTTCGTTCATTATTTTCTCAAATTGGTTAAGTCAACAAAAATGAGATAAAAAGACTTGGATGGGGGATTCAAATGAACAGACGAAGGATAAATCGATTTAAATATTTCGGGAGATAAATTTGATCGATATATAGACATAATTACGAGGATTGTGTAATGTCATCTCAATCATCGATGAAATACGAAACACTCGCCATCTCGTTTGCGCAAGGAATGATTCTATTTGCAACGTTAGGGCAACAAACAGCTTCGAGAACGACCTCAAAGTTAACCAAATATTTACGATTTCTTCTAGGCGATTTCAGTTTGTGATTGTAGTTAATTGACTACTGCGTCGCGTCTGTCTCTGTATCTGTATCTAATGCACTTTGATACGTTGATGAATTAATAATCAAAGTTACAATAATAAAAATATCAATTTAGTATAGTAATGTTATGTCGAAAGCGCATTGTCAGTAAGAAAAGCACACACACACGCACACATACATAGAATATAGCATCATCAAATCGTATACAGCAACAAGCCTTATCAGAACGAAATTCACCTTTCGAGCTCGTCTGCCACGGCAGAACCAGATAACGGAGCACGAACACCACCAGCAGAACCATCCTCGTCCGCTGCCGCGACGAGAGCTTGACGTCATGGATGTCGAGGGTCAGGACCCACGTGGATCAGACGACGGACTGCTAAATCGATTAAATCCATTTAAGAAGACCAACGAGCGCGAGAACCACCGGAGAAATTTAAAGCGTTGACTTTTACCGACTACAACACCGTAGTCGATCTTCCTTTTGTTTCGTTTCTTTTTTTCTTGTCACCTCCGTCGAGATCACGTTTTACGCTCGTTTCCTCGGTTTTCGTTCGTCAACCCGTGAAATACCGCGAATGAAACGACATACGCGCGAAATCAATGGGAAACGATGAAAAAAGTTAGAGATATCGAATTTCACTTGCACGCCGGTCTTTGTAATTAGAGAGAATGTAACGCGATACGCGGCGCGTACATACCAGACTGTTTGTTGATAGTTGCAACCTTGTTGCGGTTACAACAGAGCCCCTATGAGTGTTATCGCGAGTGAACCATACCTCGATCTACGTTTAATTACATTAAACGAAAGGCGAAACCCGCGAACTGTCAATGCTAGCTTAATTGGAGTTCTCTCGTGACCAATTTTTCTCATCTATGGCCGATAAGACGCTAATTTTTAAGTTCTTGCGCTTTCAATTTGATAAATTACCATTCGATACAACGCGTGTGACAGATGTATATCGACACGAGTACGTCTTGCATATATTCTATAAAATTAGAAAAAATAGAAAACAGTAACATGTACAAAAAGTATTAAATTATAAAGTGTAATAATAAACTATCATTGACTTTGCAAGTTGCGCAATTTATTTTCTATCGCGCGCTTGTCAGTCTATAAAATACATTGCAGCATAAAAAACATGCGTACACGAGTTTGTTATATTATAGAAATGATACGAAACGAGTATATGAGTAAACAAGAACCCTATCAACTATCACGGAAACGCTTTATCGTAAAAACGACATCCTGGAATTTTTATGAAGATAGATATGCACGCGCGCTAAGAACCAAATATAGATAGACGTCGGACATTTTTTAGGTAATCGTTCGATTGGCCAACAACGCAATTCAACATGAAAGAACTTCGAACAAAAAAAGATAACAGAAGATACACGCGAGACTTTACTACGTCATTTGTTAACAAGTCTTGTTAACATAACTCGAATATGATTATTAATGTTATATACAATAACAACACGTGGATTATTCAAGATTAAATTTCTTCGATACTAAAGGCTTGGAATTTTCATTGATAAATTCTGAGGATACTGGTTCAGAAATCAATGAAATTAATTAATATTTTTATACATTTATAATTCATAGTAATTATAAGGAGGATAATTATTTGTGTTATTCAATGATAAAACATATATTCGAATTGTTTAAATAAACTTGATGACCTATGTTCAAGATAAATTAATATCAAATTGTCTTTTGTAATGAGGAATGAAGTTTGTAATTTAGTATTTTCAAACCTAAGACGGAATCATATACGTGGCGCCCTCGTGGTGCGCGATAATGAACTCAAGTAATCGATAATGTAGAGATCTAGCGACTGCATTACCATTCAGATATTCATTAATTATCCAAACTTACTCAAACTTGTTAATCTGCATCTAAATATTAGATCTCTGAATTCATGAAATTGACTATGTTTTTTATTAATATCTCATTAACTACGTTTAATATTTCATGATACATACTTCACGTAACGAGATACAAACTCACTTTACGTTATAATCGATATTTTAGATTGCTGACTGATGCGCACTGCCATCTAGCAAGGCAGCGGTCGTCATTTGGACGACAATCGCGATTTCTAATTGAACGTTGGTAATTATCTAGCACGACCCCGTCAGACGCCACTTGGAAACTACCTCGTTGCTTTCCAATGTCCGTTTTATGTCTTCGCCGAAGACATTGGAACTGTTTCCCTTCGTAATGAGTCTCCCTCTGGCAAAGCAATTCGTCGTCTATTCGATTTCCTCGATATTATACATCTTCCTTCCCTCAAGAAATAACAGTTCGCTTCGCGGTAAGTGTAAAGGAAACGTATAAAAACGTCTATTGTTACTGATAGAAGAAGATAGGAGAAACGCCAATTGTACAGACTGAATAAAACTAGAAAAACAATCTATATCACAGGCTTTGTTTTTTTATCTTTTCTTGTATCATTAAGTCATCTAGTTGCCAATGAGCGGATACTTTCCAATTTTTTTTCAAATAAATGCACAGTATTCTAAAAATCAACCTTATATAAAGTTTTAACTTAAGCGTGTAAAAAAATTTTGGAACATTAGAAAAAAAAAATTTTGATATCTTTAATATTTCATATTTTAGACATGTAACTCGTGTGTACCACATTTTTCGGAGCACATGTATGCAATTTATTTCAGCGTGATTTTAATTTACGTACGTCGTACCTCCATTTAACATTCCCGTTTCTAAAAACTCCATTGTCGCTGTCCAACCTATTGTTCTTGCACAATTTTCACCCCCAGATTCATTTTTCATCCGGTGAAAACATCCGCTATAAAATAAACAAGCCCCGCCCCTCTTCTGAATAACAATATATGCAATATACAAAAAAAAACTGCACGACTTGTACCCCAGTACGATTCATCTCACTGAAAGGCCCAGAAGCAACTGTTCCGACTAGGAAACGAAGACCACTTTTTGCCATAAAATTTTATTGACACGCCTACTCGAGATCTACTCCACGCCCCCTTACGAATCACGTGACCCAAATCAACCAATCGCTAATTTTCGTTGCATCAGCGTTGCACCTGAAGAGACCCGATTTTCTGGATTACCTTCGCTAAAATCACTGTGTGTATTAATAAAACGAATCGATTTTTTTCGAAATATCATTGCTTAATTTCATTTGCCGATGTCCTTATCGAGTCAATCAAGTTTCGATATATCAACCTTCATCGAACAATATTTTTTAAAATAGACACTAGTAATAAGAATCACAGATTTTTCAAAGATCTTCCAAATCTTTAAAGTAATAAAAATTAAACATAACCTACGAAATGATAAAATAATCTAATTTCCCTTTAGAAAATCAATATCACAATTTTCTTTATCAATATCGCAATTCTAACTTAGAATTATTTTCAGAAGATACACAAGTCCGATCTTTTAATTCCATAAATACCCAATACCGCGACAAATGAGAAAAAAAAAAGAAGAGTAGTAAAGCAAAGCTAAAAATGATAAAGGATAGGATCGAAAGAAATATTTCCCCGAAGAAAATACGAAGGATTTTCCTGAGCGAGGCTAAGGGCAGTTCAAAGCAGAGTAAAAGTCTAAGCTCGATCTCAAGATCCTCTTTCCATAGATGGATCTGAGAAAGATACAAAAAAGAAAAAAAAAACACCTGACCAGTCTTTACTCGAGACTTGTCTACGAACGAGGACTCTCGCTCTGTCTACCTCTGAAGAAAATGAGAACACGGTGCAACAACGACAGGTTAACGTGTCTATTTAAAAAGGAGAAACGTACAATGCACGCCGAGAAGCAAAACGAACGTTGAAATAGATACGGAGAAACGGGATGAACCACTCTGAATCAGTGCTCGATGCGCGTCCGCCAAATTGCCTCTGTCATTAAACAACCGTTTATGGGAAAAGCCATTGTTCAACTAGGAACACTTGAGTAAGTCTTCTTTTTTCGATCGACGAATAAAATACGTTCACATCGAAATGACAAAAAACGTATTTTAATTTCCCTCGATCTAACATTTGAGTGAAAATTTAATATTAGTTCTGTTTATGAAAATACGCAACTCTGATTTTATTTATTGTAAATAATTATTTTATCATATATAACATATATTATTATATAACAAATAATTATTTCAAAATTAAAACTCCATTGATTGGAACGGAATTTCGAAATGACGAATTTGTTGCATTTGCAATTATTAAAAATATGTGAACAAGTGTTTCGTGAGTCGCTGTATGTGATTTATTTAATTTCCAGCACTTTTAATTCTTCATGTTACTACTACACTTTTTAATCATTTTATACGAGATTAGTAAATTCGTTTTGTCTCCCGACACGCTGTTTTCTATCTTTCGAAAATTCCCAGGGTACAAAAAAAAAAGACAGCTGACAATGAGAAACAGAATGAAGGGTCGAAGACATCGAGACACCTGCTCCAGACACGAGAAACGATAAAAATCGATGTGCTTCCCGGATGTTTCATAGCGGCAACGTTGTTTTTTATTCACGAATTAATGCGATTATTACCAGAAGAAATATTTAGAACACATTTGCCGATGACTCATATTCTGTTAGACGAAACTGATGAGTGAGATCATTCTTTGCTTGTTGCAAGAGAGCCAGCTGAGAAACTGAATCGCTGTTCTAACGTGATCACGTTCATTGTTCGCGATAACGGCATCGTCAACTTCCGTGGAATGACTATAACAAATGCAACAAGGCGCACATATGAATTTTATAACGAGTTTAAAATCGATTGCAATGTACACAGTTGTGAATAAAATGTTCCTCTACGTTATCACATTGTCGATGCGCATCGTTGATAATTTGCTCGCTTTAACCACTCGTCGGAAATTATATTTAAATGTTCGAGTACTCAACAACGATAAGACAATTCCCGATTATATAAGTTAACACGTCTAATCTATTTGTTTAGTTGTTCAAACAACGATCAACGATCTTCTTTTGTGTCTCACTTCTAATTATATACAGTCAGGCATGTTGAAAAAAATACTTCTTTCTTTTTTGCAATAATAGTAGAAAAATAAGTACGATAGTAAAAAGTCTACAGAAATACTTAGGTAAATTCATGCGAAAGAAGTTTGGTCATTCTTTACTGATAAACCGTGGGAACTTTCGAGTTTTACATTGAAAGAACAGCACACGGGTCACGGGATTAGACTGAAAATGATAATGTAACTAAAATCACGAATCACGCGAAATACGTATTTTCCCATCGAACATCTCGGCTTGCAAACATTTTCGATTCGGATGGCAGCATCGACAAAAGGCTGTACAAACTGAGCGTTGATAAGGCACGTTCTTTGATAAACGCAGGCAGAAGTCAGACGGAACGATGAAAACGTTCTAAAGTTTCGTTATGCTAGATATCGACGAAAGGATAAAAGCGAAAAAAAATATTCTCTCTCGCACGATATCGTATTTAGAACAAAGTAGCGGAGAAAAAGAGAGCAGGAGAAAACGAGACAATTGACTCACTTGTATTTCGAGCAGCAACTCCGTCTTCTTCCGTCTGATGTCGATTAGAATCTTCTGGTGTTCTGGCGTCAATTCTGCAACAGAAAAGAACAATCTTACTGCGTGCACTCGCTAATTGTGCAAAAGAAGCAGAGAACATTCAATTTCTGTTATTTCGAAGTATTTAACTGTGAACAACAAAGTCGTATCTCAATAGCTATTTGCTCGAAAGAATCGCAAAGTAATTTTGGTGATAAAATAAGTAAAATTTAATTAATTGCAAGTCGTGTCTTTGTCGAAAGAAAAGAAACACCGAAGGTTCTGTTTCAGCGGTAAAATATCCCTTACGACGAGTTTTGTATATTTCGTCTTTGTTATTAAAAATAATAACTGTAACATATCTATTACAAATATTACGTTTGGTGCACGTTTTATTTTTACCTTGAATTTTTACAAACTTAATCGACAGATAGAAACACGATTGCAAACACCATGCACGTCGTAATTTGATAGTAATTTAAACTGCAGTATGTACGTGTTATGGTGTATTTAGATACACGTTTCGGCGTTAATTCGTGCTAGATCGCCGACAGGTATTCGTTCGTTGCGCGCGAACGACTTACGAGTGTTCGATTCCTCGAACTCGCGGCGTGTCGGCGTGCAAAACGGAAAGAGAAGCTCGTGCGCGGGCCAATTAAAACAAACAGACGCGAACGATTAATAACTGATCGTGAACTTGATTGAACGACAACCGGTCTCGATTGCGAGAGGCGTTCGAACACAATAGCGCATCCGCGATGCCAGTGAGGACCGAGGAAGGGGGCCTCATTAGAGGCAATTTAACGACAGACCTAAAAATAGGTCTTTCGAATTAAGGCTGGGGTCGTGGTACACGCACTGAATAAACGCAAATAGGATTAGGCTTCGAAGGGGAGCAAGTGGCAAACAAGTAATTTTTATTACAAATACCTTGAGCCGCTTTTTGCGAATTTTGATCTATCGTCAGAGGAATCCCACGCATCGCTATATGTCTTTTCATTTCGCACAATCGAACGATAATTTAATTGATTCGTATCTTATAACTTTTTCATTGTATTTTTTTTTTTTTTCACTATAAACACGTGTATCAAGCAAAAGATGAATACGCTGCTTCGTTAATGCAACATCACTCTGACATTATCCACTATATTCTTAGGACACTTTATCCCTATAATTAGCGCTTCGGTTACACACGTGCGCTTGCGGACTAGTAGACATGGATCTTTCATTGTATCGATCGTTCTAAAAAAAAAGAAGATAACGAGGAAGGAGCATCGATCACAAAGGATTGTTGGAAGTACACACGGTATGTATTATTGAGAAGCAGCAGTTTGATATCGTATCCAGTTGAATTCACGTAAAATTAAATAACATATCTTTTGTCCGAAACAGATTTTCAAGTTATAGCCGTTTATTTGTATCCTTGAATAAAAGGTCATTCAACTTCTTGCATCGCGTCGTATCGCGATTACGGGACACCTTGTACACCATGCTTAAATAGTATTACTAACGACGACGTGCGAGCAATTTAAATGCTGCGGTAAAAATACTACTCTACACCAGACTCCCAAAGCGTTAACCTTTAAACACTACGAACTTTAGATTGCGGCTCCTCTTGTCGAACATTGGGGCACGTGCCCCTATAATTTGATATTTTGCATGCAACGTGATTAAATGCTAAAGGTGAATGTCGAGCAAATTTCGAAGAAACATGATAAAAAAAAAAGTGAATCAGAGCGTATAATGATAGCATAAAGAATAAAACGGCGGCCGTGGCGTGTAACTTGTTTGCTCGCCTAACGAGCTCTCCAAACATGAAAATACTGCAGAAGAACAGAGAGGGGAGGAGAAACGAAGGAGGAAATCTCGTACGCTGAGAGTTTCATATGCCATTCATAATGCGTTCCGCCACCTGCGCTACGGTCACGAGGGTACCGTATGATCCTCGGGGGTACCGTGCCTCGACCTCCGCGCGAGGTTATGCAATTCGAACGGGGTACGCTAACCTTTTCCTTTCGCGCGACGAACGGCAAGTCGCGCCGCGCGGATTAGGCTAGGTTATGTGGCCGAGCGGAACAATTAGAAACTGTTGCTTCGTCAATGGCACGAGGAACGTATAAAAACGGGGTCGACAACCGTGCTCCACAAATCAAGGAAGGGTTCGTAGACTTTCATTGCAATGCTCTTGATACGTTATCCTCGACAAATATCAACTAATTAATCTCTTGCTCTAGTAACTGGTTCGCGGACCATAACGAGTGACCAAACCGTATACGATAATTCGTCTCCTTTTTGAATTCATCGGTATATCACTGGATAGAAATTACTAAGAAGTAATAAATGTTTTATTTGTTTTGCCTGTATTTCAATATACTTAAAACTGAGAAAATATTGCAATTTTGGGCCAAATATTCTCGACGTGCGTGGCACGTCATTCCAGCGCAAGAGGTTAAAAGACCAATCTCGTCGCCGATCCTGACTCACGATCGTCGTAATGATGCATCGTATCGTAGCATAAACACATGATATGACGAGTTTGCGTAATCGCATGATTCACCAAGATATTTTGTTTCCAGATACACGAATGTAAACAATAAAGATAATCGGTATCGTCGAGTACGCGGACTTTTCTCTTGAATACCGTCTGATATCGATCGGTTAGTGGGTAACAATATAAAATTGTTTCCGCGAGATTCTAGAATTCCAATAAATCTCTTCTTACTCGGCCGTTCAATCTCCTCCGTTCGCTCTGTCTCTTTTCTCACTCTCTCTCTGATGCTATGAGAAGCTGCATTTTTGTTGACAGATGGGAGCTACAAGGTTTAAAAGATTTCAAACGTTGTGCGACACTTTATCCAACAGGCTACGAGACGAGAATCCGTGTTTAACTAATTCTATTCTCAAGCGATAGAAAATTTCGTTTTGTTTATGAGATGTACACAATGGTAAAGGGAAAAGAGCGCGTGCGCTCTGACAGAGAAAACCTAGATTTTTGCCAGGTTGCTGCACTCGTACAGACGGTTGTACTAAGTTTATTAAAAGGTTTCTTACCTGTTGTGCCGAACTGGTCGAGCTGGTGAGCACCAGAATTTACTCCCGCACCCCCCAGACCGTCCAGATCCTGCCACATTTCCGAAAACACGCACTTTCCGGACGCACGCACGCACAGAATCACCCACCTTCACTCAAGCGGCGCCATTTTCACTGTGTACTGATTACTCTTGGACTTAAATGATCTAAGCGCCCTCCTCGGTGCCGAAGATCAATCGTAAACTAACAGCACAGCAGCGTTCGTCTTTTATCGACGTTTGCACAATTGAATTATCTCATGGAAAATTCACCGAATAATAATAATTTCACTCGTTTCGAGTATTTATTAAGTTTATTTATTTCAATTTACAAAGCTAATGTACTGTTATATATTTGTTTTTGAAGAAATGAAGAAAACTTTAAAACGCTACTTGCTATGTTGAATTTGCATATAAAAATATAAGATCAATATAAGATCAACGTACTTGTAAATATTTTACAAAAAGACAAAATTATATAGAAATTTTTTTTTTTTTTTTTTTGGTTGCTGTTTTATCAACACACGATAACGAAGATAATTAATTTACCAACTTCTATTCAAATTGCTGCACCTGCACCTACGGCAACCACTAAAGCCTCCATTGCGACTATGACTGCACATAAAATCCATGCATTATATTATAGATCCAGAGTCGTGTATTATTACCATAATATACAGTATACAGTCCGAAACAAAAATGTGTAAACAGATAATAGAAATAGGTATCAATCAAGTTAAACTGAAGTAATTTTGTACTTTTATTTATTACATATCCTTATAGTATAGGTTTAATTTTTCTTCAACTGTGACGATTGTCATAGTTCTTACATTTATGTAACTTCTTACATAATTCATTGTATTTGTATGTTGCTCTTACAAAACGTTTATAATTGCAGACGACACGTGATATTACCTTTTCTAAAGTTATAATTGGCAATGTTTCGTGTTCATTCTGTACTACGATTATGATATTAATCTATTCAATACAAGGCGTGACAGATGTTTATGCAGTTTACAATACTGAACTAAGCAAAAATTGCAGCGAACGTTGCATGAATAATGTAATAGTTCCTTCCTTCCGTCCTTCAAATTTGTATAACTGCGAAATAACTCTCAAGATAAAAATATAGTTGTTGTAAATATAGAATATAATAATATAATAATAAATAGAATATAGACAAAAGTGGGTTCTTTTGAAGTTTTTATTTTCTAAAGAAAATGTTGATGTTACAATAAATTTAAAACCATATTTTTCACACAATGTAAATATTTAAAAAAAATTGAAAAATGAGGCATCGTCTGCTACTAAAATCCCGTCGACATCAACAATTAAAAAATAATGATTAAAACATTCTATATATGCATTTTGAAAAATCATCAGAAACGTAAATCGTAATAAAGATAACTTGCTGTACGTTAAAATATGAAAGAAGTAATTCATAATTTTCTAGTTATCGACAAATAAGCAATGCGACTTTAGTAGAATTTTGATCGCGCAGTGTGCGTTCAGCTTTAATTACGCATGCGCGCGACCACCCTTATTCGACCGTGTATGAACGACAGACGTGTTACTTACATACAGTATCCAGCAGGCCAGATATACACAATTCTTAATTTATTGAAAAAAAACTATCTCCGGAATCCGTACAAGAACAATACTTTAAATGCTTGTACATTGTACATGATAGACAGGTTGTTTACATTTTGAAGTTTCGTAAATTTTATTCATATATCTGGAGTATCAATGGAATACCCATCTCCAGATTTATTCGGAATGACAAGGAAGAAAGAGAAGAAAAATTTCGACTGAACAGTTTCTGAGCAAGTGCTGTGACAAGAATATTTCTCGACAAAGTGCTATTAGTGTGACTAATCAAAGATGATGCGTATTAACCAAGAACGTACCACGAGCCGGTAGTATTTTCCAGAAAAAACCATTTATTTCAATACAGAATGTACAATGCTACGTTTCGCTACGAAAGACACGACCGTGTTTTGCAATGCCAAACAGAATCGCTCTTACGTTTATCGATTCTGTGAAACTAACTGATTTGAAAAGAGGGACCGGTGAGTACACTGTGTATAACACAACATAAATTAGCAATTCTTTGTCTTGTATCATTTTACGTAGAATAAATAACATATACTCGGTCACTTTAATATTTCATCTTACTTTATTATATGCAAAAATATATTTATCTGATGAAATATTTTTCTGTCACAAGTATAAAAGATGTTAACAAAACTGTCTGTATTTTTTAATTGTTATCTGTTAAAAAATTATCTAAATTGAGTTTTGATTGGTCAAAAGGCTCGTCAAATTTATCGAGCATTTATTCGACTCGTGCATTTATTCGACTCGTGCAGTAATTCGACTCGTGCAGTAATTCGACTCGTGCAGTAATTCGAACGATTTGAAAAATTTCAGATTTGTGTTTGGATTGAAACTGTGACTTGTTCTGAAATCGGATACACATTGACTGAGCAAAAAATACTTGCAAATTTTAAAAATTTTTATTACAAATACGCAATTTCAGAACTTACGTTCTCTAGCAATCCATAATATTTACAAAAGAAATGAAAGAAATATTCTGAACCAAGCGAAACTTCAGTGCCAAGTTCTGTGGTTTCGTCGTAGGAATTTTTATGAATAATGAAGAGATTAAATATCAAGACAATCAATACTTTTTATCAGAGTATAATCAGAGTATTAATCTTACATCGCGGAAGTTATGAATTATGAATTAAAAATCCTAATGAAATAAACATGAATCGTACATATGCTTCAAGATTACAATCGTAAAATATCACATTTAACGCGATGCGATCGTGAGAGCTTTTCCTACATTTATATTACGTTACATGTAAGTACTCGCATTCTAACTACGAAAGTAAGTTGTGTACTCCTTCTGTTTTACACGTGATAATGTCAGTTGTTTACAACAGAAATACACGGTAAAGGACACTATCTATTGATAAAAATATATTTCATTTATTTTATCTATTGATAAAGAAACTTTATCTATAAAACTATACAAAAAGAAGTTGACAGTTCCCCATAAGAGCGATAGTGTGAGTTCAGTTCGCTTGACGCTATCTACTTTCAATAGATATATCTGTTTAACCAATCCATGTATTTTATTTTTATATGCATCCTGTATTAGTCATATGTACTAATATATATACCGGTGCAAAGCATTTTTTCTAACTTCTAATGTGGTCACGTAACTGGCAGACTATTGATTGTCATTCGAGGAAAATGAAGAAAAGATTACTCCTCTGTTTTCTATGCGCCATTATACTTTTCATTTTGATGGTCTCCACTGATAATGATTTCATTCAACACGTATCACCGTTCGTAATTGGTGACTGGAACGACATCACATGTTACGAAGAAGAGAGGGCATCGAATGGTCTTCCGGATTTTGATCCGGAATTAGGTACGTTTGCTAAATTTAGCTTTTTTTCAATTCTTCGCAATAGAATTCTTCAATAGAAATAGCTTAAGTGGGACGCACATTAAAATAACTAAAGAAAAATTCGTATAAACATATAGCGGTTTCATTTTTGAGTTTACAACTTGTTTTAATGTTATAATGGTTTCTTATCTGAAGAAAAATACCTATCTCTGTCCTCTGTCCTCGATATATTTACCTTTATCTTCAGTACAGTCATAAACATAACTTGTCAGAGATTATCGACCACGTACAAATGCACACATAGTACAGCTGTCACATAGTTGTTATCGACAAATTTGATCATTAAATTTTAAATTTCCTCATAGTCAAGAGGATTCAGATTCAAAGTGCTGAATTCACTCCTACAGTGCTTCCCACGTAAACTACTATATACGTAGTAGTTGTTTTGCTATGAAGCGTCTAACTTACTTTTTATAATTGCATTACATTCACTCGACAGTATTTCATACCAGCTAGCCTATATCATTTATCTCATCCGGTGATTGGAATAAAAACTTTTTCTTTTCCTATCTTATCTTGAGATTTCCTTTCTATCTTATCTCTCTACTACGAATTTTTATGTTTGCGTTTCACACCCAATTTATTTAGCAAGGAGAATTTGCAATATTTTAAAACGATTTCTTTTAACTTTTTTAATTTTTGAGAAACGTGAGTTAAACGAAAGAACGAAGCGGAGTTAATGGATAAGTGTATATTTTGGATAGATAATTTTAGATTAAGTCGTACAATTATTTCTACGTCAATTCACTAAAACTTGATTTTATTTTAAAAATGAGAAACATAAAATTTTACTAAAAATCAAACCAAGTTTTTTGAGAATACACGTGTCTTTAAATGGGTACTCACTGCAAATCTCATCACTGTCAATAACACCGTAAATTCAATCAAGATGAATAAACTGAGACCGTGTATTAAAGTACCATGTAAACGGAGGGATAATTTACAGTAGCGTGTCAATAGAGGGACATATACATATACGAATATACGCTGCTCCGTTTGTTTTACATGCTCAAATTACGTAACTTGACGTAGATTTATGCAATTGTTTAAACGAGATATTTTGGCAATATTATTAATATTTCAAAAAAACATTAGAAATTATTATTAAAGAAGAATTGAAAAAATTTCAGTAATATTATTTTAGTTAATCGTACTTTCCTTTCTTTCTACGTAAACTGATTCGTGCGATCTAAAAGCGACCAATGCTCTTTACCATGCATTATCCTTCTAAGCAATCAATCATATACTATGTAACTGTGTATACTGACAACAGATAAACCAACAACGGATAGAAATATCTTCTTCCACGAAACATCCTGTTTTGACGAAGATGGTTTAGTGCTGAATGCTCGCCAAGCGTGTGCCGTCGAATCAGCAGCTAAAATGAATCCAAATATGAATGTATATTTGCTGTTTGTATCCCCTTCAAAAATCTCGAACCAATCGAGAGAAATGTTTCATCAACTGCAGAGCTATTCGAATGTTCGGATTAGGCATATTAAACCCGAAGAATACGTAAAGAACACACCTCTGGACCTATGGTATAGAAGTGGCATATTGAAACAAAGTCGGTGGCCAAGAAGTCATATGTCAGATATTCTTAGATATTTGACACTTTGGAAATACGGAGGAGTATACTTGGACCTGGATGTCGTTGTCATTACGTAAGAGCATTCTCAATAATTTATTGCCAATATAGGATTACATATATCACACCTAGACAAGTACTCCTTCTTAAGTCATACAGCAATATCAAAATTTTAATACTTAAAATTTCAAAATTCATGTTCATACGTTCTGCTACTTGTAAGATTACCTAAGATATACTTGCCTAGATCGAGGCAAGTATACTAATTACAAGATCCGATTACGTATTGTACGAAACGTCTTCTGTGGCAGATCCCTCGAACATTTAACAAATTTTGCCGGTGCCGAGGATTGGGATAATGTTGCCGCCGGTGTCGTGGGATTTGATGCTACGGCGCTTGGTCGTCGCATAGCTGATGCTTGCATTCGCGATGTACGAGCGAATTTTCGAGGTGATATTTGGGGCAACAACGGTCCTGGTGTGATTACTAGAACGCTGCAAAAACTCTGTTCAACTAAATACGTGAGTACTACAGTTTAAATATAAGAATAAATTGATTTTCTGAAGAAAGAAGTGTCACATAGTATGATAAAAAGTGGATATTTAATAGAAATTTTATTCTTGACAGTAATATATATTAAATACATATACATTATGCAGTACTAGTATGAAGCCAAGAATTCTATATAATTGTAATATTCAGAAAAATCAATATTCTATGCTAATATGTATTGCTATGTGTATGCGCACTATATGGCGCGTAAAGCTCTTCCGATTTATAATATGTACGCTGATTAAGAAATCTATAAATGCTTTGTATAAATTTAAATAATTTGAATTAATGACGTACATATGAAAATAAAAATGAAATTGTAAAAATAACATTTACCTGTTTTTTTCCTCAGGTTCGAGACATGACCACAAGTCGGTGTCATGGCTTTAAAGTTTTTTCTCCTTCGGCATTTTATCCGATCCATTACAAGAAATGGAACGTATACTTTAAGACAAAAGACAGGAACAAAACGATGAAGATTGTGGAAAAAGCGATGGCTATTCATGTATGGAATAAGTTCAGCAAGTCAGAAAAAGTGAATGTAAATAGTGATGTTCCGTACGTGATAATCGCGAGGAAACACTGTCCAAAGATCTTTAATAATTGTGGAGAAATATTTTAATGAACTGCGACTGAATTTAAATACAAAAGTTGCAATAAAGACACAATCATATTATCTTCTATTTCACGCCATGCATACATCTGTCTTTTACAATAATGCATTACAATAATTTAATTCTATTACGTATTTAAATATCCAATTTCATGTTTTTCTTAAAATATTGATAATGTTGGTAAATAATGTCGAAATCATTGATTGAAGAACAAATTATGACAATATTAAAGACTAAATTTGGTGAAAAAAAAAAGAATGGAAATGAGTAACATGTATGTGATATGTGTTACATATTTATGACATGGATAATAATAAAAGGTTAAAAGCTTTTATTAAAGTAGTTAAGTATTTGTTAAAATATTAGACCAATAAACTTTAATCGAATGCGACGTTATTTGTGAATTATGTAAAGAATGATTAAGAGAGAATAGTATCATGTATCTAAATGTACATAATTGTATGGATGTTTATTTTTCTGCTACGTAATTATATATGTAATTATATACCTTACTTTTTATAAATTACGTATATAATTATTATACATAAGTAAGAAATTAAGTATGAAATTATTTACGTAATTATATACTTTTGCGTATTGTGTTTAAATAGCATCATTTTGTCTTTTATTAATATGATAAGCAAAGAAAGAAATTAAGAAAAATGAATATCTGTTTAAAAGTTGTATTTGAAAGGAAAATACGAGCATACGCTAAGTGATGTAATATTTGTATGTATATGTACATACGATCGCCCAAATATCTGCCGTATTTTTTATTGTATCAAAAACCTTCTCAGGAGTTTAAAACACAGCAGATATTTGAATGATCCCATTTAGTTGATCCGCGTAACTTGATTATCTCGAAAAAATATATTACACAATAGCGAATGAATATAAAAATGAACATTTGTGACATTAAAATATGCAAATTTAACGCCTGGAAAGAGAAAGTTTATATTACAAAAATGAATGTTAGAAAATCATACTATCTAAAAGATATATTTAATTTCTAAATATAAACGTTAATGATGTAGAGAAGTTTAAGAAAAAAATGAACTATTTTTTTATATTCTTTCCTGTAAAATACTTAATAGGAATATATAAATCATTTAATATTTCTAGTTGATGAAATATCATTATACAATACAACGTAAATATAAAATGTAAATACAAGAATCTTGTGTACTGTTTTTTCTATGTGTTTTGTATGTATTTACGATTGTTTGCGTATCCCAGTTGTATTTTATGAAAAAAATAAAAAATTTTAAAACCTTATGTATGAAAGTATATATCTTTATCAATTCTATTTATAACATTAGAAATAAAAAAAGCAATATATATAAAAGAAATGCTATATATATCGTACATTGTGTGCAATACTACTATAATACTTTTTTAATACAATTATTAAAATTTAAAAAAATTTGTATAATTAAATTTACATAATTAACAATTACCGAAATTTTAGAAAAATGAAATATTAGAACATAAAGTATTAGTACATAAAGATACATAAAATGAATATTTAAGTCCTACATTCGTCCTACATTTGTGCGTGTCATACATAAACACATATGAATAAATAATGTTGGAATAGGTAAATACATATAGTAAGTATTCATCAATATTACATTCATAATGCACATATACATATACGTATAAATTACAAATGAAATTTTGTTTTAAAAAATTATTTTTCATTATAATAAAGCAGAAATATATAAATTATTACGAAATAAATGTAGAAGTTGATCAACTAGTGAATTTTCTTCGTAAGAATAAAATACATGAAAACCATCTAGAGATTTATAATTCGTGCCACAAACATCGCTATGAACTGTCGAAAGAACGCAAAGAATGTACGAGTTGTGTTGAATAAAAGAATGTTTCAGCGTTGAAACGTCGATTTATTGTGAAAAAAGTGAAAAAGATATAACCAATATCATGTTTGCCCATTTTTTATTGTAATGCATCAATTAAGTTCATCTTTTCTCGTATTGTGTATAATTCTTCCGCATGCATAACTAGCATTGAAATAGTATTCTTCAATAACCTAACCTCTCTAAAATACGTTGGAAGAGATTTTGTACAAAATCTGTAAACAGAATGGCGGTGGGATCGACAAAAGTAGTACAAGTGACAAATATTGCACCTCAAGCGACGAAAGATCAAATGCAAACTTTATTCGGATATCTCGGAAAAATAGAAGATATCAGATTGTATCCTACTATACGAGACGTTGCAGTACCTGTTCAATCTCGTATTTGCTATATAAAATTTCACGACCAAGGATGTGTTGCAGTTGCTCAGCATATGACAAACACTGTTTTCATTGATCGTGCATTAATTGTAATACCTTACCAGAATGGAGACATTCCAGATGAACAGAGAGCCCTTGAATTAACAAATAACGGCACAGTTGTTCCTGGTAAGTATTAATGATAATCAGATTTTCATTCTATTTGATTCTCTTTTAAACTTTATTTTTATTTAAATATATATACATAAACAAATATAAACATAAATTTATTTTTTTTACAGGTCTTTATCCTTCCGAGCCCAAATTACCACCAAATGTTGTAAATGCAATAGAAGGAATTCCTCCAAATCATGTTATTACCACCATGGATCCAAAATTAGAAGCAAATGGATTACCACCTTACCCACATTTACCTGGTCATTTAGATAGCAGAAGAATCGAAGAAATAAGAAGAACACTTGTTCTGGCCAATTTAGATCCTTCTGTAACGACAGATCACTTATTAGATTTCTTTAGCAATAACAATGTTGAAGTGAAGTATTTACGTATGTGTACCAGAGATTCAGATACAGAGCACTATGCACTGGTCGAACTCTCTGAACAAGCAGCTGTAGTTTCTGCGTTATTATTGAATGGAAAGTTGCTTATGGATAGATCAATTAAAATTTATCATTCAACTCAAGCAATAGCAAAACCGGAAGCAAAAAGTAATGAAGCAGCGCAAAAAGAAATAGAAGAAGCTATGTCCAGAGTAAAGGAAGCTCACAATTTAATTTCAGCCGCGATAGATCCGATGATTGGAATGCTGTCCAAGGACAAGCGAAGTCGTAGTGGTTCTCGCAGCCGAAAATCCCGATCCAGATCCAGAGGGCGTAGTAGACGATCCAGATCGCGCAAAAGATCACGTTCCCGTCACAGGCGTTCACGTTCGCGTCATCGACGAAGATCAAGATCGCGATCGAAACGTTCACGCTCTAAGGATCGTAGACGAAAGTCACCCTCTCGTAGAAGAAGTAGCTCTCGTGGCCGACATCGATCTCGTTCTAGATCTCGCCGTTCTCGATCTCGTAGATCAAGATCTAAATCCAAAGATCGCAAGAAAAGATCTCCTCGTCGAAGAAGCCGATCTCGGTCTCGGAGTAAACGTTCGAAATCAAAGTCGAGACGATCTAGATCTAAATCCAAGTCCAGATCTTCAAAATCCAAGTATTCTGAGAAATCAAAGGACAAAGACAAAGACAGAAGAAGCAAAGATAAATCAGATAATGGCAAAAAGAATGACGGTGACAAAGCTGATAAGGAAAAGAGTGAAAAGAAATCTAGCAAAGAAAAGAAATCTGACAAAGAATCAAAATCTGAAGAAAAAAATAGAAATACATCCGAAAATAACGAAACAAAGGAGAAAACAGAATCTGAAACTTGAACCTTAATAAATTATGATATAGAAAAATTTATTTGCGTCTCTCGATCATTTTATTATTTTAATGTTACGTTATATTATAATGTATTGATCAATAAAAAATACAAAATTTTCGAAAATGCTTTTAGCACGTATGTATACGTATGTGCATATATTAATACAATTGTAATAACATAAACAATGAATTCATCTCTATTGCTATATTTTAATTCTTTGCCTAATCTTTAACAAACTTGGTAATTAATAATAAATATAATTATTCTACATTTAATATTCCCTTTAAGATCGTTTTGAATACGTATACGCATTTGTTAAACAATATTCAATTGTTATGAATTTGTTATGAATATTTGATCTGTGACATAAATTTTGTAGACTTTTATAATAATACAAAAAATGTGTAAACGCAATTTCAAATTAACGAAAATAATAATTATCAAATTTGTAGAATTTCAGAAATGTTTCTTACTTAACAGTCCATTCTAATTATCGTGCTTCCTTCGTTATTCGTAGATTCGTGAAAAAATATTCTCATTTCTTGAAATTTTGTATTAAATTTCTTGTCATTGACATATATGGTAATAAATAATTGAATTTTATATATTCCTAGTTTTTCTCTTTGTGTGATTTTGAAATGTGCGCTATTTATTCGGGGGCAGCACTAACTACTAATTGAAGAACTGATTATTGCAATCTCCTTTCAATAACTTTTTGTGTTCCTTGATTTAAAGTGATAGTGAATCATAGTACTACAATCATTAAGATATTTTGAGTGATAAACGAATGAATTTACTTAGTTTAATTTAATTGCAAATTAAAGAAATTTTAGCATATATTTGGAATATAGCCGAGCTTAACGTTTGATTATATACATACATGCATGAAAGATTGATAGTGGTGTAAGTCTGAAATTTTTATGTACGACGAAAGATATACGACAATATTTATAAATTATTCGAAGTATTAAAAAATTTTAATATTCAAAATTGCTAGAAAATCATTCGTATTTTAAAAAGAAAAATGCCATTTTATTTATCTTTTCTGTCTATAGTTCTAACATACGAGGTTAAATGGTAAAGATGACATCTGTAGATGAGGGGAAAATAAAACAAAGTTTATCGAAAGTATGTATTATATATCTTTCTCGAATGCATACGTGTATTTTTTAATGATATTTATGAAATACATTTTATCTTTCAGTATCAAAATGCTGATATCACTAAAAAACATGTCATGAAAGTTTTGAATCTTTATAAGGGTCTAAAATACAATGTAGAACCATTTGGTAGGTATTAGAAACGTCTCTTTTTTTAAATTTATTTATTTTTAATCTTTTAACAATGTATTGGAAAGTAAGAAACATGACTTTATTAATTTATTTCTATTATGTTTTTTTCTATGATAGTATTTAATGATGGATCACACAAAGAATTGTTTAATTTACAAGGAACAATACCTGTATCTTATAAAGGTAATAAAAATAAAAAATAATTATAAATATACATATTGAATTGTTATATTATTACAATGATTTTAGGTACTTATTACAATATTCCAATATGTATATGGCTGATGGACACACACCCTAATAATGCACCTATGTGCTATGTTAAACCTACTGCTGACATGAACATTAAAGTGAGCATGTTTGTTGATCACAATGGAAAGATTTATTTACCATACCTTCATGATTGGTTACCAGTGAGTAATTTATATAGCTATGTCTTGTAAGTCATTGTTCAATGATATCTTTATAATAGTTTATTGTCATTATGTTTAGCACTCGTCCGATTTACTTAGCCTAATTCAAATAATGATTGTAACATTTGGAGAACAACCACCTGTTTATGCTAAACCACGGGGTATACAAACAAATTCTACACCTTATCCAGTACAACGTAAGTATACATCATTTCTGGATATGTCAAAAATTCTAATATTAAAATATGCAAATATATATAGCTTTCATGCCTGTACCTGCAAGTGGAACACATATTCCTGGTACTAATTTTCCACCATATCCACAAAACTCACAGTATGCAGGTGGAAGTAATATTTACCCTCCATATATGTCTACAACATCTTCTGGATTTCCATACCAAGGCTCATACAGTTCATATGGAGGAAGCACATCAAATTATCCATCTCAAGGATGTACTGGCTCTTTTCCATACCCTCCATCAACACAGCCAGTAAGTTATAATTTTTAACAAGTAAATGGTATTTGAATACTAATCATCTTTTTATGATCTTCAAGTCTCCAACAGTACCTGCTACTGCTGGTGCATCAGGTACAATTACTGAAGAACATATTAGAGCATCTTTGTTGTCAGCAGTAGAAGACAAATTAAGACGAAGACTTAAAGAACAATTCTCACAGTTGTTAGCTGAGCTAGAAACGTTACGTCGAACGCAACAAGAACTTACAAGCGGATCTGCTCACCTTAGCGAATTGTTCGATAGATTAAAGAAGGAGAAAACTGAACTTGAAAAAAATATAACTATACTCCAAGATAAAGAAGCTGAATTGGAAAAAGAAATCGCAAAACTTTCTGACAATCAGTCTATAGACGTTGATGAAGCTGTTACAACGATCGCACCACTTTACAAACAGTATGTATTTTTAAATAATTTGTTTGTTATTGTTTTCTTTTCTCTTTAACACAACATTATTATTTTTTGCATAATTGTAGAATGTTAAACGCATATGCGGAAGAAGCCGCGACAGAAGATGCTATATATTACTTGGGTGAAGCTTTACGTTGTGGTATCATAGATTTAGATGCATTTTTAAAACAAGTACGACAACTTTCACGCAGACAATTCATGCTAAGAGCACTTATGCAACGCTGTCGCCAAAAAGCGGGATTGGCTGGTTAATCATTTTACTCAATTTTTATAAAGTTGTTCCATTTAATATTTTATTTTATTACAAACGATATATGCAAGACGAACTATGTAAATTCCACAATAATAGAAATATGTTATAAAAAAAAGAAACATCCTCGTTACAGAAATTGTATGCTATATATACAGTAATGTATTTTTGTTTCATGTTGTATATTACATTATTTTGTTCGTAACAAAGAATATAACATGAATGTAAAGCTTTTATACATAAAAACGAACAAAAAATAAGCACATATACACACATATATATGTGTGTGTATGTGTATATATATATATATAAAATGAACAAATGAAGATTTAAATAATTATACTAAAAATGAATATCCTTGTTTTATGAGGTTTAAATGTAACGTATTTAAAAATGTGCAAAGAATGCGGAATTTTTAATTGACTTCTTTTAAAATCATAAAAAAATTATGTACCTAGCTTTAGATATATATTAAAAAATATAAATGCTTATTTTCTGTGTGATAAATGTATAAATTGATCACTACATTGCACAATTTAATAAAAATACATTGTTTTTATTCTTAATGATGTGAGATTATTGTAATTAAATGCTATTATACATAATTTTAAAATTAGTTTTTCTCACTGATAGGATCAATCTGAAACAAAAAGATAAAGATGAATGTGATGAAAAATTACAGTGTAATTTTATTGTTCTAAATTTTTATAAAATAATATACCTATACATAAATTCCAACCCAAAGTAGTAGAAATAATATACCAAAACCAGAAAATATTGCTGCTACTAGAGAAATTAATAATTCTTTAAACATGTCCCTTGTAAATTTTGTGCTAGTAACCTCGTATACAAAGAACCATGCTGTAAAAAATATTCCAATTCCTAATAGCACCACTGCCAATAATGGAAAAATTGCAGGATTTATAGGAGAGACATATCTTGTCATAGACTCGATTTCCACCTAAATCAAAATAACAAGAACTTATTAAAAAAAACAAATTCATTTCCTCATTTATTTGGCATTTACATAAAAATATATACACATTTATTTTATGTACATTGTTCTTATGAATGATGTTTCAAAATTTTAAAATAAACATTAATATAAAAATATAATTACAATTTTTATACTTCTCAACTGGAATGAAAGTTTTTGCATAAATGATTTCATGAAAACAATATTAAACCTATAATGTATATAACACTACCTATAAAACCTATAACAATACACATACATATTATTAATTAAATAAATAGTTTTTGAACAATCTCATGGTTTAGGAGTACCGGAAAGTAATTCCGTAAAATTATAATTATATTATATACAACATAAAATATTATACTGAATGTAATAAAATAAAAGAACGGTAATTGATGACATTACTAATATAAATGTTCGTTATAAAAATTCATGCACTCACCATTGTATCAAATAAATATTTTGACGTGGCTAACAGGACACGTAAAACTACACGCTACTAACGATAGTAGCGACAAATATGTAATCTTACTCTGCAAACTTCAGTATAATGTATATACTCATGAAGGGAGTAAATATATGTAAACGAGCTGCCAATAGTCAAAACATAAGTTACTCGAATTTTTGAATTGAATTAAATGAATAAAAAATGTTATTACTAACAAGCAATTTATTAATTCATCATTTGTCTACGTTATAAAAGATAATGATTAAAAGAAGAAGAAAAATAATACGGCAAAAGGAATTTTACACCATGATTATATTTTCTTAATCGTAAAATTAAAAAAAATGAAATCCTAATTTTTTATTTATGGATTTTTTATTTCATGTTGATATTTTTAAAAATTATAATAATTAACTACGTATGTTTAGCTACGTATAATGTAGCTGACAGTGCGTATTTCATACAATATTATAAATACTTTTTTAAGAGATTATTCTTCTAATAAGCATATCTTACATATCTATCGAAGGTAACTTCGTTTTCGACAAAAGTTCTTTTCCATGATTATACGTTTAGATCAATTGTTTTAAATTATTTGCATAATAATTATTCTATAGTTATCAAAAATAATACATGTTATAAAGAATATCTTTTTTAATGTCAGTAACCTTTAACTGCGATTATTTCGAAATCGATAGTTTGTCACCATGATATGATTCATAAGACATAACATAGTATTACATTTCTATTCTTTATATTCTTTGACATCTATAAGTATTTCTTGTACGTACTATGAAGAATTGTGTATATTTTGAATAATTAAGTATAATAATACCTTTCAATAAAATCAGACGGAACTAAATTTTTCTTGTAATTACAAAGATAATTATTGATAGAAAATAGTTAATCTTATAATTATATATTTACAATTATTCCTTAATATTAATAAAATATCTTTTTATAAAAATACCATTATTTACAGATAAACATGGCAAAGAATTCATTGTCAGAGCAATTCTCCTTGAGGTGGAACAATTTTTCTAATAATTTAACATCTGGTTTCTTAAGTCATTTTACTGAAAACGATCTAGTTGATGTTACACTTGCAGTAGAGGGTCAACTGTTACAAGCACACAAATTAGTTCTATCAGTATGTAGTCCATACTTCAAAAATATATTTAAGGTATATAAATAATTATTTTGCATGTTTAACATATACACATGTATGTACATCACGATTGCTCAGAAAAAACTTCTTAGAATTATTTTGTAGGAAAATCCTTGTCAACATCCAGTAATTATTCTTAAGGACATAAAATATACTGAAATTGAGTCATTGTTGAAATTTATGTATCAAGGTGAAATTAATATCAATCAAGAAGATTTATCTACTTTCCTAAAAGTGGCGCAAACATTACAGATAAGAGGACTCACAACAGATACAAGTAGCACAAATTCATTTCCTAGTTGCGATAGTCAATTAGATATTGATTCTAATATTCAAAATATTGCTCAATCAAATTTAAGTACAATAAATAAAACTTCCAAAGATATAGAAATGATAGATAGAAGAAAGAGATCACGTGATATAACAAAAAAAAGTTACAAGAGAAAGAAACAGGATACATCAGTAATATCAGAAAACACTCATGATGTATCTAATGAAAACCAGGATAATGATAATCAGGAAATCCTATTTTTAACAAGTAATACAAATAATGAGACAAATGAAATTGTAGATGAACAAGAGAATATTAATATTCCTACTGCAAAAATTAATGATAGTAATAGAAGCGAAGATAACACTTTACCACATTTTTCCTTAAGTACTGAAAGTTCAAGAGAAAATTCAACTCAGCAAGGTAGAGAATTTATAGATACCCATTCTATGAATGGTTTGAGCTCAATATAGAAATGATATTCTGAGATTAATAGAGTAATAATAATATGTTATAATACTATGTTTCAATATTATAGATGTTGAACCAGTGATTTACAGGCTTTCTGCACGAGGTCGACCACAATTAGTCCATGAGGGGTATGTTTATAATTTGACTTCTCGCTCTGAGGGTTTGAATAGATCTCACTATAGATGTGCTGAACAACATCGCGGTTGTAAAGGTAAATGTGCGGTTATCGCTGAAAGATTTATGCCCACAGGTGTACATGATCATAATCATCCACCTGGGTATCAATCAGAACATGATTACAGAAAAAAGAAAGGTTTAGATTTAGATGCCGCTTAAATCATAAATCATTAATTTTAAGCTTATAAGCAGCATTTTATCATATTACTATTTTATTGTTGAAATTTTAATAAGAATGAAAAGTACTTTCCAAATTCATAAAAAACATACAGTATTTTTAAAGTAGGAAATATTCATTTGTTGTGCAATTTACAATGATAAAATTCATTGCAATTCATTGCAAAATTTAATACATTGCAATATTGCAAGAATTATACAACTATACATAACAATATATATTATACATAACGATAAGCCAATGTGGTGTATGAACCATTGTATTTCAATTAACTGTGATGCACTTTTTTGAGATATATAAAAGAATACAACTTTAAAAGAATGATGAGTACATTCCATTTAGTATTATATTTAATTCGCATTAAAGCCAAATAAAAGTATTTAAGTTATGTTATTTGTTTACATGTAGAATATTGTTTTTCATGTAATAAATGTAATTTGTTTGATACATGCACAGATGTAAATACATATGTATGTACATATGTACATATAAAATGAATATTTTACTTACTTATATGTAAGTTATATAATAATAATAATTTTCATATGTTATCAAAGAGGATTTAGTAGTATGTAAAGTGAATTAATCTAAAATTAGAGAAATTGAATAGATAAAGTCTAACGATATAGAAAACACTAAAAATTATAAAAAGTTTATTTTTATATTATACTTCGTAAAATTCTTTTGTTAAACATTAAAGTTGCCAAAATTAATGTGATAGTGCTCATAAATATTATTCAATTTCTAAGAAGTTTACTTATAATTTATGTAAAAATTTATAAATCTATAAAAAAACATGAAAATGATCTTTTCATAATATAGAAAATGTAGGAATCAACACAGGCTAAAAAAGAATAATAGCCAGTCTTGTTTTATAATCTTGCTCAATTTTATCCTTGCACCCATAAAATTTCTAAATTTTATTCAAAATGCATGTTTATTTCTAATCAAAATATTAATGCCGCCTAGCCATCTTTTTTTCCAACTTCCGTTGTTTTTTCTCACTAATCTCAGGTTGCTCTGGAGTAGGAGCAAAAAACCATGGAGCTAATATTTGCTTCCATAGCATCCAACCTCCTCTCAATGGTACCTGTTATGATAATACAATATAGGTTTCATAATCTATTTAAATATTATGTAAGTTTTAACTTAAAGATTGAGAGGAGTGTAAGAAATAAAAAGTTATTTCAAAGCATTTTATAATTTATAACAAGTTAATATACTATTTTATATTTATATCATTTATTTTATCAAGTATACTTACAAGGAACCATAACAACCAAAAATAATTTGATATAAGAGAAAGTACTTGTACTCCTGAAGTTAATATAATTAAATCTTTTACATGTCTGAAATAACACGAAAATGTCATTATATTTATCAAAACTGTTACAATCTAATAAAATGTTATATTATTTAAAGAAATTATTAGAATATTTTGTGATATTTACTCTGCTATACCTCCTTCCATATTAAGATCAATTCCAGAATCTAAAAGCTGTCCAGATTCTGAATATGTTGCATGCGCTATATATTTCATAAACTGATAACTTCCTATATATACAATTGCAGAAAATACAGTTAATGTCTGTAAGCACAATATATAATAAAACAACCTATATTGCTATATAAAATAGTGTAACATTTTAAATATAAAACTCACTGTTGATAATGTTGAAAAATTAAAGAACAACATTGTAACAATGAAATATATTCCTATTGCGCCAATGATCATATTCTGATAAAAATTTAATGTTGTTTTATTTTCTTCTACTATTTGTTTTGCACCTTTTGTTGCTGCTTTAGTTTTTTTGACCTAGAAATATAATGAATAACATTATTCATTTTTTATGTTGTCACAAAGCAATTTTTTTATATAGTAAATTGAATCTGTTATGCAATGACATGTTATAGATAATATAGAAATAATTACATATTCGAAATGGTTAAGTAAATGGTTAATAAAAAAACAAAAAAAATAGCATTTTAAATGTAGTAACTCACCGTCATTTTGTTTGTAAATTATATGTACAACAAGTATTTAATATATCTATATATAAATAATTAATATCGGTTTAATGATCAATACATGACACAGACTTGATATCATAAAAATTCAAAACCGTCTAAGGTTTGTTAAAGCCACGTGAAAGATGTCATATGAGAAAAGTCTCTAGGTTAACATTTCATAATTTACAATTCAATATAGATACATAAATTTTATAGTCATCATATTTATTATGTTTCACAATCATTTGAAATTTGAAGTTTCAATAAATAAAGGAGTTACTTCAAATTTTTTACTAAATAATAAAAAGAACCGAGTGTAGGAATAATATTCTGATTATATGTATACATACTATATATTATTAAATGGAATTGTCGAAATTCTTTATATCGTTATAAAATTAAAAAGAAATATCGACATACATGTGATTTTTACAAAAATATTTTTCATTGTTAAATTTATTCTTTTATATGTAAGATTTAATTATGCGTTAATTATGTAAATAATGCAATTTTGATTTTAACATCATTTATTTAAAATTTACATTTACGTCATTGCATATAAATTGGAATAACAAGACATTGTTTCTGAAACAAGAAACGTAATTATTAACGTGTATATATTGGGAAAAACGAATTTTTACTTCTTTGTAATAAATAGGAATAACAAAAGGATAAAAGAACTTTTTATATATTTTATTGAATCTCGTTTCATTACATCATTAAATCTAGAATTGTTTAATTTTACATATTTTAATATAAATTAATTTAAATTTATCAAAAGCAGGAGCAGTGATACATATAATATCAAACATTGTAACTACGATATATAATTGCATCAAAATGAATTACTTCAAATTTGAATACAACTTTCAATTAAGTCCTCAATGTGTTAAAAATTGTTCATGTACCATTTTTTCTTAATTTATAATATATTAAATGAAAAATTTGCTGTAGGAAAGCACTTAGTCGCTTTATCATTCTATTAAAAATTTACAGATATCAGTACTATTGGTGCTGCTACTCTTTAATTTTCTAGTAAACTAGGTTATGCTATAATACGTGTGTAGAGTCCACGTAATAACATACCATAATAATTTATATAATCTTTATATGAAAATACGTGATATACCTACGTCAGAAAAAGAATGAAAAAATTAAATGACGCGTTAGTAGTAAAATGAATGGAAACGAATCGAAATGGATCGACCAAAATTTTTGTCCCTGAGTAATTTCGAGTAAGAGAATTATCATTATCGAGATTCTTGGACATTCATTGAAGAAGAAAAAAAAATAAAACGAAACAATCAAATTTTTGAAAGTCAAGTTTGAGATAACAAATAACAATGGTATTATCGATCGAAAGAAAATAATTTTGGTTTTTATAATCGATAATGATATTCGTTAAATCTAGTAAGTCCTGCAAGTTTTGCTTTGTCATTATCCGAAGGATTCAAGACTATATGATATTTTATGGTAAATATATATTAATCTTCGGAAAACAAAACACTAAAGAGCATAGTAGATGTATTCCTGTCATGACTTCTTTTTCTGCTTATTTTCAACGCACACAATGCTTTACTTTATATTTTACAATTTTCGGGAATGATCTTATATCTATGAATTTTATATTTTAATTTTTTTCATGTAAAATTTTTTATAGATAACGAAATTGCAATTTTTAGTCTGTTATTTATTTTTTTGTATTTTCTGAATTTTTATGTTATTTCAATCTTTTATTTGTAATGTTTATTTACATTTTCATTACTTTTTTACTAGTATTTAATTTTTTTCAGTCTTTGTGTTTAATTATAATGTATTTACATATATAAATATATTTTAGGTTTCCTATGCTGTGAGCTTATAATGTGATATCATTGAGAATTTATTTTTATTCCACAAGATTGTGACTATAATCATGTAGAATTTAGTATAAGGAAGATGACGCCTCATTTTGTAGCTCTGACACCCATAAGAAGACGATGTTTAATCATACTTTCAATAGTATTAATACCATGCGCCATTTTAAATCTTTTATCACCATCAGAGTTGCATGAAGAAACAGTTTTACAAAATAGTATTGCAGAATTACAAGCTAAATTGGAACATTTACATGCTAAATATGTTACAAGTCAGGAAGAAATAAACTTATTGTCACATCAATTATTGCAATTAATAGAGAACAATCATATTTTACCAGATCTTCAATTTTTACTTAACAATACTACATCAAATGTAACCAATATAAAATTACCATCTATATATAACTTTCTTCCTCATTTTTTGAATGATCCTAATAGTCTACGCCCAGCATTTGTACAAAGTAAAGGCCGTACTGGAGTTAGTATGGTACTTGGTGTACCAACAGTTAAAAGAGAAGTACAAAGTTATTTAATGGCCACACTTAAAAACTTATTGGACCGTATGAATTCTGTGGAGACAGCAGATACTTTAATTATTGTGTTAATTGCTGAAGTAAGTATCTATAAAGTAATAGCAAATAATTACTTAAAAATTTTGTGCTACAATTATTTTTATCTATATATCATTAATATATATTTATATACATTTACAGACAGACTTAGAATATGTAACATATGTTGCAAAACAAATTGAAGTACAGTAAGTTATATCTAAAAAATAACAATGTTTGATATTGATTATTCATTTCTTAATATATTTAATTTATTATTTTATATTTCAGGTTTCCAATCGAATTTGAAGCTGGTGTAATTGATGTAATATCTCCATCTGCATCTTATTACCCAGATTTGTCTAAATTGCGTGATACTTTAGGTGATGACCATCAAAGAGTAGTTTGGAGATCAAAGCAAAATTTAGATTTTGCATTTCTTATGTCATATGCTCAGACAAAAGGAACATTTTATGTACAATTAGAAGATGACATTTTAGCTAAAAAAAATTTTATAACAACAATGAAATCTTTTGCACTACAAAAAATTGCAACTAAAGAAAATTGGTTTGTTTTGGACTTTTGTCAATTAGGATTTATTGGTATGATATGTTACATTGATATGTTCATTGTTAAAGGTAATTCTGAATTTATTTCCTATTCATGATTTTTTTTTTAGGAAAGTTATTTAAATGTGCAGAACTGCCATGGTTGATTCAATTTTTTTTAATGTTTCATAATGATAAACCAGTTGATTGGTTATTAGATCATTTGGTATCAACTAAAGTTTGTAGTCTTGACAAAGACAGTGTAAGTCTTAGATTTAACGATAACTTGGGCAGAAAATATATATTTTAAGAATACATATGTAATTTATTTATGTTTATTAATTTTGTGTACATTTTAGAAACATTGTAAAATGGCTAAAGCAGAATTATGGGTTCACTACAAGCCCTCCCTCTTTCAACATATAGGAACACATTCATCATTGAAAGGAAAAGTACAGAAATTGAAGGTATGTTAAGAATAAAACAATTACATATATTGTATTTTTATTTTTGTTTCTATATCTTATTATAAATGTTATGTTTAGGATAAACAGTTTGGAAAAATAACATTATATTATGCACATGAAAATCCAGAGGCAATAGTAGAAACACAAATTAAACCTTACAAACAATATACATTACAGAAGGCCTACAAAGGTGAATCATTTTTTTGGGGTCTTTTGCCACAACCTGGAGACCATTTAAAATTCAAATTTTCCCACCCTATTTTTATAAAAAGGTATATTAAATATATATAATATTTTAAGCAATAAATAATTATAATGTTATTATTTTTAATTTTTATAATACAGGTACTTATTTAGAAGTGGAAATCCCGAGCATCCATCTGATAGATTTTATAATACTACAGTAGAGGTCTTTACAAAGATGTCTGCATCCATGAATAGAAATAACAATGATATTACAGAGGATGGTTATATTATTATAGGTATTATACGATATTATATGAATATGTTTGTATAATTAGTAATATATGTATATATATGTGTGTGTATATAATATTATTTATTGTAATTAGGAAAATTTGATGCACTTGGGATTGCTCAAGGCACAGTAGATCCAAAATTAGGAAAAGTATTGATACTTCGTTTGACAGTACACAGTGAAAGTGAAAATTGGGCCATCTTATCTGAGGTAATATTTATCAGTAAAGAATATCATTAAAATATGTTATAAGTGATATTTAAACAATTTTCATATTTATTTTTCATTTTTTATATTAACAGATTCATATAGTCGAAGATCATCCTAGTTGACCTTCGGAAAAAATATTTCGAAAATTTTTTCGAGACCATTTACAGGGATAATATGTATAAGAGTTAATTATTAAATTATTTTTAATTTTATTTTTGTGTCATTGATATTTTATAAATTAAAAATTGTTTTCCGCCGTCCACCATAAAAGATTGCTTATATACTATTTTAGTAGATATAATTTTAATTTACAAAAGAAATTTCGTTTTTAAGAGATCAATTATCATTGTGTGCAATGGAAGGATATAGATATAGGTTCGTAAAAATATTTAATTCAGTTTTTAAAACTTGTTTTGGAACGTACGCAATTTTCGACCAATTTTACCAATTCTCTATTTGAAACAGTACCTGCGTAGTTAATATATGTTATTTCATTTATTAAAGATCAAAACACTACTTATAATTTTATATAAGTCAGCAAGGAAGTTCTTATGACTTGAATCTTTCTCTCGCACAACATTATTGATAAGAATTCCATATACTTAACATCGTGTGAAAAATCGTTAAAAAATAAGTGCCAGACTATTTTAAGAAATGTTAAGATCAAAGGAGCAAACAAGTGATTTATCTTTCTGTAAAAAAAAAAATCGTCGAACACATATACCTTTGTAATATGTGTAATTATGTGCAATTTATATATTTTCTGTAATATATTATTAAAAGAATAATATTAAAGTCTAGATTCGGATACTTGTTATATTTTAAGAAGCAAACGGTGATATGAAGTTTGTATTGTTCTTGTATATGTATTATTTATTTCGTATAGCTTCTTATATATATACATATATATAAATATATACACATACATGTATTTTCATATAAAATAAAATATATTTTTTTGAACATTAAAATTATCTTGTCTTATTATATTGTCTTGTCTTATTTTGAACTATTGTACTGTACACTATTTGCTTACTTACACCTACATTATCAAAAATGATTTTATAACAATCTTTAATTATATCATATAAAAATTGATCTGATTAAAAATTAGTATTAAAAATTACTTTCGAATAAAAGCATTATTTTAAATGCTTTCGAATATATTTACGACCTTAGGGAAACCATTACCCTGAATGGTTTAGGACCAATAGTAACTCCATCGACAAAATCTTGTATTGATGGCTCTTCTCCAGATACTATAGAAAATGTAAATGCTTGTAATAGAGTAGTAGCTATAACAAATGTATTGTTTCTAGCTAAATTTTCTCCCATGCAACGATGTCTCCCTATTATAAAAAAAAAAGTGGTAAATACCCGATTAATTAAAAAAAAAATTGATTATATTTTTTATCTTGAAATATGTACCGAGACTAAATGGAAAGTACGCGGCCGGTGTAATGATGTTGCCACTTTCATCTATAAATCTTTCTGGTCGAAAGTCTTCAGGATCACTCCATGATTCGTCCATTAATATTCTGTTGAAGTTCACTATAAGCATCGTATTCTGAAATAATGTGAATTATGTTACTTTCTTAAAACATTTCATTGTTTATTTTTTATTATATTAAATATTTACTTTTGGTATTTTATGACCTAATATCGTAGTATCTCTTTGCGCTCTATGTGGTATATTTAGCGTACGCCCTATGAACATTCTGAATGATTCCAAAACAATAGCGTTCATATAAGTCATTCTAAAACGAAATAATTATATTTTAGATATATATATATATATATATATATATATGTATGTGTGTGTATAATTTATGATTAATCAAAAGTTAAGAAAAACTTTCTAATAATTTTGAAATCGAATTCTGATTATCTTTTTGAATTACCTCGTTCTGTCATCCAAAGTCGGAAGTCTGTTACGTCCAATTATTTTGTCTATCTCTTCCTGTGCTTTTCTTTGTACTTTCGGAAACAGCACTAAATATAAGAAACAAAAGCTAAGAGCTTTAGATGTGGTTTCCGAACCTGCCATAAATAAATCCATACAAACAGCAAGCAGTTGAGATTCTGAAACAGATTCGGTATAATTACAATTGATTTAAGCTGGATCGTACTTTCAAACTGTAATATTTAAGTACCTGAAAATGTGTTACTATAATCTTTAGAGTTCAAAACAGTTAAATATACGTCCATTAAATCTCGTGGCGAGCCTGGCGTAAAGGTAGCCTTATGATTATCCAACTCATCCTATAATTATATTACTTAGTTTCTTCTATAATTTAGTATTCGCATTGTAATTTGTTTACCTTTAAATAATCCCAAAGTTGTTGATGAATCTTCACGAATGATTTGTAACCGGATATTTCTGGCGCGATAAATCTTAATAGCGGAAAATGACCAAATGGGGCGCCTAACATATCGATTTCCGTTAAAACTTGCGTCAGAATCTCTTGCAGATAAATCGGCTTTTCATCGTCGACATCGAACCTAAATTAGATATGTCGAATATAAATTTTCGTTATTGAAAAGTTACTTGTTCTTTCAATGAATTCAGAACGAAATTTCAAGTATCAAATAAGATGATACTTCGAAGTAACAGAGAATGAACAACCTTTTACCAGCTATCATTCTCCACAATGTATTGAGTACTGTAATTCCAAAGGCGTTGTGCATTGGAATTATCGTTCCAGGACGAGCGTCGATTTGATTGATTTGCACGTATTCGTCAGTATCCACGTATAAATCCGAAGATTTCAATTGTTCTTCACTTTTCCCGTACTTGTCCATTAATTCTAACTCATTTGCTTTGTCCCTTTTAATTAATTTATATATTTGTCCATCGTCGTATTCGTTATTGTTGCAATGTATTTTAGATTCATTAATCTGATTATTGCGTTCGTCGTTGATTAGTTTTTTTATGTGTTCGACGAGCGATCGGCTTTCTTCTTGTATTATCATCATCATCATATCTTGCCGACCGAAGCCGAAGTCACGAAGATGTCTTAACACGAATTTTCTTTGCTCGATCCATAAATTTCCATCCACGAGAACCAGTCCTTCGATCAGAAAAATGCGAATACGATTGATTAAATGAGATCAGACTTTAACTTTAGATAATTGGGTGAAATATCGACGAGAATCGTGAAGTTACCTTTCCTAGAGCCGAAAGTTCGCGCTTCATAGAGGAGACCAACTGGTCTTCCATCGCAATCTTCGTTAGTAAGCATTGTTCGAACGCTCTCATGGTCATTCAGAACCACGATACGGTCTATGCCGACTTTTAGACCGACTACTGGCCCATATTTCTTGCACAAAGCGGAACATGTTCTGAACATGTAACCGGTTTCCTTGCGAAGACGAGCCAATTCGATAGCACAACCCAAAATTGGCCACCACTTTGGACCTAAAACTCTTAGAAATTAAATAAACATCAACCGCAAACATTTTTGTTAATATTTATAACAAATATTTATAACAAAAGTTAATACTTAAAGAAAGTAATAAGCAATAACAAATAAAGAACAATATAAATTAGAGGATATAAGTAACACCTGGAGGATATCCTTTCGGTTTCCGCGATCCTAGATATACTAGCAGCAGTAGTAATATTATACATAACACCATCGTGGAGAACATACTGTAAACATAATAAATACTATTATATTTGCCTTGTTCTTAGTGTAAAATAAGCTTTTTTTTTTTTTTTAATTAATTACATAATATTGTGTAAATAAGCTTTTTTTTTTTTTTTAATTAATTACATAATATTGTTAATAAAATAATTATTTAGTTTTACTTTATCCCGATACATTCTTATAAAAGAAAATTTTTAGAAATACATTTTTAACAGCTTTGGTACGAGAAAATGACTCAACGAGATGAAGAATAATTTGACTCTCACCTCTTATCCGGTTACGATAATTTTGAAACGTTGGCTTGCGTCGCGCTTTTGAGAAAGAAAGTGAAATAAGCGGACTTATGGGAGAAAGTTACACACGGAAAGATCAAACCATGCTCTCACTTTCATTATTTCATAACTTCTTGCGTAAACGATGTATCTGTATGTAATTAAAATTGATGTTTTTACCCTTTTTTTCAAACATTTATCTTTGTTGACATTCTCTAACTCTGTTTCTAAATACTGATATAACATTTACAATACGATCAACAATATTATTGCAATCGATTAAAGTTTTTCTTTCTTTCTTTTTTATTTCCGTTTCGAAAAAATCATGTTCATCTTTATTTGTTAAATATTTCATGAAACATATGATAATTTGTTCTAAAATTTTTTATAAAACTGTCTCTCTGATCAGCAAGTTTTTTTAAATAAACAATAAATAATCTTTTGTGAATGAATTGTAAAAATATATGAATAATAAATTATTTTATAATTTTTAAAATATATCTTAAAGAATCATGAAAATATAAAAAAATGATACAATATAAAATTTTCAATTAGAATTTTTGGCGTCAAAATAATACTTTTCTTAATAACTTCATTTTAATTACTGAACCCATCTTACCTTACATCTGGAGATATTTACTCTTCTGTTGTGTAAGTAAAACTGGCCTGGTCCAGTCTGCAAACGGCTTTTAAATACCTCTCTTCGTTTCCACCCTTCGTTTCTCGGACAACTGCTGAATAAGTGGTAAGATATGACAATCCAAATAAAATTCATTACAATTATTATATTATATACAGGATATCCAAAAAAGGGGATCAAACTTAGATTACGTGTTACTGAGGTCAAATAGATGAAAAAAGTTCATATAAACTTATGCCCGAAAATGCTTTATGATTATATATTATGCACATTGCAGAAATTAATATTTAAAATAAAGTATTTTACGAAAAACAAAAAGGATATCAAATGAAAAGATTTAAATAAATACAATCAAATATTTTTGCATTTATTTCTTATTTTTACATATAACAAAATAAATGTAGAACTTCGAAAATTTTAATTCGCAATACATATACATAACACATGTAAAAGCATGCGAAAAAATGCTAAATTTAGAATTTATTAAAATTGACATTCTCTGTTTTTCCTGTGAGCCTTTCATTTAAATTCTTCCCCTTCTTTTATTTCTTGCTGTTCCATTGCTTTATTTTTTTCTTGAACTTCCTCAATTTCAAAAGGTAGACGATCACCTAATTCGCTATTCCTTGCACAACGATATGTGTTTCTAAAAACGCAGAATGTTACATTAATGTCACTGAAACTTTTTTATAATATTTATAATATTTTTTATAATATTTTTTAAAACTTAAAAGATACAAACTTTCCATTTTTCCATGTAGTAAAAATTTGTTCCTCTAATTTTCCGGAAGATGTACACATGCGACATATACAATGTCTAGAACGTTTCAATACTTCTCTCACAATTCGCGGCCATTTTAAATCATTTTCAGGGCGTTTACCTAAAATTATGTATTTTTAAAAAATAACTAGCAAAGAATTTGTTTTTTTTCAGATTACTTTCATTATATATAATTAGCGTTATTATGTAATATTTTACCTTTTTTGAGTACTACGTACGAATAACTCTCACGTTTATATTTAGATTTTTCACTAATAGGTAATGTTAAATAAGCAATTTCAAAATTACAAGGATAATTACTTTTTATATGTATAGGACACGTTTTATCGTGAGGACACTAAAATTATAAATATGTTAATATATTATAATAAATTAATGTTTGCTATATAATAATATAATATATGGTTATATTGATACTTACAGGTGAAAATACATGTGCATTGCGTGCTTTTTTAGAATAAAGTATGAAATCTCGAGCTTCATTAATCACCTATTTAAAACAAAATTGTTAGTTAAATATATTTAAAATTAAATAACTTTTAACAACATATATAGCTTACTCTAAATCCAGCATTTGTTCCTTGTTCTATAATAATTAAATACTGTTCTGTCTTTTGCCATAATTTTAAAATTGTTTCAAGACGAGAAATTTGACTTGGTAATTCCAGTAAAGAATATGCACTCACCACAATATCATAAGTTGGCTACAATATATTATAACATGTTTAATCTCTATTTTAGACATTTTAACATAATGTAAGTTATGTGTAATATTTCCCTTACAATTGGAGATGCAGGAAAAAATTGTCTATAGAAAACGTATTTTTGTTTAATTTCTGGTACAGTTCTTTTTATGAGGTATTCAGACAATTCATTCATATCTTTGGAAATATCAACGCAATAATATTCCTTAATAGTATCCACCCAGAATTGTGAGGCTGCCCTAGCGAAATCAGATTTATTACAAATTTTTTACGTTATTTTTACACAAAGACAAATAATTTGTATAATGTATATCTTACCACATAACTGTTCCAGTACCTGAACCAAAATCAAATAATGTTTGTGGTGTGAAGTTTTTATCACGATTAACAATTTCATTAAAAACTTTATATAAAGCAGAATATTCAGGCATGCTTCTATTTGTTAAATATGCTAGACTTGTGTATGTATCATATTGGATTGGTGCCCAATTATATACCAAACATTTGAGAAGTCTTTGAGCATTTGAATTTTCAAATATCAAATTATTATTTAAATTTGGCGTTTCATTTCCATACAGTTTTTTCTTAACTTCTTCCATTTTAAAACGAATATCTTCTTTCTCTGGTGGAGGATATCGATGATGTAAGTAATTTCCTAGTCTTCGACTGCAATTGTATATGACTTTTGGTGAAATATTTTTCTCTGTAAAGATATAAAAATATTTGTTATTTCAAATATATAAAATCTTATACTGTGATAATATAAAACATACTTCTCATTACCATGTAAAACTTTTAGAACTGTCTTTTGAAGCCAACTAGGTTGATCTACAAGCCTAGGCTTCATTATACCTGGATGTTCCTTATGTTTAATATTTTTATTTGAAAGTAATTCATTAACATCATTTATAACTTTCATCTTTTCTTTTGTTGAGTACTGGTAAAGTAAAAATAATAAATTTATGCTTTTATATTAAATTAATTGTTAATCAATATTATTCTCATAAGAAGTTGAACTTTACCAACTTTACCACTTTAGAGAACCAAAAATTATTCACTTTTTTAAAAATCTAGTAGATTTCAATGAGATCAAAAATATAAAACAAGGAATTCATTGGTTCAAAAACTATGAAAGTAATCATTTTGAAAATTGTATTTCATTAAAAAAAAAAATAAGCTTGACTCAATCGTTTACTTACAGCATCCATTCAAAAAATACCGACATATCCTCTAGAAATCATTCATTTTTCTACATAACCAATAGTTTTGAAAATATTTCAATTTTCAGTCTTAATTGATTCATCTAGATTTTTATCCAAACATTATTCTTAAAACATGATTTCCTTAAAACTTATATTTTTGGTCTCAGTTCGTCAAAAAGAGGGTAAATAATTTTTGATTTCTTGAAGTTTAATCAGAATAGTAGCATTAATACAATTAATATAACTTTTTACTTACCAATCGCATTTGTTTATATCTAGAAAAAGTAAGTTTCACCGTTGACATGATAAATAATCTTATTTACTAATATATTACTTTGTAGCGATAATATTAAACTTTAAGAGATTAAACTAAAAAAAGATTAGACAAAACTACGCAGGTGCGTGCTATGATCTAATCCTTGATAACGTCGATAATTCGCGAAGAAAACGCAAGATGGCGCGGCGGTTGTGTAAATGCTCGCGATTGGTAAAGCCGCGCAATATGGCGAATGTGCAATGCTGTTGCAATGCGACCGCCATGGTTTCACTTAATGCTACATTGTCGCAGTGCGCGCCGTGCAACATCGACTGGAAGTTCTACGAGCACTTGTAGGCGCAGCTAACCTACAAATAGGCTGTCACCGGTTAAACAGTGTTGCTCGTAATCCGCTTTAGAGTAGAGGTTATCGCTCCGATGGCCACTTCGAGTTCCCTACCCAAGCATTTGTACCGCCATCAGCCTCGCTGTGATGAGTGATGAGACCAATGAATGTGTGATGAGTACGAGTAGTACGAGTCTGGTTGGCGGTTAGCAACCCCGAGACGAACTCGCAACTTTTCTTCTTGTCCAAATTTCCCTTTTGACGCATTCCTTCTCTTCTCCCGCATATTTTATCTGATGTGACACTGTCAATGAAGGAATTATACGTAAAAATATTTATAACAATATAAGACATGTAAATTTCGACGAAAATAATCAAAACTATATGACAAACGTTTAAAATTCGGCGAAACGTACAGAATATAAGAGTAATATTGCAGTATGATGCAGTATACGTTTCATAATCTTAAAGAAATTCTACATTAAGGTACCTATAAGATGTATTTTGTATGTTTGTTCTTCTTGTACGTTCTGTATGTACATGTAATCTTCATTCGTCCCTTATTTTTCCAACTTAATCTGCTCTGTTATTGTTAAATTTCACAGAATGAATAAAAAACTAACCTACGATGAAAAGATAAATAATTGTATTCTTTTATTAACAATAAATGGATCAAATTTCTATTCAATTGCGTGTAGGATTCACACAAATTCCACTCTTGCGTGTAGGTGTTTAGTTTTATATCTCTGATTTCATCTTCTCTATTTATCGAATATTACTAGACTATGAAAAAAGTTGAAAAAAAGTGGTGCCCTGAAGCAAAGTTCAATTTTGTCTAATGTTATGATCATTTGTTTTGGATTTTCACTTGTTACAATTACATTCACAAAGCTATGTGCCTATGAACATCTTCAAGAAAGTGGCACTCTAAATGTATAATTGTAGTATAATAATTACAAGATAATGTACTGCCCATTAAGTACATTGAAAACAAATATTATTTACAATTTTGGTAGCCTATTCTGTTATCAAAAATGTCAAAAATATATGCTACGTGTTAAAAAAGTAGGTGTTATGAAATTTCACTTCTGTACCTGTACTTGTTGCAAAATAATATAACATTTTTTTAAAAAAATGTGTCAATTTGACACAAGGGACGGATGAGGGTTAATCGAAATAGTATTTGTGCAATCGGTTGCAAATTCTGTAATTAATGTCGAGTTAATTAATTCATAGAAAAATGAAATTCGCAGAGCATTTAAGTGCTCATATTACACCGGAATGGAGAAAACAATATATAAATTATGAGGTAAGAGAAATAACAATGGATTATTTTTGATCCAATATCGATTTAATAACTTAATAATTATATTAAATGTTTCAAAAAATTCATATTAAAATAAAATTATTTTATAGGAAATGAAAGCATTGCTTTACGCAGCAGTAGAACAAGCACCAGCTGCAGATATAACAGAATCACATATATTGGAACGTTATTTTAATAAATTTGACGAACAATTTTTTCATTATTGTGATAAGGAATTGACAAAGATAAATACATTTTATTCAGGTAAATTTTGTATATTACTGTAACTGCTTAACTTACGATTTACGTTAATGAATGAAATAATCTTTCTTACTTTGTTAGAAAAATTGGCAGAAGCAACACGTAGGTTTGCAACCCTCAACAATGAGCTATGTGAAATTCTATCAGTTTCTGAAGGAGGACAAGGAAGCCGTAAAATCCGTTATCGTAACAATATTTTACATAAAAAACCAGTTTCAGCAAGAAAACTTCAAGAATTGAAATTAGCTTTCTCTGAATTTTATCTCTTTCTTATTTTACTTCAAAATTATCAGAATCTTAACTTTACTGGATTTAGAAAAATATTGAAAAAGCACGATAAAGTAGGTAAAAATAATTAATTTATGTAAGAATTTGCATTTATAATAATTAATAAAAAATTGTTATCCTAGCTTTTGAATATAGATCTTGGAGCAAAATGGAGAGCAGAACACGTGGATACTGCGTTATTTCACACGCACAAAGACATAGACAGACTTATTGCAGAAACAGAAGCATTAGTTACAAGAGATTTAGAACACGGAGACAGACAACGTGCTATGAAACGTTTAAGAGTTCCTCCACTTGGAGAACAGCTTTCTCCATGGATTACGTTTAAAGTGGGACTTTTCTCTGGGGCTTTCATTGTTCTCCTTATAGCTGTGATACTTTCAGGTAGTCAGACACATGCCATGCAATATATATGCCAAGAAATTTTTAATAATTGTTTTATTTTATAGGCGCACGTTATAGAAACAACAATAATTGGCGAGTTTTGTGTAGATTATATCGTGGACCACTTCTTATGATTCAGTTCCTTTTTCTTATGGGAATTAATGTATATGGATGGAGATCTTCTGGTGTAAATCATGTTTTAATATTTGAATTGGATCCCCGAAATCATTTATCAGAACAGGTTGTATATTTTATTATCTATATGTGTTATGTATGTCATTGATATGTATAATACATTTTTAGCATATTGTTGAAATGGCTAGCGTATTTGGATTGGTTTGGTCTCTATCAATTTTGGGTTTTTTGTATAGTGAAACATTAGGAATACCACCGTTTGTTCAGCCTGTAAGTCTCTATAATATACAGCACTTTTAAAAAAATTACATAAATATTATTTTTTCAGATGTTGTTGTACACATTATTAGCTTTATTTTTGTTTAATCCAACAAAAACATTACGTTATGAAGCTAGATTTTGGGCACTTCGTGTCTTAGGTAGAATATTTTGTGCTCCGTTTTTCTATGTCGGATTTGCTGACTTCTGGCTTGCTGATCAACTTAATTCTCTACATACTGTTTTCTTAGATTTTCAATATTTTGTTTGCTTTTATGTACAAAATTCTTCGTGGACCAATGTCACTGGTTTGTAATTTAGATATTGTGAACTGTAATTTTAGAGCTCAATAGAAGTTAGTAACTATCTAATTGATGCATTTTTCTGGTAGATGCAGAAACTTGTATAATGCGCGAATTATCAATGAGACCGTTTGTAGCTTGTTTGCCGGCATGGTTTCGATTTGCACAATGTCTACGGCGGTACAGAGACACAAAAGAAGCCTTCCCTCACCTTGTAAATGCAGCGAAATATGCTACCAGTTTCTTCGTTGTAGTATTTTCATATTTACATTTAACTAATTCTAGTAAGTGTCTCTAGGAATAATGAATATAATAAAGGAATCATGACACAACATTTTTTTACAGAATATTACGTAATGTCTACTGAAAATCCTTATTTTTATTTATGGATAATCGCAAGTATCATGAGTTCTTGTTTCACGTATACGTGGGATGTAAAATTGGATTGGGGATTATTCGATAGTAATGCAGGAGAGAATAAATTTCTTAGGGAAGAAATTGTTTATTCCTCTCCGGTAAGTTTGATTGTTCTATACGGAGTAAGATAATAATCTTATGTAAGATATTTATATCATATTGCAGTACTATTACTATTTTGCAATAATCGAAGATTTTATACTCCGTTTTGGTTGGGCATTTTCGTTGTCTCTTACTGAAATGGGATATGTACATGCAGATTTAATGGTTTCTATAGTTGCACCATTAGAAGTGTTCAGGTAAGTTAGAAGTAAGTTGATATCGATAGTGATACATTTTTAGAAATTGTGACTTTGCTATATTTACACATACGTATGAACTTCGTACTATGAAATATCTTATAGTATGAACTGCACATCATTATGTAATCTCATATTTAGTGAAGCTTGATGACATTTTTCGCTTGCATGAAAATTAAAATCATTTTGTATTTCAGTCACGCAACGTTTGCTAAAAAAGAAAATAATGTGTTTACTAAATAATAATAAATAATAATAAATTGCAAAAGATTTTTATTTGTTTCTAATCTTTATCCCCCTTTTATTTATTCCATCGTGTGTTTCATTAATTGAGCTTTCCTTCCTTTTGTTTCTCAATTTTTAAATAATTTTATATCATTAGTAATTACATATACGTTTTATTTATCATAAAAAATATTTTGTATCAATTCGTCTTACTAATCAGTTGATAGAAGGTACATGTGGAATTATTTTCGTCTGGAAAACGAACACCTATACAATGTAGGCAAATTTCGAGCTGTTCGAGATATCTCCATAGGGCCTTACAAAGGCAATAAATACGATGAACCAAAGGCGGCTATACATCTTATGGATTGTACGAACGACAACGATGATGAGAGGACGACATACTCTGATCGTTGAAATTATCATCTTGTAATTGCATTTTTTATCTTCATATATTTTAGTTTTATAAACACGATCATTCTCATGCAGATAAACACTCCATTCAATGATAAAACGAATTCCTTTTTTCTTATTTGTATATTGCACATTAATTTGCATGTTCAGCATGTTTAAATCAATCGATAGTTTAATTTATGCTTTCGAGCTAATATTTGTTTGTTATTTTATTACGCTGGGAATTGTCATGTATAAAGGCTTTTGCTCAATTTTGATTTCAAAATAATTGCTACTCCCTTCCAATAGGAGATTTATATGGAATTTTTTCCGTTTGGAAAACGAACATCTGAATAATTGCGGCAAGTTTAGAGCTGTCAGAGATATATCTGTGGCACCAGTTGATTGCTCTGATCAAACGCAAATTTTGAGGATGATGGACGCAACAGACGGGGTGATCAATCGAAAGAGAAAGCAAAAAGTAATGGACAAAAAACTATCACGTACATCTTCTAAAGGTGAATCTCTAATTTGTGATCTTGACACGTAAATGTACTTGAGCAAGATGATAAATGATTTGCAAAAATTGAATATTAATCGATCTCTGTGTGTAAATATTGAGAATACTAGTTTTACTAGTGTTGTTAAGTACAAATATACGTATGTACATCAGAATGATTCTGAGTTAGATTAAATGTGGACAATGTATAAATCTCGAATCGTGAATGTATTATAGAATTATCGTACAATATTTACATTTATGCTTGTACTTTTGCTGTTAAACGCTGCATTCTCGAGAATTTTGGGATGTTAAGGGATGTTTGTCATAATAAGTTTAAATTTAAAGTTCAGTGGTAGATATAAATATATCACACACATAAATACAAATTTAAAATGCAGTGATAGATATATCGTACAAATAAACACGAATGTAATTAAAATAAAGTATTTTGATATTTCTAATAAATTATTAGAATTCCCTCCCCCCTATCTTCCAATATATTGTACGTTTAATAAATAATCTTTCCTTTCATTTATTTCGATAGAAAATAATAATATTATTTTTTCTCGAGTTAACTCAAGCTTAATCCAGAATGCTTTGAACACTTCGACAGCTGGAGAAAATAAGAAATTTGCTCATGGCAAATGTATCGCGTGTAATCCATGTTAGATACAGACATACTGTTGACACTCGTTGAACAGTCGTGATTAACAGTACTGCACTGATGGTGCAGTGATCAGAACTCTTATGAAGCATTGTCATCGAACTTTCTTTTTATAGTGCGAGAGATATTAATTATGTAATTAAAGAAAATATTGTCCGAACACAGGAAAAGAAATAAATTTCAAAAGGATCAAGAATTTTTAGAAGATTACATTTCTGGTAGTTTTTTTTTTTTTTGTAAGTACTTCTACATTTCCATCCCCGTAAATTTCAAAGTATTATGTTAGCTTTCTCGAGCTGTCTCTTTCGCATGCGTTCGAACGTAAGCGGATCAAGGTATTAAGTGATTTTGCTTCTGTCATAGAAGTAGTTAAAAATACTTTAAAAGCGAAAGAAGAGAAAGATTCATTCGAATTCCTTGCTCGTCGAACTGATCTCTGTCTCTGAAAACAATACGAAAATTTCCCATCAAGATACATTTGTCATTTCGAGAAAGCTATTCATCGTAGTTGCAATTTTCTAAAACGTTCGATACGTCGTAGAATTTCCAAGAGCACCACTACGTTCCGTAGTATATATATATACATAGTTTCTACGTTTCCAAATGTCATTTCCAGACATACGGACAGCATTTATATTTGGAACTTAGAGGGCAAAGTGGACGGACGGAGGGCATCGAACACGGAAACGAGCCTGCAGCAGGGCAAGCATCGTGTTGGTTTCGTCGGTGGCGATATTGCGGTGGAAAGGGTAATGGTGGTATTGATTGCAACGGAACTTGACCGCGCAAACTCTCTGTCTGCCCTCAATGAAATGACGTGCTTACATATGGAACCACGACGGACGGGACGACGATAAAAACCTGTGGATACCACACCTGGCCGACACCTGCCAGTTGAAACGGTGATGATGACATCGACCCTCTGCACCTGTACATGGCTGCTGCTACCCTGCTGCGTTCTCATCACCCTCTCCACCGGTGAACTCAATTTTTATCGAGGTGAGCATACCCCCGTATACCGTTCCGAGCGTTCGCCCGAAAACACTTCTCTTTTCGAGGGTAATGACACTGCCATGTATCATTGTTCTCGAATCAAGGTTCACGATCCTCCGCTTCTTGTCATTTCGTTTCTGCTACTCCCTCTCTCTCTTTCTCTCTCTCTCTCTCTCTCTCTCTTACGCAGGTTCGTTGAATTTACGCAATGACGTTCGAATCTGATTCGAAGGATCAAAGCACCTTAAGGTGTCACGGTGTAATCGATCGTGTCACGTTTACTTTCAGTTTAGCCAGATTACCTCTTCGTTTTCATCAATGTCTCACCCGTTTTTTCCCACAGTCGAGCGCAAATGTTGGATATCAAGTTTCGCAAAGGATGTTTGGATTCGTTCGAAGCTTGCATATGCTTTCGCGTGCGAATGACTCGAACGGACGTTTCTCGTTTCTCGTTAATTTCAATTTAGTTTGAACTTTTACTTCGCGATTTTACATGTTCATCTATAAAAGAGTAAACGATCTATTTAGAAACGAGTAATTTAATTAAGCGATGTATACATCTACTACAGCAAAGACAATTTGTCTTGTGTATGACTATATCGTTCGTGCATTATAGTTTCCTGGAATAGCAACGAGATAAATATATTTATCAGAATTGCATTGACGCATACTTTATATGTTCAACGACGTGCTTGTTAACCGCAAGAACTTCCTGTACAAGTTCTATCGTATTGTTGGAAGTTAAACCGGCAGCATGTGAGCGTTATATAATTCATTTTGATCGAGTTGTTACATTTCAGTTTCTTCGAGTAAGTGCGGCAATAAAAGGCGAATCCCTTTGAAGACGCAACAAGTTGCACAAGCAGGATAATTAATTTCGAAGAAAAAAACGATCGAACAGGCGCAATAATCACGATCATTTTTTCAGATGAACTCGCTCTCAGGCAATTGATGAAGTACCTTGAGGGGCAGAGATCCCATTTTCTCTCGCTGTTGGCGAGCCAAGTTCATAAAAAGCATCGTCTGGATTTGGATCGCCAAAAGGAGAGGGATCTTCTCGAGGCTCTGATCAACAAAGGCATCTTGGCCAAGACCCTGAAGAACGGGAAACCGAAAGGATGGAATTATCGGCAGACTCGATACAACGAGCCGATCAACGAATCACCGCGAGAGAGGGAGCGTTATTTTTTGGAGTATTCAAGCTTTAAGTTGCCTTATTTCACCCGCGAAATGAACGAGGAAGATGGAACGAACTTCCAAGACGATGACTACGGGTACGATCAGAATCCACCATTGAAACACTTGTCTTACGACGAGATCAACTTCGACAGAGGAATGAAGGAAGAGCCGCTGGAATTTCGCGGAAGTTACGGCGGATTGGTGAACGAGGAGGATGACAAAAGCGACGTGCAGACGCAAAAGCTGCAAACGACCACTCCGTATTTTAGTTTCGACTCGAATTTGCACGAGAGACATCCGTTCGCGGTGAAGCCCAATGATCCTAGATATTATCAGGACGGTCCTTTTTTCGTAGGTACGTCAAGCTTAATATGTTTCGTTAATTTACTTTGATATGTTTGTTATTTCCATATTTCTCGCAACTGATAGATGACGAAGGCAACTCGGATTTGGAGGAATCGGCGACAAATAGTACAAAGCGGGAGGAAGAGAGTACAATGATAGGGAAAGTGCACATGGTGCAAGAGGAAAATCTGAGGAACATGGACTCGAAGTTTAAGGACACTTCAGTGATTCTGATACCAGAATTGGAACGACGCACCGAGTACAGTCCTATGTTTGTGCCTGTGAACCAGGATTTGAATAACGATATATACTTTATTGGTATGCCAATCGGTTTTCTCTGAATCGCTCTTGAAATTACACGCGGAATATAAAAATGTTGTGTTCCTTCTTTTCTTTTAGCTGTCGTTGCTGGTTGCAGCGCTGCAGCAATGTTCGCCCTCGTGTTAATCGCTTTGACATGGTGCAGGTAATGTAACAAATGATGCTTCACGTTGAGAAGTGACAAAGCAATCAATTTTTAAATAATTTCTTCAATTTTCGATAGGTTAAAGCGAGGTGCCAAAGCGGCTGCTGACATAGAGTATCCAGCTTACGGTGTGACTGGTCCAAATAAAGAGGTATCACCTTCAGGAGACCAAAGACTCGCGCAGTCTGCTCAAATGTATCATTTCCAACACCAAAAACAACAAATTATTGCCATGGAAAAGTAAGTTGATTAAATAATTACGCGAGTAATTGAAACAGCGAGTCTTATTTTTTTTTTTCGGTCTATTTCGACCTTCGAGAGATCTCTATAGCTATAGGAAATCTTTAGTGAAAATTTTTTTTGAAAGTGTCAAAGTGGTTTTAAAAAGTTTTACTCTAACCAGAGAGTATTGCGTGGATAATGATTTGTGTAGTCGTGTTTCTGCAACCAGAGATCCAGGTTCTGTATCTGAAGCAGAAAGCGAAGAAGAAAACGAGGAAGGGGACTACACCGTTTATGAATGTCCAGGATTAGCTGCTGTAAGTTAAATTTCTATTTAGCTTATAAAAAATTGATTGCTGCAATAACGATATTTATATTTATATTTACCATTACGTCGTCTTCTTTTTTTGTTAAGACTGGTGAAATGGAGGTGAAGAATCCGTTGTTTCATGATGATCCAACACCGGCAACACCAGCACAAACCAACAAAGAAGAGGACCATATATAGTTTGAGTAAATTCTAAATATATTTGATTTGAATATCTTTTCTGGTGCTTAGCTCACTGTTAATGTACCATATCGGAAACATTTATCTATGTATCGAAATGTACACGACTTTAATATTTAATATGACGCGGGAAGTCAAGATAGAAAGTTAAAGAGGTCTGGTTACGAGACCATTTTTTGCGTTTTGTGCAAGGGTTTACCACACGAAACGATGAACATTCCACGTCGTTAAAAACTATCGTGTTTGTTTGAAAACACATATTTTTTAACTCCATGATGTACTATAGTTTGTACTTTCATAGCAAGTACGGTTAGCCATATGATTGACATTATTTTTCTACTCACCGTTACACTTGCAACATAGAGTACAGATTGGAGGTCATATTATAACTATAACATCTAATATCACTTTATACCTGATTCTAATTTTTAAATATAGAAATAACGTTTGTTGCATGTTCTCAGCAAATTTTCCTTTCTCTGCATATCAGTGATTATTGATCAATTGTCTTAATCGAGGAAACTCGTTAATTTCACTATGATTTTTAAAGTGCCGACAACACTCCGGCACGATCGGAGCTTCGGTTTAAGCTTATGAAATTATCGTGCTATTAACGCTATATTTGAATGCTTACTAATTTACAGCTTACAGCTGTAATTTTATGAATTCATATTACAAAAATATATATGTATGTACAACTACATCAAGTTTGATATTTTCTTAAGAAGAGGAAATATTTCAAATCAAAGTGATTGAAAGAATTTGACACGCTATGGCAAACAAAAGAAAGTTTATTTTTCGTATAATCCACGACTTGATGTGTACAAATAACACCATGAAACTGTAATTTGTGTTAACATGGTTGTACCAATGTTTAGCAGATCTTGCCTGCGCGCATCAAATGACAAAGATGATAAAATCCACTTCCATTTCGCATGTGCTGTTGTTTTCGACATTACTGCTGTGATTTACATTATCTAAATGAAAATTCTGTATATATATTATATATTTGTTACAGAGAAACTGTTTCTTTAATATTGGCTATTATGCATTGCGACGTATACATATATAGTATATATAATTTATTGGCTTGAAACAATGATAATACGTATTTTATTTTTCTATGATACCTATGATACCTGTTGATCTTGAGACAGTTTTAAGACAAAAGAGCCTATTATTATACCCAACATGAGATATAAAAAAAAAATGACTATTTATTTTGGCAAATTTTAAGCACTATATGTAATTAGCGTCAACTATTTACTCTCAGAGTTACTATTTACACCCCCTTGAATATCTATGGAATACTATGTATAATAACAGTATATTATGACAAAAGACGAAACATCTCCTAAAGACTCGTCTGTTTAACAATCGATCGTAGATCGGAAATTGAGACACAACAGCATGAATTTATTGTTAGCCTTTCAATGCCTTTACAGCACTGCATCGTCGACTATATAAATTCGTTAAATTTTATAGAAAGGACACTATGAAAGGACAATCTGTGTACAAATAGACTATTGTATAGTGATTTGTAGCATGATTGTATGTGTTGTGAGCTGTAGCATAGGTGCAATGAAAACATTGCGATTTCATGTTCGCGATATGTTTCGTATATATATATATATATATATATATATATATATTAATATATATATATATATCGTTATCATTATTATTTTTGTTCTTCCATTAATTAAAAAGGTGGTGTAAAATACAAATAATAAATGATGTATTATTATTTTATTAAATAAATTGTTTATTTTATAAAGAATTTCCGATTCTTTTTTTCTGTGCAGCAATCATTTTAAGATGAAAGCAAACACACGAATTTAATTTAATTTTGTGCATTTTGCTACGTTGTGAAAAGCAAAGGAATGCTTGATTAAAGGTTAAAAAAAAATAGTAAATAAATTTTTATTTAAACAATAATTAAAACTTTACAAAAATATATACGTTTATTGCTATTGATATGTCTATTTACAAGTACCATGACCACAAAATATGGTACGAATTGAAATTCTGCGGTAATAAATATTTTATAGACGATATAAGCATTCTGTTAATTGCATTTGATAAAACATTGTCAGCTTACAGGTCATATAAAGTTCCATTTTATTCGAGTCTACGAATATAAGAATCATAATCACCCATCATTTGGCACTTAAAAGTGCCAAAAGTAGTGGAACTTTGTTTTATTCAGCAAATTTATTTTATGTGCAATTTTTTATTATAGATGAATTTTAATTTTAGAAAATATTTTCTATTTTTGAAGCAAGATAAAAAATATTAAAATATTAAAAATACATTTTGTTCGGAATGATTATGTACAAACCTTGCATTTTCCTCAAGTTTCAACCGTTAAAAAATAAAAAAATATTTAAGGTATTAAAATGCCGTACTCAAATACATACATTATGTATGTATTTCGGACGCAGTAGTCATAAACTATACAATCACTTCTCATCGTCACGATAAGATGCATTAACTGTTCCGAATTTTTCGCTCATGTGAATGATCTCTTCGGAGGCGTCTTCATCTCCAGGAGTGTCTACGTATTTATAAAATTTCGCCATTATAGAGAATATAATTATATCGATGAACATCAATCCCGCAAACAAAATGAATTCAAAAACCTAAACAACAGAAATAAACAAATATTTCGTATTAGGAAAAATAGGTATGAAGGCTGAGTAATGTAACTTCTCGAAAAGTTTGACGTTATGAATAATGCATGACTCGTAGTAACGTGAAAGCAAATGATCAACCACACCAGTTAAGCACTTGAATCATTAAAGAAGTGTCCCGAGTGTACGATTGTTTTTTCAAAAGCATATACAGAGATATTTGATCAGGCGTTTAAAAAAAATAAAATTGTTTTTTACCTGACGATCAAAAATCGAGATTTCCGCCACAATGACTACAATGAGATTACCAATGGCCACTGTTAACAGCCAACAAGCTTGTAAAAGAGATTTCATACTGACAGGTGCTTGCGTGAATGCAAATTCTAGGCCAGTCACCGAGAACATGACTTCACCCATTGTGATAATAACATATTGAGGAATCAACCATAATATGTGCATCGAGTTTGGTTCGGTTACAGTTATAACGTTAGCCTTCGATTCTTTTTCAGTAACAGATCCGACAACGGTATAAACTCCACCAAGTTTGAGAGGTACTTCTTTTATTACAAATCCATTTAAACGTATATCGTATACGCCAGGTGTGACTTGAGCTAATTCTTTAGTTTCGTGGAAAGAAGTACTATTCATTTTTAATCTCAAGACAACGGTACCATCCTGTATCAATTCTAAATCAACAGCGGGTTGCGACGGATCGACATAAATAAGTCCACGTATCAGAGGCTCGCCAGTATCCGATTTGTCTATCGAATCTATATAACTATAAGATAAACCATCCTGCGTTATAGCCCAAGAAGTCGCCCGGTTTTCTGACACGCTGATCTCTCCTAAAAATATATAATAACCATACATTACACATGATAACTACTGTTATACAACCGTAAATTACAGGAAAGAATTTTGAAATCTGTTAAATTTTTTCCACTATCTCTTCTTGACATACCTTGAGTGTTATTCAGTTGCGTGATACCGGCTTTATCGCAAATTGAAAAGTCTGCTTCATAACTCAATTTTCTTTCGCCTTTCGCTTCGATATACCTGTCTTCCCACATATCCATACTTTTAAGAGCTATAGATAATTCAGGATCGTGCACTGTCACAGTCACGTCACAATCCAGAGTATTGAAAACACGCAGTTGCGCGAGATCTTTCGATGGCAGAATCGGATACGTTTTCTGGAAAATAACAAGAAAATACTCAACGTAAAAAAAAAGAGGCATTATATATCGTGTTTATTGTCAATTTAATCACGTACCTCGAGGTCCAATTCAACGAACGCCGCTGCTACAAATGACAAAGAAGCTAAGAAACCGCCGACAGATAGTATTCTTAGCGGTGTTCGTAAGCCAATCTTTCCCATAAGCGGATAAAGACAAGTTTCGAACAGGGGTATGAAAACGAGGACCAAAAGAGGATTGAACACTTGCATCTGATCTGGTTGAATCAAGAAATTGCCGATTTCTCCGTTCATTCTGGTTGCTTGGAAGGTCCATCGAGAGCCTTGTTGATCGAAAAGTGCCCAAAATATCGGTATCGGAATGAATAATATCATCACCTGCAGGGCCGCTTTAATGTCGTTTATCAGTGATTTGTCGTATTTGTCATCCGCATAGTCGAGCCAATATTGCTTCTTCACGCTTTTCGACGTGACTTTTCTGTAGATAGCGTGCTGAAATTTCGAACACGGTTAGTATTTATCCTTGCAACGCGGTAAATCGACTTTAAATAAAGCAAATGGTTAAAATTAAAACTTACGGAAATGCACTTAGAAACATTCAAAACGACATTACCTGTCGGTTTGATTATTTTGTACAAAGGCTTCCCAATGATGAATATTACTGAAGGGGAAAGATTAAACGGTTCTGTTATTGTAGGAACAGTTGAAAGTTTCGAGTTTGTAAAACTTACCGATAGACAAAGTCATAAGGATAGCTGGTACCAAAAATGCCAGAGAGTAACAGGTAGTGTCGCCGAAGCATGAAACATTGCTACGAAGCAGAGGTGTGAGGAAGGTGGAGATCAACGATCCGGAGTTGATGGAAAAGTAAAATAGGGAGAAGAATGTGGACAAGTATCGTTCCTGTTGCGGCAGTATGAATTGGTCACCACCGAATGCGGCCACGCAAGGTTTTATACCACCTGTGCCAACGGCTATAAGGACTAGACCGAGTAGTGAAAATTCTCTGCAAAATGACACGTTTGACAACCGCAATTAGACGATTGTCGATGTTCCAGATTGCTAATTGATATTTGCATATTCTTAATATTCATGACTAAATTAACATAAATAAATAGAAGACAAGGACAGTTAATTTAATTTAAAAAAAAAGATAAAGATGAAAATAAAATATTAATCTTACTTAGCAGGTATTCCCAATGGAGGCGCCGCGCTTAAAGATAACAATAGTTGTCCTATAGCGTAAATAATGCTTAAGTAGAAGATGGTGCGGAATTTTCCCAATAAGGAATCGGCTAACATCGCCCCAAATATAGGGAAGAAGTATAGCAACATCGTGAACACATGATATATGACAGTAGACATATTATCGCTGTACTTCAGGTATCTTCCTAGATAAAGCGTCAGTACAGCTAAAATAAATGTTTAACGTTATGTTTAATACACTCACGAAATAACGATGATTGTGTAAATACATAATTCAATTAAAATAACTGACATACGAAATTAAATTTAATTCCAAGAAATTAAATATTTTGGAATTTTATACTCGTAAAGATATTAAAAAGATAGTAAATGAGAAAATATTACAACGATGAGTATAAAATATCTACATACTGCGCATCCCATAGAAAGAGAATCTCTCGCAGAATTCATTGCTAACGATGAAGAATATCGACCTGGGATACTTCAGCTTCTGGAAAGTTAATTACAGAAATAAAAATATAAAAATAATGACGTGACAAACCGGATTGGAAAAACCAAATGCGCGAAGAATGTTAGCTGCATGTTTCACGTGACCCGTTTAATTTCGTTGTCGTTTGATTAGAAGGAATTTTATTTTTTTTCTGTTGCAAAATGCGAAGGTCACGCACTACGCGCACAATTTATTTACGCCGTTGATTCTATTTAAAATTACATAATTGAAATTGAAGACCAGCATTCAGTGATCATTTAGTTTCACCAGTAACGGATTCGCAATTATGTCGTGACTAATCAACAAAAATTGGCTCGTCTTGTTATACACGGGTTTTGTGTTGAATCAAATAAAAATGTAAATTGTTACAAAAACGTACTAAAAATGTGACAGATCTGTTTTTTTTCTTTTTTCGCTTACAGAGACTTTTCTACTAGATTTGAGATTAATGGAAGTGATAACATTCTGACGAGTTTTTTTAATGAATTAATAAGTGACTTGCATTTGGATTAGACGTATTCTTTTTATAGAAGAACTAGTATCAATTGGTTATAAAATCATGTTCTTTTTGCAGAAGAACTAAATCAATTGGTTATAAAAAATAGAAAAACAAAAGATAAACGTTATATTAATGACAGTGACTTAACGAATTTAATTTTTATTAATTGTCCGTCAGGTTTCATGATCAGTTGTCATAAATTGCGAAATACAAAGAAAATACTCATAGCAATATCACACATAGTATCTACTAACACAATATAGAACAAGTAATAAAACTCGTTATCTGTCACTGAACTTAACATATTATTACATATTTTGTAGCATGCACCAGAAACAGTCTAACCTAAAACAAAAAAAAAAAAAAAAAAAAACTAGAGGGAAACTATATCAACGTTTTATATTATTCCAATTAAATTCTATATTATTTCTATGCGTGAATGTACGTGATACATTAATTTTTAGAAAAGTACATGTATTCTTTTTTAGAAAAACGGGAGAATGTTCAGCATTATTTAGGAAACAATTATTGTGACAGGAAAAATTGTCGTTTCTTTTTGTTTTTTAAAGCAAGTTTCTTTTTACAGAAAAATGATGTATGGTTTTATTTTTTATACTAAAAACTGAAAAACAAAGCAAGAGCGATTGAAGTAATGCTGATAGAAACGTTATCTATTTAAAAATCGAATGTGGATTCATCGAAAATATACTTTATATGTTATAACTTTTATTTAACTACTTCAGTCGATAGCAGCTCGTTGTAGATTACATTTTCCACGTGAAAGTTCTTCTAGTTTTATCGAGGAGTAAAATAAAATAAGGAAAATTTTATGAAATTTTTACCTTTTTCGTTTCTTTATTACTTTCCACAGTCATTGTGATCGCTATCTAGTATCTGTATCGATCGTACGAATCATATGAATTATGAAAATTTGTACGGAACACTCCAATAAGTTTTACGTGCAAATAGCATATTGGAAGAAATTGTACAATGGTCAAGGAACTCTGGAGAACAGTTTCGCGCGAGGAACTCGAATAAGTTTTCTTGGAGAAGCGAGTCACAATATATCCAATAGATCACTAGTTAACCGTGATGTTTACATCGATATTTACGAACGACGAGCAACGTGCATCACGGTCGGTAGTTAAATATACACTGTTGATTTCGTCGCGTACCTCCGACATGTAAGCGCTACGATTAAGTCTGATGGTGGCATTGACGAATATTGTTAGGTAGTGGTATGTCTTGCGTGCTCAAAGCAATGTGAAAGTCTTCTCTCGATACACGGTTAACATCTTAACGGTGTCGCGCATAAACATTTGTAACGAAATGCTAGAAAAGAAAAGTTTTTGTGGAAAACAATAATTGTAAGTGTAGTTCGTGCAATTTGCAAATGAATCATAATCAAGCGTTTTGTTGTTACGTTAAAAACGAATTATGAAATGTGAAATTATTACGACGCTTATCGAAGTACTATATTCTGATAAGATTGCTGAATTGCACCATTATATTATTTTTTTTTATTACACTTAAAATATATTGTAAGTATGACTGCAGAGAGAGATTAAAACAATTTTTAGCAATGTTCTGTTTTGTCTGCATTCTTAAAGATAAAAAAAAGATGAAAAATAATCTACGTTTTTTAATCCGAATTTAATCATCCTGATTACTAAACACCGATATCTCGATTAAAAAATTATTTACAGGACTTTTTGCTTCGAACGATAACGATTAAATTCATAGGAACTTTACTATTTTCCAAGAAAAATACTTATGTTGTTAAGTTTTAGATGAACAAGAAGCAAATTTTCCTACACAAAGAAAAGTGAAATCTGATTTCGATTTCCAGTTAAGGTATCCGTGACATTATTTCGCGAGACATCCATTTTGCAGAGGCGTGACTTACGATACTGGACAAGACTTATCTGCATTTACATGCAAGTCACAAATGTCTTTGTCAATTATATCATAATTTTTTTTTTGTAAACAAAGCGTTGATATTATTCCTTATCGCATGTATATAAAATTCAATTAACTGACAACGAGTGAGAGCGTTCGTAGTTGTGTATGTTCATGAATGATTCCCGAACATGATCGAAGAACAAGTTTATCGAGATTAAAGAAATTCGCACTTTGTATTTTCGTTTTTCAATGTTACGCAAGAGTTGATTACTGGCATCCCATGCGAGTGAAAGTGAAATAATAATCAATCGAATAATCAATTCATGTTAGGATCGAACATCGATTTATTTATAATTTTATTTATTCGCATGACAGAAAGCAAATTATGTGTGAATTAGACATCGTGGAATCTCAAGTTACAGGAAGATATAATGATTTATTTGCGGTATATATAATACTAATTCAAAATATAATAATTACCAATGTTAATTCATCACCATTCTACAATGCTACAGATAGAAAGACGATACTTTATATACGTTTAATGAATCGTTCCTTGACATCGATAAGCAGCAATATTCAATATTTACCTTTTGATTCTCGTCCATGCTACCCTCATTGTCCGGATGATCTGAAAAGCATACATAGTACGTTAAATAGAAAAAAAGGTCGATAACGTTCCTGTGATACAATTACGCGTTTATTTTACATTCGATTTCAGTGCTCAATCTATTGTATTAACTGTGTCAACGTAGTTAACCGTGACAACGTGTCAACTATTCTTTTCGGCATTCTTTCCAACAAAAATTATCCTTGTTTTAAAGTTGCTCGTTCTGTAACGCACTGACTTTCACATGTGGAAGAAAGTTTCTATCATTGCAGATAAGGCCTTTCGACCATTGCATTTTTCAATACAATGATAATACGTAAATAACGCTCGCGCTTTGGCGAACACTGAATTTAATTGAACGAATCGAAGGATCGCTCTGCAGAGAAAATTCGTTGATCGTGCGTTGTGTTAAGATATCGCGTTACGACAATTGTAATTTAATGGGATTAAAACACCGGTTATTATTGCCACAGCACTGAGTGACTGCTGCTAATGAAAATTATGTAACTAAAATCTGTCATGCCAGTTATTAATATTAAGGGCAGCTGTAGTAATTTATTGCTCTCGAATTGGAACACGGTTTAATCAACCGTTCAACCAAGTCAAAAATGAAACAATTTGACCCGAGTTACCCTGCCAAATACCGTATCACGGTTTGTTGATTGATCATTTTGAACAAAATGTAGCAACGTAGGAATGTATGCCCAATTCAAATTCAAGCAGAAAAATTTTAAGCCCTGGCTTAAAAAGACACTCGAATCAGTTTTAAATTAAATTAGATAGCACGCTAGAGTTATCGAAGTTTAACTTTCTGCGATACATTTTTTCGTTATTTAATAACTCTAAGGAAAAAATTTAAATGTCAAAACTAAATGTTTGAACATTATAGAAATATTACATTAAAAATTATTTTATAATAATTTAGCCTCAAACGAGAATTCTTTCCTTCTTTCCTCAGAAATAAAACATTACATTTAGTACTCTACATAAATATCAAAATGAAACAGATGAATTCTTAAATGCAAATCGAATACCTTGTATTTCGTTGACAGAATGTTTGTTTTCACTCATATTTGCTTCGCAATTTTTTAAGCTGAACCTGTTCTTACGGTGTTAAGCCTAATACTGATCCGCTTTTTCAATTATATTATCTTTTTACGGCTATCTAGCCTTATCAATAAAAACATGCAAGCTAAGAATTAATTCTGGGGACGCTTATCATGTTCCATTGATCACGATTTTAAGATACAGATTTGTCTTATAGATTCACTTTTTATGCGATTGCTCAAATTAAATTATTATGGTGTCCAGAAAACAGACATAATTGTTACTATTGATTATTGATGGCAATAAAGGTGATACGATCAGTAAATGATTCAGTTTCTGTTTAATTAAAATATTTAGTAATGTACAAGTAGACTTACTCAGATAATTTCAAATTTCATTAGTGGTAAGAAATTATATCATGTGATTACACAAGCGCGCAATTGAAAAATATTTCCTCTTCCGTTCAGGACTTTCATAGATTAATAATTTTATCTCTAATTACATCTTATTTGCAGATAAACGTGAATTTTACTTATTATGTGAATTGTAATTATATAGTTAATTATAATTTAAAATTACATAACTGTTAATTATAATTTAATTTTACATAACCTGCGTTGTTAAGAACTGTAATTTCGTTAGATACCAAAATTCATTATACGTCTCAAAATTTTTCCAACGAATTCAATTCAAACGATGACTCCGAAAATTTCTGCCGTAGTGAGAAAAAGTTTGGTCGCGTGACTCGAAGCAAGAGGCTCTATCTAGCTCTATGTGATTTACAATAATGAATAATCGTATATCACGAAATCATCCAAATTTCAGGCAGAACTGCCTGATATGCAGTTGATACATTTATAAGTGACTATTGTCACGTTGTATGCTGCTCGTAGAAAGTAACGGTATACTTCTGGAGCTTTCACGTCGTACGCCATCGAATTTGTGATTCTGGATCCACAGTTTTACAGGAGAGACTCGTCGCTACATACGAGGACGAGTTACTGTACTTGGTTCACATTATGGGGTTCGATGTGAACCGCTTTCAGGGCGAAGTTGATGAGGAACTTGTTTGTCCAATATGTTCTGGAGTGTTAGAGGATCCTGTTCAGGTATTATCTTTATTTCGTTCGTTTGTTATTGAACACCTCCAATAAGTAAATTTTATGCGTATACGGAAAACCAACCTAACTTTTCTGCCTTCTTTCTTTCATCGTTTCTATAATCGTCCTATTTTCCATTGACCAGCATGTTCGTGTTGTTGATTATTATTTTTATTGTTATTTATTGTTATGTTATTTACAACGATCGAATTTATTAAAAGTACGTGTGAAAATTTTCTATTGATTATATAATGTTAATTATATTTTTGCAACTTCCGTCCTTTTTTTTCACAATGACACAAATAACATAAATAATTGTATTGTATAAGTTATTCGGCATGTTTTATATTGGTTATGTATTTTTACATATAGTACTTGTATAAGTTTTGTAAAAGTGTAGTTTGGCTTAAAGACTTGTAGGTGAGCAATATGTTACAGGCACCTGTATGTGAACATGCCTTTTGTCGTACATGCATTAATGAATGGATAAACAGACAACCCACTTGTCCATTGGATCGCACGCCAATCACATCTGCTCAGCTTAGAGCAGTTCCAAGAATTCTTCGAAATCTGCTGGCCCGCCTTTGTATTAGTTGTGATAATATGATATATGGATGTCAAGTAGTAGTCAAACTTGATAGTTTAGTGTCACATTTGGAGCAATGTGAATATAATCCCAAGAGACCGATGCTTTGTGAGCAAGGATGCAGCCTTATTATTCCCAAAAACGAGTTGAAAGATCACAATTGTGTGAGAGAGCTCAGAAATATTATACATTCGCAGCAGCAAAAACTTGCTGATATGAAACGTGAATTAGGTGAGCAACAACTTCAAATAAATGAACACAAGAGGGAAATACATCTTTTAAAAGATTTCATGAGAGCATTGAGAGTTTCAAATCCTGCGATGCGTGCTATTGCTGATCAAATGGAAAGAGATGATGTTATAAGATGGTCTGCTACTCTTCCCAGAGCAAGAGTAACAAGATGGGGAGGAATGATTTCTACCCCTGATGAGTTGTTGCAGGTAATTGTAATTTACTACATTTACTTGTAATGCTACTAATTAACTCTAACAAATAATTTTTAACATTACAGACAATGATAAAGAGAACTTTGTCAGAATACAATTGCCCACCTCATATAATCGATGACTTAATGGAAAATTGTCACGAAAGGAAATGGCCTCCAGGCTTAAATTCGCTTGAAACCAGACAGAATTCTAGAAGACTATACGATAATTATATTTGTAAAAGAGTCCCTGGTAAACAAGCAGTGTTAGTTCTTTTTTGTGATAATACCCATATGCCAGAAGACATGATGATTGAGCCTGGATTAGTGATGATTTTTGCACATGGCATAGAATAAAATTTTATACTACTGTGCATGTCAAAATAATTTGATGTATATCCATTCTCTTGTTTATATTCATCGTGACCAATCTTCAAGGTACATGAAATACCTTTGTACTTATGTGCAAATATTGGGATATTTGCATAATTTATCTTGCAATTAATGCAGGATATCTTTCAAATTATATTGAAAGGAACAAACGACATGCCTTTTGTGATAAACAATTGTACAGACGCAATTGCCACATACAAAAAATCTAATTGAATGTCTGGATCATTACACTGTGATATACTATTTCATTGAGAAAATTCCTGAAATTGCATGATAAATAGTAAATCATTTTTGGTTCTTTCGTATGATTGTACATTTCCTTAAATTCAATTCTTCTTTCTTCTTCTCCAATTCAATCTAACAAATCAACTATTTGTCAACTATTTCAGGAAATTTTTTTTTTACGTATATAGAGAAGTCTGTAAGTGTTCTATTATAATGCTTTAGACAAGTAAGAAACAAAAACTATAGAAATTATCAATATGGTAATTACTATTATTAAGATATAAATGTGTTCTAAAAGATTAATGTCTGAATGAAGAATAATTTCTTCTTTTCTCAATATTATTTATATGACTTTAATAAAATATCTAAAAGTACGTACAATGAAATAAACACGCTATACAACGATCGTTTGAATAAATTAATATACTCTGAGCGAACACGGTCGTATATATAAAAATATACAAAATAAGAATGCTATTTTCATAGAATAATTCACAAGTGAGTTTGAACTAACGCTAATTACGTACAAATTAATTAATGATTTCGAATTTTCTTAGCATCATTTTCTTTTCAAATTAATTTTGTAGTAACCAATATATACAAAGCATTCGGCCCTTTAGATATTTTTAAATGGATACGTGACAGAGTTTTAATTTCTTGTCTTTGCACAAATACGAATCAAGTTAGTTTTTTAAATTATGTTATATATCATCGAATGTACGACTTTTGGTATAATTTACAATCAGCTTTTTATCTTGATTGGGAAATGCAATGCATATTTTATTTTGGACATTTTACGAGTTAAGTATCATGACTTATATTTGTATATAATTCTTTTTATTAATTTTATTTACATAACACATTTTTCAATAGTTTACAATTTTAATACATTGAGTAACATAAGTAATTTAGTGCGTTTTTTAGTTTGTTCTTTGTTAATTTTGTAATAAAATTTTCGATTTTATATTTATATTGGATTTTATATATAGTTTATATTGGATTCTTTTTGCTTTTTACATATTTAGTAATTAAATCTATTGTCAATATTAAAAAAAGTATATTACAAAATATAAATGTAAAATGCTAAAATATTTTTGCAATATATCAATACATCTTAAGCACTCAATGCATTAAATGTTGAAAATTGTCGTTTTCTCAGAGTTTTTCTCAACATGTGTACCCATAAATTGTAAATAATTTTATATACAAGTTGATAGTTGTTATAATAAATTTGATTTTACATATTGCAAGTCATTTGATATAGTATCGTTTATTTTGTATTATATGTTCGCGTATCATAGCGATACAATCATCAGGCTTCAATGTTAATCTGTCACGAGAAGAATGTAATAAAATTAAATAGCGATTTTAAGAGAATATTGTATCTCCTGTTATATTTGAATGATTTAAAATTTAAAAAATTTATTCGGCGGATATTTTTGTTTTATTTATATTACTTTATTTATTTAGCATCTTAAATTTTCTAAACGTTTTTATGTTTACAAAAATGTTACAAAGGTTTATCAATAGTATTATAGTATACGATAGTATTCTTTGGTTGTGTATTACAATAAGTTCTACATAATTATCGTTACCATTTCGTCTCTCTTTAAAAAATTTGTTATTCGGCTAATGTGAATGATACTTGAGTGTTTAAATAACCATTAAAGGATGCGTAGTAGAGTCTTCCACCATAAGAAGTAGAAAAAAAAGCGACGCTCAGTCTTTTGTGCGCTCGGACGAGGTTGTACATTTGCTAAAAATTTTCTTTTTTTAAACGATTCTTAAAAATTTGTATCAAAACCATATCAAGATTATTGAATTTTTTCGAAATTTAAATACATTGATAGTTAGGGCCTGAGATACACTACTCGATGTCCGATGACTTATTTATTCCTCCTTATTTTCGAACAGTTACCTTAAATATTTAGAATACTAAAATAAAATAAAAAATTTTCGTAAAGAAATGAACCGGACTCACGTAACGTTATATATATATATATATATAAAACATTCTTCTTGTTAATTAAAAAACATTCGAAAATTGACCGATCGTTGAGGAAAGTAGTTGCAACGTTACGTTAATCGATTTTAAGTGCAATTTTAAATAATGTTCTTAGAGATTCCTATATTGTTGGGCATACGCCTGCGAGAACTTGTCCGTAAGCACGTTCGGGATTCATGTGGATAGCTCTCATGTTGATATGAATGTTTTTAATACACCCGACGTATTGTGATTGCGAAGTACTTCCTCGTAATCTTTTTCCAAGCATCGGATGACCGCCAATGAAGATCGGATGCTTGGATAGAACTCCCGCTACATTTTTACCACCGATTCCTGGCTCGGCTGCTTTGTAGTCGACTGACAAAAGCACGGCATTCTTCTGTTTAACAGCTGTACAATGGAAATGCAAAACGTTGTTTACTTTCTTTTACCCTTTAAGAGCTACAATAAAATATTACCTCGAATATTGTGCCAATTGCCATCGCACAACGAATTCGGTTTTGTTGGCTCGAACGAAGTTTCTATCGAACCTTTTGCTGTTTTTACAAGGAACTTGACCGTTCCATTAATCATTTCTAAGACCAAATAATCCCGTTTGCCATGAACAGACAACAAATGACCAGACGTTGAACGTGGTTTAATGTCCATTTGGATATCGACTGTTCTACCAACTGTGAATCTATCCACTAAAATTGTATTGCACGATTAGAATTTGAATCGTTATATACAATTTTATTGATGTATATTATTTAAAAAAAATATATGTACGATATGCACCTGCTCTGAACAAATTGCTACCATTACCCGGATAGAAAAATAATCCCTGTTCGATTCGTTCCGAACATGGAATCACACCCACTTTATTTATAGGTTCACCAACTGGTTGTCCATTTACCATAAAATTTCCTAAGCATCCGTTGAAGGTGTGATTCATACCCTGAAATTAATAACCAGATTTTTATTAAAAACGCAGAACTTACGTATAGATATATTGTAGATAATTACTTACTATTGCATTAAAAACTTTGATGGACATATCTTGCAGCACTCCTCCTACATAAAACGGCGGATTAACGTTCATAGTTTCTACGGTTCCTTGAGAGTACCCTGTGACTGCTTCATCTTCATCTACGATAAGTTCTCCATAGTTTCCTTGCCTCTTAAATATTACAATGTGCCATTCATCGTCGTTTAGTTTTTTATCGCTAACTAATAAAGCTGGTCCACTTCCGCAATCAAACTTGTAATTAAGCTTAAAAAAAAAAAGATAATTCCAATTGCAATTCACTTGTTTATACATGATACGAGATAATTCTTATTTGACGTCGATATACGAATACGTTTTATCGTATTTACCTGACAATTTCGATTACCTGACATTTTGATCGATGCGAAATTTCATACTTTACCTTTCCGTCACTGATATACACAGCGATTAAATTCTGATTAGTAAGGTCCGACGTGTAGAAAATAATTCCTTCGTCAGCCATTGTTTTGATACCAATTTGGAAATCGTAGTCATTCTTGTACCTGCCGTTGAGTGATCTGTATTCCAATCTACTGTTTCTCGCAGTACCTGCAAGTGACACGTTCTTTCGTCAAAACTTTTTGTTTTCCATATTTTTTCAAAATATCGTGCGAAACATATTGTACCGAAACGCCAGGCATTTTCCATATTTGGATCGACAGCCGGATAATATGGCAATCGACATTCATTGACGTACAACGGCGTCGTTCTTTGAGTCGAAATAGTAGCCTGCGTGGTTGTGGTTAACTCACTGCCGCGTCCTTCTACCATAGGTTCCTCATCATCCGTATCCTTGTCTATATCGACGTCGATGATGTCTAACGAAATGGAGCAATAAATCATAGATTAGATCGCTGCATCGTTTTTATTATTCATGCTGTTATCTACGATATCGTACTTACTGATCTGAGTAGATACTTCGACGTTATCGTCTGTACTTTCGGTAGGCAACAAAGGAGGCGGCATATCTGGTTCTGGGTCGGGCTTAGATAGCGCAGCTATAAATATATATCAAAATAACATTTTAAATGTTTCAACTATTCGATCAATTATTTTCAGTTGCTTACACGATGGATCTCCCAACTTGCACTTTCCAAGAAGAGCGTGAGGCCTTTCCGTTGTGTTCGCGAAATTGACGATAACTCCGTTCAATGTTGCATCTCCGATACAACCGACAAACGGTGTCATGGCACCGGTCTGAGGGATGCCGAAGGCAATTGGCAAACCACCGATGTACAAACTGCCATAAGGTATCTCCAACGGCGGTGTTTCCAAGTCGAAGCTGTAATTCTTAATATCATCGATATCGAGCTTCAAAGAATCGCGCGAGTGCGTGGCTGTGACTACGTGCCACTCGTTGTCGTTGAACTTGATGCCCGTGGAAGTTGTTCGTAGTTCGTCACCCTGGCTGTTGAAAACGAGAATACCGTCGATCAGCGACAAGTAGCTGACCACACCTTTCTCGTGGTCGGTCACGTAGAAGATCAAACCATCGTTTGCCAAAGTCTTGAATTTCAGGTTCACTTGAAGACTGCTCGGCACGGAGATGTTGTGCCATCTTACGTAGCCGGGTACGTTCTCTTCGAAAGATACCAAACTTGCAAACTAAAGAAAGAAGAAAAACGCCTAATTACTAATTATACATACAGTGACATTGCCATAGTAGGTACAGAAGTAATTAACACGGTCACAGTATGAGACGATGACACATTCACCGCTTTGTGCTTCCTTTTATAATTTATAACTTAATTAATTACAAATCGCAATAACAAAATAACGTGTAACTCTTAGAGAGAATGTTACATTACCCGCACCGGGCAAGCAGGAACCACACCAAATGCTTGAATGTTGCGGGTCAAGTCGACTATGGTGTCTAAAATAACCACCTCGTCGATGCAACCTTCGAAGCCCTCGTTAGTCACCGGCTCGTAAGGATGTTTGGCATTCGGTGGATATCCTCCGAAGTATATGTTATTCGAGGACACCAAGTTCTTGTTGTTTCCTTCTGCTTTCTTCTTCTCCACATCCATACCATCCATTTTCAGAACGCCCGTTTTCTCGTACCTAAGGGCTTCCAGACTGTGCCAATTTCCATCGTTGTATCTGTTCGAGGACCTCAAGGTGGTTACCCCTTCGCCAAGATCGTACTGATAGACCACGTAGCCTTCTCTCATTTCCAGTGACAGGAATTGTTTGCCTTTGCCCATCAAGTAAATCAGTCCATTCTCCGCGAACGTCTTCAGATTCAATTTAATGCTGAATTTCTTGCTGTCTGGCGAAATTTGGAAGTCTCGTTTGCTCAAAATCGCGTAACCGTGTTTGTCGAATCTGTAACCGGTACTAGGTTGGAAGTTGATCAATTTGTCCCTCTCCATCGCGATCTTTTCGTTGTTTTCACCGTCGATGAAGTTCCAGAAGGAGACTGGAGTGTCTTCCCCTATTACGAGCTCTTCCATTTCACCTTCGAACGAGGACGCAGTCACGGCGTTCTGCATGTTAAAGGACGATGGATAACCGCCCACGAATAACTTGGATTGTTCCTGATCCAAGTCGAATATCGTGTGCGATCCAGGTAACACGTGCCCCTTTTCGTAAAACCGATCCTTCCCTTCCCCGATGTCCTCGCGGACGATCAGTTTCACGTTGTTGCCGGTCCTCTCGACGATTATCTGACGCCAGACGTTGTCCGACACGAACTTGTTATTGATGATCTTTTCCGGCCCGGATCCGAAATCGAGGATGAGCACCGGGTAACCGCTCTCGATCAGCAATGCCATGAAATCGTGCGTCTTGGAGCGCGGCAGCTTGGCGTTCTCTTCGTTTCCCAGATAAAGCAGAAAACCGTTCGTTGTGTTCGTTCTGAAATACAAAGATATCTTAGTGGACGTGGCCAGTAACGGAAGATTTTCAGGATTCTTCAGCTCGAGAGTGGTGTTCCTGTAGAAGGTCAGGCCGACCTTCCGACGATCCGCAAGTTCCCTGGCGTTCGCGATCTTGTTCTTCAGTGACTCGATCTTGCTCTTCAAATCGTTCCCGCTGCTGTCTATCGACTTCTGATTTACGTTCAGGTCGTGCAACAATCTCATAATGCTTGGGAAGTACTTGTCGACACTGTCGAGCTGTTTCCTCGCCTGGGATATGTCGCGAGTCAATTCCGAAATGTTCTTCGACAGCTGTTTCGTCTCTCTCAGATCTTCCGGGATTTTATCGACGATACCGTTCATGTTGTTAACGGAGAGCCTGATGTTCTTCTCCACTTCTACGACCTGATTCATAGCGTCCTGAGCCACCGTCGAAGAGGGGGATTGAATGTTCGCCAGGATCTTCTCGATGTAATCCAACAGCTTGCTGTTGTGCTCGTTCTGCGCGGAGATCAGGGTGGCGTTCGTTTGAGCATTGTTCAAATCCTTCTCTGGCTGGCCGGTCGTCTTCGACAGAGTACTCTGGGCCGAGTTTAACAAATTCAACACCGTGTTCCGAGAGTCCAACATCTTCTGCTCGATACCATCTGAAAGACCAGTCGCGTTGTTTGCCGCGTCAATGGCGTTGTCCGCGGCTTCGCGGGCTGCTTCTATCGCCGTTTCTATGTTCCTGTAGGCGGAAACAGCTTTCACGGCGTCGGTGTTCCTCGTGTCGGTCAAAAGACTGTCGAGATCTATGGATCGATTGTAAAGATGTTCGGCGTGAGTCTGTGCGTTTTGGACCGGAGTGAGCACATCCAGCAGCAATTCGTTGTTTTCCTCGATCGTCCTGTTCAAGACATCCGTAGAGTCGTCTATCGCGTTTACTTTCAACGCCTCCGCGTTGTAATTCGCATCGTTGAGATATCGAATGGCGTTTTTGTTTAATTCCTCGCCGGCCAATAAATCTTCCTTCGCCTCGGCGGTCGAGTTTTTCACCATGTCGAAGTTCCCGGTCTCGGCCGCGATTCTGTTCTCCTGATTCAGCCTGTCGACGAGACTAGCCAGCTCTTGAGCCTTCCACGTGATTTCGAGAAGATCGTCCATCTTGTCCGACACATTTCGGATCTTGCCACTGAGACCATCCGCGGTGGACGACAGATTGTTGACTGGCACGTTGTACTCGTTCATTTCCGAAACGAGAATGTTGGCCTGATCGGCTTGATCCGTCGCGCGATCGCGGAAATTCACAAACGACACGTCTCTGATCTTTTTTAGAATGTCTGCAGCCTCTTTCAAGGCGCTGTCCACTTTGGCGCCAGTGCCTAACTCAATGTTCAGAGCCAGGGACTCCACCTCGGAAACCGTCGATCTGACCAAATCTATCTCCTTGATTACATCCTCCTCCAGAAGGTTCATATTCTCCAAGTTAGTTTCCGCCGCGAGCTTCCATCTCACGCTGTCCTCCGCCGTGTAATCGATCTCGCGTTTCTGGTTCGATACCTCTGACTCCAGTTTCTTCACCTCTTGCTGCAGCGGCAGGAAGTTCACTCTGCTGGGATCTAATAGCCTCACTTTAGGATAGAAATCGTTTACCGTGTCGTTGATAAACTTCAGCCTCTGATTGGTGAAATAGCTCTCGGCCACTGTGTTGAACTCCGAGAAGACAGGATCTAACAAATCTGACAGCTCGTCCGTAACGTCTAGCAAGTTCCCAGTGCAGGAGTCGCAAGCGAAGCAACCTTGCCCCGGGATCAACACGTTTCTGTACGGGCAGTGATCGCATTTCTCGCCGATAACGCCCGGCAGACAACTGCATTGGCCGGTGGTGGCGTTACAAGACACGCCGACGGAGTATCCGATGTTACACTCGCAAGAGGTACATCCCTCCGGTCCGTAGTTCCAATAACCTTGGACACACTGATCGCATCTGCGTCCAGTGACGCCAGGTTTGCATCGACATTGGCCCGTCGCTTCGTCGCACTGACTGCTCTCCGAGGCAGTTCCGCATTCGCAGGCTTTGCAACCCTCGCACGTGTCGTAGCCATAGTGATTGTCCGCGCAACGATCGCATTCCTCTCCAATGACGTTCTCGCGACAGTAGCACTGGCCGTTGTAACTATCGCAGTGTTCCATGCCACACTCTTTGCACGAACAGGTGCGACAGTCTTTCCTCTCGATGGCGTCGCCGAAGAACCCTGGCTTGCAGAGGTTGCAAGCTTCTCCGTAGGTGTTGTTCAAACAACGCAAGCACTCTCCGGTTCTGGAGTCGCAGGCGCCGATCTCGTTCGTATCAATGTTGCCAGAACATCTGCACGGTTTGCAGTAATCGCCGTAAGTCTCGGGATTCCCGTAGAAACCGGAGCTGCAGGACTCGCAGCGAGCGCCGTAGTAACCCGGAAGACAGTCGCAGCTGATTTTATTCCCTTCGTCGTTCACTTCGCAGCCGGTGGCGAAATTATTGGTCGGGAAGGGTAGAGGACAGGCGCAAATGAGACAATCTGTGGGAGTTCCTCCGGTGGCATTGCCATAGTAGCCTTGCTTGCAAAGCTCGCAATGATCACCCGTAGTGCCGTCTTTGCAGTCCTGCGAAGGAGAGATTATTTAAAAATCTCTAGATTTTCAGATGAATGTCGGTTGGTGTAATATTATACCTAGAGTTTAATATATAAATTTAATGTATAATATAAATTTATAATATGTAATATATAAATTTAATACATAACTTATTATATATAACTTATTATAATAAATAAATCTCGCTGAACGAAACTGACTCGTTCGAACGTGTTTTACTTTAGATTCATCGATCAAAACTATTGAATTTACTTACCATGCATACGCCAGTTTCGACGTCGCAAGTATCTGCATGTCCGTTGCACTCGCAACGAACACAGTAGCCACCGTGAGGTCCAGACTCTACCCTGTAATAACCCGGAGCGCATTCCTCGCACGAGAGACCTTGATAATTCGGTGGGCACTGACACTGCTCAACGCTACTGGCTGGGACGTTGTACTGCGGCGAATAGTTCTCTGTGGTTACGTCCAGAGTCACGTACGACAAAGAGGCTGCTATGCTAGGGCTCCAATAGGCAGCTCGGATGTGTATTCCTCGGAGATCCTCGAGCACCACCATCAACTGTTCTCTCGTGGCGCTGAGACGATTCTCGGTTATAAAGTTCGTTTCGATTAGCTCCACGGACGCTTCGAAATTTGTGAACGACGGCGGTTGTTCCTCGGCGTAGTGAAGCAACGTCGTATCGGCACCTTGAAGAATCACATCAGCCGCGCTGATCGCCTCGCCGAACGGCCCAGTACTGTAATGAACGGTGTAATTCAGAAATCCTCCGTAGGAAGTTAACTTTTTCCACAGATAAGTCTCCGGCGCCGAGAAGTAAATGATTCTCCCGAACGTGTCGTTGGTGGCGAGACCGGCGGAGATACTCGTCGAATTCAGTTCTTGCGGGATCGTTGCCAAGTACGTGAGATTTCCACTTTTCTCGTTGGACATTGCCAACTCCCAGTTAGTCATATCGGACACCTGAGCTCTGTACAAGTTGGCCGACGCGCACCTAGTGGTTTTTCCAAAACAGAAACACTTGGTGCAACCTTCCTCGTTGTCCTCTTGAATGTCGAACGTACCTTCCTTGCACACGTCGCAGGCTGATCCTTGGACGTTCTTTTTGCAGAAGCATTCAGCCGTGTACTGGTCACAGATATTCGCGGTGGTTCCTCTAGTGTCGCAGTCGCATTTCTCGCAGTGCGGGAACTGCGAGTAGCCAGGTCGACACTTGTCGCACTGCCTCCCCTGCACGTTCTCCTTACACCGGCAGGTGCCGTTTAGAAAATCGCATTGCAGATCACCGTCGACAACGCCAAGAGGGCTGCAGTTGCATTCTTCGCAGCCGTAGATCGGATGGAATCCGTATGTTCCCACTTCGCACTCGTCGCAATGCTTACCAATGACCTTCGGTGGACAGATACAAGCACCTGTTTCCGGTTCACAAACTGTGGGACAGTTGCAAGGGTTGCAGTTGGGGAACCCGTAGAACCCGGTTTTGCAAATTTCGCATCGCCTTCCAATAATGTTTGGTTTGCATGGACATTGTCCACCGAATTTCTCACACTCGAGGCTTATAGATCCGTTGATGTTACAACTGCAAGGTAGAGCACGGTTGTTGTAGTTGGTTGTTAAGGAGAAGATTGAGTCGCGGCACAGACCTTCCTCGGTGGCGTTGATATGGAAATGATTGTACCCGCATTTCTTGATAAACTCCTTTGTCTGATCAAACTGAATCTTCTTCAAGATCTTCTCGTTGTACTGCTCCGTTGGGATGACTAGAATGTAGTCCAGCCAGATACCGTTGCTGGCGCTCTCCTTGAAAGTGATCATAAAGTTCTCGATCAGTTGGAATCTGATGTTGCTGTCTTCCTGTTTCACCACGCTGCGACATCCGCTGTTGCTGGGACAGTGAGGAACGGACATCTTTGCCTCGTAGAATTTGCCATTTTGTAGCAACACGTCCAGCTCGTATTCTGGATAGTTCGGTTGATAATATTGCACGACAAAGGTATAATCTCCAGGCTGTAACACTTTCGCGTGAATGTCTACCATTGTGTTTCTATCGTCCAAGTAGATCAACTTCGTGCTATTGTCGTAGATTCCGAAAGGTTTAACGTCGGACTCGGGGATAGTGCTGCTGGTTTCGAATTCGATTTTCTTCGCATCCGCAGCCTGCGGGAACTGACCTCTCACGCATTTTCCGTCCTTTCTGACGCATATCGATTTTGGTTTAACATAATCCAAAGACCACTGATTGTAGGGAATGGCGACGATGGAATCGATGGCTACGTTCGAAGTGGGCTCTCCGGTTAAAACCAAGCTGACATAGTTTGAAGGGAAGTTCATCGTGGCCACTCTGCCGTAGTTATCAGTTACTACCTGTCTACAAATACTGGTATACTTGCAAGGATAAAGAGTAGCTTTTCCTTTGCCGACAGTGTTCGCCTCTATCAGAAGCGTTGACGTAATGTTCTCGTCTTTCGGCGTTACGTAAGTCACCAGCAAAACGTGCAGGCCTGGTTTCGAGATTCTTAAATCAAAGTGTATTTCTTCTTGTCTCTCATTGACCAATGGAACTTCAACCTTGTCAATTTCCTGCAGCACGTCCCTATCCATGAAATATTCGGACAGAGGGATTCTGACGTTATTTTCGTTCAGAAATCCACCAGCACCGTGAACAGAATCAAATCTCATCAGATCGGGATAACCGTAGTGTCTACAGAGTCCTTTGTAACCAACCTCGCAAGGGATATTCACGTCCTGAGTTAGAATGGTTGCTTCGTAATATTCAGACGGAAGCAGCACGAAGTAGTCGAGAAGAAGATTCTTCTTAGTTGCGATACTAATGGACCAATATCCTGGATTCATAACCATCGCCGAAGGGAGATTGCCTTGGGCACCGGCAACGGTTACAAACGATGGTTTTACAGTCGGTTTGAAATTCACCTTAAACTGTTGCTCTACCTCTGATGGATTTTCAGGAGTGATGGTGATCGTTCCAAGAATCGGCTCGTTACTCGGATTCACGTACTTCAAAACCATTCTATAGAGAGACGATTTCTGAATAAAGACATTCAAAATGATCTCGTCGCGAAGAACAGAAAACACGGCATATCCCTTCCAACTGTATCCTGGAAAGAGATCTTCGACAAAACCGTAACGAACGGGCATATTATTAGGCATTTTCCCATCCTCTGCCTCGTACTGGAATTGATGAAGGGTCGGGAAATAATGGGCCTTCAATGGTTCTTTGCAGGTCAGACCTGTGACGCGTGGCTGACACTGACATTGACCAGTTTGCTTATCGCATACCGGGTTTACAGAACCACCGATGTCACAAGCACAGTCTGAAACAGAAAATGTTCGCAATTTACATTTGTTGAAATAATAATTTTCGTTACTAATACATAAATTACATACCTGTACAACCGAAGAAATTGCTCTCTTGAAGATTATATGTACCATCCACGCACTGGTTGCAGCTCCTGTCAGTTACTCCAGGTTTGCAGATACATTGACCACTCTTCGTGTCACATTCACCGATATTTCCAATAACACCCGGTATATTGCACTGACACTCTTAAAATACAATAAAAAAAACTTACGGTGCGGTTACGTCGCATTATATTTTGCTGGTTGTATTGTGAAAATTTCGCTGTTGTTTTTACCTTCACACCCCTGAGGATTATAGGACTGCAGATTCCAATAGAGCGGCTTACACTGGTTGCAAATTCTACCTTCGACACGATCCTTGCATTGGCAAAGCTCACCGGCAGGTAATGAACCACATCCCTGGAATGTTTCTACGACACCTGCTGGGTCGCAGTTACAACCCTCGCAAGTGGGAAAATTGTAAAAGCCCTCTTTACACTGGTTGCACCTGGCGCCGTCGAAATTCTCCCGACATTGACATTTGCCCTCTACGTCGCAAGACGCGCCTATCGAACCGTGGCTGTCGCAGTTGCAAGCTACGGTTACGATAAAGGACTATCAATGGACTCAATGGATCAAAGGATCAAAGAATGATCACTACTTCGCTTTTCTTTAAGCTACGGGAGAATATAGGATAAATTATAAAATACATACCAGTCTAGTATCGTAGAATGTAGAAATTAAAATATACGATATTAAAAAAAAAAAAAAATGGAATTGCATTTAGCCTGAAAAATGTCTTGAAAAATGATTTTGAATGGTCAGAATCTGACCTAGATTTTAGGGTATATATCTTGCAAGTAATTCGCAGAATTAGCTAACATTCCCCTACTACAGTATTGAAAGCAGAGTAGGAGAAATGCTATAAGCTCTCGAGCTTAAGCTGAACGTAACAGTTATAAATAGAATTCTTATGTACCTATACATTCTGGGTACATGTAATACCCAGGGCTACACTGATTGCAGGTTCTTCCAGCGAAATTAGCTAAACAAGAACATTTTCCTATGGCGTCGCAACTAATTGAGGATGATCCTATTAAACTGCAGTTGCAAGGCCTGCAATTTGGAAATCCGTAATACCCGTTGATACATTGATCGCATCTGGGACCACCGTATCCTTTTTTACACTGACAGGATCCGTCCGATTTATCGCACACTCCAGGTTCGGTTCCGCGTGTATCACAATTACAGACTAAAACAATAATATTAGTTATATTTGTCTCATCTTGAAATCATAATTTGTTGAATATACTCACATGTACAGAGAGGATAATTATAGTAGCCGTCTTCGCAAATGCTGCACGTTCTTCCACCGTAGTTGTTCTTGCAGGTACAATTGCCAGAAATTACGTCACAGTTATCATTGAGAGATCCCAAAGGATTGCATTCGCAGGCTATAAATTTTATTACATAAATCGCAACAAAAATTACACGATGAAATTTATACTTGAAGGTTCTATTTACTCACGTAAACAATCGGGGAATTTATAGTAGCCCTGTGCGCAGAGATCACAATAATGACCGGCATAATTCAACTTGCAGGGACAAGATCCATCTATGGCCTTGCAATGGTCCCCATCTGTTCCATTGCTGAAACACTGGCAGGGAACGCAATTTGGATAACCATAGTATCCAAAACTGCAACTGTCGCAATTAGGCGAAGTGTACTCTTCTCGACACTCGCATTTGCCGGTGGCATCCGCGCAGTTCCCGGTCAAGTTACGTGCGTCACATTGACACGCTGCGAAAAAAAAAACCAAAAATCAAATGACGCGGAAGGTATTTTCTAAGAAAGTTTTACCAAAATCATTGCCTCAGTGAAGTTGTAACTCACGTTGACAGACGTCAGTCGCGTTCAACGGTTTATCTTGCGGCCTGTAGAACGTTGGCTTGCACCGATTGCAGTTGATTCCTTCGGTATTGTGCCGGCAATTTTTACACACACCGCCACCCTCGTAGTTGCCGTGAATATCCAGGGACAAGTGTTTCTCGTCAACTTCCGGACTGTATTCGCACTCGTCCGTATGCCCGAAACAGTTGCAAGCTGAACAAGCAAACGGTTTCTTACTTCGTGCAACGAACTAACGTTGCGCTTAAAGCGGACTTAAAGACATGGGTAAGAAAGAGAGAAATTAGTCTTACGTTCGCAAGTGAACTTCTTAAACGCTGTGGACTGCCGCCACTTCTTTTGCTCGAATCCTCTGCAGCAAGTCGCACACTGTGCTCCGCAAGTGTTGTGTTGACATCTGCAAACGAGTTTCTTCGGCATTTTTGGATCCAGTATGTCGCAAGTGTCCGCGTGGCCATTGCACATGCACCGACCGCCAATACTGATATCTTTGATGGAGTAAAAATACTGAAACACAACAACTCAATTGTTATTGTTATTGCTCTTCAGTTATCGACGATAAAGTTCGACGAATTTCGAGAACGCTTACTCTCCTGGTCACGGTCGGATCCTCCCGCACTAAAGACATCAAATGCCCCAGTAGATTCTTCGTTCTGAGAAAACGAAAACGAACGTTCGTTGCTCGTGTCCATTCTTGCAACACGGTTGAATTGAAGTAATGTTTCGCGGACGGACGGTTATTTAGAATTGAAATCGGTATTTCACCACCCTCCAGTGGCACGATCTGAGAGTATTCCGTGGTACAAATGACACTGTCGTCCCTGGTGATGGGTTTATAACTATCCACACCAAAATATGTTAAACAATCGTTCACAGTATCGGAGAAGTATTGCCAGGGGGACCAGGTCTTTCCGTAATCTTTGGATTTTTCCAGCACCCAGAGTCCGGGTCTCGGCGAATTGCCCATTTTTAAATAGACGTATGCCACGTGAAATTCCTAGAAAGAAAATTTCTTTTAATTTTTTTTACTCGAATCGAGGTCAATTAGGAATTGGGATTGGGCAGGATTGGACAGTTTTATTTTCTAGAAAAATAATACAAAAAAAAAACGTGTAAATAAATTACAATTATTCGATGGAAGATGGTGTTTAACATCGATACATGGAACTTGTTAACTTAGGACTTAAGAAGATATAATACAAAAACATAAGGACTGGGGGAAAAAACAACGACTGAGGAACACGTGTGTCGAACTCGCAGTTTTTGTACCGCCCCTCAAAATTCCTGAGCACGTAGCCGAGAACACACGAGAGAAGGATCATGTTAGCGCGGCGTAAATGAGTTCTTCTAAGAAGCTGTTTAGCGGAAAGACAATAACTCCAGATTTGCAACGAGAACACGCATCCATAGTGTACATAGTACGTGTACATCGAATTTTAATTATAATTTTTTATTAGCTATACATTCTATTTAGATACACTCTTAGAAAAGCTAAATATCGAAATAAAATCATTTTGATCAGTCTAAAATTCGGACATAAACCCGCGTTTTCTATTGTTCTCCGGAAATAATGCGAAGATAATTCTTTTCCGCTTTGCAGGAAGACGCCTACAACGTGATAAAGCAATTTGTTACAGATAAAACACTTATTTCACAGGCTCATTGTTTCCTGTTGGTGTCAATTCTCTTATTTTCTGTTTACTCATTTTTATTTCACAATACATGGTCACTCGGTTGAACGAAAATAAGAAGGATTAATTGATAAAATACATTATCTGTATTGACAATTTTGTTTAAACTTACTTGTCCAAAATTAATCGTCAGGTTGACTTCGTTGTACTTCATTCCTCTGGAAAGTGGTGGCGATTGCCACCAGGTTTCCATTCCATCGACTGCATATTCTGGAGGATGCCTCTTTTCCGGATTGTCCACATCACAGTAATCGCATACCTAGACATTATCGACAATATTTCTTCAATTTTCAAACTACATTAAATTCAAGCGCAGAACAAGTGTTGGAACGAGAGGAATTAATTAAGTCAGTCAATTAAAACATCGGTAGTTGAGACAAATAAGTATGTACTTGCTATTCATTCAGAGTCACTGTTATTGAGATGTATCAATATTTTACTATACATTTTTATGAGTCGCATAATATGTGTGTATTTAAATTAAAGTTCAATGACCTAAAATCTTTGAGATCTCAATGATAGAGTTTTACAAATTTTCTAATTGAATTTTCCATGTAATATACGATGTGTCCGATTTCAAAATGCGAATAATGTTAAATCATTTTTACAGAGATTTCTACAAATAGATTAGATTCTCTTTTTTTAAGAATCTTTGTAGGACAGTTCGGTCAGTTCGGCCGTTTGGAATTTGAAAAGACAAGATGGTCAAGTGTTATCAAGAGGTCACTCTTATCGGAAGCTCCTTATCAGCCCTCTCATTTCTAGTCTACATGGCACTTTCTTTCGCCCGCATAAGTAAGCAGAGATATACGTAATGTCATAAAGTCGAGTAGCCATTGACCATTTAGAGGCTCCCAGATTTATGAATCGTGCAATAGTATCAATTACTTCATGAAAAGCAGTCAACTATTAGAACGAATTGAGTGTAAAATGAACGCGAGAAGAGAGCCATTCCAAATAAGAAAAAGTCAATCGATCGTTTTAAATGTTGCGCGACTATGAAATCGGTCATTTAATTTATTATTTCCTGCTTGATTAAGAGAACCCGGTTCTGTCATGTGCTACCAAGAAACACAAAACGATCAAGAGCGCCAAAGATAAAATAGTTGAAACAAGTTCTTCATTGATTGTAGACCTACACACATGTTTTAATGAATTTTTAAAGACATTTGCAACTTAGTGAACAAATAGCGAATTTAATAAAACATCAGCTGAGAAACTATCTTGCACGATCTGCAAAAATTCTTTAGCTTGATATATCTATTATCAAAACTGTCTTCTCGTGTTAATGTTCAAGGGTAATTCTCGATGAAGAAGATTGCGATTATCCACTCAGATTACAATTAGAATTATCAGCTAGCGTTACATCGACTCTAAGAAATCTTACTTTATCGTCACAGGGAATTACATGCAGACGAAATAAAATTTATTTTAATTCAATCAATTGCAAGCGATTTTTATCGAAGTTGCCATGACATTTTGTAGAATCTACTGATAATGATCAGCTAGACATTTATGAACTTTTATATATTAAGAAAGTAATCATAGACTCTATTAGGTTTATTAAAATAATTAGTAACATTAAGTATTTTAATTGATGATAAAGAAAATATAGATGTTATACATACATACATAATACGTTGTTTGTGAATGAATTACTGTTAGTATTAGCAAGCCGATTAATGAAAGGCGGTCTTTCACGTATGATTTCATTCACGCTTCTATAAACGATTAGTATGATCTTTTCTTATCGTAATAACGATAAGTTAACACGTGTGTATGAAACCTATATTTAAGCAATATATGAAGATGAATACGAACTTGATTGAACACGTAAAAACTATACGTTGTAATATTAAAAATTACAATATACAGACTACAATTTTTTTGATTCAAAATTTATACCACTAAACTGTAGATAGGAGAAAAAGTAGTTGAGTAAGCAGATGGTTGTCTAAAGATTGATAAACTCTTGGACTCAAAGGATCAAATGTAGATAAAAATTAGTTCGAGACCGCAACATGGCTTATTTTATATATCAAGTAAATGATTCAAAGCAAGCGACACGCGTTTTTTTTGATAAATATTAAACAACTTCAATAGTGAACGAATTATATCGAAGTAACTATAATAGCGTAGATTCTTGAAATTTGACGATTAAAATTCAAACTCGTTTCTTGGTTCTTAGTTCCACTTTACATTGCCATAAGATAATTTTTCATTCGTAATTCAAATTAATAAGTAAGTGATCAAACGAAACAAAAATGGAGCAAGTAAAAGAGGTAGACGATTTAAAGATCATTGTGGATCGCTGTTCCATGAAAGATATGTGGAAAAAAAAACAGAAAAGACACGAGTATACCTACCTGACCCTGTATCAGATTAATGTCCTCGTGCTGATCAGCATTCGCGCCGACGAGCTTGCAATAGAGTTCCGGGCCGGGGGTGTCGACGCCACACGTGGCTGATGCGATGATCTCCTTTCCTTCGGCTAAATTGAAATACGGTGGCGTCAGGATTTCGTTTCTCGTTAGGTGGACCAGCAAGCTGGCCAATAAAGCGACCAGCAACCACCTCGCCATCCTGACAGTGGACAGATCGAGTCCGCCACCGTTGGCACTTCTGGTGGTTCGTCCTTTAACACGGCGTATACTCTCGAAACTACTCGCGGTCCCGACTATTCTCCTCCTCTCTTTCTTTCCTTTCCTCTTTTTCTCTGTCCCCCCTCTCACTCTCGTTCCCTCTTCGGGAGAATGCGGCGAGAGAGATGCAAAGATGTTGATGAAGCCTGAGCGGCTTCTCGGTTTGGACTGACAGGCCGGAGGTCATCGAGGACCGCCGGTCTGTGGTAGAGGGGCAGTGGGGGTGGCGATTCTAGAAGGATGGTCCACACATTTCTAAACCATATGCCGTCCCGTACCCCTACATATGTGCATGCTGCCCAACAGTATACACTATTGTCTACTCTTTCTCGATCGTCGAACTACTTCGGCCACCACTCTGCATCTATTCGCCAGCGAACTAGAGGAATAACGTTCATTTTGGATAATTAATGATGTCAATTTAAGGATAATTGTACAGAACGATTGACTTTGTTAGTCAGAAACGTCACATGATTTTCTTAATTTCACACTTGGATTTCTGCTTGGGCTTGCAATTTTAGAAAGACCTCTAAGCGATTAACGATTCTCCTTCCAAGAATTAGTTGCATAATATTTTTCGGAGAAGTCCAATTCGGGAAAACAACACATGATCGAGAGGAAAGTTGTAAATAGGATCTTCGATTGCATTTAATCTATTGATAAAATTTTTTTATTCACTTTGAATGTTCACCTATATACAATAAATAATGTACGCTTTTAGAATTAATGTTCGTTTAAATTTATAAGTACATATTGCTATATAGTTGCATTGTTTTTCATTGATAAATACCGAGGAAGGACCACATGGCACATACATTTGACTAGATTAATTTTCACAGCATCGTGTCGCTTTCGAGCATTTTAATCTTGTTTTACTCGATTCCATCTATAATAAATAGCGGAAAACATAATACTCGAACTCAAAATCACAGAGATGATAAAATTTGCTAATAGTAAAATGTCTGCCGAATCCATCCATATCGTAAATACTCTCGCTGTAAACGAAAATTAACATTTTTATTGAAAAGCCATTAAGAAAGATCGACATTTTGTATTCATAACTTACTTAAATTAGTAAATGCGGAAATAAACCAAGTAATCGGCGATACTGTGTCCGCATTTTTCGCTTGATAAATGGCCATTAATTGAACAACTTTGCTCGAGACAGAAATTGGGGTACACAATGGCTATTAATTATAAAACAAATTAATACATGACCATAAAGTTAACAATTATTTTTTTTAAATTTATTGTTAATTAACTAACCGCTAAAATCGTAAGAACGACTTTTGGGATAAGTTGCATTGCAAATAAAATACTTATGCTAAAATAAAGTATTGAAACTAGAATTGAGAATGTATTTATTTTATTTAAATATTTCAGAACTAGGAAGATTAGAATATATTCCTGTAATAAAATAACAGGATATTCCAGGTAAGATAGTATTGAATAACCATTTGTAAAATTATAACTAGTCATCACAGTATAACTGAAATTCAAAGTTTAGTTATAAAAAAAATATCAAAATTTTAAAATGTATCTTAGATGGACTTACCTAGTCAATTCTAATAAAAGGCCTACAACTGAGATCTGATTTGCTGATTTAGCAGTCAATAAATTTAAAATCTGAGGAATCTTTAATATGAAACACATACCTATTGTTATAAGGCTCAAAAAATCTGCAAACTGCTGGAGCAACATTTTATATTGTCTAATTTATGTACCTAAAAATGCAAAATTATACATTATGTAATAATTACTTCAAATGCACAATTTTATTTAATTTACATTTGTTATTTATATAATAAAATAATAAAATAATAAATAATAAATAATAAATAAAGAAAAATATTAAAAGATTTAAATATAAAATAAAAAATACGCAATAATCATACCGAATTTACACTGTACACGTGATTTTAAAATATTTATAAAACAAGTTTTGGCATTTTTACAAATTCTTTTAAATAATTTCATTATTTTATATTTCTTAATTGAATTTTAAAAGGCAAATGTTACGATAACATAAAATTATAACTTGTTGACATAAATTTCATTATTATTAATGTTATAACCTGTTTTTCAATATTTAATCATTATTTAGCTTTTGTTTAAAAAATGTCAGAGCGACTAACGCTATGATAACGTATTTATGTACAACTATATGGATTTACATGTTAACAATTACACTGACAATCATTTACACACATCTGTGACATTTTTACTTCTTCTTACGTGATTATAGTTGCAGAAAATGCATACACGTTAATTATAAATTAAAATTCGTAATTATCAATCGAAAACACGTCTACTCAACATGATAACGCTGTCGATATCGTGCTTATCCGCATTTAGTGAATTTTCGTCTAGGAACTTTTTAAAACGCCTCATGTATGACAACTTGAAAAAGATTAATAAGAACATAGGAATAATATAAAATAACTGAAAAATTTGAGAAAAATAGTAAATTATGACACCAAGAGTAATTAACACGTAATATTTGAACAGTAAAACATGCTGAATATCTGATATATTTCTATTAGTATATTGCGATACTTTCAAAATTAATCAAAATTAGTAGGTTAGACATTTGCTTTAATTTCTCATTAATTGTAAGTAAAAAGAATTCTAACAGCTTTTCACATTTTTATTTGGTAACTTGTAGAGACGAACGCAATTTTGAACGTTAAAAGGAGAAAAATTATATTTTATTTGCGAATGTTGGTCATTTGAAAACGTATGACTAACTACGTACATAAAATCATTTCGAATTGTGCAACCACATTGGTGGCTGCAGTTCCTCCTTTTGTGAAATGCATCGTCGATCCCGGAAAGTACTCGAATAGAACTCTTCCTCGGCATGACAGACGGAATGTGGGAACGGAACTGACATGGAGTAAACTGTAACGTGAAGGACTTGCGTTTGTCTTTTAAATATTGATTTGTCTGTCGAACGAACATTATGTGACAACGATGAACATTTCTCTGATATTTTGCTTCGTTGACAAATATTACTTGAATGCGATCGAGTTGCGAGTAACCTAGCATAAGTACGTAAAATCCACTTTTAACTTTCGAAACGTCAAACGTAGTCCACTACTATCTACGACGCAAACATCAACCTTGCCGGGATATTAAAGTGCTCGTTGTACGGCATGCACCTTGATCAAGATATTTCGAATATTTCGCACGATATATAGCCAAAAGATGAATCATACCAGGGGATACCTTAATTTTTGTCTATGCTACGTCAACGTGGGTCTAAATTTCTTTATAAAGTGATATCAAGACATATTGTTTTTTTATGTCATATATCTTTTGACAGTACTTATACTTCTCGTAAGAATATCCCCCTCTGTGGATTCTTTGTATTTCATGTACGCTCGTGCTATTTAATTTTTTGAAAGAAAAAGTTTGTACGATTTATAGACGAAGGTTAAATATTAAAGATTTATGAAATGTGAGTGTTTTGTGTGTGTGTGTGTGTGTGTGTGCGTGCGTTATGTATGCGATACGTTTCGGTGCATTTAAAATATAATATACTTTTTCAAAGGATAAATTTTTGTTTAGATAATGTAATAACATTAGATAAGTATAGTAAACATATATAATCATTTATTCGAATCACAGGAGAAAGATTTATGTCAGATATATTGCTGTAAATGCAGGTGTAAATTTAGATTATTCTAACATAAATTTGTTTTAAATGTCCTTTCAGTTTCGTATTCATAATGGACCATATGAAAAGTACAAGTACTTATGTAAACATGAAGATCACGAGACATTCGCGTATTGCTTGTAATTGCTATTTTCAGGTAAGAATTCCAATTTAATTGAGAAACCAATTTAATTAAATTTTTCCAGTTAAGATGAACAGTTTACAATTAACCGATCGTATTGAAAAAATTAAATTTCACTATAATCTTATAGGGGACAATGTGGAACTTCCAAAAATTTTGGCTACTATAAATTTTTTAGCACACAAATAAATTAAAAGTATTGAGATGGACTCTCCACCGTCATGTTCACTAAGCGCTACTGGACCTCTCAGTGATCTTGGTAGCAGTGGAATTGGAGGGTCCATTTCTAGCGATTCAGTTCGAGCGCATCTTGCAATCGAGGTATAATTCATATAACATTGATATTTCTGTGCAATGTATGTATTAAACAGTACCTTTTGAATTTATTTTTGTTGTAGATGCAAGAAAGCGATATAGAAAGTAAATCTTTATCGCAAGATTCTTTTGATTATTCAGATGGTATGTGTGGTGAAAATTTTAATACATTGAAAAAAGGACCAGGATGGACTGATGCTGATGGAAAACTAGAAGTCGAAGTGGTTGACGTAGCTATTAAACCTCCACCAGAATTTCAAGATAGCCCTTCTCCTCCTAACTCTGAATCTTCATCTGCACCGATTCTTAGCTATGCACGATTAATGAGACAAAAAGTTCCACAATTAATAGATGATTACGCTGAAAATTTAGTACAGTCAATGATTGAAGAAGCACTAATAATATCTTGTAGAATATCATGGCCAGAAGGAAGAATAGCACCTGCAACAAATCATGTACCAGTGGTAACACGTAGTGTATATAATCCGAAACGTTTTTGGGCAACAGATTTGTTGACACCTTCTTCGTGTCAAGGAGCTACTACTTTAATTACTCCGTATAGTACTTTGAATCGTCCAAATTCACGATGTTCTTTAGCTTCTTCTCGTTTGTCCAGTTCTCATAATTCAATAAATACCTCAGGACTGAGTCATAAAGTGGATGACAGCAGTTTTATCACCTCTGCTATGTCACACGATGTTTTAACGACCAGTGAGATTAGTGATATGTACAATGTGCCCTTTGATTCTGACATTTATACTGTACCAATAGATGTAGTTAGACCTTTGCATGATCTTAGAACACCGCAAAGGCCTAAACGTCACAGGCATCATCGCAAAAGAAGAAGAAATGTATCTGCTAGTTCGCAGAGTGAATTAGAAGCCCATATTCAACAGGCAAGGCATTATTGTGGAAAACCTCGTGCTATTACCCACGTTATAAAATCACAAAGACTATTATCCGATGTATGCTGCAATGAAACTGGAAACGGAAAGCGTCATAGCGTTCCTGGTACATCTGGTCGCCATACGTCTCGAACAACTAATGGTCACATGCACAATATCGGTGAACCAATTCATATGACTTTACACGAAGTGCGTCAATATTTGCAAACACTATACTCAAGCTCCAGTGATTCTAGTGAAAATAAAATTAAACGCGATAATAAAGCTCCAATAAGTCATACACCTATACACCTTGCAATGCCAAAAGGTATTAGTGTAAATAATAACAATAGATATAGTAACCCGCATACAGATTCAGCGATGGATACTCCGATTTCAAACAAAAATAGCAATGGACTGATTCACAATAACAATAATAATAATAATAACAATAACAATAATAATAATGGTAACGTTAAGAAACATAAAAAAAATTCGTTTGTTAGTATTAAACATAAAAAGGTAAAAGATGAACCACATAAGGAAAAAGTTGATTCCGAAAGAGAGAAGATTAAGAAGAGTCAACGAAATTTCTCATTAAATTTGAAACAAACACTTTGCAATATCTTTAGATTCAGGCGTTTGGGTTCTCCGGACCATTTCGTAGAAAAAAGAAATAGCATTGTACAGGGTGAAATTGTAGAAGAAGAAGAGGTTGATTCTGACCAACATGCTAATAATAATAATACTACCTCAGAGGTAGATTCCTCTGTACAAAAGCTACCTTTTTTTAAGCGTGCACTACCTCCATTACCGAAAAGCAATGGACATGTAGGAGGTGTGGAACAAGCGGAAGATGCGCTTACAACAATGGTATCTAAATGTGAAAGTCCAACTTCTATACCACCACAAATGCCACCACCTGCGCCAAAAGTTGAAGACGAACCGGCAGAGGATACCAGTATGGATTTTGCTGCTAGTATTGAAAAAGTAAAAGATGTATGTAATTTAAACTTTTATTTATTTACTTTTTAGAGATACAATATGTTCAACATGAAGATGTGTTATAATTATTCAATTTTATTTATAACAGTATGGATGGTATTGGGGCCCAATATCTGGTGAAGCTGCAGAGAAAATACTGTCTAATGAACCAGATGGGTCATTTATTGTACGAGACAGTAGTGATGATCATTATATTTTTTCTTTATCATTTAGACTTAACAGTTGTGTGCGACATGTAAGAATAGAGCATGATCAGGGTAAGTTTTATGTTTTTATTAACGTAATCTTTTCTATACCATTATTTTTTTTTTGCACAATTTTAATATTTTGTATGTCGTGTATATAGGTAATTTCAGCTTTGGAAGTTGCACAAAATTCAAGTCTCATACAATTGTTGACTTCATTGAGAATGCGGTAGAACATTCACGTAGTGGACGATATTTGTTTTTTCTTCATCGGCGGCCAGTGTTAGGTCCAATGCGTGTGCAACTTCTTCATCCAGTATCAAGATTTAAACAGGTTCAAAGTTTACAGCATACGTGCAGATTTGTTATTTTGAAGATGGTACGCAGGGATCTTATTCCCACTCTACCTCTGCCTCGGCGGCTCATTGATTACCTGAGTACGCCCCATTATTACAGTGAACAATTAGCTGAACAAGATGATAGAGCTGAATCTCCTGTTAGTTCTTCAACTGGTGAATTAGAGAAGATTTGTTTCACACCACAAGGCCTATCGTGAGGTACAAATACATAATATTTTGTCCTTCATTTTTGTGAAATACTTGCCAAATGTTTAGTACGTATGGTTTAAAATTTAAGATGTTACACAACTTCGTTCCATATGATTTTATTAAACAATATGATTAAATATGGGAATAATCGATTTTTACATATATTATACATTAATTTAAATTTGAAATATAAAATTTTAACATCTAATTGAAAAGAAGGGTAATCCGTTCCACGCACTTCGTATATAATACAATATAGTTAATTGCATAAAAATACTTAAACAAATTGTAAAAATTGAAGGTAAAATTACTTCAGAGATAATTTTCAATCAGAATTCACATTGACATAATTGAAAATGCACAGATAAATTGATATTAGAGCTTGAATTTATGATTTTTTTAATTTTTTAATTTGTGTTGTGAAATAATTTCGACAGTACGTCATACAATAATCTCAAAAAATTCTACGTATCAGTCTTAATTAAGTTCCTGTTTTTTTTATTTTAAAATATCTTTACAAGTTCACACGATGCAATGAATTTATAAAATATTCATATATAATGATGCAAAGCAGTGATCGAATAACTCCTTCTTGCGTGCCATATACCATATATTCTTTTCATCTCTTTTCATCAGGCATTGAAATCATAATGTTTTTATTGGATTTTAGTTAATAAATTATGTTTTTGCCAGAGATTATTCAATTATTATATATTTCACTATTTTCTATAAAATTTTAAAATATGTGTTTTAATATAAATAGAAAGAATATAAATATGATTAATCTACATCCTACATTTGACGTTCCATTTTATTGAATGATCAATATAGAGTCAATAAATAATTTTAAATATGATGCACGTGCAAATAATTATGAAAAGATGCTGTAGGCTAATATTATATTAAGATATAATCTGGCATATATAAAAATCAGTTATGTCTGTCAACTGTAGAAAATTTCAATATTAATCAGTTCAACATGTTGTTATATCGTGTTTTAAGTTTAGAAGTAGCTATCACAGACTGATTAACTTAGACAAAATATTCAACGAATTAATGGAATCATAATATAGTATAAATATTTTCATTCAAGCATCAATCGTATTTTTTCGCAAATTGTTATTACAATCATTTTCAAGAATAATCTTTGGATGGAATACGTTATTTTAGATTGCTTTATAATGTAAATATTTTTATGTACATTAGTTGATTTTATAGAATAATTAAATTGTCAGGAATTTATTAATGTCTGGCACATTAGATATATATATTTTGTGATTCTTTAAGTCCATAAAGGATAATTAATATATGATGTCCAGTTTTTTAAATGTATTATACTTGTTTCCATTTTTTATAGTCAATTTTAAAATAAGATTTAATGATATTTACCTTGAAAGGGTAAAAAAATTCTTTGTTAAAACTGATTAGCGACTGGTGCTACATAAAATTATAAATTATAGAATTCTGATTCCTTAAATTATACAGTTGAATCAAGCTAATCGAAGTCACTGTTTATTCTTGTGCTCAGATAAACTTAACAAGATTACATCGTGCAATGCACTTAAACGAATTTAGTTATATCATGTATTTAATTTTTTTCTGTAAGTAGTAGTTTTATCTATGTAAATTATTTTGTTTGATTCGGATAAAATTCCCGAAATTTATATTCTTGAATTATATTTTATTTGCAATCATTACATAAATTTTAGATTATAACTTAATACTAAGAATTAATATAAATCAAGTGAAAATTTTTCAATTTACAATTTCGACTAACCAAATCGAAAAGTAGAAAGGAGCTTCAGATAAAATTTAGTAAATTGTAATAATATATATTTTTATTTTTGTCCCTTTCCTCTGAAGAGGTGTGTAATCTCATCTTCAGAAACAGAGACATTACTTTGATAAATTTTGTATTCTGTAATGTTATACAGAGCTGACTATGAAGCATTGATATAAAGATAGATTTTTCAAGGAAGGAGAAAGTTTTTATACAAAATATGTACCGACTGTTATTCTAGACAAATTAATTAACGAATCTTTGTTTTATTTTATCTTTAAATTGCTTTTCCTGTGCAGCTTCATGAATCATGGAATAACAAGGGCCACATATACATATTGCTCAGAAATTTTGGTTGCACTTTCGTGAACTTTGCAGTACTAAATAAACAAATTTTATACTCAATATTCACGTGGTAGATTTTGCAATACAATTACTATTACCAGATTATCTGAAAAGACTATGTCTAAGGATAAATCTAAACATATGTGAAGCATGTGCGTATAATTAATGGTTAAAGGCACCATAATACCTCAGCCACAGTGGGAGGTATATAGAGCAGAATTAGTACCATTTTATAACAAATGTATTTTACATTAATATAAGTTGCACATATGTATTCTTGTGAAGAAATTAGCATTGAAGGATGTCAATGCTTTATTTAATTATGTTTTACTACTATTAACATTAATATTAAGAAAAAAATATGAAAATTCTATGCCAAGTGTTATTGTATGATAAATATGTTTAAAAGATGTTTTTTTATGTGATTATATATAAATAAGTGTGACATTGAATAACAGCTTTGTATTTTTATAATGCCTCTCCAATGAGGATATGTAGAAAGTATTAAATTTAATTCTACATTTTTGATACACTAAAATGTGATATTATTATAATATATTAAAGTTTGCAATTGACTGTACATTTTCAAGACAAATCATCAATTAAGATATTCTTGAAAAATATTCTTTTAAATAGGAGATCTTTAAATCTGATTACGAAAATGTATAGCTCAATTTAATATTTAATTAGAAAATTATAATAACAACAAATTTTTTATAAAACAGAAGAAAATGCACTTGGCATAGAACAGTAATTTATTTCTTATATGCCAAAGTCTATAATTGTATTCAAAGTATAACATTGATTTATAAATTAAAATATTCTGTTAAACATAATGTGTTGTATATGCGTGTTTTAAATATTTTTCTTTAGGAAATATTAGTTATGTATTACTTTTAGAATTTGATTTATCATATATATATTTTATATGTATATTTGGTTTTATAGAATTGTGTAAAAATAAGTAAATGTGTGCAAAAAGTACCATAACAAAGATAGGAAAATTAAAAAAATTACTTGAGTTATATTTCTAAAAAAAAAAATATGCAATGTTGTACTTTGATTATAATGTACTGATACAATTTTTTATTATTGTTTATTATAAATTATTGACAACTGCTAGTCATAAACATTGCGTTTTAAGTTGGAGTTCAGTATTGTTTACTAATAAATATCAATTTACTTCCAAATACTTGTATTTATTTTTTTATCTTTTTCAAAGATATAATCCAAACATAATTTTAATAGAAAAAAATCTAAATCTATGTAAGCTCTTTGTTGTTATTTTAATAAGAGTTAATTGTACTTTTTAAAACTATAATTTTATATTCTTTAATTTATTTATTCTAGTCTAATATAATTTTTCACCAAGTTCGATGGTCATTAGAGTGAAGGATGCATGATAATCAGAAACCTATTATAAATCTTTTAATTTTGTAAATATTTAAGGTAATACAAGGTATGCTTTTAAACATGCACAACAGGAGTGTGGATGATTCATTGAAACTTTAAGATAAGTGTACTACACTACAAGAGAAAAATAAAACCTTTGTTTACTTTTATGACAAAAATTTAAGTTTATATTTTTAAAAATATCCTACTTTTATGAATCTTTTCATCTATAAATAAGTTTCTATAATTTGTAACGATAACATTAATTTTATTATAAGTTTTAAATGTACAAATTTTGTTATACTCTAAAAATATCTATAATGTATTCATTTAAAATGATGCTTCAACTTCTTTTTGTAAATATTTTTCAATATCACAATAAAATGATTCAACAGAAAATTGTTTCCTATTAAATATTTAGTACTATTTCCGTAATTGTAATACGAATAATTCGCACAATTCAAATTTTTCATATCTATGAGCACAAGAAAAAATTTTTTTCATTACTTTATTACAGTTAAAGGTACTCTAAGTATAAACAAATGTGTATGTATCTGATTACCCATGTTTGTACCACTGCAATGTTGAAAATAAAATACATTTTTTAAGACTAATATACTGCGTTATTAATTTGTTTTTAATTTAATAGTTTTATCACTATTACACATAATTGTAAAACATGTTTGTAAGTACATATCACATTTTAATAAAATTTTAATTTTAACATAATATATGTTTTGCATCGAATCATATGATATTTTAATTACAACTTTATCTTCAATTAAATATTGAACATCTTAATTTAAGGTGGGATACCAAGCGTTTTTCTAACTAATTTTTGGGCAATTCTTTCAAATTCTGAGCGATCTTCTCTCCACATTTTAGCAGCATCAACATTTGCTCCACTTTCATCATTTGGTTCTGCTAACATACTTACCACGCTTAACAATATTTTCTCTACACTCTGAACTGGACTCCACCTTTCTGCACTACTTTCATAGCCCATAGGATCATCACCAGGTGCATGTAATATACTTATACATACTCTACCATCTGCATAAACTAAAGAAAAATAAGCAAAAGTTAGCCTTTTAGAGGTTCATCAAGAATCAATTTAATGTTTCAGTAAAATGGAAGTCTTACTATTTGGATGAAACATCTCACAAGTGAATTGCATCTTTGGTGGACTTAAGGGATAATCTGGTGGAAATATAAGCTTTGCTGGAAAAACACCACCTTCGAAACACGTTCCTTCTGGTCCACTATAAACAAATGTTAATTATTCAATACGTATGTTATAAATATACATGCAAAATTTAAATTATATTTATAATCACAGAATTAAAAAAAAAAAAAGATAAAAATATAGGGCGTTATACGCAAACATGTTATAAACAAACATCAATTTTCGCAAGCGAAGAAAAACATTTTTATAAATCAAAAGAATCAAAAATTATTCAAATACGTACGTGATTAAGGCTTCCCATTCGAAAAAATTTTCTTCATTTATTGGACCAGCGATGATACCTTCAGGTGGATTTAAGGTTAATTCTGCAAAAGATGCAGTGCTCATTATTCCATCGTTTAAAATTGGTCAGAAAGAATAATAAGGGAGAAAATTTTATACGGCGTCTATAGTCAAGTGTGAACTGCATAAAATTAAATTTGATTCTCACGTTTATACTCTGCCATTAATCGTCTCAGTGCAGAACCCGCCATTGTTTTGGTCGTGGGGGTTGACGACGTAATTTAATGAAACGTCAAAAATTGGATATTAGTTTGAAGTGATAGAAAGAATCATTTGTATTTATTTATTTTGCAAAATCAAAGAGATAAGTAACAGAATTTCATACTGTACTTAAGTAAAATAAATCAATGCCAGCGTAAAGGTTCGAATGGCAAAAGAAGAACATAAGTATTTAGCAAATATTATAAAAAATACACATGCCACATTGCGACAAGAAGCTCAGAATTATGGTCCAGAGATTGCATGGAAACGGCACATATGTCGTGAAGACATGTTACAGGTTTGATTTCTTTTTAAATGTTACTTTTCCAAATATTGAGATAAAGTAAAACTAGTATATGTAGAATAAAGATATTGTAGAATAACCTTACAAATGTATGTTTTAGGAATATGCCTCCTGTATGCAGAAATTGGCAACTACACATTGGATGAAAAATAATATAAACACCAAAGGTTCAACATGCTCCAGAATAGAATGGATCAAATTTCAGTGTGAAGAGTATTTTTTGAACGAAGGGAAACAAAAATATGATTTAAAGGAGGAAGATATCAAGCTGAAAATAGATGCAAATTTTGCAGATACTGAAGTTGCTATAAATTGTAATGTAAATATTAAACATGAGAAACAAATTCAAAAGATATCACTGTTGGATGTAGGTAGTTGTTATAATCCATTTGGGGCTTTTGACATATTTGAAGTAACTGCAGTAGATCTACATGGCATACCAGCCAAAGTTTTTTGTTGTGATTTTTTAAATGTTCAAATTGGACAAGAATTGTCTGTGAGTAATAAACAAGAAATTCTGCAATTGCCTGAAAACCACTTTCAGGTAGTTGTATTTTCTTTATTTCTGGAATATTTACCATGTCCAAAACAAAGATATTTATGTTGTAAAAAGGCTTATGATTTATTGCAATTTAGTGGTATATTTTTCATTATAAGTCCTGATTCAAAACATGTTCATGCAAATGCCAAGTTCATGAAATCGTGGAGATACGTTCTGAGTAAATTAGGATTTATGAGAATAAAGTATGAGAAATTGCACCATATACATTGCATAATATTCAGAAAATGTGTGTTTAAACAAGTTGCAACAAGGTGGGCGAATTTGCAAATATTGCCTCAGGACGATCCTTTATTTTTAAACGATACCTCAATTTATATTCCGCAAGATTTCCGAAAAGTATCTAATGAAATTGAAAAACAAGAAAAGCAAGAATACGATACAAACGAAGTGATGACTATGTTTAATGAATTACCTTTCGAACAAAGCTACGAACAAAATTAATGATAAAAAAATAAATATCAATTTTTTTAACTAGTTTTAATAAATCTTATTTTCATTTTTCTAATTTGTAGTTTTAATTTAAATATTTTGTAGTTATTTTTTTTGGTTACATGTTATATAGGGATATTTGTAAATTCCATATAGTTTCCTAGAATTTATCTCGTCCATTTTGTACGCCATTTTGAATGTTCTTTTCTGATTTCTGTTCGTCAGTTGCACACGTGGTGAGTTCGTTTTTATCGCAGTATCTGCGTATTGTATTTTTTATTTATTGTAACATTTAACAAAGTAAGTTGATAAAATATTCTGTTAAAAGAAACTAAAGAAATTAATACTTGAATTAAATTAAATTGAACAGAAAATGTTTTAGTTTCTTTAATCATTACATAGGTTAATATACAGATGCCAATTTTCGTATTTACGTATATATATGTATAAATAAAATTAATATAAACATTTTAATATTATTTATATGATTTTTTCAGATTATTCACAATGTCGTCCCATTTGAATTGGATGATTATTCGCAATAATAATGCATTTCTTCTAAAGAAACGCAACATCAATAAGCCGTTTTCTACGGTTTGTATTACATTATATAGTACAACAAAATAATTTTTTTTCTAGAATTAATGACTTCTATGGAAAATTATAATTTAATGTACGATATAAAATTCCAGGAACCCAATAATTTGACCAATTTGAGTAGTTATCGTTACTCGGGCTTGATTCACAGGAAAAGTGTTGGTATTGTTGACACGCCTGACAAAAAAGGATTTACTGTAGTGTATAAAAAAGCTAAAGCTATGAACAAGCCTGCGAAAGCTACAGTTAGATGTACAATGAAAGCTGGAGCTCGTCGTTCTTTGTACAAATTGAAAAGATTGCTTACAAAGAACAAATATCGCGTAGACCTTACAAAGGTAAGTAAATTTAAAAATGAAATTTATTTCTGATTTGTTGAAAGAATTTTTAATACAATACATACAATAATATTTTTAGGTTGCATTGCGTCGTGCTAGTGCTGTATTACGTTCTCAAAAGCCTTTACCTGCTAAGAAGACCCGTACAACTAAAAAGGCTGATTAATTTGTGTATTAATAAATATACATTTTAATGTAAATTTATGGATTTATGGACATATACTACAAAGAAGATTTATTAATTTATCATTTTTACTTAAGGTATAATTAATTTAGTTACCTCCAATAATTACCATTTTTATTGAAAAAAACATAGATTAATTGTGCATTATTATATACAATGCAATGTAGTATTATAACAATTTTAATTGTGGTATTTCTTCTTTGTAATTATGTCCATTGTATTTATTAAAAAATTCCTATTAGAAAGATTGCATAAGTGCAAAACAATTGTAAGATGAGTTATTTAATTTGTTTGTTATATATATGTTTTGAGTGATATTGATCTGTTCTAATTTCAGAGTTAGTACATGTACATTGGGAAGTCATTTTTATATAGGTGAGTTATATTGATTTTCTATTTTGATAATTTATATATTTTACAAATGATGATAATTTTACCCACCAAGATCTATGAGTGCCATGATTAAATTTTGTATTTGCTATCTGAAGTATAGTTAAGATTTTCAATTATATAAATTTAAATAGCAACGTTATTAATATTAACAATGTTTTTAGGTTTAAATACGAATATAATTGGTCGCTGCAATATTTCAATCCAGTAAGTATTATTTTAAAATATCATATTAATTAGCTTTTTTTTATAAAGAAATACTATGATGAAATTTTTTACCGCCAAGATCTATGAGTGCCATGATTAAATTTTGTATTTGCTATCTGAAGTATAATTAAGGTTTTCATTTATATAAATTTAAATAGCAATGTTATTAACATTAACAATGTTTTTAGGTTTAAATATCTTTGGTCACTTTGCAGTATATGAATTCAGTGAGTATTATTTTTAAATATCATATTAGTTAGCTTTTTCTATAAAGAAATATGATGAAATTTTTTACCGCCAAGATCTATGAGTGCCATGATTAAATTTTGTATTTGCTATCTGAAGTATAATTAAGGTTTTCATTTATATAAATTTAAATAGCAATGTTATTAACATTAACAATGTTTTTAGGTTTAAATATCTTTGGTCACTTTGCAGTATATGAATTCAGTGAGTATTATTTTTAAGTATCATATTAGTTAGCTTTTTCTATAAAGAAATATTATGATGACATTTTTTATCACCAAGATCTATGAGTGCCGTGATTAGTATAGTATTTGCTAACTGATTAATTTGTGATAAAAATAAACTCTAGGAGAAGATATAGAATTTTATTTAATATATTTTGTATTTTTTTTTTTATAGATGGGATCTAAAAACGAAGTTAAATTAACAAGAAAGGTAAGAAATTTTTTGTTTATTGATGTATTAAAATGTATATATTATTTATCTATGATGATTCAATCACCAAGATCTATGAATGCCATGATTTTGAATTTGCTACTTCTGAGCATAGTTCATTTGACTTAATTATGATCTTTATGTAAAAGAAATAGAAAAAATATATGTATCTTTTCTTGTGTGCAGGTTAACGATCGTGTAAGGACAACGGATATTTTTAGCTTGGTATTGAAACAAAAAAAAAAAAAAAAAAATACATAGTATAACAATTCAATATATGTTTATCGTACATGTACTGAATAAATATAAATGATTATAGCTTTTCTTTTCCTTTTTCCTCTTCTAGATTTGTTATGTGTGATAGCAGTTTCATCAATAGAATGCATTCGAAATAAAACGATTCTCAGCCTTCTGTGGAATTGCACGATATGGTGAATAGGATTATAATATTTCTATTTGGTAGTTTATTTTTATTTCTTGTTCTTATTGCAAAATTTGTCTTTTATTACTTTATACTTTTGGATTTCTAGAAAATGGATTACCGAAATGGATCAATTATGTAAAAAACGTATTTAAATTTTTTTCAAGAGACTAAGAATGCATCGGACGAAGCAGTATTAAATTTCGAAATAAAGTTTAAAAAGAAATTGTCTTGACCTGTGTAGACTTTTAGAGATTTAAAGTACGTTCAATTTCTTTGGATTGAATACAAGTGCAGTTCATTCAACTGCACAAATTCATTTTATTTACTAGTACTTAATTATTAATTGAAGGCTTTCGTCTTTTTTCATGCAGCCCAATTAATGAAATGTTACTAAATGGAATTAACGAACTTTAATGGCACAATTTGATACTATCCTCATTCTATATATCAGGTATTTATACATATACATATATACCATAGATAATTCTAAATATGTATGCATAGTAAATTTTTAAAGTCCTGATTTAATTTGAAATTCATCGCATATGATTTAAATCTATCAATATTTGATTTTGTCTCCTATAATTGTTCAAGCTGAACATTAAAAAAATTATTAATTTAAGGTGGTACATTAAGATATTACCATTTGTACCATAAATCGAATTTTTTATTTTAATATTTAACAAATTTTTTTTGATATTCAAGAATTTTTCAGAGATAGGTTGATAAATAATTGCTTAGTGCATTCGTAAAACTAAATTGCTGTTGATTTTATTTCTTTTTGCTGTATTAGTAAGTTCTTACCAATCTCAGTCTATTCGGTACAAAATTAAAGAAGCAAATGCAACTGTCATATCACGATAATTTTAGTAGATCGTTTGGAAACGATAGAATTTTCATTATTCTTTAATAATAGAAAACTAGAAGCTTGAAATTAACGATTCCTTTTTTTTAAACTGTGTCTTTTGCATTTCCATTCGTACAGATTCTTTTTACTCATTGTCGCAAAATACAAAGCGTTCTATTACCATTTAATTGAATAAGAGAATTTGGAAGTTTTAAAAAATGGACACGTTAATATCTTTTTTCTCCAAGACTCGTATAATTTACACAAAGGGCTCGGATATTTCTACAAAGAATTTCAATTTCGTCAACCGACGGTGGTGGCTGCATGTTTAATACTTATTCAATATCGGCTTAATATTACATCGTGATATTAGCATTTTATTAACGTTGGTCACGAGCGAAATGGGTCTTTTGTTCGAGACTTCTCGAAAGAAAATAGGTTTCCTAAGTTCGTAGTTACGTATTAGTGTTCATGTTTTATTAAAAATCCTCTTCGATGTTAATCGAATTCGTTCGTGATTCTTTCAAACATGTTCGACGAGAAGTCGAACTCTGTTTGCTTGCTTCTATCGAGATCTTTCAAAAGAAAGGTACTGCAATTCTCGGAGGAATTTAATATTCCACGCAGGGATTTCAAGGACGATTTTTGTTACTGGTAGAAAGTATGTGACACTGATAGAGGTTCAAGAACAAACAAATTCGAATCTTCGGTCAATAGAACATCATTTTCCACGCATAAGAAGTATCGAAACGATTTCTATTATCTTTCAATCCCATAATAGGGAAATTCAGCTGCGGCATCACGTACTGTCGAGGCTGGAAAGTTGGAAAGAGAGCGTATCATTTTTCTTTTTCCGTTTCACCCCTGAGGAGAGTTTAACGAGACACTACTTTTCATAATTCGAGGAAGGAACTCTATCGTTTTTCCGGCGAGGAGCTCGCGCGAGCCTCGATCGATTTTCTTAACCGTCTTTTCTCCCGTGCCTTGAAGCTGCCTCTCGGCCGCAAAAGAAAGAAAATAAGGCTGCAATGACAGAAGGTTTCACGGTGGGGCAGACACTGCCTGCCTGCCACGAGCACTTCCACTCTTCTTCCACCCTATAGCAAAGAGTATCCGGACCGTGAGAACGACGAGGATGGACAAGTCGATTCGCGAGAAAAGGATGGAACAGCGAAACTGACGATAGAGACGTAGAGATAAAGAAAGTGTGAAGAGAGGAGAAATGGAGAGAAAGAACGAGAGTGGAGGACGAACGAAGATGTGAGTACTTAAGGTGGAGTGCTTGGAAAGAGAAAGAGAGAGGGGGAGAGAAAGATGAGAATTGGAAGGGGGACAAGAATCAGAGGAAGGAAGAAGGAATGAAAAAAAAAGGAAGAAAAGCGTGGAGAGGTTAGGCGGTTCTCTCGTAGACGAGGAAAAAAGGAAAGAATCATGAATAATGCAAGAGTGAAAGCCGGTTGAAACAATTGCTGGGCGTCGCCCTACTCTTGAAATTACATCATCAGATTTTCCGCGAAATTAAAACATTATATATTCCACGCTCTCCGTTCTCTCACCATGGCCACTCATCTTCTTTCCTTGGACATTATGCTTCTGAAGTCCCTTCCTACCGTGAGCGGACGAAAAGCGTCGATTATACGGTCATGCGATGAGACTGCGATATTACCTCTCTGAGAACCATCTCTCGAATATCTCTGAGAAAAAAAGAAAGCTACGATTTCGCTCAACAACGTAAATTAGATCGTTCCTTGTTGGTGGCGGGAAAAAGAAGTTGCCCAAGATAAAATGCGTTACATTATATATACGTATGCATTTAGTCACTATAATGCAAATGGCACGTCACGCTTTACCTGCGTTTATGCGGTTTAATATTTAGCAGTGCATTTATGTTAATATATTTAAATCAAGATGAAGTTTGGAATTATAAATATAGTATAAAAATACTACAGTGGGATAAAATGCGACATCGGGTTCCGCTTCACCGCAAAAGATTAATGTAACGGTGGAGAAACGGTGCGAAGGCTAAAAAGATGTTGAATTACGTTGTCATAAATTTGAAATGGCGTTTAATGTTTGCCACCACGAGTTTCAATGATAAGTTTCATTCGAGTGACGATGCAGCAGCTTGAAGGGAGAAATTATACATATTTTTTTTTCTTTTTTTCGTGGTAAATCGCAAACAGGACTTGTACAACTCTACCTCGAAGTGCTCCAGTCACGCGACACACTTTGAACGAAATTTAGCAAAGAATCCTAAGTAAGTTAAAGATAAGAATTTTCCTCTAACTAGTATTATACTAGATCTCTTCGTACTTTGCGGTATTCTGATGCCGCGACTCCGAAAACTTTCTGCAAATATTAAGCGATCCGCGCCCGAAGGTGTGGAAGTTCCTTAGGCTATTAGAAAGTTTTCCAGCTACGTGGCTCGATTTGTGGCTGTTTATCGTTCTCGAACGTTCAAATATATCTCCGATTCTTCGCGGTTTGAGGATGCCCAACTTGAGCGGTATTTTCAATTTGGAGTCTTCATCTTCGATTCGCGGTTCGATCGGTTTCGCTTTGAAAACGAGTTTTACGCAGACACTAACGATGTCGAAACGTTGAATACGAGAGTTTGATTTGGAGATTCTAGGTGGCAAGAAGGAAGACCCACATGAAATTTTCATAAATCTGCTTTCCATAAATCGCGATTTATGATGCGTATATTTTCTTTCTTCGTCAGTTTGGAAGTTTTTCGCGATTACTTCGATTAGAGGAAAATAAATATCAGAAAATCCATAAAATATGTAAAAAGAATTTCAAACACTGCAGAGCGATTTTCTAAATTGCGTAGAATATTTAGAATATTTAGACGTAAAAATTATCCGTCTGTATGCTTTTTTGCAAAGAGATCGTTAATACATCACGCCATTGTAAATGACGCACGTTCTCCGGATATATGACTTTGAGAATCTACGAGATCTTTTCCAAGTAATATAAATATTGATTCATACGTCATAAAACAGGGAAGTAAGAAATATGAATTACAAATAATGTTTTCAATCCTGGATACTCAGACGTTTACGACGAGCAAAAATTAATATAGATTTATGGACTGATTGGCTGGAATTATTATCTGCGATCTGTTGGTAGAAATAGAACGACGTTCATGGAACAAGTGCAGATCCTTTCAATCATGCTATTATGATTGACGTAATTTATTAGACTAGAACTAGCTCATGGTTTTACTAATGAACTAAACGTCACAATAACAAATCCGTTTGCCTACTTACAAGCAGCACCTTGCTCTTAATGTTGATATGAATAATTCACGGTGGTATATTTGTTGGGAAAATAGATTAGAGCAGTTCCACGTACCATCGAACGTTGATTCTCTGTAGCATTCGCTAACAAAGATAATTCTGCGCACAATTGGAAATACAGAGTGTTGTTGACTCTTGTTGAAAATGGCAGATGAGTCTCTTGAGTGTCCAACCTTTTAAAGCTTGTGGGCCTCATTGGCCAACAAAAATTTGTCGAGGGCTGTATACATAATTTACATATTTTTTTATCAGTTCAACGTATTCTATATTATTTAAACAGTGAGACAATAGATTGATTTATATTAATTAAAAAAAATACGAAAATTTTTAATGAGAACACTCAACTTCTGTTCTTTTAGATACCAGTTTTTAGGTATCTGGTTTGATCGTTGGTAGTAAAATTCTTTTTCTTATTTTATTCTTTTGTGTGCTTCATATAGGAAAAGATCTGCTCTCAACTATAAGTACTCTTCAAAAGGGACATGAAGTGCTGAATATTTTTCTTTAGGCAAGTGTATTTTATAAAAGTTTAACAAAGACACTGGGATAAATTTTTCCTCGAGTTGTATATCTGATTGCAACTCGATACACTCCATTTGCATGTTCGCCGGTATACATATTGATGTCTGATAACTGAGAATGGAGTTGTAAATATGCCAACCGTGTAAAATAAAAAATATTTCTCTGTTGGCTCTAGGAAATTATTCGTAATTAATTCTTCTATTTTAACACTAAATTAAAAAAAGGGTTATTCGTGGTTAAAATTATTCAAATAAGAAAATTTTTATTCAATTATTCCAATTTTGGTTATACAAAATGCGGGCCGCATGAATAAAGTCTAAGGGCACGCGGATTGTACACACCTGCTTTAAATGCTCACCAGTCCTTACGATATGAAGATTGTAGTTCGGTTTGCGTGGATGCTCAAGCGCGACGTAATTATTCGGTTGAACCTTCTGTAAATATTGGTATCCCGGATGGAAAGCAAAATGCGATGTGTACTCGGAATCGAATGGATACCGGGGCCTATACAGAGTGTTCGACGCATATAGTCACGAAATGGAATACATGAAAATATTGATGGAGATGTTGATAAAATATTGACATTGCATTAAGGAACATGCGCGCGAGAAAAAAGGCGCTATTAATTCGCTAAACGTAACACCGAGTGACGTTGGCACTCCGTGCGTAAATTGGCGAAAAGTTAACTAAAATTGAACGCTCGCCAAAACGTTAGACGAGAGTTACTTATTCCTAGCTCGTACGTAAATCCTAATTTTTGGCCGATTTTTTTCATCCACTTTTTAACATCCGGAAACGTCCGGAATCCGAGCGTCCGCGTTAACTCGGCGAGCAACGTCTGAATGGCGCGAGCCCGAGAACTCGCGATTGATTTGCAAATTACGGCCACTAATCTGGCGTTAAAGGAAGCAAAGTTTTCTGGACGATCGTGTGCCCGAGTGTGCGTGTATACGTTGTCGGTGGGTGCACGATCCTCGTGCACGAATTCACACCGACGCGCTCGACTAAATCTCTGTTCCACTCTATGACCCTTGCTCGGTACCTCAATGGTGTTGATTGCTTATCTGAATATGCATAATCGTGGCGATAATGACAGCGCTCGGCCAAACTTCGGATGCGTCGCGCATATGTAACTAGAGAGCAATTCCCTTATGCCGTATCCACCGGATCTGATCGTGGACAATGAAACGGTTCCGGTACTGTTGCCAGCTGTTACGGGCCGTTTAATCGTTTCGAGCTGGGTAGCTGGCTCGGTGTCATTCGGTTTCGTTTCGATCTCGTTTCGATCTCGTCCCGTTAATACCGCAGCCGTGCGCGCTTCGGTATCGGTACGTGTATTTCTCGTTAAAGCTCGGCTTCTTCTTTTTTCTCTTTTTTTGTTTTTTTTGTTTTTTTTTTTTTTTTTTTTTTAAACAAAAAGAACGAACGTTTCGAGCGTTCGTCGGAGAGTCGAGCGGACACTTGAGAATTAGATCGAGGGGAGCTAAGTTTAAATTACAAATTCGAAAGTTCTCCAAAGTTTCGAAAAACTGGCTGGACGCCGTTTTACGACGAGGTTAAGGGGTTCTGCGGTTGGAAGTATGAAACCGGAGAACGTCGATAACGGTGTTTTGAGTGGTTTCTCGGATTTTACATCGATCACAATCGAGGTCTCGCGATTCCTCGATTTTACGATATCGCTGTTGAGAAACTGGAGAACGCACGAACGTCCTCTTGCTTGATCGAAGGTAACGCGATTAAGCTCGTGTTTTAATTTGTTTTGACATCATCTCAAGCGTGACTGGGCACAAACAGAATGAACAAGCAGTGAGACGTAAACGTCAGGAGAACAAGTTGAATGAAATGGAAAAAAAGAAAAGAAAAGAAGATAGCAGCCGGGACACTGGCTTCCCATTTCATAGAACTATCTATGAAAATTAAAGAAACTTCAAGTCGAGGGGAAGGGGACTCGCCTCGCTTCGTAGTCTTTTGATTCGTTTAAGATTGGTCCGATGTTTTCTATGAAAAAAAAAAAGGTCGCTCCGCTTTAAGAGTTGAAGTGAGAGTCTAAGTTTCAAATGGAGTTCTTATTTAATCCCGAAGCGGAGAGCCAAGCTGCTCGATCTCGAGTGTACCAATTTTATTCGTGGTTTTACGGCAAACGAATTTATATCTCGACGCGAGATACAACGCCACGTTCGGAAAAAGTACACGTATAACCAGCTACGAGTTAGGGACTTTTGTCCACGGGAGAGGTGAACTTCTTATCTATGAGTTGCCCGGCTTGTGATTTGATGAAACGTAAATTTCACTCGAAACTGTGAACTTCTTCTCCTTTCTCTTGTTATCTATGTTGAGAATAAAATTCAACACAATTCTCGAGACTCCTCTCCCCCCCCCGTCGAGGAACCGATTTTCAGATCGACTTCGTGGAAATCTTACGGCGCGGCGTGGCGCGGCCGTTGATCATCGGTCAAGCGGAGTTCCCGTCATTAACTTTTTTAATTTTTATGGAAATGTCTCGAACGTAACGCGATCGCGAGCCCGTTGGTAACTGGTAATTTAAATTCCTTTATCTTCGCTGCTTTGAACGGTGCGTTCGTTGCGAAGGGATTAAAAGTTTGCCCGAGTAATTTCGGTGAAATCTCGCGGGGAAGGTGGCTTCGTCGTCGTTGTCGTCGTCGTCGTCGTCGTCGTCCAACGTCGTCGGCTGCTTGGAACAGCAGCCGCTCGTGCACGCACGCCCATAAATTCCGAAAAATAATTTGCATGCCACCGTTATGTAAATAACGTTACACAGGGTACAAAGGACAAGTGTCATTTAAATAGTCGAATCATCTTCTTCCACAACGTGTAACAGCCGGCTGTCGTAAATTAGATTTTTGTTTTCTCCTCGAAGAGAAAATGAGTACGTTTCGAAAACGACGAGATTCAACTTTCGAGAGATATTTCTTAATCTCGTTGAGATTTTTATCGTGTACGATCGAACGTTTTATCGGAAATCGAACGGAACGTCGAAAAGAGTGGCTGCGGTTGGAATCGAGCTCCGATTGTTCTTTACCGGAAGTCTTCAACCACGGTGTCCGTGCATAAATGTCCGCAGCGGCGATTAATAACAATTAGCAGAGGACAATTGGCAACGTCAATTACCCGATTTCGTGTTCGTTGATAACGTCCATTGTCCGTGAATTATTTACGCGTTGACCGCGTAATTAAAGGGCAATCGCGTAATTGCAGACGTCAAATGAATCAGCGCGCGGGACAATGGGCGGCCTGACCGATCGGCAAAAATCTTATCTCATTGATATTTCCGTTTACAGGAGCGATCGACCAATCGGATTTCTGTTCGGACAAGGACGACGGACGTTCCGGTACAGTCCGGGCAGGCATCCTCGCCAACGAAGTTATAATAAATTCAAAGCGAACGAGAACACGACGCCGGGCATCGTCGCGACTTCGCATGGAATATTCCACGTACAAATTCAAAGCGCGGTGCTCAAGCGACTTTAATAACGCAAGCATGTATGTGTGTGTGTGTGTGTGTGTGCGAAACGAAATGTAAAAACAGGCGAGGCGAGGTGACCAGCGTTGAACACTTTTAAATATCCTCCGACGTTCGTTCGACGTTACCGCGTCAGTCGACCGGCGATCTTTTTTACTCTCGGTAAAAATTTCCTGACCTTTGAACGGAACGCTCCCCGTTTCAATACGTCGCGTTTGTTTTGCGTAAATTGCGTCAAGGAAAAAAAAAAAAAAAATTCAAACGATTGAACAACATTTTCTTATGTGAACGTCTTCAATATTTATGAAACAAACGGACGAATCTGTATGTATGAATTCAGGGGTGTATGATTAATAGCTCGTAGAATGGACGCTTATTGGACGCGATATTTTATTCGATTAAATATAAATTGACAAATTCAATGATTGAACGCAGATATACCGATCCAATCTTATTCCGTTACGAAGCGAAACGAATTTGCACCGTTGAAACATTAGAAAATGTATTTTGCTAATGGCACTCTAAACGTCTTTTGTAACGTCTACTGCCAAGTGTAAAAAATGTTCATCCAAACTGAATCTCCGCGAATGAAAATTACTCGGAATTCCTTACGCGTGCAGGAGGCCGACTCTGACAGTCATTTTCCACTGAACTTTTAGAAATAACGCGAACGATGGAATGGCTCGTCGCGCATGATCGATACGTTTAATTTTGCTTCGCAATTATTCATGATCGGCAGAAGCAAAACGCAATTTAATTATCTTTTATCGGCGGGACTTTTGCGACACTTTGTCTACTTAAGTACGAAATACCCTTTATCTCTGCGTTTAATATTATTTTCGTAATGTTTGGAGAATATTACAATGGAACGCGCAAATTCGGATCCTCTTTGTGCGATGCTCCTCTAGGGGAGGAGTTCTCTGAAAAGCTTTTTCTACAACAACAATGATGCATTATCCCGTTTTGCGCAACACAGCGTACATTTTCTATCGAGTAATTAATTATTCTCATTTTTGTTGCTAATTCGAATTTTCTTCCTGAAGAACGAGTACGTTCTATCCTTTAATATACGGGATCAAAAAGAAAGCAAACGTGCGCAAATACGTATCGTGTTGTTTGTCTCTGGCACATAGGTTCTGTATATTAATTACCAAGCTTACTGAATTGAAATCGCTTTACACTCCACTGTATAATTACTTCGTTGTATTAATTGGCACGTTTGAATCTCTCTCTCTCTCTCTCTCTCTCTCTCTCTCTCTCTCTCTCTCTTTCTTCTCTACTGAAAATTAGTGCTTCCGTAAGAAACTGTTAATTGTAATTACACAATGGTGGAAGGTAAAACAATGTGTTTCTTCTGATAATATTGTTACTGAAACTTCAGTAACACCACGCACACCGGGCGGGCTCGCTTCGTTTACCAAACTTTGCAATAAAACACGGCGAAGCATTAGTCTGGAAAATTTGAAACCTAAACAGCTACGTAATTTAACCGGTTTACCAATATTTTATAACTCGATCGCGCGAAAGCGTTCGAAAAGGGCCGGAATTCTTCTCCAGGCTGACAGAGTTTCGCAACGAGTTTAAGTTGCGTTAGCCTGTGTAAATAATTCGTAAATATTGAAAGCCACGTTCCTTTCTTTGTTTCGTAAATTTTTGGAAAGCCTGCGATATATAAATCTCAACCTGGTACAAGCAGATGCTTACGTAGCGATTGTTAGCACTATAGTTTGTCTATTAGCACGATGTCGCATTGACACATTGTCGTTTTGTTGCATAATATACAGAAATCGGGAACTGACGTTTCTTATATGTAATACATTCTCTCTTTGTTACAGAACTAGATCGTTCGCGTATCTTCATGAACGGAAATGACAAAACGACGAAATGTTTTTTGGAAAGTGGAGGAGCAGAGAAACGCGATTTTTATTCATCTTTGACTGAGGAAACGCTTGCTTGAAACAAACAATTAGTCAAACGTGTCAAATTAATATTGTTCGCGTGTAATTACAACTAGTACGCGTGATCGTGATTCTCGGAAGGTGTCGACTGCGTTTGCCTTTCGTTTGCGTCGTTCTCGACGTCATCTCGTCCGAGACCGAGCGACCCTCCGGAGGAGTAACACCGATCGGACGAATTCGGAGGCTGGGCAAACGGCTGGGTATAAAACACACGATCGACAGCGAAGCCAGCGTCAGTCACGCTTAAACTTTGGTTTCCCGCACGACACAAGCTGCAAACATGAAGGTAAGCGCTACTTCCTTCTCTCCTCCCTCCTTTCTCTTTCCGCTCTATCCTCTCCTCGTTCCATCGGTATTTTCCTCCATGGATCTCTTTTTATTCCACAGTCTCTCCTTCAATAGCATCTGATTAATCTTTGCTACTAATTGAAATGTAAATTTAGTACTTATCTCCGTGCGACTGGTTTTTTACTCGAATGCACGTACGTCTTACACACGGTGTCCTTCTTTTATTTTACTGCGTCTTTCGCTTCTTCGTGAGAATATAAGAATATCGCGTGACTTTGACGTTACGACACTCGAAAAGTCAAATTATCGGCTATTAGCCGAGCGGGAAAATCGTAGAAAATGAACGAAATGTTTCGTCAGGTGGAAAATCTAACGGTTTGTCCTGTTACATGCGTACAACGCGAGAGAATGTAATTAATCGAACATACGTTGGAGGATCGTCGGAAGCGATTAACACCGGTGCAAAACCATTTAACGCCATAACTGAGCAAGGAGGCTGAACGTCTTCCGCACCCCATTAAATTGTCACGCGTACGTCTGCTCCGGTTATCGCGGCAGAAGAAGATTATCTGCGCGCCGCTTATCGAACGTCGTTCCGCGAAACTGCGCTACAGGTACCGTCCAATTTGGGAGGAAACCACGCTCACTTAAATTCGGGACACGTATCCACCGTGATCCATCCCCTCCGTTTGTTTTCGCAAAATTCAGACGTGTCTTGCCGCACGTAAGGAGAACGAGCCGCCGTGAATATTTCTCGTTTCTTCAGCGGTTCGAGACCTTTCGAGAGAAAATCATCGAGCTTCGTCACGGAGACTCTAGATTTTTATATTTTCGTTGTCAAAATTAATCCAATCGAAACCAGTCGGTTCGAATATTTCACGATTGTGTACGATTATCGAATAGGTCGTATAAAATCTGCTTGACACGAAACTGCCGGCCGGTATTCGTTTCCGCCACGGTCCGAATGAAATTAGACCGCGAATTCTCTCCCTTTCTCAACCTGAAAATAAAACGATTTTATTTCGTCGTCGTCTGCGTCGACTAACGCGAGCCCCGAAACCTTCGTTTCTGACCGTATCCTCCTATTTACTTTGTTCTTCGTAATGCTCGTTCAAACATTGACACGTTAGTTTCCATTTCGTAGATCGGATTCGCGCAGTGAAAAAAAAAAAAAGAAAAAAATGTCGCGTTGACATTCGTCCAAATCGGATCATCGTTTTGCTAGAATTTTTGATTCCTAGTTCCGCCCATTCCGGTCATTCTCTAATTTCGATCGATGAACGAACACCTCGTTGAGAATCGATGCCACCGATCTCTTTGGCGATTCACCGATGGAAATAATGGGATTGAAGACGGCCAACGTGCGAACGAAGTTCGTCGACGTTCTCTCAGGAAAGAAATTGTTGATTCGGTCTCCGGTGGTCGCGGTTTTAATCCGTCCCTAATTAGAGGAGCTTGCGCTCTCGTTGATAGTTGGAAATTAACGCAGTCACCGTTTCACCGAACGTACGATTCAGCCGCTTTGACTCGCGCGTTGGCATTTTAATCAACGATAAGGTTAATTGCGCGGCGATTTAAAAATCATCGATTAATTCGTATCGCCGGGTATCGGAGCCGGGCGATTCGGCGGCACCGAATCAGTGCAAAAGCGCCGTGTATATTTGCATTCATCCTGCAATCGGCGCTCGAATCGACACGCTTGGCCGTGTCGTTGCTGCAGCTTTTGTAAAACGTTGCGATGAATTTAATTTAGAAGCAACAAATGCCATTTGAAATTGTTCGCTCGAGCGCTGGATTACGCTCGACGATCCGTGAAAGTTATCTTCTCCCGCCGATTGCGGGGCATTGTGCGTTTGTTACGCGAACGGCGATCGACCGTCTGGGGAGGGGAAAAAGGAGGAAAGAGCCGCGGTGAAATTTATTTGAGCGAGAGTGAAAGGCGTTAGGAAGCGTTCTCACGTCAACGTTGTCGCGCCGCAGCGAGGTTGCGTCATGGGATTTATGTTACGCGCGCTGCCTTATGGCCGGCGTTGACACCGATTCCGTAATTATCGACGTTGCGGCTGTTTAAAAGAGCGGCGCGCGCTCCGCGAGCCGTCGACCATTTTAGTCGAGCGACAGGACTTAACGTCGAGAGGACTCGGCTCCCTCGTTGCTCTTCGTCCTTTAAAGGTTTTTTCAAAACCTTCGCGGAGATAAAATGACATTTCGATGCTTTCTTCTTGTTGCAGGGAAAGATAGATAAATCTCGCGTTTTAAATATCGATTGGAGGAATTTGGCGGTAAGAGGAGAATTGATTGATATTTGCACTCGACTGTTCCTTCTGAGCGGACTTAAATCTAGCCAGCAGCTCGGACTTCCTCTTTTTATAATCTGCTGATAATTATAACGGACCTATACATTCGGTGTTGCGTGATGCGACGTAATAGTATACTGGCGTTAAGACAAAAGAATTCAGAAGAAGGAGTTTCTAGACAGTCCTGAGTCAATTGACACTAATTGGAATAATAATTCGCATAAACTAGACTTGCTATTGCTTCTCACGAAAGTTTAAACAATGACGGAGGATATTGTCTTTCCAGAGGTTGATGATTGCTGTAACTTTAAACGATATCACACGTTAGACAACGAAATTTCTTATTAAATACCATTTGAATGATTGTCTCTGTCTCATTTTATTTGAAGTGATGCTTCGTAAATGAATCGTTGGTAGATGATGCATAAAAATGTTTTCGAGGGCAAAGGTGGTCAAATCGTATTTTGCAATAAATATCTGGCATTAAGTACAACTAGTAGTTCGCGAATAAAGTAAACTTAAACGAGTATACGTATTTCGCTTTCGACTATTTTTCAATGACACGCGTTCCCAAGAGCAACGAAAAAAAGAAAGATCTTTTGCATGATACTGTTCACTAGTCAGTCTCAATTTGCGAGTCAGGATACAACTTAACCATCCTTGAGAGCGGTATGAATACGTTATGAACGAATCACAACTTTCGTCGATCAATCGTTTGGTCTTCATTCGCGATGCATAACCAAGCGAGAGGTATTCATTCCCTTGGCCTTGGCCTGTTCCGAAAGAAGGACGAACCAGCTAGTCTTACCAGCGGCAAGAAATCGGTTTGGCAATCGAGTTTGCACTCGTGTGTCCGTACACATCTTTGCGAGCTACTCGAGCCAGCGAAAGTACGACGAAGGATCGACGTTTCGCGCAGGCTGTATTACGAAAGAACGAGTTTTCCTCCTTTGTTCCCACGGATTTTTTCATTGCTCCAACTGCCCTTCTGCACGCGCGTGACATTTAGCAAGAAGGACACGTTTTACCGAACGAAAAACCAGCGGCATTGACAAATAATTATATATAATTCCCTGTCGGTCCCACAATCGACAAAAATACGCTCTCAAGGCGGTCATCGTGGCTCACAGTCTGCGAGGATCGAGCTTGATTTTCTCTCGAAGAACGCGACCGGTTTCGTCAAAACGATCCGAATTTGCCTGAAAGCAGCAGGACAAAGGACACGTTGTCGAAGCGCGTCGATTTTGGAGCACGCGCTCGCATGGACTAGATTGCACAGGATTTATGCGAAGTCGTGAGTCGTAACGGGGCAAGGACAACTTGTCGCGTGCTTAGCCGCTACAGCTGGTACGCAAGCAGCAGGAGCCATTTGAGGCGACTCGGTGTGCGCGTTACTCGTGCATGTGGAGCGTAGAAAACGGGATGGCCGATCAGAGTTCGTGTGCTGCGTGGAATCGATTTAACTGTGAATTGTCGCTGTGTAATCTGGTTTCGCTTAGATTAAGTGCGCGGGAAACACGCAGGGAGAGATCGGTAAACGGCTAAGTAGCCTAGCGGTTGTCTCTTAAGTCTGGATTTCGCGATCGCCCTCCCTCCCCTGACTTTGCCTTATGTATGTATACGCGTTGAGCCTTCGTTAACGCGCGTTGCCTATCCCAGCGGAGCGAGTTTACGTCAAGTTGCGGATTAAAGCCCGGGTTAAATCTAGATCAGATCTTGATTAGATCAGTGGAATATTAAATTTCGATATTATCAAACCGGCGGATAGCGCGGCCGGGTCTATCGCTTCTGAGAGCCACTTAACCGGGATCGCGTTACTAATTGCGTCCTATTAACTGTCCACAATCAGATTCACCATTCTGTTACATGCTACTCGACCTTCCGTCCGACTTATCCGATCAACCCTTCGCCGTTCACCCATCGTCCATTCAACGACCGACGAAATCCTTAAAACGAAACTCGTAGGTAGTTTTTTGAAAACGTCCAACCGATCTTCACTTCTCGCGCGTCTTTTTCGCTTTTCTCCCTCTTTTATTTTCTTTCATTGATCAGCGATTAACTCGGCTATGCAGAAGTACTTCTCAGGTCGAAAAGTTTGACTTTCTTGTCGCAAACGACTAACAATAAGAGCCAAAGGAATGTAAAGCTTGAAAATATGTTTTATTGAAATATTTGTTATTTAAATATACATATAGTTTTACATGTACTATATAATAATGTTTGTACAGATTTAACATTTTTTAGTTTTTCGAATCCTTCTTCTGGTATTTCTCTCTTGGACGAACCTCCTTTTTTCAAATTATAAACGTCGCATTATCCTCTGACTACTGCCAAATTAGGCAAATGCAATCTGTCTCCGCGCGAGGGAATTCGTCTACATCTGGCAATTCCCAATAGTAAATTCTCAAGGTCCACATTGCGTCCACATTTGTTACTGCTACGTGTTACATTTTACCTATGTACTTAGTGACAACGAGGTTCGATGCAGGATCTGTTTCTAAATTTGTTCATTGATACCCAAATTCATTCAAGATGTAGAAAAAACGCATTAAATATTTTGGATTAGGTTCATCTACCTACGTTTGTCCATATTTGTTTCTCTTATTTGTTGCTAATAGCAATAATTTTTAAATTCTCGGTGCTCAAACTTCGACACCAGGAATTCGAAACTCTCGAAACTTTTGAAACTCGAAACTCCCGGAATTTGAAGTATTGGCTTTATTTTGTAGGAGAAATTTGTTTCAAAAAACATTTTCAGATAAATTTTCGTTGACTAAAGTTGAACGAACAACGTACAAAAATATCCAGATTCTAGATTCAGATTCAGATCTATCTCTTCCTTTTTTTGTCGATTATACGTACTAAAAAGTCTTTCAGAGTGTATTATTAATGATAATAAGACATCTTTCTTTCTTTTTCATCATTTAATTTGGATATGTCACGTTGTCGTTTCAAAATTACGATCTGCTTGTGATCTTCGAAAAACAAAAGCATCTCGTGCCAAACGTTCGAAATGTAATCACGCGATACAAATTATCATAATCAAATATTCTTTATTCACGTGGCAAACGTGATTCTTTGCACATTGATTTTTACACTTTGCACTTTCTCTCATCGGAGTTTCGAAGCGTTTCGAAATCAGGAAAGAAGTACCAAGTTCCCGAATTCCCGAAACTCGGAACTTTCTTGGATTTCGAGGAGTTCCGAGAATCCCTTACTGTTACATACTTACTTATGCATTTAGTGGTAACGAAGTTCGGTGCAGAATCCATTTCTAAATTTGTTTACCGATACCCACCCATCCAACTGACTAATTCAACGAATAGTTCATCGAATTCCAGTTGAACAAATGACAATCAGAGTTCGGTCTTGGTACGCGAACAGGTCCAAATTTGTTCAAGAGATAGCGCGTTAAATACACCTACTTCGGAGGCCACTTTACCTGATATTCGTCGGTTATACAAGGTGTCCGAGGACACATGGGATCGAGTTGAAAAGAAAGAACGAAATTTTATTCGTTTTAGCCTTGATAAGTTTTCAAACTCGATTTCCTCGGAAACGAAGCCTTAAATCAAAGAATTTTATTTTACGTCCTTTTCTGAAGAATCGCTCGCTTCCGACGCACGCTGTATAACGTAAAATTTTATTTATTTCTTTACTTTCAACTCACTTTTTTTACACAGAATCTGAAATACCGCATCTACATTTAGATAGTGTGATATTTCTCACTGTGCAGTGGATAACAAATCCGAACGCATCTGTGGTTTCCACTTCGACGAATTTCCACAGCGTTGATTCGATCTTGCTTACAATTAGCAATCTCTCCCTCGATATTCCCCTCAGATTCCCACAAAACTACGTTCCGCCATTCAAGTCAGAACTTACGGGGGGCAAAGTTGAAAGAAGCTCGTACGACATCGCGCGCGGATGAAATAATCGTTACAGGAGCTTTTAATTCCGACTCTTGTTCGCAACAAGTTTCTCCCGATCAAAGTTCGAACGATCGTCGCATTCGAAAGCCATTAGACCCGCGGAATCGCGCGGCCTGTTTCGACGAGTTTCAGCTTTTCAGCGAAAAGCGCGGTAACGCGAAAAAGTTTCCGAAATTCCTCGTAAGACGGTTGAATCGTATCTTGGGCAACTGGTCGCGGGTTCTTGGCAAAGTGCAACTCGCGAAACTCTCGGGGAGCGCGCGCGTAATCCCTCGATGCTGCTGATTGCCTATCGCAATGCTACGCGCGGCGCGATAACGCGGTTTCTCAAAGGCGGTGCAGGTTTTTTCGTTATTAGCCGGCTTATTTGGCTCTGGCCAAGAGGGAGAAAAATATCGGGAGAAAGGGTTTGGCGAAGGGTTTGGTGCTTGGTGCTTGGTGCTCGCGGCGTTCAGTCGCTTTATCTCGGTGGAATGCCACTTTGTAAAGGACTTCCGTTTTTCTGTTCGGGCTTCCCGCATCTAGGTCGCGATTGTTTTCCTCGCCATGTTGGTCTGCGCGCTGGCTGACGAGAAGTACACGACCAAATACGACAACATCGACTTGGATTCGATCCTGAACAGCGACCGTCTGCTCAACAACTACGTAAACTGCCTGTTGGATGTCGGAAGTTGCACGCCCGACGGCAAGGAGCTTAAGAGTGAGTCTCGACACTTTAATTTTGCTTTAATACGAACGCGGGCCTCTCTATGACGCCTCGTTTGTTAGCGATTCGTATTTACAAAAATGCGAGGAACGTTTCGTTTTTCACGCATCTACCACGCTTTTCACGTTTCTCCTCGCGTTATCCCTTTCGAGGCGGAAACGACCCGGCTCGTCGGTGTCGCGGCCATTGTTCGTTCGCAGGTGAGCTTGCCTGCGAACGAGCAAAGGGAATTTCTAACGAGGGCAAGAGTTCGCCACGGAAGGGCGCCAGAGGAATCGGGATAACGGTCCGTCACGCTCGAGATAAAGCTCCGTCGCGTTGGAAACGATTAAGCTCCGGAGTTACCTTCTAAATTCAAGTTTTCGGAAGCCATAAAAGGGAATACACCTGTATTCCAGCGCGGCGTTCCAACGATGGCGTTGTCTTTTAGGATTCGCAGATGATGCCGACCTGTAACGCTGGATCGCAAAGTGCGAAATTGCAAAAAACACACCCCAAAAGTGGTTTTTGCAAAATACAGCATTAGATTTCCGAGATCTATTTGACTAGCCGGACTCCCAACTTTGAGGGTAGTTTTCACCCCTTCAACATCGACGTCTGACGACAAAGAAAAAAAAGAATACGTGTCAGATATTTTTTCAAAAAGTACGTTTGTGCCAAATTTCGTGAAAAGATCGGTGATTGACAATTTGCTTCGGTATGTTGCTGGCTCTTACCAGCGTGCAACAAGACGAGATAAAACGAAATAGAATGAAATCAGGCGATCATCTCGCAAGAGGAAAAAGAAGAAAATCGCGTCGTGGTATAAATTGCAGCCGAAAGTAGCAGGCAAATGTCTCGGCGTATTTTTCTATTTCGCAGATCTCGGCTTGAACCTAGCCCGCCCTTTCCCCCGAACGCGGCTTGTTTTATCGTGCAGACTCTAACGTTTCCCCGTTTACTTGGTCTTAGGGGACCTCTTGCCTCGAAATCCAATAAGCAACGTCCTCCACTTCCTATTTCTCCTGGTCGTTCTCGTCCCTCGTTTCCTCTCTGCCCCCCCTCGGCCCCCGCTGCCGGCGGCCGCCAACCGCCGTGTACCAACGAAACGCGCGAGAACGCCGCCAACTCGTCCTCGTAGGAGGTTTCCTCGTAGGCTTCCCTTCCGTACGTGGCCATCGAACGCGCCACCACCGCCGGTGGGCCGCCGTTGATGGAAAGTTTGCGGGTTGCGCGCGGTGTAACGCTGTCACATATCGGACGAGGGTCGCGGTCAAAGTCGGGCAAGTGGGCCGGAAAAGGAAGCGGAATTGCAAGACCGCAGCTTTCGTTCGTTCGAACGTTCAAGAACCCTGGTAACGACCTCGTTCTCTTCAGGGGGACGTTGTCCAAACTGTTGCGGTCCCCGTTTGGGGTGTTCCCCTCCCGGGGAACCATTCGCACCGAGTGACCTCCTACGCGATCGAGGTCTGTTGATTTCGCGCGCGATACCCTCGTGATCGAGTTTGAGTTTTAAGTCGCTTGATATCGTTTTATTTCGTGTAGGAGGGGGGCATTTCGAATATAACCTTTCAAAACTATGTTGCGTCGCTAGAACGACGCGATGACGATTATACTCGATTATGCGTTAAGCACAGAAGGTGTGCAGCTTTTGTAAAACTGAGTTAAATTACAGGGAAATAACACTAACAGTTTTTTGAAAAATCAATAATTTTATCTTTAGTTTTTAACTTGATTAATATTATTATTAATAAAAGTTTGACTGCGCGTTCTGCGTGTGAAATATCGTGTACAGATGTTTAAGTACGTTGCGCACAGAGAAAATGAACGAAAATATGCAGGAATTGTAACATTATTGTATCAAGTGAAATATTATAATGAAATACTATATTAATATAATATCGTATAAAATACAAAGTGGCGCAAAAGTCTACCAAAACTTTGAATTTCGTTCGCGCCGCGTTAACGAGAACGTTAGATTTCCTCTTGGAAATTAAAATTTTGTAGAGTTAAATAACAAGGTACCCGGAGTCTCTTCTTTTGCCTCTGCGTTTGTAACGTTCGTTTCCTGAGTTAACCATTTCCAGAGACGTGGTTTTGAGGTCTTCAAATTAGACACCTCGCGCAACAAAGTCACAACAAGTGCACACTGTGACAAGAAAGCAACGATATATACACAGAGAGAGAGAGAGAGAGAGAGAGAGAGAGAGAGAGAGAGAGAGAGAGAGGGAGCAGATACAAAGAAACGATGTACAAACACGCTTTTTCTTGGTTCGCTTTAAAGCAACCGAGTCGACGAAGGACTCGTTACATCGCTTAGGACGTCGATAGAAGCTTTCGAGAGACGTTGAACATTTTTCCAGCTTTGTGTCGTTCGACTTTTGAGTCACGTTCCTTGGAGAGTTAGGTACGAAAGAAAAACGTTAGGTGGGCAGGGGCATGATTCGTCGCGCGAATCTCTTTCTGCTTTTTCACATTCTTTCTCTTTACGCACTTTTTACGGTTTTTGCTTGCGGGTGTAATAACAATCGAAATACATACGTCACACTTGAAAGTATCGCGCCAAATGTTGTATTTGTTTTAAGAAAATTGAAAAATTGAACAGTACTTTATAGAAAACAGAATGTATTGTTAAATACATGTGAAATTTAACACTAGATCATTAAACTATATTCAACAGACTATATTTGCTTTGTGCGTTTCTGTAAAAAAAATCTCTTTATCCAAACATGACGCGGCATTCGAGACATATTTGCTTTTGACATCAGCCGTATTTTGATTCCATATTTATTGGGTTTATTGAGAATATACAGTGAAGAGTATAATTGTACCAATAAAAGCGATAAAAAATTATAAATAATCTAAACTTGATGTAACTTTGATGAAAAAGATGATATAATGATCTTACTCATTTTAAAGAGCGAAGCTTCTGTTTTGATTTTACATCACGCAGCGGGTGGGAAACTGAGGAAAACTTGTAGAACAAGAGAAACTTCAATCTTCAAAATGATTGGTGGATCAAATCACGAGAAGAAATTTTTAATATTTTTACAAACAGTTTAATTTTGACAATTGTCCTCAGCCCTTTCCATTTGCTACGCTTTGCGATGTAAAATCATTTTCGAAAAGAACAAATTCACAACTGTCAAAGTATCGTGCTTTAAAACAAGACCAAATGGATCGTTATGATATGATCTTTTCTTTACGAAGTTGCACGAGTCTATCCCACGCCCCCTCACGAATCACGTGACCCAAATCAACCAATCGCTAATTTTCGTTGCATCAGCGTTGCACCTGAAGAGGCCCGATTTTCTGGATTACCTCCGCTAAAATCACTTTCAGTGATAATACGATCGTCATTCTGACAATAGATCAGTGGATCAATAAATCAAAAATTTGATCGCCAAAAGCAAAATAATTTAAATAAGATATTTCACAAAGCAAGAATTCGAGGAAAACGGTATAATGCGATTGAACAAAGGGCATAATCCGTTGCTGATCGATCTGACTTGACCGCTGTTTTTCGAACTCGTTTCGCATTAACTCGCGGAATCGAGCCGCGGTGTTCGTCACGCGGTCGAAAATTTCAGTTTGGATTAAATCTGATCGCGGCTCGATGTACGTACGTTCGCAGCACGAATAACGATCCGATTGTTGTCGATGGGCCACGTAGAAAATTACCACGCTCCACCCCTCGCAGCTTTTTATCTTTCCAGGTAATCCCGCGATAATCCGAAAGAATAATATCCTGTATCGTTGTGCCTTTGCTACTCTAGAGCCGAGGTTCGTTGCTCGATCGACCGATTGTTCTGTCCAGGCGAGAAACAGTTTTTCGATTCAATTAAGATATTCCCTTACCGGATGAATTGTCGCGATAACGCGTGGGCAAGACGGAAGCGTGGGCTATTTATTCAACGGTGCGCTAATGGCGTCTCGTTTTTCTTGTAATGACGCACGATAAACTCTTTATTGAAGGCACGTAAGCTTACGCGAACGCGCGCGCGTATCTCGACGTGGGAGAGGAAAAAGGAAAAAAGAACGGAGACCTACTCGGTTCTGGGATATACCTACTCGGTTGACGCGTTTCGCCGTTTCGCCTGTCGCTAAATTATCCCTTTTCTTTCTTTTTGCTCTTTTGATAAATTAAGCCGGTGAAAAAAAGAAGAGAGGAGAGAGAAAAACGAACCGGGAGATGATGAACTGCGAGGACGAGAAGCGCGAGCGTTGAACGTAGTTGGCGTACGTACGTATGTATTTTGCGCGAGATATTTGGATTAAAAAGCGCGGCAGCCAACAGGTTGCGATGCGCCGATAAGGGCTCAAACGGTTACCAAGCTGGAGTCACCGGCTGCTGAAGTGTTTGCATTTACGTACGTACGTACACACTTGCCGAACAGCTTCGTTAGAAAGTTACTTGTTGTCTGTCAATTTCGGTGAAAGCGTTACTCACATCGGCTGAATAAAGACATCTCAAAGTTCTTCATAGATCACTGCCTGCGCAACGCGTCTGCCTGCGTCGATACAGCACGAGATATCGTATATCGGTTCCAAATGAAATCGTGACGAATCGCGATCGCAACGACGAATTCGTAATCACAATCGAAACCTTCGAACGGACAGATACGCTCGAGTAGAGTTGCAGCTTCGATAATGCTCGCCATCAGGCGAACGTATTTCACAGCGAGAGACGCGTCGATCTCCTCCCTCCCATCGGCCAAGTTCCCTCGCGTAAACGTCAACTCGTATCGGCCCATCAAGACGGACTACCCTCATTTCGTTTTATTTCCTCTCTCTTGCCGTTGGATCGCGAGTCCGAGCGGTACTTTGTCAGAGAAAGATACGGCTCTCGTCTCGGGAAATTCGGGAACGACGTGCGCGCGCCGCCGCCGCCGCCGTCGGTCTTTGGAGCAGCTGGTGCGAACGACGCTCGGGAAAAAACGTCACGAGGTTGTACGATGGCACGAGAAGGCTGCTGCTCTCCCCTCGTTCTTATATTCGCAGGAATAACATACGTTATATACGAGGAAGAAGGCTACGATCAACGTACGCCATATGGAAAAAATTATAATAAATATATGGCTCGTGAAGACCGTCACCGCGCTCGATCAAAGTCCATCGAACAACTGCTTTACGATTGCAATTCTTTCTTCCATTCCCTTTTTCTCCACGTTGGAGAACAAAAAATCTAATAATAATCGATTCAACGATCATTTTCTGCTCGATAACACGTGGACGTGGACAGAGGACGGGGCATTTTGCGTGCACGCGTTTGCGTTGAAGTGACGTGTACCGGGTGAAAACTCCTCTCGAGGGAAAGTCCGACGCATAAAGAGGTCCGGGGGTGTGTAAAGTTTCGCGGACGCGTGAGGTACGAGGGTAGTTTGGCACCGCCACGGTGCCGTTAAACATTGTTACGCGGCTGGAAACAAAAACCTCGGGGGGCGATATCATCGAAATTTCAGCGATATTTAACGGGGCTGAATGCTCTCTCTCTCTCCTCCCGGGCGCTGCGTTGTTGAAAGTGTAATGAAGGTAATTGCGAAAGTTTATGAAAGGAGCGGCGACCTCGATGGTTAATAAGTTATCAGTGAATTTCGATATCGAGGAGCCACTCCGTTGAATACTAAGGGAAATTACGAGGTAAACGGCACCGCGGACTTTTGCGTTTTCTCTCGCGATTAAAGCCCCCTGTTCGCCGCGTCGCCGGGATCACTTTGGAAAATTCTTGATCTCGTTTCTACGGTGTCTCCTCTTTCATTTCTCTCCGCAAGATTTTATTTTGCTCTTGTCAGTATAAATGAGAACGTTGCTCGGATAACCTATTTAAAAGCACTTCGTCATACTTCATCGAGGCAACACGAGAAGAAGATTCCCCGCTAGTTGGAACATTTTCGGCTGGTTTATTCGTTTCTTCGAATATACTTTTTCATCACTGAAAGTGATTTTAGCGGGAGTAACCCAGAAAATCGGGCCTCTTCAGGTGCAACGCTGATGCAACGAAAATTAGCGATTGGTTGATTTGGATCACGTGGTTCGCGAGGAGGCGTGGGGTAGACCTCGAGTAGGAGTGGCGTTGTCTGGTACCGAGCGATCGCGCCTGTAATTTGTTTTGTATCGATTCGAATGTTTGCACATCGATAAAATTTTATTCTTCTTGTAATATACAGTTGCAGTTATATACGATTTATCGTCAATCGTACAAAAATCCCTCGTCGCGAGAATCCGCCGCCATGGCCGTGCCCTATCTCGAGCGGCGAGAGTCGAAAAAGTCGTGAGCTGCGAGAGTTTGCCAATTACACCTCTCGCGCGCAATTGCAACGACGCTCGCTATCAGCTCTTATCGTTAGCAGCTGTAACGACCCAGCCGGGGGCGAGACGTGTCGAGAACAGTGGGAAACGAAAGCAATAACAGGGCTAGGGAATAAACAGAGCGGGCCAAAGTCTCTCTTACGCAAATACGCGTGTAATCGAGTTCGTTTGTGTGATTTCAGAGACTCTACCGGACGCCTTGGAAAGCGAGTGCTCAAAGTGCAGCGAGAAGCAGAAAACAGGCAGCGAGAAGGTCATCCGGTTCTTGATTAACAAGGTACGTTCACCGGCGGCGGCATTCACCGTCGCTTTTTCGCGGCTAATTGAACACAAAATGCGCCAGTCACTTTGTCGATTTGTCGATCTGCTCCTGAATGTCGTAGAACCGGTTCCACTTTCACTGGACGCCGTTGGCTTCGATCCTTGGACCCGCACGAAAACACTCGTCCGAACAATTCCCTGAGAATCACCTCCCCTCAGTCTCCCTCGTGATTTATCCCTCGTGAAGATTCCCGCATTTCTTCGCCTAATAATCGTTAACCTATGCCCTGGGACAGTCGGGTAACTCGCTCTGCATCAAACTTCGTCGCACTCCACCCCGGAAACTTTATCGTCGTTATATTTACCCTACTTACAGAGACGAGCATAACCGAACCAGCAACGATGAGAAATTGCCGATGATTTCAACAACAATCCTTGGTCTTGTTCTAAAATCTTTTTCCATGACTTAGATTTCAACTATTTTATTGAACTTTGAGCAACGAAATTTTAGAACTTTTCTGAATTTCCGTTTCGTTTAATAAAAATTCTCGTTTGATAAAATAACGAGAAAGAATTGTGCATCTAGTCACAAACAAATTTTTCAACGTTTGAATCTTTATAATTTTTGAGAAAAAAAGTGTCTTTACATGTAAAATCATCTTCGAAGGAAACGAGCTGACTGTCTCAAATTTAAAACGCGACCAAGGAAACTGTCTGAATCGTCGATCATTTTTCATCCTGACTGATTGCCCCTCGTTACACGTCTCTTTGCGCTATCGTCTTCGAAGATCTTCTTCGGCGAGTTTGACTCTCCGCCGGTTGAGATTCTAATTTAGCCGCGGCGATTTAAAAAAAAAAAGTTGGTTGGAACGCGATAAAGGAACGTGGACTCTCGAAGAAAATATGATATATTTCTCGGTGGAGCGCGGGGGTGGTGCTTCCGGTTTACGAAAGTCGAGCAACGAACGATTTAACTCCCGCAGTCTTATCTTCGCCGGCAACTTTTAATTGAATCTACAACCACCGCTTCGTCTCGACGTTCTTGTCTTTCCGCTTCGTTGACAGACTCGCGATTAATTTTGTTACAATGGAACGCGGCTGCAAAAAGTAGCGCTCGTCAAACGCAGTTGTCCACCAGTTTTGTCGCGGCGACAGCCCAGTGCATCGACGCGCTCGTTTCAAGCATTACTCAACTCTGAAGTTGTCGTACGAAAGTAGTTGAATTTTCCCGAATAAAAATTTTCCTAAATTTGATGTTTGCGTTTCAGCGACCGGTATTGTGGGAAAGACTGGCGAAGAAGTACGACCCGACCGGCGAATACAAGATCAAATTCCAGGAGACGGCGAAGCAAGCTGGAATCAATATTTAAGTAGTTCACGACGTGAAATTCACCTTCACGAAGATGTCGAAACAGGGCTGAGAGGATAATTCGTCGGTTCCTCTGGTACATCTTACTCTGCAAAAGACTATACTACTTTCCACTTTTTTCTGTTTTTCTTTGTTTTTTTAATCTTGTATTCATGACGAAATAAACGTTGCATTTTTGCGTAGAATCAGAACAACTGAAGCAGACATTGAAGATAGACTCTGTGTGTGTATGCATGTGTGTACGTGTGTGTGTGGAGAAATTGAAAAGGATGGATGGATGGTGAGACTAATTTGTCGGTAGCTAGGGGACGAATGAGAAACCCCGAAGAGAGAGTGTGTACGTGTGCGTTCTCGGAATGAGGATTTGACAAGCACCGAAAAGGAAAATAAAGAAGAATTCGCCGGAAAATAGAAAAAAAGAAGGTACGTCACCGGTATCTCAAGCCTTTGTATCATCGCGCTTCCCATTTTTCTTTTTCATCTCCCCTTCTATTGTGACCGATAGAACGCTTCGCGTTCGAAATAATCAAGTTCACTGTCCGAGCTGTGGTCGACCGACGAGAAATAAACCGACGAGTTTAATGTGAAATTGAAAAAACCCAGCGAGACGAATCCGCAGGTCTACTCTTCTCGCTGCTTTTTCGCGGAAATTTTCAGCCAACTGTCGCAGCTTACGAGCTCGCCCATGTTGTTATCGAGGAGAGGTCGTCCCCCCTCGTTTCCCACCGAAACTCGAATTACGATTAGAAACGTCACGATCATCGACGCAGTCAGTGAGAAGTGACTCGCGGCATCCTCGCGATCGACCGTGAAACGTCTATAGCCGGCTTTCCGAGATAAAGGGCGGAATGAAAAGTGGGACACGTACCAGTCGCGGAGCGCGGAATCTCGACTTCCGTATGCGCGGGACGAGTGGCTCGTCTCTTCGAGATTCCGCTGCGAAATTTCGTTTTCGAGCGTGTTTTCGTTCGTCGCTCTGATTCCATTCGAAAATTTTTGCGACGTCGCGTCGCAAATTGTGCGTGACACGTGGGAGGGGTGGTCTTTGTCGAAGGACGTCGGATGAAATAGGAGGGCTTTACGTCCTCTATGTTGCCGTTTCCCGGTTTTATTAAAGAATAAACTCTGGCGAATGGTAAACTCCTTATACGCCGAGGTGAATCGCGTAGAATACGCGACTGCAGTTAAACTGAAAATTTCTCGACGACGCTGAACGTGTCCTGTTTCGTCCTGCAGAGCAGATCAACGATTTCGTTCCCGGCGCCTGGTCTCCTTCGACCAAACAGAAAGTAGCCGAACGAATCGTCGAACGAGCGAAAAGTTTCGTCTCGATCGGATACTTTGCCCCCCCCGAGGAAGCTACGCCTCTTCCTGTTTAGTCGGAAGACGATACTGCCGAGCAGCGGTTTGCTAGACATAAAATTCCACCGTCTTTCTGTCGCGAAAATTGAATTAGCCCCGGCGAGGGATGTTCTCCCTCTTGTTGGCCTGAATTTTTCCTCGGGCTAACAGAAACGACTAGTTACCGAGTAGTTTCGGCTCGTTAGTTGGCGAACAAGGATCGTGAAAGTTGCACGAAGGTGTCGGCGATCGGAGCGGAAGAGCGCGCACGTGCTCGGTGAATGTTTAAAGGAAAAGGTCGCGATCGCGATCGGGAAAATCGTCGAACGAGCCGAACTTCGTACGAATAAGTTTCCGCGACGTTTGTACAGTGCTCACGGTTCCCAATAATTTATTTGTAGCCGCGATAAATCCAGCCGGCGGGAAAAGTTCGAGTCGGGCGAAGTTTCGAGTCCGAAAACGCCGCCCTTGAGACCGTTCGCTTAATTTTCTGACGCTGTTCGGCCGCGAAATTATCCTTCGCCACGATTTCTCCGGGACTTTGAAAACAATATCCCCCTCTTCTTTTCGCTGACATTGTGGTATCGTCCTTTCCTTCGTTTCTTTTCTTGTCTTTTTGTTCTGAAAAATAATCAGGAAATCTTTCCAAACACTCATCCTATTTTTTTTTTTTTTACCGTAATGCGTTTCAATTTGAGTTCGAAAAACGTAAGAGAAAAGCAAGCAACGGCGATTGAAAGTTCGAAACGAATTTATCCGAGAGGAAGGAATTATCAGGTCGAGTTGGCGGATTCGCGAGCCAGCTATCTGAAATCTTCCTACGGCAAAGAGGCAGTATCTGCTAATTATGTATACACTCTCTGTTTTTTTCTCTGCGTCAAGTCTCTCCCCCTCTCCCCCGCCCCCAGTCAAAGAGATCGAGAGAATATTTTATTTATTAACATCTCGTTCCGTTCCGCCCTTTCCTTTGAACTCGTCACCCGACGTCACCCCTACTGTTCTCTCTCGTTGCTTTGACGCTTAAAAAAGAAGAAAAAAAGAAGAAACTCCCCCTTTGTGACTCCATTTTTTATTTTAATTAGGTACTCATCGAGCGTTTTGTTTCTACCTATCCGCGTGTTTCACGAGGCAAAGCAACGAGAGATCACGCATCGTTCTAAAAATGCGCGGAAATTACGGTCGGAGGGGAATTTCGTTTGATTCTCGTTTGAAATCCGGCGAAAACGAACAATTTCAAAGATTGTCTGCCGTGTTCTAGATCCTCGGTCGAAGAAGCTCACGTTCGGAGAGGGAGACGCGACGCGTGATGGCGTCGATTCTCACGGGCCGTGTTATCGCGAGTTAACGCAGGGTAATAGGCGGAAAATAAAATATTTGACAGTCGTGGAATGGGATTCCCGTGTAGGGGCGGACTCCGACCTATTACGAGGAGAGCGGAGATCCCGTAAATAGTCCCAGCTCTCTCGGTCTTGTCCGACCGACGGAGGACACCACTTTTATTTCGGCCCCCGCAGAACTGTTCGAATTTTCTTATCCTACCGCGATGAAACATCGCTTCGGGGGAAGAAAAACTTTACTCTCGCGGTCGCCTTTGTTGGACTAACAAAACTTTAAGAGTCTCGTGATAAATTAACTCTTCTCTCCTTCTCTCTGTCTTCTCCCTCTCTTCCCATCGTTGCTTCGTACTTTCTTTACATCCTTTATTCGCGCGTATCTTTGATTCTCTCTCTCTCTCTCTCCGCGACTTTTTCCCTTGGCCCCCCCTCTTAACGAAGACGCTCCGGGCCGTTTCGAATCGAGCGCGTGGATCCTAAATCATCTGGAGTGCTCGAAATTTCGGCAAGTTTCGAGAGGCAAGGTTAATGCGAATTTAACGAAGATCGAAGTTCCCAAGATTCGTAATACGTCGAGGCAAGAAGCGGACTGGACTGTGGGCTCACTCACAACGAAACTGGACGACCACTCTCGCTATTCTGGTAGTCTCGGAGGCAACGACGAAGTGGAGGACTTCAGTAACGCATTACACGGTCGCCTAGGGGAAAGCAATTTTTGCTGAAATCAATATTTGCAGAGTCATCCATGTTTGCTCGCAGCCTGTAGCAACATGTACGATTAAATTGCTCGAAAGCTCACATGCCAGAGAATCGAATGCCCGTCTCTCCTTCCTAACGTTCTTTCCTTCTCTTCCTTTTCTCTTCTTTTCTCGATCTCCGTCGCATTCAAATTAACGCTCAACGAGCGAGAACGAATTCGTCCGTACGAATTATTCCAAAAGTCGTGAAAGTTGTAAAATCCTCCTCGAGGTACTTCTTTCGCGTATTTGCGCCTTTCGCGCGTGTCTACGAAGTTTTCACTGCGGAAAATTTTTGCTGCAACGCGTATTAACTCTCCGGTAACAAGACGAATCGTTGAGCATCACCGGTGAGATTCTTTCTCGCGCTTGTCTCCATCGTTTCTTCCTGCGATCTTGCCGCAGCCGAAAATAAATAGGGAGTATCTCTAGTCGTATCGAATTGGAAATTTACTGCTAGTAGAAATTTGTCCTCGGATTCTTTGTTTCGTTTTTAAGACACAATCACCTTGGTCGCATTTAGGTTTGTGAATCGTGTGAAGAAAAATATTAACAAAGTTTAAATTCACGTGGTTTATAATATTATATTATAGCGCGATCGCTCAGTACCAAACAACGCCACTCCTACTCGAGGTCCAGCCCACGCTCCCTCACGAGTCACGTGACCCAAATCAACCAATCGCTAATTTTCGTTGCATTAGCGTTGCACCTGAGGAGGCCCGATTTTCTGAGTTACCCCCGCTAAAATCACTTTCAGTGATAATATTAACTCTCTCAAGACCGGCACACTCGCGATCACGACTCGGTACTCTCTGTACCTAAAATCTTACCCTTAAAATCTCTGTCTTCATGCGCACTTCACATATTCACACACGTACGCTCGTATTTTACGTCTTTAGATTAAAACGAAAAACTTAGTCTGCGACTTGGGTCGCGCAGGAACATTCTGAACAATGAGACAATACCGCACAGAGATGAACACTATCGTAGTTGCAACTTTGTCACCCTGCGCCCTGTATAGATTGGTTTCCACGAACCAATTCGCGAGATCGCTTAATTTATTTAGAGTCATTTGGCGATTAGACACAGCCGAGTGTCGGGAAGTCGGAATCTCTGGCAGAGAAACACTTCTCGCGATTGCTTCCGACGTGTTCCAACCCCGTTTTCGAGCAGCTTCTTCCCCTTTCTTCACCTTCTGTCCACCTGCCCCCTTCCTGCTCTGCTCTGTTCTGTTCTGTTTATTCGAACTTCGCCAGCGGCGCATCAAGTATGGAAATGAATTACGAAACGAATTAGGAAATTAGTATAGAGCCGGCTTAAATAGTCCATTTAAATGCGTCACTCTACAACAGAGGGAGGAGAAGTCCCATTCTTAACGCCCGTTCGCGATCGCCCTGCGACTCGAACCGATCGTCTCTCCTCTCCCCTCCGCCCGTCCATTCTTCGAGAGGGCAAACACTGCCGAGGAAACTTAAATCGAGTGGGAAACCTAGAATTCAATCTAGCTCTCCCTTCTTTCGTCCCTTCTTTCCACTATCCCCTGGTTACGTACACCTAGACAGCCCGTGCTGTCTGTCCCTGCAGCGAAAGAGGAAAAAAAAAAGAGAGAGAGGTAGAAATAAAAGAAACGGGCAAAAGAATCAAGCGGCAATTCGCCGGTCGGTTCGTTTTCGGTCATAGAAAATGGATTACTCTCTCTCTCTCTCTCTCTTTCTCTTTCTCTTCTGGACTCGATCTTCCCCGGCTATCTTTAGTTTTGGTCGCACGCGTCCGGAGGTTTATTTAGCTTGCCGGTTTTCAACAGGTAGGGAATTTATCGCCGTCTCTTTGACCGGGTCTGCAAAGAGAGAGAGAGAGAGAGAAGAGTTGCCCTCTTTTGATTACGCGCGACGCGGCGTTGCATCGTCGACTGCGTTTTCGGGCAACGAGTCAGTCGTATAACGCGAGATTACGCGAGAGTTGGGGGGTGGCTCGTTTGGAAGAGCCGCGGAGAAATTGTCCAAAGTTGCGCCAAACCGATCCACCGCGACGCGTAACGAGGAGTTACGGCTAGCTGGCTTACGAACGAGCTCCCTAACGAAATTAGAGACTAGATTCGCGACTAGACTCGAGAGCCGGGACCGAATTCTCTCCTGTCTAATTCAGATTTAAACGACTGCTCTAGCCCCTCTAGTCTCGGAAGAGGGGAGGGAGAGGGAGTGAGGTGGCTTTCAAAATGTTTCACGAGCGATACGAGCTACGAGGAATCGATCTCGTAATGGGGAACGCCTTCGATAACAAAATGCTCCCCTTTCATCGCGTTCGCTATCGAGAAAGATTATTCTCTCCCGATGTGAAAACAAGAGGGGTGTGTGTACGTCCTCTCGGAAATATTCTCCTCGGCATCGATCGGTCCATCGTTTGAAACGCCCTGCGATTGTTTCCAGTCGCGGATAAAACTCGATATCTGTAGTTGGCCGGTGGTGGTGCAAGTGGATCGATCCGCGACGAATGCGCGACGTATGCGAGAGACGCAAAATAGGAAGCGGAGTTTCGGTTCACAAAGAAACTGTCCCGCGCTCGTCTCGGCGTCGTGATTCGCGGAAATTGAAGAATTTCTGCAAATAAGTTCCCTCGGCGAACACTTTCTGTCTGATCCATTTCCTCTGTGGTACGATCGAGTTGAGCTTCGCATCCCTCTCTCCCCCGCCCTCCTGACCCCGGTTGCCGATCGTTCACCCCTCGTTTCCCCTTCTCCTGCTTCCTCCCTTCGGGTGCCCGACAAGGTTTCCATTTCTCTCGACGTAGCTATGCAATTCCGCTTCTACAACGGGGCGGCATCGGTATGTGTACGCGCGGTGCGTGCAACCGACTCGTACGAATCGAGCGCTCGCCTCTCCCTCTCTCTCTCGTCGTTCCTCCTTCATCCGGAGTACTCGATCCGGAGAATTCGATCGGCCGAGCATTTCTATTAATCCATCGAGAGAGAGAGAGAGAGAGAGAGAGAGAGAATCGGTGCCTTTTCAATAAATCCGTGATATTTCATCGTAATGCGTAGGAAATTGGAGACCTGGGATGGGCAGCTTCCTGACTCGCGAGGAAGATTTATGGTTCCTAAACGAGAGAGTGGTTTACGTCGACCGAACGCTGTCTGACGGATCCACGATTCGGAAACTTGCCGCGAGCATCACGCTTGTGTGTGTCTTTCCTTTTCTTTTTACGCGTTCGAGAGGATAACGCGGAGCACGCTCGCTCATACACGTACTTACGTATACAGAGTGTCCCTCTGTAGGTTTTTCCAGTAGATTCTGATTCTACGAGTGAATATAAGAAAAAGGAAATGTCGTGTAAACGTATGGTGAAATATTCTTCAAGCTACTGTAGCGACCTAGGATTCCTCAACTACGAGTTTCGAACACTGACTAGCAAGCCGGTCCTACCGATCTCCGACGTTAAGCAAGCAGTGTGCGGAACTCCGCTAGGATGGGTGATCGGGGCCAGTCTAGCAGGTAGTTCCAATAACAAGCGTCTGGAGTAAGGAGTCGCTGCCATCAGCCCCACTCACTGATGAGTCTAGGCAGTGATTCCGAGACGAAACGCAACCTTCGCTTTTTCTCTCTTTTTCAACTACCTCAAATCCTTCCATCATGCATCTTAAACTCTTCAATTCCCATCTTTCATTCGATCCCTTCATTACTCGTACGATATTTACCTACTCGAGTTAGTTCCGTTTCGGAGTGTCGTCCATTTCTCACGAACACATTGACATGTGTCAAAAATTGAATTTGTCACATTTCGAATTTCTAGTTGATTCGCTTTCGTTTTCTATACTCGAATGGCGTGCGGTCTGGTGACCTTGGCGGCCAAAGAATCGATCCTCATCTTTGTGAATAACGCTGATTTATGCAGGACAGTCATCTAATTGTATCCACAGATTTCGTCGAAACGAATAGACAGTCATCCCCTTGTTCCAATTCAGTTTGTAGAAAACAGTTCTGGGTATTCGGAGGATTGTATCAAAAGCTCGACTGCGATTTTCGTTTCTAGCTGTTCTCTCACCCCGCGAAATGTGCCACTCTCGCGACTTTTGTTACTTCGAATAAAAGAATTTTGTAATAATTATAAGAATCATAATTATTCGTTATAAGAATTTTTGACCATATGACACGTTTGTCTCATTTCACTCATAACTGCACAATCTGCGTAAGAAAACTCTGTCCCTTTTATTTTCGACGAAGAAAAGGCTTTCAGACTTGAACGCAAATTTCAACGGTGAGTAATTTGTGTACGTATTAATACGGCGTAATCGAGAGACCAGGTGGCGAGGGAGAAACAGATAGAAACTTGCCTTGGTGATTTCTCGTCCTGGCAAGACGTGCAGTTCGTTTCGGTAAGCAGAGCTTTGCATATGCATGCGTGCGCGTAGTAGGCGCCGGGGATGGACGTTTGTGACACTTAGGTGGCAGGTTAACGCGTTTGCTCGCACGTGTCCCGACGTGGTTGGCCAGGTAACTGAATACATACGACCGCTCCTCCTTGCGGCACGATCACCGCCACGCTTGACGGCCTAATTTCGCTAATTAGATATTTAACGTCGTGCGTCAAGGCGATTGATTTCCGGTCTACGGTGCCTTTGTAAGCGCAGCCTGCGCGTTGCGCCGTGGCCTGCTCTTCCGGATGACGATGATTTCCCGACGCTGCGCACCTGGAAGGCTGTTTGCTCGACGAAAGAGCTCGAAATTACGCGAAATAATAACGTTGATGAAATTTGCTCGGTGTGTATGGTGCGAAAGCTGGCGGCACGCTGCGCCGCCGTGCCGCTTAAATTACGTAATCGCAGATGCAAATTCCGCGGACTAGCTTACCCCGCTTCGGCTGGGTCGCTGAAATTTGCCAATCGAATTTTACGAGTGCCTATATAGAATTAAATTAGAGGTGCCGTCAGCCTGGCGACGAACAGGCCTTCCGAGAGAGGTTCGCGCAGAGCTCGAGAGAGTGTGCCGACAAGTAGCGGCTAATACGGAATTGCAAAGTGAATTCACACCCCGTCGTGGGATAGCCAGTCGCAGCAGGATGCCACGAGGGGCGCCACGCCGAGTCATGGAATATTCACCCTCGAAATCGTTGTAAACAAATCGCACGTCGCCCGTCGGTTCTTCTCGCCCCGAGGGAAACCGCTTTGCAAATTTATCGACGTCGCTATCGGAAAGAATCGCTCGTTTCATCATCATCAACGTCTGGGAAAAGATTCATATCTTCGATGAGCGTGCAGCGTCAGAGTGGATAGTGTCCATTAAGGGGGAAGTATGACGAAAGATCTCGTTGATTCTAACGCTCCCGGGGCGAGAGTCTAGCCCCGATCGCGTCTTGGCCGGACTTAACTGCTTTAGTTACTTACAACTAGTTACCTAATTACGTAACGTTGAACGTGTAAATGTTGTTCCTCTTCGTCAAGCTGACTGGTTGAAATTAATAGGGGTACGATGGTAACTTTGTAAAGTTAGTCGAGTTTATGAATATTAATCTAAATGTTTTAGGAAGAAGAGGGACGAAGATTCGCTCGTACGATTTAAGATAATGTTTCCGACCTCTCGGTTACCACGGACTGCCTTTCGAGAACATTCTGGTATCGCGAACAATATATACGTATTTCACAAATGACAAGTAATTGAATAATCTCGTTTAGCTAGATTTAGTTTGATTTAAGTTTACTGTCAGTTGAAACAACTCGTGGTTTCAAACTGTCATTTCTTTTTCTCATATTATTCCAAAACTTAAGTTTATTCTTGAGCTTAAGAATAATGGCGTGCTTTCTTTTAAGCTTGGGCATTGTTAGAATAATATATACTTTTTACAAATGATGAATTAAATAATAATGTTTGATTTGATTTAATTATCAATTGAAATAACTAATCGTTTCAAATTGTTATTTTTCAACTTATTCCAAATCAAGCTCGTTCTCAATCTTGTTAAGGTTAGGAATAATGGCGTACTTCTTTCAAGCTTGAGAATTATTGGAGTGATATATTTCACAAATGACAAGTAATTGAATAATCTCGTTTAGCTAGATTTAGTTTGATTTAAATTTACTGTCAGTTGAAACAATTCGTGGTTTTAAATTGTCATTTCTTTTTTTCATATTATTCCAAAAATTAAGTTTATTCTTGAGGTTAAGAATAATGGCGTGCTTTCTTTTAAGCTTGGGCATTGTTCGAATAATATATACTTCACAAATGATGAATTAAATAATGTTTGATTTGATTTAATTATCAATTGAAATAACTAATCGTTTCAAATGGTTATTTTTCAACTTATTCCAAATCAGGCTCGTTCTCAATCTAATTAAGGTTAGGAATAATGGCGTGCTTCTTTCAAGCTTGAGAATTATTCGAGTAATATATTTCACAAATGAGAAATAATTGAATAATCTCATTTAGCTAGACTGTTTTAATTAACTTAAATTCTTATTTTTCATCTTACTTCAAATCAAGCTTGTTCCTTCAATCTTGTTAAGGTTAAGAATAATGGATAACATTCTATTATCGCAAACCATTATCGAATAATATACACACTTCCCAATTGAATAATCTCATTTAACTAGATGATTGATTCGAAACTATCAGTATATATCAAATAACTCGTTGTTTGAAATTGTTTCTTTCCATCATATTCCAATCTCGCCAAGGATTAAGGATATCCAAGGGGTCAAACATCGAAGATGTCGCGAGGCGACGTGAGACCGTATACGTCGAAACGTATCGGAGACGTTGTGAAAACCGGTAGATACGAGAGGTTGGAAATCAGAAATCAGGCTGCTAGCGTGATCCGTTGATAACACAATCGCGAGGTGGCCGTTCGTCAACCGGCGACAACAATCGAAAGTCGCCGAGGCGGACACGTGGAGTCGATGGAGGTCGATTTTCGAGCGTATTGTTTCTCCTTGATCCTCGTTCACTGTCGGATCGCCTATGGCCAGGTACGGCTGCTAGATTGAAGGCTTATCGTTAGTCGCGTCGCCTGGCTTGGCTCCTCTCTCGAAATTAGACACCGAGACAGTCGGCTGTCTCGCCTGATTCCCTCTGCTGTCACCGTTGCAAATCCTCCCTCATCCACCGCGTCCCTCCGCTCTTCCTTGTCTGTCGATCTCGAGGTGTGACCCGGATACCGATTCCTCGCAGACGCGGCATCTCCTTCGTCGACGTTTCGCTCCTTCTCGCGTCTTCCCTCTGTCTCGTCTTCGGAGGCGAGATGATCGAGAGACGCGACGAGATGGCAACAACAGGGCCGGCAGGCTTTTTGTCCTGGCGAGAGAAGAGCTCGCAGTACCGGGAAATGGAAGAGAGAGGGGCGACCCGGCTTTATCGGGAACCAGCCACAAGTAAATCCCGGAAAATTAGCGTCCCCTCCTCCCGATCCTTTGCCATTTGTTGTTCTTCCAATTCGTCTAGACAAATAACGTTTCCTAGCTCAGCCAGGATTTCGAGCCTTTGATCGAGCGTTCGTCCTGTTTCTTACGCCGCAAATGTGGCTGTAAAATTCTGAAAATGGCCACTTTTCAGATGTTTTTAATTTGTAAAAGGAACATTAGACGACGTCGTTTCTCGTTTTATTTCCTACAATATAATAATATTGTTAGCAGATGCGTGTAGTAATTTGATCGTCTACGAACGTTTTTAGTAAAAAAATCACTATCAAGGGGATTACGATAGTGCCATGTAACAAACTTGAAAAAAAAATTGAAAATTTTGAAACACTAAAATGTTCAATATCAGTGAACAAAAAGAATCAGCAGCGAATGATCTTTCAATTGAAAACCCTGGGAATTGCTCAGTTCGAAATTTGATTGAAAAACGCGAAAAATCGATAGTCGAAACATCGACGTTTAAAGCTCTTCGCGTCGAAAGTCACTGAACGATTTCTTCCCCTGGAAATGAAAATTATCCCTGGACAATAGATCGCCGGCTCGAAGTATCGTTTATCGCGATACGCGAAATTATCGCGCGTCTTCGTTTTCATCTCGGTTTCGTTCATTTATACGAAGGGGAAACAGAGTTTCTCGCGGGAAATCGACGAACGAACTGCCGCTCGCGGAAATTCCCGGAGTTTTTAATTTCCCGGTTATTCCGGCCGGTGTTATCCACGACGAAGGAGCTACCGAACGCGCGGTGTTATCGCCGAGGCGAAATTGGCCCCGGCTCGTTCCGTCTGACGGAACAACGGAATAAATTCCTGAAATAAATTCGAAACATTCAACTGCGCGCAAGTTAATCCCCGTTGCATCGCCGTATTTCTTTTGATCGAGCACGCGGCCTCGCCCCCGAACGTCGAGCGTTCGATCGCTCGATTTCTTTTTTGCTCCAATGGCGAGCGAGTTCGGGGTTCGCCGATTCCAGGAACTCGATCGATCCTCGTTCGCGGAATATCGAAACGACGAATCGTCGTTTGACTCGTCGAATTCAGCCAGCGGGAGAGTCAAACTCTCTGGCTGCTGGGCCAACTTTGTCCAAGTCTCGGATGTTCGTCCTCGCATTTCCAGCCACGTTCTTTCATCGTACTTTTTACGTTCGGAAACTTGGGGGATATTAACGAGCATCTTGCGTAGAGATAATTAAAAAATAGCAGGAGTAAGAATGTTTTTGTCCCGGGCAGAAGTATTTCCAAGTCTCTGATAAGCTCGTTTCAAACTTTGCCGATAGCCTTCGCAGGCTCGCGGAAGCTTATTTTAATTTTGTTCAATTATTTCGAAACGCGGACGCTTTGTATCTCCAGAGTTCGCAGTTTTTCGATTATCGTTTGCCACCAGTGATAGCGATACTCGGCGAGTCTTTTGCGAAACTTCTCAAAATCGTGTTAATTTGCACGAAAGCGTTCCGACAAAATCCAGACTCCTTCAGTTCGAATCCTTCTGGTCGATCTATTTGTCACACGTTGAGTATGGTATTGGTTAACACTGGAACTACCAGCGAGTATAAAAATATAAAAGTCGCAGGGTACATTTCAAAAATACACTATTATAAATTTCTGTCCATATCATAAACTTTCTTTCTGTAAATTTCTATTTCTGAACTTTCGTCGATACATTTTACCAAAGGTCGTTCTCTAAAAGAAAGTACACCGTTGTAAATTTATAGAAGTTGTGTTTGAGAAATTAGAAATTACCAAATTTGGCTACCAAAATGACGGTAGTTCCAGTGTCGAAGAGAGCGGATTTTCGCGAAGGTTCGTGCGACACGGCGGTTTTCCGTCTGGTGTCGATTTTTCGCGCGCTTTCTTTGAAAGAGCGAAAAATCTCGTCGCGTCGGCGAGCTTTCGGTAGCGTCACACCGTAAAAAAAGCGACGACGCACCGAAGAAGCCGAAAAGGGACACGGAACGAATCCTCTCCCTTTGACCGATCTCTCTCTCTCTTCCCCCTCCCCCCTCACCGAGCGCCCGCAGACAATGAATTAGAATAAGAATTTCCCATCTACGGCGAGTAATTTCATCCGCCCCGTGGGGGAATTGAAAAGTTTTAATACCGCGTGTCCCTCCGAGGGGGAGAATAAGAAATAAAGCGGCAAGGAACAGAGCCGCGGAAACGAGAAACGACGGAGAAGGGGCGAGGAGCGGCTGTCCCGGGAGGGGAGGGAAGCTTCCTGCGTATATGAAGTGGAAGCTGGTTATTTTGTTCGGCCGAGTAGCTCGGTGAAAAGCAATTGGAACAAGGATTTCAGCTTCAGAAACACCGGCCGTTCCTCCTAATCGAACGAGCGCGAGTCAAAGCGCGAGTCGCGGAATTAATTTCGAAAGTTGCGCGAATTAAACGAAGTTTGCAAAACAACCAGTTACGCGCGTAATTGCTACTTCATTTTCCTTCGTTCGCCGCGTTGTTGTCCCGCTGCCGGTAGGTTGCTACCTGTCTTTGGTAGCAAGTTTCGCGGTAACTTGCCCGCGAGATACCTGTATTATCTGCGTGAATTACCGCCCGATCCGAAGCCGATTAAACGCGTCACGATGGCGTAACTTCTCTTGGCGTTCGAGGCGAATCCTTACTTCGCCCCTTCGCGGTGAATCGCAACGAACTTGCTCCGACCGGGCAATTCCATCTGCCTCCAAATGGCGTGTAACTGATACCGGCTGTTATTCCAAGAAGAATGAAGTTTCGTATCGCGAACTCGCTATACGACGCGTGCACGTAAGTAGTAGCGAATTGCGGCTTTGAACGTGTATCGAAGTAATACCGCATACTGTATGTGTTAAAAAATTAAGGACCCGTGTTTTTAATACGCGTGTAGACACATATGTGTCTTCTTTCTTATGTAACAACTGAATGTGTTTATTGGTAATTTCACGTCGGTTTTATTTTCTTTAGCTTCGTTTAACTGTGATCATTTTTCTTTCTTTGGATTTTGGATTTTCTATAAATATATACATGCATATGTATATATCACAGGGCCTTCATTTGTATCTATGTTGCAAAATAATATGCTTCTAACAAAAACGTGTCAGATCGATAAAAGACGAGACTTTTGAAACAAACGCGGATATTTGTCCGAAGACTTTTGAATACATATATATTTAAACACACGTCTACTATAAACTAATCACGGATTAAGATCCGGATTCGTACATTACACGCGTATTATCACTGAAAGTGATTTTAGCGGAGGTAAGCCAAAAAATCGGGTCTCTTCAGATGCAACGCTAATGCAACGAAAATTAGCGATTGGTCGATTTGGGTCACGTGATTCGCGAGGGGGCGTGGGCTAGACCTCGAGTAGGAGTGGCGTTGTCTGGTACTGAGAAATCGCGCCTGTAATTTGTTTCGTATCGATTCAAATGTTTGCATATCGATAAAATTTTATGGCAAAAAGGTCATCTTCATTTCCTAATCAGAACAGTTGCTTCTGGGCCTTTCAGTGGGACGAATCGTACTGGGGTACAAGTCGTGCAGTTTTTACATACATGTGTACACACACGCGTATTTACGTACGTCGTAAAGTAGGACTATATCTCTGGTATGTACACAGTCGAAGATGTATAGCGAAATCTCGGCCGACTAATCGCAACTTCCGGTATTATTCGTGCTTCCTTTTCCCAGGAAATTGTACGAGCTGATAAATCTCGCCGTATGGCATTATCGGAATATGAATTCGAAACGTCAAGCGAAACGTCTATTATCATTGAAAACACGAGAACGAGAAGACGATGGGGAAACGAGGATAGCGATATTCTAATACGTTCGCCGATCGATTAACGCTTCTAGGTAACCACTGTCGCGATCCGCACGGTACCTGTCCGTCAAACGAGCGGAGAACGGGCTGCCTCGGTAAATCACGGCCGAGGGACAGGCGAGAAACCGCGAAAACGGCTACTTACAAGGGAACACACCGAACTGTCAATCACCGATTTTGATGAAATCTCGCTAAAATTAATTAGTTTTTGAAAAAAAAGATATTTAACGCGTTTTTTTTTTATTATCGGCAATCGTCCATGTTGAAGGGGTGTTTAATTACTCTCAAAGTTGAGACTCTGGAATTTCTTTAATTTACTTTACAAATAAATATCTCGGAAATTACCGAGGATACAGTTTCAGTGTAAATCGATGAAATTAGTGTTTTTTTAACGGTGTATACTATTTTGCGAAGAAACCATTTTTTATAAGTTTTTCTAAGTAAGTGTTAATAGATTTTCTTGAATATTTGTTTGTGAAAATTATACAAATTACGGATTTTTGCATTACCAGAAAAAGAAAAAAAATTCATTGTTTTCGAAACTTTGAACGCTGAACTTGAATCGTTCGAAAGCTGATTTTACTGTCCAACACTTACTGTTTTTGAACAGACACAATCAATCGTTCAATGTAATCTTCACAGCAGTGTTACTCGAGTGATATAAAATGTTTTTTACAACACGAGCATTTCACCAAGGCAACAACTTCATCACAGAACTTCAAAACAGTTCGTAACTTCAAATTGCAAACCTGTCGGACAAAATTTCACTGAATTTTCGAATTCTTGTGGCCTACTATCTACGTTTGTTTGACACATTTGCGACCAAACTTGTTAACTGATCGACAACGTAGTCATTTCAAAATTGGCGCTTCTACTAGCCACGAAGCTGAATTTTCATTCTAATAAACATACGAACGTTCGACAAACAAGTGAACTATATAATATTGGAATTATCGAACCTATGATGACATCGTTGAATATAGTTAATATAGCAGTATCGAGTTTGTAAAGTGAGCGTGATAACACGGCGTGAAATTGATTATTCATCGAAATCATCAGTATCTTCATTTCGAATTTTCATTAGGTTGCATATTTCCTTTACGCGTTAGACATTTAAAAGAAACCTTTACTACGGAACATAATTTCGAAGGAGATAATTTTGTGAATAACGCTTACTGATTTATGAATTTTCATCTGAATCCAACGACGATAACGACAGTGATGCTCCGCGTACAATTCAAAGGAAGGAATGTCAGAATAATAAAAAGCGACGAACTGAAGTACCTCTTATCGAGTACTCTTCTGGTACTCACTTACAGACTTTTGGAAATTTAAAAAGTCGAGCCTTCTCTGTCTTTGGCAGGGACAACAAGTGCGCGGAAAAATATATATAAAAAACTGCACGACTTGTGCCCCAGTACGATTCGTCTCACTGAAAGGCCCAGAAGCAACTGTTCTGACTTGGAGATGACTTTTTTGCCATAAAATTTTATTGATACGCAAACATTCGAATCGATACAAAACAAATTACAGGCGCGATTGCTCAGTACCAGACAACGCCACTCCTACTCGAGGTCTACTCCACGCCCCCTCGCGAATCACGTGACCCAAATCAACCAATCGCTAATTTTCGTTGCATCAGCGTTGCACCTGAAGAGGCCCGATTTTCTAGGGTTATACTAAATCACTAAAATCACTTTCAGTGATAATATGTAATAATAGATTTCTCTTTCTTTGAGACGATGAAGTCGCGGGGAGCAAGGGAGGGGGCGAAGGAGAATGAAAACGGGAGGGAGGAAGAAGGCGCGGAGATGGGAAGGGGATGCATGCGACTGCTTAATTTAACGACAATGAATTCGTTGTCCTGGCGCGAATGTCCCGGCGAGCGGCGAAATAAAGTCGAGTTTCGTTCCGGCTCCGTAAACCGCCGCTGTCCCCCCGGACGTTTCCTTTATAATACACGGCGCGCCGTTCCGTTTCGTCTCGCCTGGCCTCGCCATACCGAACCATACCGAAAGTAAATCGCGACGCGTGTGGAACTGCCGCGACAGAGAGAGTCGCTCCTTGCTGTTTTGCTTTACGCAAGAACTGCCTATTCTTGAATTTACATTCCTTTGGATTGTTCGTTCCTCGCGAGCTTAGTACACACTTTGCACACGTCGTATCGGCGCTACGGTGATTCCTCTTTTGTTTGATCTCGTGAATCATGAGACGAGAGCCTCGCAAAAAGGAGAGCGACGTTTGAGGGCACTTTCGATAATTGAGGGGGCGAGCGTGCGAGTTATATCGCTATTGTTAGCGTCGCGCAATTAAGGCGTGATGCGGTTAAGGGTTCGTGGCCGATCGATTGGGCCTGAGTGTCTAATTTGATAAACGCGGATGTAGCTTTTTGCCCATACGACGATCTTTCAAGCCACTCGTCCACCCGTACTTCTGGATCTTTCTTTTTTCTCTGAAGCGTACTTATTCTGCACAAACGTGTGTCTCGCTTTCAAATTCTGCGTAGATTAGATGTTTACACATTTTTGGAAAATTTAATATCTAAAGTACAATACTTTTTCGAATGTTCAGAGAATGAAACGAGATTCCATTTGAGTGCCAATTTTCAAACACAAAAATGCATAAATATTAATCAATAAAATATTATAAAAGAAGATTAATACATATATATAAATATTAATTTAAATATATACATTTATTTAACTCTAATATATATAAATATTTTATTTAATATAATGGGAAACACTTAAATATATTAACTATATGTATAATAATTATAGTACTATGCTGTAATTTTGAGACGAATTTTGTTTCCAATAATCGTCACGGAAAAGAAAAGAAAATGCTCCGTCGTGACAAATTTTTACATTCACACGTATCACCGTATTATCATTTTTCAAAATTTCTTCGCGGGAAGAAGAACTCATAGTTTCTCATAGTTGCTCTTCCAGAAAATTTCCAAAATTCAATCGTACGTTTATTACTCCCATCCCGCGGCGAACCGCAGATATTGACGCGGAATTGAAGCGTACCGTTTCGCGTCTCTCTCGCGAGTTTGTCGCGCTGGATATTTTCTTTCAACTACCCTTGGACAAAATTAAGCGCATAGAATAACGTTCGGTAATTGAGTCAGCTCCTCCGCGCGATGTTCTAGTAACTTTGTTAAGAGGAAGTGTTTGCCAACACCGTTCGTACCGTCGGCTCGAATTTTTCTCTTTTTAATCCCATCGGTTACAAAGGATCTTCCTTTTCGAACCTACGTTCGATTAAAATGAAAATCGAATCGCAGCTGGAGGATAAGGGAATGACGATACAGCGAGAATTTTTTTTTTTTTTTCTAAATATATACGATTCGTGTACAAAATCGATTTATGCAAAGTCACAAAGGGGAGCGAGTAGTAGAAGATGGTCCATAGTCAGACACAGCTGACGCACGGTAGCGCCGTGTTTGTTTGCGTCCTTTACTACCTACCTACGAATGTATAATTTCGCGGAAGGACTCTGTAGAAATTATCTCGTCCCCTCCGACACGTAACGGCATAACTAGATACTACTTGTTCGGAACGAAACGATTCTTTTATCGTTAGTTTCCAGCAGTTACTTCTAATCCGAGACTTTGCGAATCTTCCTTCAACTACGATCAACGAACGCCACGGCGGCTCGGCTCCTCCGCGTCCTCTCGACGAAGATAACCGGCTCGCGTCCTGGATTGCCTCGATTTCCCCCAGAAATATTTCCTTCAGACACGCGGAGTCTAGAATTTCCAGTAGGAACATCAGGCCGAATTTCCCGCGTACGTACTTAGCGTATAGGCAGGAGGTGACGTGTAAGTGGTGTGCGCCCGAAGGGATTAATATTAAGGGCGCATTTCGACGTCCCTTAGCTCTCGGTCCAACCCCATCGACGGCGCCGCCCGGCTGTGACCCGATTTTCCTCGATAACAGCGCCTGTGCACCGGCGTCTACATAATTCACGCGTCGAATGAAGCCGCCCCGTCGTTTTCGGCCAATACAATCCAGCTTGACACTTTAATCCACCGCGATCCTACGAATGCACTTTGTCCGCACGTACTTATGTATGTATGTATTTGACTTGGTAATTCGCGAACCTGCTACTTCCGCTGCCTCCCGTCCTCCCCCCCCCCCCCTCGTTTCTCGAGGAACGCGCGTTGTATCTCGCCGAAATACGTTTTTAACCCTTTCGAGGATTTTGTGGCAGACTTTGATACGTATACGGTAGCACGAAACGCGACGAAATTTCTCGTCAGCGCGCAGAAAAGTCGGAAAGTGTATTGAAGTAATCAAAACACTGAATTGTGCTATATTAAATCGATATTTTATTTATTTGTCCGTATTTTGCGTTATACTGAATACTTAACAGAAACTTTATTTCATACTAGACCAAAATTTTTTGAAATTCAAGATCAAGATCAATTTTACGACAGGATATTTCCATCAAATCGAAAATGTAGAATAACATTTTCTTTCTACCCTGTACACGAGTCAAGCGCCTAAGATGCCAACAATATTTCGAGAGAAAATTTTCGCACGCTGAAAATGAATTGGAACTTGAAGCGACTCGCGGCAACTCGATTATGCTCGATGATCGTGTTGAGAAAATGTGGCTGTTTCGCCGCAATAAGGAACATCCAAAAACGGACAGCTAAGTAATCGGCGTATTAATCTCCGATGTGCGACGCGGGTCGAATTTTTCGAGCCCCGTTTCACAGAACCGTCAGCGAATTTAAAGCACGTCCGGCGATTTACAATGAGCAGGGCGCAATCGCGTGTCCCGGCTAAAAATGAAGCGGACAATTTCGTTAATCTGTTTCGTTTCCACGACAAACGGGTCATCGAGCGTCATCGATCGAAGATTGCGCGAAACATTTCGCTGTCAGTTCGATTTAATATTTTCGTTTGACAGTTTCGCGATAAAAAAGGTGGATGCGCGAAATGCAGTGTAACGCGCGATAAGAAGGAACGTTTGTTCGATTACGATGCCCGGACGAGATTAAAACGCGGCGTCGATAGTTGGGGGGGGGAGGGGATATCGGAAAGTCATCGCGATAAGCATAAAAATGATGTAATTAAAATATATCGACTCAGTCACCTTTGAAATTTCAAAGATCTTTACGCAGCTAAAACGCTGGTTCTCTCTGGTGAAATTTTTGAACTTGACTCGTTCGAACGAATTGCCGAGTATTATATCGGGTTCCATTTTCATGGGACTTCACTTTTCTAGCAGACGAAACTTTGTTTGACTTGCAGAGGACGTTTCCTGGGGAATAACTTCATATGTTTGAACGAACGGTAATCGATAACATACAGGACGACGGATGGATTTGGTTAGCAAGGAAGGGTTTCTTTTTTGCGCTCGATTCTCCCGATCCTCGATCGTTGTTGTATCTTTCTCCTTTCTCGAATTCCCCCGACAGAAATAAATACGTCGGGGTAAACGTCAATGCGGCACACGCGCGCCGCCGCGTCTGATTACCAGGCGAATGAATTTTACAAATCGAGTTGCGAAAATATCGCGGAATTTCAGCAAAGCCGCGGAAACTTTCCCGGTTTGGCCGGATTGGAGGCAGGCCTCGTTAACTCTAATGAAACGAACTTCTTTTCTATGCGCATATAAAACGATTATCGAACACCGCGTCCCGTGTATACGCGAACGCGAACCGCTATAGCGTTTACCATCGAAGTAACTTCCGAGGTAAAGAGGCTCGTTTGTTATTCGTTGAAATACACGCAACGACGAAAACTCGCTGCGTTTTACTTTTCCATTTATTGTTATTTTGAAGTTCGAGCTTGAACATTTAGGGCTAATATTACGCTTGTTCGTAAGCACGAAGTTCCACCCTGGAACAGCTTTTCACCCCGAATTGCTCAAAGTACTAAAATACATATTCATCTGCATACGCGAGATAACTACTTCGGAAACAAGAACTATAATGGAGATATGTACATATGTAACGCGACGTATTTCTCCCTTTTCTCGTCGTCTCTCTCTCTCTCTCTCTCTCTCTCTCGCTCTTTCTTTTTTAATAATTTTTCAATCATTCGCCTGACAATTTGCACGCTCGCGACGGACAAAGATAAAACGAGCCTGCAAATTATTTCCTGCGAATATTCAGGCAACATTTTCGCGCAATTTTTCGGTGGCGGAATTTTTCCATTTACCTCGTTAAAAATTAATTACATTCCAGGGTCTGTATTTCGTTCGAGAAAAAGTGCACCAGAGGGACATAAGGAAAGAACGACGGGAGGGCCATTTTCCTGCCTTTGGGAGGCGCGTGACCACGTGACCGTGAGTAACTATGCGAACCACCAAAGTTAATTAAACGACTTATCATCGCTCTGCGCCGAGCTGTCGGGCAAACAAACACCCGAGAGAAAACGATCAAATTCGCGACAAAATTCGCGACGAAATCGACCCCGCTTTCGTCGCAACATGCAAATGTCTTTTTATCACGACGCGCGAAGCTGATACTTAACATTCCACTCCAAGCACTACTTCCTTAAGGACTGCTTTAGAAAGTCCTTTCAGCTATTTTAGTCCTTTCTTCGTGTTTCATACTGGAATGACGGCGGAGAGAAAGAAAGCAGGAGAGGGGAAAAAAAGAAAAAGGAAGCGGAGGGACAGGCAAGCAGGGTCAGGGAGGACAGAGGCGGAATCGAGGGCGGGGGTGAAGAGGGTTGAAATATCGTCCGTACCGTTCGCCACGTGGTACGTTTCTTCGTAGCGAGAAATCTTAACGGGCTCTCTCTCTCTCTCTCTCTCTCTCTCTCATCCTGTGCAGATAGAAGTTTCCATTAAAACCTTCTTAGGCGCTCTTAACGAAGTTTATCGCGATGAAGTTGCTCGCTCTTTGGAAACGGGATATAATTTATGTTTCATTCTCGTCTCAATTAAGAGTTTCCCGAAACGGCGTTCCCTGTAACGTATCGCTCGGGCATTCTGTCGCGCGTGTCATTCGACGAGTCCCTGCATTTCCGTCTATCGAAGTTTTCCGAAAACACGACTTCCCTCCCCCTCGAAACAGCATTCGCGAATTATGCGCCGCGGAAGAATGTCTTTGACCCTGAACCTTGTCAGTGATCGACCTCTTGTCCTTCACGAGGTTCGTAGCTTGCCTTACCCTTGTTAAGGTCAGTCACGACGTCGATCATGTACCTTTGCGTGTCCCTTGACGTTCGAAGGACCACCCACTGACGTGGGAATGAAAAAGAATTGGAAACGTGGACTTGATTTGACTGTGTATCGATCCTGGTGGTTACTATGCGATTCTTGCTTGCGTCAGGAATGTTAAACAGTGACTGATCTGAACTGACTGATTCTACTCTCAAAGTCCTTGCCTTGTAACATTCTTTACTCTTTTCGAGAGACTCTGAGAAACTGTAGAGTGGGCTATGTGCTATGACTAATCAAGAAGTGTGAAGAAAGTTCCCAAATTTTCCCATCACTGCTCATGAGAATGACTCGAGTGGGGTTTCTGAGATCATCCCTTTGTTTGCACACTTCTTCGAGTACGTGCCAACCACTATGGCGCGGGAAATCTCGTCGCACTTGAAATGGGGCGCCTAGTCGGAATTCCAAGTGACCCCTATTTGCGAGTTCTAAATATACAAAATGTTTGGACATTCTTAATTTGCCAGGCTTGGTCTTAACAACCCCTAACTCGCGGTTAAAGTTGTTTTTCAATCAAAAGCGCGCTTTAACAAGAGGAGCAATCCCCGGAACACCGTCAAACTCGAACTCGTTGCTACTCGCACGCCCGATGTCGCGATACGAAAATCGACGGACCGTTGGCCTAGTTTTCACTTCGATCTCTCGCTCGAACGTATAACGCGCGCTCCGGCGAGTCTTGCATTCGGAATGCAAGCGAAAAAGGGACCACGCGCGCACAAGAGAGAGAGAGAGAGAGAGATGCGAGGATGGAAGCATGTGCGGCGCGTGATGCGCGCCGCGACGAGAGATATGCGAGCCGAGTCGCTCGCCAAGACAAACGTTTTTATTACGAAAAATCAGGAGACGAAACGAAATCTGGGACCGCGCGCAGGCGCTTCGCGAAGACGCTGGTCACTGTACCGAGCCGAGAGAGGAAGAGAACTGTGTAACTACGACTACCGAGGGGAGGAAGGACAACAGGGACTTTCGAAAGCAGGAACTTTGTTAAATCGACGCGACGATATCGAGAACATTCGCTCGCTAATTAGCCGGATAGCGCCGAGTTTTTCATTTCGTTTACCTTCGTCTCGTCGGCGCAGAAAATGTAACTGTTTTAACCGAAGGAAAAAGAATGAAAAAGAGGGACAGAGAAAGAGGAAGAAACTCTGGAAGCAGGGACGTGGAATTTCGTTAAACGGACACGATATTGACTTCTTTGTAATAGCCAATTACGCTACAATCGTCCATTCCGCGCGGCGCTGCGTGCAGTTCGTCATCGATAAAAACAATTAATATCGCCCGCAATGTAAGAAACGGTACGAGAGAAAGAGGGAGGGGGAATCGATTTTTCGTTGAATCGATACTGCGTCGCTAATCACGTAACGACAGTGTCAACCGTCGTCGTCTGGCTCGCGTGAAATTTAATTCTTATCGATTTACTTATGCTAATAGAGAAAATTGCAAAAAGGTAAGAAAGCTCGCGTGTAGGATGGAACGAGATAGAGGGTAGGATTGAACGAGAGGAAGAGCGAGCGAGCGAGCGCTAGGCTAGCGCGAGAAAGAGTGTAGGAATAGGAAAGTAGGGGTGAGAGACTGGCGGTTTCTCTCCGTCGACTACCCCTCTCTATCTCCCTCGGCCTAGTCAGCGTAGGGTGGCTCTCCTGCCAACCAGCCAGCCAATCCCCACCCTTTGCCTCGTCCCGCCGGTAGCGCCGCCCGTGGCAGCTTTCTCAATCGCTCCGCTCGCGCTGGTTAGTCGGTCTTTGTCTGTCGCGCGCGTCCGGTGGTTGGGGTGTTGTCAGAGAAGGGTGGAGGTGTCAGGCGCCAGTCGCTACGCGGACGTTGAGCTTGGGATCTCCGTGTGTTTCTCGCCGAGACTTTCCTTACTCGCCCGCCGAGAGCAGTTTTTTTTTTTTCGCATTTTGCGGTTTGTTGGCGCGATCGGTGGACGTTCTCGCCTCGATTCGGATTCGTTCTCGACTCGCTTTCGCGAGGTGATACACGCGTGCGTTTCTCCTCCCCCTCCGCCCCTTCCTCCCCCCGCGGATCCGGTGGCTGTGACACCGTCGACGAACCTTCGGTAGCCGAAACTCTCGGCGAGCCTCGATCCCGATCGTTGGCCCCCATCGAGGATCACGCGACGCGATCGTGCGAAAACGAGTGTCCAAGTACGCGAGAACCAAGTTATTATACGTCGACGTGCGTTAAACGGTGCGTTTTCGGTTGCTGTGATTTGCTTGCCACCCGGGAGGATACTCTACGGAGGTGTGCTACTACCACTACGTGCAGCTGCGGGACTATAACGGATATCGACGGTGATTCGACGCCAGCGATGAGGGAGACGGAATCGTGACGATTTCGATGGTAAGTGGATCAGTGTACACGTACCGCCGTCCCGTTCGGATACGAGGAACGTAAATCGGATTCCGGTTGTTCGCGGGTTATTAACCCGTGGCGCGATAACCGCGGTGCCTTTCGCGCGACCTCGCCGTTCTCCGTTTTCCACGACCGATTTCACCCGGCTACATTCGCCCAAGACTCGGCGAATTTCGATTCAACGATCGTCGAGAGAGAATAGACGGCATCTTATCGCGAGGTCTAACTTTATGGAAATTAGACGGAGATTGAGGAGTTCAGCGTCGCCCCGTGCGTAGAGGTCGTCGTCTGTTACGGCGTTATCGTTTGTTATCGTACTCGCGTACTCGGTCCTTGTTTATAATTTTCTGTAGCTCGACTCGCCAATAGAAACCACTTTGTAAACACTGGAACTGACTGTGTTTCGTGGAATTCAGTGGAACAACAGGGTGGATTTTTCCTTGAGTCGTTCGCAACGAAAAGTTCTTCCGTCGAAAACTTGAAAAATTCTCCGCTTTCGCACCGACTGATTTTAGTCATATTCTAACTGAAATCATAAACGACGACATCGACTGTTGTCGGATGGTATCGAGCGATTACACGAGAGGGTGAGGATCTCGACGAGTCGATCGTCTTCCTAGCAACGCACTCGATTTCCCCATTTTCCGATCGAGAACTCGGATTTTTAACCGACTGTTCACGCACGAACCAACTCTCCACTTTCGTCGCGTGTCCAGGCCATTGACCGGTCTTCCCCGGATGATGAGTCATCGACCACTGAACTCGGTCCATGGCGGAAGATGGTCCCCGGACGAATAGAACTCTCGGTCGGAGTCGGTAATGGGCGAAGCCTCATTCCGCCGATGAACGCCGATAATCGAAAATCGGATAAACTGTCCGGGACTCTGCTCTTCCCGTCCCTTTTAAACGTATCCGTTCGGCGTCTACGAAGTTTCGCCGTCTCGAAAGTTAAAAAAGGAAGGGACGAGTCGGTGGGGGTGAGGGACGAACGACGGTGGACGAGCAAATAAACGAGGGCTCGACAAACGAGCGGATTTGTCATAAAAGTCGAAAGGAGTTATCGACCGTGTTCTGTCCCGACTTTTCGGGGGTTGGGAGTTGGGAGGGGGGAGGGACGAGGGTGAACGCGATAATAAATACAACTTCTCCATACGGTGAAACGGTGTGGTGGTGAGGGAGCTTCTTGTTTCTTTCGTTCCTTCCTTTTCTTTTTCCTTCTCTTTCGTCGTGTCCGCTTGTTTACACTTTTCTTCCCGTGCTTTCTTCGCGACCACGCCGTGCGAGTCTCGCGTGACGAAGTGGCTCGTTGCCGATTTCACGCCCGCGTAAACTCGCGCTCGGTAGAAACACCCGGTTGCCCGGTTTATATATATCGGCTCATATATTTTTACGACGCGTTTTCATTCGCGTTAAAACGCGAATTTCGCCGATTACGCGCGACAGCAAAAAAGGGGGAGAGAGAGAGAGAGAGAAAAAAGAGAGGATGTATCGCGCGCGCATCGGGTTCCGCTGGCGCATCTGCCTAACAAAAATATCGCGAAACGTCAAGTCCGACGTTTTCGGGTGGAAACGTGGCCATGGAGTATCGCGCGGTTTTTCAACATTGTATTAAATAATGGCGAAGCACGAGAACGATGCCCGGGTCGGCGGTTCTTTTTGCCCTTCGCGTTCCTCTGCCGAAAAACCGAGCATAAATAATTGCAAACGGAACGGTTGTCTCGTGTGCCGAGTCTCGCTTTGAAACGCATTTGTTCGCGAATCCATGAAACGAGGGAAAATTAATATTTGACGTGACCTCGCGAATCCCGCCTCTAACGAAGCGAAACGTTATACTTAAAACGCGCGTTGTGTTTTCGTGCACGCGCGGATATAAATTAAGGGCTGATTAATTATTCCCGCAAGAGACGATAAATTTCGAACCCGGTCGAATGAAAATGTTCCCGCGGAAGTACGACGAGATGCTATTATGTAATTCGCGATATTTTCACGCACGCGGTGTCGCCGTTTCCCGCCCGGAATCTCCTAACGCCAACTGTAATCTCCGCAGTCGTCCGACGCGCATTAATCCGTCATGTGCGATATTTCATTCGAGGATCGCGGAGAAAAATCACGTGCACGCGTGCAGCTGACAGTTTCTTCTATAAAGCGTATACAATAGAAAAAAGGGTTCGTAATTTTTATGGGACTGAAACAGGAAAAAATCCTGATAAACACGGGTCGAAAAGTTGTAAACGATTTTCTGTTTCGGCTTGTGAAGAGTTTAGGTCATATCCGGAGAATCTTGAAAGACGTAAATTCTTTAATACGCGAAGTGTGTCAAGCATGCACGGAAATGGAAGGAGGGCACGTAGAATACCTCCTGCAGTCAGAAAAAGAAGAAATTGTAAGGTATGATAGCTCTCGAAAAGAAATTTATTTCTCCAACCGGCAATAAGAAGTTTGAAACTGTCAATTTTTCGATCGATCCATGTTTGTTGGAACTTTTCTCGGGAATGAAAGATGTGAAAAGATGAGAAGGATGCATGGGAATGGATTTTAGGTATGTGTGAGAGAGAGAGAGAAAGCGAAGATTGCGTTTATGCGTTTCGTCTCGAAGATCACTGCCTAGACTCATCCATTCAGTGGGGGCTGATGGCAGCGCGAGACTCCTTATACCCCAGACGCTTGGTTATTGTAACTACCCCGCTAGGCTGGCCCAATACGACCACCCATCCCTAGCGGAGTTCCGCACACTGCTTGCTTAACGTCGGAGATCGGTAGGACCTCGAGACGCTAGGCGCGCAGCCACTTGCGACTTTTTTCACGTTTCAGCGGATACTATCTATCCTGAAAGTTACGAACCCTTTTCTTATCCATTCGTCCTGTATAAATTACACACGGCATTACATTGTCGCGTTGCATACCGGGATTAGCGAAACAAAAGAAATTCGCGCCAGTTTCCAATCGACGACTCTCAGATAGAGTAGAGTAAGAATCGTTCTCTCCGGTATCGCCAGGCGAAAACTACATCGTCGTTGTCCAAGTATTTGGCTCATCTCTCGGTGGAGATACACTAGCGTGGCGCATAGCGCGCCGTTGTTTGTTGCAAGCTCACGTTCCATCGTAAACTTCATCTCCGCAAATAGTCGTGTTCGGGGGTGGCCAAAATGCGAGCAAATAACGTTGTTAAGTATGCGGAGAATTTGGGATTTCGGGGCGTAGCAAGTTCAACGTGCACGCGCGTGCGAGCAAATAAATCGTATTTCGAATCGTGTTTGAGGTGGGAGAAGTATCATACGTCGATTTTTTTGGAACACGACCGAGTTTTTAGAATTCTCGCTCGCGTATCGCCGTATGAGCAACTTGCGTATTGCGTGCTCGCTTGGTTGCGCGTAGGGCGATCAGGCGATGCGTAGAAAAAGGTCAGAAAATTGGCTGCCGGAAGGGGCAGCGGCACTGGCAGCAGGTGACGGTAACGCAGTTTGTTTCCGGTATCGAACAATCGAAGCGAGGCGCAACGCGCGTGACGACTGTACAAAGGCAGATGCAATTTGACGCATTGTGACGCCGTATGCTCACGAAACGAGCGCATACCGTATATTTAGCGCTTGGCGCAGGACGCGGCGTAGACTGTGACAGACCGCGCTTTTCACTTCCTCCCGTGTCGGCTTATCCATCGATGCTTGTGATTAATGAAATCAAACACTGGGTGCTGCTCCCGCCATTACCGACTCTTCGACCAAGGGTACGACCAAGGCTCGTTTCCGCCGCGACGAATGCCGAACCTTTCTCGTTTCGCGGATGTGTTTCATTGTCGTTGCTCGCTCGACTCGAAACTCGCGCTCGGCGATCGCACACGCTCATTGTCGCGCGTTCATTGTCGCGGACGCGTGCAGACCTGTCTCGGCCATTCTCGATTTTTCTTTGTCCCCCTCGACACGTGCGGAACGAGCCGACTGCAAAGACTCGTCCCGCTTGGACGCGATCGCTAATTTTCTCTCTTCCTGCCCTTCCCGTTCAGAGGACGGCTCAATTCGTCGATAGATTTTTCTGAATCTTCTCTTAGCGGCTTTTAAAAGTATGCAGAACGACGATTATATCCGTCAGATGCAGAGTATGTGTCAGTGAACTTTTTGTTTGAAGGATTAATAATTTTAATTTCAAGTTAATGTTATTTACAAAACTCAAACACTCGTAATTTTCTTATTAAACGAAGGAATCAGATATTTGGATAAAAAGTAAAAAGAAATTGAAAATTTGATTCATTCTTTCAGAATGGTATTTCTTAAATGGCACTTTGCGTGTCGACCACCAATGTCTAGATTCTTTTCGTGTGTTATTTTTTGAATACAGCGAACATCTCCGTGTGGGTTTAATTTTCCACGATGTACCTGCTACGTAGTCTGGAAAATGTTTTCCGATGAAACGCGTAGGCTTCTCGTTGTAGATTGCACGCGCTGAATTTATGTCTCTAACTGGATATAATTCAATGGCTTTTTCGATACGTCAATTTCCCATAATATCCATAAGATGATTTTCTCAGTATATACACAGAAATTTTATACATATGCAGATTGATTTTCACAATACAAGTTGCAGCAAGTCACAGACAAAGAAAATATTTCGAAATGATGTAAAAGGAATCAGTCGAGTCTAATCTCCGGATATTCTAAAATGTCCGAAATTTAAAAATACGTCTTATTTAAGAAATTTAATTCAAATAACGAATTATAATTTCAACTTTTCTCGCGTAACGAGTATTCACAGCCAGCAAAATTCGGCTGCGCGTTCTGTGTGTAAAATATTTAAACTATGGTGTACAGGTTTGGGTATGTTGCGCACGGAGGAAATGAACGAAAATACGCAAAATATAGTATTATTATATGAAATATTATATTGACGCGATATCGTACGAAATACAAGTGGCGTAAAAAACTGCACGACTTGTACTCCAGTAGGATTCGTCTCACCGAAAAGCCGGAAAGACGACTTTTTTGCTATAAAATTTTATCGATACGCAAACATTTGAATCGATAGAAAACAAATTACAGGCGCGATCGCTCGGTACCAGACAACGCCACTCCTACTCGAGGTCTACCCCACGCCCCCTCGCGAATCACGTGACCCAAATCAACCAATCGCTAATTTTCGTTGCATTAGCGTTGCACCGATTTTCTGGTTATCCCCGCTAAACTCACTTTCAGTGATAAAATGTACCAAAACTTCGAGTTTTTATTTTCCATAAAAAATTTAGTTGCAGCAACCAGCCAAGAGGTTAAACGTTTACACTTTGAGTCTTCAGCGCAGTCTCTAATTAGCATCCGCTTGCAATTTAGTAGCAGACGGGTTGGAGGTTAATAAATCGACGGCGCGATTTCAGGAAACGGAATTCGTTACGGAGATAGTTGTTATTGCCTGGTTATAAAAGAGAATTGCCACTGTTCGGAACGCTCGGTGGCGCTCGAACGGTCAACGTTGTGTTTCACGACGTCGTTAAGCGCGCCGTGTATTCCTCCCGCCGTTTCGCAGGGAAATTACTTTCGAAGTGAGCTATTCCGTTCGGATTGGCGAAGAACGTTTAAAGAGATCGAGGAAGCGAGTCGCTCGATTCAAATCCAGCCCAGTTCCATCTTCCGACCGTGGAACGTAGAAATGACAGGAAATCTTGGAGGGAACGAGTTATTGCGAGACTCTCGCGAGTAATTGGCGTACGGTGTTTCGAAACTGCGAGACGACGATGGAAATCTTGCTGCTCGCGAAGATTCCCGCCGTAATGGAAAAACGGGAGGCGGACTTAATTCATTCGATATTCAACCGACGTAACGAGATATCGTGACGAAAACAACGGGAAAAGGAAAAGGAGCATCTCGACGTCTGGGAATTGCGCGCGGAGAGATACGAGGGTACGTTTCGTCATTATCGATTCCCACGATACGGTATCACTTGGGTTTCGCCGCGATAAATATCGAGCGAGATAACGCGACGGACGATCTTTTTTCTCTCTCATCGTTGTCGGTGGCGCGCCGCTGTATCGAGCCTCTCGCGTAAAGGGATGGAAACGGGACTCGGAGGAACGCGGATGCCAGTGGTAGAAATTACAAGCTGACTGGAACACGTTAGGGATGTTTGTCGTGCATTCACGTCGATTGGATGATCAGCCAATCATGCAATCAACGGGATAATTCGACGCGTCGATCACGTCGACGGTTATTTCACCGTGCGTTACGTCGTGATGTGTAACCGTGAACGGGACGAGGGGGAAGAGAGCGTCAACGGGGAAAAGGGAATAATTACGGATCCTTCGAGGTCCGTGGTTAACGAGCGCCAAAACAAAACGGCCAGAAACAAAACCTCGACTTTCTCCCGTGTCTTTATCTCGGACGAGAATGTAAACTCCAGAGAGCACGGCCGACGACCCACTGTCGTGCAACGCGACGCGGCGCTTTAAACGCTTGGATATATGCAGAGAGAGAGAGTCGACGGGTCGAGTTAAATTCTCATTTGTACAGCGAGATACGCGCCGCTCATTTTCGCCGCGGTTTCTTCCCTTTTCTCAAAGTCCATCCTTTGCGCGCGTAATCTAGACTCCGCTCTCCGCGACGTCTCGCTCGTGTAAACCAGCCCCGGCTTGGCCATTCAGCCGACAATCGTCGCAGCTCGCGCGATAAACTCGCGCGCCGTTTCACCGAGCGGCTGAAACGTAAAAACCGTGAAATTCGGATGTTTATTTGCCATTTTACGTTTCATTTCTGCGGTGGTGGATCACGTTCGCCAACGGGCCATTGACGGGCATCGAGCGATTCTTTCGCCGGTTATACTCGGTTATTATCGGCGCCGCTGCATCACGGGCGTGAATAGTCGAACGGATGCACATGTCGATACATAAATCAAACGACGTTACGTGTATACATATATATATTTGTGTATACATATATATATATATATATATATATATATTCACGATTACGATGATAATCTCACGAACGTCGATTTATGTGCATCCTCTTACCCTGGCAACGTCACCCCGCCTTTGCTCACCAAGACTTTCAATATTCGATACACGTGGACCTTACTTGAGGGCAAAGGATTCGCTTCTCTTCGCGAGGAGCGAAACCTTTGTGAAACCAGACTCGTTTGCTAATGACGAATATCGAATACCTGTCACGTTGTATAACGTTTACCCGCGATCTGCTCCGACAGCGGGGAAGTGTCGTTGGAAACACGTTTCCCGAAGGTCGAACGTTCTTCGTTACCTCGAAATCCTGACGAGACTTCCGTCCGAGGATCAGCGATTTCCAGCAACGAGCTTCGCTTGCCCGTATATATTTCACGTCCGCTTCCGACGACGAATGAGATATATATATATATATATATTATAGATATATAATAAGTATATTATATATCTGGCTGAACCTCGATAATGTTCTAAAGGGATTACGCGAAATTGCAGTTTTAGTCATTACCTCGCGAACTTTGCCGATCTATCTGCGCGCTTGACGCCGAAATTAAATTCTCACGGATCGTTGCTACGTCGTTATGTATTCGATATCCCAGCGACCGCGTGTCGTTAACCTTTTCGCTACTAAAAGGTGACTGGTCACCCAACGACTGACGCTCATTGGGTCAGTGGAAAAGTAGGGTAAAATCGTAGTAACGTATTTGGCCGTCTAACAAAAAATCGATTGCCAAAACAAAAATTTCGCGCAAGGTTGAATCTCTTAACTGGACTTTACAAGAAAGGTGTAAGAAAGTGGCCAAACTTTTTGGAAAACATCATTTGGCTCGTTTTCAGAAAATGAAATTTCCCGGAGCTACGCAAATATGGGGGTGGATAAAACCGAGTACTCGTTGAAAGACGTCTAAAGTGCAATACAATTCTGAAATTTTTATTTTTGTTAGTCAGAAAATAGTAAAAGTTATTTTTAAACAATTTTAACAATATCTTAATTAATAGAACAAAAATCACAAATAAAATATTCGTCGCTCTCTTCGAAGCTTGTACATATCACGTGTGCATATCATCTGCAACGCATTGTGCACTGCTCCACAGTCAAATACCCGATTTTATTCCAAATGTATTAATTTACTAAACTTTAAATATTACCAATATACCAAAAAAAAAAAATCAGAATATTCTATAAGAACTATAGAATACAAATGGACTCCTAACTGTGGAAATACTAAAAAACAGTCACTTTGCAAAATATTGAAACTTTTCAGGTCGAAAATTTTAACTCTGCTCGCGCGAAACACTACGACGTTGTTTGCTCTGAAACTTGTTACATAATATCGCGGGGTTTACCAGAGTCGAATGTTATGCCATAGTTCGGTTACGTGTCGAAGCTTCTATTTTTAAAATGCAACCCGGTTTCACCCGCTACCGATGACTGTGGTCAGCCAATATAGTTTGGTACTGTACTTGGTTTGTGACACGCAATTATTATTTTTTGGAAAGGAATTAACTGATATTTATGAGACACCTGCTTGCAAATTCTCCAAATTATACGCGAGGGACGTAAAAGATGTGAAAATGTAAAAATCCCCAATTTGACAAACCAATTTATATCAATAAATACAGTCTAAATATTAATTATTCTAAATGTCTAATATTTAGATAATCTTAGACTTTTAAATATCTAATTATTAATTATCCTACAAATTTACTTAAAATGCGTAAATATCATCGATGGTTGATATTAGATATAGATATAATATTAGACTATATTAATAATGAACTTAGAAGCGATGAGAAAAATACGCGATCTTCGTCAAAGTGTTAACTTTGACGTTAACTTTGCCGCGTCTAGGTTGGAATTGCTTCGTGCCGGGTTCGCAGAAAAGTTAATTATTCTCGGGACAATTATTCCCGAATCCGAATATTTGCAGAAGAAGGAGCGCAACGGAGGAGATTTGGTAAAACTCGCGGGGCGAATTCGCGAGTACGGTCGTGTTCCGCGCACGCAGGAGTCGATCCGTGGCTGCAGGAGCAGCCGAGGGTACGTTTTCAACGGCGTTCCCGCTCCTCATCCACGGCTGGGGTGGATCGATAGCAGGGGAGAGGGAGGAATCGAGAGGGTCCGAGAGAGTTTCGATGGGATACCGATGGAAGAAGAGTGACATTTTCGCAGTACGATTATCGGCTCGCCATTCAAAATTCGTGCGCGTATTCTCGCCGGCGCGGCGAGGGAAGCCGTCGGGGCGAACCCTCTTACTTAAAATTTAAGTAGGATTTAACTTGGAAATCCTGCCGCTTGATTGGGTGATTGACGGTATAAGTAGGGCTTAAAGTTTCGTCGGAGTCCTGACGGAGGTCAGAACCGGAGGAGCCGGAGGAGCCGGAGGGCGGTTGAAAACGAGGCGGGATCCTCCTGGTCCACCCCTCGCCCGCGAAGAGTTGCCGCGCGCGCGGATCGATTCGTCGGCGATATGCATACACGTGTAGGCGTGCTCCACTTTAATTACGCCGACAAAGTGGCCGAGAGTTTTGTTTGCGCTTTATTGTGCCGTTGCCGCCGATCGGCCGCCAACTCCGCGAATAAGATTGACCGGAAATTAAGTTCGGATGCTTCGGTGACAAAGCGGATTTATCGCGGAGCGTAATTGACTCGCGCCCGCTCAATGACACTGGTTTACGCGATTTCGTTCAACTTCCGAAATTCTCTTCCTTTCGCGATATATATAACAAGCTCGTGATATCACGATCCTTGAAAGCTTAATGAAATATATTTATTTGTATATCGTGCAAGAAAATGTTATAAGGGAAAGTTCGATCGGGTAACAACTCCCGCGAATTGTTCGCGGACAACCATCACCCGTGTCCCGAAAGTTCACTGTGGCGATTGCGATGGCGCACTGGGTGGCAGTGGAAAAACGTGGCTGTTGGCGATAAGCGACAATGCTCTCGTTAGCCTCGATTCTTCCCGCGAATTACGTCGTTACGACCGGCAAATTATGGAAAGCCGATTAATTTCACAATTATTATTTTTTACTCTCGCGAGCGTTCATCCACCGCGAAACGAGAGGAACACCGCTGTTTACGAGTTTCCTCTCGCACGGGCGGGGTGTTCCTCTTTAGTCGCGCAACCGGTTTCTCCTGTGCGTCGCGGTCAACGATACAGATTTTTCTTTCTTTCTCCCCTCGCGATCTAAATGCGCGACCAGATTGTTTCCGGCCGAGGTCAGGAAATAATTAGCGAAAATTAGCAACCCCCCTAATGGAGGTGTAATGGCCAATAAATATGAAAGTGGTAGCGGCCGAGGGAAAAGCCAATGCTCGGTACGAATATCCAGCGGCGGACCATTCTCTCCGTTATGAATTTATCGTTTCGTTCTTGGGGAAGTTGGGGTGTTGCAGAGTTTTCGGTGTTTCGGTGTTTCGGCGTTCATGCACTATTACTTACCGCGTCGAGAGTTCATATATTTATCTTTAACCTTTAAGTGGATTATTGGGGTCGCTCCGTAACCCCCTTTAATTTTTTAAATTGGTAATTGGTACTGCTTTATTGTCATTATTGTTTGAAGACTGCACGTTGTATTGTCAGTTTAGTGTAAATTAAATTAAACGTAAACTTCAACTGTTACAAAATTACGAAATTGAAAGTCTTTAACAGAAACCTTGGTGGACCGAAAAAGTTGCGAAGACCCTAAACGAGTAAAAGTTGACGCAGTTTGAGAGAAAAAAAGTGCAAAAATTCTATCGGAAAATTTAGAAAGCAATATGTTGAGACGTAAAGAGAGAACAAATTAACGTAATCAACAACGACAAAGAAGAGCAGGAGATGGGCACTGTAAGGTTTAAGAACGTTGCTAATTTTTTGCAACCGGGCGAGAAAGCCTTTGACGGGTTTTTCTTTTCATTCTAACAAACTGTTATTGCGTTCCTCGGAGGAACTTTCAACTGTACGGTACGTTCCACTGTATCTACCTGAAATAAAGCAGGCTAGAATTTTCCATTTTCTCGTTTCGAGAAGCCCGATCCAAGTGTGAAACGTTTCTCGCAACGACAACGAGATGCTTCGATGGAAAAAGAATATTCATGTTGGAAGTGAGAGAGAGAGAGAGAGAGAGAGAGAGAGAGAGAGATGCGAGAATTTCGGCGTCGTTAATAAAACAACCGGTGATACTGCACCTTTCCCTGTCGAGACGCGATGTCCTTTGAGAGAGAAGATTTCGGGTGAAGAGCCGCGTCCATCGGACTGCTTTGCAATTTAGAGGAGGTTTGAGCGCAGTGATTTTCATACGGCTGCCTCGAGTAATTTGACGGGGAAGCTTTGAGATGGCCGGACTGTTCAAAGAACCGCTTCGCTCCCGGAGACCCGAGCGAAGATGCGGAAAGACACGCGGAGTGTGCGGCTTGGAAAGCGCTCGCTCTCTGCGCGCGCCAGGGTAGTTGCTGGTAGGCTCGATGTGGCGTCGGGCGGGCGAGGGGTAGATGGGGGGGGTAAGGGGGAGGGCGGCAGACGGCTCGTTGAATCCGGAATATGCATATGCAAATTATTTTTCATCCACGAGTCGAACCTCCGCGCTCGAGTGTTTTCAGCAAACACTCGCGCAACTAAAGCCGAGTCGGCCGAGTTGCGTCTTTGGATTAACTTTCTTTTTCCTTTCTTTTTCACTCTCCGTGCATCTCCGCGTCGTTAATTGGATCGCGATAGGACGAAACTCAAGGAGAAAAAGCTGCGTGCACGTATATCTATCCATCCCTCTTTAGTTTGACTGTAGCGAGGTTGAATCGATCATGCTTGGCGGAGTATCGTCGGGAGCGTTTGCTGAATTTGACTTGAATATCGAGAGAATCAAATCGGAGAAACAAAGAAACGAATTAACACTTTTGATACTTTATCTTTGGTTTCTTTGGCCTTGAACAACTAGGACGCGAATGCCACTTTATTGGAATCAAATTTTACCGTGCAACGACGAATAATGTAACGAATCGGTGGGAAGAAATTGTCCGAGTTAGGAAGGTAAAGGTTGTTGGAAGGACGAATGGACTTTATTTAGGGTCATGAGAAGGAGAGAGAGAATTGCGTTTATGCGTTTCGTCTCGGAGTCACTGCCTAGACTCGTCAGTGGGACTGGCTGATGGCAGCGACTCCTTACCCAAGACGCTTGTGTTGTAACTACTTACTAAGTTGGTCCCGATCACCCATCCTGCTTGCTTAACGTCGGAGATCGGTAGGATCTGCGGCTTGTGCTAGTCAGTGTTCGAAACTCTTGAGGAATCCTAGGCCGCTACAAAATCATACTTTAACGCGTTTTATAGTAACAACGCTTTATTAAATTGTTCAACGATATAACTTTGTACGAAATATTTCAAAACACCTTTTTTTCAATTTTCTATTCGTTACAGATGAGTTTGATATTTTTCTCCACAGTAGCACACGCGTTTGTTAGATTTTGATGCGGTAGATTGAAAAAGGAACAGCATTCGTGTAATGGACGACTACAGTTAGTATCGAAAGGATTAGGAATACTGTTTCAAGGCGGAGGAATAATCGGTTGCTCGTTGTAAAAATCATCCTCCCTTGTAACGATGCTCAAAGCGACAAACATCGGGATCGAGCGTCTCGTAAACAGAAATAGAAAGAGACGGAGAATCCTGGAATTAATAGTTTCGCGGACGAGCTTCCCGTCGCTTTTCGAGCCACGATATCGGACTCTCCGTCGCGGAATAAGCATCCACGAGCGTGCTTTCGTATCGACGCGCCACGCGTCCCACCACACACAGACACTCGCCAGCGAATTTCCCTTTATTTATTGTTTTCCAGCATTTTGTTCCGCTGTTCCGAGAGTCGAGAGCGTAAAGGCAATCCTCTTTCCTCCGGCGTTGTCTCTCGGCAAACCGGTCGTGAGAGTAAATTGCGGCGGTGCCTAAACCTTCCGGGCTACTATCACCGTCCGAAGGTATTAAGCGAAGTGGCCTTTCGGTCCACGCGATAATGCTCCACCCTCTTCCAACGAGACGTCGCCTTACTTTTATTAAGACACTTTTTTTTTTTTTTTTAATTTCTCACCCGGAACCTCAGTCTCCACCGAGATTTTCCTTCCCCCTAATCGGCGTAATGGCCGATTGTTGTTGTTGCTCGAAACGTTAAGGGGCGACTGGCGAACTTACCACGAAAAGGAGTGGCACAGTTCGAGAAGGATTCGCACAGTCTTTCTCTTGCTCAAACGTTTAAAAATTGCGTCAATTTATTAATCGATTAAAGTAGAAATTAAACTCTTAGTTTCTCTTTGTCTACACTACAATGTTAATACGTAATTTGCACTCGGAATGAACCCTTTTGCAGATTGTATTCGTCCATTTGCATTGTATAAATTAAACCTTTTGCAAATCGTATCCGTTTTTCTACAAATTTGTCCTCTCAAGCGATCGCGATAGAGATAAAATTCGACGTAGAATTATTATTCCGAGATGAAAATTTTATTTTAGTACGTAATAACATTCACTTTATTTCTATTGCAAATTTGTTCTTTCGATCCATCGTAACAGAAATAAAATACGACGCAGAGTTATTATTATTCCGGAGTAAAAATTTTATTGCATGTGCGTAATAATATTTAAACAAGATAACACGAAACGACACAGAATTAACATAAAATACTCGTTTAATGCTAAAAGCATTTATGCACGCGTATGTATAAATTCGCCTGTTTCGTTGCGCGGTAGGTCTATATACACGTTCCTACAATAATTGCGACAATCTGCAGGTGATGATATGTAGTTTCAACAGAGTGATTAATAACATCCACCAGTCAAAATATACATTTCTCGCGCGGAGTTTAATTTTTGAAAAAAACATCTTCAATGGGGGAGTTCATCGTCAAGTAGTGCGAGACAAGGTAGAAATAACAAATTGCGCCTTGTCTGACCAACAACATCACTCACTTTCTGAGTTTTGCCAGGGCTCGCGTTTCACGTGCTAGCTCGCATAACCGCACGAACAAAATCACAAAGGAAAAAAAGGAAAACGACAAAAGTTTGCTTTATATTTTATGTTCTATATTTAATTGCTTCATTCTTATATTTTATATTTCACCACAGAACATGTTGCCTCACTTTTGAGTCATCCGAAAGGTGAATTTGTTTTGCGAACATGATCCGCGAAGGGGTTAATTACCGAAGTGGGAAACCCGTAGTGTGCAACACTGTGTGCGAATTAATTGGGAAGAAATTGCAAACGAAGCAAGTTGGTTCTTAATGAGTTAAGCTTCTGAAAGCATTGGAAACACTTTGTACAATTTCCGGGAAGGTCTCGTGTTTTTCAGGCGAGCAAGATTCCGAAGCGACGACAGAGAGAGAGAGAGAGAGAGAGAGAGAGTTCGTCGATTCGCGCGCAAAGGAAAATCTTGGCATCGGCACGTTTACTTGCAAATTACGCACTAATTGACCCCGTCGTTTCCTCGGCTGGTTGGAACCGGCGCTGCGGCTCTCTCGCGTTGCGCGTATCGACGCTTAATTGTGCAGCGGCCAAGCTCATTTATCGACGCGACCGAAATGACTACGAGTGGCTCTCGAAGATCCCGGATCGCGCCCGCCCGCGATATTCCCTCTCGAACGAAACGAAATAATTGGACATCGTCGGTGTCGCCCCGTTGTTTTGCGATCCGTCGCTGTTTAGAGATGATCGTGGCCGCGGAGTATCCTCGAGACCGTAAGAACGCCGCCGATGGGGATGAAAATAACAGTGTCGTTCGCGTCGCCAGTTGGGTTAACGAACCGGCTCGATAATTGCTCGCGTTTTTGCTTCTCCTCGATCCTCTTTATTTAATTCCGCCTGTGCACGGGGCGTCCCGTAACTGGCGAGTCGGGAAGAGAGAACAACAGTTTTTCGTTGGAACCTTCGTTCTCGAGAAAGTCTGAAAGTTTGAAAATTCCACCAGAGTTTATTATAGTACTTACATTCGAAATCAGCTAATTCCACGCGCGAGAGTAAGTGAAACGTTTTTCGAGGAATTCACCAAGTGTGCCAAGGCAATTTTTAACGAAACATAATTAGAGAACCCATTTTCTTGAAAATGAAAATTCTCACGTCAAACGAGAAAATTTCATTTTATTTAATTAAATCGCAGAACTTGTTGTTGGATCCTCTTTTCAACGTGTTTAGAGGAAACTACGATCCTGCGCGCGTTTAATATCGAAGAGGAAGCGTGGAGGAAGGTGGGGGTTTCGAGGGATTTTTCGGAGGAGTCGTGACGTGTGCCCCGGCAACGTCAAACCGCGCGGCCATTTCATTCTTCTTCGGGAAGCCGATAATCGGCCACTGTCCGAATTGACGCGGGCAAAAAGTAGATGCGGTCGGCTTTGTTCTGGCCTGCGGCGACGCCGCCGTCCCCTCCCCACCTCGGCGATCGGTGATTGGTAGTTCAGAAGGGTTGATGCAGCACCGGGGGATTTTTCAAACGTCCTGCCTCGGCTCTCCCTCTCGCTTTTTGCTTCCGCTAGCTGAAACTTTCCTTCTGTTTGCTCTTGTTTGGTAGTCGCGCGCTCGACTAGTATTTGAGTCTCGAGACCGAACACCCCCGAGTCTTTGTCACCTCCGCGAGCAAGCCGTGTCATTGATAAAGTAATTCTGAGTACTTGTTGACACTTTGCATTCGACTGTCCCTTCTGAGGGGACTTGAATCTAGCTAACAACTCGGACTTTCTCTTTTTACAGTTATAATGATACATTTGGTGTTGTATGATGCTGTAGGAAGCTATAATAACGACGTTAAGAAAAAGAAAAGAACTTTAGAAGAATTGATATTCGGTAATTCACATAATTCGGAATAATTTACATAAACTAAGGCTTCTTACGAAAGTTTAAAACATGACATGAGGATATCGTTTCTCTAGTGATTGAAACTACGTATCGTTATGTTTGTTCCAGCAAAATGCACGTTAATGATTGCTTTAAATTATATGTATTAGAAACATAGGTATTAGAAAGATATAATCAACGAAATTTCGTGTTAAATATCACTTGAATGATTGGTTTTATTCGAAGTGACGATGTTGGCAGATGATACGAAACAAATTTAGGGTAAAGGATTAAACTACATTCGGTTTGATACTATCTTGAATGTGCATGCGTTCCCATTTTCAAATGTAACATAATCTGGCGATTAAGGGGATCGTTACGATAAGTGGACAGCTCTATTTTCGAGTAATTTTGACAAATTAACGAAAAGGCAGATAATACGAGTGAGATACACGGCGTAAATTAATATTCTACGTAAATTAATAATCTCCACGCGTAGATGAGGAACAAAGACCTCTAGTTGCCAGCTGTTTCTATTTTCAAACGTTGCATTCGCCTATTTTGCATCTTCGATTTTACTAAAATCGTTTGAAATGTAACGTAATCTGACGAGAAACAAAGGATCTCTCCAGTTGTCTAGCTCCGAAGAACGCGAGTGACTTGGCATCGCAAAGGATATCGACTGGACAAGCGACGGTGGTGGTGAAAACCGTCGAATTCTCGTTAACGTCGCCGCGTCCGTAAACCACCGATCGACGTGCGTGTTACACACCGTAATTATCGGCGACACCAGGCTTCCGGAACCCGGTGGCAAATGGAACCGGCACGAAATTAGTCACCGCAATCATATAGCCGGTCAGCCCCCGCTACGTGCAAATATTTTACCGATAATCGGCTGTCCCGCGGATCGCCGGCACGGATATTCAAAAATTTCCTCTGATTGGATCCCGCCTCGCAATTATCTCGAATTCGCTGCTAATTACCTCTGGCCAAGCCTGATCCGATTTATCCGCGCCGGTCCGTTCAGCCGGTTCGCCTTTCTCTCTGATCCGGATAGATGAGATCCGGCGCACCGGTGTGCGTCAACGTGCTCAGAAACACGGCCGAATGATCGATGTCCGATCGAGGCCTGTAGAAGGAGATTATTCCAGAAACAAAAAGAAATATCGATTAGGACATTAGCATAATCACTTAAAGTCTCGTAACACGTTTCATTATAGCGATCATTATATAAAAGTTTATGTATTGGACGTGTAATACAGAACATTGAAAAAATTGCACGACTCGTACCCCAGTACGATTCGTCTCACCGAAAGGCTCAGAAGCAATTGTTTTGACTAGGAAATGAAGACGATAAAATTTTATTGATACGCAAACATTTGAATGGATACAAAACAAATTACAGGCGCGATCCCTCAGTACCAGACAACGCCACTCCTACTCGAGGTCTAGCCCACGCCCCCTCGCGAATCACGTGACCCAAATCAACCAATCGCTAATTTTCGTTGCATTAGCGTTGCACCTGAAGAGGCCCGACTTTCAGTGATAATACTGAGAGATTCGACAAAGTACAAAAAGGAGTTGTACAAAGAGTGTCTTTTCATAGTTCAACCGATTATGAGCTATCTTTACCGATTCTTAGGTTTTTTCTACAGACTAGTGTCTCGGAAGTTTCTCCCAGAAAAAGCAGATAATTTTGTTCGTGATACCAAATACTTCCCCGGTCAGAGTGTTCCATCCCGCGAATACGGAAGGAAATTTCGTCTCGCGACAATTAGCGATTCAATTCGCGAGCTCTTTCAGATCGAAATTACGCGGTTCGCTCTCCGTTACGTAATCACGAGAGACCACGCCCCGTGTCCGACGATCTCCGCGACTCGGGTCGTGCTCGACGATACGATCCCGCGCACGGAAGGAAGAAAATTTCAAGGGGAAACTTCCCGACGAAAAGTTCCCAATGAAAAGAAGGGAACGATCATTTTCGCTTCCGCGGAACCACCAGCGGTGGAGGGGGAGGCTCGTCAACTGCGACGCGCGCACATTTTCGCGAACGTTCGCATCACCTGTTCGTCAAGCGTGAAATTTTCATTCCGATCGAGTTTCCCAATCGGATTATGCAGATGTACGAGATCGTGCGTTGGCGTGAAAAAAGAAACAAACAAAAGAGAAAAAAAGGGAAAAAAAGAAAGAACGAGGAAGAGATTTTTGTGGATCAAAGCGGCACAATTAAACTCTCCTCTCTTCGGGTACATTTTTGTTTAAATTAACGATCATTAGCAGTCGCGCGCGAGTAATTAACGGATCCGCGGAGTTACTGGGCGGCAAAAGCAAAAATGCGGTAATTACCGCTATCTACGAAATATAGTGATAAAACCGTGATGGCCGACCTCGTTAATATTCGTCGACGTTCCCGCGGATTTCATTGGCAAGCAATAATCATCGCGGAACACGGTGGTTCCGCAACAGCCTGCGGATGAATCGATGAAAACGCCTCCGCCCTTACGCCGCCAGAGAGAGAGAGAGAACAAACGACGTTCTAATCCTCTCGGCAAGAGATCGTTCGCGGCTTTTGACACACCGGCGGAAACCGTAAACACGCCCGTGTGCGTCAACACGTCCCGTTCGTTCTCCTTGATAGTATTTCAAAAAAAAAAAAAAAAAAAAAAAAAGAAAAAAATGGAGGAAAAAGGTTCACTGCCCGACGCGCGATTGCTTTCGCGAAAAAGCTCGCGTATTTTGATGTAAACTTCCATTTGGTTTGCAACGTCGGAATATAAAGTTTTTCATATCGTCAAAGCGGAAACGATGGAAACGGGGCAAGTAACGTCTATGCAGAGGGAGAGAAAGTCGGGGACGCGGTGAACAGAGCTGGAGAATTTCGGGGAATCGAACGGACAGACGTAATCCTGTTCGTACGTCCAGCCATTCTGCACCGAGCCACCGATCCGCTCGACTTATCGGCTGCGCTCGATCCAGATACGGGCAGCAGAAAGTTATCAGACGAAATTGATGGAATTCGAATACACTTACGGTGTTCGAACCGTCGTGCGTTCCTCCTTTACGTCCACCATCGTCGTCGTCGTCGTCATCGTTACTGTGTTTTTCTTTCGTTGTTTCCTTTTTATAACTCCTATTACACCCCTGCGCGTTTATCGCTATCGTTAAACTAGTTCGCGAGATTAAAGGTCGGATTTCCAGGAACATACATTCTAGACCAGTCGAGACACCGACGCTTGTAGGAAATTCTGTCTTTAGAGCCACATGATGCAACGTGTATTAACGTGTATTAACCCTTTGGCTTGGCGATGTTCTTCTCAGCCTTCAGTAAACGTTAGTTAAGAACTAGGGTTAGTTTATATCGTGTAATTTGTATTTATTAATCCTCAGTGTAAAGAATGAAAATTGAAAGTTTAAATTCACGTTCCACGTGAATACTTGTTAGTTTCGAATCGAGACCATAATTTCACTCGAGTGTAACTCAGAGGGTTAAAATATCCATAGTTGCTTAATTCTTCGAGAGCTTGAGGCTAAGGATTCAGACTTTTTGATCACTCTTTTAATGGTCTAAAGTCTAAATTATATTAACAATGACCATTAGGTAATTAACAACAAACTTTGTAACTTTGAATGTTCATGTGTTTGTTCATTTCTAAATTTTTTCAAATTTTCTGAAATTGAAAGAATTCAGCTCAAATAGAAAATTGTTTCTTCTACGTATTTTTATAATTATCACTCTCCTTTGGATATTCTGTACAGTTTCTTATATCTTTGCATATTATCACTGAAAGTGATTTTAGCGGGGGTAAGCCAGAAAATCGGGCCTCTTCAGGTGCAACGCTGATGCAACGAAAATTAGCGATTGGTTGATTTGGGTCACGTGACTCGTGAGGGGGCGTAGGGTAGACCTCGAGTTGGAGTGGCGATCGCGCCTGTAATTTGTCCTGTAAAAAGTCGGCTTCATTTCCTTCTGGGCCTTTCAGTGAGAAGAATCGTACTGGAGTACTTTCAAATTTTCCACAAACGCACGAAAATCCGCAGATTTTCCACAGTCACAAAATTTAGTATCATGCTATTGAAATAACTTTTAGTAGAAAGTTCTCATGCTTGAAGCTGCATGTCGTGGTGTGAACTCACAGTCAGTCTAAATTTCGCGAGGCGCTCGAGATCGCTCGGTAATCGACGATCAAACGTAAAAGAACCAACCGAGGGCTTCGTCTCGAGACGAAGGCTGATCGATACATCGCCCCACCTCGTCACGCCGCGGACGAATTCCAACTTCGAACTCTGTTCAAATCCGAGGTTCGTCGAACCTCGGCCAATAATTATTCAATCAGATTCCCGACAAACCGCGACGCGATGCGGCGCTCGGAAGAACATCGCGCTCGGAAACATCGTCGGAGCACGACGCAGCCGAGGGATTCCATTTGCAATCGGCGGTTGAGATAGTTGAGAAGCGTCGAACGACGAGCGAGATAACCCGAGAAATGGAGAGTCGAACCCGAATATCGAGCGGAACAGTCGGTGTTTATCAATTCGGGATATTCCGAATTGGGTTTGTTGTTCTCCATCGATGACGCAATGCGCCAGAGATCGATTGTGCCCCGCTGTTCCCCAGCGAGTTTCTCAGTCTCGGTGACACAGGGGGCGCGTTTCTTTCGGCCCGAGAAAACGTTATTCTAGTTTGGGAACTTTGTCGGGAGGGAACTGGAGACGTTCGGGACGCAACTTTAACAATTTCGCGAATGTCACGGCGGTAAGAGAATATTATTCCAAAGAAAAATAATATTGATTAACACATTGTCGAATTCAATTTTATACAGAATACATCACATTGTACGAATTCAAATGAATTAAATATATTATATTTTATACTTTGTATGAATTAAATATAATATATTTTTTTGTGCGATAAACTGTATAGCAATCACCTACGTACGCAATGGCGCACGACAGATTTTGCAAGTATATTTGGTTTCACTGCGATTTCCTTTTGAAGAGCGTACTCTACACGTTGGATTTTTTTTCATACCAATAATTAACAGGTCTTTTAGTTGTTCTGAAAGCCTAAAAGGTGAAACAGTGATGGAAATTTTTCCAACATTATCTAAAATTGCGATAAGAACCTATTTGTCAGTAAAAGTAATTTTTCCTTTAACACGACGAAGAAAGATTTCACAATATCCTGTATTATCCCGAGTGTCGAACATTAAAATAGTGCAAAACTAATATTAAAAAAATATACAATCAACAAAATTTCGTGCTAAATTTAAACATTTAAACGGGATGATTATTTCCAATGCTATATCATTTTATTTGAAGTGATACTTATTTCGTTATTTCGTAAATAAATTGTTAAACGATACAAAAAATGTTTTCGAGAGAAAAAAGTTAGATTTCACGCTTAAGAAACTCTTTGCCATTTTTTTTTTTAAGAGAACCATCAGGTTGCTTGGTGATTCTTTGAAAAGTTTCATCTTCTTCTTGGCGAGCAGAGTGCGATGCAAACGAAAGAAACGTTGACCTTAAAATTCTTCAAAGTAGGTTCTTTGCATGCTCCTCCACGAAATCAAAGGTGTGAAATTCGTCTCTGACAGCCACGGCCAAACATTTCCTTCCCCCCCTCCCCCTATGCCACATGTAATCTCGCGATAACAAAGTTACATGAAATTGGGTCGCCCGCGGTATAATTGCTGCAATTGTTTACGAGTATCAAGTATCGATTCGATCGCGAGGAATTAATTAGAAAAGAAAGCAATGGAGAATCGATTAAGCCGGCGGTATCGCGTGAGAGCTGAGAGAGCTTCGCTCCGGCGCGATAGCGATCGGGGTGCGGGAAACAGAGAAACAGAGCAAATGGAATAACAATTTCCTTCGTTTCGCGACGTGTGAATTTGTTTGGATAAGCTGTATCTTGCTTCGAGGAGAGCTCCGCCGCCGGATATTCGCGCGAGCTGTATCAAATTGTTTTTCAAAGAGAGCGAGCGAGCGAGAGAGAGAGAGAGAGAGAGAGGGAGAAAGAGAGAGGGAGAGGAGAAATTTCAGAAATTGCTTTCCTCCTGGCGCGCCACGCGTAAATTCGCGTCGTTTCGCAAAATCGCTTTATATTAACTGTTGCTCGGGTGAATTGCGTTTTTCGCGTCGTAATTTTGTTTTCTTTCGCGCCTCGAGACGTGCGCTCGCAGGCGAGCGTGTATATCGGCAGTCGCGACACGTATACACGTGTGTATGCATGTATGCATGTATGTATGTATGTATGTATGTATGTACGATGGAGAATTTACGCCGGGGAATAAATAAAGTTGGCGGTATACGCGCGACTATAATTTCCATCGAACTGCCGCGGTTGATTGTTCGAAAGTAACTCAACAAACAATGGAACGAGCGCGTTTTGAAATTATCGCGTAGCGGTACGTAGCTGGGTAATAGGAGGAAACCGGGGCACCCCGGTTGGAAGGGTGGCTTCGAAGGGTTTCGAATTTATTATTGATCGACTATCGGGTGTCAGCGTTTGACCAATATTTGCACGAAATCTAGTAAACATTGATTAATCACTGCAACATTCTGACCAATAATTAAACATTAGCCTCGCTTATTGGACAGGGACGTAGTAATTATTTTTACAGCATCCGAATTCGCTTCTCGGCACACCGGATAATAAACCGATGAAATATCAACCTATCTGACGCTCCATCTCTCCGCGATATTCCCTAGTAATTGCCGAAAAAGTTATTAATTCCCCGGCTGTCGAGCGGTAACAAATTACAAATTGCTCGAGCCTTCGATCGTTTCAATTTCATTCTTTTCTTTTTTCTTTTTTTTTTTTGTTTTGTTTGTTTGGTCTTAACAAACAATCGACGACGATGGTGAAAATAAAATTATCCTTCGACGGGTAGAGACACCCTACCGACAACAATCTCTCGCCATCGTGGCAGACATTAAACTGTCTCGAAGCTCCGGGCGGGAAGCCCGGCGCAGCTATTGGACGCACGACACCGCGCATTATTGAACCCATCCACGAAGAGTAATGTCTCGTACGAGCTATCGATACACGTCTTTCCCGCGACTTAAAGGAGCCTCGAAGTGGACCGCAAAGCCGATTACTCGCGCCATCCATAACCGTCTCGGCCGTTACAGCAACCGGTCCTGCCGACAGGACGCGATGTTCCATTGTGCGTATTATTTAATCGTCTCGCTTGATTTACCTCTTGCGATTAATTAAGCTCTCTGTCAAACACGGCGATCGAGTGACGCGTCGCGCGGCTAACTCTTTGCAGTCGAGGTACCTAAATCTCGAGGTAGCTAACAGATCGGACTTTTTCTTTTTTATATGATAATGTCCTGATAATTATTACGAACGGTATTTCATTCGGTGTTGCACGATGCGACGTGACAGAAAGTTACAACAACGACGTTGAGAAGAATTTCAGGAGAAAAAATTTCTTCCAAGTCAATTGATACTCACTGAAATAATTCACATAAACTGGACTTCTTGTTGCTTCCTGGCGGAGGATGTTATTTTCCCAGAGATTGAAACTATGTAAACCGTGTGTTGCAGTTGGGCGGCGTCTCTTTCCTTTTTTTCTTTACAGTTCTCGACGAGTTCTTTCGAAATTCTCGGAAATCTGCGAGGAATTTATCGGGAAACTCGAAATTCTCAGGAATCTTGAAATTCTTGGGAAACCTGAAGTGCTTGGAGAAGCTAAAATTCTCGAGGGATCCGAAATTCTCGGGGAACCTGGGATTCTTAAGAATTTGGAAATTTTGGAAATTTTGGAAATTTCAGAGTTTTGGGAAATTTCAAACCTTTTTAGGGGAATCTGAAGTTCTTAGGAATTTTGAAACTCTCGAGAAACCTAAAATTCTTGAAGAACTCAAAATTCTCAAGTCACCCAAAATTCTCAGGGAACCTGGAATTTTTAGAAATTTGAAGTTTGGAAATTTGAAATTCTTGAGGAATCTGAAATTGTCGGGGAAGTTAATTTTTATACAACGTGAATTTTTAACGCTAAGCCTTTCCTCTGTGTAGTCACAAAATTATAATAAAACAATAATAATACTAATTAAAATTATAATAATATTTTACATATTACATAATCATAAATTATCCTTGTTGTTACAAAATTATAATCGGGAATCGTCGCAAAAACTAGACGAAGACTCAATTCATTCCTACGTATCTTCTAGCTTTTGGCCAGCTACATATATCGGTCGAATACCCAACTGTATCGTGTCGCAACGTTTTATCACTTTAACCCAGGAAATCGGGCTTCTTCAGGTGCAACGCTAATGCAACGAAAATTAGCGATTGGTTGATTTGGGTCACGTGATTCGCGAGGGGGCGTGGCGTAGTAGGAGTAGGAGTGGCGCTGTCTGGTACTAAGCGATCGCGCCTGTAATTTGTTTTCTATCAATTCAAATGTTTGCGTATCAATAATATTTTATGGCAAAAAGGTCGTCTTCATTTCCTAGTCGGAACAGTTGCTTCTGGGTCTTTCAGTGAGACGAATCGTACTGGGGTATAAGTCGCAGTTGTTTTAGGAAGATCCTCGATCTACAACGTTTGTTAATCCCTCGAGCGTTTGAGAAACTGTAACGAGGCAACTTTGAAAAGTTCGAGGATTTTCCCACTGGTAAATACGGACTTTCAGCATTTTTTTCTCACCATTCAGATATGGAAATCGTTATTGCGTTGCCGGCTGAATTGTCGATTTCTCTCTGTCTGTCTTTCGCGGTATCGCCGCGTTGATCTCTTTAACAACGGACGGTGCGAATCGTAAAATGCTCTCTGACATCAAGATGAACTTCTTAAGCCGTCTTTAACTCTCCGTCCTCGTTTCGTATAATCGAAACATCTTGGCGAAAGATCCTGGGATCACTGGGAGAATTATTAATTATCTTTCGCGACGATTGATAGTCAATGCACTATTGACAAAAGTCGACACTTTTCATTAAACTATTCCGTAATTTATCGAAAGTTCTCGCTTTTTCTTTTGATCGAGAATGAAAATTCTCACTCTTTTTTCCTTTTTTCTTGCTTAAATGCATGAAAATTTCTAAATTTTTCATAACTGAGAGCATTGGTGTAATTTTTTCTTTCTCTTTATTATAACGTTTAGTGAAACGAAACAAATTTCCATTTGGAGTTCAGTTACGTTCGTGAAAAATATAAAAACACACTACTGCTCGCAGCGTAGGTATTACCAAAATCAAGAAATAAAAAAAATTAAATTTGGTTTAAGTTGTCGGGAGTAAATGACATAATTGACATAATTTCGTTGCGTTGGATCAAGTTGGGTTGCTTTGGCTGTTGGTAAATTAATTAATTAATTAATCAATTAATTACCGTAAAACACGTCGAACGTGTTTTTTCCTCTCGTATATTCGCAAGCACGTACACTTTCGCAACGCGTCAAATAGTCCGAATAGTTTTGAGTTTGTTCCGTTCGAACGTAATCGTCGTTACACCGGCGGGGGTTATTAAAACATGTTGGTAATAGCATTTGCACTGATAGCTTTCGTTGCGAATATTTCGAGTTTAACGAGTGCTTTTCGATTACGTTGTGATCGAATAAAGGAGGACCGAGTCAAAAATCCGGCCGGGCATGAAAAGCAATTACGCTTGCGCAATAATAAAACGAACACGTCGCGAGCATCGGCGAACGAGTCAAAAATTTGGCGGGCGCACGGGGCAATTACTACCAATTATGCAACGGCAGAGTGTTTGCGTCACAAGTTTCGCAAAAATTGGTGAAAATTGGCGGGATTGATGCGACTGCTTTGTCGGAAAACGCCGGCCAAAAGTTCGGGTACGTACGCACCGTGTTTCGCGTGTGAAATTTACAAATTTTCCAATATCGGCGTCGGATTTACCCTGAAATATTTTAGCGAATGCACCGCGTACAGAAAACAAACACGTTTGTTATTGTTAGTATACCTAAAATATACGCAGGAATTGATGTATATCACAAATTTAAACGAAATTTTCCACCTCTTGTCCATGGAATTCGAATTTTTCTAACAACGAAAGCGACTTTTTTCCTTTAATTTTACACTATCTATAAATATACTATAAATATACTATAAAGACTATACTATAAATAAAACTATAAATATATACTACAAATAAAACTATATATATATATACTACAAATAAAACTATAAATAAAACTATATATATATATACTACAAATAAAACTATAAATAAAACTATATATATATATACTACAAACACTATACTATAAATATATACTACAAACACTATACTATAAATATATACTACAAACACCATACTATAAATATATACTATAAACACTATACTATAAATATATACTACAAACACTACACTATAAATATATATTATAAACACTATACTATAAATACACTAGGTATTTATTTACTAAAAAATCGAGCGGATCCGCGGCGTAAAAATCAGACGTGACAGAAGACGCGTTGGAAGACAATTTTTGCCGTGTTTCACGACTCCTCGTTCGCGAGGTTGACGTAAATTCGTAAAGCGAGAAGACGCGGACAGAGTATGTTCCGCGAACGTGTTACTTCAACGTGTCTCTCACTCGCCATACGCGGACGTCGTTGCTGAGATAAGTCGCGAGATAACGATAGCCCGACGGACTGTGGCAAATGCAGGAAAAGCGGTCTTAGCTGGTCAGATCCCGCGGGAGTCTACCCTCCAAGATCCCTGCCGCTGGCCGTCCCGAGAACGAACCCGATTCTTCGCCGTGGTTGCTTGAACTTGGCCCAATCTGGTGCTCGCCCAATTTCCGCCTGCAGGAAGGAAGGACGCGCTCTCCCCAGCGACCGTCCCGCCTCGTGTTCCACGATTTTCGTTCCATTTGTTGCGATGCCCTGTTCGATTCTCTCATCTTCGTTTCCCTAATTCACTCGCGCGTAAAGCTCCTCGAATTATTACTCGACTCGAGAGAGAAAGAGAGAAAGAGAGAAAGAGAGGGTTCTCGAAGGATCGAGAAAAAGTCTCTCTTCGGAGACTGAAGTCGGTCTTAGGAAGTTTTAAGGACTTGCGGAGTTGGAAGTACGTTGTAAGAAGGAAAATAGCGTTTCCACGGAGGAGGAGCGTTACGCGGGGTATCTTCGGGGTATCTGGAAAGTTCGTCGCTACCGCGATTTGGGTTATTTGTCGCGTATCGCTCCGCTTTTCCGCGAGCTTCCGTGTCATCGACCTACCGTTGCCGTTCGTTCGCCGGTAGAACGGGAAATTACAAGTTCTTCGGCGATTCGACGCTCGAATCAGGCTGGTTTGCGCCACTTGGCAGCGAGCTCGTGGTCTCGTCCCGTGTCGCGTTTAGTTTCCCTGTCGCGCACGAAGAGATATGGGTCGAAGCATAATTGCGCGTGATTTACGAAAGCAATTTCCCCGACGCGCGTTTTTAAATACGCGTCTTTCGGCGAATCGGTGCCGGGTCACACGCGGCGACGAGCAAAACTCGTACGCGCATATGAATTTTTGGTACTAATAATATTTTATCGGGCGTTTGCACGCGGAATACGAAAGCAAAGCGGAACTCGTGCCGTTTTTCAGGCTTCAGTGTTTTCTCGCTTTACAAAAAGAATTTTATGACCTTGTTATCGCCGCTGTTCCGGCAAATGTACATTTCACCGCAATTAATTCAAGCGAAAAATTGTCGATGGTTTAAACTGTTGCAATTTTGTTAAAGAAAGAAAAAATCATGTTACGGCAATCTATTTGGTCTCTCTTTAAAACGTAAAGTTTCTGCTCTCATTGCCCTCAATTCGTTTCTTACCAAGATATTTCAACACCGTCGTGGCAAATGGAAAGGCGTTCCTTTCTTTGAGAAAAATTGTGAAAGCAGTGAAAAATTTTATTTACGACTAAATCCATCACTTGAGGTCTTGATAATGAAAATTTCCCATTTATAACAACTCTTTGAAATTTTCGTCATTTTACTGAACTTTGAACGTTGGAGTTAAATGACAAAAGTTTCGTCGTCTGATCTTAATGTTCAAAGTTCAATAAAATTGCAAAAGAGAAAGAAAAGAAATAGTACAGCAAGTTTTAAAGAGAAAATTTCAATTTTCAAAACCGAGTCAATGGTGGATCAAGTCATAAAGAAGATTTCTCAATATTTTTACAGATGTATTACAGTCTTACTTTTCTACCAGACAATGCCACTCCTACTCGAGGTTTACCCCACGCCCCCTCGCGAATCACGTGACCCAAACCAACCAATCGCTAATTTTCGTTGCATCAGCGTTGCACCCGAAGAGGCCCGATTTTCTGGGTTACCCCCGCTAAAATCACTTTCAGTGATAAAAAAAGACGAAGAATCTTCGACGATGGGGAAACTCTGCGCTGAAGACTCGAAGATCTCGGCGGGTTTGAGCGACGAAAGTCGGGGAGCGACTTCGATCATCTTCCCCAGGGGAAAATTGGAATTTCGTCGCGCGTTTTCTCATCGTTCTCGCTCCGAATTTTCCGCGCCGCTAGACGCTCGCTGATTGACTCGCTCGATTTGCAAACCCTCAGCGGAGAGAGCAGCGACGCAATAACGGTGCAATTAATATTATTAAACCGTGCAATTGAAATCTGCCGCGTCGACAGTCGTCCGTGTGCCGATCGTAAAATTTAACCACGGTCGCCGGCGAGGCTGTTATCGTTTCGCAAATATAATTTTGCCACGACCGCGTACAGACTTGCGGGGTAGGGGGAGGAGGGGAGGAGGGTTAAAAATCATTCGTGATAACCAGCGCGACGAGGAGGGGAGAGGGGGGGGGAGGCAGGTAGGAAGCGAGCAACATTAGTTCGATTAAAATTGAAGATACGGCGATTGGATACCGCGTCGTTCGTTCTCGATGAATTTTCGATTTTTCCAACGAAAAATTTTCCCTGGCTTATCCTGAAAAATGTATCGCACTGCAACCCGACCCTTAGACTCTTTTCGCGACCAAAATCGAACTAGTCGAACAAGAATTTTATTATCTGAATAATTTTAATCGCGAATAATCGTATATCTTTTTTTTAAATTTAGCAATTAAAGAGTGATTAATTAGGAACAATTTCCAAGAGCCAACGAAATACTTTTTGCTTCAGATACGGTTGGCTAAATTTGCTACTCCATTCTGAGTTATCGGATATCAATATGTATGCCAGCGAAGATGCAAATGGAACGTATCGAGTTGCAATCAAATATACAACTCGGGGAAAAATTTATCCAAGTGTCTTTGTTAGACTTTTATAAATTACACCTGTTCAAAGAGAAATATTCAGCGCTTCACGAACATGCTGTTTGTGGTGTCCCTTTTGAGGAGCACTTGTATTTCTTTTCCATATGAAGAGCACAAAAAATTAAAACAACGAGAAAAATTTTAGACGAGCATCTTGAAAATATTCCTCGTATTGCCACTGCCTGTATCGAATCAAATATTGATGAAGTGGTATCTAAAAGAACAAGCTTAGTAAACAAAAACAAGTCTGATCAAAAATTTTCATATTCTTTTTAATTAATATGAATATATTTCTCCAATCCCCAGAATATGCGTTGAATAATGAACAATAATAAAAAAAAATCGTATAACGAATTTCATAGTCTGATCTCTGGATTTACTCGGTTTTACTGGAAGGTTACTCGTTTAGGTATCGAGGAAGATACGGACGACAAGGGGAAAGGGGTAGGATGAGGAACGGGATAGTACTCTCGTGTCGCGAGAATCGTATTCGAAATTAATAGCGGATAATAGCCGGATTCGCGGAAAATTCGCGGCGGCCGCGATTTAACGATTGTCACCGGGACGTAAAATCGGTCGTCGCCGGTAAGCGCCGAGCAGACGCGATGAAAATCTGCAGGCCGCGATTAAATTGACAAATAGCTCGTTGGCCAACGATGCTAATGACGCTTTATGCCCGGCTTTATGATTTACAATGAGAATTACGCGGCGTTTCTCTGCGCCATTTTCACTGTTCAAGAACAGTCGATCGTGCACCTTTGCATATATCCCGGAGTTCGAAGTATTGGAGTATTGGAGTTCGAAGAGGCCACTCACTGATGTAGGAAATGAACGATGAATCTCGCTATTCCTACGATTTATTGTTAACTTGACCATGTTTGACTTTTGCTATGATCTCTTCTAACTACTTTCATGAATACTGTTTAAGTTGTTCTGATTTGTTATAACTGCCTTTATTGGCTAACTTATTGTTTCTGTACTATTTCACGGTGACAACTGATTGACTAACTTGTGCTGCTGTACATACTGGTTACAAAAACTGTCGATTGAATATTATAGGGTGGTCACTGAAAGGCTGAGTGATATAAAGCAAAACTAACTTTTACAAACACATGGTTTTTTAATTCTTTATTACTTTATTTGGAAATATAATTAATGGACTTTTCTCAGTATTTTTTTCTATAACCTACTTGTACCCCAGTACGATTCGTCTCACTGAAAGGCCCAGAAGCAACTATTCTGACTTGGAGACGACTTTTTTGCCATAAAATTTTATTGATATGCAAACATTTGAATCGATACAAAACAAATTACAGACGCGATCGCTCAGTACTAGACAATGCCACTCCTACTCGAAGTCTATCCCACGCCCCCTCACGAATCACCCAATCGCTAATTTTCGTTGCATCAGCGTTGCATCTGAAGAGATCCGATTTTCTGGCTTACCCCCGCTAAAATCACTTTTAGTGATAAAAAGATTGGAAATGAACAAGTTATGACTTTTTCAAACTCTTCAGTTTTTCAGTTTTTCACGCTACATACGTATAAAAAGAAAAACTGTACAACTGTAACAAATGATTTACTAACCTCCAAGTCTCTTTTTATAATAAGTCTTGGCTTACCCCTTCTGAGGGACTTATTTTTGTGGAACGAGGGACATGTCAGGAAATATCAGGGAAAGTTTTCGAATTTTACATTGTCACCCCAATGCCATAACTGATACGCACTCTTGGCTCTAATATTCTCGACGGGAGATTCTCGCGAGGAAACGCGATATACCATTCTCTCTCTCTCTCTTTTTCTCTTTCCACCTCAGTACTCTATCCATCTCGCGATGCGATGCGATCGATCGATCTTCACGCTGCGTAAAGGTTCTTAATCATTCGCCTCGTTAACGATCTGCGAATAAAAATCAATCGAGCCCCTGGGGGTAGAAAAAGAAAAAAGTATCGCGGTCGTATTAGTCTCTCGGCACGTCGAACCTCGATCGTCGGATGTTCGATCGCGATTGCTCGGCAGGTGATCGGTTCGGTGATGATTGTCCGCGCTCGACCAACCACTTCTCCCTTCGCCTGTCGGTAATTGACCTGTTGGGTTTTACCTGTTTCCGTGAACTGTTTTCGATCTCTCTGTCGAGAGTATCGCGAAACCCCGTCAGCACGTTCAATTGCTCTTTCTTCTGCCTTGCTCAATTAAATTTCATCCTCTCCTCAGTCGGAGGAAACAGTACGTATATTTCCAGCCGAGGCACACACACACGATAGTTCTCTCAACAGCGGATTTCGAACGCTGGTATCGTTTCCTCCATATTTCTGCGTCTGATGTCGTCAATTCTGTCCCGTGAACACAGATCGAAAGGATAGGTGGGGGAGTAGGTGGCGGGTGGTTATCCGTGAAATGTTGGTCGAATTTGTCGAAACGACGCGCATATTCCACACACGCGGCGCGCGGCGACATATCCGGTTATTGCTAGCGCGCTAATCAATTAGGGAAACGTTATACGCCAACGATCAGGGGAGGAAGCGTTCGCGTTTCTGAACAACCGTTTAAACGCGCCACGTCCAGTTAGACGGCGGGACGAATCCAACGGCCCACGGTTGTTGTCGAATCGGACTAATTAGGCCGAACCTGTCTCCGCGAGAGTTCACTTTCTTCTCTCTTCTTTTCTTCCGATCCAGCTGCCCCCGCTCGGACAATTGATCAATTTTTATCGCGTCACGCAGAGTCGTTAACGATTTAATAAGAGGAAGGGGGGGGGGTTTGCTAATGACTTTGAAAGCAGACTCGAAACGAGCGAGAGATAACAAAGACGCGCGATTATTCGCGATTAATTGCTCCCCCGCGGGGGCAGATTAACGTCTCGCTGTTACGCGGCGAGAATACCGCGAGGATAACGAAGCTTTCGATGGTATCGAGGTGTCGAATTTGCGCGATTCGATTTTAACCGCATTTTTCTTTCCTTTTTCTTTTTTCTTTTTTTCCCCTCTATCGCGGACAGAGATTTTTCCAGTTAGTTTTCCTCTCTTCCTTTTTCCCTGAAGCGTTTCGTTTCTCTCTCTCTCCCCCCTCCCCCCCGTTGAAGCTAAAGAGTTTACTCGCGACAACGTTTCGGACGGAGTTGGCCGCGCTCGGGGATAAAACCCAGCGGTGGATCCGCGCTGGGGAAGATCGGTCGCCAGGATTTCCTGGGAAATTGTTTTCCCACGGCCGTGCCAGGGGTCTGTTCATTGTTCGCGGACGCACGCGTTCAAGTTCCGCCGCGGAAACGGCGGAGGGGAGGAGAGTACAGCCGGGGAAGAATTTTTTTTTTCACGCGGAATTTCCCACCCTTCTCCGACTCGGTGAGAAATCAGCCGCGCGATCGAGTTTTCAACAGTGGACGCGGTCGAACGTGAAACTGGCGCTTCTCTCCTCTTCCCGCCGAGTTTCGTTTCGTTTCTGTTTTCCATGGTCGGCCCGTTTCCAGCGTTCGCTTAATTACCCGTATGCTGCTCTTTAATTCGTACTTGCGCCGGTGTTTTTCTCTCTTTCTCTCCTCTTTCGCCCCGTTTTGCCCCGCGCGGGCCCGCTTCTTTGTAATCCGCTTTTCTTCCCGTCTCGCTCGGTTCGACGCGCGTTTAAAGAAACGCTGCGTCTGTGTATCAAACAGACGGGTCACTGTCGGGCCACTCGTCGACCTAATTTGCGAGGTAATCGCGCTGACTCTCAATTAGCACGAAGCGCGAGTCGCAAGTCCATTAACCACCGATTCTCCTCTTTCAATCGCGCGTCTCGTCTTTGATCGTTCTCTCGTCTCGTTTCCCGATTCGATTTGCAGAGAGAGAGAGAGAGAGAGAGAGAGAGAGAGAGAGAGAGAGAGAGACTACGAGACTCGCGAGTCGAGTACGTCAAAGAGGAGAAAGAAAAAAGGAAAAAAACTTATTTTCGAGATCTTTTATCTCTGCTTCTTCCACTGCTCTTTTTTCTTTCTTTCCTTTTTCTATTTCGGTGCAGAAATAGGATTGGCGCTACGGTTTATGGGGATCGGGAGAACAATTTCTCTTTCCGGGGGGGGGGCCGGGCATTATGTTATTTCTGGGTCAACGAGAATTCCTTCGTTTTAATGCGCAGGATCAAAACGTTGGGAATCGAGCAGCTCGTTCAGCTCTCTGTAATGCCTAATAAAAACGAGAGCGAGTCGCTCTCCTCGCAAACTTGCACTCGCGAAGTTTTTTAACGCTTTAAATACACTCCACACGGCCCCGGCTAATATCGGCGTCGTTGGCTGAAACGGACGGAAACGAGGAAAACTCCCGGTGAACGCTGTCGATATTACCATTGCAAAGTTGCTGAATGCCGGCTAATAAAGGGAAAACCAACCGCGCTGCTCCATGTCGATTTTTCGTTGTTCCGCAAAAAAATGGAAAGTTCTTCTTTCTTTCTTTTTTTTTCTTTTTTTTTTTTTCTCTTTCGCGACGATGGAAGAGGCGCCACGTTTCACGAGTTTGTGCGTTTGCCCCCGGAGGGAAGTTACCCGCCGCCCCATCCTCTTCTCTCGCCTAGGTTCCTCCGTCGTGAAAGGAGACGGCCGGAAGAACGTCGCGGACCAGGAAGAGAGGCCGACGTATAATTTTCCTCGGCGCCTCTTCTTTCAGCTTCTGGCAACTGTAATTTCCTTAGGATCACAGGTTGAACACGTTCTGGTGAAAAGATTTCCGCGAAACCACGCGAATCCGCCCGATAGGTAGTCGTTCGACAATCCGTGGCTTCCGGTCCTCCATTTCCGCTTTTACTTTCTCGAGTAAATCGACCAACCTTCGTTTCGCGCGGGTACCTAGTGAAATTTGGGCAGCCAGTGAAATTTGAAAGGTTGACGCGGGAGGAAATTTCTTTAATTTCGTTCGTGCAGTACCAAACACTCTGACGATACATTTTTCTATCATAACTTGGTCAATTTTTGATATTCTTTGGAGAAAGAAATTTGTAGTAAAAATGACGCTTAACAAGAGAGTATTTTAATAAGAGGATATATATATCAAAGATCATCGTTTGGAGTATTTACTTAAATAGTAGATTTCAAGGTCTTATTAATGAAAAGACATTCAAAATAATCGATGTTTTCTTTTTCTTGGAATTTGAAAAGCTTCGAGCCGCTTTCACGTTGTCAAAAACGAAGGAGGAAAAAATCTAAGAACTTTAACAAAAGAATAAAATTTTTTTAAGTCGTCCAGTACTATAAGATGTCGATTATAGAAACAAATTTAGATTTGATAGGTAATAAATCGCAAAAACCGGAGCATTTGTGTATACTTGATAAAGTCCAAAAATTATTTACTTACTTGGAAGATAAGAAATCCACTATGAAAAATAGCTTTCGTTGTACAAAATAGTATTATGTTATACTTCTGATAATGTTAAAAAGAAAGAATGATGCCGGTACTGTACTTACAGTGAGGAGCATAACTGAGCGAATAGTGATAAAAAATTGTCGATACTTTAAACTGTTATAACTTTGTAAAGGGAAGTCACGCTTGGTCTCATTTTAAAGTGTAAAGTTTCGACTTTGACGTTCGTAAGTTCGTTTTTTTCAAAGATGTTTTTACATCACGTAGCGGCTGGGAAAGTAAGAGTACTTTTATCCTCGAAAATTAGAAAAGAAAAAAGAAAATTTCTAGAAACGTTGAAAAAATTTTTTCGTCTTGAAAATTGAAATTTTCTCTTTGCAACGATCTCTTAAAACACGCTGAACAATTTTCCTTTGCAATTTTATTGAAGTTCGACGACGAAATGTTGAGATTTTTTTAATTCTCGTCGTTTGACTTTAATGCTCAAAGTTCAACAAAATGACGAAAAAAATAATTTCGAGATGTCGCCGTAAATGGGAAAATTTAATCCTCCGGACCGTGATGGATTTAATCGCAAATAAACTTTTTCGCCGTTTTTTACGCACGTGCTGAATTGCAATTTTCCTTTTTAAAAAAAAGAACATTTTTCCATTTGAAACGATGTTCGCTGTCATTAGAGTATCTTGGAGAAACGAAACGAATCCAGGATGGTGAAAACAGAAGCTTTAAACGAGACTTTAATTTTTAATTTTTAACGTTTAAAAATTAAAGTGAGACTAAATGGATTGTTGTACGCCCCTTTTCCAACGAAATTGCAACAGTTTAACTAGAATTACCTAGACGAAGCATAAAATTTTCATCAGAGACGTTGAAGTAAAAGAAACAGGGAATCTTTATAATACAATAGGGTGTATAAGCTTTTATTTATATATTTTACGAAGAATCATTCAAGTTTCTAAAAATACACTGTTTTATATCTATATCTAAAATGGTCATTTTGACCATTTTGGTAGTTTCGGTGTTAAAGTATCGGTAATTTTTCATTTAAATCAATCGCCGTACGAAAGCGATGATAACACAGTGGTCAAATTTCTTTTGGGAAACATTCTACGAAACAGTAAGCATTTTACTTTTTTTTTCGAAATTCTACGTGCAAATACACGATAAAACGTGAAAATTGCACGTGTGTGTGTTTCCGATTTTGCTCGTCACTGCATGTACGTACATTCGCGATACGACGTCGCACAGATTTCTTGAGGGTGAAGTTAGAGCGAGAGCTGCGGAAAGACGGAGAGCGGAGGAGGAGGCAGCCTTATCCGTCTGATCGATCATCCTCAAAATTTGCTATTTATTAGAGCGGGTGGCGCGGTTGCGGAGACGACGAATGGGTCGCCGAGAAATGGGTCGATCGGGCGCGCGTAGAATCCCCGTGCCGTTGCGCCCCGACTGGGGGAAAAATGGCGGAAGTAAATGTAGGAAAAGGAACAACGCCGGGGCGACAAATCATCCGGTGATAAATTTATGGCGAGTCGCCGCACTCCCGGTGGGGGAAGAGGGGACTGAGTGAAATTGTTCGAAACGTGATGGCGAATTCTCTTGCCCCTTTCGCAGGGTGGTGGCACACGCGTTGGACGATGCCTTCTGGCGCCGCGTCGGGTTTTAACTCCCATCCCGTAAAGTCCATTACGCGATTGAACGTTTGGAAAAACTATGAAATAAGCAGCGAGCGTATTAAAGGGTGTGTATTGTGTATATAGGTGGCAGTGAAACGGTCCAACATCGATCCTGTTGGCCTCTCGTTCGACGTTCTTACGCGTTCTTCGCGCGCACCGTTGTAATCCGATTACGGTTGATTTATCGCGATTAAGCCGGATCTCGTTCAATTTCCCGCCACGCTCGACCACCCTGGTCCCCCCTCCCCCCCAACGCGTTCGATTGTACGCGTTTGTTAACCGAAAGAACCCACCGATGGAACGTGTCGATCGATTCCTCTTCCTCCACTTTCTCGTTTCTTTCCTTTTCCCGACGATGCATTCTCTCTCAGCGTTGCACGTTGCTACTTAACGGGAACAGTCGCGGTAAATAATTCGGGATCCGGCGGCGCTGGGAGAGTTTCCAGCACGACGCTGCCATTCTTCGCTCGGTAAATAATTACGGCAAACAGCGGTGCCACGGCGGGTGTCTCTCGGCACGGTTCGATGTCTGTCGACAGTTTCGTGGAGACACGGAGTATCGAGGACACGGTGCTCTCTCTCTCTCTCTCTCTCTCTCTATCTTGCGCGACTTATCGTCGGAGGAATGTCGCGCTAGTCGGAGGGAGACCCGCGCGTTGCGAGCTATTTTTCCTCGAGCGTTAATGGGACGGAAGGGAACATCCCATAAAGCAGCTGAAATTGAAGCATAAATTGATGTTACGTTAAATCGGCAGCGATACAGAATAGGCGGAGGAAGTTCGCCGATCGAAATTCAATCCCTCGAACTGCTCTAAATCATCGGGAGACGTGTGTGGTACGCGAGACGCGATGTTCTTACATCGAGAAATTTCGTCAAAATTTCTTCTTAAATCGAAACTTTGCTCGACGCATCGACCGTGTCACGGTGATAGAAGATCACTCTGAAAGAAAAAGATCAGGACACTAGCATCGAACAGTAATTACTTTACGTTACGAGACGTATTATGTTATACGATCTTGTTATACATTAATTAAAATAAATAGCTGTTGTTAAATCTCGTAAGGTTAACCTAATCTAAATCTCCATAATACTACTTCGTCAATTAATTACTGATAGATGTTAAAAAAAAGTTTTCCTTTTAAAGGATTAACCTTTTGCGCTGGCAACTGATTGCGGACCATAACGAGTGACCAAACCGTATACCGCAAATAATTCGTCGCTTTCTTTTTGACCTCGTCGATAATGGTATCGTTGGATAGAAATTATTAAAAAGTAGTAAATTTATTATTTGTTTTGCCTGGGTTGTATTTAAATATACTTAAAACTGAGAAAATATTGCAATCTTAGGATAAAAGATTCTCGACGTGCGTGGCACGTCATTCCAGTGCAAGAGGTTAAAATATTGCGAGGTTCAAAAGAGGTACACAAAAAAAAGAGTATCTTTTCGTAGCTCAACTGAATTGACTTTATCGATTCTTAGGGTTCTTCTACAGAGCGTTATCTCAAAGGTTTCCCAGAAAGGACAGATAATTTTGGTCGTGAAAACTACGTCGATTATTTACGTCCGGCGAAATTCTGCCAGCTGGACGAAACAACGGCGCTCGCTGGATAAACAGTGGCAGGTCGAGACTTTGGTATAGGACGAGCAAGGACCGAAACTATCGCGAGCACCGCAACGCTGTCGCGACTCCTCGAGAGTCGTGTTTGCTGACTCGAGTCCTTTGCCGAGTTTCGCGTTACGATCCGCCGTCTCTGCAGCTTTTGTCCTGCTGCAGACGATATCGATTATTAGGCAGCCTCGATGCCACTCATTGCTTTCTTATCGCGATATTCTTTTCGTCTGCGCGAGTCGAGTGCCTTCGAGCACGCGACGTCGAAAATCTCTGACTCTGAGAGATTTAGTGCCAGCATCTTGCTGCGTCGTCCTACTTTTAGATACTGTCGATACTGATTCTATTCCCTCGTATCTAATATGGAAAATTAACTCTCTGCGGATCGACAGACTGTCGAGCAGATTTATATTTTTCAGGTCAGTTTTGCACAGGTGATACAAGCGGTGAGAGAATGAAAGATTATTGATGATTTAAATTAATATATAACATAACGATCCACTTTAGTGATCTCATTTTAAAGCACGAAGCTTGTACTTTGACGGTCGTGAATTTGTTCTTTTCGAAAGTGCTCGATCCACGTCCAAATGCTAAAAACAAAAATGCATTTGGGGAAAAAGATGGTTAAAGCGTCAAATACATATGTAGAGTAGATCGTAAATGGCAGTACAACCGGAAATGGAAATGATTTTACGTGGAAGAAAAAAAAACGAACAGAAAAGTTTGGCATAAAATTTTCTCGTTCTCGAGAGAATCGAGTTTGGAAATTCATGAGATGCAAACCTGTACGACTGACAGCGAGTGCAAATTATCGTCCTGTTCTCGGTTGTTTCTGCTCGCGGAAAGTGATATAATTAAAACGACGTAACAGGTTTTTACAAAGTATTCGCTCCTGTATTGTGCAGTACAGGTACTGTTGTAGACTGTCGCTGCACACATAACTCGGTATTTCAATTTATCAAGTTTTATTGTTTTAATTGCGTAACAACGCTTAGATCGAGTAACTGTTCTTTGATACATATTCTCGGACTTTCAAACTCGATTTTCTCAGAAATGACGCTGTGGACGAAACAATTTTTCTCTTCGTTCTTTCACGTAAAATCATCCCCAATGCGTTTGCACCGCTGCTTAACAATTTTAGTGATCGCGCTGTTCAGATTTCGTGTCGAATAGCAAGGTCGAAAATTAATTTTTTCTCTGCACTGTATTCTACTTATCAGGATGGTAAAATTTTGCAACCTGATGGCAGAAAAGTTTCTTAATCATTTAATACTACGCGTGCGTCCTAACAGCGACTTTATGATTCTGGACGCGTGGATCTCTATTACATAGTGTTTGTATTTCGAATAACGTTAACAGTTAGTTTTCATCATTTGATTATTTAGACTCACATTGATGCTACAACTGTCATAAATGAAATGTTGGTGCAACCTAATCCAAAACCATAAAGTCGCTGTTAGCGTCCGCAATGTTAATTGATTAAGAAACTGTTTGCCATTTTTCAAGAGAACTATTAAGTTGCGATCCATGGTTTCTGGAAAAAGTTTTACCTTTGTGATGATAAAAGAGAAAACACAATGTAAGAATCAAGGTCACATTTGTGGCATCTTACGAAGGTGTAGAATTCACGGATAAACTTTTCTTTTCACCCTATATAATGTGCTCGGTTTCGATTGCAGCGCCATATCGTCAGTCACATTGAAGCTTCTTCTTCTAATTATTTTGTTTCGAATGAAACCTAAACCACGTGTAATATGCAATTTTTACTTTATCTACCTTTTTTTATTTTATCGCGTTACTTGGTATTTTTCGCTCGGCAGTTACGTCGAAGGAAGCGCTATCGCGCCGCGTGGCACTGTGCAACACATTTTTTTAAAACCCCTGGTGTTAAGGCCAACCCTGTGCATCACTTGTTGGTAAAAAGTGCGCGTCGAATTAAACACGACGATGTATTCTCCGTATTGTTCCGAGAATGAATTTCCTCGCGTTCGAGGGAGAGAGAGAGAGAGAGAGAGAAGAAAAAACAACTTTTGCTTCGCGCGAAATCTCCACCGACCTCGACCAATTAATTTTCTGTTATTCGAGAGATCTTTCCTCCGAAGGAAGTTTTATTTAATAGTTACCCGGGAAGAAAGACTCGGGGGGAGGGGGGAGGGGCGAAGAGACCCGGGGCGAGAGCGGTACACGGCGGGCGTAGATTAAAATTTCCCTCGATCTAATTGCACGGATAACGAGCCTGGACAATTAGAGCTCTTAAATAAAAGGCGCGGGCGTGCATGGGCGGCGGCAGTAGCAGCAGCGGTGTTTGCTCTCGCCGCTCGGGGGAAACGGCCGACGACTAACGGCTACGAATGAAATTTCATCACCGCCGCGCGAGATTTATCCGTGCGAGAGGCCGAGGCCGGGCAGGTGAGCTCAATGCCGGATTTATCGTTAAAACTTCACGCTCCGGCACGCCGATATTTTTTAACTCGTCGCCCGTGACTCGCCCCCTCCCACCTCCCCCCTCCCCCCTCCCCCCTCCCGCGTTTCTCGCGGATTTGAAAACGACGATGCGATCGTGGATGACTTTCGGGAAATTTCTCAACAAGCTTGCGATAATGAATCTCGTTCTAAAATCTATCTACTCGTAGATCTAAAATTAAGGGGCTGACGGAGGAATTGGGATGGATACTAATAAGAACAAAGGAGATGCGAGAGGGCGGAGGTAGACTGGAATTTAATAGTTGCATAGTTTGCACAGTTACGCATTGTGTAGATTAGTATATTCAGAAGTGCGTGCTACGAGGCATTCTTCTTCTTTGAGGCAACGCCGTTCTCGATCTCTCTCTGCGCTCGTGTATCGTTGAAATTTATTCGAAACTGCTGCTCCAGATTCGAGTATAGTTACCAGGCTACCGACTTTTCTGCGCATTCGCAAGTAATTGAAAGAGTAGACTGGGTTTTTCGAAACAGAAGTATACTCGTATCGACGAGTAAAACACACGCGTGGAATTTTAACATTAATAATGTTTTATCGAGCGTTTGCGAAAAAAGGAAAATATATGTAGCGTTTTGCACGGTGTTTTGACTTTTAAAAAAAAAAATTTTACGACTCTGTTACTGTCACTATCCCGTAATAAATATAAATTTTTTCGGAATGGAGCCAGTTTTCCACCAAAATTAATTTAAATGAAAAATTGCTAATACTTTAAACCGTTGTAACCTCGTTGAAAAGGAATTACGTAACAGTTTATTCAGTCTCTTTTTAAAACCGAATTCGTTTTTTCCCAAAATATTCTAACGCCCTATAGCTGATGGAAAAATGCTCTTTTCTTTCAAGAAAAAAAATTGCAAAAATTCACGCGCACGCAAAAACACGAAAAAATTTTACTCGTGACTGAATTCGTCACGATCTTGGAAACTAAAGTCTTCCATTTAGAACCCAATCCCATCGAAACTTGTGCAATTCTTTTTCATCATTTTATTGAACTTTGAACGTTAGAGTTAAATGACAAAAGTTTCGTCATCTAACTTTAATGTTCAAAGTTCAATAAAATTGCAAAGAAAAAAGGAAAAATATTTCACAGCATTAAAGGATCGCGCAGTATTAAAGGATCGTTGTAAAGAGAAAAATTCAATTTTCAAAACCACGGTGGGCCAATGGGTCACGAAAAAAAGTTTTCGATATTTTTACATGTATACTTTTTAAAAGCACTATAGCGCATTTTTCTCGCATGGTGTCAAAATATCTTTGGAAAAAACGAATTTAGTACAGTCGAAGATTTACGATTTCAAGTGAGATCAAGTGGTTTCTTGTATGATTTTGCAAAGTTATGACAGTTTAAAGTATCGATTCATTATGTTACTGATGTGAATCATCAACTGAATATCTATACATTTTATGTTTCTTTCCAAAAATAATATACAATGCGTATACATATATACGAATATTAATTTTTGCTCACAGAATCCGAAAAAATATATTTATATTTGGACAAAATTGTAATCTAATCATCAGATCAGCCCACTGGATTCTTACGTGTATACTATAAATATTCTAACAGGCACTCTATTACGTGCACAGAATGCAAGAACCCAAGTCTAATAATTATAAACGAATTTTTCGGCAATGACATATAATGACACACGTAATTTATAAAATGATATCATATTATGTGGGATCGTAATGGAAAAAGTAGACGAGCGAGGTGTAAAATAGACATACAGGGTTAAAGTTACTTCCCACCTACTTTTTTTTAATAAAACATCAAAATATAAGAAAAAAAATATATACAATGGAAATATTGTTGGATTTATTTTAGTAGGAAGTGTCCAACACACGTGGCGTCCAACACACACACACACACACACATACTTGCATCGTTCACTTGACTACCCGCTTGATTACAATGTATGTAATTCATCAAATTTTACTCGGAGAGATCATCTTAATGAATTATGAGCTTAATTAATTAAAACGACGGAACTGAGGAACGAGCGTTGGGACGAGTTTGCACTCGTTTGCGATCGGTCGACGATATTACTCCGGATCGCGATGGCCAGATGCCGTAAAGCGACGAGTGCAGCCAAGATCGACTGAAATCTGTCCGGTTTTCAACGTCGGATTTCACGGTGGATGGAGTCGATCGTCCAATCACGCGATGAATGTGGCGCGCGCGCGGGGAGCTCTGCAACCCCCCTCGTCGAATGAAGTGTTAGATTACTTTGCTCCATCATGCAAATGATGCAGCCGGAGCCGGGTTATACGATGCGCGTGTACACATACCGGCCGGGACGATTCGACTCGCGTTTATGATCACTCACGGATTGCGTGGACTAGCAGCCAGTCGATGCGCCTCCATTTCTGATTACCGGCTGATCCGCCGGCGCGTTACCGGGCAACGAGTGATTTTCTAATAGCGTGTCCGGTCCTCGAGCTCGGCTCGGCTCGGCTCGTCCTCGACAAACAGTTGCTTTTCATCAACGCGCGACTGTATGTCCGGACTAGACTGTGCTACGTCGGTTTGTCACTGACGCTGATCGGGGGACGTTTTTTTCTTTTTTTTTTTGCGCGCGAGCATGTTCGCCAGCCAAAAAGGGCGAAACACAAGGGCTGGTGCTCGCAGCCAGACTGGAGAACCGGTTTATTGGGGATGACGGGGCGGGGAGTGGTCGTCGGTTCGCGATCGTCCCGGATGGGATTGGAAACGGCAGCCGGATGGAAACGTTTCTCTGATATTCGGACGATGCTTTGCCTGATTAACGCTGCCGTTGATTCGATGCTTTGTGCCCGCTCGACGCGGGGTTCGTTTCCTCGGCCTTTGACGTCCGCTGCTGCGGCGTACGGGCGCGCGCGCGCGCGCACCGCGTCTGCCCCGGGTAAGGTCAATCGCAAATGGCAGCAGCAGAAGCAGCAGTAGCGTTTGATCGTCGCGCGCTTTCATCGGATCATCACCGGGGCCTTTATGATTTATGCGCAATTTTCACGGAGGATGGACGGAGCGAGACATCGGCGGAGGAATTGCGCACAGTCGCTGCACCGCTTGTCTCGAGGTACGCGAAGTTGCTAATTGGAAGAAGAAACATTCGTCGACGTCTTCCCCCGTCCCGTGGCTCCCTTCGCCTCGTGACGCGTTCGCCGAGGTGTTTTGCGTCAAACACCTCGGCGAAACTTGCGTTTCGTAACGTGATCTTAGCTGTAAGCGCGAGGCGGTACTGTTTCGCGATAGGTGGTACAGTTTGCCTTTGTGTCGCGAAACGCGGCCGTTCGATACGACGCGATTTTCGTTTCCAGGCGTATCAAAATTCCCGACAGCCGAGGTCCTTTGGGAACGAGATACGCTTTCGGAGGGAGAGGGCGAGTGGGTAGTTGCCGGCGACGATCCACCGGAACGGGGAAGACGCGTATCCAATTAAAACCGTTTTGCCGTGCAAAGCCCAATCCGGCTTCCTTTCTTTCTTTGACGGGGCATCGATACATTCTATTAACTCGCGCGGTTAGCGTGCCCGTTCCCGGGCCGGGCGCGTGTAATCGAGCGTTTCGACGGCCGGAAGAGGAACAAAACAGGAACGAGTTTGCTCGCGGGAGGGGAAATTTGTTCCGCGCGCCGAGAGCCGTAATGACGGTGGAATATCTAGGTCGTGGCAGATGAATTTACCGGTTAAAGAACGAGCACGAGAGTTTTCAATTAGAGGGTTTTGTCGGCGATGCTGGTCGGCTGGTGGTCGAGACCGATGCGAGATTAAACGATCCAAGGGCGTATCGCGATACGACGCGAATCGGTCAAACGTTTGCGCGCGCGCGCGCGCGCGAGAATGAATCGGCAGAGGATATCGGCAGAAGATAGAGGAGATGGGAGTGTATATCTGAAAGGTCGACGAAGGTGCACGTTAGCCGCAGTTAGACGTAGAGATTCTATTAAGCAAGACAGAGGACGCTTTACGCGAACGTGTGTATGTGTGTGTGTGTGTGTTTGTGTATGCGTGTGCGCGTCAATCGATGCACCGTTGTTCGATGCTTTAATTTAGGAGCTTGTTACATCGTCGTGGCTACCATATCAATTCATCATACACAACGGTTTAACGCGATTGGATGGTTGAAACAATAATCTGGTCGTGCAGCTTGTACGACAATTGGAACAGGATGAACGCGTTTGATGGGCCACCCGACACGACCGTTTATCGTACCATTCGAACAGGTAACATTGTTTCCAATGATGCTCTCCCTTTTTTTCTCTTTTCTATTTTTTCTTTCTTTTTTTTTTTACGAGGCGTCGAACAGTTATTTTTCCCCCCTGTTGCGTGGTTTTCCATGCGTGCGTGGTTTTTTATGTTTCGACTAGTTTTCACCTTTCTTCGTATCTACTGCGTGACCAAGATAGACGGTCTAATGGAAGGTACATAATTAATTTTGGAACCTTCTCAATTGGAACCTTCTCGACAGTCAACGTCGTGTACATTTTTCAGCAGTTTCGCGAGCTTTGCAACGAGGTATAGGAACGAAGTATAATTTCTCGATGAGCGTCACTTTATTTTGGGTCCTCGCTTACGTTATTACGTGTTTAGTTAAGAGTACTGTATAAAGTATGAAAAAGTATAACTCTTTTCATTCTAAAAGAGTCGCTTGCTCAGTTCAGATGTGAAGCTAGTTTCGTTCGCATTTGGCACTTAAAAATCGAACAACTTTTAAACCTAACCTAAAAATGGTGCGTAGAAGTAACGAAGAGGATATACACGCCGGATTTTCTTTGTCGGATTTCGACAGTGATAGCAATGAGACAATACATGACGATGAAGATAATAAAAGCTTACATTATTTGTAAGACATTTTAAAAATTTACTAACCAAATATATATATGTTACTTATGAAAGAATATTATTATAAATACAACTACAGTTTTTTGCATTTTTTACTGTTGCTACCTCAAAAAAAAATGCAGTAATAGCGTCAAACATTGTAGCGAATTGCGCTACAGTGTTAAAAAATTAAAATCGTTCGCACAGCTCGTCTTGCCAAGAGTAGCGTAAGAATGGGATTGGCGATCCGAGCTTCGTCGCGACAGACACGAAGGTCTCCGAAGCGAAGAACAACGATCCGAGATCACGACCGCTGTCACGTCGGAAGAAACACGGTTGCCAAGATAAACGAGCTCCCTCGGGCCTTTGGAGAAGATAATTTTCCCATCGGGCACGATGTCTCCCCCGTGTGTATCAGGTTTTTTTACCAAGTCTCTCTCTCTCTCTCTCTCTCTCTTTTCTCTTTTCTCTTTCTCTTTATCTCTCTCGATTCGACCGTGCCGTGAAAATCGCGACACACGAAGGAGAGAGGGAAGAAACGAGCTCGTCAGAATGTGTCGTCGTTGGAGATTCTTGGACTGATTTCGACAATCTGGCGTCGGTCCAGTTGCGTTGATGGCGGTTTCCTGAGGCCGCCTCGAGATTACCCGATCTAATTCAATCCCTCGCGAATGCTATTTGTTTGCCGTTTACTGGCCTTTGCTTCTTACTATCTTCATTTTCGTGACATCGTGCCATTGTATATATCGTCGCGACTTCGATCGCTTTAACCCCCTTCATTCATGGGCACCGGATATATACACACGTTAAAAATACATAAAACAAAATTGTCGCACAATGACAGACCTTTTTATCGCTAAGCGGAGGTAACCCAGAAAATCGGGTCTCTTCAGGCACAACGCTAATGCAACGAAAATTAGCGATTGGTTGATTTGGGTCACGTGATTCGTGAGGGGGCGTGGCTTTGGTTTGATGAGTCAGCAATATGGTCGCGGTAGACCTCGAGTAGTGGTGTTGTCTGGTACTGAGCGATAGCGTCTGTAATTTGTATCGATTCAAATGTTTGCATATCGATAAAATTTTATGGCAAAAAAGTCGTCTTCATTTCCTAGTCTTGCTTTCAGTGAGACAAATCGTATTGGGGTACGAGTCGTGCAGTTTTTTGCTGAATCTATCGGGATCCGCGAACGATCGTGCTCGAGATATTAAAGAATCGTTCTGTCTCGTTCCCGACTGCCGGCTGCCGATTCTGTCGGGATTGCTCGTCGACGTATTCCCCCTTGGGGGAACGTTGTTTTGCTCTTTCGTCATGTCCTCCGTGCCCTCTTCTCGATCGCCGCCATCCAACCGTTATCATCTCGCTACTTTGCCTCTCGTCGTTCCTCCCTTCGTTTTCCTCTCTTCCTCCTCGCGAGTCTCCCTGGATCGACTTTCGTTCGATCACGGATCGTCGCGTCCCGCCGCGACGATTCACGCCCGAAGAGCCTCGCCGTCTCTAATTAATAACGTCTGCGCAGTTTAGTGACAAATGTTGTCTCACGTTCGAGTTCCATTGTTTCGGGGACAAGTTCATTAGACTTGGCGCGGGCGGGACTTGTTCCCCGCAGTTGAATTAATTATCGCTGGCTTTTCTTCGCCAAGATCGATGTCTCGGCTTCGCTCTCGCTGCCAAGTTCCGCGATGGAGTGATTAATCTTATCGAGCGACGCGCGGATATTCGCGCGACAAAGATGAGTCGCAAGAACTCATCCTCCTTCCCCAGTCATATGGAAACGGGGAATTCGAATTCTACTTCTTTCGCTCGGAATTGTCGCGATAAAAAGTTCGTCCCGCAGTATTCGGAGATTCCATGAGTCAAAAGACATGTACAAAAAGACACGACAGAGGGTGGGTGTCGCAATGTGTTCTTATACGGATTCTCTCATAAATATTCGCGTAAAAATTCACAAATTTTTAAACTGGATTCTCTGGAACAAAGAAATTTTATGTCAAATGTACTGTGTCTCAAAGTAACTAACTTTGTTCTAAATTCATACCGAATCGTCAATTTCTTTTATAATCTGACACTCGTTCAGGTCTGCATTTTTTTTACAATTTCGTTAAAAATTGGTTGTTAGGCGCCAATTTCGAAATAGAAAATTGAAAAAGGAACGTTTTCGTCATATTTCGCAGAAAAAAAATGCAGTTGCTTTTTGGCCAATTTAATATTTTTTCATGTCGAATCACCTCTAACGCGACGTCACTGCTTACGATTCACTCTGTGCAACGTACAGTTTTATAAAATAAATGTAACGCTGATGAAAAGCTTCAAAGAATAATAATTTCTACAAAATTAAACGTACAATACCTAATTAATAATTAGACTTTGTGCGTGTGTATCGCAGGAAATTGCACAAAAATGTATAAAATGTGCGAAACGCTTGGTACGTAAAACAATTTTTCATCGAGTTTCTATTTTTTCAATTGCATTCTGAGAAGTATGAATTATCTGAAACGTAAAATTTGCGCGAGATGACACTCACTTTTTTTCACAGAGAGAACATCGAGGTGCATCGAGTATTAAATTATACGATTCCATTTTGAGACAATTTATATTGTCTCGACAAAAAGATTAATTACGTTAGATTATAATCCCTTCAAAATCACCCACTTCTTACACAAAGTGTAATTTCAGAGTAATTTGCATTATAGATTAAAATCGGACGCTATATATGTAAAGACGTGTAATATCAAGGATGCGAGTAATAATAAACGACAGAGACTTTAATCATCTTAATGATAAGATTCTTATCTGTAACAATTAATAATTTCTAAATAATCTAAAAACTCTGTAATTAATAATCTACAGTAGTTAATAAGATCCTTGTCTCTTATTAACAAGAAGAAAATTCTTAAATTCATGATACACGTTGCAGTGTAGAAAGATATCTAGCTCGCGCGGTCATTAAGAGGAATCAGAGAAGATATCGCAGGAAATGCAAAGTTTGAATTATTACAGCCGAAGAAATCGCTGCCGGTCGAGAACCTGAGAGCTTCCGGTGATGTATCAGAGGACTGAATCTTCCTCGAGCGAGGGGGGAGGAAAGAAAAGGAAACGCGCGCGACTCGGGTATTCGCCCAATTATTTAGCTCAATTTAGCTCAAGTATAGACAACCGAAGTGTAGAATCCTTCGTGTCGAATTCGCTGGCGAATTTTCGACCGAATTTTCGGCGAAAAGAAAAAAGAAGAAACGAAAGAGTCTCGAAAGTTTCTTTCCGCGAGAGCGGAAATTTCGTGGAAATTTCAGCGGCTAATAGAACGCGCGGTGCGAGAAGATAAGTGAATAAAATATGTACCTGCTGCATGGAGGAGAGTGTCGAGGCGTGGAGATAAAAGGGATCTCTCCGTTCCTCTCCATTAATTTTTTCCGCGCGCGACGGAAAGGGATAATCGAGATTTTACCGCGCGACAAACACGCCAAGGGCCCGGTTGTTAGGTGCGATTAATTTCCGCCCGAACGCGCCGCGCGAGCGCGCGAGCTGGGTTTGGAAAAATCCGAAAACGACGCAGGCGGAAAAAATGTGGCGGCAGCGCCGTTGGTCAAAATGTCGATCGAGGCGATGGCTCTTATCTTGACACTCCGTTGCAAAATAAGTGTCCCATTCGCAAGTGACATTTCTTGGTGATGTGCCTGATTAGAGCGTAATCAATCCTTGGAAAAGCTTAGTTTCTGATCATTTCTTCTTTCGCGAAGCACGGTGGGTTCTATACATTCTAATCTTCTCGAAAGTATCTATGAATAGTTGATTTCTTATTGCTAAGATAAGGGAAGGAAATGCTAATTTTCCATAAATTTTTCGCCGTTATTTAACAGAAAAATAAACATGTGTTTATTTAAAACCAACAAAAATAAAAAATTGTATTTAAATTTTACGAAAAAATTAAACTTTATGGAAAGTAAAATTCGCAATACAATTGCAGAAGTGAAAATTTAGTCCGTATGAAATTACAAATTTAATATCGAGAGATCGATAATTTTGTTTAGCACGATAGGCATTAAAACAATTTTCTATGTGTAATGGGAATTTACAAAAAGTACACATATATTTGATTTCGCTTCTTTTCTAATTTTCCTAAAATATTGGTCCTCATCAACATTATCACTATTAGCGATCAATATCACTATTAGTTTCTACATCCTCCGTAATATAAATATTGTTCCGAGTTTGTATCTCACTTTTCTTGATGCCATATTTTAAAAATTTTAAGGTTAGGATGTTAGATATTAAGTTTACTTTATCACTTTTGCGTACGCTAAAGTCTAAACTGAGGTGAAATATGGCAGTTACTGCGCACGACATTCATGTGACGCTTAACGGCGTCATCTGTAACAGATAACAGTATTCAAGGTGTTGATATACTAAAAGTGCACAAAGTGGACATTTATTTTGAAACGGAGGGAGCAATATTTCGCATCGAACGACAGTCAGTTAAAAACACGTGAAGCATCGATTAAGCGAGGTTTCAAAAGCGTCCTCCCTTTATTTTTCGAGATGGAAACCGAACGAAAAGAAGTGGTCAACACGAATTAAATCGTGGGCGATCGGTAGTGGGAGGACCTCGTGGAAACGGGGATTACCCGCGGGACTTTCGACAGTGGCGACCTCTACGGCCTCCGCTTATCGTCCGGATAAGGGAGAAAAATGTTGGCCCCCGGCTCATTTCGAATTCCGCGAATGCGTAAGATGTATGTATGCCCGCTCTTTGAATCGACGTCCATTTCGCTCTATTTCTCTCGGTACGTTCGCTCGTTCGTTCGTTCGTTCGCGCTCGTTCCCCGTCGATCTCGGTCACCGTCGAGAACGTTCGACTCGACGGTCGACCATCTCGTTCCTGATTGATCGAGCGTTTTCCCGAGCGCGGACTCGATCGACCGAGAGAGAGAGAGAGAGAGAGAGAGAACCGGCCGAGAGATCGAACCGGGGAAAATTAATCGGAATCCGAGGCCGTGGAGATAGATGACCGTTCTCGCGAAGGCGTATGGAGATGCCGAGGGTCTCGAACGAGAAAGTTCAGAGTCCGTCTCCGTGGACGAAAGTCGTTGAAATTCTAACGTTCGAAACAAACGATAAAAACTTTTACTTTATCACGCGTCCGTTGAAATTGAACCTTCGATCCGACAGAGATCGAATCGGTATTTTCAAAGGTAAAATATCCTCGAGGAAAATTATCGTAAAATATTCCCTTGTCCATTAGGTTTAGGACCAACGCGGCACATATTTTTCTCGATACGTTCTTTGCTTGGAATTTAATATTCTTTCGATTTATAAAAAAATATATGCTTCTTCCATTGAAAAAAGATAAAGACGACCTTGGAAACTTCGAAACCCTTCGACACGCTATATTCTCCCTTAAAACCATACAACTTTTGTATTAAACGATTTTTCATTAGACGTGTAATTTAAAAGTGTTTTTATTTCTCGTGTGCGAGTTACGTGAATCACTTTGCATTTAATATTACGTACGTACGTCTTCCTTGTAATACCAGAATAGAATACCGGTATAAATTTCAGTATTTATATCGGTATTGACGTCAAGTAGCGCTAGGAAGTGTTTGGAAATATCATATATTGTATTAATAGGATATTAATAGGATCAAAAAATGATTTTGTTACGGTAAAACCTCAAATCGGCATTCGATCTCTTCGTTCTTGGATAGCGTTCGGAATTCTTAGATCTTTTAACTTTGCTCGTCTTCCTTCGTGTTCTTCTTCACCTTTGCCGCGAGAGTCTTTCCAAGCAGCTGCCAAGTAGGAAAAAGTAGTCAAAACGATCTTTAGGTGGTCGTCGGTTCGTCGAATCAGCGCTTATGCACAATTCGAGAGTTTGGGATCGAAGAGTTTTTCCGAGCGAGACGTATGTATGTAAAAAGGTCTGCGACCGACAGAGCCTCCCCTCGAAGCAGTTCTTGATCAATTGTCCCTCTCCCTGGCAGCCCGCTCGAGGCGAACCACGAGGCAAGTTTACGAGTAACACGAGGGCGAATTTCATTAGAATTCTATCGGGTTCGAGACGGCCGATTCGAGGGCCGTTGAGAATTCGTTACGTTCGAGTTTCCCCCAGCGGTCCCACGGCGGCAGTCGGGTGTACGCTCTCGACTTTGGCCGACGGATTATTTCTAACCCGGTTTACCGTAAATAACGACCCTTTGATACGGCGAATGGCCACTGGCTCCTAACCTAGTTCTCTCTTTTCTCTCTCTCTCTCTCTCTCTTCTTTTCACTCAGTCTTCTTTTCACGGCAGATTTACGAGATGACATACTTACGTCGTTGTACGCGAAACTTTCTTTTACGAGGTCCACGAGCCGCGAGCTCTCTCGGCAGGTTAGCTGTAATTACCTGCGGCGGCGCGTGATCACGCGCGCGGGGGAGAACGATCGTGAACGTGAATCGGGACACGGTGGAAAAGTTCGGGGCAACGGCGGCGAAAGTTTCGATTCGATCTCGCCGGAGATTTAACGGGACGATGAGTTCGGTGAATTTTCAATGACTGGCAGCTAAACGAAGAAAACTGCACGACTTGTACTCCACGCCCCCTCGCGAATCACGTGACCCAAGTCAACCAATCGCTAATTTTCGTTGCATCAGCGTTGCACCTGAAAAGGCCCGATTTTCTGGCTTACCGTTAAAATCATTTTCAGTGATAAAAAAGAAAAAAGAAAAGAAAACATGGACGAGAAAGAGAGAAAGCGTTGCGTTATTTTCGATACAGACATCGACCAAAAAAAAAAAAAAAAAAAAAGAAATGAAAAGTAGAAAGTTACGAGAGAGAATGTACAAAAGCCCCGAATCCAGTGCGCTATAGAACGTTATAGAAACCTGGGCGTGACGCGAATTCGTTGGTGGTTTGAAATGAAATTTTTCGGATTCCTCCGCGAGATATCGGACAAGTTTGTATCGGCGATGACGCACATCGACCCGGGGGGTTGCGACGCGCGTACGTGCACACGTACACAAATACGCCACGCAGGGCTCGGGTCGGCCTCGGACCGTGGATGAAACTCGTGAGGTCTGTCGTTCCGTGTCGGCCGGTTGCAAAATTCCGGCTTTGTTAACCAGCCGTCATTTAATCGGTTCTCGCGGCTATTCAACCGCGGTGTTTGCTGTACACCGAAATCTCCTCGTGTGTTAAGCTATCTCCAGTAAATTCTCATCCCCATTTTTTTTCATCCTTTTCAAAAAAAAAAAAAAGACTACGAAATACCCAAGAGAGAAAGAGAGAGAGAGAGAGAGAGAGAGAGAGAGAGAGACCGGTGTTTGAAGCGAGTAACGCGCGTTTAATGCGCCGATGGATAATTCCTCGAGGCAGTTGGCCGCCTCCTCTCGTTTTCCGTCTCTCTTGGCTCGTTCAGGTGGCCACCGGTATCTCGAGCCGCGCAGATTTACGAGGCGCACCGAGGTGACCCCGGCAACGAACCGATCCGTTTAAATAGTTGGTCCGCTGGAAGATTTGTGCGCCGGCATACTAGGTCGTGTGCGGCACGTTGGCCAGGGGATCGAGCGACGCTTGGCGGATTCCCGCGTAATACGGGCAAGTTTACGGGGGGTCGATTCCCCCCTCCCCTCGCAAGGGAGACTGTTTCACTCTTCTGCTCTTCTCGGTTCTATCGCTCTTTCCACGAGACATCCCGGTTAACGACCGATACCCGGATATTTGGACGTTGGCCGATCGTTTCTCTCCTCCTCGGAGTGCCTGAGTACAACACATTGTACTCACGCACTGTCTACGTACGAAGACCGTGAATCGGTCCGCAGGAGAAAAGTGCCCGCGATAATTCGAGAGGTCGATCCGTTTGCCTGTCGCCTGCGAGATACCGCGAAATCGTAATTTACCCTTCGCTCGATCTCGCTTCTCGATACGAAAGTTTAGGAGCCAACGTGGTGCGTAGAAGTTCTCCGACTAAATGTCTTTTCAAATGCAAAAAATATTTTCCAAATGGTCATTGAAAGGCCAATAAGATGCAACGCTAATGCAACGAAAATTAGCGATTGGTTGATTTGGGTCACGTGATTCGTGAGGGGGCGTGGCGTAGACCTCGAGTAGGAGTGGCGTTGTTTGGTACTGAGTGATCGCGCCTGTAATTTGTTTTCTATCGATTCAAATGTTTGCGTATCAATAAAATTTTATGGAAAAGAAGTCGTCTTCATTTCCTAGTTGGAACAGTTGCTTCTTGGTCTTTTAGTGAGACGAATCGTACTGCTTGTAAACAAATTGCGCAGTTTTTTTTATTGCACCATGTAGCTAGTAAAAATATACATTCAGACACGCAGAGAACGTAACCAAGGATGTAACTATCGCGAGCGCAGGCTGGCCCAGCACTGGTTTCTTCCACTGTGGCCACTATCACGCGAAGGATAAGTCCTCTTTTTTTTTAGAAAAAATCGTGGCGCCAGCTTAAGCGCGTTGAGCGACAAATTTCAAGTACTCGATCGAACGTACCTCGAGACGGGGCACAGCAGGCTCGGCGAGGGAAAGACGCGAAAGTGGAAGTCGCGGAGGAACCGTTCAAACGTTTAAAGAGCCGCCACGGATCCGGCTGTTCCGGTTTCCACGACGAGATAACAGCATCTCCCGCCGTTATTTTCCATTGTTCCACGCTCGGCGGTTGCTCGATGCTCATTTTCACGCGAGCGAGCTAGCGAGTTTCTTTCCATTCTCACCGACAACGATGTGTACCGTCCCTGGCTAATCTCTCCGCTGACGCGTCCCAGATTACGCGCCGTCTCCTCCTCCATCCTCCATATCCTACTTACAATTTTTCCAACGAGCACGCGCGAGAGCTCGTCCCACCGTCTCGAGTGCTCGCAAATCTCGCATTTCCTGACCTCGCGTTTAATTAAAAGTTTGTTTAAACTGTCGTTCGCTTTTTCGCTCGCACGCACCGCCGTCGTGGCGCGACGTACCAATTCGTGGTCCGGCGACAACCACGGCACGCCACGCGTAATTTTCCCACCGGTGGCCGCTCGTTTCACGCGAGAGCACGTCAATTTCGAACGAGCGGCCGTTTGCACCGCGTAATTAGTCCGTTTCTCTGGTCTTTTGACTCTTGGCAGAGATCACCCGGTTCCCGATTCGGCAGGAATTCGCAATCGAGGGACGACGAACACTCGATGCCTCTATAAACGCGCGCCCCGTCCAGTTGTCCGCGCGCCTCAGCATAGAGCAGCGTGGCGCGGAATTTTATTGCCGCGAATTTGCTCGATTTATTTGTTTTACTCTCTGACCCCCTTCCCCTCCTCCCCCCTCCCCCCAGCCGGTCGCTGGTTTTTCTCCTCATTCCACGTCCCGCGTCACGTCCCGCGCTGTCTTTTTTTTCATCGACGCATCGAGCGATGAATTTTGCTAGTCCCCCCCCCCTTTTTTTTTTGTTTTCTCTGCCGGATTTTCCGAGCGCGAGCTATCGGTTCGCCGAAACTCGAGCTTCTTGCGTTTCGCGATCGATGCGATTTCGGCACATAAATTGCAGAATTAATTCGTTCCTAGAATTTCTTTCGATTGTATTATTTCTTCTCGTTGGCACTTTTATTTGAGATACAGAGCAAAATCAGCTGGGCATTTCGATGTTTCGAGTGATTTAAGTTCTTGTTACAAATAATGAAATGAATTAGAATTTATATACGGTGCAAAAAGATATAAAAAAGCTGGTGAAACTTGCTGAAAGATATTTATGCGTATCAGGAATATCTGACAGCTGTGAAAGAGGAGAAATATTGTTTAAGGCGGACGAGCCCTACTGCCGGGAAATATAGATTTGTTAATATTTTTGTACTAACATAAAGACGTCTAATTTGAAATAATTATTTCCTTCTTCCATTGCTTATTGCTAAAACTAAATTACATTGTAGACATCCGAGTAACACGAACAATAATTTTTGTTGTAGCAGCTCTATTTCAGATTAGTAATTAGTATATATAATTAGCAGTACAACCGAATAGGAAGTGGAAAAGTGAGTCGAAGGAAAAGAATAAAACCTTTCTATTCGAGCATTCTTTTTCGAAAGAACAATTTATTAAATGTAATTATGCTATAATGAATTTATCAAGTATGAATTGAATTAGCGACAGGAAAGTGCAATTGGCGGGAGATAATTCTACGTGCGAAAGTAAGGAAAAAAAGAACGTAGAGAAAGATTTCTTCGTAAGAAACACAGCTCAAAGCCTATTTCCTTGAAAACGGCGTCTTAAACGAAAGCAAGTATTGCATTCTACGCTTTTCACCCTCCTGTCGTTGTCATTATTAACCAAACTCAACGTACATGCCATACTCACGACAGAGTAGAGGCATATCACGAGGAATTTCGTCAATTTTAAAATTTGAAAGGTAATCTCGCACCAAAAAAAAAAAAAAAAAAAAAAAAGAAAAAAAGAGAAAAGAAAAAAGAAAAGAAATATAAAAGTCCCTTTTGTGCCCTTTGGTACAATTCCAACTGGGACAGAGAGTGCACAGCGTGCTCTCTGAAAGAACCGAGGCACGGTGAAGGACCAACTCGACGACGAGAGACGCGAAAACGCGCGCGCGAGGGGTCGACGCGCGCGTAACGCGTCTCGCTCTTAGCCGATTCGTCCGCGATCTCGTGACGCTTGTACGCTCGTGAAAGGGAGGATCACTTGAGCGTTTAATAGCGCGCCACCGCCGATCCTCGTTCCCGGTTACAGCGGTTTCCATTGTTTCGCTTCCTACTACCCCCCTGTGACACGCGCACGCGTACACCCTCTCTCTCTCTCTCTCTTTCTCTCTCTCTCTCTCTCTCTGTCACACGACGAACAGAGCGCGCGTTACGATTCTTGAAAGCGGCGAGCGTGTCCCACCGAGCGGAGCGGAGCCGAGCCAGCCAACGTAAACCCTATCAAAACCGGCTTAAGCTAATTTGCAATTTACGCTGTGTATGGCTTGTGCTCGCTACATTGGCTCGAACTGACCGAGCGTCTAGCTCTCGCGCCACGGCCACCGACCGGCCATCGAAAATTGAAACGCTAACACCGCCGCCGCAGCCGGCAGCAGTTTGCGAGAGAGTTCTAAGAAGATTTCGCCAATTAGAACGGCTTGGTGGAAATCTCGCGCTCGCTCGCGCGTGCTCGAGGGAAATTGACGCCGTGTCTCCCCTCTTCTTCCCACCTCTTCGCGCTCGTTGATTTCTTTCGAACGATCGGCTCTGCGAGCCCACTCGCTCCAGTCGAGTGAAATTTCGATTGCCATCGGCAATTTCTGTCTGTTGATTGCAAGCGGGGATTCTGTTTTCGGAGAAAACATCGGTGGGGGCATGTAACGTATCTATTAGGAACTAACTGTTCTCTGCGTTCCTGCGCTGGTAGATTATGGAAATGTCACTGTTATTTATCGCGGAACGAGTCGGGGATATGGGGGATTACACGGGGCGAGAAGATACGGCTTTAATTGCGGGCAATTGAAAGTCGTAGTTAATTACGAGACGTGATTAGACAATATTCGACGAGTTTGTCGAGATTTGATCACGATCAAACAATGCCAGCATGTATCATCAGTTCCGTGCAGAAAGAAGAAAACAGTGGAAAATGCACGAGAGAGAGAGATAAAGTTCTTTTTAGACGCTTCAGAGCGTTTTCCACGTTTTCCACGTTAATACGCTGATCGAAATATCGTCGGCGAATTCTGTTTGTAAACCACGCGGTCGGAGCGAATTGAAACCGCGGTTGGAACCGCGATGAAAGTATTAACAAATCGCTGGAAATACGGCAAGTTGGCGGAGAACGGTGAGATTTTACTCCGCAGTATACGATGTATACCGTTCGGCTGATAATCAGCTCAAACTGACCGATAAGAGGATGAAATTCATCCTCTTACGGTGTTTACGGAGTAGACGGAGCCTTTAGGAAATTGAAAGCGCGTCGGACGTGTCGAACCTTTGGGATTTATGCCGATTATAATCACTCTGACGATGTATTAAAGCGCGTCCGACTGATCTTTCACGAAAATCGCTGATCGCGATTAGCATTAACCTCCGCGATAACTCGGTTGCGATTGTCAGGATGCAGCGCAATTTTGCACCGAATACAAGTCGAATGTGATTCAATCGCGAAATTTCTTACCTTTAGGAGGCTAATTAAGAAAGTGGAATTTGAGCAGATATTTCTTTTTTTATCACTGAAAGTGATTTTAGCGGGGGTTACCCAGAAAATCGGGCCTCTTCGGGTGCAACGCTAATGCAACGAAAATTAGCGATTGGTTGATTTGGGTCACGTGACTCGTGAGGGGGCGTGGGCTAGACCTCGAGTAGGAGTGGCGATCGCGCCTGTAATTCGTTTTTTATCGATTCAAATGTTTGCGTATCGATAAAATTTTATGGCAAAAATGTCGTTTTCATTTCTTAGTCAGAACAGTTGCTTCTGGGCCTTTCAGTGAGACAAATCATAGTAGGGTATATCCTCGCAGTTTCAAATTTTCCGTACAGTTTTAGAAAGCTAATTGAAAAGGTGGAATCTGAGCAGAAATTCTTTCGTTGCACATTGTAAAAAGCATTTGTTTAAAATTTGTTCAATATTTTTAAAAACAATTTTTTGTAAAAAAAAGTGTCGATAATTTTCTGCAAATAACGAATAGCTTGAGAATATTTATACATTTTTATAAAGCTAATTAAGAGATTGGAATTTAAACAGGAATTCACTTTTTCCATTGCACAAAGAACCATATATTACAACTATACATGCAAGAACTATGTATTACACTTTGAATACATATTTGCAATTTTCAATTTTCCATAAACGACGAGCAACCTGCGTGAATATTCACTTAATTTCACACTTTCAATTAAGAATTTCGCCTGCTTCAATTATGAATTTTCACTTTATTACAAAAGCACATTCACAAAGAGAGGAGGTAATTGAAAGTTCATGCAGGTTATTCGTCATTTATAGAAAATTGGTAACGTGCATCTTTGCAGTAGTAAATTGCCTTCCCGAGCTGAAAAAAACGCGTAAACATCGATCAAGGAGAAATTAACGAGACGAATCGCTAAAGAGAATCGTTGAAAACGCGATCGACTCGAACGTTACGTCGGAGATACCGGGAGGGATTTACCTGGCTACCATGCTATTTCGGATAAAATATCGCCGGTCGGGGCACGCGAAAGAATGGGTTACCACCGTGGTATTTATCACGGAGGTTCTAATTAAATCCTACGCCACGAGTTCTTACGGGGCCAACGCGAGGCTGACCTACTTCCCCAAACTACCCCTTGGTATCTCCTCCTATCTTCCGCTACTTGCTACGGAAGTACTGTCCACTCCGTGGTCGGCCGGTGGTCCACTAGCGGTCACTTTCTCCGAAGTCGTTCCTACCGACTACTTGACTCTGCCATTGGACCGACTTCCGCGGGGGCCCGGACGGAACTTCCCGTTCAACCCCCGGTGTTCAATGGAAAATAATCTATCACCTCCCGCGGTCTCTCCCCGGGCAATAGCTTCGGTGGATTACGTGCCACCGTGATGAAATTGAAACTTGGAAAAATTTCCACTTTCGGAGAGAAGGGCGGGGGAGGATGTTGCGGGAAATTGAAGTTACTGCGGATCTCTCGACCTTCCGGACGGGCAAGGAAGAAATTGCCGCGATAAAAAGAGCACAGGCGAACACAGGCGTTAAACAGAGGATTCTACTCATAATAATTGCAACGAGCTGCTCTTATTATCAGGACGAGCGCGCGTTATAGCGAAGGAGGGAACACGGGATAAAAACTAGAGGTCGTGCATTTGAAATCGTGCTTGTATTAACGTTTGGAAGTACTAAAGTAGTAAAAATGACTGATTTATAATTTTCGTTAATTTTTAGAGACTTGAATGTATTTCTTTTTGTACAATGTATAAACGAAAACTTGTGTATTCCATCGTATCGTAAAGTTTTTTCTTTTATTTTATGTCTCTGATGCAAATTGTTATGCTTTAATCGTGGGTAGTTCTGGTATTGAGGAATTAAAGATCTGTGTCTTTTATCACTGAAAGTGATTTTAGCGGGGGTAAGCCAGAAAATCGGGCCTCTTCAGATGCAACGTTGATGCAACGAAAATTAGCGATTGGTTGATTTGGGTCACGTGATTCGTCAGGAGGCGTGGGGTAGACCTCGAGTAGGAGTGGCGTTGTCTGGTACTTCGGAACATATCTTTTAGTATAGCCTTTAGTGTAATGACCACTCTTTGGTTATTTGGCAAATTTCAAACAAAGAATCGTGCAATTCACTCTTAACTTATCTAATATCGAATTATATGGGAGCTTTCATTTAACTTTCCGAATTTAACACTGAATGAGGAAAATATGACAAATTCAGAATACGCTCATCTTTAAACGTATATCTGCCTCTTATATTTCCACACGTATATCCAATATATTGTAATATATCATTCCCTTTGAACCTCTATTAATAGACCAATTATTCCATTATTGATTTTAAGATTATCTGTACAATACTCTAGTCCGGGTTAAGCTTTCAAAGGGTTAATTTAATTTATTAATTTACTAATATCGGTCGCGGAGAATGTGAAACACAAAGTGAAATGAAATAAATTTCAGTGGTATAACGTAAATTATAGTAATTTATAAATAATCCAACATTATTGCTTAATTTTTAAGTAGATAAATCTATTACAAAATTATCCTTACATTTTATTATTTTAGATTTTTCTCTAAAGGTTAATTTAACTTGATTACTAATTACTTCTGTGACAGAATAAAGTTAAATAGGCTAAATTTCAACGATTTAACGTCACAGTTTATCAATGATTCAGTATTATTACTTAATTTTTAAGTAAATAAATTTCTTATAATTTTTATAATTCTAGTCGCTTATATTTCTTATATGTAATTCTAGTAAACAAATCAATTATATTTCATTAACGATTATAAAATTATCCTTGCAATATTTTAGTTTTCTAAGCGGTTAATTTAACTTGATTACCAACCTCTGTCACAGAATAAAATATTGAACACGCTAAATTTAACGAACTAACGTAAATCATGATGGTTTATTATTCAAGAATTAATTTTTAATTCTCTGCTTTCTGCATACGCGTGCAAATATGGGTTTTGCACTAATACCGAGTCGCTCGAAATTTGAGACAAACAAATACCACCAACATCGAGGGAGGGGAGGAATTATCGATTTATTTTGACAAAATGAATAACTGAACTGAATCGCAATTAACCGCGATTAGGTATTAAGCATCCGGATTGGATTCCCCAGTACTTGGCGAGATCTGACATCAAACGGCCGCAGACATCTACATCGCGAGCCGAGTCAACCAACGCCGAGGACTTTGAAGATAATTAAACGTCGTTCAAACGTCTGCGTCTACGATAGGAAGCGTTCGAAATAGTGCGTTCAACGTTTCAGACAAACGCGGCGTACGCCAACATCGACGCAGGGGAGGCACGACGCTCGTTTCCACAGAGCCGAATACATTTAAGAAACCGACGCCGTCGTCGAAACGGATCTTTGGAGAACAACGATCGCGTGCAACGTAGTCAACTGAACCGTGGATTACGCTACGCGTTCCAATTTTAACGTTTAATCTCGTTCAGTCATCCTTGAAACGGTTGTCCGGTTTAAGATTCGGGATGCTTGATGGAAGGACGAATGGACTTGGGGTTTTGAGTGGTAGAAGAAAGTGATGATTTCGTCTCGGAGTCACTGCCTAGACTCATTTTAGTGGGGCTGATGGCAGCGACTCCTTTACCCCAGACGCTTGTTGTTGTAACTACCCGCTAGGTTGGTCCCGATCACCCATCCTAGCGAAGTTCCGCACACTGCTTGCTTAACATCGGAGATCGGTAGGACCTCTTTGCGGCTTGTGCTAGTCAGTGTTCAAAACTCGTAGTTGAGGAATCCTAGGCCGCTACAATTTGAATGATCATTTCCAACGCTATGTCGTTTTATTTGAAGTGACGATGTTTCGTAAATACAAAAAGAAAAAAAAAGAGAAGAAAGTTTGTTGAGGGCAAAGGGTTAAAGATTTCACTTGCTTCACAAGTTGAAGATCCTAACTTGGACCTAACCATTTCGCAGTTGCTCGTCGTCGCGATGCCTCGAGGATCCTCCGTATTCGTCAACTCGTCTCGGGACGATTCTCCACCCCTGGGGCTCGATTACTCCTTTCCTTGTGCTTCGTGGTGTCTAACGTGGAGTAAAAATGTGAAAAGAGTGAAACAGAGAGTACGAAAATTCAAGTGGATCCCGGTGCTTTGCACGGTAGCATCCGGTTCAAGCTCCGGACGATGGGAGTTAATTAACGATCGCTGAATCGGCAGGCGTTTCGAAGAGACGACCGCAAAGCGAAACGCTGAAACATCCCGAAAAGCGAACGAAAATCTCGATACTTTGGCCTTAACGCGCCGAGTTCCCGATGAAATACCCACTCGCTCGGCCGGAATTTCCCCCGGTTTGTTCGTGCCTTCTTTAGAAACGAGGTTCCTCCCCTCCCCTTGCCCTTCTCTTATTGGAATTAACACGTCAAATTGATCGTTTCCTTGCTCGAGAAAGTCTGCGTGAAAAAGCACGAGGCGCAGTTTCGATTGACGAGCGACAGACTCGAAATATTGGGCTTGAAATATCGGGCGCCGACCGAGGAATCGGACTCTAGGATGACGAAACCGCGTGCCGTATCCCGTTTCCATTAATCTTCCTCGACGACGTACGACAGGGAAGGTTACGACTTCCAAAATGAGATACGGTGAATACGCGCGGAGATTCTCGGTGTTTCTCCCCGTGTGGGGTTCAAAGGTGAAATTCCGAATAATACCCCCGCGTCGAACGTTGCGTTGAACGAAAAGTTCGTCGGTGCAGCGGGGCGGTGAAACGAATAAATTTCCAGCGCCAGGGTTGGCGAGATTTTGTCACCGCGGTGAAATTAATTGGCCGTCCGGCTCGGTCACGCTACGATTCGGTTAATCACATTTTTTTTTTTTTCACGGGGGGAAACGACGTTGTTGCCGCGACGCGCGTACGCGCGCGAATCTCTTTCCCCCTGTCCTTTTCATTTCGACGCCTTCGCGACGTACGTCTGTTGTACGTTTGGAAATTTCGGCAACACGCGCCATCGTCGACGAGAATTTGTGCAATTTTTATTTGCCCCCTCCCCCTCCCCTCCATCGCTCTCTGTTTGCGAATACCTTTGGTTCTCATCGTTACAAGCAAATCCGATTGAATGTTTGCGCGCGCGACCGTGACGATCCAAATTAAATACGCCGGCGAAATATCATTGGCGGCCGTCACGGCTCGTATTTCACCCTCCGGTTTCGACGAGCCGGCCGGATCTACCGTCAACTGGCGCGTTGTTACCCTCCCCCTCGTGCTCGTTGAGCGTGACAATTACAGAGCACAGAGCGGGCATCGAACGTCGAACGAGCCCGCGAAGAACTCAAATTCCGGGTGATTCAGGGATTGACGTAACCCGCGGCGCGTTCTTTCGACTCTCTCGTTAATCACAACGGATATTTTATTAAAATACGGGTAGATTTCGTACGACGCTGGAGTATAATATAGTACAAGTGTCTTGACAAATATTTAAATGACGGAAGAATTAGGGGAAGGTGACAAAAGTTTGGCAAAGTTTTGTACAAACTGAGAATACTATACAATAATTTACATAAGAAAATATATCTTCGCTGATTTTTGAGATCTATTTATTTGACAAAATATTTTATTCCGGACTCCTAACTTTGAGGGTAATTTTCATCCCTTCAACATCGACGATCGTATTAAATATTTTTTTAAAAATTACATTCACATCAAATTTTATCAAAATCGATGTGTTCCCTTGCAAGTACATGATGGCTGCTGAAAAACTGAAGGATTTGAAAAGAGAATGGTGGTTATTTGAAGGATGTTGTTTTTCATACGTAATACTGAAAAAAAACCATTAATTATATTAATTATATTTATAAGTAAAATAATAAAGAATTAAAAAAACACGTATTTTTGTTTCATGTAATTCAGTCTTTCAGTGACCACCCTGTGTAATAAAAGTTGAATAGTACAAATAGTACAAAGTCATAACAGTTTTAGTGGCTAGAAGCAAAACGAAAGTCAGGAATAATAAAATTGGGGTTTCAAGAAAAGCACGCGTGAAAATCAGTTCACTGTTGACTGTCGTACAGACTAGTTCGACCGAATATACTCACAATCAGGCGCGAATAGTCTAATCTGTTGGAAGCGCTGGCCGCGCCACAGTAGTATTCACCGACTTTCGTCCGACAGTGGATCGAGTACGTCTTTCACGCCTCGACCCTGCATACTCCTAACCCGATCGACGTGCCCGGGCTCGGGGATGAAATTCGTTTAAACATTCGCCCGTTGTATCAATTGCTTCGTAAACACTGTTTGCGGAAAGTTATGTAAATGACAGCGACTCGAGAGCGCAAGAAATCAGGCCAGCGGAGAAGTTCTCGCGGCGAAGTTTCTGGCGATAACACGGCGTAATCGAGCTGCAATGCGCTCAGAGAGAGATCGATATACGTATATACATATACATATATATATATATATATCGTGAAAGATGTACGAGGAAATCTGATCTATTCGAAAGATGAAATCGCGGCATTCGTCGAGAAACGCCGGCCTCGCGTCTCCCTTTGCTTCCATCTCTTCGAGGATGTAACGTTTCTCGCGGCGGCGAGATGCTCTTATAAATCGATTCTGATTCATGGCGCTGTGTACTCGTAAAGGAATCGATTTCCTCTGGAAACTCCTCGCGTTAGAATCCTCTTCTTCTCTCTCTCTCTCTCTCTCTCTCTCTCTCTTACTCTGGACTTGTTTATGAGAACTAAAACGATTCTCTCCAGATTATTCGCAGAAATGGCGAATATCCAATTTCAAGTAGTTCTCTTCAGACACGTTTATTTTATAATCAGTGGTCCGTCATTCCAGATTTCCAGATTTCCCGTCTTCTCGATTCGAGGGGGAAGAGACGGCCGGATAATTGGACGCGTCCTCGGGGGAGAGATCGTTTTTGTCCCGGTGTCGGGCGAGCATTCGCCAGTCGCGAAAACAAGAGGAATTCACTTTAACAACGAAGAGCCTCTTCGAGGCTCGTGACGTCACTTCCTCGAGCGAACGTTGCCGTCGCTGTATTTCTTTCGGCGTAACGATTCGCGATACGGAACGGATCCCCCCGGCGTTGCAGCGTTGACCGAGTTAGCACCGCGCAGGCTCTCCCGTTCCTCGGAAATCTCCTCGGTTCGACGAACCACGTGCCTTGAGAACACGCAGATTAAGGCTGTTTCGTAATTTCGAGATGGTCCAGTTGCCGCGTTAATATCCGTGGGATTATTTGAGGGTAAATTACACCCTTTGCACTCGAGCGAGGGGACTTGAAAATCTAGCTAACGGCTTCCTCCACTTTTCGTAATTTGCTGATTATTATAACGAACGTGCACGTTCGGTGTTCTGTGCTGCGATGTATAATATACCGATGACAAAAATTAGGGGATATTTGCATTGAATATTGGAGGATGTTGCATTTGATTTTTTTTCTTTTTTTTAAACAAGAAAAGCAGAAAAGCAGAAGAGCAAAATCAAATGGCTCTTTCTTTTATCGCTTCATATTCAGTTTGAAATGTCCCCTAATTTTTGTGAGCAGTGTAGTATAATATCTGAACAGGCGTCTATAGTGAAAGCTGTAGTAACGTCGTAAGAAGGAGAAAAGAAGAAATTTCTAAAGACAGTTACGAGTCACCATATTTTAAAAATTTTGAAGTTTGCGATAATAAATATTAGGCTTATTTTATCACTTCTGCTATTTTATCACTAGCGAGGGAAAACTGTGAATAAAATGTGATTGATGAGTTTTCAATTCGCTCAGCACCAGACAACGCCACTCCTACTCCACGCCCCCTCACGAATCACGTGACCCAAATCAACCAATCGCTAATTTTCGTTGCATTAGCGTTGCACCTGAAGAAGCCCGATTTTCTGGCTTACCGCTAAAATCACTTTCAGTGATAATATTTTTCTGAATACGTGATTGAGGTGGATAGTTGTTGATAAACGTGTTGAAAGTCCCCGGTTTGTTTCCTTTTCCTTAACGGTTAAATTATTCGTTCAGATCTTCTTAGAGGAAAGCTGGCCACTCGAGACGAAAGCGGAACGTACAGGGGTCACGGAACGCCGGGCTATTATAAATTCTCTTGGCGACGAAGAGTATTATGTTAGATAAGAGTATTAGAATGGACTAGGTGGCTCGGACAGAGTTATAAAGTTAAACAACATCTGTAGTTTCAGAGATACCAGGCCTTAGTTACCAAGCCCTGCTTCTGTTGTGTAAGTCGATTCGAGAGAAGTCGATGGTTACGCGATTAAAATAATCAAAGGATTTAACTCTTTGCCGGCGTGTATCAACTCTCTGTCATTGAGGTGAAAAGTCATTCTGATGTTAAAACGTAGAAAACGTTGTTCGATTCTGTTGTCTTTACAAGTTTATTTACCACTTATTTTGTCGGTTTATTTCATATAGACTACAAAATACAGAATTAATACTAATATAGCCAAAAGTTTCTTCTCACCTATTTCTTTTTTTTTTTTTGTTACTAAAACATCAAAATATAAGAAAAAACTAATTTTATTGATTTTAAGTTAAATTTAAACGCAAACATGATTTTTCCATTATGCTTTAAAAATTATTTCTTTCAAATGTTGGGGAAATATGTAAGAAAAGAAATTACAAATTTGTTTTAGTAGAAAGTGATTTTTGACTCATCCTGTATGTTATTTTATTTTTTATTACAATCGTTATTATGCAGTGTGTGGTATGTATTGGGCGAACAGTTTCTGATAAGTGTATAGTCACGTAATTAAAAAAATGTAGTAGAAGATTATTTTTAAGAAGGACTCACATTGGAGAATGTTTTGAACGATCAAACCACATTACCGTGTTATATATATGACCCCTTTAATTGACAAGTTAATTAAATTTCTTTTTCTAATGTTGTGAAAATTGATGTTAATGTTGTGTAATCTACTTGTGATAAATCAAAGACAGAACGAGCGAGTGCAGTTGCAAAAACAAAAAAACAAAAAAAAATAATAGACTTTGTTTATTATTTACAATCTTGCGTCCTACATTACCAGTCTTCGTTCGATGAAAATTAATCTCGACCAGCACGGTGTTTACGCGAGGGAGATTAATTTTTCACTCGAAACAAACGGATGAAACATTAACGATTAATCGTTATTTGCATTTTCACGATTCCCGAGGTGATCCTCTCGAAGTAAAAATAATCTTGGACGGGCTTCCCTTCGCTCGTATCCCCGATATACTTAATCGCATTCCCGCGTTCGTCCCTTCCGCTCGATTGCCAAACGGGAGTAACCGGCAGGTAGCTACATAAATTTCGTTCAGCCTCGTTTTATGGTTGTTTCGCTCGCTGTCGAGGCGAGATACTTCTCAGTCGATAAATTTCGTGGATATTAAACAACCCGCGCAGGAACGTACACGCGTATCTAAACGATCGTCCGATCGCTTCTTTCGTTCTTCGTCGTTATAATACGTTGCCTTTACAGAACTTTTGTTCGAACGAGACAAGACTTTCGCTCCTTGTAGAGTTACAAAACTGACTGTTATGCTTGCTGCAATATGTTATATACAGAGTGATTCACGTGCACAACTGAAATAAAACTTCTAAATTACGCGTCTAATGAAAAATTATTTAACTTTTTCGATCTTCGAGAGGAACAAAGGCAGGCAAAATATGGCGTATCAATTTTTATTATCACTAAAAGTGATTTTAGCGGAGGTAACGCAGAAAATCGGGCCTCTTTAGGTGCAACGCTGATGCAACGAAAATTAGCGATTGGTTGATTTGGGTCACGTGACTCGTGAGGGAGCGTGGGATAGACCTCGAGTAGGAGTGGCGTTGTCTGGTATTGAGCGATCGCGCCTGTAATTTGTTTTGTATAGATTCAAATGTTTGTGCAGTTTTTCCTTTTTTGCGTGTATTATCGAGGGATTTCGAAATTTCCAAAGTCATCTTTATTTATTTCTCAATTGAACCGTATATTTTTTTCGCGATAAATCGAAAGAATATTAAATTCCAAGTCACATTGGTCCTAAACTTAATGGTCAAGTTAAATTTGTCTCGTAATTGCGGGGATGAAAGTTACTGCGTAAGTAAGTGTCGATGAAAAGTTATTTCAGACGTGCAATTGCGTGAATTATCCTATATACGACCTGTGGATCCTTTCTACTGCGTTATCGTATACTGTTAGGACTAGACTCGCATATGACTAAACTTCGATCTCGCGAACACGAGCCGGCAACTCCACTTGCGTTCGTCAAGACCACGTTACTCGCGACGAGTGGAAAGTTGCGCGAGAATAACGAACGCTTCATAAATAATGCATCGGGTATAATTCCAATTTACGGTTATCGTTGCACAGATGGTTGAAAAATAGAATTCATCCGTGTCGGGACGGTGAATTTTGCTTGAAAGTTGTTTGCGTCTAGGAGGAATTCCTCTCAAAGATTCATCGACAAATGCGAATGAATATTTAAAGCGGTCACCTCCGTCACGCCCAACTCTCTCCACTTTCCTTTTTTTCTCTCGAACAAACGCGCGCGTAAATCAGTCTCGTTTTAAAACGCCCAGTTGTCCCGACGGAGAACTGGGGAGACATCGGAATACTCGCACGTAGATCTTCGTCGAACATCTCGACTGATCAATTCACCGTGATTCTTCGCGTGCACTCGCTCCCGTTTCGAGAACAGGCCGTTCCGCGCAAGAACTCGCTCGTCGAGCGAAAAGGAGAGCTCACGAATCAAGGAGCAACTGTGACGGGAAAATGAAACGCGTCCTGGTAACTAACGAGCAAGAAGAAGAGAAAAAAAAGAGAAGAAGAAGGGGAGGGAGTTTCATGCGTGGACGAACGAGAACGGCACGCACGGCAAATGATCTCGTGTCTTGCGCTGAAAAAGGAGCAGCAGGAGGAGGAGGGAATCAGCGGGCCGCGTTAAGCTCGACGTCGACGTCGTGCAATCGATCGCCAGCCGTGCATAAACAGTTGGCTCCACGACGACGAAAGAACGGATGACGGCGCGAGCTCAGTCGTGTCGCACGGCGAAGATACGCTATATCCCCATGGACTAAGGGGAGAGCGAACGTAATCCTTTTGTCTCTCCGCGGTCCGTTGACGCGGTTCGGTCGACGACTTGTACCTGCTCTGGCAACCACGCGGTATATAAAATGGGGGACTTTAAATGGTAATTTAAAGCGACGACAAGAAGCACACGGATAATTGAGCACGTAGCTACTCGGTCTGCCCGACGAGGGCAGGAAAAGGGGTTACTTTTTGCGATAACTTTAATTAGACCAGCGGTTTGCTACGAAAACTACGCGCGTTTTGCTAAAATTTGTTAAAAACATGCGATGCCTGCGAGATGGTAACAAAAGTAACAGTTTTTTCTTTTTTTTTTTTATCATTGAAAGTGATTTTAGCGGGGATAATCCAGAAAATCGGGCCTCTTCAGGTGCAACGCTGATGCAACGAAAATTAGCGATTGGTTGATTTGGGTCACGTGATTCGTGAGGGGGCGTGGGCTAGACCTCGAGTAGGAGTGGCGTTGTCTGGCACTGAGCGATCGCGCCTGTAATTTGTTTTGTATCGACTCAAATGTTTGTATATCGATAAAATTTTATGGCAAAAGGTCGTAGTTAGAACAGTTGCTTCTGGGCCTTTCAGTGAGACTTTTTTCTAATTATTACACGCGAGTGTCGTTATTTTCCTACCGTTCGTTGGATTTCTTCGTCATAGTTTAAAAAACTACTTGTTATTATTTGTTACAGTGACTGCTCTGACTTCGACTCGACAGAAGCACGTGGGATTATGCTCGACGAAGGGAGTCGTCGTTCGGCGTGAATCATCGGTGAGTGGACGTTTTGTTACCTTATATTATACTTCGCAAAGTGAAGATCCAATCTTTTTTCAATTCTCACTCTCCGATACTGCAAGTTTGAAAAAAAATCGCGCGAAATTAATTCTTGTTCCATCCATATGGTCCGAGAGGTGAAACAAACGCGACGTTTTTCACGTTGATCACGAACGAAGGAACGGGATATCGGTGGTGAAGCGCGAGCAAGTGGATCGACGATAAATTAATCGTTGCCTTGGAATAGTGCGTTCTCCGATCTTTCGAGCGGTGAAACGCGAGGAAATAAATTCTACGGCGCACGTGTGTTGCACCGCGTCATCTCCATCGTCTTTAATGCAGTTGGAAGCTACCGGCGAGATTAATGGACTGTTTCTCTAATGCGGTGTGTTTACCGATGCGGCAACTAATAGCGTCGTGTGTCCCCTTCGGTCTCGTCGGTAATTTGAAAAACGTGGCGCCCCACTTCGACCGATAGAAAGAGCGAACTAAGTGTATGCGAGTTTTGCAATTTTCAATCTGTCTGGAACGATTTTTGATGCCCTGACTTTTTCAGGTTTTTTTCGTACGATCGAATTAACTAATAAATTGTTACCAATAACAACGGTAATTTAATAATCATTTTTGTAGCTTTGAACGACGTAGCAAATGAACGCGTGTTAATTTCGTTTATTTACGGCGAGCAACGATATGAAAAATCGTCGGCAATTTAAATTGTTTAAATTTTGCGACAGAAAGGATCGCGTGGCAATCCACTTGGTCGCATTTTAAAGCGCAAAGTTTTTTGCCCAATCCCGAGTTTGTGTTTTCTTTTCCGAAGATATTTTTACGGGTGGAAAACAAGTAGGTTTTTTTGTTTCTATTTTCGAAAATTGTAAAATCCAAGCGTCTTTGAAAACGTTTTTTCAATGATACGTTGAAACTTGTACATTTCTTTCCGCCGTTTTATTGAACGTTAAAAATCAGTCTTAGAGCTGTTAGGGTTTCTCTGAACTTTTCGTCGTTTAATTATATATTTCCAATAAGATATATATTTGGAAAATAAATCGCACAACTTTTAAGAGCCCGTTCATTCTTCAAATCGTAAATAATTTTCCAATTACTCTCAGAAGTGTTCGAACTCTTGCAATTTCCAAAGAGCAAAGGTCATCTTTACTTTCCAGCCCGCTACATGACGCAGACACATTTTTTGAAAAGGAATACAAACTCAGAATTGCTTTACGATTCTCTTCACGAGGTTCTAACACAGTTTACGGTATTCGTCGATTTTTCAGTGGCTCGGTTACGCTCTTCGCCGTGTAATTACAAAACTTGCGATTGAAACGATCTCCGACGAACACGCACGTCGTCCCAAAAGGGTCAAATATCAGACACGACCGCACTCGTCGCGTTGATCTGCAACGGCGTCTCGTGGAGACGCGAGATACACTTATTTCCGCCGAGCAAGTAATTTACATTTAAATTCGCGGTTTAAATTTCGCATCAAGCGCGCGATAAATCACCGTGGGGAGGGGAGGGGGGGGGGTACTCGTATGCGCCGAGGCGATTATCTGAAATCAGCGACGAGCGAGCGGAGCAGGGAAAAATGTGGCCGTGGACCGCTGCTGGTTTTCTCGTAATGGCCCGGTAAGTAATACGAGCTCGGTTCCCCGAGCAGACAGGGGTTGGCAAGGGGGAGGCAAAGTGCGCGACTTCGAGTCGAATTACACCCTCGGCCGGTGTAATGTCGCGTGACTGCAGCCTGTTGTGGATGATCTTAATCGAAATTGTTGCGCAACTTCTTCAGGGAGCTTCCTGGAAATCGGTAAATGTCGCATGCGGCGAAGTATCGCGATCCGCGGCCCCTCTATCTGGATATTGTACGGTTTCCCCTTTCAATTTAGCCGCGGCGAAACTCCTAGAAACTTAGGAAACTTGGTCGCATTAATTTTTTATCGCGACAGTTAGTTGGATCGAACGATCCGACCTCCCGCGTCTCCTGCTCTTTCGGTTTCCATCTCTCGTCGAAACGATATTTGATTTCATTTCTCATTTACTTTCGCAAGTTTTTGTTTTTTTTTTTTTTTTTGAACGCAGTGGAAGAAAACGATCTTTGTTTGAGAGATAGTTGAATGATCAGAATGATATATATACGATACTAACTTATTAAACGTATCGACACTTTATGCAGGGTGGGTCAAAAGTTTCTTCCCACCTATTTCTTTTTTTCTTTAGTAAAACGTCAAAATATAAGAAAAAACTAATTTTATTAATTTTTTTAATTAAATTTAATGTAGTAGGATTTATTTTAGTATATTATAGTGATTTTGATCCACCCTGTGGAACGAAGCTTTCCATTTGCGAAAGAAATATAAATAATTGTCAATTCAACAATGTGGGAAACGATACACTGAAAATAATAAAAAGCTAAACTGTATATTTTCGTTTTTTAAAACGAACGAAAGGAATGACAGAGTTTTAAATCAAATTTTCTAGCTGGTCATTCGTACATTTAGTTAGTTAGTTAGTTAATATTGAAATCAGCTCTTAGTTTTGTATGGATATAAATTCTGCAACTTTAGAGACACATTTCGAAACTTGTTCAGATTCTTTCGTTTTAGTACACACAGACAAAGTTTTCAATTAAACCGATCAAGTTGCGATCCAACAACAATTTCAGTTCACGAATTGAACTGAAGTCATTAATACTATTAAACAAATTTTCATCAACTATAATATATATATTTATATTATAGTGTTATAACGTATATTCTAATGTTAATTATAAATGGAAAAACAAATGTTTCTCTTGGTCCCATTCGCTGAGTGTTCATAAAAATTCGAAAAATCCGCATCGCAGTATTTCGACTGTTCGCGCAAGGGCCAGTAAAGAGACCATCTGCCATAAATTTTAATTAGCTCGCGTCAACGGGTCGAGGGCTTTCGCGAGACAGCCTCGCGCTGTCCACTTCTCCCGTCTCTACGGGTTTTTACTTTTAATTCTCGCCGGGGCGAAAATTCATTCGTTCTGTATGAGAATCGATGGCAATTTAACTCCGGCGGCGAGTGAGTAATGTATTCGCAATGGCGGCCGTTAGCCGTGATCGCGCAAACGAACGAACACGCGGCGGCGGCGGCAGCGCCGCCTCGCGGACCACCGAATTCAATCATAAAATCGTAAATGTTTGAATAGAGAAACGCGGTAGAATCGATCTCCCCGATGCCGTGATGCTGCGTAGCATTATTATCGCCGTGCTAACTCGCTTCGGCAGGATCTACCGAATAAATTATCTCGTTCTGTTTGCTCTGTCCATCCGTTCGCGTCCCCCCGGCCCACTCGGCGCAATTCACGCGATAAATTGCTCGAACAATTAGCCGGATCGGACGTTGATTCTTCCGCGTATCGAGACGTCGATATCGCTCGCATAAAGCAGCTTCCTTAACCCCTTAATTCGATCGGTTTGCCCCGAGCGAGGCTCAGGCAGAACGATCAATCAGTTTGTTTGGATCAAAATACGGGTATAGACGTTTTCGAGTTGAATTGAAATTGTCGATAGCAGAGAAAACTAAATGGGGAAGAAATTGAAAAAATGGACAAGATTGCTACGTTGAGTCGCGTACCATTTGTTTGAAAATTAATTACCAATGACTGTGTTAAAATTGAATAGAATTGAAGAAAAAGTATATTTTATAGAAATAAAAATTCGTCATTGCACGTGTGCGAAACTTACTCTAAAAGATCATAGATTGATCAGAAATACGACTTTTGGTAAAAGGAAACTCGTAAAACATGTTCTTTCTTTTATCGTGCGTGGAAGTATCGTAAAACGCGAAGAAAATTACGCACGTTCCCTCTCGAAATTCGTAACCCGTTTAACCCCTTGCGCTGGCAACTGGTTCGCGGACCATAACGAGTGACCGAACCGTATACAATAATTCGTCGCTTTCTTTTTCTTTTGAACTCGTCGGTATGATGTCAACTGGATAGAAATGATTAAAAAGTAACACACTTATCGTTTGTTTTGCCTGTATTACATTTAGATATACTTAAAACTGAGAAAATGTTGCAATTTGGGACAAAGAATTCTCGACGCGCGTGGCAAGAGGTTAAGCGGCCAATTCGTTGAGCCGCGGCGATCCGAGCGTCTTTAGCAGCCTCGAGTCGTTCGAGTTTCCGCTCGAGCCCGAGTTCCCATTGTGCCTGTTCGTCGATTACTGCTCCGCGAAATTCGGTACGAATCAATTTGTCAGTGGGGAGCAGACGCTCGAAAAGTTAGTTTAGGATAAGGGATTGCGCGACGGTCCCTTCTTACCGCGAGTAAGAAAAGTATCCTCGGCAGCGTATATATCTCGAACGGAGCGCGACGAGGAACAATAACCCGAGGAACGTGTAATTCAGCGTTTCCCGAAGGAGAAACTCTGAAACCAATAGGTCGCGGCGCACCGTGACAAGAATTTGTTTCTCGACGTGTTTCGGGTAACGGTGGATTACCGTGGACTTTGAGCGCGCGGCGCAGAGTTCGGGGTAATTAAACGTCGGTTGTAGAACGCGCGATTAACGGCCATGTCGTCTGGAAAGTTCCCGACGCGAATAATTGAGATTCCGCGCGTACACGATGCCAGGTGGAGGGAGGAAAAGTAACGTTTGAGAAATATCGAAGGGGGCAGTTTTGCGACGTGCTTGCTTCGACGCAACATCGGCGCGAAGACGGTCTTTTCCTGAACCGAAATGAATCTTCGTCTCAGCAGTCTCATCTCGCAGCCTGCCAGGGCGTGGTTTCGATAATCGATCGAGGAACACGGCTTAAGCAGAATCGATAGCGGGCCCGCGCGTGCTTTGAGATACGTGTACGTCATTGATTGTGAGCCGGGATAATTAATTTAAACGCGCAAAACGCGCATATCGATGGGTAAAGCGCGTATACGGTATATAACGCGTATCGACAACCCGCTTACAATCAGTTAATTGCGCTCGTGCATAATTTCAGATCTTTGCTCTTGTCGCACCCTCTTCCTCTCCTCTCTCCGTCTGTCTGTCTGTCTGTCTGTCTGTCTGTCTCTTTCCCTCTCTCTCTGTTCTCGCCTGGCCTTCGCCCTCTGTGCGTCTGTCTACGCATCGCCAATTGCATTTCGAGGACTGCCAGCGTTCGACGCCAGCATCCAATCCAATTGCGTACATTCGATCGGTCCGTGTAACCTACTTGACTGTTCCGATTTCCCGTTAAACGATCGATGAATCCTCTTCGCGATCGCGACAGCGAAGCTTATACGCGAAAGTATTTAACATTGAAGCTCGAATCGAGACAAGTAAGGCGCAAAATTTCCAGCGTTAAAGTAGAAGAAACGGGAGATCTTTATAGTACAATATAGTACTATAAAGTTTATAGTATAGTACAACAACGAGCTTTTATTTATGTATTTTACGAAGAATCAATTCGAGTCTCTAAAAATAGTAACCGTTGTGTGTCTGTAGAAAGAAAAATGATCAATGGAAATGGACACAAAATCTCTCCAGGATTTAAATAGATTTTTTTTTAAATTTCTATATGCGTGATATAGTGTGACATACAGTCTGAGGATTACGCATACCAATTTCGTCAAAATCGAACAACATGCATCTGAGAGAGAATGATGGCAAAATCATGGAAGAGTGTTCACCATGTGATGTCTTAAACTTAAATAGAATAAAAAAGCAAAAAGAAAAAAAAGATTTAAGCAAATTTAAGTAGTTTCGAAAATACTTTCGTAGGCCATCCGAATACTTATCATCTCCAACATCGACTTTCATTAATGATTCTTTCAATGACAAGATTTTCATCGATGCACCGCAGCCCAAGTCGAAGTTGTCGCAACGAGGGAGCATGTCAAAGTGTCAATCATCAATTTTGACGAAATTTGGTGTAAATGTAATTTTTTTGGTGTGAAAAGGGTGAAAATTAGCCTCAAAGTAAAGGGACATATATATTTCGTCAAATATCCCGGAAACTATTAAAGACACAGTTTTCGCGTAAACTGATAAAATTAGTATCTTTCAACGAATTCTTTAATTCAATAATGTATAACATTTTGCGAAAAAATCATTTGTTCAGACAGTGTCTTTAAAAAACTCGCGTACTTTTTACAAGTTCTTCCAAGAAAATGTTAAAGCAGCCGCGATCGTTTTTCTTTCACCATTTCAGCGAACACCGCGCCCGATCGTCGAATACCTTCCCATCGAAATAAGACGCTCTCTCTCTTTTCCCTTTTCGAGTGGCGAGTTATCCAACGACTACCCGCGGGGGTAACCGGGTAACGAGATTAGAAACGCGAAATTTATAGATCCTTTAAATTGCCGCGGGTGTTTGGTGTCGTTCAAAATTTCCAAGGGGGCAGGGCGGTTCTAAATTCTCTCGTTGCTGCCGCTACAAATGGAACGTAGTCGCAGAACTACGGTGGGCAGGTGGGGCGCGAGATTTCGCTAAATATGTGTAACCCATTATACGAAATACAAGCCGGTACCATATGGCGCGGCTAGGCTGCTCCGCTCGGGCATCATTCATTTCCGCCAAGCCGTAGCCCGCTGGTGTTTACCGGTGCCACGTATGTATCTGCAAATATTTAAATCTTCGATCAATCACGGGCGCGGGTTGCCCCCCGGTTGCTCGCCATACGTCTCGCCGTTCGGACGTTCGAAAACCGAAAAACAAACGGTACTTTATCGATTCGCCTGGGGGAATCGACGGGATCGCGCTCGTTTCCACACGCTCGCGGGATTTGCGCGAAATTTCTGTTTGAACTCTCCTTACTTTGACCGCGATTTAAGGTTTGTACGCGTTTGTACCATCGACGAGCCGGACCGGAACGAATTGCACGTATCGATAGTGTTTCTGATTATTCGTTGGTACATGTGTACTCAATCGCGCCGTGGCTTAATTTCTTCGGCAGCGAATTTTCAAAAAGAAAGAAAGAAAAAAGAAACAACGTGCAATGTACGACAATATTGGAGAGTGAAGATTAAACTTTGTAGAAATTTTGTAGAATCGCGTAGATTGTGTATATGAGTTGGAAGGAACTCTCCTTTTACGATCCACATTCGTCCACATTGGATGGATCATTTTCGTCTCCTTTTTGTACGATTCTCTTCCTCCGATGTGATCAGTTAAATTCGAAGAAAGTGAAACGCACGAAACGTCGACACGTTGAACGCCGATCTTTTTCGTTCTAGCGACCAACATCATCGTTACCAATCAAGATCGATCAAAGCGACAATAAAACACCATCGATGCGTGTCTCTTTTTTCGTCTCGAGAGATCCAAACGTAGAGACGTACATATTCACTTTTCCCGAATGTTATTGTCAAAGTTATGCGCGATATCACGCTTGCGATTGCGAGAGAGAAACTCGAAGAGCGTTCGTCGCTTTCTCGAAAACGACGCCCCCTAAGCTCGGCGTCCGAGATTATGTAAAAACTGGTAAATAAAGTCGCGATAAAGTTCACGGGGATTCGGGCGTAGCCGGGTGAAATCCCTGCTAAGCGATATGAGGGTAGTTACGGTGGCAAGAATCCTTACGATCGCGGGAAACCGCAGACGCTCCTGTATCCCTCGCATTAGGTTCCATTTCTCTGCTCGATTTTACGCGATGCCGCGCGACGCGGGTTAACCCACTCGAGGCCAAGAATTTCTCTTTCCTTGTTCTTTTTTTTTTTTTTTCATTCGGTAAAAAATGAATTTCGTTGATCTTTCAAAGAGAGAGAGAAAGAAATACGAGAGGGTGCGAGAGATTTCGAAACAATTAGACTCGAACAATTTACCGCGTGCCCCCTTCTACCTTTTCTGTTCTTTGAGTTTATCATCCAGCTCGAAAAACCCCCGGTTGGCCGCGATCACGTTGCTACTTGGTATTTAATTATCGCGCGACACTGCGTACCATCGCGCGTATCGTTTTCACTTTATTACCGTATTAGGTAGCAAACTAGCGTTTAACCAACGCGATTAACCACCGTAATTCATAATGAGAACGAAACTTTGCTAATTCACGTTTATCCTCTGCCTCTTCGCAACGTTCCCCTTCCACCCCCCCACACCCATCCGCAGATTAACAAACCGGTTGACCCGAAATCGCGAAAATGTTTGCACGCTCGACCGCTCGACGAATAAATCCCTGTCCTGCCGCGAGTGCTGCGAGCGAAATTTTCCCTTACACCGCTTATGGCGACTCAGCTCGACGCTCGGATAAAAGAAGCCGATCCGTCTCTTTCCTTTTTCTTCGTCGCGTCATGTTGCGCGCGTGTTCAATTTTTCTTGCACGCGGCTCGTATCTAAAAATGGTGGGTTTTTTTGGATTTCTTTTAAAACTCGTTAGTTTTTGCGAGAAAAGATAAATTTGGAGTTATAATTAATTAGGAATTGTTGAATTGAACGTAGTTGGTTGATTATTGTTATTGACAATTGCTTTCTTTTTTGGTGGATCGAAAGTAGTTAATGCGTAAATTAATTCTCTTCTCCGAGCTTCTTTTTTCATAAATTTGTCGCTTATTTACGAGAAACTGAAACACGTTTTAATCTGAGAAACCCTTCAATCGTCGTTTTCGAGCCTTTCCTCTTAAAGAGCGACTCTGTTTCGAGTATTTAAAATTTTTGCGCTCCAAGAATTTAATCGCGAATTAATTGGACGAGTCAAATTTCACCAGCGGAAATAAATGAATAATTTTGCCATCTGAGACTCTGAAAGACAGGGAGCGCTTCGAAAATTGCAAGGAACGAGAAGGAAGCAAATATCGACAGATCCGACGAAGCGTGACGAACCGCAGAAACACACTCGGCACGCGGTACTGTGCGACGTGGACGAAGGGAGAATATAAAGCTGTCAATGGCAAGCGTTTAGCCTGGCCCTTTTGCCGTGCGCACGTGGCCACCCTCGGAAACGCAAGATTCAGACCTTCGTTCCCTCCTCTCTCCATCCCTTAGATCCTGGCCCAATGTAAGAAATAACGTTCCGCTCTGCGGAGCGGTATGATTAACTTTGAAATGAACCGGCCGCTGGCTGGAACTAATGCCTTTGTAACGCTGTTACTCAGCCCGTGTCTGTCAGTTTCATTCTGGTCGCGTCGCGTCGCCGAGTCCCCCGAGTTTTCGAAGCAGCGCCACGTTCTTCCACGAGTTCGTTTGCAAAGTATAAACGATCGGAGCGATTCGATAAGAAGAGCAGCTTCGGAGAGTACGGAGTGGATTTTGAATCCATTTGTTTGAACCAAATGAACCAAATCTTTCTGAACCATCCATTTACTTGAATCAAATTTTAGTCGGTCAAAGGAAACCCCTGCTGGTTCGTTTGTATCTCGAAGAAGAGAAATCTACTAGCAAAGCTTTATTACAAAGCGATCTTCGAATATGTAAATTATTTGTACTCCGCCACAAGTACTGTGCTTTCTCCGAAGATTTCAGAATGCGATTTTACTACCCCACGCCTCTTCGCGAATCACGTGACCCAAATCAGCCAATCGCTAATTTTCGTTGCATTAGCGTTGCACCTGAGGAGGCCCGATTTTCTGGGTTACCCCGCTAAAATCACTCACGGTGATAAAACATTTTAGTCGACACTGTAGAAGAAAAGATTAAATATTCTTTTATATATAGAGGAAGGAATATTGAACATTCACTAATAAAGTGAATAATGACGATTCGAAGCTAAACGGCGTAGGTTGCACGTAGTTCAACGTGATAACAAGGCACGTCGACCACGCGACAGAACGTGTGACGCGCAACGGCTCCGTGCATAAATCCACGGCCCGTTAAATAACGCTCCGATACCTCTCGAAACGAGACTCGCCCGCGGGCAGCGCGGAAATAGGTTAACAACTCGCAAAAACTCCATCGATCTTGACGAATTTCAAGTCGAGCGGCGGTGCGCGCTCCGGCTGTCAGAATTAATGGTTACATCCGGCGCGGCGCGTTCCCCGCGTTGTTATAGAACAAATTCGAGATTAAATGTGAAAAATGCAAATCCAAGGGTACCGTTAGAGCTCGGACCTGTGGACGAAAAATGCGTCGAAATGCAAAATATCCACGCTGCGTGTAGGTGGCTAAAAAACTGGCGAAAATTTGCGCTCCGCCTCGCGAATTTTCGAGAAACGGTCGAAATACGCAGTTAACTCTTAAAGGACAGGAATAGTGTAATAATTGTCGTACAATGGACGACTTTGACCACTTGCGCTGGCTGATTCGCGGACCATAACGAGTGACCAAATCGTACAGAATAATTCGTCGCTTTCTTTTTGAACTCGTCGGTACGATACTGTATAGAAATTATTGAGAAGTAATAAATTTATTGCTTGTTTTGCCTGGGTTATGTTTAAATGTACTTAAAACTGAGAAAATATTGCAATTTTGGGACAAAATAATTCTCGACGTACGTAGCACGAGGTTAAGGGTTAACGGCACGGTTTCGCGTTAGAGTCGAGTCGGGATAGTTGCAGTTCGATCTACAATCCCTCGAAAGGTACTGCGACACGACAATTCCCAACTAGTGAATTTTACCGCGACAACCGCATGTACGGCGGTCGGCGCGAAACACCGATGTTTCGCGGAAGCAGCGGGAGCGGACAGTGGAAAATACGCGGCTGTCAGTGGCAACTGGGTTCATCTGCAGCCTCTTTCTTTAACACGGCGCTGTCTTCTTCGCTCCGGAAACTCTCGGCCGAATTTTCGTTAATTCCCACGGGGGCAATTTGTCTCTCGAGCGTCAGTTTCCACCCGAGGGCACGGTATTTATGGCCGGCGATCTGTCACGAAGTCTTTCACGACTTTCGTTCGAGCACACGCACGCCTGATACGCCGCGATTGCTATTCGTTAACTCGCTCGCGCTGATTCAATCGCGAGTATAATTCAAAACCGGGGCAAATGTTAAATTCATCGTCATCTCGACGGTGGCTGCCGCGTCCGCGAGTTGTTTCGAGTCTCGTAATGAAATGCCACCTCGTAATGAGTTACCCTAGGACGGGTTCAATTCTCTTGGAAATTAAAAATCCAGCGGAGTCATAGACGGAATAACATTTCACGGTTGATCGTTGAATGGAGAAGCGAGCGGAACGAGAAAAAGAAAAGAAATTGCCTTTTCTTTTTCTCTTCTTTTCGACGAAATCCAGGCGGATATGCAAACGAAAACCTCTTCAGCTGCTCTTTCTGCTCGTTTAATTTTATAGAGGTAGCAGCGGCTAGCGCATTCGAAGGGAATGCACCGGCGAAACGTTTGCCGCGGTCGGCGCAGATTCTTTTATAATTAAAAATAAATCCGGCGTTCGAGCGTGCCTGTGAAACGCGATGTTTCAACAAAACAGAAAGAAAGAAAGAAAAAAAAGTGAAAAATTCACCGCGTAAGAATGGCAGTTTAATGGACAATCCATTTCGGTTTTTCCCTTTATTATTATCGAGCGGGCACAAAAGCAGCGGTGAAATTTCTTTTTCAACATTTTGTTTCGTCGCCGTCAGAGATCCTTTAGTCGACATTTGCCGCGACTTGAAACACGTACACAGGGAAGGGAAAAAAAACCCTATCAAAGAGATTTCTCTTGCCGGTCGGATTTATTGAAATTTTCTAATTAATAGCTGCCGTATACTGTGTCACGTAGATACGTATACCGCCGTGTGTGTCGTATACAATTTACAAAGTGGCATTTATTACAAAAACCGGTTACGTTCGGAAGCCGTTTCACACAAAATTTCGGTTCGTGCAACTCAGAGTTGTGTATCGTCGGATAAAATTCTGCTCGGTGTGGCTTACACCTCTTGCAACGGTGCAGTGTAACAATTAATACATCGCTGAGAAAATTACTACGCGTAATTAGAGCAAAAATCAGAGACCGCGATATTGAAATACAGTGTTTCTTTTATCACTGAAAGTGATTTTAGCGGGGGTAGCACAGAAAATCTGGCTCTTTAGGTGCAACACTGATGCAACGAAAATTAGCGATTGGTTGATTTGGGTCACGTGATTCGTGAGGGAGCGTGGGGTAGACCTCGAGTAGGAGTGGCGTTGTCTGGTACTGAGCGATTTGTTTTGTATCGATTCAAATGTTTGCACATCGATAAAATTTTATAGCAAAAGGTCGTCTTCATTTCCTAGTCAGAACAGTTGCTTCTGGGTCTTTCAGTCGGACTAGATGTTTGAAAACTGTTAAAACAATATCGTACAACAAAGATTTGCAAAACTTTCAATCATCACGTAACAGATAGGAAAATGAAGACACCTTTTTTTGGAAAATGGTATAAAGTGCTGTCTTATTATCTGAAGGTATTGACAAATTTTTGTCACGATGGATTGTAAGATTCTCTTTACGATGGCATTTCGGAACTGGACGCATAATCTCGAGATTTGAGATTTCAGTTTCAAGAAATCACGATATTGCGTTATGTGTCCTGTGTTTCGCTTGATACTTCAAAATTTAATAAAATGGCGAAAAAAAAGAGAAGAAAAACCGTTCAGGGGGTCATTGCAAACCCAGGGAGAGTTCGCCTCTCAAACACGTTGCGACACAAATTTTTCAATGCGAAGAAGAAACGCGTCTTCGCTTTGCCTGAATCTGCCACACAGTGCGAAAACATGACGTATTTTAAAGGTAGAAGCTTCCAAACTTGACAAAAAAATAAGAAAAAAAAAAAAACACGGACGAACTGAGATTTATCGTCGGACGATTTTGTTTCACGAAATTGCGACGGTTCGGATATTAATGCGAGCGTGACCGTACGTTTGCAGAAGGAGCGGTGTGGCGGCGTGCGGCATAAATAACGAAAGAGTCGCGCGGGATATTTGCATAAACGGGGAACAGGGAGCCGTAATGAAAATCCTGTTGCGTCGCGGAAGTTTCGCGAAATAATGGCAAATCCGTTCGACGGCGCGGATGTGCGCGTCATCCAGGACGGTGGTAGCGAATGTATAATTGGAAGACGATTCGTCATGATAAAATTAACTCGGTCGAACGGTGGCGGCGGGTGAGCGTGAAATCAATGATACCGCGTGGTCGTTGATGTCGACGTTGAACGCTAGAATTATCGTCATCGTCATCGTCCTCAATAATACGGGGATCGATCCAGTTCGACGCAAGGATGACCTAGGCGGGGGGGTCGTCCCTTTGACACGATGCTTATCGCGTGCAACGTGATTGACGCGTCAGGTCAACCGTTTCTACTGCGATTTCGTGTTACCACTCTATCACTCCCGGCCAATGGCTTTTGTCGGCCATGCGCGCGCTGATATACTCACGCACCCCCGGTTGTTTACATGCCCGTTGCCACTGCGCGATCATTGTCATTAATATATATATATATATATTTTTTTTAAATTGAAATTCCCCGTCCACGCTTTCTTTTCTTGATTTGCGCGCATTTAAGACGAACATTTAAGACGACAGAGAGACGAGCAGATCCGGGAAATTATTACGATTTTTAGAAAGCATTGCCGTAGTAAAGTATGGAAATGTTGAATTATTACGTAAAAATTAAAGTATCAAATTGTTAAACTGTTTATTTACACGTGTCGTTTATTATTAATCAATATCGGAAACGGACATTCGGTTATCGCAACGTTTCACTCGCAATTAATTTCGCTTATTATTCGCGAAAATGAGCATCAAGTATGAAAATTCGTGGAAGAGAATTATTCATTGTGCGGCAATTCAGATTCTATAACTTTATAAAGTTTCGAGAAATTTAAATGTACTGCGTGAAACATATCGATATATTAATAAATGTAACGTACCAATAAATTAATTTGTGTAATTGGAGTTAGAAATTTAAGTACAATTCATCACGTGCAACGTATTAATGTTACAACGTCACGATTTGATCCTCAATAGCTGCGTCATTTGCGGAGAGCAGCGCGACAGAATCGCTGGATTGCGATCGAAATTGGACATTTCGAGTGACGAACGGTTGTTCCGTTGCATGATTCATTCTCAACGCGTCACGCTGAACGCCAGCACCAGCGGAGAAACGACAATTTTCTGTAAATTCTATATATACTTACAGCAGAAAGCACAACTGAACATGTAATGATGAAAAATTACTTCAAACTGTTACCACTTTGTAAAAGAAAATCACACAGGAGTAATACTCGATCTCGTTTCAAAGCCACGAAGCTTTCACTTTGAATCACCCGAGTTCGTTCATCTCTTTCAAACATATTTTTACATCTTGGAGTGCTTTTGTTCTCGGCAAATTGCAAAAATTCCAATATCTGTAATAAAATATTTTTTAACAAATTTTCCTCGCGATTTATCGTGATTTCGAAAATCGAGATTTTTCCCTTTGCAACGATTGAAACTGTACGACATTTCTTTGCAATTTTATTGGACTAGGAATTGGACATTGAGGCTAGAACGAAATGTTGGGATTTTTTTGAATTCGGTCTAATGGGAAACTTTGATCTTCACGACCCTGATGGATTCAGTTATAAATAAAATTCTCCAGTTTTTTCACACGTGTGAATTTTTATAACTTTTTCTTTTTCTTGAAGAAACGAAGACTGCCATTTTAGGATAATAGTGAAAACAGAAGCTTTACGTTTTAAAGTAAAATTATTTTTCAACAAAGTTGCAACAATTCAAAATATTGACAATTTTTCATTTAATCCAATTATGGTGCAAAACTGACTGCACGAAAATAATTTATGTTTGCCAGAATAACATAATTGGTAAAAAGGTCGTAAACTTTCTTTTAGAAGCCAAAAGGCCTTATATAAAACACGAAATGCTACATATTTTGCTTTTTTCTTTAAAAAGCTTTTCTTACAGATGCAAACACTCTTAAAAATATTATTAACACTTGCTCCAAACTTCGTACATCTTTCGTTCGTTAATAACGCCGCCGATCGATATAACACGAAGACTGAATGACTCGTTGTGTGTGCGTTTCCTTCGTACACACGAATACACATGCACGGGGAGCTTTGTACTTTTCCAAAGTAACGAGTCCAATATGTAAATGTCCGTGCAGCTTCCGTTTCTTCCGAGCGTCTTTCCACCAAGGAGCATAAGTTATACGGGCGATTTGTTCAAAATGAATCCAGAGACCGGCTAGGAAACGGTAGCGAGACGTATCGAGTGCCGTTGCCTCGAGTTGCTTGTCCCCGGCGTGGCGAAAGGGAAACGAAGGGGGACGAAGGGGGAACAGATCAATGGGGAAATGTGCAAAATCAAGCGTCGAATATTCGCGTGTGTCCAGTTTTCTATTCCAAGGCTCGAGCAAGTTGAAAACGTGTCTTTTGCTATTTCAGAAAAGAGAGAGAGAGAGATCAGGAAACCGGAAGGGAATTCGCGGAAATACGTACGACGGGGGGGAAATTCCGGGATAATTTAACCAGGGAAAGGAGAGAAACGAGCGCGTGCAAGTGACGGTGACGCTCGACCGCTATACCGCGTTTCGGTTTTGTTTCAGCGAAAAAGATCGCTGGTGGTTTGCTTCGAACAAAGGTATTTACGTTCCACGTTGTTTTCTTGTCGGCGCGAAAGCGTCAGTCGAATTACCGAGCGAAACGGATCGTGGAAGATAATTGGTCGAGATGCGAAACAATATTTAGGGCCAAGTGCCCGAGCATTTATTCGAAACTGAGTCGCTTTGCTACGCTGAAAAATAATAATTCGTGCAATTACGCTGACAGCTTGGCAACGGAGATTTGTAAGAGTTTGCACAAACAAGGAAAAACATTTATACGTAAGAGAATTTTTAGGTTATTGAGAAAAGGTTGGAGAAACATGGTTATATTACATAAATCGCTCTTTTTGTGTATCTAAAAAATATTTTACTAGCAACGTTTCTATTGTAAGTTGCAAATCATGACAACTTGCAACCCCCAATTACTGAGATCAACCAGGGAGGGGGTTGGAAAAGTTACGCACGAGGATGAAATTAGGCACGTGGACGAAATTCAGTCGACATTATTCGGCGTGGGGGGAAAAAAATGTTTGGGCCAGAGATAAGTGGCATACTACCCCACGTGCATATATATATTTTTTATTTCGGTCTCGCATGCCAATCTGCTCGAAGCCTCTGGAGCTTTTATTCGCGATATCGCAGATCGAAAAGATTAATGCAACGTTGGATTTAAATGTTTTACACCTATCTGTAACTGATGCAGAGAGAGAGAGAGAGAGAGAGAGAGAGAGACTAACTGGCTAAAAATCCGGCTAGCTGGAATCCACACGAGTTAGTCGATTAGTTATTTCAAAAAACGTTCCCTCGCCGAGGCACTCTGGCGCGCGATTTCTAACCGAGAGAGCTCGACTTTCGAGTATCGATTCTCGCGAGTTCCGACTGTTCGCTATTCGCCCGAGACTGAATATCGTTTCACGGTCATCGGATTTTCGACAGGTATTCCGACTCATTGGCTCGCGTCGATAATTACCTCCGGAAACGACGATAAATAAACGTTCGACGTCCTTGCGAATGAAAATGACCAGGCATCTCCGAGCAGCTTCAACGAGACGGTGCAAATTATGACCCGTAAATCAACGAGAAATTACCACTTTCCTTCCATCTTTTTTTTTTTTTCTCGATTTTACAGCTTTGTAGAAACTAAACTACCAAAATTACAGTAGCTTCTGCTAATTATAGTAGTTTCTACTAACTATTGTAGTAGCTTTTAGAGCTTCCGAAACTGTCACGGTAGCTTCGTCGATTTCGTCTCTGACGCGAGAGCTAAAGGATTTACCGCCTCGCGTCTAGAGTTTCACGGCCTCCTCTCCAAGTTTCACAGACGTCGTTTACTTTTATCCAAGTTTTTTCCCCACGTCCCCCCGCGAATTTCTCATCAGGCATATGGCTCTTTTTAAGTAATTCCGCCGGAAGATCCAAGACCCGGCCTAGTTTGGAACCAATTTCTTTCCCAAGACGGAGAAAGAGCTTGCCGATACCTGCTCGAGCGTGTATTTCGGGAGGAAGGGGCCGCGGGGACGCGTCGAACGATAAGACAATGAGAAAAACCACACGAAAAAGCGATCTGCTGGCTTAAGCCAGAGAGGACGAACCAGATGGCCAGGGCAACTTGATTAATTACACGAAGATCCCTTGGTATCTCGGAGCTCTAGATTCCATTTTTGTTCCAGTAAATTATATGACGGATTACCTTTCCCTCTATCTCGGCAAAGACTGTGTCTACGAACCGTCGAAATATTACGGATCGACAGTTCGAATTCGCAAAGGGCAGGGAACGGGGCAATTAATCTAGATCTAAGATCGAAGTTTGCGGAGTTGCACGTCTCAGTTTTGGCGTTTGTATCGCCAAACTGGTGGTAGCAAGATAAATTTCGGTGTCAACTTTTTATCGCGTTTAGGTTGTGCATCGAAGACTAACGATCCAGGGGAGAGCCTCGGGAAATAAGGAATTAATCGATCCGCAGTTGGGAGCTGAAGAGATAACGATCGGTGAATATCCCGTACTGTCACAGTTTTCGACAATCGATACGAGAATCTAGTCAATGCGTGTTGCGTCTCTGTTGATATAATTTTCATTTTATCGACTGCGTATTACTTTCTTTTTCTTTAATGGGCTTACCAAGTTAAACAAATAAATTAAATGATAAATTATATTATTTATCAATAATATGTTTATTAAATAAAATAGACTCAAGAAAATCGATAAAACAGATTAAACAAAATCGGCCGATTTATTATTAGACACATTTCTAGCAAACCAGGAAATAAATTAATTATAGCGCAAACTTTTAATTTCAGTTATGACAGAGAGAAATTTAATCTAATTTCATTTTATTCTCGGCAAATAAAGAAATGAAGTTCAAGTTTCAGAATTTCAAAAAAGTAATTATTTTTTGTTAAATTAACTGTCCATACACGTGGCCAAGAGGTGTAAACTTTATATAATAAAAGCGTTCACAGATATACAAATGGTTCGAAGAGAGTGTAAAGATAATTGAAGGGAAATTTTAGTATCGCCATCTCAGAGGACACGTTGGCAATTCTCTGTTTACTGCCCGGCTCGCTGTTTTTGAAGACCCAGTTGATCCTTTCAACCGGGATAGGAAACTCCCTCGGCTGGGAATCTTATTGGCAGTCGTAATTCGTTGCACGCGCGTCCCATTTGTTCGTCAGGCGAAGGAGAGGCGGAATCGCGCGGATCGGAGGAACCGGCGGAAATAAACGCGTACCGGGCAGGAAGTCATTAGACCGGTACGTGACGCAGCTGGATCTGGCTCTCGCTCGCCGCGCCGCGCACAATCGGCCAAGGAATTAAGATGAAATTTTTAAAGCGTCTGGAAATTCCAAATTCCCTGGTCGTACGGTCACGCTCGGCGAAGCGAAGACGGTCGGTCGCCGCCGAGGATCCGCGTCAAGTAATTGGAAGTCGTGACCAGCGCGGGCCTGGTTTCCCCGCTAATGGCCGCCGGGACGAGAAGGACTCCTCCCGAAACGGTGTACGTTTTCGCGCGGAGTTAATGTCTTCTCGGAGCAAGACGACGCTGGGAGAACCCCCCCCCCTCTGACCGCAGGAGCGCGTAATGAGACGAGACGTGGAAACGCGAGAAGAGAGAGAGAAGCGCAACTGGTCAGAGGAGAGATGAGAGATGAGACGAATTTCATCGGTGAGGGATGAATTTTCGCGAAACGTCGGGGATTCTGTCGAGACGTCGGAAAAATAGAAGATGGCAGAGGAACGACCTGGCATCTCGCAGGAGGCGAAACGCGAGAAGGAAGAGGAAGTAGAAGTTGACGGATGGGGGGACGTTGGAGCAGCGAGATTTTTCACGGTCGGTGTAATAAGAAGAGAGGCAAAGACAGGGAAGAATGAGATTCCGCGCGATGTCTAATCCTCTCGAACAGATTGGATAGGCTCGCGTCCTCGCGTTCGAGTCGAGTCGAGCAAGCAAACACTACGCGGCGGGGCCCTTTCTGCTGCACCGGAACGTAATTTGGGACGCTCGGCGAGCGTGTGAGCGTTTCGTTTCCTGCTCGAACGAAAAAAAAAGAAAGAATGTGTGGATGAAACGGAAGGAAAAAGGCAGAGGATGAGGGGGGGGAGGAGCGGAAGGAAAGTCGAAAACTGGGAAAGGAACTGGTGACAACGAGGACAGAGTCGAGTTTGGCTCGCCGAATCTGGGACAGCTCGTGGCGTTGTTTTCGACGTCATTGTTTGCTCGTTTTACTTAATTGGTACGACATCCATGCTCACGCGTATAATTGGAGAACGAACGAGGGGGAAGAAACGGTAGTAGGGTGGTGAGAGAGAGAGAGAACTCGTTTACAAAGCACGTTGCACGTTGCTCCGGCGCAACCGGTCACGCCTTCCTCCCCCCTTCGACGAATTAATCACAGCCGAGGAATTCCTTCCTCGGAAGGCGTTAAGGTCTACAACGAAGAGCGACTCCGCGATGGATTACGTCCCCGGATGTTATACTTGAGATCCTCGATTCGCGTAATCGCGTTACATCCCTTCAGCCCTCGAACGAAATTTGCAATCGCGCGTGTCTTTCCATCTCGCGCGCCAGCCACGAGGGGGCCCGCTCGATCGTTTCGTTTCCCGCCTTTTTCCTAAACCTCCCCGCGCGACACTTTGTTGCGCCAATTTACGACTCCGGCCGGTCGGTAAAGACCCAATGGGGTGTAATTATATCTTCCGCGGGAACTTAGAACGCGGCGCAACGCGTCCGTGTAATTTGTTGTTGTTAGATCGAAACACCGAGATTTCCAGCGAACCGACGAAGAGGGATCGCCGGGCTTTGCGAAACTAAATTTCATCGGAACGTCCTTCGGGAGGAGTAGCGTTTCGATCTCGTTTGCGGCGTCTCGGACACGCGCCACTCTCGGAGAATCTTTTCAACCCGGGCGAAGCCAGTGTTTCTCCTACCTTGCACCGAGATTTTCAAAAGTTTCGTCAACAGTCGTTGTTACGTAGGTATTCGAGTACTTGAATCGTCGAGTAATTCGTCGAAGAGTGTCGGAAGAGGCGCGAGTTGAGTCGAGATTTAAAGCGAACTTTCCCCGAAGAGGGATCACCGGGCTTTGATAAACTGAATTCCATCGGGGCGTCCTTTGAGAGGGGTAACGTTCCGATCTCGTTTAAGGGGTTGAATGACGTTAATAATAACTCGGATGCGTCAGAAACTCCGGGGGAGAGGCGCGCCTAACAATTTACATGCGAGAGTAAACAAATTGACGCCACGAGCGGTGACGATTCCACGCTGGAAAGAAATCGAAATCTTTCTCGAAATTTACATTTCAACTGCAGGCGGTCCTCGACTTTCGTACCTCTCCGTTCAAGTGCACGGAGAGTAGAGCAATTAAAAAGTGTTTATAAATAAATAACACTTTGTTGCTTAGGATTTCTTCTTCTTTTCTTGTAACACGCTGTGCCTTTTTCTATTGTCCTCCATTGTCAGAAATTTGTCAGGAGATGCACGAAGGCTTCGTTGCACGGAAGTACGTGCGTTTCTGCGATACATTTTCGATGAAAATCTTTTGAATGCAGTGCGAAATAGCGAATTGTGTGAAAGTAGAACACACACATGTATTTTTTTCTTTCTTTCTTCCTTCCTTCCTCTTACTGCAGCAAGCCATAAATTTACCTATTTCCCGTATCAGCCGTGTTTATTAAAAAATTTCATTTTGTTTGCACAAACATGGCAGCGTTCGCTTTCACCGATCGTGGCAATAATTCACACCGTCAAATTAAAGTCGAATTAAGGACATTTCCATCGACGACGACTGAGCACATTCCGAGACTCGGCTGGTTATATTCTTTTTCGTCGAGAACACGGCTCGCTTGAGATTTAACCATCAACTCGGCCGCCGGACGGGGATAAAACAGGAGAATTCTACGCGTTTAGCGCGGTAATATATTACTTACGAGGCATTGCAGCGGAGATCCCGCTTTTAATCCTCGACTGGAAACTAAACTACTCGTTACGTAACGGCCAGACCGTGGTTAATTTAACTGCGGCGGAAAAAGAGAAAAAAGGAAGAAAGGAACAAAGGTAAGCGGATTACGCATCGTCTTGGAAAGCTGCGCGTAGCGAGAAAGAAAAAAAAGTTAATCGCGATACGGCGTGTTGGAACATCGTTCGTAGATCGTTCAGTTCACTTTATCAAAAAAAAAAAAAGAGAAAAAAGTGTTTGATAAAATTCCCAGGAAGTTATACTCGAACGGGCATGAGTTTCGTTAACGAATTATCGGACGCGTTCGCGAACAGGTTTTTGAACCGCAAACTGTTTTTCCGACGAATCGATCGGAGGGGGAGAGACGTGTCCAATCCAACCTTCCGACCTTACGTTCCAAGTTTCGCAGCGCTGTTTGTCGATTACGAGTTTGGCTTCCTTGGAACGGTATCTCTATCGGTCCCTCGGCGTATCGAGATGGTGTATCGAAGTCGAGAAATTGCAAATTCTCTAATTGCTCGTTCCCTTCGCCCCCCTCGCGAGTAACCCGCGTTAAAGGCGACTCGTTCTTCTACTCGTTTCCACCTCGGTTGAATTTTTCATTTACGCGTCTTCTCTTGCGGCGCGGTGATTTCAGGCCGAGTTCCCTCGTCGTTCCCGATACGAAAGACGCATTGTGCATTCGTTAAATAGCTGACTCCGTCCCGGATTCGTTTCACTGAAAGGCCTAGAAGCAACTGTATCCTGTTCTGACTAGGAAACGAAGACGACTTTTTTGTCATAGAATTTTATTGACACGCAAACATTTGAATCGATACAAAACAAATTACAGGCGCGATCGCTCAGTACCGGACAACGCCACTCCTACTCGAGGTCTAGTCCACGCCCCCTCGCGAATCACGTGACCCAAATCAACCAATCGCTAATTTTCGTTGCATCAGCGTTGCACTTGAGGAGGCCCCCCGCTAAAATCACTTTCAGTGATAAAAAACGCGAAGAATCTCGCGAAGGATACGAAGTAACGACCAATATTCCAGCGTGGAGTGAGTGGAACGAGTCAACGATGGCTCGGATTCACCGAGCGAAAGCGAGAAGAATGGAAGAGGGCAAGGAGAAAACGATCGAACGACGACGATAATTCACCGCGAGAGGATCGCGAAAGCATAGTTCGCTCTATTTGCGCTACGTTTGTGCATCGCGGCTCGATAAAAGGTCAACGTTCCACAATCGAGCGGCAACGATCCGCGGCAGCTGCGTTCGATCGGATGATAAAAACAAATTGCCTAATCGGCGAAGCTTCCTCACACGGGCACGGGCCGAGAGACGTCTCCATCCACTTTCACGGGGTGAAAGGAGCATCTTGCGGAAACTCACCGTCGGAAGATAATAAGAGCCGCATGCCAAGCACGGGGAAGTAGTATGGCACGTCGTTAAACGAGCTGTTCAACTTCCTCCAAGAATTTTACCCTCTTTCCGTTGCCGGTGCTCCAGTCTCCTCCATCGACGATCCTCGTCCTCGACGAGAGAGGAGCAGGGAGGACCTTGAAACTACTCCGATCGCCACGTTATTACTTTTAGTCGAGTTTCGTCCAACTCTCCTGCGATTTTTTTTTCACTCTAGCCACGGATTCGGAGAATTGACGGACGTGACGGAGTTTGTCCAGAGATATGCGAGGCATGTGCATGCACGAGCAATCGATTGGAATCTTTATTATTGTCGTGTACATGTATAAACTGACTCGTATCCTTTTTGGGGCTCTCCCTCCTCTCATAATCCCCCACCAATCTCTCAAAAACTTTCACACAAGTCTCCCTTTGTAAATCAAAACTATAACTTTGTTTCTGTGTGTTTTTTTTAACTTCCTTTTTTTGGGGGGTGTTTTGCGCCATTGTCAGTATTATTTTTATGTACCTCCAAGGGGCACACTATCTCTTTATACACCATTTTCAGATACGTCGCGTTTCACGCCAGCCAGATCATTTTCTGCAGTTTGGAATAACTAAAAAAAAAAAAGAAGAAAAAACGAAAGAAGCAAGACCAATACACTTTGCAAGATCCACAAGCGGATCTGTGTTTGACTTTTTGCTCAACTTTTCTCTCGCAACGTCACCGACACTCGATCGGCAGCTCGACCAAGTTAAACTAAAAAAGGAAGAAAAATCAATGTTGTTTCAATGTTTGGTTTGGTTAACTTCGGATTAGGTCATCGCGAGATATTTTTATAACCGGGGGGGAAAAAACTGCGGAATCCGGGGGAAAAAGGAACACGATCGAAACTATTTTTTCCAATTTCCGAACAATGCGTCACTTTTGCGAAAAACAAACGCGATGTTCCGTATTTATTTCATCGATACGATTAGAACGGAGCGTAACCCGCACGAAGTTTGGTGCGCTGGTAAAGTTAGAAAAATTGTTTCGTCAGTGAAACTGGGTTAGAATTTTTCTGTCGTTTCTCAGTTGCGATCGAATATATTTACAGAATGTTCCTACTTTGCATAGTAGATTCTATGGGTGAAAATAAGAAAAAAGTTTCGCGTGAATACATGCTCAAAAATTCTTCGTTCGAAATAGAATTGACGATATTTACCCGCTCGAGTTAGTTCCATTTCCCAGGCTTGACATTTATCAGAAATTGAATTTCTTACATTTCGAATTTCCAATTGATTCGCTTCCGTCTCGTCGGAACCTATTGTAAATTTTTCACGCGTGTTGACTTTTGCGTGGTGTTGTTTCAACCTGTTGTTCCAACACTCGCCAAATAAAAGTCGAATGGCGCAAGTGAATGTCTGATGACTTTGGAGGCCAAAGAATTGGTCCTCGTCCATCTTTGTGAATAACGCTGATTTGTGCAGCACAGTTATCCAACTGTATCCATGTAACAGATTTCGTCGAAACGAATGGACAATCGTGTCTCCTTTTAATTCATTTTGTAGAAAACGAGAATCCTGAGTGTTCCTAGTTAACAAAAAGCTCACCGGAGGATTGTCACTTTCTCTACGATTGTTATCGAAAGCTCTCAAAATTATTCGACTGCGATTTTCATCACGAGTTGTTTCGCATTCTTCTTTAATCTTATGAAATACGCCGCGTTTTGTTATTTCGAATTTTCGTTATCGTTCCCTAGAACTTCCGGAGAATTTTTCAGTCTATTTTTGCTTTTTTCTCATAGAATCACTGGCAAATAGCAGAGACACCCTGTATTCAGTTCTCGTCGCGGTGTTGGCAGGTACGTCCAGGGAATAATTTCGAAACGAACTGAGAATAATATCGGTGATGCTTTTACATCGTCCGACCGTGGACGAGGATCAATTTTTGCAGAAAAACTGGGCGCCGAACAACCGGGTGCACCGTCGAAAACGTTCGCTGCGACAACCGGCCTGTTCGGCGACGCGCGCTTTAATCGCGTCGATTTCGTATATTTCAGTCAGCCAGGCAGTCAGTCGGTTATTTGAACCTGGCCGCTCGCCCCGGACCAACGCGTTACTTTTACATTTTATTCGCCCCGCGCGCAAAGTTACTCTTCTGTTGTTCTTTTGTCTTCTTTCTTTTTTTTTGCACTGCCTCTCTCGATCGTTCGATACCGGCCGTATTTATGCGAGCCACGAATATTTCGAAACGATCTCCGAACGATCGATAGGATCGTAGACGTATCCGCGTTTCTTTCTCTCTTTTGTATCACTGAAAGTGATTTTAACGGGGGTAACCGAGAAAATCGGGCCTCTTCAGGTGCAACGCTGATGCAACGAAAATTAGCGATTGGTTGATTTGGGTCACGTGATTCGCGAGGGGGCGTGGTGTAGACCTCGAGTAGGAGTGGCGTCGTCTGGTACTGAGCGATCGCGCCTGTAATTTGTTTTGCATCGATTCAAATGTTTACGTATTAATAAAATTCTATGGCAAAAAGGTCGTCTTCGTTTCCTAGTCGGAACAGTTGCTCCTGGACCTTTCAGTGAGACGAATCGTGCAAGTCGTCTAGTTTTTTCTCCACGGAGTCATTATCGCTGCGACGTGACGCGTGTTTATCGAATGGAAGGTTACGCGGCCATATTGCGAACGAAACGAGGGCGTTTAAGGGATGGACGCCGGTGGGGCTGAGACGTTTATTGCCGCGCCGTACTTTTACACCCTGCCCGGTTGCTCCTGGCAACCCTTATTTGCGTGCCACGGTACAAACCGGGCCTCCGTTGAGTATGGAAAATTTACGAGAACGTAGCTCCCGGGCCTCCAACTTGTCGACCTTAATCGTTGTCAAATTAAAATTGCACCGAGTGTAAGTTACTTCGCGTCGGCTTCTTCGATGTGTTATGCATTATATGTATATATACTCGGTAAAGTTTGTAAATCGCCGCGAATCTTAATGAAATGAGAGATGTGCTTACGATTTGTGTTAACCCTTTCGTTGCGAGCGCCGGATATATCGACGTATTTTGGAGTAATCATATATTAAAAATATATAATACACTTTAGCCTTCGAACATAAATCTGTTACTATTCGTCGTCGTACGATTGCACAAAATGTTCAAGCAATACTGTATTTCACTACAATACAATCAGGTATTAATTTTTTCACTCGGTTTTCTCCTCGTGTGAATTATAACACGTGTTATTAATTTGCTACAAACCAACGCGAGAGAACTGCGCCGATCATTCTGTTCAAAATGAGCAAGTGTTCAGTGAATTACCGTGCTTGTTCCAGGCCAATAGAGGCATCAAAACGATCGAAACGATCGATTCACAATTTTTCAAAGCTTAAGTTTCGCAGATTCGCGATCGCTGCGCCTTTAGAGATTTCAAATTACGTTCCTCCGACGTTTGATACTTTAATCGCCGACAGTTCTAGCGTTAATGCCCCGAGCAGTCTCGGCATCTTTCTCTCTCGCGGCAGATAATTGAAACAAAGCAGACGCTTGTTTAACCTACGTCTACGACGTCTCGAATACCGGTATTTATTGCCGAGGGAAGGAAAAAGCGGGAACGATGCTCGACGAAGCGAAAATGGAGACTGTTTGTTGAGGATTAAAGTTAACAGGATCGAGGTAAGAGGGTTCCGCGGCTCGCGATCGTTCTCCAATTAAATACAAGGACCAAGAGTGAAGGGTGAGAGGGGGGGGGGGGGCTGCTGCCTTCGCGAAGAAATAAAGAGATACGGCCGCCGTCCGAGCAAGAGGAATTATCCTCTTGTGCCGATGATTGCTTTACTTATACAGCAGCGGAGCTCGCCAGTCACCGAGACGCGCGATGATCAAAGAGCGACGCCTTTGCCAGGATCTCCTTTTTTCCCACCCCACCGTCGTTTCCCGTCGTTTCTCGCGGAGAAAGACGCGGACCGCTTCCGATTTCGCGGCGTACGACGTCGGCCGAGCCTTTTGATCGTGATCAAAGCGCATCGATTCCCTCTCGGCCAAGGCGGTGAGCGCGTAGAATTAAAAACAATCGGTGGTGCCGATCGACGACGCAGCGTCGGATTAATTTGTTTGACGTCGTCGTAGCCGGTGATTATTGGTTTTCGATTAATTACCGATGCTTCTCTCTCGGAACTCGCGACGACGTTCAGCGTCGCAATATTAATACCACCTCCACTGGGGATTACGGATTTAAGTTCCGCTCGCTCCTCTTGCGCGCGATCTACTCTGATATTTGATCGCGCGAGGGTGCTTCTTGACCAATCCCTCGAGCGATACTTATCACTCGATCTACCTTCAACGCTCGCTCGACGAGCGAGTTCGACATCGTGTCGTCGAGTGCTGTTCGAGTATTTTCTATCTCCTTAAAGGGATTCTCTGATTTTCGTGTCTCAACGGTGTTTTATGTCGTGAAGATAGTTCAGTCTTCATCATCTGTTTATTTATAATTATTATCATCACTCCATCTAGTTTTAACACTCTGGCACGTGTTCGACATCGAGTCGAGCATTGTTTCTCGAGTATCTTCATCCCCTAATAAAGAGATTCTACGATTTTCATCCCTCAACGCTTTGTATCGAGTAAATTCCTTATTTGTTTGTTACCATTTGCAATTATTACCATCGCTCGATCTACTTTCAACGCTCTGACACGAATTCGACATTGTGTCGTCGAGTATCTTCATCCCCTAATAAGGAGGTTCTCCGATTTTCATCCCTCAACGCTTTGTATCGAGTAGATTCCTTATTTGTTTGTTACCATTTGCAATTATTGCCATCGCTCGATCTACTTTCAACGCTCTGACACGAATTCGACATTGTGTCGTCGAGTATCTTCATCCCCTAATAAGGAGGTTCTCCGAGTTTCATCCCTCAACGCTTTGTATCGAGTAAATTCCTTATTTGTTTGTTACCATTTGCAATTATTACCATCGCTCGCTCTACTTTCAACGCTCTGACACGAATTCGACATTGCGTCGTCGAGTATCTTCATCCCCTAATAAGGAGGTTCTCCGAGTTTCATCCCTCAACGCTTTGTATCGAGTAAATTCCTTATTTGTTTGTTACCATTTGCAATTATTACCATCGCTCGATCTACTTTCAACGCTCTGACACGAATTCGACATTGTGTCGTCGAGTATCTTCATCCCCTAATAAAGAGATTTTCTGATTTTCACTCGTTAAAGCCTCATATCGTAACAATGAGCAAAGAGAGTTCTGTTTATTTATAATTATTACCATTTATAATTATTACCATCGCTCAGTCTCCAACCTTCAATGCTCTAGCACGAGTTCGACATCGCGTCGTCGAGTATCTTCATCCCCTAATAAAGAGATTCTCTGCTTTAATCGTAATTAAAGTATCGTTTATATCGTAACAACGAGTAAAGAGAGCTCTGTTTTTTTTATAATCATCACCATTTTTAATTATTATAATCGCTCAGTCTTCAACCTTCAATGCTCTAGCACGAGTTCGACATTTTCATCCCTTACTGCCCGATATCGAATAAACCAGAATACAGCCTTCGCCTGTATTTGGTCATTTTGCAATTATTACGAATTATTATTAGCACGCGTTCGACATCGTGTCGTCGAGTGTCTTCATGCTCTGATAAAGCGATTCTTTGATTTTTATCCCTTGAACGCTTTATATCGCTTTGTAACAACGATTAAACCAGTGTTCAGCGTTCGTCGTCTGTATTCACGCCGTTTTTACGCTTGGAAACTTTCGTTTCCAGACGAACCAACCGAGCGCTATCTAGACCTCCAGTCGGTTATTAATCGTTCCGCAGGATCGAGCGCTATTATCCCGCGAAGCGGGAGAGCAACGCTGAAAGAAACGGTGCAGCCGGCCATTCCCACGACACGAGCCGGCTCGTTCAAGGAATTTCGTGGCCCCGTTTTTCGTTCCGTGGTCACCCTTTGTCTGCGAATCCGCATGGAACTCCGCCCTTCGATCTATCCAGGGATCAGAGTGTTCGACTGGGACGCGCCACCACCGTAAAGAGTAGTTTTACGAGCGCAGCGTATGCTCCACGTGAAAGTCGTTACCCCGTTACCCGGTTACATTATCGTGGCCCACGGTTTCTAGATATTTCCCCTTTCTCTCTCTCTCTCTCTTTTTTTCTTGGTTCGCGTTAATTCGAATTTATTCGCCCCTTCGAAGCGTGACCCGGAGCTTAATCTGTTTTACATTCGTTATTTCGTATAATTCCGATAGCCGGAGTCGGTCGACGTAGTCGAGTTTACATTTTTCCTTCGGCCGTTTCATTAGGTCGATCAAAGTGTCGTTCGCCTGCATTTGCGGGGGTTGAAATTATTCGTCGTGTCGTGCTTCCGCGACGCGTTCAACTCTAGGATTTAATTAATTTGTCGTTTGGTGTCAAGTTGGCATAACAGCGACAAGAAGATACATTAACATTATAGGTAAATGGTTGAATTCGCAAACGTTTTTATTAACAAAGGACCAACTTTTTTATAGTTTTTGTCCTATAGATCACGTGTAAGATTCGCATTGATTCTATATATATATATATACATAAAAGTATACACGAGGTTTAGATTAGGTTTAGGTTTAGGTTATATATATATCTGTGTGTGTATATATACTTACTTACTTATACTTAATATATATATATACTTTGATGTATATTTTTACGTTTCTGATTTCTTATAGTGATCCTCTAGTTTCTGACACGACTTTAATTTGCCACAACTATATTCGAAACAATAGATATCTAATACATCTTTGAAAAAATGGTACATCAAATATATAATTGTTAAATATATAATAATTATAAGTTAAATTTTGAAAATGAATGTTCTCTATATATTCGTTTTCTTACATACTTCATTCATCAAAAATGTTAAAAATATAAGAAAAGCAGCTGTCACAGAACCTCCTTTCTCTGTCTGTACCTACGTGCTGCGAAATAATTTAATTGAATTTATTCATACGAGTAGATATCCAATTTGTACAAAAAATAGAGACACGCAATCGCACGACGTAGGAAGTCGAGCGAGCAGAAAGAGAACGAGAGAAAAGAGCAACTATGCGCGGATCGACGAATAGAAGGAATAGCAAAATTTACATAATTGTGACAGAAGTCTTCAAGGATAATCCAAAAAGTATATAAGTAAATGCGAAGGACAATTTAAAATACGCGCTTTGTAAGGAAAGTTTGTCAAATTGATACAAGGGACGAAGTAAGATTAACTTTGTCGAGCAACATCATGACGTTCACGATGTTCTATGAATGAAGCAATTCGCGTGCTTTTTGATTAAAAGAACTCGACATACCTTCACGATTAACGATTTGGATAAATCGTTAGAATAATAGAGTTTGGATTAATTCGCGAGAATAATAGAGTTTATTAACGTAGAAAGGATCGAAACATCTCGCCCACACTAACGAAGGGGTTGAGATCATAGATCACCTCTTTCACATTACCAAACTCTGTGTCTTGCAAATTTTATGTAAATCGTTAACTTATCGAGTTTTTGCAACGAAAAATTATTTTATTAATTTCAAACAAGCGTTTGCCAATTCGGTGTGTGGGTGTTTCACTATCGAGGTGTTTGACCTTGATCGAACGACGAAATTAATATTCGGAATGGCCAGGTCTAATCGCTGGGTCGTCGGCATAAGTAGCAAACGATGTCAGACGTCGACCATCTCCCGCCCGTTAAATACTTTTCCCCGATCACGGTAGTCGAGGTTGACACATCCATCACTCAGTCTGGGGCTTCTTGGCTGTCGCGAGGAAAAAGGGCCTTCATTCGCCGAAAGACGTGACGCTGGACATGGTCGCGTTCCACGATCATATTGACAATCCGTCAGAGAAGAGCATCGAGAATCCTTGATCGCGCCCTCTTCAGCCGTCCACTCGTATCCACTGTTCGCTCGCGGATGCTCTGGAAGAGGGGAAGGGAGAGCCAGAGCTTTCCATCGTAACCGATCGACCACCTTCGAGAGAAGAGGAAAGCTCTTGACGAAAAGATGGATCGATCCCTTTAAGAACGCGGGAGCAGGGAACTATTCTCTCCCGATTTCCCTTCCGGCTGGCTGGACCCTTCGCGGAGGTCATTCCGCGGGAACGATAAACCGGCAGCTTCCTATCGCTTCGAGTTACGTCGAGAGTACGCGTTGGCTTTATTGCGCAATAACGTCGGGGGCTGAAGGGACGATGACGGTTTCTTGCGTGGATTCTCGATAAAATCGGCTCTACCTTCTCTGGGTCTGCTTAATTATCCGACATTTTTGTCCGGGGGTTGTAATCTCCAATAACAGGGGTGGCTTTTTGCCGGAAGGCGCGTTGCAGTTGCGGAAAGTACCGAGGCGACGAAATAACGATCGAACACGTCGAATCGAGGGGACGTGTACTTGATCTTTAGAATTTTATTTGTTTCTGTTTGTTTCTTTATTTATTTATTTGGTACATAAGAAGAAATGTTTTTAATAATTTTGTTAGCTACACTATAGAGTCGAATTGCTCGAGTTTAATTACTCTTTATTAAATCGTGGATCTGAAGAGAGGAACATCCTTCAAATATCCAGAGGGCGTATTTAAGTTAAATTACTTTGATAAAGGAATACGGTACAAAGGTTTCTGCACTATGTGTTTCGCGTAGGAAAAGAAAGTCGGAAATTCGACGCCTATCTTTCGCATGCATCTGAGAAAGCACACGTTTACAATTGTGTTCATTGTTCTCGCAAATTTACAAGCAACAAAACGCGAATTTTTTTCTTGCTCATAGTAAAGAAAGGAGACCAGATAACGAAGACATACTCTAAACGCGGAATAACGACAAAGTGTATACTGTACGAAGAGTAGATGGATCCTTAAAATATTCAGACGCCTCAAGAATCGTACCTAGGAGCGTAGAAACTTTGTTACAAATAAATTTATAATGACCAGCAGAGTCAAGAGAGACACTCATAAAGACGAGACATCAAGGTCTTTAGAAATAGTCGACGTTGGTTGTCAAACTTTTGTCTGCATTTGATAATTGCACAGCGAGAATCTCAATAATTTACACTTGGCAATATTAAGAGCCATCGTGTCTTAACTTTAATGTCGATTCATTAATGTTGATACAACAGTTACATGTACGATAAAGAAAAACAATAAGTGAATGATCGAAACGATTTATACAGTGTTTGACATTCAAATTAGGATTGAAACAGGTGAACCAGAAAATGGTCGATCTACAGGATTCCGTGTCGTGATCGATCCAATCGATTAAAATCGGGCGAGAAAGACGGCAAACGGAAAACAGACTGATTGGATACGACGGTATATTGAAATTGACGATTGAACGTTGACGATTAATTAATCAGATCGGTTATTAATAAAACACCAGCCACGTCAATTAATTGTCAATCCATCCCTGACGAAAGAACGAAGCGCTCAAACACGATCAAACGCGTATGCATCTTCGAGAGGAAGCCTCAAGATCCAGAATCACCAGAGTCAATCTTCGATCGCGCGATTAACGCGAATGGTGGCCAACGTCTCGCAAGAGTGTGCGCGTCTTTCCTCGCACTTGGAGGCGACGCGACGAAGCAAGTATGGATCATTGGACACGTTGAATAGCGTTCGATCCTTAACGAGACGACGCACACGCGAAGAAGAAAGCTCCGGGGTCGGAGCACTCTTGCAGCTCGTGGTGTGCAGGCTTTATTTGCCCGTGATAGAGGAGGTTTCATGGAGCGAAGGCGAGCGCAAGGGCCGCAAGGGGATGTGGAGCGAGCAAGATAGAGAGGAGAGGAGAGCTCGAGAGGGAGAAGCTGGGTTTCGCGAACGCGGACGAACGAGGAGGGTTAGGTCGAGTCGGTCGTTGACGGTTGGAGGATGATGCCGTGGTCCCTGGATCGATCCCGGCCCACCACCATCCCGGCATCGCAACCACCAAGCACCAGCCAACTACCCCTCGCAGGCACACACACGCACATACACACACATACACATACACACATCCGGTAGCGCGACACGGGCCTACTTCGACGCATCCAGTTCTGTATCGCGGTGGAAAGAGTCTCGTTGAATTCCAAAAAAATATATGGACGACAATTTTGACAAATTGGTTGGGTGGGACCTGGCCAGAGACTCTAATCACGAGTCTCTAAGTAACTAAGTATCGAGTGGTCGGAAGGAAATTAGAATCACATAGATAACTCGTCAATGATATTTTAAGGACTAAGTCTAGAAATCAAAATTTAAAAATTATTAGATTGGGAAATTATCAAAGTGTGATCGAAAGAGTGGTTCCTGGGTATTGGCTAACTAACAATAACGAATTTTTGTATAATGCATATATCAAGATTCCATTTCATCCGTAATTTGCGTTTGAATATATAGTTTTCATAAACAAATATTCCAAGAAAATTGATTGACATTTACTTGGAAAAATTTATAAAAAATACGTTGTTTAAACAAAAGGTTTTTTTTGGAAAATGGTCGTTGAAAAACACTAATTTTATCTTCAATAATTTCCGAGATATTTGATGAAATATGTCCCCAACTTTGAGGGTAGTTTTCACCCCTTCAACATCGACGATTGCCGATAAACAAAAAAAATACAAATCATGTCAAATATTTTTTTCGGAAATTACGTTTATTCCAAATTTCATCAGAATCGGCGATTCACACTCTGGTACGTTCCCTTGTAAGTTTAAAAACCAAGATTTGAAAGTTAAATGCTGACTACCTTTTTTATTTTTTCGGTCATATTCTTATGCCGAGTCTCTGTCGCAGTTCTCGGAGAATTTTGGTGGAACTCTATCCACCTCCTGCTCTGTGCCACACTTCCTCCTACGTTTTCTCCTCGTCGCCACGTGTTTCCCTCTGTGTTTCAGTCCGTGTCTGAGGATATGAGGTCGAGTGCCTCTCAAGCAGGTTCGAAGCTTCGAGGCGAGATTTCTTACTAGACTGGCCGTATTAACGCTTCGAGTGCCACTCCGAATTCTCGTAGACGCACAATTTACTCCATTTCTGGGAGGTGATCTCGTTCACTCGAATAGGAACGAATAGGTTTTCGCGCTTGTTTTTTAAACATATTCAATTTCACCCTTTGAAGTCGTACGTCACGCGCCAAGCTAACACGTTGGAAATTGTTTTAAAAATTGTCACACTTTAGAAAATTATAAAAAGAATGAATTATATCGTAGTAATAATAATAATAATAATAATAAATAAATAAACGTTAAAGTTTATCGTTGTGCATTGATTTGTGTAACACTGAAAACAAATCGAGTTCAAAAGATTAAATAACGAGGTCTTAATATCGTAATTCAACGAAAAATATGTGTTTAGAAATCTTTGGCACTCAAAGTGTTAATAAGAAAGACTAAACTTAACCTGTCAATGAACGGAGAAAACAACGTTGAAAGATAAGTGACGATAGGTCTTTTAGTTCACAGTGTTAAATGATTAAGAAACTTTTTTGCGAATTTAGAATTTCAAGGTCAAAAAATTTTTTTTCTGCGTTGTATTCCACTCATCGCGAAGATGAAGAAATCATAGGTCGAAGTCTAATAGTTTTCTTGAAGAATGACAAAAAAGTTTCTTCGTCATTTAACACTGCGGACGCGTGCGTTCTAACAGCGACTTTACGTTTCTGGGCCCGTGGATGTAATGCTTATATTTCGAATAATGTTAACAATTAGTTTTATCATTTGATTAATTAGACTCGCACCGATGCTACAGCTATAATAAATCAAATCTAAGTGAAACCTAGTACGAAAATTACGTAAAATAGACATCCACGCGTCTAGAACCATAAAGTCGCTGTTAGAACGCGCGCATTTACAATGTTAAATGAAATCCGCAGAACTGTTCAGGTGCGACGTATGGTTCCTTAGAAAAGTTTCACTTTAGAGTAGATAGATATAGTAGAATACAATAAAAAAAAAATTTTGACCTTGAAATTCGAGACCGAGATCAATTTTGCGGCAGGTTCTTTTGCCCTTGTATCTCCGTCAAATCGAAGGTGTAGAATTCACGGACAAACTTTTCCTTCCACTCCGCGCAAGTGCACAGATCCAAATATCTCTCAGTCTGCATTCTGCGTACGATTCCGCTCGCTCTCCCGCTCACGCGAGCGTTCTGGTCGTCGGCGGGCAAGCTGGTCGCGGACAGGCGATGCTGTCGCGCACAGGAACGCTATCGTTGCTCTCTCCTGCGTTTACACGCTCTCCTCCGCGTCGTGCCACGCATCTCTGCCAACTCGTACCCCGGGTATATCAAACGCAGACATCGCGCAGAAGAAACGACGCGAGTTGCCCCGAGCGGCTCCTCGCGACTGCACGCGGTTGCTCTTTCGCCGTGGAAACTCGCTGCGCAGTGGCTTCGTTCCTCGGATTCCTCCCGAGTTCCGCGACGAAGGAACGAATTCGATCGAAGTCGTCGTCCGTCCCGCGTTTCAATTTTTCCCCGCACGTCCGCAGTTGTTTTCGATTAACATCGTCCAATGTTTGAAGAAAACTTTGTCGGAGTGTCGCGCGCTCCATCCAATCTACGCGGGAACGTAAACGGGAGTAGGAGGAAAAATCGTCCTCTCTCTCTTTCTCTCTGCCGGGAATAAGCACGGCGAGTTCGTTCGGGAATTTACAATTTTCACGCACAGCGTTGCATTCCTGGCGGGGAGTAATCGTGGTGTCGATGCGCTCGCAATTTTCTACGAGTTTGCGAGACTCCCTCGCTGCTCGATCATCGAGAAACATCGCCGTCCCTTTCCGCGTTTCGTCGCGTTCGAACGAACCTCCCCCTTCCCTCTTTCGATTTTCTTGTTAATTTTAAGAAGTAAGCATCACTTATTAAATTTTAATTTAGGATATTCAAAGTATTGAAACGTTACATGTGATTTTTATTTATCAGTGTTGTCAGTTTTAATTTCAACGAAATTAAGTTTGAAATTTAAATTGGAATTTCATAGGTTTTGCAATTTACTTTTTCTTTTAAATCGAGGCTTTGATTTGTCCCACGAGTACGATATTATAAGTCAAGGGGTTAATTGGCCGCGCGTTTTGTCACAGACTTTGGTAGATAAAGGACAAAGGAACCAATTTCCCGTTGCCGATCGTGCGTTGGGCATCGTTATCGGCGAACACATAGAACAAAATCGTCGAACGATCAAACAAGAAGGAATTATTCAATTTAATTCCTCCCTCTGGCCGAGGGTCACGCGAAAATACCGCAACTGGTATCCATATTCACGAAGATTTTGTTGACGCAGATTTTTTCCAACGCCGAGCAAACTGCGATCGGCGCTGTACGAGGCCAGCTGTACGTAACATTTATGACGTGGGTGTGCTTCAACCCAGCGTGTAAATTAGAAATGGACAAATATTTGTTTGCGTTTAGAGCTCATGGGTATATAGGCCACTTGCAAAACTACAATCACTAACTCATAGTCAAGGTATAAAGAAATGTTTAAATACGTTTAAAAAATAATTTGACGGTTTGAATGTGGTTCGTAAGTAACGCGCCACAAGGATTCGAAAATCCAATGGAGTTTTGTTTCACGGATTATGCGATATTTGAAATTACACGTTGTATCGACTGTGATAAATTTACTGTCTTAAAATATTCGTGGCGTAAGAAACATTTATGCTCGTGTCACTTCCTCGAGAAGTACCTCTACTACTTTTTTGCCATAAAATTTTATTGATACGCAAACATTTTAATCGATAGGAAACAAATTACAGGCGCGATCGCTCAGTACCAGACAACGCCACTCCCACTCGAGGTTTAGCCCACGCCCCCTCGCGAATCACGTGACCCAAATCAACCAGTCGCTAATTTTCGTTGCATTAGCGTTGCATCTGCGTTACCCCCGCTAAAATCACTTTTAGTGATAAAAAGCAAAGAATAAAATCAGCTTTTTTTCAGAAATATAAAATATATTTACAACATTTAACATTTTATAATATATGCACGAACAGAGAACTTTTGTTCATTTTTCTTGATATTTATACAAACAATACGAATATTTTTTTTGTTTATTTGATATTGTTGTTCTACAGACCTTGAAAAATAGATGTGCCATGCTTGTATAAAAAATATCGTTTAATAAATATTATTATTCAGCGTTTTAGTCGTGATCAGTCACTGTACGAATACTTTTTACACCCACTGCATATGCTAGATACTCGGTTTACGGAGGGCGAGCGAGGTTCTCAAGCCAAAAGACCGTCTCAGGCCATCGCGAGAAAAAAAATGCAAAAAGCACACATAAGCAACGGTTGTTCATTTCCGCGAATCCAGCGGGGACAATTACAGATAAAATCTGGAGAAACAATTGCGATAAAATGACCGACTCCCGGGTTTTCCCGAGGGGAAAAGCAGAGGTTTCGAGCACGCGAGCCAGCGTGCCACGGTTTCGCGTAAATCACGAAGAGAAGCGAGGCGAAAAAGAGAGAGACAGAGAGCGGGGGATGAAATAATCGAAAGGCCGGATGTTACATTTAGCTTCGTCCGGGGTGAAATTTATTTACGAAGCCGCGGCGGGGGTACGTTGGACATTAGAAATGTCTGAAGCTCCGACGCGTCGCGCTTCGAGCTTTGACGATCGCTATTTTCCCGCTCCTCGGGTGGAAAGTGCCGCTTTAAAAATTCAAGCGCCCCCGAATGTCGAAGATGGCTGGCGGGGGAGCAGGAGGGAGGAATAATCGGCGCGATCGCGGAGGAGCGAGCTGTCGAACGAGCGAAGGGATGGACAAGCGTGTGAATAAACAAAGGGAAGAACGGAACGAGGGAATAAATTAACGTCTCGAGGACACGAAGGCGAGGATCGTCTCGTCGAAGTGTCGCGGAGGCACTGCCGAGGATCGCTGAACCGTCTCCGTTCCTAACGAGCGAAAGGAAACGAGAAGAAGTTTGCGTCGTAACTAAATAAACAGGGAGAGAGAGAGAGAGAGAGAGAGAGTTGCCACTTTTACGTTAAATGGCAGGATGCTCGGACGGGAGGATCTTTTCGATCGTTTGACGAGAAGAGGTTTCAATCGGCGAGGAACCTGGGAAGAGTCACGACACGGAGGCAGCCACTCGGCTCGAAATTTTCATAATTCTCGTTTCCAACGTCTAGTTACGCGCGACGGTGCACAACGAAGCGTGTATCACCAGGAGAGTAGAGCCAGCAGAGCTGAATCGCGTCGTCGGAAATGTAGCGGAGGAAAGAAACGCAGCAGCGACGAGGCAGAAATTTCAACGGGACGGCGCGAAAGATCGCGTCTGATTTTTTTCTTCTTTCTTTTTGACGAGCGATGCCTCTCTCCCCGCTTTGGATTTCCCCTCTCCTCTCTTTCTCGCTGCTCGAAATTATCAGAGAGCAGACGCGGGATCGAATACCAGGCGCGAACCTTTTGAAGCGGAGTTTCTCCTATAAGGCTTCTTCTTAACGTGGTAATTTATTTATTTATTAATAGTAAGGGGAAAATGAGAGAGAGAGAGAGAGAAAGAAAAAGTGCGTAAGATCATAGAATAATCGAGAAAGAAGACGCACTGTTTTAGGTTATTTCATATTTGATCAGAGGCTGAGAATCGAGATCAAGATCTTTGACAATCCTGTTGTCTATATTGAACACTCTATTTCTAAAAGTTTCGAATCTTCGGAACTTCTTTGAAGTTTCGATATCGAAGTTTGGATTCATAAGCGATTCACATACATACCGGGCAGCGATAAATCAGCTTTAATTCCACTTCTTTACCGCCGCGAGCCTTAAGTCCTTGACCGTGCCGAGATCTTTTTCAGGCCGCGGAGTCACTTATTTATGGCCACGATCGAACTCGTTAACACTCGGCGCACACCGCACATCATCGAGCAGCACACGTTTCTCGGCAACTTTTTACGCGACTCGAATTCCAAATGGCCGTTCTTCAGGGAGGGAGTTAAGCTTTATCAAGAACGATTAAACTTCGTACTCGTATGTGCTCGCTCTTTTTATCTTTTTTTCCCTCTATTTCATTCTCCACGGTACATGTGTGTGTGTGTGTTACGTGTAATACTCGAACCACAGTATTATCAAAATAAAGTAATAAAGATTAAAGATATAATTAATAAAACTACCTGGATCACAGTATTATTAAAATACAACAATAAAAATTAAAATGTGACAATAATTAATAAAAAAATAAGATAACAAGAGTGTAGGTAAATAAGTTAAAAAGTGATTGTTCAATACATGTAAAATTAAGTTTATAGATTTCCTTTTCACGGAATTGCAACAATTTAAATATCGACAGCTTTTCATTGAAAATTAAGAGCTCTTTTCCACACCAGTATATAAGGCGTAAGTACAGCTAATTTTATAATAAATGGAACGAGAAAATAAACAAAAAAATGTATAAAATTTTTTCGTCCGAAGCTCAGTTTTCGAGAAAACCAAGTTTGAGAACTCACAAGTTACGCCACTCTGTTCTTAGTTAAAAACGATATGATTAAAATGACACAACAGGTTTTTGCAAAATGTTGCAAGTATCGCTGGAAATTAACTCTTAATTTATCAAATTACCGAACAATTTCTATTTTGCTTTAATCGCCCAATATTTTACATACTTATATATAGCTCAAGAGAACATGTTCTCATAAATGTCTGGTAAATTTTTAAACTGGATCATTCTCGAAAATCGAGGCCTCGGACGAACAAATTTTCCTTCAAACTTTTTGAACAAACCTAACCTAACTCTAACCTAAACCTAACCTAACTAAACCTAACTTAACTAAACCTAACCTAACTAAACCTAACCTAACCTAAACCTAACCAGGACTACATCAGATGCGGTTGTTATTTACGACCCACCCGGTGTATAATGAAAAATACTCAATTTCGAGTTCATGCATTCATAAGTAAGAGCGTTGACATTTGTCGGTGGGTGGAGATGAAACCTCCGAACCTCTTGAACGATACTCGAGTCAAAGGATCGGATTGGTAGTTTAGGGCATGAAAACATCGAATCGATGGGGATGAAAGGTTGCGTTTCTTAAATGCGTTCCGTTAGTGGTTCCCGCGAGGGTGCTTGTGACGCACATCTACTCGATACATTCTCGCTCGATTGCTTGCCAGGCTATTCGGCTAATTTGAATCGCATCCGAGAAGGGAGATGAATCGCCATTGCGATCGATTCTCCGCAAAAATTCGTTCAGTTTTTTTCACTCTGGGTGAACCGTGTTGGATCAGTTCAGTTTATTTATTCATCTTTCGAAAAGTATTTTTAAATTTCTCAACGAAAATAAATATCTCCTGTTGAAATATGCATAGAAGAAGTTTTCGTCCATTTTTCAGCAAGGTCGAAGTATAAAAACTCAGGAACCATTTAGCAGGGATAAAATTTTGTTCCTTTGGGAAAATGATCTTCAGAATCGGAGAATCGAACGGTCTCTCGAGATTGTCAGAATCGAGGTTTAGTCATCATAAACGAAAAAAAAAGCGAATACAAGTGACAGAAGAAAGATGTACGCGAGTCACAGGGTCGTGCATGATCACTAGATTGCGGATCTTTTTGCAAAATCATATTTCTGAAAATACAGTTAAAAAACCCAAAATTGCACGAAAAATTGTTTCACACGTCAAACATTATATTTTGAACATTTTATGTACATATTTTTCCATGTTATGCACATCCTGTAAATGCAACTTCCCCCGTAAATGCATAAAAATCCCAATGATCGCGGGAAAATCCCGATCACGTCGCGAGAGTCGAAAGAAGCGTTTCAAAGTCGCTCAGAAACTCAGAAAGGACTTTCGTCGGGAAGACGAATTTAATTCAAAAACAATTCAGAAACAGTGACACCGTTCTCAAAAAACATTCGTTTTCACGTGGCGAGAAACACTCCTGCCCCGCGGATTTGCAACAATGGCGAATACGGATAGGTCAATTATCGTTGGTGCGTTCGGGAACGCTGAGGTATTTACCGGTCGAGCCAGGTCGATCGCTCGGTTCAATAAAATTGTCGTTAAGGGAGATATCGAGGTGTAGGCGAGAGACGCGGAGTCGGGCACGTAGCCACCGTGCGCGCCGCTACGAAATTACAAAGCAATTTCGCGGGATATATATTGGGAAATCATTTTGACGCCGATATCGAAAGTATCCATTATACGGTGAACGTTATCGTTACACGAAGACGAAGCTTGTACGGATGATAACGAGAGGAGGGGCGAGAGGGGGGAGGAGGGGCGTGATAACGAGGGTAGTGCCTCTTATCGTCGATCACCTGCCACGAGCAGCTTGATGTAAGCAAGCCTGCGTGATATTATTACGGGCTATATAGGTTTACTCTGGCGGATCTGCGTGATTTTATTGCCCTCGTGTCTTGCCGACTTAATTTGTTCGTCGACTTGGCGTCGAATCGACTGAATGGTAAATTCTACTAGTGAGAAAAAAAAAAGGAGAAGAGAAATATATGCAGTTAAATCTGCAGATTTATTCATTGGCAACAAACGGGGAAATTTCTACGTCCTATTATTACGTGAAATGCTACGTACGAATTTGAAAAATTGTGAATCTTCGTGTATAAGTTCTAAAGGGTGATATCACCCCTTGAAAGAATTGCAAAATTTTCTTTACGACAAAACTCGATCTCGGGAGTAGTAAAAGATAACGAGGAAAGGTTTACACGAAAATTGTGGTTTAGGTTAGGTTTGATTTGAGTAGGTTAGGTTAGGTTTTGAGTAGATATGTTTCTCGTATGTTTGAGAAATTCAACTTTCAGGGGGCAGAGTAATCTAAATTTATAAATATAAATTTTTCAAAAAATTAGTTCAAGAATTAAGTTGTTGAAACGTGCAATAATATAAGTATCATCACTACCTATGTACTGGTATTTAATATGAATACTAGTACTTTGAATGCTGCTTAAATCAAAATTAAAGAACATCTCACTAATCGCATCGTTAGATTAGTTTTACTTTTTCGAATCGTTTCAAATACAGAAATTCAAGATCTCTTGATAAAAAATCGAAATGTAAAAAAAAATAGCTATTGCTCGATATACCAAACAACTTTCGTTTTTCACGCAAACAAATAGTTGGCAGATAAATTTAAACGATACAGTTAAATGACCCGATCTGTGTAACTTACGGTTCAAATGATCGGCCGTGGCGATTCGTTGCAGTCAAGTTTAATGGATTGGAAAATTCGACGAATGTTTCGTTGTAAAAATTATTTTCGTTCGTGTTCGTCGGGTCGTTTTTCTCTCTCTCGCCAAGGAGGGCGAAACTGCTCGAAGGGGCGGCTTGAAAAGAAGGCGCGGAGTAAAGACTCGGTACACTACGCTCGGAAGGAAGTTTGAACGTCGGTAGTTGCGCGTCTAATTAACGAGAGGTTAACCGAGAAATCGTTCGGCGATTGAAAGGCATTGAAATCCGAGCCTGGCCCCGGGCAGGAGGGTCTCAACGCGTTGAAGGATCCCAAACGAGGTCGAAAATTCGACCTAACGACTATCTCGGGGCACTTGGTGAAAAGGATCCGTGGAGTAGTAACGATTCTCAGAAAGTTCAGGCGTCAAATCGCGTGCCTCGCCGCGGCGAAACTTTCCGCGATTATCCAACTTCGACTCGACGTGTCCTCCGACGTGCTTGATAATGTAAAATGACCAACTGTCTTTGGTTTGGCGCCAAGTCGGTGACAAAAAAAGGAAAAAAAAAAAAGAAAAGAAGAAGAGAGTACCGAGAAAGGAGGAAAGTAATTCTGTAATAGCCCGGCTAGCGAAATTAACGATCGCGAATTCTTGGAAGTTCTCGCGTGTCAATGGCACGTTGATCAGCCCGATTGAACGCGAGAGCTCTTTATTGGCAGGCTCGAAAAAACTTCCACGTCCGACGATCACGAAGCAATTTAAGTTCAACGGGAAAATCCATTTCGCTGACGAGAACGGGGAGGGGGAGAGAAAGAATGCGGGCGCAGCGGCGCGTGAAAAATATTATAAAATGTAACTCATTTTTAATATCGCGGGATTTAATAACCTCTGGCGACGTGTCGCGGTCCACTGTCTATTACAGCCTCGTTAATACAAAAGGAGGCTCTCGAGGCCCTTTGCCACCGCCAGGTCGCCGGAAGTGGCCGCTGCTTCAGCGACGCCGCCCTGATATATCGACATCCTCGACCACCCAAGCGAGACGACAGCTACGACGACGCTTTCGGTGGTGTTTTTTAATCGCCAGTCGACGACTCTTCGCCACTCGCGAAATGGTAATTACCATTTGTCACGAGATACTCGTTTCGCTCGCGGCGGCGAGCGTATTTTTTTTAAAAGCGAGTTTAACAGCGGCGATATTGATTTTTTAAAAGCGAAGAAGGAAGAAAATATTCTGTATTTTCCAAGCAAACGGTCGTTGTAAAAATCTTGTTACGCATTGATATTAATAAATAGTTATTAATAATTATAATTTTTAAATCTCGTAATATATTTATTTAAAGGACTAAAAATATTTCCACATAAATTGGCGATTGTGATTTGTACGATTTAACGAGATCTGACATTACCCTCCACAATATAGTAATTCGTAGAGATAAAATATATTACGAAGAAATCAATTGAGAAAAAAAGAGGAATGGCACGTTCACCTCGAGCAACAGTTTTAAACCATGCAACAAAGAATTTCGCGCGTTTCGGTTTCGTTAGTTTCGCAACGCTTGGCAGTCGCGAGAGTTGGAGATCGATCGTTGCCCACCGACGATGATTTCGTTTGCCGCTGGCTTTCGTGCGCAAGTATTTTTCTCCGTTTATTTGTTTCTCCTTTTTTTCCTTTTTTTGTTCCATTTCTCGCGAGTGAATTTTCCCGAAAATTTTAATCCCTCGCGTTACGTACTGATTCGCGGAACGTTGTGTTTTATATATGTATACAGGGTGTCCCATTTTAATCTATAAATGCAATTATGAATTCCGAGATTATTCGTCATTTAAAAAATGTTTCGAACGCATTCTTTTTCTGTTTTGAGAAGGCAGTAATTTGGTCAACACTTATTACAATTAGCTTGTCTCTAAATAAACGCGCATAGGAGATACGAAGTTTACTATTATCTCTTCAAGTATAATTGTGTAATTTTTTTTTACATCAGCCGACGCAACAAATCATTTTCTGTAAAAGAAGATAGTAGAAGATAGAAAAGCTATTAGTTTAGAAGATACTTAAACTTTAATGTGAGAGACGAGAAAGAACAAGAAGAGTATTTTTGTATTTATACTGTTCTTGTCTTTTATTCATAGATTTTATAAAAAAGTATCTCCTAAATTAATGGATTTTAGACGTGTAAAAGTTAATACTCTTTTGTAGAAAACGATTTGCTGCAAAAGAAATTACACAATTATACTTGAAGAGATAATAGTAGCAATCTTCGTATTTGCTACGCATGTTTGTACATACAGAGACAAACTAAGCGTACCAAATTCCTGTTCCAAACAAAAATACATTTGAAATGTTTTTTCAAATGACGAATAGTTTCGCCTATAATAGTTCATTCACACTTGTCACAAAGTTCGCGTTAAATTTCCCAGTATTTTCGCATATTTTATCACTGAAAGTGATTTTAGTGGTGGTAACCCAGAAAATCGGGCCTCTTCAGGTGCAACGCCAATGCAACGAAAATTAGCGATTGGTTCATATAGTTTACCATAGCTCCATCGTGGCAATGCTTCTTTCGCATTGGACGAAGGGCACTTTGCTGTTAAACATTTTCCGAGGGAGGGGGAAAAATGTGCAAAAGCGCGAGGGGGGAAACGACGCGGATCGCTTGCCAGGCATTTTAATATATAGCGACGAAGAGCAGACGCTCTCCTCGAGGAGTCAAGTTTCGGCGGAAGGGTGCTCGACGACGACTACGCCGGAACTTAATCCGGCGGACGGGATCGCGTTGTTTCAGGATTCTGGTTCTAATACGCGCCGCGACGTCCGCGAGGATTGGTCTTTTCCTTTTGCCAAACAACGCCGGCGAAAGAAAGGAAAAAGAAATGGATTCGCCGCTCTTTCGACCTCGGCCTCTTGCCACACTCCTCGCTCCTGCAAACATCCCGCAGTTTTCCCTTCTCTGGAATCCTCGGGCGAAAAAGTTCAAACAGAAACGTCGCTCGATAGCGCGGCCCCAAAGAATTTCGCGACCAACGAAATTTATTAACAACAGCCGTCGCCAGTTTTTTGTCAGCGCGAATTTTTCGCGAAAGTTCTCCGCGTATGTGCGCCGATGGACGTATTTCGCGAAACGTTATTTGCTCGCTGTCAGGCACTCGCAAACAAACGCGTATTTGCCCGTTCATTACATTCATTTGACGACAGCCCGTTTCGACATCGACCTATGCTTTTTTACCTGTTTATTCGCGACTATATGGCTGATTAACTTCCTAGCAGAAATCCAACGTCCGCTTGGTTTTAAGAAGTTCAACTCGAGTCAGCGTTGTTAAACAAAACTCTAGCAGGAGGCCAGAGTTTTTAGGTTATTGGCTGATGAACGACGGTCACGTGTTTGGGAATGGTTCTAACTTCTCACGAACCGTGAAAACTCGTGTAATTTTTTAGCATTTTTCCAACTGCGATTTACAATATTTGGTAGTTCACGGTAGCACGGGTCTGTAAAATTTTTGCAAATTACATTCATTGCAAATGACTTATTACAGTTGCTACGATACTTTTTAAGTACACTATATCATGCAAACATCGTTAGATAGTTAATTTCTTACACTTAAAAATTCTGTTTAAAAATTGTCTGGAGTCACAGTCTCTCAACATCTATTTACAACGTGAACGTGTTCCAGACTCAGCGTGTCAAATTAAGAGTTTTTAGACATTTTTTCGCATCCCTCGAGTACAAACCACTTGTTGTTACAGAATTTCCAACTAGACCCATAAATTTCAATTAGTTTCAAGCGCGAGGAGTTGATTATTTAAAATTGACTTTATTTATCTTTAGATTTAATTGCAAGTTCAGCTTCCTGTATTGTACTCTACTCATCACGAAAGTGAAGAAACCATAGGTCACAACCTAATAGTTCTCTCGAAAAATGGCAAAAAAGTTTCTTGATCATTTAACATTGCCGACGCGTGCGTTCTAACAGCGACTTTATGGTTCTGGACGCGTGGACGTAATGTTTATATTTCGAATAATGTTAACAGTTTTAGTTTTATCACTTGATTAATTAGACTCACGCCGATACTACAACTATAATAAATCAAATCCAAATGAAATCTAATACGAAAATTCCGTAAAATAGACATCCACGTGTCCAGAAACATAAAGTCGCTGTTAGAACTCGTCCGCAGAACTATACAGTCGCGATCTATGGTTCCTTGGAAAAAGTTTCATCTTCATGACGAGTAGAATACAACGCAAAAAGAAAAAAATTTTTAACTTTGAAATTCAAGGTTTTTCATATGTATATTTCCATCGAATATAATAGCTACGGACAAACTTTTCTTTCCACCCTGTACAGAGCAAACTCACGGCTCTCTAAATGTTAAACGACGATCAACAAACGATCGATCGGTACTTTGCCGGCTGAGAGCCGTGCTCTCGATTCAAAATTCTCGCCAATAGGGTTCCTCGATCGTAATCGTTGTCCCAAATTGCACGCAAGCGGCTTCGCAAATAGCTCGAACTATCTCTGCTATCGACGATTTGAAATTCGATGTGGGGGGAGGGGATAGAGCGTCCCGGAAGGGTAATTAGTTTATTTTCGCAGGAGAGCATCGGTGACCCGGTTAGGCGGAATTTCCTCCGTGAATCGTTGACCGGTGTGTATAATATTACGTCACAGGTTGTTAACCGAGATTGCGATGCTCGCTCGGTCGCGGCGAGTAAGTTGAACGCGCGCGAACCCCTCTCTTCGAGAATTAATCGACGAACCTTTTGATCTTCGTTCGCCCCCTCTCCGCGATGCGTACGGGAATTTCTATTCGCTCGTTGCGGCCGCGTTTAGCGTTGTCGAAACGAGCGTCGAGGCTGCAGCTTGGAGAACTCGAGCCGCGGTTCTGGCTTTTGCAGCTCGAAGCAGCTTCACGAAGGTTCGAGCGTTCAGCTGTAAAAGCTGAAGTTCTCATCATTCGAATCTTTAAATTCGGTGGCTCGAACTTTCTGAATGGTGATTGCATGAGCAATATTCTGAATTAAATATGAATTATTAATATTTTTTCTGAATTAAATATGATGGAGTTACAGAGTTGTCACATGTTTGCAACCAAACATGTGTTGTCACATGTTTGTAACCAAACATGAGTTGTCACATGTTTGTGACCAAACATGTGTTGTCACATGTTTGTAACCAAACATGTGTTGTCATAATGGGAAATTACGAAAAACGTATATGAAGAAAGGTCGTAGATATGTAAATATTTCTTCATCAGTTGACAAAGTTAAAAAAATTGAATCGAGTATGCATAGTAGTATGAAAGCTCGTATGGAGAGGAAGAAGTTTGATAGGTTATTAAATGTCACATATATTGATGATTAATTAACCTTAAGAGCATAAGTCTTGAAGCTTTGAAACCTTGAGCATCGTATAATATTAAAGACTCAAAGTCTTTAAGATTGAGCCTTGAAGATTCTGTTCTGCAGATCGCTAGTTGTGTTAATTTTACTAACTTTTTAGCAACGATCGACGTCAAATTGACTTTTTATTTATTTTATTTACTCAATTTGGTCTCTATTTTGTATCGCGAATAAATTTTATTCGCGATTTCGTACGAAAAGATACAAGACAACAAGTGAAAGATACGAATCTCAGAAAAATCTGATTGTAGATAGAATTTTAGAAATATCTGATTTCTAAATTCGAAACGAAATTAAATTGTGACAGGATCATAGACAGAAGACTTTGATTGTCTTTAATTATTTTGCAGATTTCGTTTCATTCAGAGGTTCGAAACGGAAAATCCTGTCACCTACGACAGTTGAACTGTCAGTGCGACGATTGTTTGAATCTCAAAATGTGAAAAAAACCTGCGTTCCCTTCCTTTCTCTTTTTTGCAAATGTAACTCGTTTGAGATTCAAACGGCAGCGTTGCCGCCGGGAATCTCGACGATATTTGCCGACGAGCTATAAATATCGTGTTGCGTTGCACAAAGCAACAACACTCTCCACGCGTGAGCAATAACAGTATCGTTTAGAATATCGTTTAACGGCAAATAATAGTAATTGTACGTTATCGTATCACGCCAACGATCGTCGAGCAGCCACTGGATAGAAACGCGTTTATAGATTGTGGAAATATGACCGTTCATTCGAGTCAAATGGATGGAAAGTTAAAACTGATTGAAATATGAAATTTTGAGGAACGAGAGAAAAGTAGATCGAAGTGTTTGGATTGACTTTCGCAAGAATGTGAATGTTTGTTCTGATTGAAGCGAGTTTGACCCTCCCTTGGTCCATTTCTTCTTCAATCTTGTTCAATTTCGTACATTTTCTCTTGCAAAGTATGTATAAAACGTGGAAGATGACGATACGCAACTGTATAGAAATTTAAATTATTTATTGACAATAAAAGAATTTGCAGATTTAATTGTTTATTATTATTGCAGGCATTGCGTTTTTACCACTGCGCCAAAAATTAAATACCTAGTCGTCAGAATAGGTTGAACGCACGATTGAATAGAGATTTAATCCATCCATTGTCAATAAATTTCCAAATTCAATTATTTTACTAATTTTTTATGACCGCGCCAAATCGATGCCAGGGGGCAAATTGAATCGGGGAAAATGAAGAACGAACGAGGGTTGAAATTTCGAGGAAACTGGCCGATCGAAGAGTATTTGGATTAATTTAAAATATAAACGTCCGTTTGGATTAATAGAATAATTAATAGACGCTCGAAACTGAGCGAATTGAAAATTTTGGAAAATAAAACCGATCGGGGTGTCTAGATTAATTTTCGCGAAATACAAATGTCTGTTTTCATCGGGAAACTCTTGTCCGTCCCTCGTGTTAATTTGACATATTCATTTTTCTCTAAAACGTGTATAAAACTGTCAAGATCACGATGTAAAGTTAGATTACGTGCGATTGAAGAGAAATTTTATCTATCAAATTTAATTAATATCAAAATTAATTCCATTAATTTTTTACGACCGTGTCAATTTGATGTCGAGGGGTAAATTAAATTGCCAAAAAAGAGAAGAAAAGACGAATGTTTCTAACGCTGTGGGATGTCGACGAAACGATTTCGGATCAACGATCTAATGTGCGGTTAGCTGCTAATACGGTTTAAAACACGGTCTGTATATTTAACCGGCCATTCTACTTGGCTGTTTGGCCATTCTCGCTAATTTATCATTTCATCTCCGCTCAGCCGGCTCATCGTCGTTCCATCAGCCGCCGCCGTCGATTGAGCGAGCGGAATTTAAATTACCCGTATAATCCTCGCGCTCGCGTATCGCGGCTCATTAAAATTACACCGGGCAGATTTATTTCCCGCACGTTTGACGGATGGCCTCCCGATCAATCTCGGACGCTCGCGATAATTACGAATGCAAACATTTCGACTCGTGAAATTTTAACTCTGTCCCCCTCCAGATTGCGATGCGTACCGCTCCAAGCAATGGGTCTCTCGCGTTACGCGATTGTTTGTTGTAATGTGTGAAGTAGTTGGTGAAAGTTGAGTTGCCTCGCTCGTTAACTAAACTGCTAAAAGGGAGAAATTCGTCGAATCCGCGCACCATGGAGGGAATCGAAATCATCTGCCGAAACTGAGGCTCGAGTGAACTCGAGAGCGGGCGCTTTCGAGGAAACGAAAAAACGAACAAAACAGAGGGGGGCAAAAAAAAAAAAAGGGAAGAAAGAAAGATAAAGGGAAAGGGAAAAAGGAGGAAATGGGGCGAACGGTTCGCAAATAACAGGCGGGAAAAGCGCGGTTGATGGTCGAGGGTGAAGCGTGAACGAGGCTGTCACATTCAACGCAACAAGGGGCGAAAAGTCAGTGGAGTCGATCTCGGGGGGGCGCGGCGCGACTAAGCGTTCGGGTCTAAAAGCACGGCTCTGGCCTTTTGATCGCCAGGCTATTTTCTTCCGGTGGTGGATCACTCAGCGTTCCGCGCCACCGATTTTCCAGGTGAATTTACCGCTCGAAATCAGCGGTTTCCTCGGAGGACGACGGCGTTTGCCCGGCAAGTACGGGCGAGCATAGGCGCGAAGGGGGGCCGAGGCCGGCAATTAAGTTAGCAGCCGATTCTAGCAGCTCTGAAGTCCCAAAGTTTCATAACCGAGCCACGGCTGCCGTCCGGTAAATCTGTTAGACCCGTGGCAGTCCGCGCGGCAGTCTGGCAGGACCGAGAGGCACGTCGACCGTGCCGGATCTCGTAATTTCGCCGATACGCTCGTCCGGAGCGCGCGGGCAATTTAAATCCTCCCGGAGACCAACCGCTACAGTCTCTATTCCCACGAGCGACCAACTTTACGAGAGGATAACGCTTCACGTGATACGAAACCGGGATCGCGCTAACTCGCCATGTTTTACCAAGTTTTCGTTGTTCAACGCGACTTTTTTCTCCTGGTATTGGGCTAAATTTTGGTAAAACGTTTGCTACCTTTTTCTCTGTTTATCGCTCCAAATTATGCTCTCAACTTTGCGTATGATCGTATTCACCTTTCTGCAAGTGAAATTCATTTTCTAGCGAGTCGAGTTTTCCTACAAATTTTTTAAATTCGTTTGTTATGATACGTTATATTCGTTTTATTTTAACAATTTTTTGAAAATTTGAACAACAGAGACCACCAACAAAAAATAAATACACTGTTATGTGACAATACGCTCTTCTTTCGTCGGATTGTTCGGTAATTCATCGTTCACACGAATTAAGCGCTCAGGTAGTCAACCTGTGTGTCGAAAGCCCCGTTACACACAGTGATACACAGAAATATACGCGTGTTTGAAAACCACGTCACTCGCTCGAATCGCCGGCGCGAGTAATTAAAACGAATTCGTCGGATTCGTCGGGAATCTCCGGCGGCGTCCGACTACAAAGAGAATTAATTCGGACAAGATGGATCGTAATTCCCGGAAAGCGTTCTCCCTCGGAGACGAGAGGAGGAGGAGGAGGAGGAGGAGGAGATGTTCGTGGCCGCGCGAGGACGTGCACGAAAGGACGAGAGGATGAGAGAGCCAGAAGAGGGCCAAGCGCGCGGCGCGGCGTCCCGGACGTTCGGTCGTAAAGCTGCGCGTATCCGGTGCCCGGTGCACACGAACGTGGGTCCTTGCCACGTGTAGCTACATCGGATTACCAGCGGAGTTCCGATGCGTTCGGTGTCGGGATTTGTTGAAGTCCCGCCAACACACGGATTCGGCCAGGGTTTGTAATATGGGCGCGCATATCGCAGGTTTCACGGGTCGACTGTCAAACCGTACCAGCTCAAGGGTTTCCTCTGTCTCCCAGCCGGCTCCTCCTCGGTTTCTCACCCTCCCCCTATTTCTCTCTTGGTGACCAACGTTATTACGGTTGTTCGACCGGTACTGGGTCGCACTTTGGACACCATCGCGGTTCTCCACGGTCGATTCTTTACGGCTTCTCTTCGTAGCCGAGGAAACTATCCGCTCTTTGGTCAACGATTCCTCGGGCTTTCGAGCTTTAGGCGCTGTTTTTCCAAGAAATGGCAACTTTAATTAGAATCTCAGTCTCGCCGATTGCGCATTTATATCGTCAAATTCTGTTTTTTAATTTCCTCTGGAACACCATCTTCAAGTGTGGTTATAAGAAAAAAACACTTCGAGGATTCTACAGTTTGAAGTTGTTTGATCACAGTTAGTTTGAGGTATTTACAGGATTGTAATGAATAATTGCTTGGTACTTGATTGCAGATATTTATGAATAGACTACGGAACTTTATGCATTTTTAAATTTTGCTGGTGGAATGGAAACTAAATAGAAATGTATTTTATCCATTAATATCCGTGAATATTATAACAAATCCTATACTGTTAGATAGTTTGTATATTTTTCCATTTTTTTTACCATTGAAAGTGATTTTAGCGGGGGTAACCCGGAAAATCGGGCCTCTTCAGGTGCAACGCTAATGCAACGAAAATTAGCGATTGGTTGATTTGGGTCACGTGATTTGTGAGGGGGCGTGGGGTAGACCTCGAGTAGGAGGCGTTGTCTGGTACTGAACGATCGCGCCTGTAATTCGTTTTCTATCGATTTAAATGTTTGCGTGTCAATAAAATTTTATGGCAAAAAAGTCGTCTTCATTTCCTAGTGTCCAAAACAGGTGTTTCTGAGCCTTTCAGTGAGACAAATCGTACTGGGGTACAAATCGTGCAGTTTTTTTTTCAGTTTCTAGTTTTCTAGTATACATAAAATAGCCGCAGTGTATTAATGAGTTAGTAAACGAAGTGATTAAGAAATTGTACAATTCTGATACTAAAACACACTCTGATGCTGAAATAGTTTTCAACAGCATTTAAGGTAGTCGCGAACGTAGGAAAGAAAAGTTCGTTTTCACGCAACGCCGCTTATCCTTAACCTCGATCTAGTCCAGGTTCAACCACTCTTATTCCTGTCTCTACCGAAAATTCAATATTCACGTGTGACTTTGACTATAGTCTGTGTGTGTGTGTGTGTGTGTGTGTGAGTTTGTTCTCTTCGAAGATAATTTTACATCATATAGCGAACGAAAAAGTGAGGATATTTTTTTCTCGAAAATTGTAGAAATTCAAACGCGCATAAAAACGTATAAAAATATCTTTTCTAGAATTACTTAATTGATGTTCAAAACTTGTTGCGATTTCCTTGAAAATGGAGCAAATCTCTAAAGGAGATTCTCCCTATTCCGAAATTCTGACACGTAAATTCAAAACACCCTGTGTAATGTAACAAACTGGTGGATCATTTCGAATCCTCTTTCTTCCCCCTTTCACTCGATCGCGAGCCAATCTCATTTAACATCTCGTTAACAGATTTCTCGCCACGGGTATTAACTCTTCGGACAGTCTCGCCACGGACGATGCAAAGCACCGCGTTTTCACTCGCGAAGCCACGAGTGTATCGTCGTCGGCTAATTTTGATAGCGTGCTCGTGGTAATTAAGCCGGCGCGCGACGCGCCGCTCTCAAGAGTCGACGATTTTGAATGAGCCGGGCCGTGCCGCTTTCGCGTTCGTGGCAACCGTGCCCGGAAATGCCAACTAACTCCAACCGACGAACGTCGTTACAAGGAAATTAACCAGCCAGCTTCACCCTGTTTTGCGTTCACCCTGCCTTCTTTTCTTCTTTCTCTCTCTCTTTTCTTCCTTTTCTTCCTTCATGTCTTTCAACGCGACGCCATGTTGTTTCTCTTCAGAGATGAAATTTCTGCGCTAACGTGATTGTTTCCGCAAATACAAGAAGTTCTTCCTCGTTTCACGCGATTTTTCGTCTTTTAACTTTGACAACGATAGACTTTGATACGTATCAAAGCACAAAGCGTAGAAGTTCAATAGCGACCTATGAGAACGGCGAAATTTTTTGTCAGTGTGCATTTTGTCAGAAAGTATATTGAAATAATCAAAACACTGGGTGGCACCACGTTAAACCAATATTATTATCACTGAAAGTGATTTTAGTGCAGGTAACCCAGAAAATCGGGCCTCTTCAGGTGCAACGCTAATGCAACGAAAATTAGCGATTGGTTGATTCGTGAGGGGGCGTGGAGTAGACTTCGAGTAGGAGTGGCGTTGTCTGGTACTGAGCGATCGCGCCTGTAATTTGTTTTCTATCGATTCAAATGTTTGCACATTAATAAAATTTTATGACAAAAAAGTCGTCTTCATTTACTAGTCGGAACAGTTGCTTCTGGGCCTTTCAGTGAGACGAATCGTACTGAGGTACAAGTCGTGCAGATTAATTGAAAATGCGAGGTAAAACCCTCGCGATACTTCGAATTGTGAACGAATTATTTAGAGGGAATATTCGTTTCGAAAAGTAAATGCCCTCTCAGTTGTTTCCCGCCTTGACTTCGAAAACATCGTGTCCACAATATTCGCGTAATGTAAAATTAACCTACATCGTTAAAGTTCAATGTTGCGTCAACGCGGCTATTGTATCGTACCAAGCTCTGTATCGTTTTTTTTGTATTGAGAGAGAATATTTGTCGATTATTATTTGTCTTGCGTGTTGGTTTTAGAATTTTATGAAACCACGAGAAGTGGAAATATTTACACGTGACATCATTCGCGTTAGCCTGCGAATGTCAAAATTTCATTCGAATTCAAATTTTCGTAACACGAGAAAAATGTGATGAAATAAAATTCAATGTAAATTCTATCTTGATCGATCGTACCTGACGTCCTATTTCGTTCGATTCGTTAAAATTTACATTCAAAATTTCCTATTCTTCTATTTCCCTTCTTACATTCAGATTTTATTTTTTTGCAATCGCACGAATAAAAGAGTGTCTGCGAAATTTGCAAAATGTGAAAATCCGCGGTTTAATTACGATTAATCGTCGCTTGCTCCTTCGCACGGTACACGGTGTATTTTTCTTTTCGAAGGACACAAATCTCGTTTGAAAATAGTCGCCAGGGACTTGTTGCGTTGTCGAATGTCCGAGCGAGGAGAACTTCCCCGCTCTTTTTCTTCTTTTTTCAACCTTTTTTTTTTTCATCGCGATGAATTTGCAACATCGCGTATCCGGTGAGCGATTACGGTTAAAAAAAGAGCCAAAAAAAAAAAAAAAAAAAAAATTGACCTTACCGAAGGCTCTCTCATATTTTTCGCCGGGGGAACGAAACACACGCGCCACGTTCCATAGGTCGGCCAAAAATTCCCCCGTTTATTTTTCGATCGCGATGGAAGTTTCATCGACGCCAAAAAGCAGCCTCGCACTCGAATACGTGTACCAGTGCTTCTCTCTCTCTCTTTTTCCCTCCCCTCTCTCTCTTTCGCCCCGCCTGCTTTTTGCCATGTTAATACTTGGACTGCATGGAAAGTTTACGAGAGCGTTAAAAAATAGCGAGCGCCGCTCGCCGTCGGGGTTTTTCCAGACCTTCGAAATCGCACGAATTGCGAATGCCAGTTGGAAACTGGGGGGTGGTTCATATATTTTTGAAACGTCGTTCGCTGTTTGTCGCGGAAATTTGTCCTCTCTCCCATTCTTTCCCCGCCCCTCCCCCTCTCTTTCTCTCTCTTGTTTTTCCTGTTTCGCGTCTATTTATAAAGTGCAAACACGTGATACTTTTGTTTGCCGCGTTTCATAAAGAGTTTCCCCCCCTCCGTTTCTTTGTTTGTCAACGTCGGCGGGCAAAGCTTGCGCGCCGCGTCAGCTTCACAGAATCGATCGCGTCTTTTCCTTTCTTTCCGGCTCGACGGAGCCGTGACTCCTTTATTTACATGCCTCCTCTCTCCAAAAACTGCGCATCATCCCCGTGACTCGAAACCACCGACGGCACGGTTTCCTCCGCGGCCGAGGCACGTCGCCGCATTGTCCGTGGAAAAGCCGCCGAGTCTCCGCGACTAATTTCTCCCTTTCACTCCTCTGGGCTTTCGAAAAGCGTCGAAAAATTGTTCCGGGCTACCCACGAGGTTTTCACTGTTGAGCTGTGCAATAAATTCGTTCGCACTGTCAGTGTCAGTCTGTGTGTGTATGTATGTATGTATGTGTTTGTATGCGTGTGTGTGTGTGCGTTGAAAGAATCGAGCAACTTTGAAAGTCTCGTCTCGTCCTCTTATCAAAGAATTCCATATGTTTCTAAATTCCATGTCGAATCATACAATTGTCACTTATGAAGAGCATCTTTCTATAAACATAAATCAATCGCTCATCAATTCCAAGTCCTATATTCTCTGCAATGACAACTGATTCTTTCAACACTTTACCAATATTGCGTATCGTTGCGCTATATTTGAAATATTCACGGCGTTCGTTTTTCTTTTCTAATATTTATAACTATAAGCAACATACGTTCCTTCATTCGCCCGGATGGATTATGTATTTTCAAAAACGTAATACCAAGAGGCGAACGAATTCATTACGCGATCTAACACTATTATACATTGTATCGCAATGTGATATACAATGTATAATACGTCATACAACGTTATACAATCAAATCTTCCAAAGAGAGTTTTCAGCAAGTACAAAAGTCTTCTTGCAAAAAATTCACTTCACGTTTAAAATTCAAAGATGGAGCCGGATCGTCGCTGCATCGTTGATTTTATCGTTAATAAACCCGCGATACGGACGGCTTTATTAGGTAGTATTTATTCACCGTCTAAACGTTGCATTATTCAGCGGAAACGCTCTCTCTTTGCTTTTCTTTCCGCCTTTCCATCCACTTTCTGCATCTAAGAACAAGCGAAAAGCACTCGGCTCGAACCTTCCTGTCGGGATTATGCTTTTTCCATCCCGCCCTCCTTTCCCTTTCTTTCTCTTTCACGTCGTCGTTTCTTCTGCTTGGGCTTCTGGTTGCTCTGATCATAACTGCGCCATAACGGAACCTCTCTCTCTCTCTCTTCGAAACTTAAATAATGTAAGTCTGTAGTGTGCACCAAAATTTAAAGTCGTCGGTCGTTGTTGCGCAAAAATTTAAAGTTACGCGAGAATTTTCTGTTGTGTGTGCTACTTATAACATGGATGTCAAATTAATAACAAAGATTTTTTATACATCTTTCGCATCCCTCACGTGTGGACAATTTATTATCTCAGTTAGTTTCGAGTGCGAGGAGTTCTTTCTGCACAGAATAGCAATTGGCTGTGACAAAAACCAAGGTTTTTTTTGTGTATCAGAAGTGTATCGTACAGGCAATGGGTGTAGGAGTATCAAACCATGTATATTTGCCACTCCTAGCACCCTCTTTAGATCTATTTTTGCTTTCTAGATGCTTGATTAGTGTGTTAAATTACGCAATACCATTTTTGATCTTTTTAAACAATATTATTAACTGTGATGCTTCACATTTATGACGATTTATTCCCACATCAGTGGATAGTCTTTCAACAAAGACACCAGTCGACATCAGTTGAACAGCCACGTTAGAAACACGTGATTTCATTTCGTCAGCGTGCACTTTGTTTTCGGCTGAATTCGAGGCTGATAGACGCCTGCTGGAACAGCAGATGGTTTAAAAGACCAAGGTCTGCGTCTTCGATGTATTTGCAAAGCAAAGGTTCGCGGGCTAGACGTCGCGACGCGTCTTTGTTTTCGCACTTTTCCTACCATGAGGCACACGTCTTTTCCATTGTTCGACGTTCTTGTCTTTAGCCGGCAGTTTGCCGTTCTCTCTGCCCCTTTCAACGAGTTCTTCGATTTGTCGCACGTAACGGTGAATTTTGGAGAATTCATACTCACAGTCAAGTGACATAGTTCGAAAAGAGTTATCTCGTGTAATTATGATGTTTAGACGTAGAAATTAATTCAGTGTCCTTGCACTTCTGATTAGGGAATGAAGATGACTTTTTTGCCATAAAATTTTATTGATATGCAAACATTTGAATACAAAACAAATTACAGGCGCGATCGCTCAGTACCAGACAACGCCACTCCCACTCGAGGTCTACGCCACGCCCCCTCGCGAATCACGTGATCCAAATCAACCAATCGCTAATTTTCGTTGCATTAGCGTTGCACTTGAAGAGGATTACCTTCGCTAAAATCACTTTTAGTGATAAAGAAATTTCCCGTTGAATGACAGCCAATAAGTAAATGGTAAAAAAGGCACCGTATTAATTCTTTCCTCACTTCTTTTCTTTTTTTGCTTATTGCTCCGTTTCTTATTTGTTATTGCTTCGCTCCAAGAACTGTATAAATAAATTAATTAATTCTAACAAGTAATTTAACACAATATTGCAGACAATGACAAAGAGAACTTTCAGTCAGAGGGGGAATCTGAAGAATCTTTTAATATCGAATTCCTTTTTCTTCTATCGCGGCGAAGTTTTTTCGCGAATTTATTTCGGGAAGCATTCTCCCTTTTCTCTTCTTTCAGAGGCAAACCCAAGGAAATTGTGGCGTTTCAAGTCCTTGCGTTTCACAGTCAGCCTATAGATCGTCCAGAATAAAAACAGGGAGCCATTATCAGGTGATTGATGGCGAGGGTGAAGCTACGGGAGGGAAAAAAACGATCGGCTCTCTCGTGTACGCGACCAGTAGCCTAGCGTTCAAGTAAATACACATTGTTGACTCTCGCTGAGGGATTGTTTTGCGTGGTATTTTTCGAGCCAGACGGTCCACCCACCAGCACGCGATACTCGATTGCTACTCGATTCGTCGCTTTCGGCTGACTCATTCCGGATTTTCAATCGTCGAGTCTGCGTCAATCGTCTCCCGAACATTTTAATAAACTTTCGCACGTGTCTCACTTAGAATCTAAAAATGACTGTACTCGATCTGTTGCAATCTTTGTGAAATTCGGTTCAAAGCTTGAAGCCCCTAATTTCGAAAAGGGTTGTCTCGTGTCCGTCGGTCATTTTGTTCCAAGATAAGAAATCGCAGCCACTTTTCTTCTCGAAAGTACCATAAATTGTCGTAGTGTGTAAAAACATTGAAAAATTTTTGTCACGATTTAATCTACCTATTTATAACGACCTCTTAAAACTTCGTTTCATCATTTCATCGACATTATGTTCGTTTTTGCCTTAAATAGAATAGTGATACAAGGAGTTCCAATCTGGAAATCCATTGTAGATTTAATATTAAATAAATTTTTTAATTTATCTTTATTAAAAAATCATACAATTGAAATTATCTGAACTTTAATACCAATATTTATTTTACTAATAATTTGTTACCCGTCATTAAAAATTTTATATTTTATCGATGAAATATTTAATCCTGATTTTTCTATTAAAGCAACTAGTCATCTAATAATCCAGTATCAAAAATCATAATCAACAACAAATGTTTAAGATTCATTGAGAAAGAGAATATACGTTCAAAAGCCTCATCGGAGGTCATTCTCATTCTCAATCGCCAACTTTACTCGTATCTCCTGTCTTTACCAAACTTCTGCGTTAGGATTAAAGGCAATTGAAACCAGTCTCATTTATTTTTCTAGAACTTGACACTATCGTTCAAGCGGCAAATATTTAGGTCTCGGTTCTTCATGCCGGTACCGTCTCGACAAACTTCTCGAGATCCTCAAGACCCTTAAGATTACGTGGCTAAGTGTCCAAGGCTCGTAGAAAAAGAGAATATTTTCGTATACGAGTCACGCTGAAAGACACCCTCGGAGCCCATTGTCATTCCGAATCTTCAACTATCATAAGCCTGTATCATTCACTCTTTGATAAACTTCTGCATTAAATCGCTCCTGAATTCTTTAATAAATTTCCGTGTCGGGATTAAGAGTGAACGAAACGTGTCTCGTTTATTCTCCTACGAGCTAACATCTAAACGTTCTAAATTAAAATCCCCTGAGTCATCTAAGACTAACAATAAGAAGCTGAAATATTTTCTAAACGATTTACCCTATAAAATGTGTTAGACAAAAGTTAAATGGTTTCGAGAGGAGAATTTTAATTGATATAATTACTGTTTTTTAACGACTTTTGCATAGAAGGTGTTTGGAGATCAAGTTTGCCTCTTTTTCAGTTGTGAAATCATATATTTTTTAATACAACAATCGATTCAGTTCATCGCTCTCTATAAACAAAGGTACTAAACTATTTATACCGAAAAACCATTAGTTCAGGAGATATTTTAATTAAAATATGCAGCGTAATTAAAGTATGTAATGTAATACCTGCAATGTAATTTGGGTTTTTATGCATTTCTGGGAAATTTAAATATAAAAAATTGCACAGAATACACGTAATGCGGAAAAGGAATATTCAAAGTGCTTTTTATAATATTTGATAGGAGAAGCAATTTTCCGCGCAGGTTCGACTTTTTTTAAATTATATTTCCAATTCCAATACTTTGCATAAAATAATTGATTAATAATATTTTGCCTAGTAATGATTGATTGGATTACAGTATTATTGTACTATTAACTCATTCGACAATACTGCTAAAATAAATTATGCAAGTTCACGTTATATTTTATGAATAAAAAATTCACAGATAAAGTTTGTAACAATAATTCAAATGGATGCATAAAAATTTACAAAAAAAGAAAAAAAAAAATTGAATACAATTAAAAGTTATATTTCAAATTATGAAACAGTAAAGCTCTTAGAATAAGAAAATTTTATTTTACTTCCTTTGCCTATTTTTGTAGAATAGCCTCCTGTTAATTATTCTTCTGCGTCGCGATTAGAATTAGCTAAATTATACTTGATAATTATTACTTGATAAAGTAAAGGCTTTAACGAGCAAATTTTGTTCTTTCTTCTCGTACTTCTGAGACACCCTGTACGTTGAATGTAAAATAAAGGTATTTATTGTTATTGAGGATTCTCGATGGCTCGATGAATCCTCCACTAGAATTTTGGACTTGGCCAATATAAATCACTGTTGATTTCGCACGACACGTCTCTGATCATCGGCCAAAGCGAGTCGCCCGGTTGGAAAAAGTGTAAAATTGAAATGTAAAATTCGCAAACTCTGCCAATTCTTGCAGATCGCCCTGACGATTGCGTCCTGTCGTCCATCTGCAGGGACAGAGTTCCCAATCGCGCGATTAATCCCGACTTAATTGTTAACGAATAATCCGCGGCAAGCGTCGAACACCGAGAACAAAGAGGTTTGACGGCAGCTCGGCAAAGCGGGGGCCACCTCCTCGCCGCGTAATTTAGGGATCCGTCGCGTGTATGAGGCAACGGCGAATTAACTCGCTCGCTCGCTCGATGGCTCGGTGGCTTGCGCGTCAAATGCAAAACGCGACAGTTTCCTCCTGTTTATGCTCCCCTTCGGCCTTTGTGTGTACATTCTTCGGCAACGGGCGTCATCTTCCTCGCTGCATGTGTGTGTGTGTTTGTGTGTGTGCATTCGAGTATACGAATGGGTTACGGACGACGTTTACGCGACTCCCTCCAAAGTCTGGCGGTTAATTTTCTAGTCGTTCCTCGCCTCTCTCCTCGTCCTCCTCCTGAACTTGAAGGGAAAGCTTCGATCGGCAAAAGGGAAGCGAAATCCTGGCCCTCGCGACGAAAGAACGCGTTATTGGGGTTTCACGTTATTTGACAGTTTGATAGCAGCGGGTTGGGAGAGATCGGCGGTTTATGGCAAGAAGTGGTCGATAATCGACGCGAAGCTCACGCGGTATAAATGTAAGACAGTGTGTAATTTAAAGTGGCTGGTAAATTAATCATTCTTCGTTGCATGTTTGAGCACGGTTTTACGGAGGTACGGCTAGGTAGAGATCCAAGATTCAAGTACGCAGCCGCTTTGCGTCCACCTCGTCCTTCCGTGTTATATAACGGGGTGCGTTAATCCTAAGTTCCGGCGCCGGCGACGTAAGTGCGAAATTTCCATCTGAAAAATTAAAATGCAAAGGAGAGTTCATAACGCGATGAGCGGCGCGAGCTTTTGTTCGCGTGTTCGCGTCGTTGCGAAGTAAGAAAATTTTTCTACGAAGACCTCTTTCTGGTGATTTTCTGGGGAAAAGTTCTGGTATTAAAGTGTTAAGTAGGAGATCAAGAGTTGAATAAGCGGAATCTATCCAAGTTTTTCGTATTTTGGATCGGAAGATGTCTTTTAAATGTCTTCTAGGCATTAAATATAGGTATTAAATATATATATTAAATAAATAGTAAAATATATTAAATAAATAGTAAGAGTTCTAGTGATTTTCTGGGGAAAAATTCTGGTGTTAAAGTTTCAAGTAGGAGATAAACGGAATCTATCCAAGTTTTTCGTATTTTGGGTCGAAAGATATCTTTTAAATGCAGATATTAAACATAGATAATAAATATATTACATTAAATAATAAAATCTCTATGAAGAATTTTGGCGATTTGCTGTGGAAAAATTCCAATGTTAAGCTGCAAATTGTTAACTTAAATTGTACAATGTTTCAAGCAATTAAAAAATGTTGTTTCAAACAAAAGTTGTTGCGTTTGACATCAGCTACAAAGAACTGTCAAAAAATATTTTTTTAATAATAAAATCTGTGAGTGTATCGGCTTTGTCATGTGTGTGAATGTGAGTGTAGTCTGTGGTACAGTTGTGTAATATGTATACGCGTGTCGTGTATGGCATGTTATGTATTGTTTCTGGTCGATAGAAGTCATTCGTAGAGGAGAAACCGCGGTGTGAGGATCTATAGAGAATCGTACGAATCGTACCGGGGTACAAGTCGTGCAGTTTTTTCAATATTTACCGTTCGATGGATTTAGCCGAGCTTCCCTCTGATGACAATATCGAGCTCACGAGTCGTGATTTGAATTCGAAGAATATCAATCCTTCGACTCGATTAACACAAATTACACGTAACGCGATGTAACGAGCCACCATGTAACGAACGCTCGCGTAAGAAGATCGGAAAGAAAGTGGTACGACAAGGGGTTCATAATCGTAGCCGCGTTGCATTTATGCGGCGTTAGAAGACGCGTGAAAAACAATCGTTCACGGGTTTCAGCCCCATCTCCACGAGCGGAAAGCTCCCCGTTCGCGAATCAGCGTGTAACAAACGAGGAAGAAGAGAATTAATCTCTCGGAAAGGTTCCGTCGTTAAACAGACGCGCCCGAGCTTACCAGGAGAGAAAGGAGAAACGACACTGAAGAGAGAGATAGCGTGTGTGTACGTGTGTGTGAGAGAGAGAGAGAGAAAACGAGAAGAAAGATGTTGGTCGTTGGTAGTTGGATAATAGGTATTTGCTTTGACGATCGCTCGGAGTCGCGAGTTTGAATGGTTGGTGATTCTCGCGAGAGCGAGCTTTCACGGTATTAAAACGATCGCGCGTGTTTGAAACAGAACGAAAGAGAGATAGAGAGAGAGAGAGAGAGAGAGAGAGAGGGACGGTTTATAACGCACGCGGTTGTTGCCGCGTCATTCAACCGCCCGTTACCGTCGACATCTCCCCATCGTCGAAATACGACGATTCTTCGCCTCGGGATCGAAACTTTTTCACGCATTCTGCCGCGTTAATTCCACTGCTAAGGGTGAAACAATCGCGCGCGCCGCCACGTTCCGCGCCGGACGTCGCGCGTCTTGTTTTCGGCGCTCCCGCGTATCGACAGATTTGACAGGGCGCGGTTGCTCGTGTTCGCCGTGAAACGCGGCGGGGGGGAAAGGCGCGCGCGATCGACAGTGGCTCGATTGAAAACTGTCCGCGTGATGGCTGAATATTTACATCGGTGGTCTTTGTTGCGTTTGAAACATGCGGTCTCGCGGAGGTCTTTTTTTTTTTTTTTTTCCAACCTGGTTTGTTAAATCGTTTATTATTCACTACCGATGCGGATGTTCCGTTGAAACACCGTTCGTTTTTTCATCTTTTCTTCCAGTACCATGGTAATGGTGCCTGGTTTCGTTACCGTTGTCCAGTGCGTCGTGGTAAGAAACGTGGACATTTTTACTATCGTGACTCGTTACTCACGAAAGAATAACCCGCTTCAAAGGAAGTACGTAACTTTTATAACAAGTTTCATTGTCGTTCAACTGGAACGCGGATGAATTAGCAGCGAAGAGGGTATGGGTACGGCTTTTCAATAAATACGGTGGGAGAGAATGATATTGGCACGTCTTTGTGAAAACAAACGGCACATTAGCAAAATCGTCCAGCTTTCTCCATTAAATGGTTTCACTACGTGCAAACGTAGCAGTGGCAATTTCCAATAATGAGTTGTGCAATAGTGAATTATAAGAAGTATAAAAATTCGAGAATCGAACGATACACTTGTGAATACATTGCAAGAGAAAACCAATACCTTCTCGATACATTGTGAATTCAGAAAATGGACAACAAACAGTGTGCACGAACTTTCCTTTTTCTTAGAGTGCACTCTCAGACATCGTTTAAGAAAGGAAAGACGCGAAAAAGCGAGATTTCCTGGAATTGTGGCTTTCATAAATCTGGGAAGTCAGGCGAAATATCGCTCGGCGAGGAGGTGTCAGGATCTGTCACGCGAATATCCCCAACGGATGCATATATCCCGCGGCTGTTTGAAAATTATTCCATTCAAGGAACAATAACATATAAACGGATCCTCTGTGAAACGTACGTCCCGCATGATGTTTGAATATGCTTTCTACGATATCTAGCCCTGTCTACCGTAAGATCGACCCTTCTGCGTCCGACTCTGATACGTCGAGACCCAGCGCCGTAACTGATCGAATCTTTGCCAGTTTCGTGCTTAGACAATGAAACGTTTTCCTAAAATTCCAACGTTTCTAACTGTGTACATATTTGAGAATTCGTGATCGATAGATTTAAAAAAATCGGCGCGTAGGAAATTTTAAATTCGTGAAGAGTAGCAGGAAAATACGTACATGCAATAGTATAGTAAACAATGATGAAAAATTGACAGTTCACTTTGTAGTGACATTTTTAAGCGTAAATTTTTCGAAGACAATTTCGCACGAGCGAGCGAGAAAGTAAGGATACATTTCCCTCGAAAAATTATACGAGTTCAAACATGTTCAAACGAGTTCAAACATCTCTGAAAAGACCCAGAAAATTGTGACTAGATCCAACGTTATTTCTTTTTTCATGATTAAAATCATTATGTTTTCTTTATGTTACAAGTACCAGGATTGAACGACAAAAGTTCGAGAAATCGTAATTCCAATGTTCAAAGTTCAAAAAAGAAAAAATCGTACAGGAAGGAATGTCTGTAAAAAGGAAAGTCGATTCTTCAAAATGATGAATTGATGGTGGATCCAATAAAAGTTCTTTGATGTTTCGCTCACTTTGGAATTTTTACAATTTTCAAGAAGAGAGTCATCTTTGTGAAGAAACGAACCCAGAACTGCCAAACTCGAAAATGGTAAAACTTTAAAGCCCAAGATTGGATTGTTACGTAATTTTGTTTTACCACGTTGTAAGTTAGTTACTAGTTTTTATCTTCTTCACTGCAACACGAGAGAATATATAAAATATGTAAAATGTTCTATAATACTTGGAGCTACTTCCATTTTTAGCAGCTCACATATAGCCCAGAAATACGATTTTTCATAAAAATCCACAGTCCAGTGATCGACGAGCGCTGGGTTTGCCATGGTTGTCGCCAGTGGGGGAACGGGGTTACAGGAGCTCCCCGTACAAGTTTTGGGAATAGCTAAAATATTTTCGGTGCATCGTTGTATCTCAAAGCAGCCGGCGTATTCGCCGGAAGAATTTCCTTGGAAAATTCGCCGGGAGTACGAAATTCGTAACCCGCCAGCTAGAACAACGCCGGTTTCAGTTTCACTTGTTCGATCACTCGACTACTCGTCCGTGCTCTTTCTTCCTGTCCCCATTTCGACTCCCGAACGGTCGCAACCCAGACGAGACAAAACGAAAAGAGGCATTCACTTCCTGGTTTTCGTTCCGTTTGCTCAAACTCTCGCTACATACGTATTTAGTCCCTTTGACGCTAAAACGATTTAACATGTCATCGATTTAACATCGAGCGCTCAAAGGCGAGAGTTGGTTATTCCGAGTTAGACGTCAAAAACTTGATGATCGTACTCTTTCTCTCTCCTTTCCTTTATTTCAGGCAGACAATAATATCGTTGTACCATCGCGGTCGTCTCTTTCATCGAGCATTGTACTCGTACACTGCGTACCAATGACAACGAAAAATTATTTCAATTTGTACAAAGCTCGATTGATAGAAAAAGATCGTACAACGATTCATTTGCGGGTGGAGGCTTTGTTTCGACAGCTCGTCAGCTCGTTTTTCTTTTCAAAGATAACTTCTAAATGAGAAATTGAAAAAATTCAGACGTGTGTAAAAACATTGGAAAATTTTCTTTGTCGCTAATTGTAAGTGTCCTCTTTGAAACACGCTGCATGATGATCAAACTCTGAACATTAGGGTTAGGATTTCTTGAATTTTTGTCGTTCAAACCTGATTTAATAGAATGGTGAGTTTTGTGGGTACTTGATTTTTCGAGATCGTAGTGGATTTAGTTGTGAAAAATTTTTTTTAATGTCTTTGTACGTGTTTCGAATTTTTACAATTTTCGAAATAAAAAGTATCGCATCAGCTACGTGATGTAAAATCACCTTTGAAAAAGAAAAAACGTTAAAAAATTATTTTTTGTCACTAGATCAGCAAAACTTATTTTTTGCCACCATCGTCTTAAAGATCGAAGTCCTTAAAATTTGTGGTTTATTATTTTTAATCATTTAATCGACGAAAATTCAAAAAGTTCCAACATTTCGTCATCTCGATGTTCCAAGTTCAATAAAATGATTAAAAAAATCGTCCGATTCTTGAAACGAGTTTTAAAGGCTTCTTGTAAAGAGAAAATTTGAGTCTTTGAAACCATAGTAGATGAAAAGAAAAAAGGAAGAAAATTTTTATTCGATCTTTTGAGATAAAATTCTCGCTCTAAGTAATATTTTTATATTTTAAAAAATAAGGCCAAGTAGATCGATATACGATCTGTTTTTTTTTACAATGTTACAGTTTGAATTATTAAGTTTTCATTGTCATTGATGCAGTTATTTTCTTCACTATGTACACGATGTCAAATGTAATAAAAGTGCAAACACCTCGGTGTTTCTCTACTAACAACTTTTCAATTACTTGTGATCGGCTGAAGAAACGCTTTGCGTAGATCAATCAATAAGTAAGTTACACCCGTTTTCTAACTTTTCTTTCAAAGTAGATACATCTCTGTCAGTCAATGTACAGTAAGTTTCAACTTCATTGTATCAATCAATCGTACGGTATAGTAAACATGAAACAAATTTATGAAGTTGAGAATTCGTGCTGTCTTAACAAACACACTCGCCTGATTGATTAATTTTTCTAGGTTAATTTGGAATGTTTACAAAATTACAAAAATTTACAAAATTGTCAAATATTATTCATCTAACAACACTCACATTAAAAGTTCGTGTTTTCGTCTTGAAAAAAAATTTTAATGAAAGGGAACTATTCTAAAAATAGTAAATAAAGATTTAGGTTAGGAAGAAGACGTTCGAAGCGTAAAGAACAAAATCTATGTGTGAGGTGACTCGCTGAGAAAACCTTGCAGATATCTTTTTCCTCGCTAAAAATAAAAGAAAGAAAAAAAAGGAAGAGAAAGGTATTTGGGACGAGATGCTGACTAATAATGGAAAAAGGATTTCCAGCGATGTGTCGTCGCTATCGATGGCTCTGGCGAGATCAGAAAACGTATGGGCAAGGATAGAGGTTCCAGACGTTTGGTATCTGGCGAAAGTAGCCAGGTCCCTGGTATATATCTGGAAAATAAATAGATTCCCCTGGCTCGTGGTCGTAAAGTCAGCCATTGGTATCGATAATACAGTGCGCCGTTGTTTCAGCGTCCGTCGACGGTATCGGGCAACAAGGTCGTCGCCTCTTTCCCTTCCGCCGCCACTTCGTTTTCTGGATTCAGCGTCCGCCAATAAGCGACGCGTCGGCATTATTTCAGACACTGTTCACTTTTTTTCGCGCGAGAAACAAACGCAGTACATGTTATGTACCTCGAAGCTACGTTACGTCGAAATTTCCATCCTCTCCCTCTCTCTAATCACGTTAAGTCCATATTTGTTTTTTCGTGAACAGACGAGTCACATTATTATTAGTACAAACGCACGTCTCTGAAATACATACGTCGTCGTAATTAACCCTGTTACTACTGTTGGCGCCTAAAGGCGCCTAGTAAATTTGCGCGTGTGACACCATAGGCGCCTAAAGGCGCTTATGTTTCAGGCGCCCATAGGCGCTTCTTAGTCTGATCCGCTGACGCGAGAGGCGCTTATAGGCGTCCGGGAAATTTTATCGACCATTGTTCCAAGAAATTTTATTTGAACCAGACGTAAGTGAATGCTAATTCATCAATTACATATTCCGTTAGCCATGTATTATTTAAATATGTTTATTTCGCGGTTATTTTTTTTTTTTTACATCTTTAAAATGAAAAGTTGGGATAATGAGAAAAAGTACATGCAAACATGACACAACGAATGATTCGCGTTGTGTATATTCATACTTTGTAGATATACGATGTAGTTGTTTGATAACTGTACAATCGCCGTACTACAAAGAGAGAGAATAACCACGTACTTTGTTTTTAGAATGTTTATTAACCAAGATGTACGCAACAAAATATATATTCTCATACAATGTAAATTACAACGAATTAAGTTAACCACTTTCTACGCTCAAACTCTCTTTTTTAATTACTTGACAACGACAGTGACTGTTATATATATCCCTATTAATTATTTATAAGTCTCCTTGACGATTGTTATAAAGAGCTTAATTTTAATGTTAAATTTTTAGTATGTGCGCTAACAATTCGATGCAGAATACGAATAAATAAATAACATTGTTTTAATGTAGTGGAACTCAGTGTTTTGATTATTTCAATATACTTTCTCAGAAACGCACGCCTAACGAAAAATTTCGCCGTTCTCGGTGTAGGTCGCGACTGAATTCCTACTGTACGGTACGGTTGGTATGTCTCAAAGTCTGCCGTAGTCAAAGGGTTAACTGCGTTGCCTTTGACGACGAAGATTCGTTTCTTTTTCTCTCTTTCTTAAAAAAAAAAAAAGGGAAAGCACAACCGGCTGAATTAGAAAAAATAACAATTCGTTCCGTATTTAAAACACTCGGAATCAATTTCCTGCGGGTCTTTCCTGCGCAGTAAAAGGGCAGCAATTGCGAGTGGCCGGTTATGCATCCGGGAGAGAGAGGTCCAGCGAATTTATGGGTTCATTATTTACGTTTAAAAGTTAGTTAAAACCGCAGCGACCGCCGGCTAATTTGGCGAGGGAGGGTGGAAGGGGAGAGCGTAATTTTAATTTAAATTCGCGGAGAATGTTATTTAAGGGGGAGGGAATGTACGCGGGTCGGGATCGGGGGGCGTACGAGGCAGCAGAAGAACGATGATAGCCACCGCTTCAAGAGTGCCACGTGAATCGTCGCACACCGCGCTCGCGTGTCCGCCTGCCCATTTATCGAACGTAATGACCGTCCGTTGCAACGTCACCGCCAAACACAAAGTTCCGCCGTTGTAAGCGGCTATCCGGGCCCGGAGGAGAAAAGCAAGAAAACTTTGAGAGAGTCGAAAGTTGGCCTATTTTTTGCCGGCTTCTGCACGCTCGACGAAAAGTCGTTAAGCCGTCAGATGCACTTTCCCGATCCGCCTCGGGAGAAGGGCCGCCGTTGTTGCAGCTGCCTCACGCAGTCAAAGTAATTTGCCCGGACAACGTCATGTTTCGCGAGTCGCCGACTCGTCGGGCAACGCTTCGCGACTTGGTACACGGAGGACTTGAGTGTGTCTACTTGCGCGCAATCGATCGCCTCGCGAGAAAAGGAGAACGGAATTTGTTCGTTTGACTCGCTTTCGTGAAAGTCGTTCCATCGATATTTTAATAAAAATGGAACAAACATAGAAAAAACTGCACGACTTGTAGCCCAGTACGATTCGTCTCACTGAAAGAAGCAACTGTTCTGACTAGGAAATGAAGACGACTTTTTGGCCATAAAAATTTTATTGATACGCAAACATTTAAATCGATACAAAACAAATTACAGGCGCGATCGCTCAGTACCAGACAACGCCACTCCTACTCGGGGTCTACTCCACGCCCCCTCACGCATCACGTGAGTCCAATCAACCAATCGTTAATTTTCGTTGCATTAGCGTTGCACCTGAAGAGGCCCGATTTTCTTTTTGTGGTTTCACGTTCAAGAAAATAGAGTTTAAATGTGTTTCGTGTTGACAATTGCGATGGGCAACCATGTAAAAGAGAAAGAATGAAATTTGCTCGAGAAAATCGAGTTTGAACATTTGTCCAGCACACTTGAGTTTGATTAGTTCTGGCTTGGTAGGAAGTGGTTCCATCAATATTTTAATAAAAACAGAACAAACGAAAAATGTAGAATACGACTTTTCCGTTTGTGGTTTCATGTTCAAAAAAATAGAATTTGAGTGTGTTTCGTTGACGTATAAGCAATCGATTCTACGTGCAAAAGAGAGAAAGAATAATATTTGCTCGTTCAACGCTTTCGAGAAAGTCGATTTTGAATATTTATCAAGCATGCTTGAATGTTGTTAGTTCTTCTGGTGCATGGTCTACAGCGAATAATTGGAAATCATTCTATCAGTATTTTCATGAAAATATAATGAAACGAAAAATGTAGAATACAATTTTTCCGATTTGGTTTTACGCTCAAAAATGTGTTAATGTACGGGAAATCAATTCTACATGCAAAAGTAAGTCAAAGAGAGAGAACGAAATTTGTTCGTTCAACAGGAACTTTCGATTTTGAATATTTATCACTTTATTAATTTTGAATAAGCATACTCAAAATTTTGCTAGTTTTGGCTTGAATTTGGTAGAAAGTTCTTACAACAATATTCTGATAAAAATAGATGAGAAATATAGAACACAATTTCTCCGTTTATGGATTCACGTGATTTCAAAGAAATAGAGTTTGAACGTATCGAGTTAAAAATTGCTGCACCTAATAAATTTCCAAATTTAATTTCCTCGAGAACAGCATGTGGAAAAATTGCGTTCTACATTTTAAATTTATTTTCGCAGGTAGAAAAAACTCCCTTTTCATTACTCGTTCTTAAACAGTCTAAAATTAGTTGAGTTCAAATATAGTCACATTTTAAAGCTTGGCTTTCTCGAAAACGGAGTAAAAACTTGTATAAAGAAAATTTTACTTTTTCCTTTCTCATTACTCATTTTTGAATGTTGAATCATCCCTCGGTTGTCCACAATATGCATTCTGCAGGATATACATATGTATACACAGGGTGGTCGATTTAAGTGAGTCCATCTAAATATCTTTTCTAATTGTAATGATACAAAAAATACTTTTTTGTCCAACATGAACGGTAAGATTATTTTTTCCAAGGTAGTTGACGTTTTTTTTTCATATAACTATATATATATATTTCTTTTTTATTTATCTGGTAAAAAAAATATGTCGACCGACGTAAACAAAATTACACAATTGTGCTTGAAAAAATAGTAATGGCCTTTTATCTGGTGACAAACCAAGTGTACCAAATTAGTTCCCTCTCAAAAAAATGCATTCGAGATATTTCTTAAATGACGAATGGCATATACTACATATGTAGATAAAACTATAACCTATAGATAAAAATGTGGCACACATTAGGAAGAAAGGTCAAAACAGGTGTATTCGCGGTGACAAGAATGCTCGATGGGAAAGTTCACGGGACCGAGTGAACGTATAACCATAAATGATCACGTGGATAAACGTTTCCGTTTGCGTCATTGTACATGTAGACATTGACGCGATCGTGATTTGTTTGCCATTGTTCCTGCCGTCTAATAAGATCGATATGTAGCATCTGTCTCTGGCAGTCTATTGACGTGGCAAGATATACCAATCACGAGCACACGGATACGATTAGGTTCGTAGCGGCCAGGTTGTTGCTAGTTCGGATGGTATTGCCGGTATCGTCCATGAATTCTCCCAGCGTCGTTGATGATTTGATCAACAGCTTTAACATACCGTTGTCGTATCGCGCTCGAAACAATACAGATAACAGAAATCGATTTCAATTATACGTAATTAATAACGGAACAGGCTGCGAGTTTTTACGCACTTTCCTTTCCGTCGTTGAACATCGTAATCACCAATATCCCAAAATCATATTCGAAGGAAAATGTTGAAAACGTTGAAACGTTGAAATATTTTCTCATTTCGTCGTTAGATCCGCCATCATTTTGAAGATCTCCTTTTAAAACTTGTGATACGATTTTCTCTTTTTTTTTTTATCACAGAAAGTGATTTTAGCGGGGGTAATCCAGAAAATCCGGCTCCTTCAGATGCAACGCTAATGCAACGAAAATTAGCGATTGGTTAATTTGGGTCACGTAGAATCGTATTATACCAATACGTAGTGCAATCCAATGTTTTGATTATTTCGATATACTCTCTGACGAAATGCGCGGTGATAAAAAATTTTGTCGTTCTTATTGTTGGTGTAGGTCGTGATTGAACTTCTACCGTATGTGCGTATCAAAGGGTTAAATAACGATAACGCTGGAGTTAACGACATCAACTCGACGTGAACGAGCGTTTCGATATCCGCCTGTCGTGTTTCTTTCTTTTTTTCTTCTTTTTGCTAGCTCTCGGTATTAAGCTGGTAATCATTTCAAAGTCTTTCCACCGGAATTTCTCGTCGAAATAACAACGGACGGGGCTTCGAGCTCGTAATTCCGGCTCTGACGTCGCCAGACGTTTCATCAAGCTTTTGTTGTTCGACATTTTGTGTTGGAAACGCGTCGACGCGTCCCGGAAGTTTGGCAAACGGGTAAATAAATTATGGTCCGGTCTCGCGGCTCGCTGCGTTCGGGGAGTTCTTTCTCTCTCTCTCTCTCTCTCTCTCTCTCTTCCCTTCATTTTTTCCCTCACTTTCTCACCGTGGAGTTTTCGCGTCGCTCTCATCGCGAAATGCGCGCGTACACAAAGCAACGTCACTTTTTCCTTTCTTTTCGGCAATTCGGATCGCGCGAGGTTTTGTTGGCGATGCTGCAGGATATTTCGTAACATTGCGCGCCGCCGAAAATTCGCCGGACCCAGATTTCTTTGTAAACGCAAAAATCCAGCGTAAAACGTTTCAGCGTCACTTTCAAATCTACTTTATTAAGCGTGCCGCTCCCGTTTCGTCGCTTCACCTTCCGCGGAGTTTTAAAACGACCGTGTTTTTAACGCCTCCGCCAACATTTGCGAGAAAAGGACACATTCGATTTAAAGGGAAAAGAAGAGACAGGGAGAGAGAGGAAAAAGGAAAATATTTAAATAAATAAAAAAATGGAAGAAAGAAAATGAAAAGCGAAGAGCAAGTTAACAACTCAAACGCGTCCGCGAGTGTGCGAGCTAATCAGCGTATCTCTCCGGTTTGAAAAAGAAGCGGAACGAGAGAAGAAAAAGAAAACGAAAGGGAAACACGTTGCAGATTATACGGCGTTAAATCACTCGGAGCGAGGCAATCTCTCACCGAAATACGGTATTACCTTGGTTTTGCCACTTCTGGGCTTCTTTCACCCTAACAACTTACTTAATATTCGAGCAGCGTCAATTAAAAGCCGGCCCCCCTCCCCCCCACCGCGTAATTCACCGTTAATCCGCCTAGCAGCTTGTTTAATTATCGTCCTGGCAAAAGGAGCCTGCGATACTTCGCCTGGAAATATGTTTGCGTAGGTTGGAGCGGCAGGACGAAGAACGGGGGAGGGAAGAAGCACGGCTGGCTCCTACGGCAATACTGTAATTCCGACGTTAATTAATTGTTTATTGCCAGAATTAATCACCTTTTGCGATGGAGTCCGCCGGAAGTGGACTCGGACACCGAAACGATCCTCCCTGATGAATTCATCGGCGCAGTTAAAGATCAAAGACTTCTTACCTCGGTTCCTGACACGTTGCGGACCGGGCTTGTGCTCGACTCGCAGCAAACTGTTGTACAATAATTTTAGAAGACGGACCGAAGAGAAATCGTGTAATCGGATCGTTTTAAATACAAAAGAGGAATCGTATAATAATGAATTTTGGTTGCGTTTAAAACTTGGAGTCTCTGCTCTCGAAATGCGTCATTTATTGTCACTGAAAGTGATTTTAGCGGGGATAACTCAGAAAATCGGGCCTCTTTAGGTGCAACGGGCCTCTAATGCAACGAAAATTAGCGATTGGTTGATTTGAGTCACGTGATTCGTGAGGGGGCGTGGTGTAGACCTCGAGTAGGAGTGGCGTTGTCTGGTACTGAGCGATCGCACCTGTAATTTGTTTTGTATCGATTCAAATGTTTGCATATCGATAAAATTTTATGGCAAAAGGTCGTCTTCATTTCCTAGTCAGAAGAGTTGCTTTTGGGCCTTTCAGTGAGACGAATCGTACTGGGGTACGAGTCGTGCAATTTTTTTGTACTCACGTGGTGTGTGAAAACATTGGAAATTTTTGGTAATTGAATCTGTAATGGCGACGAAACTTAATGTACGATGTTTATTGGACTTGAAACGTGAGGACGAAAACGTTACGATTGCCCGAATTTTCGTCGACCAAGTTCGATAAAGTAGCGGAAAGAAATCGCACATCAAGTTTCCGAGGATCGTTGTAAAGGGGAGGCTTCAATCTTCGAATCCATTATATTTAAATTCAGTCGTGAAAAAAATTGTTCAATGTTTCTAGACATATTATGACAGTTTATAACAATTTTTGGGAAGAGGAGTGTTTTCACTTATCCAGTTATTGCTACGCGATGCAAACGCATTCTGGAATAAAACAAATGACACATTTTGAAAATGTGGGGGCTTCAAGGAGGTTTCAAAAGAAGACAAAATTTGTTATTTTACACGATTTTTTTTTTTACAAAATTATAACAGTTTCAATATTTAGTGTTTGAATATGTATTAATGTGAATATGTACAGACTGACGAGAATATATTGCAAATAAATCATCCCCACGTCATCAACGTTATTTGGGATTAATAGGCTACTTATCTTCAAAGTTTTCCAATTTCGGTTGAATATCTTCCATTGATCGATTATTATTGTTATTATTATTATTATTATTATTATTATTATTATTATTATTATTATTATTATTATTATTACTATTATCATTGTAGTCAGTACAAAAGTTCAAATTATTTATGGAGTTATGAATTATCTCTGGCTTCGTACCACCTGAAATTAATATTTCCCGGTTTTTCGTTTGTATGACAGTTTTATATCTGAATTTTCATTATCTTTAGAATTGAAATTATCATCGATTCATAAACTCGTTCTTTTTTAAAAACTTTTTTTGATTTTAAATGAAAGGTGAATATTTATTATTATTTATTTAATTATTTGTTATTTTGTAATCCGTAAAAATTGTCATTATTGTTCATAATCGTTATTATCGTTTTCTGTCAAATATAAAATCGTTCATTTTCTGTTCCAATTTTTTCGTTTAAATGAAAAATGAACATGTATCATTGTTATTATTTATTCAGTTATTTATTATTACGTACTCGTATAAAAATCACAGTTATAATCGTCGCTTGTCACAGTCATCATTGATTTGCCATTGTTATTATTATAATGTTTTAACCACTTTTGATCAATATACAGGGTGGGCCAAAAGTTTCTAGTCACTTATTTTCTTTTTTTTCTAATACAACATAATAAAACAATTACAGATTTATTTTAGTAGATTTTGATTGAAAAATTGTCTATATTTTAAATTTTTATAAATTCATAGAAAAAAAGTCGTATATGAGACAATTTAGTTTGCCTCATTTTGAAGTGTGAAGCTTCCATTTTGAGAACCCTACATCGGTTTTTTTCAGGGATGCTTTTACATGATGTAGCAAGTGGGAAAACAAAGACACTTTTGTTCTCGAGAATTCAAAAACTAGTATTTCAAAAAATTTTTTTTTATTACTATGTTCATCGTGATTTTGAAGATTGAAAGCTTCTCTTTATATCGACCTCTTGCTGTACCATTTTTTTCACGCCACTATTATTGAACTTTAAACATTTTAGTTAAGTGGAAAAACTTCAGCATTTCTTGAATTTTTAACTCTGACGTTCAATGTTAATAAAATGGCAAAAAAATCGCACAGAAAGTTTGAATGGATTGATATAAAGGGAAGACTTCAATCTTCAAGATAATGGAAAATCTAGCCATGAAAATAATTGTTCAGTAATTTTGAGAGTGTCCAAAGTTTTACAATTTTTGACAATAAAAGTATCCTTTCTTTTCTATTTCCTAAACGATGTGAAAAAATTTTTGGAAAAAAGGAATTCAAGGTTTGCGAAGCAAGTCTTAAAGGGTTAATAAAGGGTTAATAAAATGGCAAAAAACAAATCGCACAGAAAGTTTCAATGGATTGAGATAAAGGGAAGACAATGATAAATCTCGTCAGGAAAATAATTGTTCAGTAATTCTGAGAGTGTTTAAATTTTTCCTTTCTCATCTGTTGCATTATGCGAAAAAATTTAAAAAAGAAAAAGGAATTCAAAGTGAACGAAATAGAGGTTTCACGTTCTAAACCACAGGCCAGCTGGACTTTCGTCAAACGTGCGAACACGCACAATTTTGTTCATTCCTGTAGAAAACGCGAGGTATCTCGTCGACCGTCGACAACTCGGGTTAAACGCGCAGCTCCTAGTTTCCTTTCGTCGTTTCACCTTTTCCTCTCTGTCGTGCCCGATGTATGTAAATCACGCGTAGCTATCGTACGCGACGGAGCAAGTATTAAACCTGAGCGTGGCTGTCGGGGGGGCCACCTTTGTTTTAATTTCTCGTTTCGATTCTTTCCCCTTGCAGGGGCATTGTGCTACCCTGTATTCGAATAATCTCTCCGGTCGGGTACGCGCCGGCATTGTTCGGCGCTCTGGCAACCGATGATGAACGCGACCGAGTTTGTAAATTTCGTGCACGCGAAGTCTCGATAGGTCACGAATAAAGTCCCGGCGCTTCTCTCTCTTGCTGGAAGTTTCTCAGAGAGGAGGGCCTGGGGGGGAAGGGGGGAAGGGGGGCGCCGCGCCCGAGCCTCGGCGAACCATCACCATCTCGTCCGGCTCCGGCGTAATTTCCAATAACGTCGAGAGGGACTTCCACGGACCCCTTTATTAAGAGAAACACGTCGAACCAGGTGTTTAATTAGCATCTCGCTTTAATTAACTTTTTAGCTCCGCTCGGATAAACGTTTCGAAGTTCAAACGGACGCACACGCGTCCGAGGTTCTCTCGGTTATTATAATTAATTTGAGATTTCAGCGACCACTTTGAGGCACACGTTTTTCTGTTTCGGTAATTATAACGGTAATATTTAACACTCGAGCCATCGACGATTGAAATATGAAATTTTCCATCGTGGACGTTAAATTGAGAACGAAAAAGTAGAGGAATTTTATAATACAATGGAGCACGCAAGCAGAATCGTTTCGAAATTTCTAAAAGTCGTTTAAGTGTCTGACAAAAATTATGGAATTGATCGTTCGATCTAGTGTTAAGGGTGTCAGATTCAGGATTTGATAATAATTATTTTTTAACAAAATTGGTACTAGCCGAAAGGCCTGTTATCGTAGAAGATATTTTTATTGCCCATTGAATGATTCTAAATCTAGTGCAAATGTCTAAGAGAAATTATATTATATTTATAATTGTATAGTTATTAATATTTCGGCATTTTAGCCGAATTTGCTGGGTTTCCGAGAAGTTACGAACGGGAGGAGCAGGGTAGGCGTGATATTCTTTTCCACAGCCATGAATATCAACGTTTCGCTCTCCGGCGTTATATGAACACGGAAACACCGCGGGAAGCTCGTATTTTCTTTGTCTTTATCGCGATATTTATCTTTTCTCTCCTCGCAGGTCGTCCTCCTCCACCCCCTTATCCCCCCTTTTAACGCCGCCACCGTTCTTTCTCTGTTCCGTCTTGCCGTGGGTGGCTCTCCTTTAAAATAGCCCTCCCAGGCGGTTCGCTGTCTCGGCAGTAGTTACGTCGCAGCTTGGTCAGACGCGGCCGTGACGCGGGAATAAAACTCCGCCATTCACTCGCCGCGGCCCTTTTCTCTATAAACGTTCCCCCGACGAGGCCTTTTCGTCGCGGTATATCGAGACGTCGCCATTGTCTTCGAAACCGAGTCGCTGATCAAGCTCGACGGTCGAACAAAAATTCTGATTAACGCCTCGCGTTCTCTCGTCCTTAACTACGAGCTACGAGCGTCTTGATTTTCGTCGACGTAACGTGCGATTCGCTTTGGAACGAGAAATTTTATATTGGAGAGAAATTCGTGGCTCGTGATGAAAAGAAATATTATTTCAGGGTGGGCTGACCACTAGGCAAGCTTCGAGGATTCGAAGGACAATCTCTCCCTTCAATTTTTCGAAATTGTAAATGCTCGGAACAATTTGTTTTGGTGCGTGAAGGGCAGGTCTTTTTTTCTCTGAAAATAAAATTCGCGACTACACCTGCGACCCGGTCGGCGACAATCCCCCCTCAAAAAAAAAAAATCGAGGTCGATCCAGAGTTCTCTAACTGCGGACTTTTCACGCAGATCCACATTTTTTGAAAATACAACTAAAAAGATAGAATCTCTAAAATTGTTTTATTGTAGAAAGCACTATGTTTTAATACAATCGTTGTATCCTGTACGACACGTACAGAGTTATTTGACATACCGCTCAATACCAGACAACGCCACTCCTACTCAAGGTCTAGCCCACGCCCCTTTGCGAATCACGTGACCCAAATCAACCAATCGCTAATTTTCGTTGCATCAGCGTTGCACCTGAAGAGGCCCGATTTTCTGGGTTACCCCCGCTAAAATCACTTTCAGTGATAAAAAAAGAACACGATTTTGCGACGCAAGACGCAAGATGTACTTCTTTGCAAAAATAGCCCGCGGTGTTACGAGTTTAAGCGGTAGGTAAGTTGATCGTTAATTTAGAGGATCGAGAGACCGGTTAACCGTCGTCGCTTTGATCTTGAGCATGGGGATTAAGAAAGGGGAGAAGTTAATATTCTTATTTATATTCAGCGTGGCGAGGTGTAGCGCGAGACGCAGTTAATCACCACGAGCCATGTACGATAGAAGCATAGTCAGGTTACCGTGCCAGTTAATGTCGTAATACCTATGCGAAATTGTGCAACAGGAAGCACCTGGGATTAGAAGCGCGGTCAGCGAAATCGCGGAAGTTTGCAAGCGTACGAAGCTTTGATTCGAGTCGTTCAGGCCGCTCGCTGAAAGACGGATGCGTGACGCGCCCGTGCCGATGTAAAACTTTCCAAGTTTAATTTCGCGTGCCAGGGGTAAGATCCCGGATCTCGTTGAAGGAAATACAATTACCCGGCGAAAGGTGGTAATTAAAGTCGAAGAAGAAATTTCGACGAGATAATTGGATCGTCCCCTATCGAGTTGCAAATAAGGTATTAGCCTTGGAAGCTTCTGAACTTCCACGTTTGAGGCTCCGAGGAGTAACTACGACAATGCGATTTCTGACCGGGGTCCGTATTTCAACTGTAAACTCATTACGCTGGATATATTTTCCAACGTCTCGACACCAACTTGACTAATTTTATTTATTTAGTCAATCCCTTCTTATATTAAGACGAGAATGTACCCAAATCAACGTGATCCAAACCAACCAATCGCTAATTTTCGTTGCATCAGCGTTGCACCTGAAGAGGCCCGATTTTCTGGATTACCCCTGTTAAAATCACTTTCAGTGATAAAATAAAATAGAAACGTCAAATTGATCTCAATTTTTTTAATTCTGTCATCGTTTCGTACAAACCTCTCGTACCAAATCTACGGTTCTTTAAAACGCAGCGGCGAATTTATCGCAAAAACCGCTTGTCAACGCGTACACACGGTAAGAAGCTACCATTTCCCCCGTTCCTATAATTTCATTTCCCCGCCACCGACGTGACCCCGATTTTATCACATCACCTGCCCTTTTCGGCACGTTTTTCCTTCCTCATCGCCTCTTTCCACCTTTTCCCCCTCCCCCATTTCTCGTCGTCCCGTATTTCCACCTACCTTTCTCTTGACTCTCTCCCTCCCCTCCCCCTTTCTCCTTCGCTTGTCACGCTTTCTGTTATTTAATCGAGCCTCTCCTCCGTTTCTTTGTCTCGTCCTCGGGCGCGGCTCTTTCAACCCCGGTAGCTCTTTCTAGTTTTTCACCGGAGCCCCGCTCCCATCCTCACCGTGTCCCTAATTCCCTTCTCACCCGGTTAAACCGTTGCCGGCTGGTCGGGCCGCCCCTCTCGCAGAGCGTCGATCCGCGTCTACGCCCGGCTGCCGCCATCTGATAATAACGCGGCGACCCGTCGTCCCCGGAAATAAAGAGCACTGATCCCTCGGCGCCGATTCCTTTTGTTCCACCTCCCCCCCTCCCCCTCGCTCGTCCGCGCCCTTTGATTCACCCTTTCCTCCCACCCGCGACCTCCCCTTTACACCACGCCACGGCGGAAAATAATCGCGAGCTCCGAAAGCGACGGTGATTCACGGCCCGGTTCTCTTTCTCTCTCTCTTTTTTTCCTCCCGCGCGCGGCCGTGTACCCTTTTGTTCTCGATCGTCGCCCGATCAGCGAACAGCGAACGAGAGGGTTCTTTATCACCCGCGACGCGTCGCACCGTCTCGTTACCGAGTGCCAGTCCACCCCCTCCCGGTAAAAGACCAATTTCTCGACACTGCGAAGAGCGTCTTCTTCTCGAGCGAGAATCTTTTCGCAGTGTATGAGAATTTCGCGTATCGGAAAACGCACCGCGGGGAGAGTTTAAGAGGTTCGGGAGATTCGTTCTCCACTCGCTCGGGCCGAGTGAGTGATTAATGCGAGTCTGGATCTGACAAGCGGCGGCAAGCAGTGGCAAGAACCGGAGGGACGGCATGTGTGTGTGTGTGTGTCGGAAGAACACGGCTGATTGCTTCTGAAGCGAGATCGCAGGTCGGTCTTTGCTACGGATATCGAGCGAACGTGTTGCTGCTCTCCGCGATATTATGTCCCGCTAATTTTCTCGGGGAGGGTAAAAGTCACCCCCTGGGAAACGCGATGAAATTTATTTATTTACGAGTAGTTAGCAGCCCCTGCGATAATCTAAGGGTCGAGGAGGAAATAAGATGAAAGTAGATGGAAAAAGGGAATCACAAGGAAAGGTAAAAAGAAGAGTCTGAAGCTTGGAGTTGCAATTCCTTCCAACGATTCAGACGGAACCGTTCCGCGTGAATATCATGCAAATCAGAGATTTGTTTCGAGTAGTAAATTAAGAAATTGTGCATATTTTATGTTATATATTTGTATATTATATGTTTATTTATTTTATATTATGTACGTCTTTAGGTCAAGATATTCTCAAATATAAATGAAATTCTGGCTCAGATAATTACAACTATTTACAATTGAAGATCTGATCGTTGGTTGATCGTATCCTCGTTTTTTATATATATATTTTTTTTTTTCTTTTAATGTACATTTTACATATTATATCATACGTATTTATTTTATATTACCTACGTTCTTAATGTACGTTCTTTAATTTAGAATATCCTTGAAATATTACAGGTGAACGATTTTTAATTTCAAACGAGATTTTCCCCTGTAAATAAACGAAATTTTAATTAGACAGGATTGAATTGAAAATTTGATCGTTATTAAAAATAATCGTTGACAAAGTACAGTGGTGTGATAGTACGAACACGTAATTTTCAAGTTACATGATATATTGTAGAATATCATATTAGCTCTTACAAGATTTTTACAGGAATTACTTTCACTATTTTTTACATTGTTCCATTGCGTCAACCAAACAAAAACGTACTCTAGAGTTTAAATAAATTAATAAATTCATATACCATCCGCATTGTAATAAAAATCTTTTTCAGAGATCAATCGTTAAAGAAAGCATATATGTATATACGAGGAGCGAATGTAGTAATTACAACGTGACACTGATTTAATTATTCTGCGACAGGAAAGCCGTAGAACGGCAGTGTTTGCAAATAAATTATCATTATCGATAACGCGCATTCTCCATTACAGCGGAGAACGTGTCGCGCGCCTGACACTCATAGGAAATTCTACTTTAAATCCGACTGCAGCCGCGGTCTCGAAGGGCTCGGCGCGAGACAAAAGTTTTTCCCTGAGACGAGAGTGGCACGTCGATGCTCGCCCGAGCAACGCTCTTCTCGCGCGTAAAGTTCATAAATAAATGCATTCACGGAGAATTCTCGGCGAATAGATCGAGAATTCTCGCTTCTGCAAGCTCTCCGGAGATCGAAGGACGCGGGGCTCGGTTTATTCCTCTTTTCGTTTTTTTCTTTTTATCACTGAAAGTGATTTTAGCGGGGATAACCCAGAAAATCAGGCTTCTTCAGGTGCAACGCTGATGCAACGAAAATTAGCGATTGGTTGATTTGGGTCACGTGATTCGCGAGGGGGCGTGGGATAGACCTCGAGTAGGCGTGGCGTTGTCTGGTACTGAGCGATCGCGCCTGTAATTTGTTTTGTATCGATTCAAATGTTTGCGTATCAATAAAATTTTATGCCAAAAGGTCGTCTTCATTTCCTAGTCGGAACAGTTTCTTCTGGGCCTTTCAGAGAGACGAATCGTACTGGATTACAAGTCGTGCAGTTTTTTCGCAACGTTCGCGCTCCCCGAATTATTCATACGACCGGCGTGCGCAGAGACGAGTGAGAGAGAATACGATTGAAGAGGGAGGTTAACGATTTTAATGTCGGAGATGGAGCGCGTCGCTGTCGTTAGCATTCAAATTCCTGTCGCCGGTATGGGGAGGAATCTAAATGCCACTAGCGCAAGCCCAATATCCAAAATTGTCCGCGGAGATCGCAATCGCCGCCCCCCTCCCCCGCGATATCGTTGGCATTCCCGCCGAGCGGCAGATGGAAGAACCGGAGGGGGTTGGCTGCAACCACCGGCGACCCCCGGCATTCCTAATAATATTAATACTCGAAATCATTTGCGCGTGGCACAGCTTTTCCCAACCACCGTTCCCCAGCTATCGCCGGGCATTGAAATCCTCGTAAATGCGGCCGAATGCGGGATGAAATCGGCCGGAGATAGGGAACCGCGGCTCTCTCTCGTCGTCTCACGGGGTCATTTCCATCCGCAGATATCATCCATGGAAATCCTCTTTGTAACGTCGCGCCGTGCCGCGATACGATTTCGTTCGGATACACAGCGCGAATATGGTATCGTTCACTGTGAAACAGAGAGATGTGGAAGAAGGCAGCGAGGATATGCTCGTGGAAACATCCGGCGACAGAGATCGACCAGCGGGATAACTCGGCACGTCGAATCCTAACGGGAGTATCGCGCGATCTTTAATTAGAAATTTGAAGACGTCAACGCTACGATTGTAGGGAGCACACTATCCAGGTAACGTTGTAAATGTAAGGTGAGGGTTTTTTTTTTAATTAAACCTCAAAATATATAATATAATGACATTATATTATATATATAAATATTATAAATATTATATATATGATATAATGACGTTATATTATATATATAAATATAAATAAAATATAATAATATGGTTTAGAATGAAGTTGACTGGCTGGCTAAAAACACAACTTCTCAACAACCTAATATAATATAATTGTACATTCTTTGCATACGCAAACAAAGAGTTTTTCCTCGACAACCTGGTGCCCCTAAATAGGCCACGAATCGAGAGTTTGACGGAGAAGCTACGCGATTTACGCGAGCTCGCACTCGTATAGGTAATCGCGAACGCGCGTTGCTCGGTAGCTTGGAAACCATTTTCCATCGTATTGGTCGGGAGAGGAGCCTGGATACCTCGCGCGCGATTCACGCTGATCCGTCGTGCTTCATCACGGGTTCGCGTCGCGTGCGTTGAAGCGTGGCCTTTTTTTTAAAAAAAGCGCGCCACGGCATTCTCTTCCGCTCCTCGTTTCTCGCTAGTCGTTCGCCCTTCTTCGCGCGTGGGCGCGCTTCTAATTAACAATGTCCCTCCTGCTCGCGTCGAGTTGCCGGCAGTGCGGTCGCCTCGGCGAAAATGAAAACGAAAAGAACAGAGGGGAGAGAGAGAGAGAGAAAAGGAGAGGGAAAAAATTTTTCACCGCGCGCCAGCGAGAAGCTTTTAATGAAGCCAGTCGACGTACGGCTGCATCCAATTGGGACCAACCGGTGCGTCCATGCGAGACGCAGCCAGTTCTCCTCTCCTCTTTATCCGGCGCGAGTCTCGCTCAGCCAGCGGTCGTTACCCGGCTCGATTCTCCGCGAAAATTCGACGATCGATACCTGCTGTCCGGCGATCAAACGCGGGGAACTGATGCCTCGCACCGCACTTCCTGTCGAGGGAAATCGGCCGCTCGCCGATCCCGTATCGATCGGAAAGAACCTCGAGACGCACCGAGACTGTCAACTGTTTTAGACTCAATATTTTAGGCTAAACATTCTCCAGATCACTCGCTCATGGACGATTTAAAAAGTAAAAAGTTTATTGCTTTGGTTAGATTGACTGACGATCCTCTAACTGACTCTCCGCGGGACGAAACAAGACAATAAATTCATCGAGTCAAAATTAGTCAATGTTATCATGATTGAACAACTGTGAGTGGAGACAGAAAACAGTGTTCAGACAAAGATGTGTACAATCGCAGTGCCAATAAATTATAAAAATTTATATATATATATTTATTATAAATTTATAATTTATTGGAACAAAGATACTACAATAATAAAAAATTTATAATAATAAATACTGAACAAAGATACTACAATTTATAATTTATATATTATATACAAAATTTATATTATATTAGATTAAATAATATTAAATATATATTAAATATTAAATATAAAATATTATAAAAATATAAAAATATGAAATATTATAAAATATTAAATATGTATTAAATATTATATTAAACAATATTATAATATTAAATATAATATAATATAAAATTTATATATATTATATTATATACAAAATTTATAATAATAAATACTAAACAAAGATACTACAATACAATAATAAAAAATTTATAATAATAAATACTAAATAACAAAAATTTATATATACATTTATTACAAATTTATAATTTATTGATATTTAATCCTTCGAATACCCATAATTTCGACGCTCCAGCACCAGCGTGATCACGAATCTTGAACTCTAGACTGACGATCGAAAACAAGAATCTGAAGGATACAGATTTCGTGGGAGACCAGCTCTATCGAAAGAAATTTCAGAACGTGGCGATTTCTTCCTTTCACGAAGATTTCCGGCCGGACTTTCGCGGAAAAGTCGGGGGATTTTACAGGATTCGTCGTGTTTTATTAGCGTCCCGGGCGATACGACAGGTGCGCGTATGGATTCCAGGGACGTTGGAATCTTTTAGCGAAGCGTTTCGTCGAAAATCCGTACGAAAATTTATCGACTCCCGTCGACTGACGCGATATTTCTATGAAACAGACTCCTTCAGTCCGCGATTCTCCACGACGACTTTGCTCTCGAACCGTTCGACGCGAGTAAATTCCTCCAGTATCGCCAGCCGAATTGTATTTTTTCAAACATAAATCCCCTCGATCCTGAACTCACTCTCTTTCCCTTGGCTCTAGATAAAATTTGCATTTCTCGAACAGACGCGAGTCGAGCGAAGCACGAAGAAAGAAACAAATCGCGAAAGCGCGAAACCTGTTCCAGATGTGATATCGTCCGCGTAAAAACGCGAACTCTCCCATTCCTGGGGTGTATATTTTTCTCTTCTTTTTTTTTTTTGCCGCGTGCGTGGCCAGGCAGTTTCTTTTACCGGTTGGCGAGCGTATTTAATATCGGTGGTTAACTCTTTCCCGGTCGTAAATTGCATTTGTTCGCAATAACCGCGAAACTTTGCCGCAACTTTAATGATCGAATTAAATTTAGCAAATTTCAGCCCCCCTACCTAACCCCCTCGAACTCTTATCCCCGTTAGCCTCTTTTTCGCCCGGTTTTTCTCTCGCGCCGGATCCTCCGACCGCGGTTTTCTAATAGAATTAACCACTCGTTCTTTGCCGATGTTTTACTCGTTTCTCGTCCGAGGGATGATTACGTTGCAACGCATCAAACCATTGGCCCCCCCTTTGCGCGCACATCGATTTGAAGAACGAAACGATCGTTACGACGTCGATAGAATGAATCGTTGTCTCCGTGATTTCGTTGGTCAATTTTATTCTATTTATTTAGCCTTACAGCAAAATTTATGAACGGTTGGAAAGAGGAAGAAGGGTCTGATTTGAGATGCGGGTTACGTTAATGGACAAAATCACGACACTTTATATATTTTTGAAAAGTGAAACGATCTTCAGCCTATATTAAAATTTGCTTATATGCGATATTTCAAGATTCTCTGAATATATTGTCAACCATTGCTTCATTGTCATCGTCAGGTTAAGCTGTTGTACACATTTGCACCGATTTTAATAAAATGGAACATATTTTGTTCAATCGGAACCTGAAAATCGTCTACCTGAAATGTTCAATTATTTTCTGAATTAGAAGAAATCGTCAATATCGTTATTATTAATTGTAGTGCACATTTGGAGCGATTTTAATAACATGGTACATGCTTCGTTTAATTAGAGACTAAAAATGGTCCACTTGAAGCGTTCCAAAATTCTCCGAACTGAAACAAGTATCGTCAGTCGTTAACTATTACTCATCAAATTAAGTTATACTGTACATTTAAATTAACATGTTTATTAAAAATCGTCCACCGAAAATTTTCTTAACTACACGATGTATCGTTTCTCAGTATTGTCTTTATCAATTATAGCGCACGTTTGAAGCAACTTTAGCAATCAAAGACCCAAAATTCTCCGAACCGAAAGACGTGTCATCGTTTTTCAATACTGTCTTCTTTATTAATCGTCAGATCGAGTTTCAACCAGAAACATAAAACATACTTAGCCCGAATGAAAGTTAAAAATCGCCCGTAACACTCGGGGAGTCTCCGAACCAATACCGCGCGTTTCTCAATTGTCTCTTCCCCATCGATCGCTCGGGTTTCGAGGAATTTTTAGCAAAATGGCAAACAAGAAACACAGAGCTCGATTTCGCCCGGCTCGCGAGATAATAACGTTTCTTGTTCGACCTCGAAGTTGGGCAATATCGGTCGATAGCCCCCGAGCCGAGCCGCGATGCATTACGGTACGTTCTCTGGACAGGAGCCACGTACTCGCGAGAAGTCACCTCGATCGATCCGCCTCGGCTCTGTTCCCAACTTTTAACTTCTTCGTCTCGTCGCCGGCTCGGCAAAGCGGACAGAGTCCTCGGAGCGTGCCGTAGTTGAAAGATCCGAATGCACAAAGGAATCGCGGTAAATAAAATTCGCGCAAGCAGTTGGTTTGAAAGAGGAGACACGCGCGCGACGCGAAAACGAGGGAACCGCGCTCGTTAGGCGCTTAAAGCGCGGGATCTCCCCCCCCCCCCGGGGGGTCAGGCAGGCAGGTTCGTCTTGGCAGCAATTTTTGTAACAATTAACTCCGGCGAGTTAGTCTCGGAGCGTGGAGGAGACGGCGACGCCGGGCGAACCGGCGCGTAAAATTGATTTAGAAGCGTGAAAACGGGGCAAAAGTGCAGGCAGGCCCGCGACGCGAGAGCGAACGCGCGGAACGCTGAAAAGGGACGTGTTTCTCTCGGGCTTGGAAATCCTGTCGCCGGGCGAAAAACTCCCGGGTGGGAAACGTGGGCCGCGTTTCAAACGGGAACGCGCGAGCGAACTTTTTGTCGAGCGAACTTCGCCCCCGGGAGAAGCGAGATCGCCCCTTTTAGAACGCGAACCTTCCTTCCTCGCCAGCGACGCGGCTGCAGAGAGAGAGGTGGCTGCCCCTCTTTTGGATCATTGTCAAAGCTCGTGCTTGAAATCGTCCGCGGCCCTCCCCCGGAGGAAAATCTCGCGCACGCGAGAGAAAGAGATTTCGGGGTTTCCCCGGCGTCGGACGCGGATAACGCACGAATTGGGAAACGACGGTGCACAACAAGCCGTGACAAACGAGGTCTCGTCTGTTGCACAATTGGGGGGCGGAGAATGGTCGGGAATGGATTCGTCGAGGGTGCGTAAATGAGAGTAGACCGTGGAGATAATGTTACGTGAATCTCTCGCGAGCTCGGCTAAATTCGACTTGAGGCAGCGGTGGATCCTCCTTTCGCTGCCGCGACTCGTGTCCGCCACGATCACGCGTAACACACACACACACACACACACACAGTTGCTGGTATATACATATATATATATAATATGTATATATAGCAGTGAGTGGACGAGATCGCATTGTGTCTAATTGCATCCGTTGCCGTTTTTGTTTCAGGACCACTCGACGGATGAGTAACGAAGCGTGGCCCGCTGCTCTCAAGGTACACGGGACACGGTCCCTTTTCTTGTCTCTAACGAACCGTCGCGAAATTTGTATTCCAGCGGACGTACAGCATCCAGACACGTCGCTCTGTCTCGCCCTTTGTCTCCAACCTTCCTCGACCTCCTTTCTTTTTCCTCGCCGCGTACTTTCTCTTCACTTTGGTTCTCTCTCTCTGTCTCTCTTGCGTGTCTTTCCTCGCTCTCGCGATCTCGCGAACATCTTTCGACAACTTGCGAGATCCTTCTTTTGGAAATTTCGAGATTAATGTTCGTTATTTCTCTTAAATCTCTCGATTTGTCAAAAATGTCGCACGTATCGGGGGAGACGTTTCGCGCGCAACCAATCGCAATTACTCCTCGTCCCCCGCCCGTCGCGTCGGCGACAATTGGGACAATTAAGATAATTGCTGCGAAACTTGACATTGCATTACACTTGCATACCGTTTGCCGTCTGCAAGGGCACTTGCCTCGGTGTACTCGCGTCTGCCATTCAATTAAACAAATTATCAGCGCGGTAGAGACAACGCACACCCCTCCTACGCCCCCGAGGGCCCGGGGATCAAACGCACGCAATCGAGGGTATTCGAAATTTTAAGTGAAAATTAAAATCCTAATCCTCTTCGATTTTGAACAATTTATTATATTATATATTTTATTATATATTATATATTTAATGGAATAATTTTATCTAAAGGGGTTCGTGATGTTTTTACAAAAATTGTTGGGCACGAAAGGGGACGTTATTTGACCATATATTTTTGGTCTTCGTGAAGTAAAACGGTGGAGATTTCAAGGGCCAATTTTTTTACACGGGATTTTGCATTTATTTATTTACTCGCGGTGATGGTTTGTATTCATTTATTCAGGGTGACGATTTTTTTTTTTTAAGTCCTTGTAAGCAATTTATACGTCAGGGTGGAATCTGCGTACAATTGAATGTAGGAAATATTCATTGTTACGCAGTGTACAGTTGAATATATTTGAACAGTTTATTTGTTCCTCCATTGTAAATGATAATCAATAAATATAACGGATGTTCAATATTCTTGAATAATATTTTACCCCGTGGTCTCGATATTTCTCGAAACAGCTCGCAAACATTCGCGTTTCGATCGGAACACCCTTTCGGTCAGGGGTGCCTTTCCAATTCCGTATTTGGCTCTCTACCAACTCGTCAACTCGTTAGCGAGACTCGCAAGAATCTCTTTCTAATCTCGAAGCTATCGTACATCTCGCGGAGCATTTACTGCGTCGTAAACGTTCGAGCAGATATTACGAACGGGATACGCCGGATCCTGGCGTGTTCGCGGCTTCCAAGACTCTTCGTGCCCCCGCTCCCGCCGCTCCAAGTGCATATCAATCCCCGCTGAAATCGCGGGAAATTAAATGGAAATCTGCGGCCGCCAATTAACGAGCGATATCCAAGAATTTAATCCAAGTCAAGCAACTGCCCGTAATTGTTTAGCACCGCGGTGCGTTGCTCTGGCAGGCGACGATTAAAATTCGTGCGAGCGTCCATCGGTGAAAAACGGTTTGTTGGTTAATCCGCGAACGGCGGATCGGTGAATCGGGCCGCGAAATTCGATATCACCCTGACGCGATTGCGAAATTTACATTAATCGTCTTTTAATGAAAAAAAAAAAAAAAAGAAAACAGAAGAAAAGAGAGAGAGAGAAGACGCGCGTGGTGTAGAAAAATCGATAGAGATACCGCTTCTGGCGAAAAATGTTTCGTTTCGTACGCAAATATTCGAAAATATTGGGACCCCTGAGGTATGAAATGCTATTGTGTATTTGTTTGACACACGCGGCAAAATAAAATTAGTGATTTCAACTGAAAACTATTCGATGTTTTCGACTGGTTTCGAACAGTCGCGTTTGATTGGAAACGAAAAAAATTTTGCGAAAGGGAATTTCGAGAGGGAGGAAACCTTATATTGCACGAATGTTCGGGCTCTGATCGGAAATGTTGACAGCTAATCTTCGAGCGGAATTTTCAGTTTCAGTTTGATAGCTCGGATTTGCGGTTAATTGCGGCAAGTAAATAAAGAGAGTAACAGAATAAAATTATTTAATAAATCTCAAATAATCACATCAACTCGTATAATTATTAATTTGAAATGGTCCCCAGTGATCCACTTGAAGGCCAAAATTGGAAACTCTTCGACTCTTTAAATATCAAAGTGTCCATATTTTGAAAGTATTGTTACAAAAACAACAAATTGTAACAAAACGCTACAAAAATTATTTACAATAATTATTAATTTAAAATGAATTCCAATCCACTTGGAGAAATATACAGAAATATTAAACAACAGTTATTAATTTACAAAATATTAAACAACAGTTATTAATTTAAAATTAATTTAAAAAAGTATTAAACAACAAAACAAAAATATTAAGCAACAGTTATTAATTTAAAATAGACCACTTAAAGGCTAAAGTTGAAAGAAAATCCAAATATATTCACGTTTCAAAGGTGTTGTTTTGCACAAAAATACCAAATTACCTTATTTACAAAAATTGTTAATTTAAAACGGATCACTTGAAGACTAAGGATCCTTAAAATTTCAAAACTTTTCAATCCAAATTCCACAATATCCACATTTTGAGAGTGTCGCTTCGCTATCACACTTCATCAGTATGCTGTCACAAAAGTACCCTAAGTAACGACTTATTTACGACAATTGTTAATTTAAAATGGATTCCAAGCTACTTGAAAGGGATAAACTTGTAAACTCTTCAACCCTTTAAATACCCAACTATCCTGCAAGTGCTCAATGTACGCAAAATGACATATTTATAGCAGTTATCAATCGCCAGATCCTTAATTCGAGTACAATCAGCTGACAATGTTTCCCTCTTGCTTGCAGGGGTAAATGAAATTCCGATCGTAGACCGTCGAACGTTCCTGTATAACAATAATTTCAACGGTTTATAGTCGCGAAACACGTGGGATGACGGAAACTGCACGACCCCCCTCGCGAGGGGGCGTCGACAGCGGTGTTTATCGAAAGAAGCTCGCCCCCGGCTGGCTCGTCGGTACTCGTCGGTCAATATTTCTTGCAACGTAACGATATTTTCTCCGGCAATTTCTGTAATCGAAAATCGATGGCCCGCCGAGTTCCTTAACGTGCTTTTAATGCGGGTCGGCCCCTGTTCATTAGAAACGTGGGGCGCGCTTCGCGAGCAAGGACCGCAATAACTAACGAAATTTCGCCGGAAATACAGCCGCAATTCCGCGAACGTACATTTGAAACGATCGCCGGCTCTTTAACTATTCTTCTTCAATCTCGTTTCTCGGCAGAGATCGTGGAATTCCAGATTCAAGGTCCAGACTTTATAAACGTACATTAGCGCGTTCGTTGTATAACCTTGAATGTTTTGCAATTTGCAATTGTGATTTTTTAAAATTGTGATACAAATAGCTAAAGTTATGTTAGTTTAGCTGTAACGTACGGACAGATAGTTGAAATATTTTATAAACAAAGTTCCTTCAATTGTGCATTGAGAAACGTGTATGTATCAATGATTAGTGAAAGAGTTTCCATAACTGTGTAGATCCACCATGGTCCTGCAGGTTGAAAGTTCAGTTTTTACAACGATTCCAAATCTGTCATATTTTTTCTCGCCATTTGAGTTAGACGGCAAAAATTCGAGAAATTTCTTCCAATGCCCAAAGTTCAGTAGAATGGCAAAGTAGAGACTTTAGTAAGATTGTAAGGGACCTAGTCACGAAAGAGGCAGGATAATTTGAATTTTGACAATTATCAAAGAGGAAATGTCTTTATATTCCCATCCACTACGTGACAAAAGTCTTTGAAAAAAGCAGGCTGAGGAAAATTTACATCTTAAAACGATTATATAACAGATTAATTTTTAATCGTTATTCGTTCAATACATAATCGACTAGCATTTCATTAAATATTATTCGGCCAAATCTGAAAACTCGGCAATCGTTTTGTCCGCATTAAGTCGTGTCACGCGAAATGTCGGATTTGCATTCATTCGACGTTCGAGCGTCGGTTTATTCGGTTGCTGTTCTTTGATTGAAGATTAATTGCTGTTCGCTGAAAAGCTTATTATATTCTGGGGTATTCAGAGAAGGTGTTTTCCAAATGAATTTTATTTTATATAAACGACCTCCTTTCAATTTGTTCGTTACCCAACGAATTTTTCTCTATGAATTCAAATTGCGGGTCACAATGCACCCTCTCCGACGGATTTCGCCTTTTTGGAAGTTTTGGAATCATTCTTGCGTCGGAAAATATACATTCAGAGACAGAGGCTATTTTTTTTTATTAGAAAAAAAATAATTATAATAAAAATAAATAATATAATTAAAAGAAAAACAGAATCTCTTTTTGTGGAAACGACACGACCCACATATTATCGGCCTCGCGTTGTCATCGAGTCAAATCTCACTCGGCCATCGCAAACACAAAACCCTCAGCCTGGGTTCGAGGGTTAATAACGCGTCGAACGTAACGAAAAATGTCAGAGCCAGCCCGATGAAAAGCTTCGATTAGGTCGCAGCGCGGATCGTTATCGTCGGAGATGCGAGAATCGTGTCGGGAAAGGTAACGAAGTATTGGCACAGATCAAAGATCGAACGCACGAGCGAACGAGAGAGGCCGCGTCGGCTTCTCTTCGGTCAGGAGCTCTCTCCTGCTCTCGCAGCCTCTCGAGCGTAAGCTACAGAAGAAACTGGGACACGGAGGGTGTATCGTGTCCTCCCGATCGGGGAGAAAAAAAAAAAAAAGAAAAAAGAAAAAACTCGAGGGCTTTCTCTAACGAACAGTGCCGAATGGGGTTTTGCTTTTCGTCGCGGCGTCATTGCGGAAGATGAGTTTCCGAAATGAACGCAGTTTTTCGACCTGGATTCCCAGGAAGCCCGTGCCCGGAAGCCTCTCTCGCCGAAGTATTGTCGCGGAGGCGAGCCAGCCACCCTTCGTTGATTGGCTCCCTTTGCGGTATTTATTTTTTATTATCGAGCTGGCCTGCTCCAACGGGAAATTCAATTTCCACGCGAGAGAAAAGGTGGCCGAGCATCGGGTACATTCTCGGAGATTGTCGATCGGTCGAGCGTTCTTTGGAATAACCTGGAATTTGTTAATCCGGAAGGCCAGAAGGCAAGAATTCAGAACGCGACAGAGCGAGGATATAACGTTGTGCCAGCCACGGCTGTTTTTCGAAAATTTGATAGAGGTAACGGGATACTTTGCTCCGCGACTCTTTGAAAATTCTCCCTCGTGTAACAAACTCTCTCTCTCTCTCTCTCTCTCTCGTTCGATATTGGATTTCCAACTGGAAAATGTTGTAATTACTTTCGCGAAACTTTCACCAAAGATTCCTGGTCCTTTTTCCCTGATTTGGAAAAACCGTCGGCGCGTTTATGTATCACAAAGAAGTTGTTACTCACGCGTGTTACGTTACGGTTAATTAGCTAGAGAGTAACTCTCTCTCTCTCTCTCTTGTGTCAGACGACGGTCTTTCAATCGAAATTTTTCCGGCGCGTCCAAAAAAATATTTATCAAATTCAGAGAGGCGAGTTCGAAACTAATTTTTAATCTTCGAAAGTAGGATCTCGAAACTCTCGAAACTTGAAGTGCTCAAGTGAATTTTGTGAACTTTCCTTTGTTCCAAGAATTGAATTAACACTTTCGTGTTACAGAAATTTTTATCGATCGCAAGAGATAAGAATATCTAATCTGGATTTTTGTTTGAGAATACTAAATAATCCTCACAAAAAGAAAGAAAGAAAAATAAAACAAAAATGTGGGAAATGGAATAAAAATTTTTCTAAATTCGACTTTCTCAAGTGTACTTGAATTTGGCTCGTTCTAAACGTGAAACAGAAAAGAGTAATTAACAAAAGATTCTCTTACGTGTATTAATAAATCGATAAAATACAGAACAAAATTTTCTCGTCTAAAGCTTCTCCTTGGTACGCGTCTACTTGATTTTTAAATATTCAAGCTCCCTCGAAAACGAAGCATGCAGCACCTAAATTTTACTTTCCGTTTTTCGCTCGCTTTCGCGCGCAAAACAACCTCCTGCTAATTATTCTGCTCCGTCGTGTCTAGAATTAACTAACTTCAAACTCGATCCCCTCGAAAACGAAGCATCTAGAATTAATTAATTTCAAGTCTATTTGACAAATCTTTATATTCGAAATCTTTTTCCCCATTTTTCTTCAAATGAAAAAATTCTCTCCTATCGTTCTAATTATTCTTTTGTTGTTCTTTTCTTTCTTTTCACTGTTATTTTACATTGAATTGATTTTGCACAGCAGCGTGATCGATTCTCATCGAGCGGAGGTCTCGATCTATCTCGGAATTGGGGTGCGATGGCAATCGCGAACAGTTTCAACGAGAGGGGGGGGGAGCGGCTCTCCAGCGCGCGGCACCGCCCCTTTTTTCAAACGGGCATAATCAGAGAACGGTAGCGTCGCTAATTACGTTAATTCTCGGCTGCCGTTCGTTTGGCTACCGGCGGGAAGCGGCGCTGAACTGTACCCGGGGCGCCCGGGTACGCTGCGCGTGCAAAATGCAAAACAGACGTTTGTGTTCGTTAATCTTTTAAATCTCGTCGCGTTCGCCGGGATTTTTCTTTTTTTTTTTTTTGCAACTGCTATGTAATTACAGCCGATGAGCGTGCCGCGGCGGCTGTTTCCACGGATTTTTACGCGTTCGAAGAATTCACGCGCGCGCATGCGCGATTTAAAGCAGCTCGTTAAAGCGGATCGCTCGTTTTTCGCTCTAATCCACGTTGATTATTAGTATTAATTGCTAACACGGTTGGAAAACAATAATTTCATCAATGCACACAGGAACGGCATCTCTGATCATTTCCGAGATATTTGACGGAATATGTTCCTAATTTTAAGGGTGGTTTTCACTTCTTCAACATCGACGATTGTCGATTTAAAAAAAGAAAGAAAACTGCGCGTCGAAATATTTTTTTCGAAAATTATATTTATGCCAATTTTCATCAAAATCGGCGATTGACACCTTGGTATGGTTCAACATTGTTTTTCAGGATTTTCTGCATGCAAGAAATGATAATTCCTTGGCATAATTGATCATGACCGAACGTGTGTTAATTATGCGCGGGAAAACGCGATTGTAATTATTGTAATTGTGATCAGAGAATTAATTGCGATTCGAGAATTCGAGAATTTGAGAATCCAAGATTCAGATATCTTACAAATCTTCTATGATAATGAACGCAATTGGAATTTTGTTAAGAGATAATTGCGTTATTACTCGAGGTCGAATTTGTCGAAAATTTGCGAACCCAAAGTTCGACCATGCAACCTCTCCGCAGTGCAGTAAGTAAATATTGGATTTACTACACACTTTTCGAAGTTCAATAGAGTACAACAAGTTTTTGAAGAGTCGTTTTAAAGGGGGAAGTTCAATCTTTAGATTCAATTACGAAAAAAAATCTCCCGCCAGTCCGCGTAGAGGTGAACTTGGAAAATTTTCAAGAGGAAGAGTCATCTTTTCATACGTTGCAGTAGCTTATTGAAAAAAAGTAACGTTAAAAAATAAAATTCTGGAAATAGACACGTCGCTCTTTAAAACGACACCTGGTTAATTGCTTTGTTCTTTTTTCCCGCGAAAATATAACAATTCAAATATCAGCAATTTTCTGCCGAAAATTTAAATGTTCGAAAACCGGAATGTATTTCTATTTCTTTTTTTTTTTTTTATATATATATATATATCGTACGTATTCCGTATATTTTTACAATTTTAAAATTTCCATAAATTTCATGTATTCCACGAATTACATTTTTCACTTTGCACTTTGCGTGAATGTATAAAAATCCGCTGTTCATTGATTAATCGACTACATTCTCACTCTGCCACGATGTACAGTAAACGAGTCGATACGATTTGGTGTGTTTCCAAATTACGCACGGAGCGACTTGATCACCTTGAATACCTTCGTCGTTTTCAAAAACGTTGTTAACAAAAATCGTTGCAAAAGCGACCGCAAGTGGAGATTTGGCGAAATGATATATTGTTTTATTTATTGATCGATGTAGTTCGATATTTTAAAAAATCGATGCATAAAAGACAAGGATTTTCATATTGCCCGTGAATGATAAATTTACAGAATTGGGATTAAAATATCCCCTGTTCGACATATACAGATTAATATAACTTTTTTATCAGAAATGTCGAGCTGCAATGGAGCTTTCATTTAAAAAAGAAGAGGTGACCTCGAAACGACGTTAAACCTGTCATATTATGGCCTCCTTTATACTAAATAATTTTTATTAACAATTTTACTAATAATATTAAATGTGAAATATTAAATATAATAAATATATAAAATTACATAGGTCAAAGTATTCGAGCACTTGTAATTAGAGAAATTCCTTTTAAAAATGTGCGACATCACTCGCAGTGGCTGCAGAAAGTATTTGTGTGCAGGCTCGACGAAAAATTGCCAATATTTCAAACTCTTACCTCTCCAGCTACAAAGAACCTATTACTGTCGTACTATGGTACTCTCTAAATTAAATAATTTTTATCAACAAGGTTTCATTGATCGAGTCACTCTCGCGTCATTCATCTTGCACTGGAATAGCACTCCAGTCTTGATACTACGCGCGTTGAAAGGGACTTTGCTACGTCTGATAAGTTAAATTAAATTGAAATCAAACACCTGATTTCGACGAACGGGTCGGGCAAAATTCGTGGACGAATGGGGCATAGGATGGTTAGAAAGCACAACGAATCGAAAGACGGCGGAAAGTAAAGAGTCGACTCGGGATCGGGGACCAACGCTATCGCCGGATCGGGAAGGAGCTGGAAACGGAGATACCCGTTATCGGACTTTCGTCCGCGAACTCCACTAATTTTAACTAACGTTAGAAATATCGCGGAACTTTCCCGCGCCAATTTATCTTACGATCTTCTGGAAAAGAGACACAGGTACGGGGGGATGTACGATAGCGGAAGAAGAGGGGGGACGCGAATAAAGCGGAGAAACTGTGTAGAAACAAAAGGAGAAGAAGAGGCCGGAGATTTTTATCGTTTTACTTATCCACTTGCCTCGTAGCTGAACGAGTTTTAGCGTCCCTTAAACCGAGCGTGTAACGCTAAAAATTGCGGCGTGACTTCTTCACGTCTTGCGGTTCAACAACCGAATGTCGGCGACGTTCGTGCGGCGTCATGCGACTTTCAACGCTCAGCGATCGTCGAAAAGAAAGTTCTCGTTCGATGTGCAAGAAATTCTAATTGAAAATTCTTCGTGTCTCGACGGGGAAACTTCTGATCAACGTTAGGTAAGAACCGCCGACGCGGTTTTGTGGCATCTTGAAATTTTAGGTTGGTGACTGTCGGAAACTGTTTGAACGAGTTTGAATGCAGGCGCGATAGGTTTAGTCAAGCAAAGCTGACTAAGCTATCAGTGACAACAATTTTCAACGTTTATTTTTCGTTGAAAAATTGAAATTCTTCGTGTTGAAAGAAAAGAAAATAATTAAACATTCGTTAATTTATTGTGATTGGTAACCTGGTACTGCACGGATGGAATGAAACGCCAAAATATGCGGTATTTATTTCTTCAGCGTTTATCCACCGTATTCTTGTCGAATTGTTTTTACATACGTTTAGAAACAACAACAACAACAACCATCACCAACGAATTTCGATCCAATTTCCAACTTTGCTTTTCGCTCATATTTCCGGCAAAATTGCCCGACGCAGCTTTTCAATTCCTATCCTCTCCTCCCTCTGTTTTATTTTATTTCTCTCTCTCGCTCTCCCTCTCTCTTTTTTTACACCGTTTCATTGCTCGCGCGGACCCGTGCGCGAATTGAAAACTTAATTTAAAATCGACAGAGAAATAAAACAGAGAAAAAAAAGGAAAACGCTACAACCGGTGAATTAATTTGATCGCACTGATCGATCTTCGCAGCGGGAGAGGGGGAAAAAAGTTTCCGCGCGGACGAGCCGACACGGAATCGTCCGCTTAATCAAGTGTAACCCGGCTAACCGCTAATACACGCGTATGCGGTTAATTAATAATCGCCGCGTTTACACAGATTCGATGCTATGCCGCCGCATTAATTGAAACCCGGGTATATCGGGGCCTCGGGTTATCGCAACTCTGCCCTATATCGTTGTCCGATTTCGAAATCGGGCCGATTATCGGGAACCAGCTAAATTCTAAAGATAGCTGTTGGAAATCGACGGGCTAAGGAATATTTAACCGATGCAAATGGCGTAGAAATTAGCGCGGCCTAGCGCTGTTCCCGCTGAAGCTATCAAGGGACGATCGAAACGACCAATTCCTCGTTTTCTTACTCGCAAGTGGCTCTATTTTTTCGTAAAATATTCAGCGATGGACAATAGAATAATTGTTTATCCAAGCTCATTAGCTTTCATCGTATTCTACTTTTATTTATTTTGAACAAGAAAAAGAGACGAGAAAAATGCGACTTTTGAAAAGAAAAGAAGAAAATGTTGCAGAGAGTCCTTCGTCATTTGTGAAAATTTTACTCGTTGATCTTCATAATTTGGCGGGCAAAATGGAATCGTGCCGCATTATTCTGATGCACCAACGGGGAGCATAATTGTACCAATGACAGTGTTGACAAAATTGTCGATAATTTAAATTGATATTACTTCGTGTCCACTTTTCTACAAACACGAAGCCTCTACTACCACCACAAAGTGAGGATATTTTTGTAACAGTTCAAACTTTTTGTAAAAAGACTGAAAAATTTCTTTCTTAGTCGAATCTATCACTGTTTTGAAGATCAAAGTCTTCCCTTTGCAACGACCTGTTAAAACTTGTCATGCGATTTTCTTTCATCATTTTGTTGAACGTTGAGTATTAGAGTGAAAAATTCAAGAAATCCTGTCAAAAGTTCGATAGAATGGTGGAAAAAAAAATCACACAGCGAATTTTAAGAGCTCTCTGTAAGAGCTTTCTCTGTGAAGAGAAAATTTTAATCTTCAAAACTGTAGTGGACGTGTAGAGTTGCAGCAAAAATTTTTTAACGCTTTTACACGCGAATTTTTACAATTTTCGAGAGAAACTCGCAACTGTCAAAGTCGAAGCTTCGTACTTTAAAATGAGAACAAATTGATCGTTATGTGATCTTTCTTGACGATGCTGTGTCAGTTTAAATTATGGACAATTTTTCATTCACACTTATTGTGAATTTTCTCTTCAACTGGCGTTTGGAATGGTGTTGTTCCTTCAATTAACGAAATTTAATTTGATTTAAAGCCAGGATTTCAATTTGTCCTGAAAAGACAAAAGTTTCTTAATCATTTAACACCGCGTGCTAACAGCGACTTTACGATTCTAGACGCGTAGATGTCTATTCTGTGCAATTTGCGTATTATGTTTCACTAATTGATTCGTTACAGCTGTAGCATCAGTGTGAATCTAAATGATCAAATGATAAAATTAACTGTCAACATTATTCGAAATATAAACAGTCCAGAACCGTAAAGTCGCTGTTAGGACGCACGCAGTGTTAGATGATCGAGAAACTTCTTTGCCATTTTTCAAAAGAACTGCAAAAAATGTTACCTTCGTAATGGAAGGAAACAAAGATTTTTGCTCTTGGAATTCAAAATCAAGATCAATTTTGCGGCAGGTTCCATCAAATCAAAAGTGTAGAAGTCATCTGTGATAGCCACAGGCAAAGTTTCCTTTTCTCGATCTTATACGTTTTCGTGTAGCCTTACGTTGTTATAGGAAAAGGCTGCGAGCGCTCGAAAAATTCTGTAATACAATCGACATTTCAGCAGAGAAATATCTCTAGATTTAACACTGGATCAATGTAGAGAAGTTGCATCAACGTAGGGAAGTGAAAACGTAAGGAACAGAGAGAAGTTTGTAATTCAATGAAGAGCACAATGTTTATTTATGTTTATTTTGTGTTCTTTGTCATACCAGCGGCAGAGTAATCCGTTCCAAAGTGTACTTCATATTTATTCATTGCATTCTGTATTTTATCACGGTAGAATACTCGTTTATGCGAACTAGTTGATGCTGAATCTCAATTGATCAACTTCTGTTATTCGTATTGCTTCCTCGCGACGAAAGTGACACAACTCGAAAATGTACGTCTTTTCAGGACAAATTGAAATCCTGGCTTTGAATCAAATTAAATTTCGCTAATTGATTAAGAAACTTTTTTGTCATTTTTCGAGAGAACTGTTACGGCTCCTTGGAAAAGTTTTTGCGCGCCATTTTCAAAGGGCAGCGCGTAAATTTCCGAGTCATTGGCGCCGCGTGAATTTCATTTCGGTTTCAAAAGGGGACAACGTATCGACTCGATAAATATATTTTCTTTTTACTTTTTTTTCCCCGTTGTTGTTGTTGTTTTTTCAAAAAAAAAAAAAACCCATATCGGCGGATTGATACTTTTATTTGATTTTAATATTTCATTTAGCGAGTCAATCGACCTCGAACTCTGGCTCGCGTCGCCGCGGATGTGACACGAATGTAACGAGTTCGCTGTTCTCAAACAGTCCGGTCGATGTGCGAGCGAATCGAGCGGATAAATTTTTCACAACGGACGACCAACAGGAATCTGCGACCATCGCGTTTCATTTATATCAATATCTGTATTCGGTGGCCAAAGACGCAACTAGTCTGCGTGATTAACGTTGTTACTTAGTTCTTGAACGAAAATAATATAGTACATTAATTGCTCATTACCATTAGCTGAAGCTGGTAAACAATACCGCGGTATCAAGTAGATTTGATCACGGTTTAACGAGCAATTTTTCATAATTAAGATAGCAACAATAAAATTTAAACAGAAACTCCAGTTATAAATAAATGAACGTAAGCTGATAAATGATATAAACACAAAGATAACAGGTGAATAAATTGTTCGGAGAAAATAAACTTCTTAATAATAACAAGATTGACGTTGGAAGCAATAATGAAAATCCAATATTACTTACCCGATTAGAAGCTATATCAGGAGAAGTTATATCCAGATATTGAAATCAAGAAGAGAATTTCCAAATCCCCTTCAGTTGTCACTGAAGGGTTATTAAAAATGCACGTTTATTTGATTATTTCTAAATGGGAACCACTCTGTGAAAACCAATCATTTCAGAGAACTAATTAACGCAAGTCACTTTTCATTAAAAGCAAAATATACTTTCGTATTTAAAAGCACCGGTCGATGGAACGGTTCACCTTTTATAATAAAATTATTGTAACGTTGTAATTAAACATTTCCATCGGCTGAAAGTTTCGACGAGAAAAATGTGTTTGCACGGAACGAGTAATTTTTAATGACGAGTGAGTTGTACTGAGTCACTTTGCGTATTTTACACATTGTGTAAAAGGTTCAACTTCTTTTACCCTTATCTGTTATCAGCTTCTCGTTATTTAATAAATTGAAGAAAAATGCAGAGTGAACGAAACTGTTATCCGAACTGCTTGGTTACCCGGTATGTTCGAGCAAACGACAAACTCTGTACCATTACATCCTCTCACGGTCCAATAACGCTCATAAAACGAACTATTTACAAAGCAGAATGACTAAACAGTGAGGCCACTTTTCGCTCTGCTCGTACGTCGAAAGGACTTTGACACAGAGTAGTGCAACAGTTAATGTTTAACCTGTCCGAGGAGCATGCGCTACCCAGAGTAGTTCAACACGATGCAAAGACCTCAACGCGTGTTTAGTCCCGTTTTCGACGAAAAAAAAAAAAGAAGAAAAAAATGTCGTCGACTGTTACGAACAGTTTCTTCCAACATCCGCCAAAATCGGACCGGACCCGGAACTGTAAATCTGGGACTCGCTGAGTCTCGATAGCAAACAAAAGGGCCGTGACAGAGTGCGATCTACCAGCGCGCGTTCAACTTGCAATCTGTCGGGACAAAGGGCTCGGCCCTCGTGCGAAACGAGAGAACAATCGCGATAATAATCAGACACGCCGAGTTCCCGGTGGCCGAGGACGAGTGAAAAGTCGGAATGCGATCACGTGGGGACGTAATTGCGCGACGTTGAACAGGAGTCACGGAGCTATAAATGAGACATAAATTCGCAGGGAGATAGGAATCGGTTAGTCGCGTGAAATGTATGCGCGTCGCCCAGGCACAATAGAGCCTTGGAGGAGTTTGCCGGTCTGACGCGTGCATATCGCAGGGCATAACTACTTAGTAGATAAGCCGTTGCTGCGACCCGCCCACCCGTGTTGCTCGGCCGTTGCTTGCGTCGAGAGTCGCTTCCGGTAAGGAGGACGTTACGCGCGCGTAACTACCGCGCAACTTTTCAGAATTTCGTCTCGCCCGGGGGGAAAGACAGTTTTTCCCGTTCGTTGGGAACGTTCTTTTGCGTTTTCTTTGGAGCACGAGATGTCGCGTTCTTTTGAATTTAATAATTTGACGTCCAGTTTTACATTGGGTTAGATTAGTTGATTGCATTATTTTTTATCACTGAAAGTGATTTTAGCGGGGGTAACCCAGAAAATCGGGCCTCTTCAAGTGCAACGCTAATGCAACGAAAATTAGCGATTGGTTGATTTCGGTCACGTGATTCGCGAGGGGGCGTGGCGTAGACCTCGAGTAGGAGTGGCGTTGTTTGGTACTGAGCGATCGCGCCTGTAATTTGTTTTGTGTCGATTCAAATGTTTGCATATCGATAAAATTTTATGGCAAAAAAGTCGTCTTCATTTCACTTCATAAATAAAACACACAAAATACTTTCTGAGAAGTATTTGAAAAGTATCAGTAACATTTTAGCGTGATCAAAGTAAAATGAACGCTATAGGCAAAAGAGCTTCGTCAACGTTATACTCTTTGCTGTAACATCCTACGAAAATCAACGATTCCAAACGTAAATTTCGCGTGTTAATAATAATAAACGCGTGGGGGAAAAGAGATGGAGACGACTCCATCAAAGATCACATCCGATATGACACGCGTCCGCGCGTTAAATAGGATTTTTGCATCGGCGGGGGCTCCTCTTTTCTATCGAGAGAAGACGAAAAGGAAGAAAACAGAAAGAAAACGAAGCAAAGGGAAAGTAGAACGTTCCATTTTTCCCGCACCCAAGCGTATTTAATCAGAGACACGAGCTTCCAATATTCCAGATTAAACGAAGCGTTCCGCGACTCTCCTATCGTCTCGCAGTCTCTCCTTTAAGACAGAAACAAAACCTACCCCACTGGTTCTCTTTCTCTTTCCCCGAGAAAGCCCCGTGTCCGAGGAGTAACCCGGTTTCCAGAGACCTCGCTGTCAATTTCCCTCGTGCTCCAGCTACAGCAGGTAGTTTTTCGCTGGTGGCGTTTAAATCGAGAGGGGGTTAATTGCGTGGGTCAGCGTTGCGTGTTCATTGTGCAGCAGCGGGCCGAGAGCAAAGGCGGCGGCGGTTATACTGTTCCGGCACGTGCGTGTCGGTGGCCGTATACCCGCAGCCAGATAAGCCCCTATCTCGACAGGGCAATAACATTAGCCGTGCACCGAAACCGGGATGCCCCTAACGCGCGGGAATATTTCAACATGGGGCCATTAACGTCTTGCCCTCGGGCCCACGTCGCTTCTCTTGCTCTTTCTTTATCTTCGTCTCTCTCTCTCTCTCTCTCTCTCTCTCTCTCTCTCTCTCTCTCTCTCTCTGTCTCTCTCTTCCTTCTTGTCACTGTTCGTTCGTTCGTCCGGGCGTGATTTTTCCCCAAGCGTTTAAATCCGCTCGACTCGACTCGCCTCGCCCCTTTGGTTTCGCGAATAATTCCCCCGGCACGATCGTTCTTTGATTACCTGCTCCGGCTGGCTCTTTATTGCCGCTGGAAGAATGGCGTGCTCGAGTCCTTAAGACCCGATAACAGCGCCGACTGAATTTATGCAGTTTGCCTTTCTCGCGGGGAATTCTTCTTCTCTGCCGGAGGCGGTAATGTCCTTTGGAAATTGTACATTTTTCCCAGGGGCCAGCCAGATTGTCGCTTCTCGGCGTCGAGAGCCGGTATATTACGCCGGAAGGGGATTAATTCGCGGCGCGACAAGCGCGTTTCCCGGGGACGAATTAAAATCAGCGCGAAACTCGGTCGCAGACTGCCGCCAGTTCCCCGTCAAAAGTTCCCCTCCAGAGCTGTTATTTTCCAATCGTTGGAGCAGCAGCGTTTCTGAAAAATCCTTGGATTTTTACCACGGATTTTTGAACGATCCTTTGCGATCGGCAAAGGGCCCCTGAAAACGTGCTTTCTGTCGAGTAACGCGTTTCAAAAATGACGAACGACGCGTTGTCCCGTTTTGCTGGACGATGTGAAATTCGAAACAACCGTTAGTTGATGTGACGCGTTATTTCAAATTTTGCGCAACATAGCGAATATCATATCGTACTTGGCTAGGAATTATTTGAAACAATTATTAGTACGATTGATACAACTCATTATTGCGAAATTTGAATAATCTGCTGAATAAGCAGATATTGCATAATGTATTGGCTTGTTTAGCTGGACGTTATTTGGAATAATTTTAGTTCATGCAATTCATTATATCGAATTTTGAATAATTAATTGTCATATTGAATAACACGCAGAGTTTCCGAAAGTGACGTAGCCCGTTCTCTTTCGTTTCGAGGTACTGAGAAATGTTCTCGTTTGCATCAATTATTATTTAGCAACGAAATTTCAGATGATTAACGCAAACGATTATTTTCAGATCTAAATTGTAAATTGCGCGTAAGTGAAAAGTTCACGTTGAAGTGTATGTAAAGTTTTGGTTTTCTCAATTCTCTTGAGAAAAAACAGAAAATGAACATGAATACATTATATGTGATTTAACTAGATGTTATTTGAAATAATTATTAGTCGATAAATATGGTAAACAAAAAAAAGTATCAGCACAGCTAGTTTCCTCGTAATATTTCTGTGAAAATAAATGATGACAAAATCTGTTTTTATAAATAGGTTACTATACGTAAAAATAACGTCCAAACAATGATTTGATAATACAAAAATTCGAGAATCATAAAGATATTGACATACGAAGTAAAATACAGTTCAAAATACATGAAAAATATTTTCAATGGTTTAAAGACAAGCATCCTTTCCTAATGATATTCTGATTTTTCTTGCAACATTCAGCTCCATTCATCAAATGCAGACTAAGCATTGAAATTACTTTTTTGACTCTTGAATTTTATCATTGAAAGTGATTTTAGCGGGGATAACCCAGAAAATCAGGTCTCTTCAGGTTAATGCAACGAAAATTAGCGATTGGTTGATTTGGGTCACGTGATTCGCGAGGGGGCGTGGGCTAGACCTCGAGTGGGAGTGGCGTTGTCTGGTAAGTGAACTATTTGTGAAAACAGGTTTTATATCATATATTCAAATATCATTTCTTTTCATAAAGATATCGCCAAAAGAAGAAAACAAAGCACGCCAACACTTTCTTTACCCTTTACACTATGCTTCATTGCTTCAAATTGTCTTCTATTTTATTTCGAACAAAATGTATTTTGTTATCCCTTGGACACGCGTGTGTCCTTCCTCTTCTTTATTTCGCAACGTTGAGTGAAAATAGGTGATAGTCGGAATACGTACGCGTCGCTTATAGCGGCCATTAACGAAAAAGTCGGCTCGCAGCTGCGACTTTCACACCAGTTTATCGCGGCAACCGCGCTACGTCGGGGCTGATAAGACTAGCGAGAACGACACCGAGCCGAACGTCGCGTCGCGTCGCACGACTTTCTCTTCGTCCCGCCGTTATCTTTGCGTTAACAGCGTCTACGAGCGGTTAGTTACCGCCACGGCTGTAGAATTCGCTGATATATCTTCACCCGTTTGTGTTACTCCGACGTACTCGCGCCATATATCTCGTGGGAAGCTGCGCGATAAGATTCCCTGGCAGTTGTGTTTTAAAATTTCCCGTTGACCTTGTATATTGTTCAAGTAGAATGTATTTGAGGAGTCGTCAATTCCGTTTGGCGGAGAGAAAGAAACAAAAGAGTTTATAGAGCTGCACCGACATATTTGTTTATTAACAGTAGAACTACCAAAATGGTCAAAAAAATGAATCGATGATATTTTATAAATATAGACTTGAATTCTTCGTATAAATATACAAATAAAAGCTTTTGTGTTATAAAGATTTTCTGTTTCTTTTGCTGTATGTGTTAACATACAATTAAATGAGAAAAAGAAGCGACGAAGAGAAGATACGTGATAAAATAAATAAAAATATAAAATAAACATATAACGAAACAAATATACACCTATAAAATACCATAAAATACCTATAACAAATATATATCTATAACAATTAAATAAAATAAAAAAAAAATTGCGAGTCGAACGTTGCATCAATGTCTCTTAATGAATTGAGCATCAACTCCAAACGCGTCTATTGTTCAAACATTCTAGATTTATGTATCCATCCGTCTTTCACTTACAAAAGAAGTCTGTCTCGAATCGAGACGCAAAAATATTGTTTCAAAAGCAGTGACGGAAATACGCGCCAGGCGTGACTTGACGCCAGGTTAGACATTTGCAAGAATTTGCAACAGCGAGAGAGAAAGAGAGAGGCCATGGGCGCGAAGCCATGGCGACAGGAAGTTTCATCCGATGGAATCTCTCGCGGAAGTGCACAGACGATCGGCAGCGGGCGGGGTGAAGGGCGAGGGGAGGGGATTGGCCGGGACAAGAGGTGTGAAATGGTCCGCAAACAAACTCGGGCGCGCGGGAGAGACAGATCGGTGTTTGACCGATTAAACGAAAATCCGTGTAAAGGGGCGCGCGCGCGAAAAGGAGCTTACAGAGCGTTTTCGTTTGTATCGGTAATGCAACGATATCCAGTCGGCGATCCGCGAAAATCCCGGCGAGATTTCGAACGTAAATTTCCTTGCGACAATAGCGGCGAAACGCGGCGATCGATTCCAGTCGAACGATTCGTCGAGAGGATTCACCCGGTCGTCCTGTCGTTGTGTCTTCGTTTCTTTTTCTTTTTTCTTCTTTTTTTTACTGTCTGTTGTTTGCTTTCGTCTGTCTTCGAACTTGACTGACGATTAATGAAAAAAAGAAAAAAAGGAAAAAAGAGTACCGAAGAACGATCGTCATCTACGTTTTTCAGTTGAGAGAGAATGTCGCGGGTGTTGCTAAAATTGCTTCAAATAAATTGCGCTGCAACTTAATCTGGTAATTCATAAAGAAGAGAGTATTGAAAAACGAGAGTATCGACAACACGCTTTTTAGTTGCAGATGGATTGCTTCTAGGCTTCGATCGAACGAACCGTGTTCCATTTTAGTAAGAGAATTAGTTCAAACGTTCTACAACGTACTGTAACTTTAATCTGACGATTAATAAAACAGACAGTGCTGAAAAACGACATTGTACAACTTTTAATTGGACGAAACACATTCCTAAATAAATACTTGAAAAATGTATATACCACTATAATTTAATTTGACGATTAATAAAAAAGAAAATATCGAGAAATACGATTGTCAATAGGTCTTTTAGTTTTGCAAATGTTACAGGTGGATTATTTTTAGACTTTGATCGAACGAAGGGTGTTTAAACATGTATTGCAATTTAATCTGACGATTAATAAAGCAGGCGGCAGTGTTGAAAAACGATTGACAATGTATCCTTTGGATGTTACAGGTGGATGATTCTTAATCTTCGATTGGATGAAATATGTTTCATGTGTTTCACCAAAACATTTCATGGCACAAATACGGATAACGATATAATCTGATGATAAATAAAAAAAGACGATATTGACGATTGGCAATGTGTGTGTGTGTATCTTTTAGTTCAGAGAACCTTCGAAAGTTATGGATGGATGGTTTTCGATCTCTAATAGGATGAAACACGTTCCGCGTGTTACTAAAATCGTTGCAGATGCACACTATGACTTAATCCGGTGATTAATAGAAAAAGACAATATTGAAAAACCTTTTTAAGCTCTCTCTCTCGCAGATGGGTGATTTTTAGGTTTTCATTAAACGAAGTATATTCCGTGTTACTAAAATATTTAATTTGACTAACAAAGGAGAATGTAATACTCGAAAATTTATCATCCGTAACTCGAGGAGGCTAAAAAATATGCCTTCAATTTTTGAAGATTATAGGCGAACGTATCAACACATGTACTTTGTCAAGTTGCTCAAAATCTCTGAAAACATTTGAGGGTTCCCTGAATCAAAAGATACATTGCGAATTGATTTTCAGCTGCGGCGCACGTTGACTTTAACGAGATAGAAGATGGAAAGGTCAAACGACAACTGCAACGAAAGAGAGATTTCGTTAAGAGAAATTCAGAGGAATTCGCGGAAATGAAAAATAAATGTCGGACCGGTGTACGGAGCAACGCGCCCCGTTGAAACATTTCTGACGCGCACGTTGAGAGAACGTTTACAGTGAATCCTCGCTTGCTTCACGCTCCAGATCGCCGTTTTCCTTTGCTAAATAATTCGAGAAACAACTGTCCATGGACGACGGAGACGGAGAGAAACAAATCCAGGCAGAGAAACAAGATTGGATCCCGAATTCTGCGTAATTTGCACGCGTTTCGTCACTGGCGCTGAAATTAATTAATTCGATAATTATTAAATCGAAGAGGCATTATCGGAGCGGTTGCCAATGGGATATCGCGTTATATTATACGCTGGACATTATTACGCCTAGCTGTAAAATAATCCAATCGCGGCTGTAATTGTTAATACATTTGATCATTCGAAACGGAGCCGTCCTAGTTCGATGGCACTCGGTACGATAAGCCGCGCAAATTAAATACAAAAATTGCCGACGATCGACCGAGTGTCTAATTATCGACGTTTGTTTAATCTGACTCGGTCGCTTTTTAATCGGCGACGTATTTCGGTGACGAGCCATCGAACGATTCCACTCGTGTCGACAGTTTCGACGAGCTCTCGCTCGAAATATGGTCACTTGGTATTTATAGACTGGTCGAGAATAAAATTGAAAAAAAAGAAAAAAAAGAAAAGAAAGAAAGGAAACACGAAACGAATTAGTTTCGAGTGGCCAGTGATGATCCGTGCTTTCGTCGAAACGGAAAGATCGATAGATCTCTCTCGTTTGCAAGAACAGCGTGAAAGGAGCGAAGCGTGGGAGGAAAAAAAAGAGAGAGAGAGAGAGAGAGAGAGAGGAAAAATAGATCGATCGCGACGCTGTCATCGATAACGCGTAAAATGGAATTTTCCAGGCGGGCGAGTTGGCTCGGCCGCGGCTATAAAAAGTAATTAAGGCTAACTAGACAGCGGTGAATCCATCATATTAGCCGTGGGACTAACCGGTTGTACAACCGGGACTGGGTCGACGACAGGGGCGCGCAATTTCGAATCAATCTCCGGGGATATCTGACAGGGGCCGGTCCTCATTTTTCTCCGGTTGCAGGCAAATCGATAGCATCACCCGACCGTGTCACACCGTGGCGCGGCGCGGAGTGGAGCAGAGCGGAGCGGAGCTGCAACAAGCGCGAAACTCCATTTCCGTGGAGAGCAACCGTGTAACCTACTTCCTTTCGCGTAACGCGACGTGACCTCAGCTCCTTTCGGCTTACCGAGACAAAACGCGAGTACTCTCTTAATGACGATTAATATGTATCGCTGGCCAGGGAAACAGAGTGACAGAGGAAGACAGAAGGTAAGAAGGGGAGAAAGATTGACTCTCGAGTCGGTCGATGTTTCGTCGCGGTACTTTCCGCCCGTCAGAATCGGCAATTGCCAACGGAGGAACTTTTCGACGAGCAAACTAAATAGACACCTTTTATCACTGAAAGTGATTTTAGCGGGGGTAACCCAGAAAATCGGGCTTCTTCAGATGCAACGCTGATGCAACGAAAATTAGCGATTGGTTGATTTGGGTCACGTGATTCGTGAGGGGGCGTGGGCTAGACCTCGAGTAGGCGTGGCGTTCGCGCCTGTAATTTGTTTTGTATCGATTCAAACGTTTGTATACCAATAAAGTTGTCTTCGTTTCCTAGTCAGAATAGTTGCTTCTGGGCCTTTCAGTGAGACGAATCGTGCAGTTTTTTATTTCTTTCTATCTATCAATCTATCTATCTATCTATCTCTGCCCTTCCCCTCTGCACTCTGTTTACCAACCCATTTTTCTATTCAGCGTTGCCTTTCGGAACAGTTCGATTCGGAAACGTTGACTCAGGAACATTCAATTTGGGGGAACGTTCGATCGCCGGAATGTTTTATTCGCTGACGTTCGACGATTCGGAGATGTTTGACTCCGGAAATCGTGGATTCCCTGCGAACGGTCGCATTCTCGTAACCTCCTGGTCGGACACACGGAGAGTTTAAGGGCACCGCGAGAGACCCTGGGAGAATCTACGATTCGAGGGTGTTTGATACGAACGGTGGCCGTGCATTATGCAAACACGACTTCTGCGACGCGAGTCTCGGAATTTAGCGTGGCGCCGCCTCGGATCAGCGATCGAACGTGCGATTTTTAAAGCGAGAATCTCTCCGGGAACGTGGATTGCCACAAGCTGCGAGGGAATATCGCACGATAAAGGCGTGGTCGAGAATGGCTAACGTAACGAGAAAACTTTCACTCGAGGGAAAAAATTAGATCGTCAATTTTCGAGCGTGGCGCCGCTGGAACGAACAATTCGCATAAACCACGCGGATGATACAGGGGCGCCGTTTGGAATTTCTTCTAACCTCGGAGCAGCCTTGGAGCGGATTAATCGCGTCAAAGTTTCCCCGTAAAGACGCGAAGAAGACCTCCCTGGGAGGAAGGGGGGAGGGTGGTGGTTGGGCGGTGATGAGAGCAGGGCCGAGAAAGCGTGTCAGTAGGAGGCAACGTGTTAATTACATTAAAGATTCTGTATACAGATAAATTAGCTGCCTCTCCGCGGAGAGTAATTATTAAGGGCGATAACTGGTAATAACCAGTTTTACACCCGTTTCAGGCTGCCATCTCTTTCGCTTAACTCCTTCTAACGAAGACGCGGCAATTAAAACAGCCGCCGTGAAACAGCTTAACCCCGTAACTCGTTCGCCATTAATACCGCTATTAAGCACCATTATTATATAGGTCGATACACCACGCTCCGCCTCGATAGTAGCCTCGTTCGCTGCCTAGTACCTACGATCCTTCTGCATCGTTCCTTGACCTAAATATACATACATACCACGTATCTCCGACGAGCGTTCGTCGTGGAAACGATCCCCGGCACGCGCTACAACTGTTACTTACGAGACACCTTGTATCGTAGACTGAGATACCGAGTAATACGACTAGAGAAGCACCAAATATGTGGTTTCAATTAGCCGATCGACTATCTCGAGTATCTCATGATAATAATATTTATTATTTTTGCAATCTTGATAAATGATAAAACAGTGAAACAATTATTTTAAATTGGACGTCTTTATCTTTTTGCGTGACAATTAATTTTAAAAATACCGACAATCTCTTTGGACATTGTTGTGATACATAAATATTTCTTGTGTATAGCAAGTTGTACTTTTCTTTCACAAAGACTGAAGTATAATTTATGTTTTAACGATAAATAATAAAACTATGAAATACTTGCTTTTTTAAATCAAATTTTTACAAAGATTGAACTAACTTTGAACCAATAAAAGTAATGATATTTCCAATTGCGAAAAATACATAAATTATTCGAAACCTCCGACGAAATTGTACTGCTCACAAAAATTAGGGGATATTGCAAGAAGCGTTTGAATATTTTAATTAAACAAGAACATTAGAAAAGCAAAAAAAGCAAAATCAAATGCTTCTTTTTTTTATCGCCTCACATTTATCTTGAAATATCCCCTAATTTTTGCGAGCAACCTATACACATCGATTCTAACCTCAATTATCTCGTGAAATTGGTAATTTGAATATTTTAATTAAACAAGAACATTAGAAAAGCAAAAAAAGCAAAATCAAATGCTTCTTTTTTTTATCGCCTCACATTTATCTTGAAATATCCCCTAATTTTTGCGAGCAACCTATACACATCGATTCTAACCTCAATTATCTCGTGAAATTGGTAACTCCTCCTCCATCCGGATCTCCGAGTATCTCGCACGGTGCTCGGATAAACGTACCAGCTTTTTCGCACTTATGCGAAACGTCCATCGCGAAAACAAACGATGGAAACGACGATGAGTAAACGACGAACAAACGAGAAGGGGGCGCCCGGAACACACCGCGGAGTCGGTTTAATGCGCGTAGCTCGTTTTTCGGCCCTCTCGATACCCTCGGAAGCTGCTTGTCGTTGTTCCGGCATCGTAACGACGTCGTCGGCCGGCGTTCGACGTCATTAAAACAACCGAGACGAGTCAACACGGGAAGCTCCCTCCTTTTTTTTCCATTCCTCCTCCTCCCTCCTTGCCTCGACGAGGCGCGCAAACGAGCGCGCTCGCGACGAACACAAAGTTCCCCACGCCGGTGAGTCGCGTAGCAAACCCGGGCCACGAACAAACATTTTAGCGCGATTGAAAAAGTTGAAACTCTAACGAGCAACGCGACGGGCGGGGCGTTATTCGACAGTTATTCTCCCTCCCTCTCTCACTCTCTTTTTGGCGCGGTGCCCCGATCGCGACCGACCAGCTTAATTAAATCGACCGCCCCCCGTGCGATCGTGTCGCGTCGATTCTCGAGCAGGTTCTCGCGGTAGGTTTCGTTCCAACTAAGAGTGTCGTCCAATGTTGATCCGTATCAGGGTATTCGATCCGTATTGGACAATCTTACAATCAACAACGAAATAATTGATTCGCCTCTACTTCAACGAAGCAACGAGGGTAACTGTGTGTGACAATGACAATGGAAAATCGTCGACAATTGTTTAAATTGATATAACTCTGCAAAAAAAGAATCCAAAGATCCACTTGGTTTCGTTTCGAAGCACGAAGCTTCTGCCTTCACTTTGATTTCGTTCTTTGAGCGAACTCTGAGTTCGTTCTTTACAAAGACAGCTTTGAACCATCCGTGCATCGGGTGGAAAAGCGAGGAGATTTTTTTTCTCGAAAATTGTACAAATTCAAGCGTGCGTACAAACGTTGGGAAATTTTTTTTCTAACTGGATTTACCGTCATTTCGAAGACTGAGGTCTCTACTTTACCGCGACCTTTCAAAACTTGCGGTAGAATTTTCTTTTACCATTTTATCGAACGTTGAACGTGTTGAAAATTCGAGAAATCCCAACATTTTTTCGTTTTCGGTTTTACTGTTTTAAGTTCAGTGAAATTGTGAAAAAAAATCATACAGCGAATTTTAAGAGCTCTTTGTAAAGAGGAAATTTTAATCTTGGAAAGCGTAGTGGATTTAGTTGTGAAAAAAATTTTTCAACGTTTCTACATTTTCATTCCTTCTCAAAAAATGATTTTCAAACAAAAAAGAAAAAAAACTCACGACTGTCAAAGTAGAGGCTTCACGTTTTAAAATGAAATCAGTGATAGATCGTTGTGTGATATGTTTTTTAATGTTAAAGTTACGTGAACTTAAATTATCGACAATTTTTCATTGTCATTGTTATGCTCTTCACTGTATAATTGAGAAATGTTTCGCTCTAGAAGCGAGATTCCCTGCCAACGTTAGACATTTTTCGACAGCATTCGAACGCAACGTCGTTATTTGAAAATTGTTACACAGAAAAAAAGAATGGAACAGCGTGTTGCACTTCTTCGTTGTATAAATATAAATCCCGCGCGTCTGAAAATCCCAGCTCCGATGGGGATTGACGGTGGATTCGAAGAAAAAAAAAAAAAAGGAAACAAGAGAAAGAAGGTGCGCCAAGGAGAAGACTACAGCAGAAGGAGGAAATAAGGGTTTGGAAGGCGGCGGCCAGTGGTTCGCGTGGCCTCTCTCCTTATTACCCTATCAGTTAATCCTCTTATCGAGGAACGAGCGGCTGCTTTCGCTGGCACCGGCCGACTTTAAACTAATCTAAAATGCAGAGAACCGTAAGGCGCGTCGGGGCAGGGTGCAGCACGGCAGCGCTGAAGAAGGGGGTGGGTGGAGGCGCGGCCCCCGGCTGTTCGTTGCCAGAGGTCAGCGCACCGTTCCACCGCAGTAATTGCCTCTATAACGAACCTTTTCATCCGGATGAATGGACGCGTGTATATTTCAGCTTTCGCAACCTTTTACCCTCTTCGCGGCTCGTGTTTTTTTCACTCGTGTACGCGCTCGAAACACACGCGAACCTCGGCCGCGTTTCAGCGCGTTTCGCTCCGCCTTCGACTCCTCCGACCGCGCTGCCGAATTTTCCCAGCGAGCGAAAGAGAGAAACGGAAGAAGAGCGACGACCTCGCGTGCGAGATCTTGGCTGGATTTTCCGGAGGACACCCCGGATCGAGAGAGCGGTGATATCGGGGAGCGTTTTTCAGCGGAAGAATTATCTCGGCCGAATCGTCACATCCCGGAGGAGGAAGCCGTTCCTCGGCCTCGAACGCCCTCGGACGAGAAAAATTTCGAGATTAGCCCGGGATAAGACGTTTAAGAATGTCTTTGATTATTACCACCCTCTCGGAGCTCGCGCAATCTTCCAAGCCACTTTGGAAGAAAGATCTCATCGCGTCGTCGTTTGAAGAAACGACTGCCATTTCTCTCTTCACTTTCCACCCCCGACGTCGTGGAATAATAATTATCCCTCCACCTGTTCATCCGCCGTGGAAGAGGGATCGTTTCGATCGCGCGAAGTAAGAGACACCGTCGCCTTTCTCGCAGTTCTCGATCGCGAGAAACGATCGGTAAACTCTCGCCTAAACTTCCTCACCCCACCACTTCTTCAACCTCTTCCAATTACCTCGGAATCGAAGAGCAACGATCCAAGAGAGAGAAGAATCCCCCCCGTATTAACAAAATCTACAATCTCTCCTTCTCGTTCGATCCTCGTTTATTCTTCTCGAAAGGGGAAAATCGCGTTCGTCGCGACGACCGACTTCCGATTTCCCTCGTCGTCCTCGGTTGGATTTCGAGTTTGCTAGATACGGTTGACTGAAACTTTCCACGATGAATTCCCTCTTAGTTTCGTTGTTTCGTCTCGAGATGCACGAGCCTGCTAATGTCGTCGCAATTATACGATCTCCGACTTCTTCGTGGTGCTCGCCGAACGAAATGACACGTCTCTGACAGCGGCAAAACACAAAATCTTGGCGGAATTACGCATTCATGAGGGCCGCCGCAAGTTTGAGCAACTAGTTTGCGAGAATCTCGAACGATTCTAATGCACTTTCCTCCGCGCGGTATCCCGCGGTCTTACTCAGCCGCGAGGGCTGCAACAACAATCTTTCGACTTTAAATTCGCCCGGTTTACGCGCTACTCGCGATGTACATAATGTATACCTGTTTACTTCGGTTCCGCGGGAGGAAAAATTTCCGCCGAGTCTCGCGAACGCCGAGTTTCGCTTCGACGATCCCTCGGCCCGACGGTGCCTCTTCTCCGCGGCAAGAAATTGTTCGGATGATAAAGCGACGAGCAAAAGTAAAACGAGAGCACCTGTTACGAAACAAGTGGAAATTCTGAAACTCTGGCGAAAGAAAACTCGGCACTCTCGGTACTCTCGTTGTATTTAAAACGTCTTACGAAGATTCGTAACGGAGTCGGACGTTTCGTTTATCATTAACTGCTCGCGGAAGTTCTGAATTTCATGAATATCTAGGACTTGAAGCGATGAATACATCCGCGGGTCTTTTATAAGGAAGTGTTGTAAGTCTTTTTAGAAAAAAGGAAAAGAAATTGTTGCGTTTTATCTTCTAAGTTATTGATTTTCATTGTAACAGAGAAAGAAAAAAAATGCGTAAAAAACAAATTTTGACAAGTTTCAGAAAAATAGTACAATTTAACCAAAATCTTAACAAGAAGAACTAGTGTTAAACGATAATGTCTCGAAAGAAAAAGCATGCAACAACATATATTACAAGTGCGTTCAATAAATTAGTATTTTTAAATTTATTTTAATAAAAAGTACTTTTACTTTCGTGCACAGTGTAATGTACAGGATGAATAGAAAAACGGGTTCATGACTTCTAGAGTAGATAATACACCCTAGTTTTGAACACGAGTCAAAGAATTATTATAATTAGTTTCAAAGTTATGAACGATTTTTTGTTTCATGCATGTAAGTAGTGGTTTACTTCATGATTTTTCCTTTTTTCTACGTTTTTTTTCATTTCTACGACACTTTGCATTAAATAATTATGTTTTTCAAAGTAAAAACATTTTTACAAGTCGACTTCAACCGAAACAAAAATTGTTTATGACCTTTGAAACTGTTTTTCGATGCACGTTTATCAGGACTCTTTTTCATATTTCGACGAGTAGTATCTACTTTACTAAAAGTTGGGAATGCTTTTTTTCTATCCACTCTATATATATATATTCGTGTATGAAATTTGACTAAGCAAGTGCACATTGGTCTTGATCCCGTTCCCAGAGAAGAGAAGAGAAAAGAGCGATAGCGTCCAACCAGCTTCCAGCTGGCAATGGCAAATGCAAAAAGAATTTCTCTTCCTTTCTTTCGCTTTTTCTCTGACTTTTTTTTTTTTTTTTTTTGGTTGTTGCCGCTTAATAAAATACACGAACGCGGCGCGGTGCACCGGTGAAAGAGGCAAGCTCCGCGGGTTCCGCGGGTTCCAGCACGATGATGCTTGAAAAAGCTGAGTGCGAATTACCAAGAACCTTCTTCGTAACTTTTCCTCCGCCACCGACCGCCGCTCTTCCGCCTCTCTGGCTGCCTGCTGACTTCCGCGGATGGAGCGCGTTAGCACCGGAACGCACTTCTAATTTTCACCGGCTCGGCTCGGTCCTGTCTGCTCGTATCATTACGCGGGCTGATCCCCTTTCGTCGTGCAACTTGAAGCGATAAAACGGTCTCGTCCGCGTTCCGAGAATTCTTGCGAATTCCAGCACGTCCTTCCTGTCCTCGTCGAAGTTAATAAGGCGCTATTAGAGTCGAGAAATCGCGCGAGAGTTCGTTCGAAACGCGTTGCGACGCACGCATCGACAGTTTGACTGAAATTTGCGTTAGCTTCAATTCACCTCCGCCGTCGTTGATTCTTCTTCCTCGTGCGATAACACACGTGTGACGTGCGTGTATTAATATTGATTTCTCAAAGACTTTAATTTGAATTGTAAAATACGAACTTCACGTTGATCGCGAAAATTGACGAGATTTATTCACTGAATTGTGAATATAATTGTGAATTATAATTCGTCATTTTCATATCGTTATTAACAGGTATGTTAATTAATTAACGACTAAAAAGAAGACGATTCAACGAAAGTAACGCATTTCTTAATCTCGTGCTATTAAAAGAGCTGAAGATCTAATGGTTACAGAAATTATCAGCGCGTGGACGAATTTGCTTTCCATTATCCACTGGATAATGAAAGTTCACTCGAGAATTGGAAAAAATGAGCTTTACTCATCTACCGATTAAGACGAAACTTTTTCTTACATAGATTCACTGATATTGAATCACCTATGGTACATTCTAACACGTATCGTGAAACCTAAGTGTCGATGTCGTCATTTAACAGTGCGTTCTAACAGCGACTTTACAATTCCGGACATGTAATATTTGTATTTCGAATAATGTTAAGAGTTAGTTTTATTATTTGATTATTTAAACTCATACTGATATTACAACCATGGTAAATCAAATGTTAATGAAACTTAATATAAAAATTACTTAAAATAGATATCGTCACGTGTCTAGAAACATAAAGTCGCTGTCAGAACGCACGCGTCCGCAGTGTTAAACGATCAAGAAAACTATTAGTTTGCAATCTACGGTTCCTTTGAAAAGTTTTATCTTCTTGATAAGTAGAACACAATGCAAAAAGAAATTGTTTGACTTTCAAGGTCAAGATCAATTTTGTAGCGGGTGATCTTATGTATTTCCATCCAATTGAAGGTGTAGTCCCCGCACTTCAAATTGAAAATTCAGAAGTTTTTGTTTTCATCATCGCGCGATTGCGAGACATGTTTCTCGAGCGAGCGCGATGGATCGATCGAAAGCTCGACTTGCGACGAGTATAAGCGTCTCCCATTTTAGAAAAGTTACTCGCCGTTGATGCAGCATTACGGCTTTTCGCAGGCTAAAGTCTGACGAGAAGACGCAGCGACGCTGCGCCCTTCGATAAGCCAAAGCCGAAATCCTTTAACGCGGTGTACAAGGCCTTTCCGCGCATCTCAGCGAGAGTAAAGACAAAGTGTGCCGGAACTTCGTGCCGCCGGGAATCTTCTCTAATGAGCATCGCGCTGATCAAAATTCCTCTGGCAAAGATATCACGCTGGAATTTCGACGATAATTCGGTTCCGCCGCCGGCTGGAAAACTCGCGCGTAGAATTTGGTATTCGAAACGTATCGCGTTTGCGTTGAACAGACACTTTTCCTTCCCAGGAGATAAATAATTAACGGTTTTACCACTTTCGAGAGAGCGTGTCGCGAGGAGAAACGCAACTTGAGAAACTTCTCTGCGAACTTTAACGACCGCCCCTCCTCCCCTTCCTCTCCTCCTCGCAATGTTATTTCTCGCTAATAGGTGTTTAATTAACGACCGACCGAATTTCGTCTCGCCAAGAAAATCTCGTGCAAGTCGATCGCTCGTGTAATCTTCTTTCCGCGGTTTTCCATGTTCGTCCCCACTTTACGTACGCAATCTTCGCCCTTTGCTGATAGTACATTTTCTCTGTGTTCTTGGAAATATTTCTGTTTGCACAGTCAGAGAAAAGATACACAACGAAGGAAATTTTCTGGCTTTTTTGCAGAATTATTTGAATTATTGCCTTACAGTGTGAATATCTCTACTTGCGGTCTTGATAAAGGAAAAATAAAGAAGGAAATTTTCTAACTTCTTTACGTTTCAACATGCCAAGAAATATTTCTACTCGCAGTCAAAAAAAGAACTGCACTACTTGTGCCCCAGTACGATTCGTCTCACTGAAAGGCAACCCAGAAGCAACTGTTCCGACTAGGAAATGAAGACGACATTTTTGCCATAAAATCTTATTGACATGCAAACATTTGAATCGATACAAAACAAATTACAGACAACGCCACTCCTACTCGAGGTCTACGCCACGCCCCCTCGCGAGTCACGTGATCCAAATCAACCAATCGCTAATTTTCGTTGCATTAGCGTTGCATCTGTAGAGGTCCGATTTTCTGGGTTACTTCCGCTAAAATCACTTTCAGTGATAAAAAAAAGAAAAGAAAAGAAGAAGAAACAAAGAAAGAAAAGAAAAACACAGAAGAAAACGATCAAACGGTCGAAGCTTCTTTATATAGTCCGAATCATTGCTCTTTGATCTTTCAAAGTTTCCTTCTCGAGATAATTCCCGGCTAGGTGAAAGCCACTGCGGTCCCGAAATTCGCTTAATTTATTCCCCGCGTGATAGCTCTCGCGCGCCAAAGTTTTCCATGTACGGAGGAAACTTCGCCGCCGGCATAAACTCGCGATTGTGCGTCGCGTGGCAAGTTAGACAAATCGACGATGCCGTGCAAAATGAGTCGTGTCGCCCGAAGAAGAGACGTCTAGCTACAATGCACGCCTAATTGTACACGCCGCAGTGAATTAATAATGCGAGCGACCGCACCGAGCACACCTAGGTCGTGTAGACCCGCGTCAGCGACGCTGGCTGATTGTGAGTTTCGAATGAACGCGATTGACACGTTTGTCAATGTGTGGAACGCGATTGTTCGTTACTTGCATCGAAACAAAATTCTCTCTCTCTATCTTTCTGTATGTAAAATTATATTAATTAGACTCTACTTTGCTACAGAAGTAGCTTTGTTGTTTTTAATCTTTCAACACCGTTATCGGCGTAAAATTGTTTCGAAAGACTCTCTGACGTACAGCAGCAATTTGGGAAATATTTATTGAACATTCATGATCGCGACGGGGGAACACTTTAACGTCGTATAATATACGGCTTCAATTAAACGAAAGTAGCTAACGTGTAAGAGGAACCAAGTAGTTGTCGAAGTTGTTTGCGTCGAGTGTCTGACGAGGAGTGCGATAGTTGTAGATCTCGATCGTCTTCGACTTTCAGAATGAAACTGATGCTGGTGCTTTGGGAATTAATTAAATGAAAATTACAATTCGAAAAATGTTACGAAATTTATACAATAATATATATATTCCGCATAACGCATTAACTTTCGCGTCAAACATCTTCCGAAAAGCATCATAAATTCCTTTCGTTTGCGAAGCTGAGCGTAACATTCAAATGCAAACGTTCGAAGGTCGTCGTAATTCCAATACCGAATTTTCGAGCGTGTACCGATCCTTAAAAATTCGAGCCTCGTTGAAGATTCGAGAGGAGGAGTATTTTATCTGCGACGGTGGAACCATCTCAAAATACTGAAACAATATTATTCCTCGAATACGTACTTCGTCCAAAAAGCCAAACAAAGCAGACTTTGCGGCAAACTTTCGAACATTTGGCGGTGCAAATATTTTGAATAATCCAAAGAAAAAAGGAGCTAACGAAACAGGTGGGGGGAGGGGGAAGAGTCTCCCGTGACTTTCCCTTCTCGCATGAAAGATTAATCGACCGGCGACGGGGGTCGACTTCGTCGCGCGACTCGTCGGAGCGAGCGGCGTGTGCACCGAGCGGAAGGCTCCCTCGGAGGATGACGGGGGAGGGAAAACGCGGAGACAGCGTCGCGGAGACGAAACTGCGCGTTAGTTTGCGCATCCGAGTGCAACGTCGCTGGGAATTATGATGTAACCGCAATAACAGGGCGGGCGTGCGGCGTCTCAGGGGAATTAATAATGCAAGCAGCCGCATTTGCAACCGCGTTGGGACCGGTCGGTCCTCTTACGCGCGCCACCTAGTTGCACGCGCGCGCGTGTAGACAGGCCAGACTCGAAAAGTACTTCTCAACATGCATCTTGCAACCGTAAGTGCAACCGTGCGCTAAGCTGCGTACGTGCACGAGCAACAGCGCCGAGCCGAGAGGGGATGAAAAGTTTCCCTCCCTTTCAAGGATCGAGCCGTGTACCCCCGACGATGTCGTAACAACGTATTAACGAGTCGATTATCCGCGAATGCGTGTGCACGTTCCAGATCCGCCGTGTCGCAAGAACTCGGCCAACGAGTTCTTTTCGTCACCGGGTCACCGTCCCCAATTTTTACGAAATGCACGCTGCACCGAGTTTTCCTTTCGAGCATCGAACGAAGGAGGTTACGCGGTCGAAAGTTGTAGTTGCATTCAGACTGGAGGCTGTCGATAGGATCAACGATACCGAGGGGATTATCTTTTAAAGTTCGCGAAGCTTAGAGTTTTTCAAGAGGAGCGAGGTTCTGGATTCATAGAGCGTTTAAATCGGCGGGAACTGTCTTATTTTACACACTGCTACATTGCTTCTTTTTGCTTGTATTATCACTGAAAGTGATTTTAGCGGGGGTAACCCAGGAAATTGGGCCTCTTCAGGTGCAACGCTAATGCAACGAAAATTAGCGATTGGTTGATTTGGGCCACGTAACTCGCGAGGGGGCGTGGCGTAGACCTCGAGTAGGAGTGGCGTTGTCTGGTACTGGTCATTTCCTAGTCGGAACAGTTGCTTCTGGGCCTTTCAGTGAGACGAATCGTACTGGGGTACAAGTCGTGCAGTTTTTTTATTTTATCAACAGTTATTCACCGTTCGAAGCTGTAGATAAATATTGTACTGATTTCATTTCGCAATTTCTCTTGAATAAATAAATCTGATTCAACATGTTGATTGTATAATACACATGTCCGTGTGTTCTTAAAGCGTGTCACGTATACATGATTTCGTTTTTTTTCACCGAGTAAAATAATTTGCCGCTAAATAAAAGGATAGCCTTAAAGCTCTTCGAGAACAAAGTGATCTGACACTCACGCGAAACCGAAACGGCAACAAACCGTTTCACGCATTATTCACACATGTAACTGATCGATGCTGGCGCGGGAGATGTGCCGCGTGAACGATTGATCGAGACCGCTCCTCCAAGCAATGGTCGAACGGTTTTGGAACAGAGGTCGCGTAACTAACCAATTACTTCCCCCAATGAACCATCCTCTCGTCCAAATGGGTCATTCTCTAATTTCGCATTTTAACCGCGCGAAAACCCAAATCGGACCATAATCGGGCCGCAAATCCATTATAAACCCCGATAGTATTCATATTATGTGCACAGATTGGACAGATTGTGTCGCGTATAGTCGTGTTATGGTTCACGACTATACGACGTGTATTAAAAATGGCTTTTCACTAAAAATTCCGTTTCAAATCGAGTGACAAATATTCTCTTTAAAACTGCAATGGATATGACGATGAACAAATTTGTTCAACGTTTGATCTTAGAAATTAAACTATCGATATATATTGCATAAATAAAGATACAACAATATTTTATATTCGAAAAATCGCATTGTTTTTAAATAAAGCACTCGCAGCTCCATCGAAAACATTTTGCCAAGAATAGTGCATGAACTGGAATACGACGTAGTATAATATAACATGGAATATGGTATTTGTTCAATGATAAGTTTAAATCTTCCAATTACACCAACATTAAAACTATCTTTGAGCAAGGAACTCTCGTCACAGATGCACGAGTTTGAAGATATACCAGTAGGTTTCAAAGTCGCAGGCGCAGAAAATTCGAGGCCGAAAACGAAACGACCGCGAGCTTCTGTCACGAGCAGAATGCTACCCCGAATAAAATTTGGGAGTAAATTTTCAAAGAGCGAGAGCCGCGCCGATTCCGCGTCGAAGGAAAGAGCGAAGAGTCAGCGGGCAAAGTTAACGAAATCACCTCTCGTGAAACAAACAGCCGGAGTGTACACTGGGTCGCGGGAACGGAACAAAAAAGAGGAGAAGTGGGGGGAAACGCTTCTGATTGGAATGATTGGAGGCATGAAACGGCAGGGGAAATAAAAATTGAAGAACCGCAGCTCGACTGAAACGAAAACAATCGGCGGGGGAAAAACTCGATATACGGTGGCAACTGGCAACGTGGTGGAGGAAAAGAGTGGAACCAGAGACCGCGATAGAGACGCGGAAACTTGAGCCGGTTGATGAGAGATCGAACGCGCAGAAATGAAACGTCAGGAAATAACCCCGAAATAATGCTGGCCGGTTACGTGAAAATCGAACAGCATCCGAGATGTGAAAATCCAGAGGAAACTTCGAACATTGTCTTTTAATGGATTATATTCGTCCGCCCACAAATACGCTCGTATCACTGGGCTGGAAAAATTCGCATCGAGCGAGGCAGCCGAAGGATCCACCCTGTTTGTCCTCGTGAAATATTCGCGGGGAGATTGAAACACCAGACAGAGAGGGGCGTGTAAATGATAAAGCGCATAATTCAATCTGGATAGAGCGCACCGATGCGGTGTTTCAGAACTGGTTGAAGAGATGAACCAGCCGGCTCCTCTCATCCATTTGCCGGGGGTATTTTACGCGCCTGGACAGGTGTCGTTATTCACCGAGTCCGAGCACTTCCCGGGAAGTCTGGAAGGAAGAAAAGGAGAATGCTCGCGGGTTCTTTGCGTGTTCCAGCAACGGCGAAATTTTTTTCAATCCCATAAATTGTAATTTTCGCGTTGCTCCTCTTCCAGAGGGCGAGTTATATGTAAGAATTGATACAAATATGAGAGTTGGTTCTCGTCCCCCGTCGATCGGAAGCCTCGCGGTTATTACGACCTCCTCCCTGTCCTCGTGATCCTCCAGACGACATCTCAGTAGTCGGTAGCAGTTTACAAAGCTGCCTCTCACCCCTTTTCCGTCAACACGCACACACAGTTGGATTTCAATAGTCTCGAGTGTCTTAATGGAGATGTTATTCAAAGTTACTGGTCGGACAGGTTTCACAGGATCCCCCGAGGGAGAGGAGAGTAAATCTTCGCGACCACGCGTCCTTCATATCAGATTTCGCTCGCTGCTGTGTGTGAAACCGTTCGCCAACTGCGATTGTTTGCAATTCGACGAACCGCTCGTCGTCGGGAAGAGTCGGTCGTTGGATTACCGTTGCCGCCAACGACGTAGCCTCGCGTTGACGTTCGACGAATCGAGAAGAAATCTGGCCGAGTGTAACTCTCTGATGTGGAAATTTAATCGTCGTGAATCCAGCCGGAGGCCAGCAAATACACCGTGTCCAACCGACCAGCTTACATTCCAGGCGTGACGCTCCGAAATTTCACCGCCTTAGTAGCCAGCCTTTCTTACGTGCGCGACGTGAATTATTCGCGGAACACACGAAACAATTGTTACCGCGAATGTACGCGGGCATTCGTGTCTCTGGAGATTTACGAGCGTAGCAGGCTTTATAAAAATCTAACCAACGGTGCATTACTGGCCGAAAGTTTGGGCACGCGTCGAAATGTGTTTGTGAAGAGATTTTTTAAATATGAAATGCACCAGTGCCTGTTCAAGTTGAGGAATTTTGTTAAAATGTATAAATTCTTTTCTTTTTTGAGAATATTATTTTATTATATACTTATTATTTTCTTAATATATAAGTTTTTTTCTTATTAAAAGGTTATTTCGTGTATCGTTTCCTGTATTAAATTGATAGTCGATAATTTGTATTTCTTTCGTAAAAGAAATTTCATAATCGATTACTATAAAAATAAGTAACGTTTGATATCGCTGCACATTAATAGCGCATTTTATCACTGAAAGTGATTTTAGCAGGGGTGATCCAGAAAATCGGGCCTCTTCAGGTGCAACGCTGATGCAACGAAAATTAGCGATTGGTTGATTTGGGTCACGTGATTCGTAAGGGGGCGTGGGGTAGACTTCGAATAGGAGTGGCGTTGTCTGGTACTGAGCGAGCGCGCCTGTAATTTGTTTTCTATCGATTCAAATGTTTGCGTGTCAATAAAATTTTATGGCAAAAAAGTCGTCTTCATTTGCTTCTGGGCCTTTCAGTGAGACGAATCATACTGGGATACAAGTCGTGAATTTTTTTTATCTTGTCGAGAGTATGAATGTAGTCAAAAAGTAAGTGGAAATAAAGATAAAGCGATATATATATATTAAGTCAAGTACGTGTAAAGTACAAATGCAGTAATTCTCGTACCACCTGGTACAACAGCTTTATATTTCCACCCAACTTCATAAGAAAATCTGCCTGCATGACATAAAAGTGTACTCAAGCCGTACTAACACTGAACATCCACACACGTTTTTTCTTTATCTCGCAAAATGAAAGTGTCAGAAAGATATTTTTACAAAATTATAGGAACTATATTTTGGTAGATGAAATCAATAGGATCATATAATTTCGAATGCATCAATTGTTTGATCATTTCCTACAAAACAAGCATTAACGTATTTGTGTCGAAAATTAACTAACGATCACCTATATATAATAATTAATTATAACCTATAATTGATGTATTAATACATTGATGTAACATATGAATGCATTAATTAGTTTAGAATTTGCTTCAATTTTGCGAAAACATATCGTGTAAAAAGCAAGGAAAAATCAAACCTAATGTATCTCTTAAACCCATTGTTCCTCGACGTTTTAAAACTGAAATATTTAAAATATTAATTTATTTACACGTTAGTCGCAAAGAAAAAAAAAGAGGAAAAAAAGAAAAGGAAAGAAAGAAAGCGGGAGTTCGAGGTAAATCGTGGGGCACGGATCGTGACGGAAGAAGGGGCACCGGGAAGTTATAATTTGTCTGTCCCGCGGAAAACATAGCTCACACACGCGGACGACGCGTCGTACCGTTGGACAGGTGTCGTTATTCATAACGGCGGAACTTTCGAGGAGGGAAGGTGTTTGCGTTCGAGCGGAAAAGATAGATAGCGGCCGGCGGGAAAGGCCGTGACAAAGAAGGGAATTCCCATTTGCCTTCCTCGGGGATTCCGAATAGTTTTGCGCGTAATATATCTGCGAAGACGAGGACGCAGAGACCGTCTTCTCAGTTGCCTGCCAGCCGGCTTAGCAGAGTTCCTTTAACCGATCCCAATGCGATTCCAGTCTCTGTGGATGAACGTCACTCCCCAAGCTATTGGGATACACGAGTAGGGATCGCGGTTTTGAACAGTGGATTAAAATACGGGCGTGTAACTGTGCCACGTGAAACGTGTCTTTAGCAATTGACGATCTTAATAAATTCTTAATAAACGTGTATGATACCTTGATATTTATGAAAGTCGCCGTATTTTTTTTTTGAAAAAATGAAGATGTCTATATGTATTCCAATCAAGGTCTAATCAACCCTCATTCCTCCCTCAATTTATCTCTTGGTTAGTCTCAGATTAACACGTTGATAAAAAAAATTAATACCCACAAACGCAAAGACAAATAGCTAAACTTGCAAATTCTGTTATTCATCTTTATTAATTTCTGTTTATTATTCACCGGGTATAGACCCAATATTTCGTATCGCGATTCCGCGCAATTTATACGCGTCGAATATACGTCGTGAAATGTGTGAAATTGATAGGAGGGGCGGACGAGGATTGATATTCACTTAATTCTTCGAAAGTAAAGGTGCATGCATCGATTCTGTATTGCCGGCGTTCCGAGGCGTGCTCGACAGCCACGAAAAGCCGCGAAACATACGGCGACGATAAATTATTCCAGACGTTCCGCATTGTCGTTAAATAATGCGTTGGCCGTTCGTTGAAGCGACCAGCGCCGACGAAAACACGTTTTTTACTCGATATTCCAAGGACCCGGAGCTCTTAAACCGGTTCTGCCATTCCTTCCACCGGTACACTGGTTACTCATTTTTCGCAGCATTCGACTGAATTATTCATGCACTTCCGGCGACGCTATTCGTCGCTGTATTTTTAAAACATTATACAGCGGGCGGGTGGAGGCGGAGGATAGCTCGGATTGCGAGAGGGAAACGTTCCCTTCCGTTCGACGTTCCCCACGAAATTTGCCCAAGCAAATTCACCGGGGGAAACGCTTCTTAATTCTCGCGTACGTGACGGGCTTGGCAATAACCTCGCCAGCTTCGACGACGAGCGTCGTTCCGGTTATTGTACATATGTGTGTGTGTGTGTGTGGAAGCCAACTTGCCGATCCGCCGTTAAACCAAGCGTAAAAAGGGAAGAAGCTCGCCAGTTTCTCGCCACCGTCTCCATATTTTTCTTCTAAATATTCGCCGCGTTTCTCGCCGAGTGTCGAACGTTGTTGGACAATTCTGCCAATTATACTCGGGCTCGAGCGAAGGCCGGGGAAAATTTGGAAAATCCCGCGACTGTTCGAAAGTAATCGCGCGACGTTCGCTTGGAAATACGTGGAAGAGATCTTGTGAAAACTTTGCGGAATTATATCAATAAAAATTGTCGCTCTTCATCCCTTGCGCGGAAGAAGAAGATTTTGCGAAAATTTGTCGCACGAATAGAAAACACAGCAAATACCACTTATTCCTTTCATTCCGAAAAATCCCACAAAACGATTTATTGCCTGTTTTACGCGGCTTTAAAGCGTGTCTTCTGACCCAAAGAATATAACAAACCCTTCAATCTTTCCAGAGTTAAGAGAGAGTCTCGGCGGGAATCGTCCCCGAGACTTCATCGTTCGCGTTTATCTTCGTACAATCCCGAGAAAGTAGCATGAAACAGCGGACGACTTACAACCCGATCTATATTCCACCCCCAACGCCGGCGGGACATGTTTGCGGAGGATCGGGAATAAGATGGACCTATAAGAAGGTGGAATCGTACGTCGGTGACTGTCGCCGCTCCCGGTGTTTGCTCCTGAGTTGTTTATAAACCTGAGGGAAACCTCGTGCGGCGGAGAAAGAAATTTCATCCGATTGGTAGTCTCTGGCTGACTTCGCGTTGCACCACCACCGGCCAAGCGTCTGTTTGTTCCGCCGCGAAGTTCAATATCCCCGCGCTGTATTACACAGAAATTCCAATATCGCTTCTTTGTGCCGGACTGGCCGGCTTCAATAACACGAGATGACGGCCCGTGCCCGAGAGAGGGAAAAAATCACGTTTTTAAACGTAGTCGAGGCACAAAGTGTCGAACGCCTCGCGCGGAACTCTTCTCCTCTCTCTCTCTCTCTCTTTTGGCTGCCGCCTGTGCGACCCAGTGACGCTTGCTCAAAGACAACGCTTGCTCCGGCGACCGACTGGTTTCATCCAAAGTTTTAATATGAAAACTCGGTCGCCGATGCCAAACTTCCAACCCCCTGTCGAATTAACATAAGTCGAGCGACAAAGATCCATAAACGCTTCATCGATCCTTCGCGCGGTGTTTCACGACTGTAATTCTGTTTTCTAATCGAGTTGTTAACTAATCCTAAATAGGGACGACTAAACATCGTCGCAACGACAGTTTCAATATTTTATTGTCGTTATTAATAACATTGTGTAAATTCAATATTGTTATTGTTAAGCACGGGAATGTTAACAATATTTTTCTCGTTCCTATAAACACTGTGTGTATTTACAATGTCGTTCGTCCCTCATTTTTCCAACTTGTCAATTTGCCAAACTTGGCATTCAATGGACAGAGTGATGAAAAATTAATATTTACGATGAACAGAATTTGTCGGTAGACTAAATTTCTGTTCGTATACAGGTATCGATCATTTGTATTGTATATTTCATGTGGAAAAAAAAATATAATAAATTTAAATTCCCCGAGGCCTCCGAACTCAAATAAAAAATGAGAGAACAAATTTTTGAAACTCCACGACTGCGCGACCGCTGCGCGAGATCCTTCGGTTCTCAGCTGAGCAAACTTCCCCCAAGATCAATGTTTGCCGAGTTATCCGAGTGATTTCGGTCGCCGTCGAAGCCACCGTGATCGCGCATCTTATCAGTTAAGGTGATCGGGGTTAATAGGGCAACTTGCGAAAGCATAATCTGGCGAAACAAACAGCGCGTCCGCTGATCTCTGGGCTGCCCGATCTTTCGATTAGATTAATCGTTCGTCAACAACAAGCTTGTCACGATTAAAAGGATCCTCGTTGGAGGGCGCGAATTCAAATTCAAACCAGACAACGCCACTCCCACTCGAGGTCTACTCCACGCCCCCTCGCGAATCACGTGACCCAAATCAACCAATCGCTAATTTTCGTTGCATCAGCGTTGCACCTGAAGAGGGTTGCCCCCGCTAAAATCACTTTCAGTGATAAAAAAGACCCGTGTACCTAATACACGCGCAAAATCGCGACCCGTTAACAGAATAACCGAGCAGCGCAGCAGTTGGACCGGGGAAGGAACTAACTCGGTCGCTCGACGAGCGTAATTCTCGTACTCGAATAGAACGGCCCGACAGCCGAGGAGAAATTGTTAGGCGGGGGACGCTCCATTTTTCTCTACTCAGCGGACCGTCTCCTCGTTTTTTTCTTCTCTCGGGAAGTTCCTCTTCTCTCGAGCGGGCCGGAGCGTTCCCCGGTCGTTGCTTCCTTTCTTCGAATGACGGACAGACTTGTCCGCATTCATTGTGCCTCCCTCTTTCAGGACCGCTGTGCTGTCGCGGTTACAAAAAAAAAAAAAAAAAAAAAAACAGGACGTCGTCGCCCCGGGGAGAAAAGGACGAGTAAAAATTCTCAGGCTCTTGGGGGGTTGGGAGAAGGTCTTCTCCCTTCGTTTCTCCGTTTTCAACGCGCGGAATGCGCGAAACCGAGAGAGACAAACTGTTAATGCGGTTATCGACGAACTCGTGGGCGATTCGTCTTTGTTCGTCGCGTGGAAGCGCGTCCAGCTCCGTTCGGCTTCGCAACCCTCTCCGGCGTAATCTTTCTGCGTGCACTTTAACCACACTGTCGACAAAACCGCTGGCTGGTTCGACGACTCGCTTATTTATTGCCCGGGCGTTGGTCGGAGCAGCAGCATCCGCCGCTTCTCATTGAGACGGCAGTAAATTTCGCAACGAAAGAATTCACCTCTCGAGTGCTCGAGTCGCATCGAAATATATATATATATTTATTTACGGAGGTACGTTTTACGGCTGACAAAAAGGAACTCCGACCGGGAGGAGCTCGTCAGTCCGTTCGCCATCTCCTGGACAATTTACCGAATCGAACGCGTATAAATTCCCCGGCTAATTTCGTTTCCCTGAGAAGTATACAGAGACGTTTGGAGAATTACGCGTCGAAGGGAGGAGGGTGGCAATATCTTATCGAGAGTAATTCACGCTTTAAAATGAGATCACTAGGATCTTCTTCGTTATATGAAGTTGTACCAGTTGAAATTATCGACAATTTTTCATTGGTCGTTGGTACCGTTATCCTATTCGATGTGCATATATTAGACACATAAACGAGGAAATGCATAACGCATAAGCACAGAAATACTCATCTTGCAGTGATACATATCATTATAGAGACACAGGGTCTATTCGAAACATGGATCGTGGAACTTTCTCGAGAAATGTTCATAAGTTAATGAGCTTATCATTATTTTGTCTCAATCCTTTTTGAGCAAATGCTTGTCGCATGTCAAGATTTGTACACTGCAAAAATTCAGGAGCGTCTCGTTATTTCGTCTCGGATGAAAATTTAATAGAAAGTCGTTTGATCTTCAGGGCCATTTAACAGCAGATCCTTTCGCCATTGTACAAACGATAACATCGAAAGCTACTTTGTTTCTTCGTCCTCCTCTCGATACGCCTTGCGTTTGGCAAATTCTTCGGAAAATCACACGCCGTTTCAGCCGTCGATCCGTTCATCGCCGGTTTTATTTCGGCTCGAGCGCAGATTTGATTATCTCGATCGACCGGAAGCAATTAATCAGTCGAATTATTGTTTAATTTAATACAATGGCGAATCGGATATTGCGTTACGGTGGGAGAGGGCGACCGGTGAGCGACACGGGTCAAAGCGCTTTGTGTAAATATTCGATTCTGATGGATTAAGCCCGGGCCGGCGCGGACGCCAGGTTTCATCTCCCCCGAAAAGTGAAAACCCACGAGCCTGAAAAGCACCCGTGATATCAGACGGTTACAAATTGTTTCGCCGATCGATCGATTCATTCCGCCTAATTGGAGGTGAGAACGCGCTTCATATCGATATTGGTTTCTGTTATCGATGTCGAGTTTCCGTATATACGGGGGGGAGTGTACACGGAGATAGCACGCGGTACGATGTAATTACGAGAATCGCGCTTCCTTTCAACGCGCTGTCGAATATCACGCGCGTAAATGTAACTTTATGCACCTCAATCGGAATATTCCTCGCCGAGGACAAAATAGACAAATTCTTCCCCGTAGATACGGACGCGAATCCCCAAGTTAATTCATTACGTGGATATTATGAAAGCCGTGACTGATGATCGAAACGCTGCTACAACGAGGAAAAATTTTCAAACAAATTTCCCTTCTTAAATATTAAAGAATATAATTGGGAAATTAGGAAAGGGGATTTTTAACGTTTGTTTTAACAAATCAATTCTGATATCGAAAAATGAGACTGGGAGGAAGAGAATTTGCTGGATGTTTCAACAAGTTAATAATTAAATTGACGCAATCAATATTAATATTAAAAAGTAAAATTGGAACTAATATTGATAATTTGTAATTTGTAATTGTGAAATTGCAACTGAGAAAGAGAATTCGCTTAATATTTTAATGAATCAATTTTAATATCGAAATATACGTGGAATTTGTATATTAATAACTTGTAATTCGTGGTTACACTGATACCTTAATGATTTGATTTTAATATCGAGAAATGAAATTGGATCTAAGAGAGAGAATTTTAGTGTTAAAAATCTGTAGCCGGGAAAGTGTAATGCTTTAAGGAAATTAATTTTGACATGAAAAGGTAGAATTGGAGCTAACACTAATGGAACTTATTAATAATTTACGTATGATTATATTGTCGTTTCAACGATCTAAAATTCTAATATTGAAAGATCGAACTGACAATGAGACAAATTACAGATTTCAAATCAGAAAAAGGAAAAAGTCATTCGAAAATTATTCGTCATATCGCGACGAATGATCGCCCTCTGTCAATACGTTAACGGATAAAAGCGCACGCTCGCTACTTTTCGAACGTGTAATTTCAAACTCGCCCGTTCGGCCGTGTAATATTTCGTCGAAATGATTTTACGCGATTATATCCGCGAAAATGTGCTGGCGCATCGTTCGAGAAGTAATGTTACGAGATCAAAGTATAACACGGCCGAAACGAAATGGCGAACGCGTTTCAATCATAAAAGTTGTAACGCGTGATTCACGCTACCGGTTAATACATATATTCGACGACGCGGAACGCTGAAATGTGCGAACGACCAACAGGAATTTTCGCGCGATATTCGTTTAATAAATTTAATTTCGACGGGGATGTACGGATTGTCGGTCCGCCGGCGCGTAAAAATATCTCGCTATTTATCGGGCTAAACGCGGCGTGATCGATCATTGCTCACACTCTGGCGAGCGTTCGATGCTTGTCGAGTTCCTTCTCGAGGATCTTGGAGGACCGCGCGGTCAAAGGTTGCGCGCGTTAATTAAATCCACAGGAAGGAAATACCTCCGTGGATTTTTCCAGCGCTCGTTGCTCTCCTATTTCCGCGAATTCTTCCGAGAAATCGCGGAGAAATGGCATTCTCGATCAAGATCTCTCGCGGAACCGTAGTATCTCTCCGTGCCGAAATTAATCTTCCCGCAGGGGATAAAAGCACTTTGTTTCTGTTGCAAGTCCATTCGTTTCGCGAGGAGGGAGGAATATTGCAGGAGAAGCAGAAGGTTTGAAAGTGTTGGATCGTACGCAGGATTGCGAAAATCACTTGTACGTATATGTTGTTCTTTAACATGGCAATGAGTTCTAATTGTATTTGTATTTGTCAATTTAAGAATATGTATAAAAGATACATTTGTGTACAGCACGAATAGCCATGTTAATAATATAGTGACGATCCCATTAAATGTTGTGGTTTGTATGATATAATGGATTGTGAATTTATAATCCTTGTGAAACATATATCAGTATTGAGCGTTTCATTATTTCTATGTATAATTTTAGAATGCCAATCTGTTTCCCATTTTTTGAATTTAATTCAGCCCCCCTTGATGTCAAATTGACGCCTACAAAAATTGATACCCACAATGAAAAATAATGAACGTAGTGAAATTTTCAAGCTCTTTCATTAACAACGAATAAATTAAACTACTGAATCCCGTGTAAAATTGCAACGTGAAACTGTAATTTCATCTTCTCTAGTTTTGTCTAACATTATCACCATTTATCACTTGTTACAACCATGTTCAAAACTGTTGGTGCCTGCGCGCGTTTTTGCAGTGTTAGTGCACCGAATGCATGTGAATTAGAAGGCAATGTAACGCCTGTCAAGGGACTTGGAAACGAATGTTACTTGCAACATTCTGGCGGCATATTTTGTTATAAAACGTGTCAAATATGTACGCCATATGTCAGAGAAATAAATGTCACGAAGGTTCATCTCCGTGTCTATTTACGTAACGCCGTAAAATAATGTAACATTTTATAAGAAAAATGTATCAAATTGACATATGGGACAAATGTGGATTAATTTTGTTAAGCGTTTTGTAATTTCCAACAAATAAATATGATTTCTTAAATTATATTAACTTTACTTAAATTATACTTTATTTTATATATTATTTCTCAGATAAGATTCATCAAATACGTATATATAAAACGTATATATATAGATAAAAAAAAGCGTGGTATGCATGGTTGAATTGAGAAATAACATTGTCAGCCACATAATGATGGGATTGTGAACGAAAGAAATTATCACTGAAAGTGATTTTAGTGAAAATTGGGCCCCTCAGGTGCAACGCTAATGCAACGAAAATTAGCGATTGGTTGATTTGGGTCACGTGATTCGTGAGGGGGCGTGGTGCAGACCTCGAGTAGGAGTGGCGTTGTCTGCTACTGAGCGATCGCGCCTGTAATTTGTTTTGTATCGATTCAAATGTTTGCATATCGATAAAATTTTATGGCAAAAAAGTCGTCTTCATTTCCTAGTCAGAACTTCTGGGCCTTTCAGTGAGACGAATCGTACTATTATATCGTTAGCAATTATACATCTCCTCATAAAAATCTTAAAGCGACTACTACATTTATTTAAAAGTAACAAAATGTATACCGAAGAAATACACGTGCGATTGGAAAATTTGATTACCCGAATACCGAGGAAAAAAAAGTGTCCTAATAGTGGAATTCGGGCAACGGAGATCGAACAATTTCAGCGGCGAGTCGTACAAAATTGCAGATATCGGGAAAATATTGAAAAAGCATTATGAAAAGCAGCAAGGTACATGCCGGCTGGCCATTGTTCAAAAATCGAGGGTAATCCATACGTCACAAATCGACGACAGTTGGTTGTGATAAATGTTCGTTTTTATCGAGGACGCATAAAAAATACAGACGCGTGTAAACCCGACAGCTTTTTCACTTGGCATATTTCACGTTTCGAACGCACGCGCGCGCATTTCGTTTCGCGAAATCAGTTCGTCCAACTGTCGGAAGACAATAATTAATGCGTGTACGCGGTCGCGCGTGGGTTTGAATGTCGAGCGTGATTTCTTTTTTTTAAAAGCATACTCCACGTTGGTCCTGAGAGAAAAAGATCTCTCTTGACGTACTCTGATAGAAGAATTCTATCCAAAAATTATCCAGTAGAGCGTGCTCTTATTTAAATCTTCGTTATTCGTTTATTTATTTAATTCCTGACGGACAGAGAATAATGTAATACCGGAGAAGAAAGAAATTCGTGTGTTTTGGAGAATTTACAATTCAGGGCACTTTTTTATTTTTAATATTCAGTACATATATAAATGATACAACTTGCACGTACATTTTATGATAAAATTATCAATACTTTAAAGATTCCTTGTTGTATGGAATATTATTAAATTCTGTTAATAAGTTTTGAAACAAATACAGTACTTGGCCTGAGACTTTTGAGCGGGAATGTACATAACAATACACAATATAGATTGTGAATGGATCAAGTGAATTTGTCACAAACATTCTACAACTGTTTGATTAGTTTCTACGTATACATAATCGAATCGGAGAATCTTGGATTAAATAATATTCCTATTTAAATATTTAAATATTTTAAGATTCTAGTAATGCTATGATACGTTCAAATATTAAAATGTTTGAAGGATTTACTGTGTCCTGATAAAACTCCTTAATTGGATACTGCAAGTCATGACAATTATATTAATTTCTACCTTACTTGATAGATTTTAAAATTATTCAATTTTAGAACTTTCATTCCGGCCCAAAAGTTTTATTAGTAATCCTCATCAGAGAGAGAGAGAGAGAGAGAGAGAGAGCAAAATTGCAAGTCGTGACAATTATGTTCCTTAATTTTCATCTTACTTAATATATTTTAAAATTATTCAATTTTAGAACTTTCATTCTGGCCCAAAAGTTTTATTAGCAATCCCCGTCAGAGAGAGAGAGGATTATTAAAATTAAATGCACCAAATTTTAATAACCCAGCATAAATCACAATTATCTATAACTCTTTGACATTTGAGGATTAAGAGCAGCTATTCTTCGCCAAAATAGGACACGAAAACTTGCACTAACGCAAGGGACGAGTTAACGCGAAACAACCGGGCCTTCCACTCTCCAAGTCGACGGATGTTATCGCGGTTTGACAATTAATTCTTCGAGTCGTTGCGCGCGGAAGTCGCAAGCGTCTCCCTGCACCGGCGAGCATTGTCGAACATCGCTGGGATGGGGAAACAGGCGACGCGAGAGAAAGTGTCGCGACGCCAACTTTCCGAGAAACGTCGTTGATCGCAGGATGAGCCCGGAGTGAAAGAGAATGAGAAAGTGCAGAGAGAAGAGATCGGAAAGCCGGGGGCGTCGAAGGGGAAGCAATTGAATTAAAGGAGCCTCTCTGCCAGGCTTTCTGCCGATCCTCGGCCCGTCTTATTCGACGTCGTCTCACGATCTCTCGCCGTGTTTAGTTAATGTAGAAAACGTGCCTCATTTGCTCACCTTCCACGACAGCGACAATTCCACTTGTTTAATATGCAAACCGATCCGTGCTCGAACCCGGGGGCCGATTCGACGGGATTATTCGCCTCGTTTCGCCGACTCATCCGCTCTCCGTTCCATCCCACTTTCTTCCCGCGTTCTTTCATTCATCCTCCCCCACCCCATCCGGTCCCATCAAATATACCCGATTGGTTCGCGCACCAAGTCGAGTTCAATTAGGATATTAAACAGTCGTTTTCGATCGCGCAGAACCAGCAAGAGAGAGAGAGAGAGAGAGAGAATTTCTTACAAGCTTCGCTCGTAAAACCTGCCTTATTATCGACTCTCTGTTACTATTACTCGCTCGAACGCGAGTTTTTCATTTTTTAATTAACTCCAGCGGGGGATCTACTCTGGAACGCTGGACGCCGGACCGTTTTATTAACGCGATGGGCGAGCCTTCAACGATATTCGAAGGATTAAAATAGAGTTTTTTCTGATAGAAAAATACGGCTTTCCGGAGAATTTCAGAGAGAGAGAGAGAGAGAGAGAGACAAATAGATGGAACGGTTCCTGCTGTTATCTGCGTTTGATTTCGATTGGTTCAATCTGGAGGGGTTGATCGAAAATCGAACTTGGTTGCTCGATCGTGGAAACCGCGAATGTGGAAAAACGAACATTTTGTTTCTGAAGGTTCATCATGATTCGTACGTAAAATTTTACGTTGCGAGATGTATAAAACGCAACTAAGAATCTAAGTTCTTCTATCATCCTTTGCAAATCTTTGAGGTATAAAATACTATTACATCTGTTTGTGTTACGTGAACAAACGAAATTGGCAATTTCAATTTGATCCTCGTAGACGAAAGATTTCAGTGTTTTTGGATACTTGTGTTTAATCGAAAACTTCCCTCCAACGTTTGCGCCATTCATTTCTAAAGGATAATAACAATAATAATAAAATGATAATGCTAATAATAATACTAGTAATAACAATAACAATAACAATAACAATAATAATATATTACTAAACAAGTAACGTGGTATGCAAAATAAATGGCACAGGAAAAAACGAAAGAAAATGATACAGGATAATACGTGTTACGGTGTCGAAACGTGGCCGTGTGCTCACAGAGAAAGGTCAACCTTATCTACATACGTATAAGTTGGCCAATTTAGCGATCCTGCTCGTTGAGTTGCTAAAACTATACCTAGCATAGAGATCGTCGGCAAGATGTGTCAATTTCTTCCTTAAATATCTGCGTTGTATAAATTTATTTCTGCTAGAAGGTAGTCGATTATATTGTTAATAACTAGACTGCGGATCTCTGAAGGTGCAAAAATGCGCACGATGCATGTAACATAAAAGAATACATAAAGTATGCGAAGCAGAGTGCTTATTGTAACATTTAGCAGATGGGGCGAGTTTCTATCTAGGTTCCATTTCACGAAAACATTTAAATCGATAGAAAACAAATTACAGTCGCACAGACAACGCCACTCCTACTCGAGGTCCAGCCCACGCCCCCTCGCGAATCACGTGACCCAAATCAACCAATCGCTAATTTTCGTTGCATCAGCGTTGCACCTGAAGAGGTCCGATTTTCTAACTTACCCCCGCTAAAATCACTTTCAGTGATGAAAAGAAAAAAAGGAAAAAGCAAAAAAGGATTGCAGAAAGTATGCACGGAGAGAAACGTGAAAAACGCTGGAACGACGACAAATATTGAGCGCTCGTTAAACGCGTCAGCTTCCACGCGCTCCCGTTAATTAGATTCGGAGGGGCGAGTGCCCGCGCAGGAGAATCAAGGAATCAGTGATTTAATTCAATTTCTTTCGGACGCGTCCTTCCGCCGGGCCGAACTTCCGCGTCGTGCAATCTCGAAACTTTCGTCCCGAGTTGGCCTCGCGTCGCCGACGTATTTGTCCTTCCCCGCGCGCGCGCGCGCTGACAATGAAAGGCGATCCGGAAAATTTCCACGAAAGGGGTGGCGTCGCGTTCGCGACGTTTCCGCCAAATTCGTTTCTATCAACAGCGAGAAGTTTTCAGCGTTTATCGCCGCTCGTCGCGTTCGCTCGTCGTTGACGAACGAATTTCCTGGCCAGGCAGTTGCGACTTTTTAGCTTTAGGATATTATGTCTAAACTGGCGGATCTTTCTGGATTTATGGAAAGTTGAAAGTTATACAGCGAATTCGATTTATTAATATTCGGACGCTGAATACAATTTTGCAAAAAGAGATCGTGCAGAATTACAACTCGAACTCGTTTTAAGGGTTGAAACTGTTGAGCATTTCAGAGATTCCTCTACTGTAATACGTAGTTTATTTTATTTTACGGTTAGCAAAATGAAGACACTTTTCTTTTAAAAAATACCAAAAATTGTCACAATGTGTAAAAATTTTTTTCATGACTGAATCTATTATACAATGGATTCAAAGATCGAAATCTCCCTTTTATGACAACTTTTGAAAACTTGTTTGATCTTTTTTATTTTATTTTTTTTCTCATTTCATTGAACGTTAGACTTGGATGACGAAAATTTAAGAAATCGTAACATTTTCACTCGAAATATCTCGAATTGTAACGCAAAATTCGAGGAAATGTTTCTCACAGTATTTGTGAATTTATAAATCAGAGTGCATGTCCATGAAAATGAATTCTTTTGCTGCAAAAAAAAGAAACTTGGATTTTTTAAAAGAAACGTTATACCTTGTTCGCTTGCAAATGAGTAAAAATGATACTTTCGTTTCTTTAATTACGTTCGCGAAATTTTAAAAATGCACGGGTACGTACAGTTTAGTTACGATAAATTATTACTTCGTTGAAAAGAATTGCAAATGAAACGTTACGTTTATGCAACGTTGGCACTTGACAATGAAACTGGTGTGTCGAATTTACAACGGTGCAGTATCGTAAAATATGCATAACTTTTATTATACATAAGATTGATAATAATTTTTACTAAAATGTCATTTTTTATTTGATTATCGATAGTTCCTACATCTGTTTCATCTTTAATAATTTAATATTTATTCAATAATTTTGCACAACCAATTCCCAAAATTATTATCTTTTGATATATAAATAATTATGATTTTTACGACTGTATTAAATAATCTAAATTTAAGATGAAAGTAATTTTTATTATATACGTTATAACCTCGAACATATAAATACAGAATATATAAAATCTAATTATCCTATTAAAAAAAAGAAAACCAATATTCAAACAACAGAAATTGTTCTACACGTACTTCAGTCGCTGCCAGTTAAAATTCCCAACGAATGTAAAATTTCACACGTACGTGCGCTTATTTAATCCATCTCGTTGCAAGCCGCCGAAAGAAAAATCGCCCGGACGTCTTCTCTCCCGTGGAACAACCAGCAAGAACTTGCTGACGTCGCCGGCGTTCGTCGGCCAAATTTTCCGTAGACAACCTGGTTATTAGATTCGGGACCACCGGCGGAATTCCTCGGTTTCGAAAAAATCCAATTTCCAGGGATCTCCCTGGTAAGCCTCCATCATTCGTCTGTAATTACGGTTTATATCAGGCGACTAAAACTAAGCGCGCCGATTAATTATCCCACCCATCCCTCCCCCGTCTGGCGACTTAATTCGCTGGGAAGCGACTAAACGAATTCGAGTTTCCCCTCGTTTGTTATCGTGGCAATAGCCGGATAGGAGTCTCGTCGTGCTTATGGCTGGAGCGCCGTCTGTACAAACGCAAAATGGTTCGAATTGTTGCGGAGTGTAACTGTCCGTTCGAGGTAATAAAGAGACGTACAAATCGAGAATTCGATTACGGACTGCGGTCTGCACAAGTCGCTCCATTGTCTTTCACCGGAATGTCCTGCATATTTTGCACGATACGGTGGAAACGTTGCGTTAAACTTGAAAATTACGCGCCCGTCTGTCTTTTATCTCGTTTGCCCGCTGCTTCACTGCTGCTTGCTAAAAAGTATTGCCGCGTATCAAAAACGAGCAATCGCACGATTTTTTGATTATTCGTTCACAAAACAAATTTGGAATTTACGAATTAATACGAGTACAAAATAATTATTATACGAGTATTAAGTATGATACAAAAATCTGAGCATAAGTTTTCCCATTTTCTTTTTACAGCCTTTTAAGTTTAACGTGTGATTTGCAAAAAAAAAAAAAAAAAAAATCTTAGGGTAGGAAGCAAGAAAAGGAAAATATATATATATATAAATACGGTAAGATCTCGCGGTGGAGAGAAGGAGCACATCGTCGAGTGGCCGTACTCGAGTCGCACTAGAACCGTTCATTTTTTGATGCCCATTATTTCCGTAATTAGTCTCGAGCGCGCGAGACTCTCCTTAAAGCCGTCGACGAAACGAGATGCCGGTGTGTAGCCGGATGGAAAAGCTTGAAGCGCGGGCTGGCGAACGCGAATCCACAACACGGGATGGCGGAGGGCTGTGGGGCGAGAGGCGGCTGGAACCCCGGGGATGGCCGACCAGGAAAATCTCTCGCAATCATGTATTTAAATGGAACGAACCGGCCGCTGGTTACCGGCGTGCTCGGTTAAATAATCACATAAAACTTCAGCTGCAGCTAGGTTTTCGTGATTCGGCTTTGTGCCAGTTTCCAGCCTCTGCTTCTGCCCTCCCGCATGTAGCCAGATATTCCATCGCTCGCTCTTCGTCACAGAGTCTTCGGCACTCCCGCGGCTGACTCAAGAGAAAGTTCTTGTATGCAAGTGAAAAGATAGTGAAAATTTTGCAGCATTTGCCGACCATCAGGCACAATTGCGTGAAAACTGTTTTACGACGCGATCGTAAATTTGTTCCAGACAGATTACCCGAACGGGTTTGCCTCCCAATTACCTCGGATAATCGACGTTCTACCGTGTTTAGATAATCGCGGCGAGTAGTAGATGGAACAACGTGCCAACAAAGTTTAGAAACGAAACGATAGATATTTCCCTCTCTTTCTCTCCCTTGCTCTCTCGTTACCGCCTCCTCCAATTTCCTCTTTAAATTCATCGACGCAGAGAGCACTCGAGGAAGTAGGAAATTATTTAGTCTTTTCATCTTACCCGGCAGTTATTGCCGATAGCTAATACTCGGGCGCAGCTGCGAATGACTTACTCTCGGCGGAGCGATTTTTTTTTCCCTACCTTCTCCTCTCCTCCTTTGCCGAAGCCAATCTCGTCCAAGAAGAAATCAATCTCCGGAGAGGTCGCTGAAAATTTAATCCTTTTGTAACAATCCACTTACTCCCGTCATACAAATTTCATCGATCTATCTCGGCAGTAATTCCCTGCAGACGTAGCTTCCGTTTCGAAGAACGCCACCAGTGTTATCAGTGTTAACGTAAGAAGCATTCATGTACTTACATTCAATCAATGGTTTAAAGAGGGATTAAAAATTTCATCGAATCAACGAGGGAAGAGAGAGAGAGAGAGAGAGAGAGAGGAATCGCGTGAGATGTGAGACTTTAATTTATTCATTGTTTCGTTCTCGCGTTGACTTTGAAATCAATCGAATAAAACAAATTAAATCGATTCAATAATTAATTCGTAATAAATGTGTAATAAATGTATAATCAGCTCGAGATGAAATCTCGAGCAAACACACATTGCGAGGTGCGTTGCAGAAAGTTTTTGAAACAAATATTTCACGAATGGTAAATGCAAAATCTCTTTCATACGGCATATGCAAAAATGAAGCTTAAGATTCATTTTTGTATCTTTAAATAAATATCATGAAATAACCAAGTTATTATATTACTGTCTCCTAATATTTCCTAATTTCTATCCACTATGAAACAAATTTCATTAAGCACACAAATTGTTCAATTAAATTTTATTTTAGACAGATTCCACTAAAGAGCAAAAACAGTGGATAACTCAGAAAATCGGGCTTCTTCAGATGCAACGCTAATGCAACGAAAATTAGCGATTGGTTGATTTGGGTCACGTGATTCGCGAGGGGGCGTGGCGTTGTCTGGTACTGAGCGATTGCGCCTGTAATTTGTTTTCTATCGATTCAAATGTTTGCGTATCAATAAAATTTTATGGCAAAAAAGTCGTTTTCGTCCTTTCCTAGTCGGAACAGTTGCTTCTGGGCCTTTCAGTGAGACGAATCGTACTGAGGTACAAGTCGTGCAGTTTTTTTTCCACAAGATGTGCCAGAATTCTTCGAGAGTTATGATCTTTCTAAGAAATGAATTCTCTGTACCTAAAGAAAAAGGAAACGATATTACGACGAAGGGATTTGACAGGGCCACGCCAGTTTGGAGAACGAAAGCCAGCCATTCTGACTGAAACATTCAGCGATATAGCAATCTCGCAACGGAGAAACGAGCGGCCTGCTCGCTCCTGGCGACGTATTTTCGTCGGCTCGATCCCGAGGGCTCAGTCCCTTGATCCCCGTGGCTTTCGCGAAGCAGATTTTTCCCCCAGCGGTCGGCGGGAATGAAAATTTCGTTCGATCCCCGGTAGCCGATGCAATTCCCTCGGCCGAAATTACTCGATTATCCGAGCCGCTTATTAACTCGAGAGAAAGTAACCACCCTCCTTCGAGCTGGCTCCCCCGTCAGCCGATGTCCCGAGCTTGGCCGATGGCCGCAGCTGACGAAACCCTTTCGACGTCGGCTCGGCGTAATTGAAAAAGTTGCCGGGCCATAGCCAGCCCGACGAATCAACGCTCGCTCGCGATTAATCCCCCTGTTCGTTCGTTTTTCACCGGCCGGGTATTTATTCGCCGGCCGCTGCAATACGCGACCTGACTCGATCCTCGCGACGACGCGAGCTTGAAATTTTAAGTGGATGATCCGCGACGTTCTCGTCCATTTCCCCTGTCGAGGGACGATCTCGTGGTTAGAAAATGAACGGAGAACGTCGTTTTATTGTTTTCTTTTTCTTTTCTTTTTTATTGCTCGTGGAAATTCCTTTTGCGACGTGTGTTTCAAATGTGTTGATTAGTTTCAGATTGTGGATATTCGAGAAAATCGGTGTTTAATGTTATTAACGACGTGGTTCGACTATTGTAACAATGTAGAATTGAATTACTTAATTTTGGAAATTCAATAGTGATGTGATATATAAATTGACTGTGGTCAGGTGTTGTTCTACCGTAGAGAGTTCTACTGTCTTCTAGAATCAAAAATTTCATAGAAAATTCATTTAATAATTATTTTCAATTTGAATTACTAACACGTGTAATTCTCTTACAACTAGGGCATCGTAACTAGAAAGAAAAAACGGTGATTAACAGTAGTTAAATGATTAAAACACTGTACACACAGTTATATATTAAAGTTAAGACTCAAACATGCGAAAAGATTGTTCATTTTCTCTTTTTTTTAAGGAATCAAATCCAGAAAATCACACGTATCTACAGTTAGGAAGACGGCTCCTGTCACAATTTTTAATTTAGAACGATGCAGGTGTTAAAATCACTAACACTGACAATTGAACTAGAAAAGAAGTCCAAGTAATTACGAGAAACGAGAAAGATTACGAAATTACGCATTAACGAAGAGTTGAACTTTCGCTCGCGTTGCGTCACACTTCAAACGATTCAATCGCCGCGGCGTTATTTGCAAAAGAAGACAGAGAAAGAAAAGAAAGAGGTGAGTGGCTGGTCGTTAGCCAGCAGCGAGCCCGACATGCGCCGCGGTTATGAAAGAATTTGTTCTGCTACGGAAACAAGGAGTTAATTGCTACGGAGAGACGCTTATTGCACGAAAGGCGCAAAGAATACAGCGCCTGATAAATTCTCCGCTCGTTACTTACGGACGCGTACGCGCACGCTTTGCACGCTTTCCCGCGGTCCGACGTTTTGCATACGCCGGCTCGCAGAATAATCTGGTTGTTTGTTAGACAACGCAACGCCAGCCATGTTTGAGATAAATATGAAATTTCTTCTTGTCCGAGGGGAAAGGAGAAAAAAAAAAAAAAAGAAAGACCGCCACGACCACCGCCGTAATCTCCGTTCTCAACGTTGATTTCTCAACCTCTCCGGGGCTCGTCGACGCTGAAAATGGCGCGTGAAAAAGAGTCGCGAGATTGGATTGCCGACTTTCAAGAAGAAGCAAGAAGCTTAATTTCAGATATTATTTTCGACGAGTCGGCGGAGTGGCCTCGACAATTTCCAACCCCTTTAACGCACGATCCCCACCCCCCCTCCTCCCCCCTCCCCCTCGGCGGATGGAGCATCTCGAAACGCGCCGAGTGCCGTTTACCCATCGACCGAGATCATTCCGCAATTTCCAACGATTCCCCCTCCCCCCTCCTCCCCCCGTTACGTTACAGCGCCAACAATGCGCTCGAGGATTTGGCTTTCGTTTCGAGAGCCATTCGGCCGGATGAATTCCCAGCGAAAAATATTTAATCCCTTGTTTACCGCACGAAGTGCAGGTGTTCCAGATCTCGACCGTCAGACAACCGATTGCCAACATGTTTGAGGAGAAGATGTGTGTTGTACACTCCACGGGTCGATTGATCTTCGTTCTCGAGACGCGAAAGGGAAAGTAGCACGAGTCGCGGAGTAGTCAGACAGGCTCGTGCCACTTGACTTTTGACGACGACCATTTATTTCAAATTATTTCCTGCGGTGATTTGTACCAATTCAGACGCTGACTTTGCAGAAATCGTGCAAAATGATCGTCCCCACGAACGAAAATGAGCTGTTTAACTTTTAACGATAACCATTTACCTCGGATTATTTTCTACACTGATTTATATTAATTCAGAATGGTTCGCAGAAATTGTTTAAAACGATCATCACTATGAATGTGAACGAGCTACTTAATTTTTAACGACAACCATTTATTTTGAATTATTTTCTACTCTGACTCGTATTAATTCAGACTCGTTTACAGAAATTGTTCGAAATGATTATCTCTTGACTCTATACGCAATTAAGCGCGTTTCCATCAGCCGCATCCGCTAGATATTAGCAAGTTCGTTATTGACGGCAATAGCAATTTCTCTCTGATTTTTCCCATCAATTCGTTACGCGTATTTATTAGGTTTCCCACCTAAATGCATCCTTGATTTCGTTGTACAACTGTGTATAAAAAAAATTTTATATATTTCAGTGAACACGTGAATAATGAAATCTAACTCGACGACTATCAGTACAGTTACATCTATACAGTGGATGAAACCAATACTGGCACATCTAGTTTTTTTTGCAATCTAGTTATTTCTGCGAAAACAAAACTGACACGTTAACGTTAAACATTGAAATCAAAACTAATAATAATGCAAGTGATATAAAAATTCGAGAATCAAAAAAAGATATTAACATATGGGGGATGTACTACGTTTGAAGAGAATAATGAACGTTCCAGTATTTGCAAAAGGATATTTCACAAGCTCTAACAATATCCCGCCAATTAAATTAATCACTGGAATTACAATCGTGTCGATATTTCTCTGGCTCTCGAATTTTTATGTTTCTTGCATTATTATTCTATAACTCACTATTGGAATCGTGCACATAACACTTTGTATGTAGTGAATTATTTACAGAAATATTTAGAAAATATTTATTATTTTGAAGAAATTTGTAAATAAATCATTTGTTTTTTTATTAAGAAATTCAATACTTTTTTGACTCACTGCATCAACCCACAGTGTGTACAATATTTCTTTTGCTGAAAATGGCCTCCCGAACGTGTTGGCAAAGTTTGACGGTTGGAAACGGTGTGTCGTACTTACGTGGAGCAACGTTCGCTGGTTCGCTCTCTGTTCTCCTCGTGAAATTTATTTTCCAGCTATCAGGGTACAGTTGAAACCGTCTTCTTGGGAACTTCTCGGCGCAACAAGGACAAAGAGGCGGCCAGCCGCGATTGTTTCGCGAGACAATGATCCCGTAAATGAGTTAGAACGCTCGGTGAAATCGCAGTGTTCCGTCTCGCGTAACTGTCAGGTCGCGATGGATCCAATGTTCCAACAGCGAGATCTCCAAGAGTGCGGGTCGCAAGTTGATTTTCAGTTTTAAAGTACTAGAATAGGTTGTACACTCGTTGAGTGATGCACTTGTGCCAATATACACGCAAGCTTAAACCGGTAAAGCGATATTTCTTATTTAATGTCTACAATACTTTTTTATTTTTAATTACGAAAGACAAGGGAGGACAATATTCCTGTGTATATAGATTATTAAATTATCTCCTAAACTAAGTTTTTCAACATGCGTAAGTTAATACCTTTTTTTGTCGAACTGGATCGATCAACGGATCGAAAAATATATCATTCTCGATAAAAAAAGGAAAAACAAAATAACAAGAAAAACCATTACAGTGTTATAATGTAAGGACACCTGGAAAGGATGCAACTTTCGTTCGTATTTTGACAATTTTTCGTTCGAATAACTTACGAGTCATTTCAAGTCGAAATTCACTCCATGTACTAATCGACAGCTTCCATAAATAATAAAAGTATGAGAAGTCACTGTTCTAACTTATAACCGAACTGATCTCATCTGATTTTAGCTTCAGGTGCAACGCTAATGCAACGAAAATTAGCAATTGGTTGATTTGGGTCACGTGATTCGCGAGAGGGCGTGGCATAGACCTCGAGTAGGAGTGGCGTTGTTTGGTACTGAGCGATCGCGTCTGTAATTTGTTTTGTATCGATTCAAATGTTTGCATATCGATAAAATTTTATGGCAAAAAAAAAGTCGTCTTCATTTCCTAGTCGGAACAGCTGCTTCTGGGCCTTTCGTGAGACGAATCGTACTGGGATACAAGTCGTGCAGTTTTTCTCGCGGTCTCTTCGTGAAGATTAGAAACGCCGTTTCTAGCTAGCCTCGTTCCCGCGAGTCGTTCGTTGTCCGCGGAATTTTTTGGACTGTTTCTAACTAGCCAACAGTCCCAGCGACGTTTGCTTTTTCCCGTCCGACGTGTTTTCCGGTCCGAGACGAATCACCCTTCATCCCCAATTACTGTTGCCGGTTCAGAGGCTGAAGCACGAACGCAAATGTCGTCGTAACACGACCGAGTGCTGCTCTCGGGGAAGTGTCGCGCCGGATGTCGAGCGTAATCCTCCCTGCTTTCGAACCCTACGTCTGCTATCAGGCAACCGCTCCGCGGAATTGTTTTTTTCCTTCGGTTTACGTCGCAGTTTATTGCGCAGTAAAACGAGAGGCCGACTCTCGTCAGCAAGTAGCAGGGGAAAAGAAGGAGAGAAGCTAGGTGCAAATGGACGATATCGCGGTGCTGCTTTATGACGTTTCTCTGGAGACGCCCATTCTCCGGCAGAAAAGCGATTTCCAAACTTTTCCAGCAGCGATATGCCGCTCGTGTTTCTTCGAGGCGTGTAAATTTCACCTTCTCAAGGATTAACTCGATCCGATATAGTTTAGTATAAAGAGACATATAGATTATTATAAAGTGGGATAAAATATTAATATTAAAGTATTATATATATATATATAAATACTATATCCTAATATTAATACATATAGTCATGAAATGAGAATTCCGATCGACCCTTTACGCATTGTGTATTATTGGTCTAAAGGATTTTCTTCCAATATTTTTGAAGAAAAACAGGAGACATGTACCTAATACCAATACATAAACCTAAAAACAGGCTTTCCGTGCTCGAGAGGTTAAAGACGTTGGCGAAGAGGGGAAGAAGAAAAGTCGAGGAGAGCTTAAAATCGTTGCCAATTTATTCGCGACCTGTCGAATTTCCACGACGTTTCCCCGGAGTTCATCGATTTGGGAACAGGTGTCGGGCGCTGGCTGGTTGGTATGCGGCCGCGCTTTCATCGCCGGCGTTATGCAAGCCCTGTGTGTACACGTCTGTCGCGAGTGTAAGTCCTTTCACGCGTAACATCGAACTCGAACGTATCCCCCGGAGTTGCATATTTTTCCTGGGCAAACTTCATGCGCAACGCCTGGCGCCCGCGTTGCCCACGTCGCCCCGAATTTTCACCGGGTGGATTCGAGCTACCGTCAGGTTAGCACCATTGTATTTTAACCGGATTACCGTGTTGTCGTTACGCGTTGAAAATTTTCCAGCGCCATTCGACCCGCCCGCCATCTTATGCATTCATAAACGCGCTCACACCACGAAAAATCGTCTGCGACTTGCACATAGTTACAACTATCAGGGTACACTGGTGCCTGATGTCTTCTTTTCTCTTTTTTTCTTTTTTTTTTTAATTTTTAGCAAGAGGCGAAATTTCTAATTTCTCGATTAGATTGACGATCGAGTGTAACGTCAAAATACATGTATTAGATTATTACGTATTACGTATTTTATACGTATATTTAATTTAATATATACCTAAGACTAAACTTGATTACTGTCCATCTTCGTACAACTGTCAGATCCACGTTGTTCACTCTTTTTCTCGACGTACATCCTAGTTACGTACACCTCTCTCACATTCTCGTCCTCAATATTACACTGTTTTATATATTATTTACATAAGACTAAATTTGATTAAACTATGCTGTAAATAGATTCTATCGCAAGCTGTCTACTCGATCGACTCAACGCTTAAGTTCACACTCCACTTAACGATTAAACCCAAGCTGTCCACAATTTCTCTCGACGCGCACCCTCGCCGTTTGTTCTCCTTCTCTCTCATACTCTTAATTATTCATTTATTTTACGGTATATTATACACAGCTTAGACTCGCACTGCATTTCAATTTTTGTAATGTCGAGTCCTCTAGAATCTAATTGAACGTGCAACGTTTTCACGCTCTAAAATAACGACTCACGTTCCAGACGATAATCTCCCACGATCCCGAATTTATCGGCAAATTGAACTTCCGTTCATCAAAATTTCGTTCCCCCCGTTTTTCGAGGATACGTGTATCGCGATCGTTTGGAGAAGCTCTCGATTACCTCGGGCTGGCGCACTTTTCCGCGAGCGCACGTTCGAGAAAGGCCCGTTAAGATTGACTGCCAGACGGATAGTTAGCAAAGTCTGGAACTCCCGCGATGCCGGTTAATTGAAGGGAATACGGTGGTAGCTCGATATCACGGTGGATAGTACGGTGAAAGTTACCAGGCGAAATGTTTCGCCGGCATGCGCGCTATCCTCGTGTAAACCGGCCGTTATATTGTTAGGTTGCCGCCGCCGCCGCTTTGAAACACCGAGCAGGCACGTTCGAGCGGATCAGCAACTCGAGGTCGACTCGCTTCTCCGACGAAATCACCCGAATCATCCGGCTTGAAGCACGCAACGTTTCAGCTCGACGGAATGAAATATTAAGGTGACGAGGGGATTTTTCAGTGGCAAGTTCCTCCTCGGCGCGGCCCTTCCCCCTCCTTCTTCACCGAACTATCCCTGAATCATCGCACAGACTAGCAGCTTTTCGACTTCCATCAGGAAGCTATCCGCTCTTGCTATCTTCGCGAATCTCGAATCGGGCGCAATACTGGCAACGAGGACTGCTACAGTTTGCGCTGGCAACTGGTTCGCGGACCATAACGAGTGACCGAACCGTATACAATAATTTGTCGCTTTCTTTTTCTTTCAAACTCGTCGGTATGATATCACTGGATAGAAATTACTAAGAAGTAATAAACTTATCATTTCTTTTGCCTGGGTTAAATATACTTGAAACTGAGAAAATGTTAATAACCTAACCTAAACCTTTACTTCTTTAAATGAAACTATGTATTATCACTGAAAGTGATTTTAGCGTGGGTAACCCAGAAAATCGGGCCTCTTTAGGTGCAACGCTGATGCAACGAAAATTAGCGATTGGTTGATTTGGGTCACGTGATTCGTGAGGGGGCGTGGAATAGACCTTGAGTAGGAGTGGCGTTGTCTGGTACTAAGCAATCACGCCTGTAATTTGTTTTGCATCGATTCAAATGTTTGCATGTCAATAAAATTTTATGGCAAAAAAGTCATCTTCATTTCCTGGTCAAAACAGTTGTTTCTGGGGCTTTCAGTGAGATGAATCGTACAAGTCGTGCAGTTTTTTTCTTAAAATACATAGGAAAAGGGCTATTTCCCTATGGTTCTTGAAGAGGACTCGTCACGCGAATCCTTCTGCTTTAGGAAATAATTACGTTCCAAATGGGATTCTGTACACGAATAGACAAGTAACACGTGATTATACGTCTGCAATGCAATGACGAGGACGAAGGTTTACCAACTGGCAGAGAACGTTCCTGTTTAATACACAAAACGTCCCCACCGGTTCAATCCGATCTCGCAGCCTCTTTGTTCAGCGGAGAATCGAGCGTCGGTTGGTCAAAACGTTCGCCCGGCTTTGCCTTTTTCACCCTGTGCTCGTCGACGACTCTCCTGGCACCAGCGCGTGCGGCAAATGCCACGCGACACAGAGCAGCCCCTCTTTCGACCGCGAACCATCGCTCCTCTCTGTCTCTTTCTCTTCCTACGTACATATCTCTGTGCGCGCTCTTTGTGCCGGTCCAGACCGGGCTGAGAGCCTTCGACTCTCGCGGTTGTCGAGACAAAAGCGGCGTCGCGTCGCGTCGCGCCGCCGATCAGGCACTTCGACCCGATTTTTTTCGAATATAGCATCGCGAACACAACAACCGCGATACACACCTGTTCCTGCAAGCACACCGCACCGCGAAAACGTTTGTTTTTGTTCGTAAGTAGAAAATAAATGTGATTTTTTCTTATTTCAATGTTAAAAAAATTTTTTTCGACGCGAGCTTCGTTCGATTTTGGTACAATAATGTGTGGATTGTTCTTTGATGAAATAGTTCTCAACTAAAATTTCAACTAAGAAATATTATTTTTATATTGATATATCATTATTCGCATTAATACAGTGACGAGAATTATATCAATTATATTAATTTATATTGTCACAGTATAATATATTCATATAGATGAAACAAATTTGAAGGTTTATTACGTTGTTTTAACGAAAATTTCACTTGCCCACTCGCTAGAAGTACACTCAAATCTCATTTTCGATCTAATACGTGATACTTTGTCTTTGCAATTATTAGATCCGCATTCCTTTGACTCTGATGTTCCCTATCGTAGAAGAAACTTAGATCCGGTCAGACCCAGTTCCCGAACTCGTGCATCGGTAAACTAATTTTTACGCTGGCGGCAAGGTCGACGCCGCCGGAGGGGAGGCTTCGCGAGACGAAGAAGATGAGTAGCACGGTCGAGCGGGCAAAGGTATCGGGCGTCATCCTAGACTGGGGAAAACCGAGCAGCCAGCCGTGAACCACGCGGCCAGAAGCCAAAAAGCTTGGAAAGTCCATGAGTTACGGTGGCCGTTTTATTGGCCCCGAAAACTGTGCCGGCGTTCCAATTCTTTCCCACCCTCCCGCTATGCGGCGCCTCTTTTATCGGCCACGGATGCGCCCCCTCGCAGGAGGGACCGAGTCTCGCCGCTTTTATAGCAATCTGTGGCCTGTTGTCTGTCCGGACGCCGTGTCCGTGCCCAGCCAGCCCCGGCTTCGCCACAATTACACCCGCCGCGCCGCGACGGTAGATAAATAACCACGGAGGCTTCTTCTAACGTTCCCGCCGCCGCTTCTTTGCCTTTCCTTAATGCCCCGTGGAATGACGGTAACGAGCACTTGATTTTCTTAATCGAGTTGCTCCAGACATCGGGGCTGTTCGCGGTAATTAAACGAACGCTATTTCACTAGCCTCGTTACGACGATTATTCTCTCGTGATCGAAGGAAGAACGTGGAGAATCGGTAATTTTTATGGTTGTTCGTGCCATTCGGTGACGGTCGCGTGATTCTAAATCCTGGTTTCACCGTTGATAAAAAGTCAATTTGAACGTGCAAGAAACTAATTAACATTCTTCATTCGAAAGAGAAGAATTTCGAGAAAAGAAATGTCTAGTTTGAAAATAATCCCATTGATGATACAAAGACCGGTGACGTTACTGCAGGGTCATATGATTTTCAGTGCTCAGCGACGATCGGTAGAAAAGATTCACGATCTAAATGTACGAGAAGTTGAACAAAATTCTTTACGTCGAAAATAGAGATTTCGTGTAATTTTAATAAGAGTCGAAAAATGAAATGTAACAAGTTTAAGTATATTATATATAGTTACTGACTGCGTTTATACCTACTGAACAAGAATTATATTTTAGAAATTCTTAACATGAATTTGTAGGCGAAAATTGCTGCTGAAAATTTTTCTAGATTTATTATGACATATTTATACATTTATTACTTCAATGTTCTTACAGTTTCAGATTGTTTCTTCATACTCAGCGAAAATCACATTTTCTAAGTTCTCAACAAAATCTGCTAATAAAAATATATTTATGTTTATCGTAATATGTGCATAAATATGATATATTAATACATAATATAAATATATTTATTACTTCAGTCTTTTTATTTTTTACAAATCATACGTAACTTTAGATTGTTTCTTTACAGTCGGCATGTACAAAAATTACATTTCGTAGATTTACTGATGAAAATTCACGTGGGTCTCTATACAAATTTCTCGAAATGTCTTTGGAGTATTGTCGCGAAAGATGAAAGGAGGATTCTTTTTTTTCTTTTTGGCAAGGAGCCGAATTTTCACGCACAAATTGGCACACGGAGTACAATGTGAGCGCGTGGAAGTTGGAAAACCGGCTTGTAATCCCGAAGCCGGGCCCTGTTTGAAGTTCCAGGTCCCGCCGGGACCAAAGTATATCAATCGTTATTGGGAAACAAGACGAGGAACTTGCCGCGCGCCGAGCTCTAATTAGAACGTTGAATGCTCCTATCGGTAAATAACCAAATTAAAGACACCAGGTGCGCGTTCTCCGCGATAGCCGCGAGAACGGCCCGATTCAACGTTCTCGGAGAACGTCGAACCGGCCAACGAGTTCCAACGAGAGTTTAATCGCAGTTACTCCGACCGTTTTCTGCCAATCTTCTTGATCCTTTTAGCGCCGGCGATGGAAATAATCGCGCGCGAAAAGCGCCGAGCCAAATTGATGCAGATTAGCGAGGTTTCAAAGGAGAACGATAAAAACGATATTAATTAGAAAATCGAGAAAAGGTCGAGGTATGAAAAGAATCACGGAGAACTGCTTTAAAAGGTAGACACATGCAAGAGGTTAATTCCTTGCCAATTTGCTTTAACGTCACATGGTTCCAAAAGTTTAATCTTCCCTCTGCACAGAGGTGACATCGTACGAAAAAAAAAAGGAACGCGAATTTTGCAGAAATTTCATTTCATTCTTCATTATCCAGAAATTAACCTTTCTGATTAACGTTCATTTTTTGCAGTTACGAGTGAAGGGCTTGTTATTTTCAGGTACAGTGATTCGCGCGTAACGATTATATGATTATCTCGATATGATTACCTCTCGCAAGTACAGGGTGTCCCGAACTTAAACGACCAAACTGCGAGGAGATCTAAAAAGAAAGAAAAAATACTAAAGAGAATTGTTGAGAGAGTCTGTTGACAAAGAAGTAATCGCTATCGGAGTTATTATTAATGTATATTAGGTCCGAGTGATGTCTTTCTTTTAACTTTGACTCGGTACCTTTGACTTTTGTTTTTATCACTGAAAGTGATTTTAGCGGGGGTAACCTAGAAAATTGGGCCTCTCCAGATGCAACGTTAGTGCAACGAAAATTAGCGATTGGTTGATTTGGGTCACGTGATTCGCGAGGGGGCGTGGAGTAGACCTCGAGTAGGAGTGGCGTTGTCTAGTATTTTAGCGATCGCGCCTGTAATTTGTTTTGTGTCGATCCAAATGTTTGTATATCAATAAAATTTTATGGCAAAAAAGTTGTCTTTGTTTTCTAGTCAGAACAGTTGCTTCTGCCAAAATCACAACGCATACTCTTTAAGAATCCAGAACCACAATTATAACATTTTCTTCCTTTTACGTATTTCGCCGTTCAAATTCGCTGTTAATCGTAGCCAAAACAGCGTAGTCAAGGTACACGAACGAAGTGTAGTTTGTTCGGCACTGAAAGAGTTGAACCCTAACTAAATTTTACGTTACTTGCACGGAGCCGAAAGTCCAGCGTCCTAGCGGGCACTTCCGCTCGCGGACGCAGGATGGTACTTCTTTACGGTGGAAACAAGAGCGAGGTACATAGTTACGAAGTTGTCGAAACCAGCGGTCGAGGATGCTTCGAGGAAAACAAAAACAAGAAAAAAAAAAGAGGAAACGCGGGTTCCCCTTTGAAGCACAGTAGGAAGAAGTTTCCCGGGCGCGTTCCGGAGGGCAAGCGTCGCCAGCCGGAAGTCGTTTCCATCTCGGGTGCAGCTCGCCACGCCGCCAGCTTCCGTCGGCGAATCGTGTCTCGAACGAACCACCTCCGCTCTTTGTGCGCATCCACGAATCAATTTTGCAACGAAGGAAGTCTGTGGCGTGGCGGTGGCGCTCCGTTCGCGTTCCCCAACTTGCTTTGAGCGCCGTGTTTCCGCCCCTCGCTAAACGGAACGCGGCATTATGGTAATCTTAAATTAATCGCCAGTTCGCGAAACCGAGCGGCGATTAAGCTGCCAGCCTCTCGCCCATAGCGAGAGCGAGCTAAGAGAATACAAATGATAGAGCACAGTTTTAGATTTGACGAGAATGAAGGTAGAACGCGGTAGACTGTTTCATCATTTTGTACCTTGTAAAGGAGAAGGGAAGCTGGGAAGGTACGATGTAAGTGGATAAAGTCGGTCGTATACGAACTTGATATCCATATTCGGATAATTGTCGAGCAGCGAGCTTGTCTCTGTCTGATGTTTTAGGTTTAATGAAAATGCAAGTAGATTTATTGCATTTTTTGCTATGAGAAAGAAGAAAGGCAATACATTACTACTAATTGCAAGTAGATAGAACGGATAGTGAATAGTAGATGTATTGGCATCACTGAATGCGAAGTAGCTTTGCTTCTTATATAATCAGACATTGAATCCTTTTACTCTTGACATAATTAGATTCGTCGTGCAGCGACGTTTGTCCCTATTGAAAGTGAACTGAAAAGATAGAGGGTAATGTTTCAGAACGAATGAATTGATTTATTTGATGAAAATGGAAGTTGATCATTTTGTAGTAGAATTAAAGAGAAGGGAAGTGACATATTGCTAAAGACAGTTTCATCGAGTAGATATCGCATCAAAGAAGAATACGAAGTAGATCTATTCTGTATATAGTCAGACGCCTCAATTACTTCTGACGTAAGCTTCGATATACTTTATCTTCATCGTAACAGAGTTACTTTATAATAAGTATAAGATTATTTTTATTATTTTTATTATTTTATATTAATTTATTTTATAATAAATTCATTTGATACTTACTCCTGACATAAAAATCGACGCGCGTCGATTTTAATTTCGCGTTTTACAACAAACGAGTATAAAAATCAGCATCCGACGATTTCGAAACAGGCATGATTACATTACACTGAAACCGAGAGTATTTCAATTACGTTTATAACGAACATCGATAATTCACAAACTCGTTCGTGTAATCACCACCACGATACCGCACACTCTGCAAACATCGCAACGCGTGCAGTACAATATGTAATTGCCAGTTATACCAGTCGTATATTTGCAAAATATTCCTGTTCTCATCGCGGTCTGTCGTTGCTCTAGTGATTTTCGGGGAAAGTTTCCGTCAGTGCCGTCGGGCAAATAACATGCGTAAATGAATAAAACAGACGCTGGCGCTGGCACATTACGCAAACGAATATACATGCAAATGAACGAGCGAGCGCTTGACGCTTTCTTTTACGAATGTTCGCGTTAACTTGAAGCCAACGTGATACGTATTTGCCGTGTTTGCGTCGTCCTATTCGGAGAGCGCGAAATCGAATCATCGGTGAGCAAATTCCCCCACGACATCTGCCACAGAGCAGATTCTAAATCACTCCGTTTTCAGAGCCTGGTTCCCCCGTAAATCCAAACAATGATTCTTCGCTGTGGTTTCGCGTCGGTGCTGTCGCGCTTTGACGCGTTCGCTGCTATTCGCGAATACCTGGCAGGAGGAATTCGCTATTGGAGGGCTACTTTCGATACAACGAGCTCTCTGCCAGGCTTTGACTTTCATTTGATCTATCATTAGTCAACGACACAGTAAATTGACCGGAAAATCGTTGATTTTAACACGTTGAATGCTATGAAGGTGACCAGCGAATTGAAAATTAAACACGCAATTCGAGTAAATGTTAATACTTGTAAATTTTTTAATATTAGCTTCATTACCATTATGGTGCCATAAAATTTTATTGATATGCAAACATTTGAATCGACACAAAACAAATTACAGGCGCGATCGCTTAGTGGCAGACAACGCCACTCCTACTCGAGGTCTATCCCACGCCCCCTGACGAATCACGTGACCCAAATCAACCAATCGCTAATTTTCGTTGCATTAGCGTTGCACCTGAAGAGGCCCGATTTTCTGGGTTACCCCCGCTAAAATCACTTCCAATGATAAAATAAAATAACTAAAAATCGAAGAAACACATTTCAGCACCATCGGTAAAATAAATTCATTGAACATGTTTGTATCAGCTTATTAGTTGCAGATAATATTTCAACGTAATATTGTATAATAAGAAATTTAGCGTGGCATTCAACGTGTTAATCCAATCTAACCGCGAGATATAAAATGACATTGAGCACTGACGAATATTGGACAACCGAGTATTTAAATTAAACCAACGATACTATCTTCCGATATCGGATACTTTTTCCCAAGCCTCAAATTTTGTGCAAGCAAGATCCAACGCAAGAAACAAACGCAAACGACTGGCGAACAATTAATTCTCCAGCGAAGTTCATACGATATTTCTGCTGCGCGAACAGCTCGCTAGTTAGCGTAGACGAAGCGTTACGGAATATAATATAATATCACGTAACGAGCAGTGAAATTCGGCTGCGCCGACACTCGTCAGCCGGGTTTTCCCTTGTTACGCGTATCGTCGACGATTTCCATACCGCGTAAGCCGAGCGAGGTGCCCCGTGGAGGTGAAATACGCGAGGATGGCAAATTCACACCTGTCGAAGAACACGTTCTTCGTTCGCAGGCAAGGAGCCGCATTGAAGCGTGTGAGCCCGTTTCCAAGTGCGAGTTTCGTTTCGAGTTAACGAATCCTGGTCGCGGACAAGCGGGAGAGCCCGCGCGGCTGCAGAGTTCGAGGAGCGATCGCTCGGATTCTAATTTCGCTGAGTAGCTGGCTGCCAGCGGCGCGCTTGTTAAGACGTCAGCCGTGCACATCGATGCTCGCCAAGACGGATCCTCGCCGCAGAACTCGCGGCAACTAACTCTCCTTTCGGGAATTCTGGCGCCGCGTCTACCCCCTTCCGCCCCCCCCCGTTCAACGTTCGTTGAAAGGATCACCGACGCGCCGGTTTCCTCCTAAAACGCTAATTGCTTTCGACTAATTCCTTTGACGAGTTACACGCCGCTCTCGCTTTAACGATTCGTTTACTCGTTCCTCGCGGATGCGTCTCCCGAGCTCTTTCGAGGGAATCATCGAGAACGGTTCAACCGTTTGTACTGCGAACACTGTACGTACGATCGACCACGTGCTAGTTTGTCACATTGTAATTTGTGATTCGCACATTGATTCAATCAGTCGCTTATAATATATTTTGAACTTAGGGTTATTGAGTACTTAAGGCTCGATTAAGAGACTGATTTTTTTGTGTTTTTTATCACTGAAAGTGATTTTAGCGGGGGTAACCCAGAAAATCGGGCCTCTTCAGGTGCAACGCTGATGCAACGAAAATTAGCGATTGGTTGATTTGGGTCACGTGATTCGCGAGGGGGCGTGGAGTAGACCTCGAGTAGGAGGATTACTTTATCTATAATCTGTCAACGTATTAACAATCGCATTATAAAAATACACGTACAAAATTGTACTACTCGCAATATTAAATTAATATCGAATATTGGTACTTAATAATATTTAATATTAAACACTCAATATTAGTACTTAGTAATACTTGATGATAAAAAAATTCACCATCGATACGTATCACCATCTTTTCTCTCAGTGATCGATTCAAAATGCACCCTTCTTAGCATCGTGTTCGCGATAAACCGATAAATGATCCGGGTTTTCATTTTTCACGGATCCTCCGTGAAATCGGTATCGCGTCGCACGATACCAGAAAAAATTTATTAGAGCGACAAAGCGTTCGAAATTATTAAATACAACGTTCGCGGCGGCCGGTCGTGGAAAGCTGCGCTTTTATCAAGCTTTCTCGTCGAGAGAGAGAGAGAGAGAGAGAGAAAAAAAGTGAAACGCTGGGAAACGTTGAAACGTGAAATACGGTCGCGGCGTGTGCGTTACTGCGCTCGCGTGTAAATCAGGCAACGCTAATCTGCTTTTGTACGCGGGGATATGTATTTATGGGAATGTATCAGGGATAATTCTTGTTATTTATCCCGTGCTCGCGCAGGGATTTTTCTGATATCTATAAATATTTGCGCACAGCGTCGAAAAGATGGAGCATCGGGGGTGAAAGGGGTTATAGGGAGGGGAGAACTAGAATAATCTGTTTCAAGGAAAATCCGCAAAATGTGGGGCGAATCGAGCGGATAGCCAACGTGAGATTTCGAAAGGGGATCTCACTTTATTCTGTTTAATCGCGGTGTAATTGCGCGGTTTGACTTGACGCGAAAAGAGCCGATTATTTCGCCGGTTATCTACGTGTTAATTACGCAAACATCGCGGACTCGTTAGCAAACCGCCAGGATTATGCCTCGCGAGCAAATAAATAAATAAGTTCCGCCGCCGAATTGCCGCGAACGAACGCCACCGCGTCGGAGAGACCGGACACCGTTTAATACCGTTCCTTCGTTTATTGCGATAATAATCGGCAGAAAATGCGACGCGCCGCTAGCGGAAATTAATCACGTCGCGGGCGTTTGTTTCGAAAACAGGGGACATTCTGTATCCCGCATAGCTCCGAGTCTCAATAGCAACCCGATCGTGACGCGTTGAAATTGAATTTCAACGATATCGGAATTCGGCGAAATCGTTCGAGGAAGGGATCAGTCACCAGTAGGAGTAATTTTTCATTAATCGAAAGGACCTGGATGGATAATTGTCGCAAAGAGAACCGTGACAAATTGTGATGTGCAGAAAATCACATTCCGAATAACGTCGTTCGTCCCTAACCTCCAAAAATCGTATGACGTTGCAGTGTGACGTCATTAATTATTGACACTGGAAATTACATACGAGACTACAATAACGCCACCGACCACTATGACGTTACGTTACCGCGTAATATTCAATGACAAACTCACACGAGATCACAGCGACTAAACTGAAAATTGCATTATAATTAAAAATGGCCGCGTACACACCTTCGCGCACGAGCGAACTCAGCGCCGCCAATTCGTGCAATTAGGATACTACGACTGATAATGCCCGTAACTCGGCTTTTTATCACTCAGACGTATCAGTGACGAACAGACAGCCGTCGAAATCCTACCTCTGGCCGCTGGCGCGCGAATCTTTTTGTCCCCGCGGCGAGATTAAATTCGCTCGTCTGTTATACCGAAGCGAATTTCGTAATTTACCCCGGGTAACGGGTAACTTCCACCGATTCAGCCGCCGCGCGATGAGCCCGGCTCCTGCGAGAGATTATGAAATTTTAAACGACCGGCGGGGGTCTCTGTTGGCCGGGCGGGAGGAATTTCTTTGGCCGAGAGAGAAGAGCGGAAGCGTTTGTTCCGAGCGTTGCCGAGTCGTCGCGCACAGCGGCGGAGTTATCGGCAATTTAGCCGGGGACGGTTAATTTCCACGGGCCGTGGATCCCTCGCAATTTAGTCGCGAACGCGGAATTTTTTGAGAAAAAAAAGGACAGAGAAAAATCCGTCGGATTTTTAAGGAAAAAAAGAAAAAGGAAGATAAGGGGGAAGGAAAAGTTCCACGACCCAGAAACGGTCAAGAAGCCACCGTCGCGGTTCGTGAAATGGCAAGAACGTTCCGCGAGGACAAATACCGCGTTCCGGCGGCAATTTAAGGCGCGTTTAACGTTTCCGGAGCGAGTCATTTGCGTCGGCTCGAGAGTACGCCTCCTCGCCGCGCGTCCCATTTTTTCGGCCAGAGAGTCGCCCGATTCGAAAGGATCGACGCGCGTTTCCTCTTTAATACAAGCGGAGAAAAAGCACACGAGCGAGAGAGAAACGAGAAATCTTTTTTCTTTTGGCTTCTCCGAGTTTCCCCGCGTCACGTCGTAAATTGCGCCATTTTCCACCCTCCGTTCAACCGCCACGCACGTCCTTCGTACTCGAGGAAACCTGCAGCGTCATCTTTCAAATTCGCGTGCCTGCCGCTCTTCACGGTGCATCCTCGGAAATTCGCCGATCGATCCCTCCCTCGCGCACATTTCGGAGAAATTGCGGATACTTTCGTATCGCGCTAACGAGGATTCTTCGAGAGTGTTCGATGCTCGGCGAAGTTGGGAAAATGGCGGAAGGTGGCTGGTCTCTGAAACGGAGAAGCTTCGAATTTCTACGGGGAACATTAATTAACGGCCGTATCGATACCACGTATCAAGACTATCGATGTCAGTTCGTAAGTAGGTGTATTTAAGTACACGCAGGGAAGACCCATTGACGAAGTTTGACCCCTTTGCGAAAGTATAATAATTACAAAGGAAGAGGCGGGTAACTTGCGGCAAGTACGATAATAACGTACGCGCAACGAGTACGATAACTGTGTGAAAATTTAGAAAGTGAAATAAAACGGAGAACACGGTATCACTGACCTGGAACGATGGTTCTGTGTCGAATTTGAAACGTTACAGTTACGATGCTACGTCGAGCATTTGGTTCGGTATTTCAACACTGGTATTTTGATATTTTTAGAGCGTCGATGATCATTTTCGGAGATGCACGGTACCGAAGCGTAGTCGTGGATTTTTCAGAAAATTGGGATTTCGACGCTGCGCATTTCCAAAAACGACGGCAACCCGAAGAATCGGTTCTTTCCAATTTGAAGAGTGAACATTTCAGATTCCATGAAATTACCAATTCTTTGCAACGAAGGTAAAATTGGTAATTTCAAGTTCGAGTTAGAATTTCGTAAGACTGCGATCGAAGCTACAGCTGGTAGCGCAAAGACACGTTTATTAGACACAGTTATCAGAAGACAAGGGGTTAACAATACGCGAATCGTCAGAACGAGAGACGAGCGTACGCGGCAATTCGGCAGGGGAATACAATTACACGCATACTCGGCGTGCCGATTGTAATCCAGGCTGATAACCAGACGTCCGCCTTGCCGCGGATACAATTAATAGCACGACCGCACAATGCTGATACACGGTATCGAGATTCGTCGAGTGCGAAGGGTGAAGATCGAGCGGGCAATCGCGCGGTTCGATCGCATTACACGGAATTAAGACGGCGAGGAGGAGGAAGCAGCTGGTGGTCGATCGGTCGATCGACCGGTACGACGACGCGACGAGACGCTTTACGAGACGATCTCGAGCGATTTCAAGCCGGTGTCACCGGCGATAGCCGGTAGAACGCGATTATCTTGGGGGCTGGATCGCGCCCTTAACACCCCGGCGAGGCCGTGTAGCTCGGTCGAACGTCGAACCGCAGGGTCTGCAGGCGAGCCGATAACACGCAGCCAGATGCATTCGGCCGAGCGGACGTTCGCTCGAGCGTGCCGCTTTTATCGGAACGTTCCCGTTGCTCGGACATTTTTCTGTTTCCTTTGTAAGCTGGAATCGAACCGACGTCGATATCCAACCCACCTTTGTTTCCTCGATACTCTTTTCCCTACTTTTTCCCTCGTTTCCCCGCCTCGCAACCACCCCCCCCCTCTCTCTCTCTCTCTCTCTCTCTTTAGTTTCTGCCTGTGTGCACACGTAAGTACGTGGCCGAGTACCTTCCTCTTTCTTATTCCGCTGTCGGCTGCCTCGGACGTTCCATTTAAATTCACTTTATCGTAATGTGTATTTACGAAGGGATTAGCCGATCGTGCAGGATCTCGAGCCAGCAGCATCGCAATGGCGCTTCCGCGATTAATTGATCAGCGAGATTGACAGAAAAAATTCGCTCGAAGAATTTCTCTTTCTGTTCCGCGCTCCTTCGTTTCCTTTGTTCGTTCGCAACGAGCGCGATCCTCCAATCTCGCTTTGATTTTCGATGTTGCGAACGAACCTCGCGATACATACAGAAATCTCTCGAACCGGTGTCGGTCGTCGCCGCGCGAACTCGTAATAAAAATTGCCAGTGTGGCGTTCCTTTTGTTCGACGACGGCGCGGGGGTGGAGGTGCATTCGCGAGCCGTTAGTCACGGGAGTGCAAGCTAATATGTTTACCGGGCGGACGATTTTGGATCGCGGCCAAATTAATTTCCAACGAGCCCCCTCCCCGCTTCAACTTGTAATCGACTGTTTAATCTTGGGATTGAATTGTCCGGTCCCGGAATCAAGGGGAAGCGGAGCTTTACGACAGTTATTTTGGATCTTGATTTCGTAACCGCGGCATTGCCTGTCCGCACGCCATCACGCCGCGACGCCGTTCGACGAAATTAGCAGAAAGCACTCGGTGCTCGCGAGCTTCGCCGAAACGCGAACTATGCAGAGTGACAGGTTCGATACCGATGTTATTGACGATATTGGAGGAAACTGGAGGAAGAAGGTTCAAAATCTTCTAAATGTGCTGAATGTGATTGGTGCGGTATCATTAAACGATAATAAATAAAAACCTTGTTTTTATCAGGGATGAAAAAAGTTGGGAAACTTTTGAAATAGAGTCTGTTCGAAGCATTACGAAGGATTGTGGAATTTTTTCGAAAAATTGTCCTTACGTCGCGAATATCGCCGACGAGAACGGGGAAATAAATGTTCCAAAAAAAAAAAAAAACAAACGTTTCAAACAGAATGGAACTTGTGAAAAGTGTAAAAATAAAAATTTTCCTGTCGGGCGGACAGATAATTTGTTCGTCGATATTAAAAAAGTTCTCGATATTTGCAGCAAATACTGACAGCGAATAGCACTCGAACATAGAAATGGATTTTTAATTAAATGTTCTAAAATTGTTTCCATGGAAATTTCATTACACGAATTTTTTTTTTTTTTTTTTTGAAATATCTCTTCAAAAGTTTCAAAGTGTAACACTTCTTTCGGTGAAAATTCCACAAAATTGTTTTTTATATAAAATATGTTTGAACAGAATTTTTTTGGAAACGAGAAAAACCTGTTAATTTCGGTGTCTGACTTTTATAAGAGCGAAAGGTCAGGCATGTGCCGGTAACCACGAAAAATTTCCACGCAGTACCTTTTGAGAGACAAATAATTGTACATTATTTTTTATAAATTACACTTTTAAAATCGCAATTTCATAAGTTTTTATCAAGTCCTGGTTCTTCCAAAATCTTTGGTGAAGTTTAATTACGAGAATAATAAGCTAAACCTAACCTAAAACTAAACCTAACCTAAATCTTTGCATGAAATGTTTTGCGCCTATTATGGGGAGATAATCCGTTCTAATATTGAGAAAAAGAATCGTATCGTCGAGTTTATCCTATTGTTACAGACACAGAATAATGATTTGAAATCAACGAGATTTAAAATACAGTAAAAATACTAATAAATGGCTATCAATGTTTTGCTTTCCCTTTTCTTCCAGTTCCTTCAACGAATTACCATACACATTTCTCTCCATTATTTTCTCTTCCTTTTCTTACTCTTACCTTGTCCTTATCCCTACAATTCTTACGAATTGATACTCTTATCCCACACGTGGCGATAAATACCCATAAATTATTATTATTTTTTTCATCGACGATTCTTCATTTTTATTTTCACTCGCCCCTCGGCGACGTTTTAACGACGATTTTCAAAGGACGCGAGGCAGAGCGGCCAGACGAATGTAATTATCGAAATGAATTTCATCGACGGGGTTTGCACGGCGAATTTCATTATCCCATTATGTTGACGAGTCACTGTAAATATTGCACCGATCGTCGAAACGTGTAACCGTACGTAACGAGGCACACCTGGCCTGGCCTGCTGGGAAGCAGCGTGCGAGGAACACGCGCGCCAGCAGAAAATCTGAAACGACACGGAGGACAATTAATCCTGGTCGACCGGGCGGGCTCCCCGGGAAAATATTCAAACTCGCGGACGCATTAACGAAATTAGGCTGGCAATCTACGTTAAAAGCACAACCGCTCCGCTCTCGTTACCGCTGTTTCGCCCGCTATTTTAATCGCTTCCATTAATACCGCCCAATTATCTTGCCATCGAGCTGATAATTATTATTCAGGTTGGCCAGATATCACAGGCGAGGCTAGAGACTGTCGAGCTCTAGTCTCTGGCCGGGGCTCTCTCTGCTGTTTTATCGTTTCGTTTATCGTCGTTTCAGAGAGGAAAGTGGGGCAAACAATTTTTTAGCTGAAAGTTTAGCGTTCCTCCGGGGAATAATAACGGAGACCGTTTACAGTGTCCGTTTAACGCGTTAGTGTAAAATTTGCAACAGGGAGGAGGAAAGTTTATATTATGATTTAATGAAGGATGCAAGCTTCTATTTACAGTGGTGAAATGAAAAATCGATTTAGAGTTGAGTTATTAATTGAGACTCCTCCTCAAACTCATTCAACAGTTTTTTTTTGAGCGATATCAGGTAATGCTGATAATAAATTAGCAATTTATATTGCTCTTCAAAAAGATATTCAAAATCAATTGTATTGATAAAAATACAATTATTCATACGTAAGTTAATTCAAATGAACGATAAAGTAAATATCTAGTATGAATATAAATTTAAAAAAAGAGAAAAATGAAGTGATGCACTATTTAGATTCAATCGTGAGTTTATTTCCTTTGAAAATGACTACGTCATGCAAGGATTCGAATATGTGTAAAAACGAGAAAAAATTCTTTTTCGTAACTATTATAGATCCAGCAAGAATAACGTGCGATTTTTCGAACGTTGAACAGATGATTGGGATTAAACGACAAATATTCGAGAAATCCAAACATTTCGTCTCAACTCCAACGTTCAAAGTTCAATAAATCGCGCAGCGAGTCGTAAAGAGAAAATCGCAGTCTTTCAAACCACAGTGAATTTAGTCATCTTCGAGGAACGCGAACTGGCGATTGTCAAAGTAAAGAGTTCGCTCGTTGTATGATCGTTTCTGAACAAAGAAAGTTACACCAGTCAAAATTCTCGATAATTTCTACAATCTTCGTTGTATATATTTCGCGAAAAATTATTCAGATCTCAAGGAAAAATTGCGGACCGGTCGTCAGAATGATCAAACACGGAGGTTTGAAGTTGTTTGTTTGTTGTCATCTTCGCACGGCTCGCGGAGGTCTAGGAATATTTATAGACCAAACTATCCGAGGGTACTTCACAGTCTCGCAAGTTGCAACAATACGAACAACTACGCCACGGGGCACGTATTCCGGGAACAAACGAAGTAAGTGGAAAAAGTTGCTGACATCGACGAGCATCGATGGCAACGACGGAAGGCGCGCTCGCTCCTTGCGCAAAAATGGCGCGGATTCGAGTCCCCAAGGGGCTCTCCTCTTCTCTTCGCTTCTGCACACTTTTCACCGCCCCGTTCTTTTTACGAAATTTACACAAGGATTTTTCAAGCTTCGCGAAACGGTACAAAAAGAATCCCCGGGCAAGAGGAGATAGAGAGAAACTCGCTCGTTCAATTTGTTTCCCCGTGAAAACGCAAGAATTATTTGATTCCCGATGTTTGAAATGGCGAAGAGAGGAACCGCGATTCGAGATGGAATTTCGCAACGAGCTCTGGGAATCCCTTTCCACCGGGTTCCCTCGTATTCATCATTTATTCGACTGGTTTCGTTTTATTACACGGGTAAATATATATCTACGTGAATTTTTTTTTTCTCTTTCTTTCTTTTCTCTCCGCTGCATATTATAGACGAACGCACGCAGGCTCGAAATACAGACACGTACACACACACACATACACACATATATACAAACTCGTCAGTTTTATGAATCTCGCGCGAGTATATCGCCCTGGCACTTTATAGTCACAATAGGATTTATAGAACAAATGGTTCTCCTGCCTGTCCTCCCTCCCTAAATCTTCGCTGGGCGTTCTTGCACCGCATACTTAACGCCGGCCGAAATGATCGATTTGTAATTTTTTCAGAGAGAAAATTCGCAACGTCTTTTTCCCAAAAAGCGCATTTTTAAAGACTCGAAAACGAAAACTGTATTCTGGGGATTTAATTTTTGTTATCGGGTAAAGAGAAATCGCGTCGGTGGAAATTTTTCCCTTCCATCGCGATCTGCCTTCATGCGAAATTTATACGTTTATGGAAAGGAACAGCCAGTTTCTGAAAAGTATTACGTTGCAACACAAGAGTGCAATAAAAAGTGTCTGTAACGTAATATATAGGATGTTTCTGGCCTGAAAGAGGTATAACCGGGAACGGGATGTTTCTGGATAAATCGAGAGGGCGAAATTTTTTCGTTCAGGGCCCCGCTTCTGAGAAAATCGAGTTTCGAAAGTTATTAAACACACACGCGCGAAAGCGATTTTTTTCTTCTTCAAAGTCTATTTTCTTAAAAATGAAGCTATTTTCTTTAAATGAAAAAATGTTATTTCGCAATTTCCTTTGGTGATCTCCTGTCTTTCTCCTTTTTCGCTTCTGTGCAGCTCAGAGTCAGCTGAATTCAAGCACATTGATAAATTTTCAAACTCGACCTTTTTAGAAGACGAAAATTTGTTCTTTCATTCAGACTTACTTCTTTATGCAGGATTATCTTCTTTACAGTTTTATTGGACCGGAAATATCTCGTATAATATTTAATATTTAATATAACAACACGTTATGAAATAAAATAACAATATTAACGTAACAATTTTTAAAATTTTTAAAATTTCGTCTAACGTTTAAATTTCGACGAATTGGCGGAAAAATATCGTGCTTCAAGGTTCGATGTTTGTAAAGGGGAAAAGTCAAATCTTCAAATCCGTTGCAGATTGAATCACGAAAAAACTTTTTCAACATTTTCAGACACTGTGAACATTTACAGCATTTCTGCGAAGAAAAATGTGTTGTCAGATTCTTCGTTTGCTTCGTATTGCAAAAACGCGTCAAAATACAACGAACGTGTTGCATTTTATTGAAAAAAGAGGCATCGAAATCAGCCCGAATTCATATAAAGTCACAACGTTTAAATATTTGGCGTCCGAGTATTAACGCGAGTCACTGTGTATATGTACAACAATATAGTATAACATAATAATACCATTTACGTTACGCAAACTGTATACGAATGATATTATTTACAACGTACTGATAAATTATTCCGCTGACGATAACCAGCCTCATTTTCACTCGTTTTTTCGAAAATATTTGTACGAATGGAAATATTGCGACAGTCGACAATATTAATCTGAAAAAAAGAGAGAAAGAGAGAGAATGATGAATTCAATTAAACAGCACGTTCACTCTAGAATCAATCGCGAGTTCGACGTTATCGCTTTTATATTCTGTCTGGGAACATCCGCGAATTCCCAATGGATGGTGGGCTCGACTGTCACGAGTTTCCTTGAGAAATGGAGTCTCAACGCGCTCGGCGACGTCCCACCATTCAAATTTCACGTAGAAATTTCCACGCGGGGAGCGGCCAAAGCCAAAGATGTTCCCCGCGACAGAAAGACGAGCGGTCTCGCCCGGCGATTCCATCGCTGTCTGTAACCGGTTATTTCAACCAACGTGGTACTCGATTTCTCCACCACGGTATCGTCGACAAAAGGCAGCTTTGCGTTCCGCTCGCAGCCACGCCGACAATGGTGGGAGGGAATGGCGGTGGGGGAAGAAGGGGTCGTGAAAGCCGTTGCTGCCACTTCTCGATACTGGAAAAACCCCAGCCTCCCTTTCTGGAGGATCGCTCGCGACATGGCCTTTTACTTCCGGCCGCTTTATTTGATCGATTCGTTGTTTAATTCAAGGCAGAGCTAAGCGTCCGTTCTTTCTGCTTCCTTCTCGCCTTCTCGCTTCGAGAGGTGAGATTGAGATTGAGAAACGATTGAATCGATTGCGACAAATTGACGACGATATATAAAAACTGCACGACTCGTACCCCAGTACGATTCGTCTCACTGAAAGGCTCAGAAGCAACTGTTCTGACTAGGAAACGACTTTTTTGCCATAAAATTTTATTGACATGCAAACATTTGAATCGATAGAAAACAAATTACAGACAACGCCACTCCTACTCGAGGTCTACGCCACGCCCCCTCGCGAGTCACGTGACCCAAATCAACCAATCGCTAATTTTCGTTGCATCAGCGTTGCACCTAAAGAGGCACCTAGAGATTTTCTGGGTTACCCCCGCTAAAATCACTTTCAGTGATAACAAAACTCTGTTTAGTCGAATTTAACAGACAAATTGCGAATTTTCTACGAGTGCCGCTAAAAAGATGGAAATTTGCTTCATCGTAATACACTGCTTTAGATATTTCGTGCGTTTTTGCGTACATTTCCATAAAAATCTATAATCTCTTGGCGAGTAACAGTTTACGTAACAGCACAATAATCAAACCGTCTAAACTAAAGTTTCTACTAAAGTTAGATGAGAGTTTGTACAGCTGGAATTAATGTAATAGGATTCTCTGCTGATTTTTCGTTCGTGTAAGAGCTCAGGCTCAAACAAGCAAAGAGCATCAGGTTCATTTAACAGGATGACTGAATATTTGGTTCAAACAGATGGAATTCGTGTAAACGGATTTCTTCCGTAAAGGAACGCTGGAAAAGCTGATCCTTTCATTTATCTTCTGGGAAAATATTTCACAGGAAATAACATTTCAACGAAAATGCTAAGTATTATTATTCCATTGGAAAGTTACGCGTAGAATATCTATTGTATTTGTGGGAAAATTACATTCAACAATGAAACGCGTTGAGCGCCGCGATTAAGTTAATTCGTTAAATTAAAAAGTTACATGGTACGAAAGTGCAACGAGAACATCTCTCTCGTTTCGTAGTATTACGTACCTGTTCGCATTATTCAGGTGTACCATTCCTGCAATTCCATATCCAACCTTTTCTTAAAATGCTTGTAGGAGCAGAAACACGCGTTCATTAACGTGTTGAGCATCGTTTCTTTGAGAAGTGTAAAGTTAAAAAGTTTCATTTTGGCAACGATATTAGCGTTGTTTCGTCGAGCTCGTTTTGGTCTTCGTTGGCTCGCGACAGTTCGTCCTGGAAAAATATTACGTTACATGGGGCAGGGTGGGACCGAGTTCGCCCCGCGAATTTAAATGTAAATGGAAAACCGTGTACGTTAGATATTTTTAACCATGTTCGACCAGTTTACGAGTCGTAATCTCATTCCGAGATTTCTGTGCCGCCGAATGGGAGCCGAACGCGAAACGGCTAACTTCGTTTTCGGACTGTTTCAGTCTTGCTCGAGCCAGTATTACGCTCGCTTAACTCCTTGGGTCACCCAGCGACCCCCATCGATGGCCCGATACGCATGGTGGACTTGGTTTCCAGTCCAACTTGAGAAATCGCGATAACTGAAAATGAAAAAACAAATACCAGTTTCAACCCTCGAGCGAACTTTCAATTTTAATCTAACAACTGGCATTTGTATTTGTAATTTGCATTGCTGAATAGTAATTTTAAACCGTAAATTAATCGTCTAAATATAAATTGGAATTTGCGTTTAATTTGCATTGAATTGAATGTATTAATACGTAATGAAAATTTGAGTAAACTGATTAAAAATCAAACACCGTTTCAAACGCAAATGATATTATTTATTGCAAAACTGTACACGTAAAACTGACATGATATTACGTGGAGCTAATTTTTCTTTTTTTTACATCGTGTGTAATCATCTAATGAAAAATATATCAAAAAAGGTGAGGCAAATAGGAATAAATAAACAATGGCTCCTTCCTCACATCGTGAATACAAATAATTACGACTAGAACAATCTATGCATCAGTGGCGCAACATTGAGCACAATCGAGCGTTCACAGTCGTGACAACGACGTTGCGTTTCTATTTTTTCATCTCTCCAAAAAACGATGGAAATGGAAAAACACCGAATGGAAATGCATCGCATAGAAATTGTTGTGGCTAAAATAAAAAAAAAAAAAAAGAAAAATCACGATACAAAGGGCCAATCTAAATATTTTTTTTTTTTTTTTGTGTTTTGGTTCTAGTCATTTTGCGTTGTTTTGCACGTGTAACGGCTGAAATAATCCTATTTCTGTTGCGAAAATTGGCAACAAGGGGGTGAACGAATTTTCGCGGAGCATCGACCGCCAGCGAAATAGTAGATCTAATCGGGCGTCAATTTTTAAGAAGGTCACCACCGCGGCCAAAAATTCCTGTCACGCGGCTTCCGCAGATTTCGTCCGATATTCGTCGACGGTCCCGGTCGACAAGCTTCTTCCCGGCCGATCTCCAGTTTCCCCGATAATCGAAATCGTAATAGCGTCGGACGAACGCGCTTCTCTCCAGCTGTTCCGTCGGATGAAATTAGGACCTTCCCGAGCTATCGCTCGAGTTATCGAGACGTTCGTCCGCTCGAAAACAGATACGTTCCTGGCAGAAAGTTTTCAATCAAACGCAAGTAATCGAGAGCGTTCGAAAACACCGAAACGATGTTGCGTTTGTTTGTCGCATACAGAGGAAGGTAAAATTAACCGTTCCAGTTTGATTATCGTGTTGAACACGAAAAATTGAGGAATTCGTAGCGAAAGGAAGGTGATTCCATGTTTATTATTATTGTTGTTTATAAAAAAAATGTACTGTTTTATTCGATGTAAAAAGAAGTTAGTTCCAAGTAATAATAAGATGGAGACGACTGATAAATTTATGACACGTTCGAAACAGTGATTTTTAATCGTTTGCTGGATTATTAAAACTATCCGAAAGTGATTGCAGCAGTTATTGCCCTTCGATAAATAATTTCGAAAATATTCGATGAATGATATCATGTCGTTTAATTATATTGCATATAAATAAATTATATATATAATACAATATTATTATATATAATATATGTGATATACATTATACAATATAATATGACATTACACATAAATAACAATTAATATAAATTTGTACAAATAAGCATAATAAATATACAATCAAAAATACATAAAATATAGAGGTACTACGAGGTACAACGTTGTTTGAAGCAAAAACACGTAAATAATAATTAACATATATTATATAGATTACATAAATAAAAAATAAAAAATATATAAATACAATTTCATTTGATCGAGAACCGCGCGAGACGACGTTCCAACTCAGCCGCTGAAATCGCGACTCAAATAGGACAATTACCTCGCGATTGTGGTCTCGATCGATCCAGAAACGAAGGAATTAAGACGAAAAGAGTAATCTCGCGCACCGATCATCGAAAAACTTCGATTAACAAGAAATCGATAATGGGCGACTCGTCGAGCGTTCACCGAACTGAGCAGGAAATTCGTTTGCAGGTACATTACGCGTGGTTGACGGCGAAACGCTCGATTCCACCTCTCTAAATGACGCGCCCTAACATGTTATTTGAATTATTGCCTTTGATACGGTATCAATGGGGCTATTGTTCCCTTTATATCGGGAGCATTCAACACTGGGCTGACCCGCGGACTCGATCGGGAACGAGCGTCTCGTCGGGAGTGCCCCTCTTTCAACGGTATTAGCGGACCGTCCCAGTTTAGAGTTACTGCCCACTGTTCTCTAATTATCGCTGGAAACACGAGCGAAAAGTTAGTCGTTCGTGGCCAGCAGCCCCGGTTGTTATACATTTATATATCGCGCTGACTCGCGCATAAATTGTTTCGCATCCGCGTTGTTCCCGACTCGCGAAACGAAAAACATAATTATTGGGTTTAACGTAAGAGATAGGTTGCCGGTACGATATTTCCGTTCGGCGTTATCGATAACCCTTCCATCTCTCCGCTTGCGAATTCCAACGCCTGTTCTTCTCGCGTCGCGAAACGATCTGAAATTCTAGCGACCCACCATTATTTCTGCTAACGATGCCCCTCGAACTGCATTTAAGTTCCCAAGTTTAATTATCCTCGCTCGTTCCGCAACTTAACCGACACGAGCGATCAAGAAATCAATGAACAGCCACACTTGCAAATACTTGTGAATTGCGCGAGGCTTACTCAAATGTCAGAAATCGTACACATTTTACAAGAAGAGCGTGTCAAATTGACGTGGACAAGGGTTAATTCTCTCCCTTTCCTTTCGTACCGCACGGCTAATGCCCGTTAGTATGATTCATCTCACTGAAAGGCCCAGAAGCAACTGTTTTGACTAGGAAATGAAGACCACTTTTTTGCCATAAAATTTTATTGATATGCAAACATTTGAATCAATACGAAACAAATTAGAGGCGTGATCGCTCAGTACCTGACAACGCCACTCCTACTCGGGGTCTACGCCACGCCCCCTCGCGAATCACGTGACCCAAATCAACCAATCGCTAATTTTCGTTGCATTAACGTTGCATCTGAAGGCACCTGGCCCGATTTTCTGGGTTACCCCAGCTAAAATCACTTTCAGTGATAAAAATTACAAGCGCGATCACTCAGTACCAGACAACGCCACTCCTACTCGGGGTCTACGCCACGCCCCCTCGCGAATCACGTGACCCAAATCAACCAATCGCTAATTTTCGTTGCACCTAAAGAAGCCCGATTTCTAAATACCTCCGCTAAAATCACTTTCAGTGATAACAAATGAATAAACAGACGAGAAGAATGGCGGAACGCTGATTCGATTTGAAATATCGAGGCTCGCGAACATAAAACGTATATCATGTGTCGTTTCAGTTTCGAGACAAATCAAGTTATTGCCCGCGCAGTTCACGTCACGGAGCGGCGGAGGTTACGTCGAGAGAAAACTGCATCCACTCGCCCTCCCCCTCCCCTTCCACCCCTGCCGACCTTACGAAACTCAAGACACGGCATGCGTCTAATGGGTGAACTCTCGGGAAGCCTGAATTTACGACGTGACTCCCGCGAAAGCCGAAGAACAATGGCTTTTATTTTGCCTCTTTACTCTCGCCCGAGAGTTATGAATCATGCCGCGTACAGGAAACGATGTCGTTTCCCGATATATACTTTCCCCGCTGTGTGTCGCGCTCTATGCGACCGCTGGAAAACTCGAAAGTATTCTTTATTCAAACGTCGTACCCAGAGTTTCTCGTTTCACGTTAAAGGGTATATATATTTTTTTTTTCCTCTCATCGATTGAAATCTTTCCAAGCGCGGGACCATTGAATTAGCTGTCGAACAGAGAGAAACGGTCGTACATGTCTTCGATTTTATACCGGATTTATAGTTTTACACTATTTTTATGTTACTCATATTTTAACGTATATTATTTCATATTTGAACGTCGTATTTACGTTTCAGTAATATAAGAATTTATATATTTCTACGTTAATTAAGATTTATGTCCTACTTCGTATTAACCTTCTGTTTGTTTTTTATATTAAGCCATTCGCGTCACGTGATAACGAGTAAATTTATCATGACGTGTAAATCGTGTGAGAATACTTGGCATCGTTGTACAGAGAAATATTTCTGTCAACTGATTTTACTCTTGTGAAAAAATTTTATAAACAATTTCGGAGGATTTTCATAAAGAGGAGGCTTCAGTCTTCGAGATCATGGTGGGTTTTGATTTGAAAGAATTTTTTCAAGTTTCACAAAGATGTTTGAATTTGCAAAATTTAGAGAGAAGAGATTAAACCGCCTTCAGAATGATGTAAAAGTATTTTCGAAAGGAACGATCTCAAACTTAAAAAATAAAGGCAGAGACTTTAAGATTTAAGTCTAAGTCTATATTTTTCGAGGAAGTTATAGCAGTTTAAAGTGTCGACAATTTTTCATCGATTGCGAAACTATAATGTCGATAATTGAAACTATTGCTACTCAGTATAAAAACAGCGTAAAACAATCCACCTGGACTCGTTTTAAAGCATGAAACTTTCACTTTTATTATGATAAATTCCTTCTTTCCTAGAAGATATTATGATATTTTTATATCATAATATTTTACATCAAAAGGAGAAGCAAACATACTTTTTACTCGCAACTTCTACAAATTCAAACGTCAACGTGAACATTGAAAAAATTCCTTTCAGAATGAAATCTACCGTGATATTAAAGATTCAAATTACTCTTTCACGATGATCTCTCAAATTTTCCTTTACAAGAAAATATAAAAAGGATAAATTTTAAGATACTTTCCAGGATTTCCAGCCTTTCAAGATATACGTAAATAAAATTTTACTGAGGAAGCAACTTCCTCTTCCGGTAGAATCGTATTCACGCAAACACTTTCGAAGCTGAAGCGATCTTGTCAATATAAAAAATCGTAAAATCGTGTAAAATGAACTGACGAAGATTTCCTTTTGAAATTTCTACGTTAGCAGCGCACGTGTAGTCGTACAACGCGAATGGGTTAACAGTGCAGCGGGTAGACTTCCGCGAGATTTGAAGTACCACTGACTGGCAGACGGGGAAGAAACAACGCGCGAAGTGCATGTCGCGCGCGTACAGCATCATAGTCGTACGCGGAAACGCACTTTTTTCGCGTGTAATTTTTCCCCGGGGAGAAATGTCGCAGACCGGGTGAAAATGCCGTCCAAATGGTATCCAAACAAGCCGCGAAAGTTGAAGTTATCACCATTGCGCGTTTAGCGAACTTTAATTTTTTCCCTGCGAGCTTTTCCTCAGATCGCAATTGAAATCCCAATTGAATGCGCCTCGTAGTGCATTCGTGCATTCAGAGTACGAAACGACCAAATTTATTAAATGCACGCTCAATGCAACAAATGACGTAAATAAAAAACAAGCATGAATTGGAGGCGAACGAGCATTCGTTCATTTGCTCTCGGAAGTGCAACGAAAAATAGTCGATAATTCGAACTGCTACGACTTGACTTTACTTTCGCAATCTTCGATTCGTTTTGTCCGAAGGTGATTTTACATCATATCAGCGGGTGGCAAAATTTCTTTCTTGAAAATTCAAAAGTTTTTGAAAGCAGTAAGAATTTTTTCACGATCAGATCCACCGTGGTCTTAAAAACTGAAGTCTTCTCTTTACAACGACGTCTTGAAATTTTTCCACGATCCACTACAGTCTTAGAAACTGAAATCTTCTTTTCATGACGATCTCTTAAAATACTCTGTAAGATACTTTTTTTTTTACTATTTTATTGAATTTTGAACACTGAGATTAAATGACAAAGTATTTATTGAATCTTTGTCCTTTAATTTCAACCAAAGTTCAACAAAATGCTGAAGAAAAATCGTACGGCAAAAGGAAACTTCATTCCTCGAAATGACGGTGTATCTAGCCACGAGAAACGTATTTCAATAGAGTTTTTAGAGATGTGTGAATTTCTACAATTCTCGAGGAAAGAAGTAACCTCCCCACTCAATACACGATGATAAAATCATCCTTGAAGAAAACGAATTCGAAAGTGTCAAAAGTAAAGGATTTATGTTTTAAAACGAGGTCAGATTGATCATCACGTAATTTTCTCCTGCAAAGTTACAACAGTTCAAATCATCAGCAATTTTCCATCGTTGTTCGTTCAATTATGCTCTTCGCTAAATATCTCTTTAATCGAATATTTTTAACCCAAAACAATAATTATTCGTTGTTCGTAACAATTTATTACCTCTGTTTATTCGAATATTTTATTCTTGAATAATGATGCAGATAATTATTATTTTTGTTTTAAATTTTACGCGGATGCAAGCAATCGCGCGCAACGCGCTGCGTTCGAAAAAAAAAAGTTAATTACAAAGGCCAATATGACTGCGCGATAAAATGGGAAAAATTACTTCGCATTTACATATTGTTAAACGTTTCCCCTTGCATGTCGTAAATTAAATGAATATAATTAAATGAAATACAGTAATGAAACCTTTACTAGCGTAAATCTCTGTCTGATTTAAATGTTTACTCGAATAAATATTTATTATTTATCGAATATCTGTTCGAACTTCCTACTTCTTATCTCGCATGCGAAATAAAATAAAATTTTGCCCGATGCTTGAAAATCCTACGCGAAAAGACAGAAATAATGTCTCGCCCAGACGAAAAATCTCTCCGAAGCTCGAGAGATGTGCGTCGAGACACGAACGTTTCTTGGGAATTCTGGGATGTCGTTCATCACGCGATTTCTGGAAGAATCGACTTTTTTCAATTTCTCAAAACAGCGGCGATAAGGCGTCCCGCGTTTATTCCTTTATCGCGTAACCGATTGCACTCGTTGCAACGCGAGCCGATCTCGTACGAAACGACCGACATACAGAAGCAATCGAGTACCGGAGGGCGCGCGCGCAGTCACGTTAAAAGCAATATCGGCCGACAGGGGTAAGCATAATTGCAGCCACGATGAGAATCACTGCGGCACGTCGAACGATACCGGAGCGAACGATAGCGAGGGGCACCGCGTGCCCGATAGCGAGACTTAATGCACTGGAGATAACCGTAATAGCGAGAGGTTTACAGCGCAGACGGTCGAGGGATGTTGCCGAAAATAATGGCGGTGCGGCTTACCGCTCCGCGTTCGTGTTTTACAGTCTGTACGTTTTTGTCGCGGTCTCGCCTGCAACGACAGGCGCGAACAGCAACTACGAGAGTGCGCCTGGCACAAAGCCTCATCACACGGGCGTGGGATCGAGATACGACCAATAAACGCGAGCGCGATCGTTCCTGACCTGCAGGCAGATCAGACTGCGGGATCTTCGCTCGTCACAGGTGGGACGAGATCACTTTTCAAAGCCTCGTTTACCGAGGACGATGTCGGAACAGTTTAGACGCTGCTTCCACACCGACTTCGTCCGAAGGCTCCACTTAGCCAGCGTTCGACTCTCGAAACACTACCCCCACGAGGTCGAAAGTAATCGACTGGGATGGGAGGAAATCCTGGGGCTAGTTCCGGTCCCTGTGATATCGTGGTACGGCCCAATCAAGGTGAGCGCGATCCCTAGGGCGCTTACATGTGGACAGATCAGACTGCAGGACCTTGGCTCGTCACAGGTGAGACGAGGCCATTTTCCAAAGCCCTGTCGTCTATCCAGGACGATGCAGGAGCAGTCTACACGCTGCTCGCACACCGGCTTCGTTCAAAGACTTCACCTTGGCCAGCATTCGACTCACGAATTCAACGTCAACCGACCGGAATCGGGGAGAACTATACTCCCGGAGCTAATTCCGGTCCCCGTGGTACCGTTCAATGTCATCGGTGAGACGAGGAGTTGGCTTCTAGTCGTGAAACACCTGGTGACTGAGCTAGCTCTGTCAGTTTTTCCTGTGGAGCAAAAGAGAAGAACATTTACAAGAAAGTGGAATTTGTAGAATTTCATAGACAGTCGTGCCATTTTTGCTGTATCCAAGTTTGCGCCTATAACCAGCAGATGTTGGAGACGCTAGGAAAGAGATGGCGGAAGAAGAAAAGAATTAGTGAGTTGGCGTATCATTCGCTCCTCGCGGGATCGAAAAGTTGTAAAAATTTTTACAATTGTATAATATAATAGTAATTTTCTTGTACTCGTTGGAAACTGCACGCAGGTAACTTGTCAGCACACAATGAAAGTACGAGAGATGTTAGCAATTTGGCTACTATTGGCGCCACTAGAGGCGATTTTAAAATTTGCATTTGAGCCTATAGGCGTTCACTTCACATTGCTCGATTCAAATTAAAGGCGCCTACAGGCATCCGGCAAATATTGTCGACAATAATTGCAGCAAATCTCACTTGGATCAGACATAGGTGAATTCTAGTTCAACAATTACATCTTTCGTTAGTCGTACATTATTTAAACGTGATTATTTTACAGTTATTTCAATTACGAAATTTCATTTAACAAATACCATGAAATGAAAAGGCATGGTAATAAATTAATCATAAAAAGACGCAAACGTGTAATGCATAGAAAACGGAATAACGAAAGAAGGGAGACGAATACAATGCATGCTAAGGCTATGTAATTTCCACAACTTTCATTAATTTCGTTAAAAAAAATTGTAAATATTCTTCAAGTATGAATAAATCTATGTGTGAAAACTGCATACCCAAAATGTATCGTGGTTTCCTTAGAAAAAAATTCCTAAAAAGTCGATTTTTGCAAGCCGGATTATCAGAAAATACCCCCTTAAACGTTTGCACAGCGACGACGCGACTCTTTCCCCTATCTCCGCTCTCGGGCACTGTGTTTCGCGCCAGCGCCCCTTGCTGACCTTCGAGCCAGCGTTCCTATTTCCGCTTCGATCGGCCGATCTCGCTCGCTCGACAAGCCTCCAAGCATCGGTGTTCCGTGATTGAAACACGGTCAACCATCGAGGAAACGTGATTTCCGTTTATACGTAACGGTGAATTGCCGGATCGAGGAGCGGAGGAGAGATCGGTAGGTGGAAGCCATTGAGGAGAGGATGTCGTAGCCGATAGGCGACTACTTCTCCGCTTCGTGGACGTTGCAAGTGGCACACGGTCGTAAAATCGACGTGGTATCGCGGCGAAACGATCGTGAAAGCTCTCGGGCTAATGAAGTCGGTTGCTGAATCGGCGTGACGTCCAATATCTCCGAATCGCGAGCCAAAGGACAGTCTCGCCCTTTGAATCTTTCCGTTCCTCGAACTCGCCGGCCGAGAGTGTATGCGCGCCTCTAAACTTTCGTCGAGAGACCGGACGAAAAAGATCGAGGGGCGGGTGTGATTTTTTAGCTGAGAAGTCTCAATTTCCCCATTTCACGAGCGTACTCGTTTCCTGGCCACGGGCGAGTCGCTCTCGAAAACCGGGGATTCTTCGTTTGCTCTTCTTGCTCTGGCTCCCGGCGAATAATCTCGGGATGGACGGACGGTCGGTCGGAATTTCTCAGCGTGGCGACGCGACGTCCGTTCGGGGACAGGCACGCGGAAGCGGGTCGTTAAAACGGCGGACGGTTTATCGCGGGCCAGTTAACGAGAGACTAAAATTGCCGTTAGTCGGTGGCCGCGAGACCGAAACGCCAGCGGAAGGGGGATGAAGGGGGATTACGAAACTGGACTGCGCGCGTAAAACGCGCCGACAACGACGAGGACAACGACGACAACGAAGGACAAAAAAAGAGACGACGTCCTGTGCGCCAGACGATATTCCACGGTCGTGGGGGGGAAAAAGGAAAAAGAAAAAAAAAGAAAAAAGAGAAATGCCACGCAAAAAGAGCTGCTTCCGCGTGGCGTCGCGACGTATCTGCTAGAAACGCTGAGAGCCAGGGGGAACTGGAGTGTCGTAACGATACGCGCCAAGTGTCAACAGTCCATTTCAGGACAATTGAGAGGGCGTCGCTTGAGGAATTCCTGCCGGAATCGATCCCTCTCCACTGTCCTCGGCGACCTGTGTCGCCTTCGTTCCTTCCGCTTGATTCTCTATTTTTTTTGTTTTTTGTTTTTTCTTCTTTCAACGTATGTACGTGTTCTGTCAAAGCTCGTTTTCTTCTTCTTTTTTTTTTTTTTAAATTATGTACGACGAGTGACTGGAAGATGAGAAAATTGAACGAAGTTTACTTTGAGAGTGGTGTAAGTCACTGTGCGTTTCTAAATTGAGTTTGTGTTTTAACGTGCCTTGTTCAAACTTCTATCGACAAAATTTCATTGTTTTGAGAGATCTTCAAAATTAAACAGCCCCATTAATTATTGTAGGCAATTTAGAATTTTCTACGAAAATGTTGGCGCACCATTGTATTAACTGTTAATTGTGTTTATTCAATTAGATTCAATTATGAACGTGAATTTATTACAATGCATACATCACTTAAATATTTATAAATAATACTAAATTAAATCATCTTTAACAATTGTACGTTCTTTCTTGCGTATGTACACGGATTAAGACGAGATATTCAACTATTCAATTTTGCAAGTCAATATATTTGTTAATATATCAATAAACAGAGAGATGACGACGTACAATTTTTGTATAAATACAAACATGACATTATAAAGCATTTCTCATCCATTAATATTATCACTGAAAATGATTTTAGCGGGTGTAACCCAGAAAATGCCCCTTTAGGTGCAACGCTAGTGCAACGAAAATTAGCGATTGGTTGATTTGGGTCACGTGATTCGCAAGGAGGCGTGCGATAGACCTTGAATAGGAGTGGCGTTGTCTGCTACTGAGCGATCGCACCTGTAATTTGTTTCGTATCGATTCAAATGTTTGCATATCGATAAAATTTTATGGCACAAAAGGCGTCTTCATTTCCTAGTCAAAACAATTGCTTCTGGGCTTTTCGGTCAGACGAATCGTACTGAGGTACCAGTTTTTTTCATACATATGTCTACAAAAAATTGATACAGTGAAACTCCGCTTATTTGAACCAAATATGAGTCAATACTCAATTAAATGAACTCTTGCTGGTTGAATCCTATAATGTCAACCCCTGTTACACTAATGGAAAATCACTAGGGGAGAATAAAAGGGAAGGATCAGTGAATTCTTATTAATATATAAATTATATTTTTTCATGTATATATACATATACTGCAAAAATCGAATACAGAATCCAATAAGAAAACAAAGACGCGTGCCAATGTATATTTTTACAGCCACTGTACCGTTTCAAGGAAAGCAGCTTCCGTGACAAATCGATATCTCGAAACTGTATATTGCGTTCCTCGCATCAAGGTCACGTTCTGTTCATTTTTCCAACTACCTACCCTCGACTGTGTACATACATATTTACAGGATTCAAGAGAAATCTCGTCGCCGTTCTAGATCTCTGATTTATGATAACCCGGCAATCCCCCGCGGTGTACATCACGTTTCATTCGGACACACGAGTCGCGTTAGTTTCTTTCTCGCAGTTAGTCGCTCGGGGGCCATTAATTATTTTACGCGAAAGTTGCGACAGCGGATGGAGAGCTCGATTGTTCGAAGTAATCCGAAGTTCGGTTAATTGGCCGGAGCTCCATCGATGGAAAACGATCCTCGAGCGGGCAAGACCGAGTACGACTACTTAAGGAAAATTTCCTGTTTTTAATTAGCTGCAGCTGTTTAATTGCTCGAACCTTCCTTTTATTCCTCGTCAGACCTTTTCCTCGGCACAAAGAACCACCCTTCCCCTCCTCTCCCCCGCGAGTTATCGATTCGCAACGAAACAAATAGAACGATCATTCCCGCGCGAATCACTTGAGAACCTAACTACTCGATTAATTGGATAATCAGAGACGCTCGATTAAACAAATTTTCGCACGTACGCTCCGCGTCGATGATCGACTATGTCGAGTGAAAAGTTACGTGTTATGACTTTAGAACGAGATATTCTTTCCTTTTTTTTTATTTTTCTATGAAGTAATGTAGAATGTACAGTAAGTTCTATCTTATAATTAATTAAATCGTTGGCGCAGTTCTTAGCATTGCTTCTGAAATATTGATCTTTTTCGAAATATTAATATCTGTACCTTTTGTCTTGATACTTTGAGATACAAATAGCAAAAGAGGATCAGAACCAATGATCACAACCAATAAATAAATGACAAGTTTATCTAAAGGCGCCGAATTAATTTCCATGTCTAATAACTGCAACGTCGATACCAAAACGGTCAGTCTTTAAAGTATTCAATTGCTTAAGATGTCAAAATTAATTTCGATAAAAGTACTCCTATCTTTCCAAACAACTGTAAAAAAAAAACTGCACGACTTGTACCCCAGTACGATTCGTCTCACTGAAAGTCCCAGAAGCAACTGTTCTGACTAGGAAATGAAGACGACTTTTTTGCCATAAAATTTTATCGATACGCAAACATTTGAATCGATAGAAAACGAATTACAGGCGCGATCGCTCAGTACCAGACAACGCCACTCCTACTCCACGCCCCTTATGAATCACGTGACCCAAATCAACCAATCGCTAATTTTCGTTGCATCAGCGTTGCACCTGAAAAAGTCCGATAAAAATCACTTTCGGTGATAATAAAATCCGAAATCTATCACATTTAATTGCTCCGGTCTTAATTTTGGAGTAATTTTCGGCCTGGAAGTACAATATATTCGAAGAGTATATATTCAATCGAGAAGTTCTTCGGATTAATCGACGCGATTTTTCACACCTAAAACTCGCCTAAGTACCCGAGTTACTCCATGTTCCTAATGGACTGCAAACGGTATGCGGTCACGAAGGGACGAGAGCCGTCGGTTCAACGTCCGCTTGATATTCACGTCGACGCTTGCCAAAGCCGACGGATATTACCGGTCACCTTGAGTTAGGCGAGCGTGGAACAGGGCGCAAATTAATCCTGTCGGACTGTGCGCGTCACCGAACGTTAGAGATGATCACACAGAGACGTAATAAAGTTACGAACGACGGAGGAATCGAGATGCTGGCCGATTTTTTGATCGCAGCCACCGGTTTGGCTGACGCTTCGGCAAACACCGCAGGCCACCTTCGCGGAATCTTAAACGAGACACAGGATTTTCGCGCTGCTATTCTTCTCCTTGGCCGTTCGCGCGGAAACTTTCGGTTTGGCATGGAACCACCATTTTCGCGACGACTATCTGGCTTTTCAACACATTGTTGACCGTCGAAATTGTCTCATGTCACCGGTCATTATTTCGTAATTGAAATATAAAAGTGGAACAATCTAAATAAGCTTCGATGTGCTCTATTTATACAGAATGAATTTAAATAAAATATTTTTCAGTGTTGTCCTCTTTACTTTCACTAATTCAAAACATTATATATACTTGTTATAATCATAATTAAAATCCTTTTTAGTAATTCTCAGATAAACTTGCAATAATCTGTCGTGTCACCTTTGTACCTAAAAATTCTTGTCCCCTTAACAAATAAACACATTAAAATTCTAAATTCTTCTGTAATGGCGATCTGCAAACGGTGAACCTGCGCATCGCGAAGCTCGACAATACGAAAAAAAAAAAAAAAAAATATCGCCACCTCGGAAGCTGGAACATTTTCCGGGGACTTCTGTTCGGCTAACGAGAGTAGCAAAGCGTTCGATTGGCACAAGAACGGTCTGCTTGGTAATTCAGCTCGCAGAAGGGTCGAAGAACGACGCTCGTAATAGGGGCAATGCCTCACCGAGAGTCACCCCTGGAGATTTCCAGACTCTTTTTCGCGGTCGAACAGGGCGAACAGGTTGGTCGTGTGGCAACCGAAGCACCGATCGATCCTGGCATTCGCTAATTTTATGGTTCGATGGAGCGGGCTACGTTCGAAAAAGATCTACGTGCGCAACGATCCAAGTACCGAGGCGTTCTGCTGTCACTCGTCTCTCGGAGGACGAGATCCATCTCCCCCCTATTTGTCTTATCTGACGGAATTATCATCGCGTTCCTCCTCCTCCTCGACGTTCGAACGCGTCGGTTCTGAATCGTCGGACCGTTATCTCGAGCCAGGATTAGCGTTCATTTTGAACGCGCTGTAATTGAAGTTTCCTCCTCGAACCGTGAAATTGACTTCATGCTAAACGGCGAAACGTTACTCGCCGTCCGCGACGAGACACACCCGGGTCTTATTACGATTCTTAAATCCATAAGACCTCTGGGAAGACCCCATCCTTTGCACCACTATGACGCATCTTCCTCTGACACTCTCAACCGAAATTGCGAACCCTTGACGATTTGGCATTGCAAATTTATTAAACATAAAAATTGCTCGAATTTCGTTTGTCTTCGTATTGTCTTTGTCTAAAAAACGTTTTCAGTGCTTTTACAGCTTTTTCGAGAACAGTTCACTTTATCATCTATCACATAGTGTAAGAACATTTTGGAATGAAATGAACGACGTTTTTTAAAAGTAGAGGCTCGAGGCTTCAAAATGAGATCAAGTTTACCATTATACGGTTTCTTTTTCTAAAATTGCTATTAAATGCTTGATCTAAATAGTTAAATACGTAAAGCATCATTATTAAACATGTTTAAATATTTCGACTAAAATAGAATATTCATAGGAGTCATTGTATTATTTACTTTCAATTTGTATTCTGATTGAATTCTTTCCTGTATAATGAATAAATAAATAAATACTTCTTCGTGAGGTCGGTAAAAGGATAGGGATCGTTAATAAATTTCGTCCCAGAGGAAGACGTCGCGACTTTTTTTTTACGAATAATGCACTCGTGTTTCGGAAACTTCGTAAGAAGTTTGGATCTTGGGACAAGCTGGCAAAGTGGAGAGACGTTGGCAGCGCAATAACTCGGCCAAGTTTTCCAAGCGAGCTTCTCCGGCCCCGCGATAAGAACGCTTTGAGAAAAGACTGGGTAACGTAAACGACTTGTTACCTTTCTTTAAATCGAACGAAACCTCGAGGATTCTGTTTACTGGCACACGCGAGTTATTTTTCTCCAGCTTCGTTCGCCTTTCTTGTATAGTGTAATTCTAAACGTAGTTTCATTCACTTTCTTCGCGAGTTTGATCGCACGATCGAGGTATCCGTCGCTGATTTGAAAAATATTAATTTATATTAACACATATGGTTAATTTAGTACACCAAAAATTGAGTATTCTTCTTTTTTCTCTTGCATTTCTGGCCGTCAAATGTCGATTTCATTGTTTCATTTATATAGATGCAATGTTTTTTAATCGAAGCATCGAAAAAAAAAAATGAAAAACACAGTTTACTTGATTTCACTGAATTTTGAGTTTAGGGGTAGTTGAACTTCATAAAATTACTCAGTAACTCTCCTTTGTTTGTCCAGTTGTTCGACATACAATTTAAATACATAATAAATTGAAGAGTGCTTATGGAAGATAACGCAAGTGCCAAAAATCAAATTTTTCAGAAGAAAAGAGAATCGCTTATCAACGATGTCATATTTCCATACTCTTGAATAATTACTTACGGAAAGCAAAAATTCCGCTTAAATCGCAGATGACAGTTGTGTTCGATGGAAAAACGAAATTTTCCAATTTTGACGCGTGCAGCATTTTCTATAAATATTCCATTAAATATTCTACAATTTACCATTTATTCAAATTTCAAATTCAGGAACTGATTTGCCATTCGCATAAAAAACTCTCTTCAACCACGTTTTGACCACATTTCGAAGTAATCCACTTTGATTTCTCGCCGTGAAAAAATGAAAACAACGCAGCGTGCCTGCGTGACGCGAGGTTTGTCAACCTCGTTTAAAACGAGCGTGATCGCGAGATATCGTTAAGCTCGCTAAGCTCGCCAGTCGTATTTCTTACTGTCGCAAAGCAGAAGCGAAGCAAATGAACGTCGTTGCACCGTTGTCGGCAACACCTGAACGCTGCGAGACTATAGCGAGAACCTATTTATAAACCTAATGCAAATTAAAAATCGCGTTCAACGTCCGTGCATAACGAAAACAACGTGATCGACCATCGGGAGCAACGGGCTCGTTAATCGTGCTTGACAAAAAACGTCGAGCGTTCGAGGGGAAATCGTGACGATAGTTGGAGAATTTATAATACAAAGGGGCATTAAACGCGACGATTGCCAAGCGGCAATTTTTCTTTAGCGAGCAGAGAAAAGTCGTCGAATTCGTAGATTGAACAGAGTTGGAGGCTCTAATAGAACGGAATTACCAGTTCAAAAGGGTTCCGCGAGTTATTAATCGCGAAATCGGATTACGCGTCGAGTCGAGAAAAGAGACTCACCTTTCGTAGTTTGTTTAATAATTAAAGAACAATCTTCAAAAGGACGCGCGACACTGAATCGAGGGGGAATTATACTTTTTACAATCGATCGTTCCTTGCGTCTTTTACGTAGGAAACGACTCTTTGAAGACATTATCGATGTTGTTTAATCCGTTCCCCGTTTCTCCAGTTTAATTCGCCGCTCGGTGTTAAATTGACACGGTGAAAAAAAGTAAAAAGTCATTATCGAGAATGAAGAAATAAATGGTTGAATTTGCAAGTTCTTTTAATGACGATAAATAGACACTAAATTTCTGTATTCAGATTCGGAGAAGTTCTAGTTTCGCGTGTGTACGTACAAGTCGCGTTTAAGTCAATTTTATATAGCGATATTGTTTTTTCTAGTATTCTGGATGAGACAATACTTTGCCTCTCTTAAAACCGTACCTAAAAGCTTTTGCATTAAACAAGTTTTCATTAGATGAATAATTTAAAAGTTATTTCAGGTGTGCAAGTTACCCGGTTATTACGATGGTATTTAATTTCTAAATACTTAAAATTTTGCGTTTTGAGCATTAAAAAAAAAAAGTATCTTTCCATCATGGAATAAAATATTTTGTAAATCATATGATCTTCTAATATAAAATTTATGTACAACATTTGTATTCACGCACGTGATATAAAAGTATATCTGTAATATAAAGCAACGTATACAAAAAAATAATACAAAAAAAAGGAAAAAAATAACGTAAAAGGATTTAATTTTTAATTAGTTTAATTTTTATGTAATCGAAAACAACTCGAAAACAATGTAATCATAAATACTAGAGAAAACATTATCGCTATATGAAACCTAACTTAAACCTAACCTATATATAAAATATCCAAAGTATATTATAATATATAGCATATTACAATATATAATAGATAGAATAAATTTCTTCAGGTTTATGTGTTTGAAAAAATTTTTAAATGCACAAAATCCGCATCCTACTTATACCATGTAATACGTGTCGCGTGTTGAAAATACCTAATATATAAAAAAATACCCAATGATACTAATGACACATATATAAAAAAATATTCCAATATCAATTACATCGATGCCAAAAAAAAAAGAAGACACACACACGTGCCTTTTTGAAGTAAAACCACCCCCGGCGGAGCGTGAAATCGCCGAATTCCTCGGCTCGATCGGTCCGACCAACCGAACAGTCACTCCGCACTTCAACCTCTTCTCGATTCCAGGCTCGATCCGTCCGTTATCTCCTTTCTCTCAGTTTTATGAAATCGGACCGCGTGACTGGAAATTTGCGAAGCGCGGGCCGGAGCGACTCGCGATAGAAAAAATCGGTCACGTTGGCTAAACCTTTTTTACTGCCCGAGAGCCCGAGGTTTACGACCCAGAGCCGCGAATCACGCTCTCTCTCAGGGATTTATCTGTCTCGCGGCGAGATTCGCAAGCCTCTCACGCGTCGACTCGCCGATCCTCTTTCGATTTGTCACTCGAATAGCTGCACGAGCTCGAAATAAACGTTGCGTTTGTAATTAAATAAGATCGACGAACGACGCTTCGAACGCGTGGGATTCGATGGACAGGGAGTTCTCGGTGTCAATAATCGAGAGAGAGAGAGAGAGAGAGAGAGACGAGCCAGTTTTCTCGTCGCAGCTTTCAACGTCGGCGTCGAACTGATTTCAGTCCGTCGTCGTAGCTGTTTACGCTTCTGGGCTTCCGCGGACGAAGGGAACCCGAACAAACCTCAGAAGAATCGTCGTTGGCGAGAAAATTGAAAAGGTAGAAGATTCGGACGAAACTGCAGAGAGAGAGAGAGAGAACGCGGGCTAAGAGCAAGAGGTTCTCATCAGATTAGATCGCGAATTGAATTGAAGTGCGAGAGAATATCTATATTTTCTACAAATCAATGATTTGCAGATCATATTCACTTCCCTTTTTGCACTGAAAATTATATATTCATTTTTTTGCAATATCAAGTTCGCTCTTTCGCACAGATCAAGCAGATTTTTCTACAAATTTGTTTTCTTAAGCCATCAGTAAAAATAAGATTAAAGTTGTTACTTCGAAATAAAAATCTTATTGCGTGTGTGTAATAACACTTAAATGAAAAAACTGCACGACTTGTACCCCAGTACGATTCGTCTCACTAGCTCAGAAGCAGACGACTTTTTTGCCATAAAATTTTATTGATACGCAAACATTTGAATAGATAGAAAACAAATTACAGGCGCGATCGCTCAATACCAGACAACGCCACTCCTACTCGAGGTCTATCCCACGCCCCCTGACGAATCACGTGACCCAAATCAACCAATCGCTAATTTTCGTTGCATTAGCGTTGCACCTGAAGAGGTCCGATTTTCTGGGTTACCCCCGCCAAAACTACTTTCAGTGATAAAATAGCATAAAACAATTAACGTAAAACACTTATTTAATACTAAGAAAATTTATATATACGTATATGCGTGGGGTAGCTATATATATATATATATAATAATTATGACAATCTATAAATGTGATAGTTGCAACAGAATGATTAACATCCACTAAATGTTCATGGTTTGAAGGATCAGCCAAAATATAACATTTTCCGCATAAAATTTAATTTTTGAAAAAACTTCTTCAATAGAGTTCATCATTGGAGATCGCGAGATCGCTCAAACAATTGCGAGTAAAATCGTAAAAAACGAGAGAATGACATTTTGAATCACCACAAGGTGAATTCGATTTACAATAGGATAAAAATGGTGCAAAATGGTGAATCTGATCTGCAAAAGGGTTAGTTTAGACTGCAAACACCTGTGAAAACCAACAACAAGAAACTGTTCCACTTTTAGAAAATCCTAAATTCAAACCGATCGCAAATTAACAATTAACAATCTCATCCGTCAAATTTCGTCCCTCCAAAAAGAATTCATAGTTGAACAACACCAGGGACACGACAGGACAGTTTTGTGGAAAACGGAGGGAAGCGATGTCCGAAAGTTTGGGAACCTCTATCGGCGCGGAGTGGGGGGAGGAATAAGGGTGGATTTGGTCCACTCGGTCGGATCGATGAGAGGACCTGGAAGGTTGTCCTCTTGTTCGTCTAGGGTATTGTAAGTCGAGGACGAAGAGACTCTGATGGTAGAGACCTTTTTCTCGGTAGAAGGGCCACGAACAACAGTTCCGATCGGATGCAAGCAACTTTAACGAATATACCCGCCGCCTTTCTCCTCGCCCGATCTTTTGTCGCCGCTTCCCTTTTGTCCTTGGTGGCTAGCTTAATGCGGCCAATCACGGGCCGATGTTAATTAAATCCGTTTGTATTCTTGCTTATTGTTTCGTTCGTCGAGTGGAACGCTCGACGCGTCCTTTCTCTCGACTTGCTTCGCTCCGTGTCCGAGCGCTTGGCCAGAAAACGATCAGAACTATTTCGTCTCGCGATCGTCGACCTTCCGAGACGTTCCTCTTGCTCCTCTCCTTCTTCCAAGCTTTTGTTCTTCGACAATTCTTACATTTTCACAATTTGAAATGCTGCAAGCATTTTCTTTTATTTATTTGACAAAAATGCATAAACTGTACATTGTTGATTTTATTCGTTTTCGGCCAAACACGTGAATTGGAAGATGTTTGAAAATGTTAGACTCTTCAAACCATGAAGCACAATTGCATTTATTTTTCATCTGTCGTAAATGGATAATACAGATATAGATATAGATGGTCGTAACTATTAAAGGTCGACTATTAGAGCAGAAAATTAAAGTAAAAAAGTGCAACACGATGGAGTACAGAATCTTTTATTTATAATATGTTTTATACGAGAGATTACTCGAATCTTCAAACATACACCGTTTCACATCCAACGAGAGTACCCAACGAGAATAATAAATTAATCGTGGTATTTCGACCACTTTGGTGGTTCCAGTGAAACTTTCGGCCGCTAAGTAGCGAAAGGATTAAAAGTTTCGCGAGTTTGCTCGATCCCCCGTCTCTAAAAACCACTTTTTCTCCTCGTTCGACCGGCATTTTCAATCTATCCTCAACAGATCCTCGCGCTCCGAGCAGTATAGCTCCCCGGATATCTTCCCCACCGGCGTTTTTCTCCGCATTTCGACGAATGCTCGTCGTCGAATTCTTGTCGCGGCGACGAAGGCCATTACCTTCTTCGCGGCAGGCAAGAAACTCGGAGGCGCGGCGACGAGTTTATCGGCGATGCTATCGAGAATACATCGAATTCCCATTTTTCGTCTCCTCTTTCATCCTCGCGCGAGCGGATAGCGGACGATGCCGCGGGAGGGTGGTTCGAGACGTTAACACAGAAGAGGCACGGCTCCTCGTGTATTTTATATACATATATACAGGGTGGTCCATTTAAGCGAGGCCATCTGAACGAATCCACTTTTCGAATTGCGTTACAGTGAAAAAAATACTTTTTTTGCCTAACACGAATGGTATCAAAAGGCCAATAACTGGTACAAAGATTATTATTATTTTTTTTTTTTTTCAAGGAGTTTTCAAGGGAGTTTTCAAGGTCACGTCAAGATCATTTCATAGTCATTCCATATAACTATATATCTTTTTTTATTAATTGCATCGCGTAGCTAGTAAACAAATACGTTCGGATGCGTAAAGAACACGATCTTGAAAGAAGAAATTTATAAATTTTTCTTTATCGTGATCACAGAGCTTAGCCAGCCCATAATATATTATAATATATCTAATATGTCTAAAATAATTATTCGAACATTTCTTTAGTCGAGCACGTATATTTTGTCCTGATAATAATTATTCGTTACTCGTAGTAACTTATTCTCTGTTTAATCGAATATTATATACGAATGACGATCGCACACTTTCTCGACCAATAACAAGCAAATAATTATTATTTTCGTTGAAAATACAATATCTCACGTCCGATCGCGTGCAATATTTTACCGAGTATGATAATAGCTATTTGTCATTCGTGATAGCTTGTTTGTTTTATTTACTTCACTTTATTCGAACGCAATAATTATTATTTTTCAAATAATAATTATTGTCCTCACTTATCTTTAAATTTCACACGTGTTTTCATATATCTAGATACATTCGGTCGCGTACAGTTTGAAAAAAATATTAACTGCAGAGGCCGACGTAAGAAAAGAATCCTACATCAAACATCTTCATTCCTCGTACGACGCAGCAACTACGACTCGACGAATAAATTTTTATCCGAATACATTATACGAGCAAGTGCTTGTTCAAATAAATCCACTCGAACAAACACTTGCTATTCGTTCGATACGAACGAATAAACCTTCGTCCCTTATTTTTGCTCGAAATGAAATTTTTCCCGACGTCGGCTTCGACCCTTGGAGGTTTCTTGAATTCCCTTCGTTCCGCCCTCGACTCTTGTATCAATTTCTATCCCACGGGTTTTATATTCTCACGGAATAGAGCGTAATCAAAGCTATCTCGCGGCTCTCGTTTCACCGAGGGCTTTTAGCTCGAGACCTTTCATCGATGGTTATTATGATTCGACCCATTATGATTCGATCGGCGGATAAGAGGGGAGAGACTCGGCGAGAATTGGGAACGTACGAGTGGAATTCCCGCTGTGTTCGAAGCCCACGGACGTGAGAGGCGTTTAGGTTCGAATTTTACCGACGACGTTGTGGCGACGACGTCTGGACGATTTGCCTTTGGCTTTACGAATTCCACGGGGTGTCTCTCGCGCGCCCCCATTTGTTTACTCGACCCGAACGACCCACGGTGATGGAAGTCTTGGCAATGAAAGCTTCCCCTCGACGCGCATTTCGACGTATTCCCTCCGCGTAGGAGACGTCGTCGAAAGAAGTAAAAGTCGACTGCTGCTTATTAATCAGACGAAGAATTCGAAAGACGAAGAGACGTCCGTCTGGCACGAAGCCTCATCACACGGGCATGGGATCGAGATACGACCAATAAACGCGAGCGCGATCGCTCCTGACCTGCAGGCAGATCAGACTGCGGGATCTTCGCTCGTCACAGGTGGGACGAGATCACTTTTCAAAGCCTCGTTTACCGAGGACGATGTCGGAACAGTTTAGACGCTGCTTCCACACCGACTTCGTCCGAAGGCTCCACTTAGCCAGGGTTCGACTCTCGAAACACTACCCCCACGAGGTCGATAGTAATCGACTGGGATGAGAGGAAATCCCGGGGCTAGTTCCGGTCCCTGTGATATCGTGGTACGGCCCAATCAAGGTGAGCGCGATCTCCAGGGCGCTTACACGTGGACAGATCAGACTGCAGGACCTTGGCTCGTCACAGGTGAGACGAGGCCACTTTCCAAAGCCCCGTCGTCTATCCAGGACGATGCAGGAGCAGTCTACACGCTGCTCGCACACCGGTTTCGTTCGAAGACTTCACCTTAGCCAGCATTCGACTCACGAATCCAACGTCAACCGACCGGAATCGGAGAGAACTATACTCCCGGAGCAAATTCCGGTCCCCGTGGTACCGTTCAATGTCATCGGTGAGACTTTCGACGACGAGTTGGCTTCCAGTCGAGACCCTTTGCAATCTTCGTCACTGATAAAACACCTGATGCCCGTGACTTTCTTTGGGAAACAAAAAAAGGGGGACGTAGAAAGAACGTATCTACGATCGTTTCTTCAAACAGCAGCGTAATAAATCTCGCTCGGCGAGTTTGCACTGTGAACACGGCTCTAGATCGAAAAAGCTCTGGATATCCTTAGACTCTCTCTCTCTCTCTCTCTCTCTCTTTCCCTCGTGTAGTCCGCTGAATCAGATCGGCGAGAAACGGCGCGGTGATGCCGGCCCGCCAGGAGCTGGCAGGGGGGAGGGAACGTTAGTGCGTTAGAAGGACCATCGTCGGAATTGCCGAGGGAAAAAAGTGGCGATAGTGGATATTGGATTCGAAATGTCGAGCGGGCAATATCCTCGAGGCCTGGCTTTTGCACCGGCACCGGTGAAAAACCTCGTTGAACGCGGCAACGCTGGAATAAAGCCATGAAAAACCGTAGGGTTTGCATGCCGAATCGGTCGCGCGGCCGCTCGATATTCCGATATCCTGATATCGGTCGACGCCACGCCAGGAGTGTTTCTTCCACAACCGACGCGGCGTCTTTCCCGTCAGGATGCACCCGTTCGCCTCTCTATGGAATTTGTTATCCCTCCGTCGTCTCTTATCCGCTCGCGGTTGTCCGTGACTTCTTTTACCAATCAACGATCTCGCGCCGTTTTCTTATCGATCACCTCCCTTCACCAGGCGCCGGTTTGCTCAACGTACCGCCACGGTTGTTCGATAGTTTCAACTACTTGCTTTTTTTCTTTGCTAGAGATTGTGACTTTGAACACATCGGTGTTCGAACGCTAAATATTTAAAGGTAGAAAAAGAAAAATCGTACAAGGAGAGGAAACTTGAATTCGTTTTAAAGCCTCTGTTTTCAATGAAAGGCAAACGTTCTTGCAGTTCTTCTAAAAAATCCTGCAGATTTTCGTAGCATCTAAATACGTTGAAATATATTTTTCCGATTTACAATTCAGATTTGAAGATCGAGTCCCCTCCTTTGTAACGATCCCCGGAAACTTGATGTACGATTTCTTTTCTGTCGTTTTATCGAAATTTGAATGTTAGTCTTAGATGACGAAAATTCTACACACACGCATACATAAAAGAAATCTTCAACGTTGCATTTGTTTTCACTTTTTTAACTTTCGTGTGCATTTTATAATGCAACGCTATACAGTCTCTTTCTCGCATGAGATGTTATTTAATTTTGACGTTTGAAATATGTAAATATTATTGAAGTTAAAATATTAAAATATCATTAATTACAATATTTTAATACTTAAATAATACATTTAAATAATACTTTAAATGTATGTTTAAATACACGTGAACGTATATGTTGTAAAAATACACAAGCCGTGTATACAGGGTGGGATCGCCGCTATTTTTTGTTGTGCAAAAAATTTCCGAGAACGAAACTGCGCTAGAAATAATAATTGCATAACGTACAACAGAATGTAATAGCGGAACAGCGGTTGCAGCGATACGCACAGTAGAAATACGTAGCAAGTAGTACCTGATAAAATTACGCGGACATATTTACGCTCGTGTTAAAAATCACAATCGAATCGAGATGCTGTTCCAGTTTACTAAACGCGAAACAAAGACCTCCGTCGTCTACTCGATGGTTCCTCCTTGTCGTTAAGTAAGACCAAGGGCTTCATCTTCATTTTGTCTCCCCGATACTTCTTCCCGCGTGAAACGCTCCGACGGAGCAACGACTCCACCACTGGATATCGAGCAGATACCCTTGACCGGCGCCTCTATCCACTCGGGCCGGGAAACCTCGCTAATGGGCAGCGATTTAAGCACCTCGATATCACGGCCAAAGAGGATTTGCCACGCTGTTGGGTTTAACACGTCCGAAAGGAACAATTTCCATTTATTCGCCGTCCAAACGTACCTCGGTTTCCTACCATCGAAACCTCCAGTTCCCTACCACCGTCGATATATCCGCCCCGAGGGGGCCGAGGAACGGTTCGCCCGGAATGCCAAAGGTCAGAGAAACAGTGGCTAAAAGGATTAACTTCTCGTTTATGCGACAAGTTTCCACCGCAACGCGACGCAACCATCTTCTTTTTTCTCCACCCCTCCCCTCCCCTTTCTCTTCCCACTCTGCTTCTACTTTCAAACCAGCCCTGGCTACACACTTTTCTACTCTCGTCGTCGAGACGCTGCTCAACCCTGCTCTCTCGTCTCGCCAAGTTTTTCGCAGCCGAATGCGGGTCAGATTCTTCCGATGAAATAGCGGGGGGCTGGGTTTTGGATTCCTGGACCCGAAGACACAAAGATGGGACGACGCTCTTTGCAAATTCAACAAGCTCGATAATCCGGCCTCATCCGAGGATTTCGCGGTTGCGAGCTTTCCCCCCTGCCTATTCCCCCGTGAATATTGAATTCGATGTAATATGCAGCCGGTCGAAGCGAACGAACCGTGGTGTTGTCTTTATCGTTCGGCTAACCGAACCTGCAAACGATTTCGATTGCGCGGCGAGATGCTCGCGGTGGAAAGCGACGGAATCTGCGAGTGGGAAGTTATTTCGTATTTTCCGAACCGGTGGAAATTCGCACGAATTAACTCTTAAAATATTGGATCATAGATCACTGCGACTGTCGAGTTACCGAAATTAGTTTATTTTGTATTTTTAGCTAGCTGCGGAGAGATGTTCTTCGTTTCATTTTTGCGGAGAGGGATAAAGAGAAATTTACTTTGCTAAACATTATTGCACCAACTACGGGAAACTGCGTAGTAATTTGCATAGTTTCACGTGTTACGCGCATTTCTGCACGTTCAAACTCCGCGGAAGTGCGCAGGGATGTGCAGTCTAGAAATTAGCGATCAAATTGAAAATTCTAAAGCGAGAGTTTGGGTAAAAATTTAAATAACACTTGAACGAACCTCTAGAATTGCTATATACGTTCCAAAGTTCAAACGATACCAGTCGGGAATTGAAACTGGTCCATTTTTGGACTTCTAAAGCTCTAACTGATATTTCATGGCAAGAAATAGATAAAAGCTTAAATAGAGTTTTCGACGAAAATTTAAATTAATTGACAGATCGTTTTCATTTTTAGAAAAAGAATTCTGTTCAAACTTGTATAAAAATAATATCTATTTTTTTTTTTTAATCGAAAGAAGCGTTGCATTTAGGAATGATATTCTCGTAGAGCAGATATTTTCGAGTTTATCTATTTAATTGCATGGAAACCAGTCATTCTGAAACATTTAATTAAAAATCCATTGTTACATTCATCTAACAGCGTTTCAGTGTCGGTGTTTGCTACAAATGTCGAGGAAACATTTTTAATATCGACGATTAAATTCTTATTTTTATACTCTACGATGCAAGTCCTACGCCGTCTGAAACTTTTATTTTGGAAAAACATTTATCTGTTTATTCTTGTCGAATCGAGTGAGAACATTCCTCGAAAATGTTCTACGATCCATGTTTCAAGTAGAACCTATTTAAATTAGATCGAAACCCCTTCGTTTCACCTCGACTGATACTTTGTGGTAACAAAAAATCGGTGGTTCGTTCGTCGATGACTGACAAAACACTACAGAGAACGTCAATCACATGATGCGATAATTATTTCAGCAAAAGCTCGCAAAGCTTCGCTGAATGAATCGATTAGGAACGACGAGTTCCAACTTTACGAACCTTCGTGTTCGAGGAGGCGCGGCAGCGATCCGGGGATCAGGTATCTTGGAATTAACGGCGCGACTGCGATCGCGTAATTTCCAAGTACGCGATGCGTGCTTGCACGGAGGGGGGCGAGCGAGCGATTTCACGTCGACGCGGCGTGATGCGTCGATTAGTATGCGCCCCGATGCTTCGTTCAAAATGTATCACGGGGCCCGGGCGATTAATTATTAATACGTCAATTCGAGAACAGTATCAACGCCGACCCGCAGAAACGTCAACGGTGTCTGTTTCAACGCCGAGGCCACGAACGTTGAATTTCCAACCAATTACACGGTTCGCTGTTGGCTTGGTTGCTTTCATACCGTTGTTATTAATTAATCGTCGAACAACGGCTACCGCTTCCTTGCCTCAGTTTGCTCGTCTTCGACGAAACGTCGAGTCGTTTTCATTTCCGTCTCTCTGTCCTATTTTCTTTCTTTTCCCTTTTTTTTTCGGTTTCGCGAAACAACAACAGCAACACCAACTCGACCGTGCTCGAACAGACACTGGAACAGCAACTGGAAACGAGATCGTTTTGGAAGGAAATAACGCGCTAATGGAACCTTCTGACCTAGTTTTGGGACGTTCATTGCGAGCTCATAAATTCTGCACGATGATGAACGCGTTAACCTCATCGTTTTAAAGAGCGTGTACGTGCACGCGAAGCATGTGCGCGCTGAGTGGCTGCCTAAACTGAAACACCATTTGTTGGTTACGAAGCTACGAAAATGTTGTCGAAGAGCTACTTCGGTTCTACCGCTACCGAAGACGTCGATCGCGATAAATTATGTAGATTACGGTAGATCGAAAGTCGATAAAAAATAAGTTGTTCGTGAACGTCAGACTTGTTCGTTCACAAGAATTGACCGTTATTGTCCTTGTTTCAGAGTGGGAATCGAGGATCGATCGCGTCGGCCTGACGAGCTTGCGGCAGACGAGGAGCAGCAACGCAAGGAGGAGGATCCATCCAGAGAGGCGAGGAGAGATGTTTTCGGCGAGGAGAGAGAGGACCTCCACCGCCGGCGGACGGTGGTGAAGCAAAGAGGCAAAAAAAAGAAGTTGAAACGAGATCGAGCAGGAACATGAGATAGAAATAAAGAGAGTCGAAGAGGGAAGATTCTCGGGGGAACGAAACACCATGTGCTCGAGCGTGCGAGCCTGGTGGTGGAGAGGGGCACTTCTCGGCACGATGATGCTGTTATCGTGGACGTCCTCGGCGGTGGAGGGCTGCCCGAGCATGTGCACGTGCAAATGGAAGAGCGGCAAGGAGTGGGTGGAGTGCGCGAACCGGGATCTGAAGGGGCTGCCGCAGGGTGCCAGGGAGGAGACGCAGGTGTTGGATCTGTCGAACAATCATCTGGTCAGCCTGCCGCCGGAGTGTTTCCACGCTCTCGGCTTGATCAATCTGCAACGACTGTACCTGAGCAGATCGCACATCAGCCTGATCGCGGCCAGAGCGTTCGTCGGCCTGGTGGGTCTGGTGGAGCTGGATCTTTCGGAGAATCTGATCGAGGAGGTGCCCAGCGAGACCTTCCCCTCCTACTCGAACCTGATGAAGCTGCTGCTGAACGGGAACCCGATACGGGTGATCCGTCGCGGAGCGTTCCAGCATCTGGCGCATCTGACCAACCTGGAACTGAGCCTGTGCCAGCTGAGCAGTATCGAGCAGGGGGCGTTCGACGGCCTCCACCTGCTCGAGTGGCTGCGACTCGACGGCAATCGGTTGACCCGCGTGCCCGATCACACGCTGCCGCTCGGCGGCAGCCTCCGGGGCCTCACGCTGCACAACAACCCGTGGCTCTGCGACTGTCGTCTCCAGGCTACCCAGGCCTGGCTCAAGGAGTCCGCGCCGGCCGCCCCACAGGAGTCCGAGCCCGTCTGCGACGCTCCTTCGAAACTGCGCGGCAAACAGATCAAGGCCGTCAACGAGCTCGCTTGCCTGCCGCAGATCCAGCTACAGGACCGGATCGAGGCTTACGACGGGGACAACGTCACGCTCAAGTGCGACGTCTACGCCGTGCCGGCTGCCAAGCTCACCTGGTGGTTCAACGGCGAACTCTGCGAACTTCAGAACGAGAACGACACGCTCTTGTCATCCGCGTCATCCGCCACCGCCTTCCCTCGGTGAGTTTCCACGTTTCAATCTGGGTGAACGCTGGGTAAATAGGTCCTCTGCTCGCAACGATGTTATCGATATTCCCGAGCTGGATTTCGAGCTAGCAACAGCTGCTCGTCGAACAGTCGCCACGGAAAACAATCCCCGATGTTCTTCTCTTTTCTTTTCTTCGTCCCATCGTTCGCGACCAATATAAAGTTTCGAAGATGATCGAACGTGCGACGTTCGAAAGTTTTCGATATTCCTTGCGCAACCCGGACGATTTTACCGTCCTCTGTGTCACGCACGGGGATGTCACCGCGAAAATCGTCGGTTTCGGGAACTTTGCGAGTTTCGACGACGAGTTCGGCCTCCAAACTCCTCCAAAAGACGCTCGTCACAGAAGGGTCGTTAATCACGAGAGTATTTTAATTAACGGCGAAGATCGCGTTCGCTCGATGAATTTTTAACGACGTCCCTTCTCCCGGCGCGAATCCCTTCTCCCGGGTCACGGTGACTGTCCAATAACGCGCCTTAATGAAACTCCTCGTGTCTCGTTAATAATCAACATTTCGCGCGACAGTGTAAGAATGAGAAAGATCGGGGAACGAAGGGAGAGAAGCTGGGCCTTTTCGTCGCGTCGTGCTTCTCATGAGCGCGAGATTTCGCAAGCGGATAAAAACTCCACACCTCGGAACGCGATTCTGATTTCAAATTATACGAGCTGCCTTCAATCGCGGCGAAAGATTAACTTCCATTTTCGCGATTACACTCTGATTCTCCGCCGCTGCTCAACCCTCCCACCTTCCTCCCGTTCCTCGTAGAGATGCACGACGCGAGAGATATTGGGTTGGCCAATAAGTCCGTGCGGCTTTTTCCAAGTAAATAACACGAAACTTTTTCGTATTAACACGCGTAGGACGTACAGTGAACTTTCATTGTGAAACGAATTATTGGAATTGTTTAAAATTTTTTAAAATTTGTTACATGGTCATTGTATCGACATCTTAATAACATGTATACGCCCCACGCGGCGTGACGATCATTTTTTTCTGATTGTCTGTCAAGATCGAAGATGCTGTAAAATTTGTTAGTATTTAGTATTATTGCATAATATTATATAATTTATGTAACAGGGATTCCAAGTATGGTATTTAGCACATAAACAATGACACTAAAAATATTTGGAACAAAATGTTTTGTTTAAAGTTAATTTTGACGTCATTAAAAAACTGTTTGTTAAAATAATAATAATACCTTAAAATTAAGTTTATCGATTTGTTCTGTAATGCGTCTTAAACTCTAGACATTTTTCTTGACAATTATAGTATTTTTGTACTGTCATAAAAGCTACATTGAATTTTTTTACGCTTGACCAATTTGCGCGCAATTTTTTGAAAAAGCAAGCTCGAAATAAACTGACTGAAATTACATGTTTTTACAACGTCTGTCGGGAACAAAAATTCGCACAGACTGGTCGGCCAACGTGACGGAGTAACAAAATCTCGACAGAGTTTCGCGATTCTGTTGCAGGTACGTGTACAGGCAGCGCGGCGGGATCAACATGACGAGCACCCTGCTGCTCTACTCCGTGGACAGTTCGAACGAGGGGACGTACACGTGCGTGGCGGAGAATGGCGCCGGGTCCGCCGAGGCAAACCTGTCCCTGCGAGTGCAGTTCCAGGAGAAGATAACGGTGGAACCGCCGAACGACCACTCGAGGTCCGGATACGTGGTGGCGGTGGCTGCGGGCGCTCTGGTGGGCACCCTGTTGGCCCTTGGCTCCCTAATCGGCAGCATAGTGTTCTGTGTGCGGAAGCGTCGCCGCGACCGCAAGAGAAACTCGAAAGCCCTGGTGTCGCAGAACAAGTCGGTCATGCCCATCACCAAGGACACCACCACCAGCCTACCGTGCAGAAAGGGGAACGGGAGCCTGATCGGACTCGAGCACCAGCAGATCGTCTCGTACACCGAGCGAGAGATGAATCGAGCCGCGACGCTCGAGCGCAGGGAGCACCGTAGCCTCGAGGAGCCGTACTGCAGCCCGGTGTCCAAGTACCTCACGGAACCGGACCTGATCAACGAGGTGCCAGAGACGACGGACGTCGGCTACGGTCAGCTGTATCGACACCAACCCGGCGAGAGACAGATCCTGGAATACGACTCCGGATACCCGTTGCAACCGGACCTACGCCCGGCGAACATCCCGCAGCTCAGCTATCTCGATCAAGACGGCTACCCGTTGAACTTTGGCCTGCCGAAGATCCCGTTCAGCGCGGCGAGCACGCTGCCGCGTCTCAGGCAGAGGATGCCCGTGGAAGGCTCGGCGGTCGCGCCGCCGGCCAGGTACTCGCGGGAGGCGGAGTTCCTCGCCAGATCGCCGGGATACGACCCGGTGCTGCCTAGAACCGACACCAGGTACACTGCCGAGGGATACCCTTATCCGGCTCAACAGCCGATTCAGTCGATTCAACCGATTCAACAACCGGTCGAGCAACAACCATCGATGCAGCAGCAGCAGCAGCAGCAGCAACAACAGCAGCAGATGCCCGTTTCTCCCGTGTCGCCGGTCGTCGTGTTCCCCGAGGTGCCGTTCATTCCCTCGCCACCGGCCGCGTACAGAGGCGAGACCACGCCGCTCTCGCCCAGATCGCTGTTGAGCAAAACCGCTCGGGAAGCTGCCGCGGCAGCCGCTGCCAGGGCGGAGGATCTTCAACCGCCTCACCATCCCGAGAGCCCCGACGAGGGGTACGTTGGCGACGCGATGGACGTCTAAAGGACGAAGATCGACACGGAACATCCAGATGATCGCTGGTTGCTCGACGAATCGGCGGAGGACGGTTCGAATCGTGTTTGATGCAAGCGATGACATCGAATCTGATCATCTCGTTTTCATAGAGAGAGACAGAGAGAGAGAGAGAGAGGAGAGATCCGACACGCGCATGAAACGAGGAGAATATTCGTCGACTATATTCGGACAAATTAATCCAAGGAAAACAAGGCTCGAACACGATCGGTGGAACAAGAAATCGTCTCCGTCGTTGTCGTCATCCGAGAGAATAGATATCAGACATCGCGCGGCCAAAGTGCCGGTTGAGCAGGAACAAAGGGAGCAACGGGGACGTAATGGATTAATCAGGTGCGAAGCTGTTCCCGGATGTCCCAAATCTACTATACGGATAATAATTTCTTGTCAGAGCCAGTGCTCCCTGTTCGAGGAACAGCCACCAGCGTTGCTAATCAAATATCCCCGTTCCTCGAGAAGCGAACGTGGCGATCGTCGTCGAACTTGCCGGAGAAGTCGGAGAGATCTCCAGTTCTTTTTTCCCCCGGGAACAGAGGAAAGAATGGAAGGAGAACTCGCGAAATTCCACGGCTGGTAATTGCTGGCAATCGAGTCGAACTCGACTCGACCAAAGTTCGCGATTTCCGAGCGTTCGCGGAACGATCGGTACGAATCGGGTCCCCGATCGTTGCAGAGAATTTTCGGACGCTCGGAGAGAGAGCATTCTGGCGATGGAATTCTCCCGGAACCGAGGGCCACGCGGACGGTCAGAGGAATCGAATTTTCGGGGAGCTTGCAGAAGCGGCGGCCGACAACGCGGCCGGAATTTTGAAAACTGGCCCCAGAGAGCCGTCACGGTCCGATTCCGATCGGAGCTGATCGGCCCGCTCGTCGTTTACGCTCTGTCGCTGCGACTACTGCCCGGAAATTGGAAACATTCCTGGAACGGGGGCGCGTAACTTTGCTCGCTCGTCGGTCGGTCACGGTGGTCAACTTTGTCAAAGTTATGCGTTTGATAGACCGCGCCGCGCGGCTACATCTCGAGGAGATAGTCTCGAGAGGAAGAGTGTATGTACATAGTGTGTCGCGGTGTGAGGAACGGAAAGAAAATTACGGAGGAAAATGTAAAAGCGAGAGAGAGAGAAAAAGAAAGAGAGAGAGAGAGAGAGGGAGGGAGTGAAATACGGAACAAAGTACCATCGACTTTAAACCTCGAGAATATTCTTTCGTTAACAAAGACAAACTCTTTCGGGAGTGGTTAGAAATGTACGTCTTTCATCGTACTCTCGGTACCTTTAAAAGTAAGAGATGCAAATGCGTAGAATACGAACTCGTTTCCACTGAAAGGCGAAAAGAGCGCAAAGTGCCAGAGGTAGAGGAGTCTGGCTCGCAAGCGAGAACGCGAGATACGAAGAAGAAGAAGAAGAAGAAGAAGAAGAAACGAGAACACACAGCCCGGGGTTTTACGAGCCGACTCCGTGGAGGAGGCTCGTTCGATATCTGCTCAAGCTCACACGCATCATCCTTCGTCCTGTTCGCCCGTTCCCCTCATTCTTCGCGTCGTCCCTCCACTTCCAACCCCCCTGCCTCCCATCCCTCACCTCCTGGTCACTTCCTCTTTAGGCTAACCAATTATATCGTTATTAAAGTTTACTGTTCGTCGGTTTCGCAAGAAACGAACTCTCCATCCCGTCTGGAAAGTTCCGGCGAGAAGGTTGTAGCAATTCTGCCGTAGCGATAATAACGTTAACTCGGTGTTTAAGACTGGTGAACTGTGTGCGAGATTACGCGAGGGAGCCGGGGCCTGGCCGTCTCGCCCAGCCCGATGTACAGACGCGAATGTTGAATACACGTATATATGTATGTATAAATTCGTACAGCAACTCTGGCAGACATACAAACACACATGACACACGCGCGCGACATAAATGTCCATACGGATGGTATATATATATATATATATAAAGTATAAAGATACATATACACAGACGGATATACGTAAGATAGACGGAAACGAGGGTTGATCGAAACACACGAAAATTAAACGCGTATTTTTTAAGAGTGTCGCTCACATACATCGCTTCACATTGTTCGTTCAATCGAGCTTCGAAAGTTCGATCGTGCGCGCTGTTCGATAGCGCGATACTCGACGAGTTGTTAAAACCTTAAAATCTTAAAAATCGAGAGTTTCGTGCGGAAATTGTCACCGTGACTTGTCTCGTTCGACAAAATTTTACAGAGTACTTCTTCGCAGAGATTCTCGTGGAAAACCTCGTCGCTTATCGCGAAGCGAAGCTCGCCTTCGAGCTGGCCAAGCTCGGTTCATCTGGCGAATTCTACTAAGCGAATCGATCGTACTTCGAGAGAACGATCTCTGTCGCGTCTGGCGAGCGTGGCAAAGGACAACCCGTTCATCTAGCGTTAGAATTACGAGTTACGCGTAAGCGTACGAGCGGGCGTGCGACGGAAGGATGCAGATCAACTTGGAAAGTCGTCGATCGTCGTTCCGAACGACGATCTGACGTTTGCTTCACGATTTGGCACAGGTGCTCGAGCACAAAAGTTTCTATCCCGAATTTCGCCGCGAAATCTGCATCGTTCCGTGCTCCGCGAATTCCACGGCCCTTCGAATCTTTCGCCCGAGAGACGCCGTTCGCGCGTCTCGACTCGACGAGCGACGTACAACCCCCGAACCGTGACAGACACCCGTACGTACACAACACACATCGACAACTACACTCTCAAGGCACACGGTAGAGACGCACACGCATATAAAGGTTATCAAAGGAATCAGTGTTAGAGAGCCGCGTTTTACAGGGTATCCGGGTGACTACTAGTGAAAGGATCGACTCGAGACGAGAACTTATCGTTAATTAGCTGTGACAATAGGAAGCTCGAGGCTGCCGCGGTGGCCAGGAGGCGAGAGGCTGCCCGCTCGCTATTCAAGCTCCGCGGACACGCTCTCTCGGTTGTACAAAGGAAATCAGGCTCGTCGTCGTCGGACTGACGTAATTTTTACCTTGACGTTAATCGTAGCCCACACTCGCGGAAGTCGAAACTCGTCTCCCGCCTTCGTCTCTTCGTTTTTTTTCTCTCCAACAATGAGAAAAAGAGAGAGAGAGAGAGAGAGAGAGTTAAATCGTTTGCCGTTTATCGGTCCGGCAAACGAGCGAGAAGTGAGAGAAAAACGCCGGGGTCCACCGACGTGGACCAACGTTTCGACGGAGAGTTTCACGGCGATATATCAAACGTAATAATTTGCGTGGCGCGTTCGTACGCGGTGCACGCGCGGCCGAGCAATAAAATTTTCACGGGGAAAAATCGCCGCTGCCCGGCCACGGACGCGCCGTAATTCACGCTTTTGAGTTACGACGCGGTCCAGATTATTTGGCACGGCCCGGCTGGAATTAGGTTTACGATCTTGCTCGAACTTCGTCTCGTTTTTCCCATCGCGCCTGCAGGTACACGCGACGTCGCTTCTTTTATTTTCGATTCTCCCTACCCCTCTTTTCTTTGATTTTTTTTTTCTTTTTTTTTTTATTCCTCAATGTGCTTCTTTTTGAATTTTTGAATTTTAGTAATCTGTTTTTTCTCAAACTGCAGCAACCTGCAGGCTCAGTATTTTCTCAGTATTTTTCTCTTGGATACGAGTTTTCTCGCTGGAAAAGCTAATAGCGATTTTCTAAAAAATTTCGAAAGCGAGTCTTTCCTTTTTTTATGAGAAAGTTAACACATTTCGAGGAAGATTTTTCAAACAATTTCAAGAAAGTATTATTGGAGACGTTTTAATATTCGTCAAAATTGTTGACAGTGGTGTACAGAACAAAAGAGTTTGCTTTCCAAATATCAACTTCAATTTTCGTCGTACTTGCTTACTTTTTATTACATCGAATTATCGTCATCATAAAGGTACAAAAGACAATGTCTAATGACGCAAGTTCAAACGAAACTGTAGATCAATTGTGAAAGTCTCGAATGAATTTATTACGATTCGTCGAAAATCCCCCCATATCAACTTGCCTCGCGGAAATCGCGTTCGCCCTCTCGATAATCGACGATGAATTTATCGTTCGTAGTGCGACAATCGCGAAACGATCGATAGGGAGAAAAAGAACGTGGACTCTAAGCGAAATTTCCAGTCCGTTTATATTCCGTGGAATTTCATTTTACATTTTCGTTCGAGCGTTCTCTCTGGTCCCGTTCTCCGACTGTACCCCCGAGCGCGAGATATTAAGCAAACGTTCAAACTTTAAATTTCTGTCTCGCGCGTGGAGTTAGAATTTCATTCTTTCTTTCGTTTATTTTCTTTCTAGCCGCGCGGGATATTTTCGACAGAAGTTTGGCAGGAAACCAACCGCGTCAATCTTTGCCGAGGAAATATTGAACTTGGGCGTACTCCTCTCGCGGAACAGAGGCGACGAGACCTTCCTGTTCCGTTTTTGCAACCCGTCGGCGAACGGTTTGCAACAAACAACAGGTGGCCGTGACTCGAACGCGAAACACTTGTCGGTACGGTCAGGAATTCTCATCCTCGGGAGCGATAGCGTACACACACGCCTCTCGAAGATTCAAAAACAGTTAACCAGCTTGACCCGCAGTGACCCTTCGCGCGGTACGAAGCAATTCTAGACTCGTTTCTATCAAAGCTAACCCTTTGCACTCTAACCTCTTTCTCAAGCAGTACGCACATCTAGTAAATTGTTCATTTGCAACAAGTAAATATTACTAGTAAGCGTTCGTGAACGGTTGAATTATTGTTTGTGAATCGTGTTGTCAGTCGTTTCAAATTTCTCCGTGTAAGTTTCAAAGCAACAGGATGTGCATTTTAGAGCAACTCGTTTGTGTAAAATAATCAAAAGTGTTCAACGGGTGCGCTTAAATTGTAAAATATTTATCTGTGGTACTAAAATGAAAAATTAAACCGTTCAGGAATGCTGTTTTTCTCAGGGATTTGTTGTTAAACAGACAATTTTCAGCATGTATAATGTTACTTTTATCTTCCTCACTGTCACTGAAGTCTTCCTGCTGTTTTATGTTGGTAAAACGTCACTATCGTTAGAATCAATGCCTGATGTTCCAAAACAATCGCTGTCCAAATTATATTTATATCGATCAAAAAACAAATTCATCGTCGCTATTATCCTCAAATAACTTTCTGTCATACTTTCTGACATGACGCATAACGGGGTATTTTTTGATTCGTTCAATCACAGAAACGGCAGAATACTGACTGATTGCGCAACAGAATATGTTATTAAATGGAATTTATTAACAATATTTTTCTCTCTTCCCCTACTACATCATTAAACCTTGTCTGTGCCTGGAAAAAGTACTTGGAAAGAGTTAAGAATAAATGCAAAATTTTATTGGGTGATTAAACTCGCCAGTAGTACATGCACAGCAAGTGTCAGACGTTGACTGACTACAGTCACTGAGCATTAGTCGTTGGGTGAATATAGTCTCCCTCCACTAGCGAAAGAGTTAAACAGAGTTACACAGAGGAAGCACAGAGGAAGCAACGTGTCATGATTAGACTTTGTGAGAATTTATAAGAAATTGGAAGGTACAGAAATACATAATACATCCACCAGAATAAAACTTGTTGCAATATCTAACAGATGATACAATTCTCTGTCTAGGTTCTACTTCTTCAATCATTTTCACAGAAACATGAATTTGTAGTCTAATCGCGACAGCGTTGACGAAATTTCAAAGTGCAACGTACGAGTGCTCGATCACTTTCGAAGGTGTGTGATCCACGTTTCTTCCCGATTAACAATAGGATCGTACTCCATTTGCTGGAGTATGATCCAGTCGACTTCCGATTGGCACGCGCGTGCCGCGACCCAACCGGCATTTAACCACCGTTTGCGGAGTGAAGTGCCGTTCGTCGTCCGCGTGACGAGAATCGAAGAAGCTCGTCCACCCGCCTCGTTCGAAATTCGTCGTCACTCTCTGTTCGGTCTAGTCCCGATGATCCCCGACGCGGACGATCTTCCGATCTTCGAAAGACGAGTTTTCTAAAGATTCTACGGAAGCGGACGTTCTACTGTCTGCAACTGGGAATTTCAGCCCGCTGCTCTACCCTCTCGACTCCGAAATTCGTAACGTTCTCCCCTCCCCACCTCCCCCGCCAAGCGAAATTTACAACGGAACGGTGTAATGGAAGCCGCAGAACCGGCTCTTAATGAAACCTACATCCCCTTGAGATTGGACTCGCGGCGGTATCCGTTTCGCAGGGCCTACTCTGGTATTACTCCGCAGGCTGCGCCGTTTTAGGTCTTACGACACCGTTTCGTCGTTCACATCATCCCACAACATGCACAACATCCCCGGAATTCAAAATTAACTTAAACCTTATTAGCGAAACCCGCGTCTCTCGGTGTGTATGTGTGTGCATGTGTGTGTATGTATGTGTGTGCATGTGTGTGTATGTATGTGTGTGTGTGTTGGCTGTTTCTGCATTATCTACCGTGCTCAAAGGTTTCGCGTTTACCGAATTCAGCGAGAATCCAGTTTTCCAAAAGTCCGGTTTTCCCGTCGTCGTTTCGATTTTGTCCGAGTGTTTAACGCGACGCGTAACGAGCGATGATTCGTTATTTCGAACAACGCGGACCTCGGATCCCCCCGCGGGGCACACGTTTCCGAGGTTGAACGCAACACAAAGACACAAAGGACCCAGCGACTGGCCGGATGGAGACCGGCTGAATATTTTCACGCGCTCGCTCCAGCCCGACGATTAATGACAGGTTATGAGTGCGGCAACCGACCGTGATAATTATTAGCCGGTATAAACGATGGTTATTGGCGCGCGATGATTTAATTATTCGACGCTAATGCGGTTCGCCGTTTCGACGATAGCTATCGTCGAGCTGTCCACTGCTCCCGCCGTCGAAAGCCGCTTCGAAACTTTCGAATTTTCCTAACCTTCGCTTTCAAAAGTCGAGTCCGAGCCTTCGATCGTGCAGCCTTAGGCAGCCGCGATTTCCCCAACAGTCGATTGCCATTGTTCCATCGTTTCCCAAATTGATAATCTCCCCCCTCCAGTTTCCAATCCAGTTTCGCAAAATTACGCTTCCGTCCGCGGCGTGGAGAGGCCGCGCTGATCAGATCGGCGCATAATCGAAATTAAACATTCGCATACCGCACCCGAGTCGGGTTAATACTCGAAACTCGGCGGCTCCTCTCCTCGCCGTTTCGATCTCTCGAATACTACCAATCTAATTAAGGAGTTGGCTCTGGCTTGACTGGCTCGCTCGACGAAGTAACACACGGTGTAATTACGATGATTAGAAAGCTGGCCGTCGCGTCGATCCCCCGTATCCGTTTCAAAGCGTTCGGATAACGCGCCGTGCCAACCGACTCCCCCCGCCCCCCATCGCCCCCCTTTTCGGACGTCGAAAGCCTCGTCGCTGCGCGAAAATCCATCCGACAGTGGGTGTTTATACGAACGCGGGGAAATTGCTCGACAGCGTCGACCTTGCTGTGGGGTAGATTTTACTGATCGACTCGGTACCCCTGAACCAACCTCGCCCCCCACCCTCGCTGTCTCGTAGGAATGCCTCTCGCTTTGACGGTAACGAGAAACGTAGGTAGAGGAGGTGGATAGGATCCTCCTCGCTACAATTTGCTCGGCGTAACAGTGTTTATTTTTGGTCGCGTTTGGATTACCGCGATCGGTGGGTCGCGCCGTTACGAGAGGGGGGACGAGCCCCCTCCGCGAGTCCCGTTGAAACTGTCGTTGCCCATTGCGGTAACGCGATTCATTCCGCAACGGTGGGTCTCGTTTCATGGCCGGTCAAGTGCTCCCATTGTACAGTTCGCTCGTTCTCGGAAAAGGGACTCTCGTCGTGCTTCCTTATTTTCGCGTTCGACGGCGTTGGCCGGTGAAACCGGTGGAGTATTTCGACGAACGACGGACGTTGTATTCACAATCGTACACGGTTGACGAATCGCGGTTGACGATTCTTTCTTCTGCGATTTCAGATATTTTTGAAATTTGTTTTAGATATTAAATCACCGGGCCACGTTACGAGTAACGCGACTGTTCTGACAGGAAACGGGAAAATTCATAGCAATCTGATCGATTGCCAATGGGTCGCTTTCTATTTTTATCTAGTATAAAGAGGAGCCAACGACCGTGTTATTTATGGGGATGACCTACTATTACATTATACTTCGCCTTCCACTGTTTTATTTTTACACATTATTTTTCACTCCAATTTGTACGAAACAAATCCATTGAACCGTGGATAATTTTGAACAGAACCAAGCAATATTTAACCCTCGTCCGTTAATTTAATTTGTCCTTTGGTGTCAAATCGACACAATGGTAAAAAAAATTAACACCTACAGTAGAAAAATAAATAGTTGAATCAAAATAAATAGACCAAATTTCTATTCAATCAGGTATCAATATATTTTACGTACAGGTATTCAATTCGTATCGTGATCTTATATTCTCTAGTTTTGTCTAACTTGTTCATAATTATTTTCATAATTATTAACTAAAACTATAATTAATACGTACATATATACATATATTGTGACACGTTACAGTGATAATTACATTTAGCATTCAACAGTAGAATTGCCAAAGATCATTTATTTTTGCAAAACAGTGTATTTTTTGCAAAACATGACTCAAACGATTTTTCGTAAAATTTATGAGCAAAAGCTCGTGTACTTCGTTACATTCTAGATTTTCTCTTTTTTTCTTTTTTCTTTTTTTACTTTAATGCCTCTGATGGAAATTTTCGACAAAATTCGATAAATTCGGTAGCTACAGCATTAAACGACCAATAATTCATTATATCCACAGTTTGTCGTTAAATTCATTCATCCATAAGATTCGTCAAAGTTATTTTTAATATTTTTCATACGTTTAAAAAAACATTTATTCACACGATGTTTTACTAAATACATGCTGGCTACAAATATATATACAGATTAACTTATAATGCCAATGAAATTTCGAGATCCATTTTTATCTGCGGGGAACGCGCATAAAGTTGCGAGCCTTTCGAAAAATTCTAATCTGCGGAAGACGTTCTCGCGAACGTGTTAGAAAAACCCATTTCACGGGAGAATAACAGCTAGCGAGCTCGAGTCTTCCAATCTTGCCCCGTCTTTCCTTTTTTTTTTTCCGAAACGCCGGGATCACAAAGAGAAAAAAAAAAAAAAAAGAGAGAAAATAAAAAGGACAAAACAACCAGCCGGTTCTTGAACGTATCAAAAGAAATTTTCACGCGAGAAACGGGAGAATAGCTGGCAGCGGAGCGAGCACACGGAAGAGAGTTTCTGAAATAACGGCGCGCCGTCTGCCGCGCTCTCCCCGCTGATATGAATATATGTATGAAATGCAAGTAGACGCTTGTTTGTCGATCGATCGATCGCGATCAACGCTCGCGTCGAGAACGAGAATTTATATCGAAATTTCTCTTTCTCCGTTGCTGTCGCACCTCGCGCACACGCGACGCAACACGGAGAATCCGATCTTCGCCCACTCAAACTGGCAAAAACTTTCCTTCCCCGCGATTATCATTGTCGCGAAGACGTTGCAACTGCGGACGACGTGTTCTTGATTGCTATTGCTTTCTAATTTTTCTTCCGCTTTCGTCGACGAATTAATATCCCTTCTGACTCTGATTTCAGAGTGACGTTACGTTTGAAATTACGTCGCGCGATCTGCTGGTCCTTCATTCGCGTTGAAATTGATTTGAGACCTTGTTGATCTAATTGTTAGCTAACAGCAGACGACTGCCAAATGTATTTGTAATAAGATGTCTTTAGTATCTTTAGTATAGAAGATGGAAGTTGGTAAATTCGAAGTATCAATGTCACGAATGTTTTATGGTTACAACGTCGAAAATAAATTGGACTTTTACTTTTCCTGGGCCACGAAGGGTCGAGACAGAAGGATCGTAGCTTCCATCAGTTTCTTGCGCGTTTGTTGCCCAACGTAGCGCTGGGAACACATCGAATCACAGACACCAAATTCGAGAACGAAGCGAAGCTACAGACGTCACGTTTCGGGCGCGACATCGAGCCGAAAATTTTCAGCAACGCGGAACGCGATTTACCTCGTTTGCGCGTCAAAGAAGCGGCGGACCTCGTTCTGCGCACCGTTCGTGACATACCGGACCGCGTGAGCGCGAACGAACCCCGTTGGATTACCCGAAATCCAGCCGGGACACGAACACGCCGTTCACCGAATTGGCGAGATTCGGTCAGCGTGTCTTTTCCTTTTCGGGCGAATGTTGCCATCGTGACGAATACTGTCGCTACCGGGAGCGAGAAAGAGAGAGAGGGGGGACGAAAGTTTCGACGACGGACTGCACGAGGTAAGGGGGTATTTACGCACGGAGGCGGGAGAAAAGGCGATTTCGATGGAGCTGCGACGCGGTGCACGCATCGGAAAAAAAGGGGGGAGGGAGAGAGGAGGAAAGAAGGGTCAAGAGAGAGAAAGAGAGAGAGAAAAAAAAGAGAAAGCGGAGAAAATAGCGGTGGAGAAACGGGAGAGGAGAATCGAGGGCAGACGTATCGATCTCGTTCGACCCTCCCTTCGACCGTAAAGCTCGTCGCGGACAGAGTTACGATTCCGCACAATTACACACAGTATTCCGCACATCTATATCGTTTGTGCACGCGTTTGTGCAAACGTACACACACACACACACTCATTCACTCACTCACTCACAATACACAGAGGTCCGCGATCACCTCCGTGAACCCACCCTTCATATACATATAAGTATACATATAAATATAAATATATAAATATATAAATATATAAATATACATGTAATACGTACACAACGCTCATGTACACACGATGTTCCGAAGGATTGAGCAATACGATTTGTATTACCGTGTATAACGTAATGTATTCGATTCTGCACATGTCGTACGTACTTTGGATGTAGCGAAGGATTTTTCACGACTGATATGAGATTAAAGAATAAAAATAGCTTTTGTATTAAATATCTGCGTTTTCTCTCTGGCGACCCACCTACGACAACTCCCATCCCACTTCGAATCGGCGAACGCCGGGCACGCGAGACTTTCGGATCCTTTCCCGAACTCGCAGCGACTCGCAGAGGCCCTCTGGATACGAAACAATACGATGATATCGAGGAACTGCACTTTTCCATAACAGGGGAACACTTACTTTGAACGTAGTTCCTCGCCGAGGAGGAGGCGAACGCACGCGACACGCTCGATGGATTCCACCGTCCTCGTGATCACGAACGTGCATCCTTCCAGAGTGTACGAAGTACCTTCGCAAAAGGTAATTCCCTGATTTGGTTCTGTTTCCGACAGAAATTCCGTCTCCCTGGTTGGCGTCTTTCCGTTTGGAAGACAGAATCGATTTATTTTTACGAGAAAATCTTCAGATGCTCGGTTACTATGGAATTACAAATTACTATTGTGCGTAACAAGTGAAATGCGATTAAAACGCACGTTTCAATTTAGTTGCAACATCAATCGTAGAATAGTTGACACCAGTTAGTATAAAAACTAAATAAAAAACGTCTCACTGAAAGGCCCAGAAGCAACTTCTGACTAGGAAATGAAGACGACTTTCTTGCCATAAACTTTTATCGATATGCAAACATTTGAATCGACACAAAACAAATTGCAGGCGCGATCGCTCAGTATCAGACAACGCCACTCCTACTCGAGGTCTACCCCACGCCCCCTCACGAATCACGTGACCCAAATCAACCAATCGCTAATTTTCGTTGCATTAGCGTTGCACCTGAAGAGGCCGGATTTTCTGGGTTACCCCCGTTAAAATCACTTTCAGTGATAAAAGCAACAATTATATTTTTATTGAAGATTAATTTTTTTACAAAATTTTAGTAAAGACGTATGTTCAATGTCAAGATATAATTATAAATACCTAAAATACAAAACGTATCCCTTCAATTTAGTTGCAATGTTAATGCAAGAATAATTGAATGTTAGCATGAATGAACACAAGTAACGATTTCCTTTTTTTATTGAAGATTACTTTTTTGCAGAATTTCAATAAAGACAGAAAGAGATAAAAACATATAGAAATAAGTACGAAATATAATTGGTATGTTTTTATAAAAGGTGAAATATTGGAAATATTTTTTTTATATTTTTACTCACTTGCGCGCATTAACTCGCGTTTTTTTTCTTTCCCGTTACGAGGTAAAAGAAAAGATTAATTATTTAAAAAGCGGACTTTCCAAAGCGGATTCTCTGTGATCTTAAAATATGTTTTCAAGGATATAAACAACTTTTTCTCTGCACACGCTCGGCTTTAATTTCCTGATGGATAGTTTATCAGTTTTCGAAATCAAAAATGTTTCTATCATCCTTTATCGTTTGAGATATGTTTGTACCAATTAAAATTACCAATACGAGCTTGGATTAGGTTTAGCTTGTTTGATTTAAACATTGACAGAATGACGAGATTATTAGCATAGATATTAAAAATAACGCAACTACAATTCATATTGAATTCATGTCATCGTTGTACGAAATTGGAAACATATATAGCCAGGATGATAAAAAAAAGCAACTATTCAGCTATCAGTTATTGTTACTGTCGAAACAAAAATTTAGTTGTACAGCCTAGATAATGTATTTTACGAGTTCCATATCGCGGAACGTCCGCCAGGCCATATGGATCAACAAAATTTATCTCACGGTTAACTGAACGATCCTATCCTTTCCTGTCCAAATTTTGAATCGATATAGACCTTCAAATCTGGCCCAAACCTAATTCAAATAATTCCCCAGATTGATAGTTTAAATTAATACATATTAACTAAACTAAAACCGGACAGCGATAACACGAGTAGGGAAAAGTTGTTCAGAATATTGTCTGTTATTGTACATTGTACAGTGTGAATCAATAAAATTTATCTTATGACTAAGAAATAAAGGATTCTATCCTTCTTTGTCAAAATTTTAAATTCTACTAAAAAGCTATCGATATAGACATTTAAATCTAGTCCAAACCTAATCCAAGCTTACATTAATAGTTCACATTAATACAAACATATTCCAAACGTCAGAGTGACAAAAATATTTTTGCGAATATCTCGGAAACTAAAATCGAGCGGCAGTAACACGAGTAGGGAAAAATTGTTCAGAATGTTTACTAAACTTTAATAATATATTTCAAGTTCACCAAACTTGGCAAGATCGTTCGCTTTGTAAGTGAAAAAAATTAAATCAATAATGAATTAATAATAATAAAGAAACTAATAACATCAAATAAATTAAATGACGCGAAATAATAATTACCGAATAAATTAAACAATTACATTTACAGTTGCGTACCCAGTTCGCATCTGGTTGTTCACGGCGATTAACCTCTTTCTTCTTTCTTTCGTTGGACGCGATTCGTTTCGCATTCGTGCCCAATCTTTTTATTCAATTGCTTCTTAGCTCGAGCCTCGTCGAAACGTGTCGAATAGCATAAATGGTTCAGCAAGAAACACGCCTTCCTCTTATCCTGTTATTCGTTCAATTAGCGGATGTATTCAACAAGCCGATGCTTTCTTTCTTCTCTTCTTCCGTTTAAGGCAAGATTGATTAAAGCAACACGCAGGCGGAAGGCTCGTTCGATCCCAGGGTGGAAATTTAATTTCTCGCACGAGTTGCATTGTAATATTACAAAGATCGAAAATATCGTTATACCGGTATACGGACCAAGCAGAGTAATTTGAAATGACTTGTGAAGGATTAATAAAACGACGCAGAGCGAATCCGCTTTGAACTTGGCATTCACAAAAGGAAAGATGAACCAAACGTTTCTTCACACCACATATTATTTTTTTCTTCTTTTAATGATCAAAATATAAGAAAAAACTAATTTAATTTTATGAAATTTATTAATTTTAAATTAAATTTAAGTTCCAACCAGATTTTTTCATTATTTTTTCATTTCACTGAAAGTGATTTTAGCGGAGGTAATCCAGAAAATCGGGCCTCTTCAGGTGCAACGCTAATGCAACGAAAATTAGCGATTGGTTGATTTGGGTCACGTGATTCGCGAGGGGGCGTGGCATAGACCTCGAGTAGGAGTGGCGTTGTCTGGTACTGAGCGATCGTGCCTGTAATTTGTTTTCTATCGATTCAAATGTTTGCATATCAATAAAATTTTATGGCAAAAAAGTCTTCATTTCCTAGTCGGAACAGTTGCTTCTGGGCCTTTCAGTGAGACGAATCGTACTGGGATACAAGTCGTGCAGTTTTTTCCTTTTTTCTTTTTCTCTCCGCCAACGTTGACTTTAACACGCGTCCGCGTTATAGAAATTACCTCGTCGATAAATTTCAATCAATCGCAACGCCATTCGGGGATAACGTTGCCGGGTGAAGGCTACGATGAATTATCGTTCGCTTTGAAAATTCATTTCGCCGTGGATCGCCGAGTGCTACGCCAATGAATGGAACTACAAGCAGGAAATTAACGGTAACTTCTGTTTTATTTATTTCATCGGTATCCGCTCGAATGATTAACAACGGCGTTTTTAAAAACTTTTAAACGCCGACCCGCATTTCTCGTTAATACACAATCGATCGTTTATATAATACCGGCGTTTATTCACATCCGGCGTAGACGCGTCGAATAAATTCTCCACTTCGAAATATTTAATTTCACGGAACGTTTAGCTTCGCTCAGGCTCGTCTCTTCGCCTAATCGGAGGGGAAAGGAAGGAGGTCGAACCGTGCGTTTTATAAATCCGTTTGCGTTTGTAATATCCGTTCAGCAGCGAAGACTCTGCGTTCAAACGCCGTATTCTCGCTCGCTGCTCCCCTAATTAAAATTAAATCGAAGACAAACGTTATTACGCTGGTTCAAGCGCTGTTATTTCGGGAAACATCGTGTTTTGTCGTCGGTGGTTGGAGTTTCGTTCAATTACCAGAGAAAATGGTTACCAATTAGTAGCTATTCGATTCGATTGAAAGTTCAGTGAAATTAGCGAATTATTATAAATACGTCATAATTTGATATTTATTTTTGTAACGAAGTATCGGTGAAGTGCAATGAGCACATACATATATGGGCAAAACAAAATTTTTTCGGCAAAAAAAAGAAGAAGTTTTCGTACTTTTTACAAATTTTTACGTATTTTACTTTGTTAAAAGAAAATTGATGTTTCATTTGATGTAGAAAAAAGTTAGTTACACTTGATAAGTGTGGTAATTTTGCAAGAGACTCTCATAAAGTTCAAGCAGCGCGTTTGATTTTTAATTGCCTTTCTGTTGGTTTGTTAAAATTACCCGAAAGTGGAGCTACTCAATTGTCAATTTTCAAAAAACAGATATGTAAAGAGTTAAATTAATTATATTATAAAGATATTTCCTAATATTTATTTTCAAAATGTCCCCCAAACTGGTAATACAAACCGTTAGATACTTCTTCACACAAAAACATCGCAAAGGACATCACGAGGGAGGGGGAATCGATCAGAAGTGCATAGAAACGATGATTCTCCGCGAAAGAGTTCCTGGAAAAATGGAAATTGAAAGGGAAGCTGCACGGCGTCGTGGCACTATTTCAAGATTATTGCCCTCTCCCCCGCCCATTCGAGGAGATTTCGCAGTTGCCAAGCAAGCTACTATTCCCTGATTGTCGGAGTGTCGCGGGGGAGGATGTACGTTGGTCCGCCGCGGGAATATCGAGGCGGATCTATCTTCCCTCTTGAACTTTTATCGCTGAGCTTTTATCCGATGGCCGATCCCGCGTGGCGGCCGTCTCGCGCGAAAAATTTTCCTTAACTGTCGTTCGAAACAGAAGCAAGTCCATAACGTCGATGATTGAAAGAGATTATTCCAAAAACTGCACGACTTGTACCCCAGTACGATTCGTCTCACTGAAAGGCCCACAAGCAACTGTTCTGACTAGAAAATGGAAATGACTTTTTTGCTATTTAAATACTATTAAAATTTTATTGATATGCAAACATTTGAATCGATACAAAACAAATTACAGGCGCGATCGCTCAGTACCAGACAACGCCACTCCTACTCGAGGACTAGTCCACGCCCTCTCATGAATCACGTGACTCAAATCAACCAATCGCTAATTTTCGCTGCATTAGCGTTGCACCTGAAGAGGCCCAATTTTCTGGGTTATCTCAGAAGCTTCTCTCAAAAAAGGCAGATGATTTTGGTCGTGACACGGAGCTAAAACACGCACAAGACAAAAACGAGCCAATTATTTTCACGGTGCATTTCGCGCGTGTCCGAAGACGCTGTGCGCCGCGAGCTGAGACCTAGGTCTGCCTCTCCACTAGATAAGCGATAAGCCGCTGTTGTTTCCTCTTGCCTAAAATGACAGTTTTAGCCCGGCGCTGCGTCGTTTGAAAAGCGTGTAATACGCACAGGTTCCGATTGTTTCGTTACCGCGCATTTTGGCTAAGGAGAGGGAACTTTCGGTGGGCAAATGAGCGAAAAAGCGATTACTTTGTAGTTTTTAGCCTGGACGCTATTCCACTTTCACGCGTATGCGGTACGCTGCGCGGTAACCGGGAAAGAAATTTAAGTATCGCACAGAGGGGTGAAAAAAGAACCGGCGCGCAAAGTTCTTTTGGCACGGAAAATATATATATATATATATCTTTGTGAAAACGTGAACGATATATTAGCAAAATTCGTCTTCATAAATATTTTATAAATTCACTACGTGCGCGATCTTTGAATAATGAATAGCACAATAATATAAATAATATAAAAATTTGAGAAAGTATTTGAACAGAATGCTGATATATTTTAACGGTTTAATTTCAATAATAATGTTTCTAATGCGATATCACTCGACAATATTTCAGCAAACTGTGACACAGCGATTTAAGGATCCCATACCGACCACGTTTACAGTGAATCGTTCGAGGTTCAAATTACGAAAAATTACGAACAAAAATAGTCGCACATTTTTTTATGTCGAATGGGTACGCGACAATCGCCAAGTTCAAATTTCCAGTTCGAATGGTTTTTGCGCGGAATAATCGACGTCCATTGCGCGGTATCGATGTGCAATTTCTTGTCGCGCAACAGCGAGCGAGATTTGCCGGCAGACAAACGACGGGAAGCTGGAAAAACACGGTCGCGTGTCGCGATTCAGACATATGTATTCGGTTTGGCTGGCTGGCTGGCTGGCCAAATGTTGCACGCGCCTCTCGATTTCCGAACCCGGGGAATAAAACGTTTCGGTGGCAAATTAGACGCAAAATGGTCGCCGGGCATAATCAAGTCCGCGCAGTTGAAACGAAGTTGCGGCTGAAATACAGGCTGCGGACGATACGTACACCCGGTCAATTCTCGCGGACGCACTCGCGTGCGAATTGCACCTACTTTCTCCACAACCGTGGAAAAATACCGACGCAATTGCCGGTTTACGCTTCGTTTCCCTTTACGTTCCCTGTTTATCCTGTTTTTCTGTTTTTTTTTTGTTTTCTGTTTTTTTTTGTTTTTCTTTCAACAAACGCGCGCGGGGTCTGTTTGAAGAATATCACGCGCGCAAATGAAATTGCGAGCGGGGGAAAAAGAAATTAAAGCGAACCGGATGTGTACGTTTCGAAGTGAAAGAGAGGGTTTTCGTAGGATATCCGAACTGCTGAAATTTGACGAGCGAGAAGGGAAAATCACTCGGATGAGTCGTAACGCGTGTTTCGTTACAGTTTGTAAGTTCATCTTTGTTCGGCGCAAATAAAATCGAAATTAAATCGAACCGTGATATTTCTCGCGAATTGTTGATCTTCAAGCAGAGGCCAGCCAACTCCTCGATCGAAATGATCGGAATTTCCCTGAGGAAATTTTACTCCAACGCCGTGGACCGTGTTAATTTTTCGCTGGTCCACGAAGCCGCTTCGAAAGCGATCCGGCGAACGTACGTCCGGTGAAATTTTCGCGTAGATTCCACACAAACACACACACACACATACACAGACATACACAGGCGAGTCGGTTAAAAGCGTTCGGGGGAAAGTTGAAAAGGGCGAGGCGGGCCACTGCAAAGAATTCCGTGACTGGAACTCGATCCGGCGAGAACAATAACTTTTTAGTTCAACCGTTTTCCCGGCTCGCTCTACGTCGGATCGACTTGTCTGTCCTACCCCTGTTTGCCACCCCCCTTTTCCCTCCTCCCTAACCTACGCCGCTCTTCGAACGGGAGCGCCGTTCGCCGAGTGAACGGGTGAACAGAAAATAATTCGAGAATTTTCGGCCGGTGATTCGGTCGAGTGAACTCCTTCGGACGAAAATATCGTATTCAGACGCCCGCTTTTATTTGGTCGCCTTTTATATCGGCCATCGCGATATCGTCCAACTGGTTTCCACAAAGTGACTTCTTCCACTCTTCCGCGAGGTCCTCCACCCTCCTACTACGTTCCAACTTGCCGCACCTCCTCCGACTCCTCGGCTTTTTTCTTCCTCCCCCTCCCCTCCCCCCCCTCCTTTCCATCGTTTCGCGATCCACTTCCGACATTGCCCTTTTCATACGTTCGACGCTCGATTCGTACGAGAATTTTACGAGTCGGCGTATCTATGCTCGTAAAGAAACTTTTCAGATCGGAAGAAACTCTCCCTCTCCCTTTATCATCGCGTGTCCGACTCCAAACTCCCCAGAGATTCTCTCTTTCTTTCTCTCTCTCTCTCTCTCTGACCGCTGCTTCCTCCTGTTCCTCCTCGACCGTTCTATTTTGATCGACCAATTCGAATCGATTCCTCTCTTCTCTCTCTCTCCCTCTTTCTCTCGCGTCATATTTTTCCCCTGATCCAAACCGTGCGTGCACATCTCCCAAGTCTGCGCCCTTCATTTCCGTCCTGTTATCGAGGTTATCTTCTCCTTTCCTCGACCGTGTTCCCTCTCGCGATGTCCGACGTTTAAAATCTGGCCACTCGTCACTTGCATTGTTCCTGAAATCTCGAGTGGAAGAATGAAGCATTTTGTACGTGTCTCGTCGTCTTTGTCTAAGGGGGCAATGAAGGGATTTATACATTGTTCAGAAATAATATCGTCTCCACTACTGGAAAAAATGCTCGAGTTTTTCGAAATTGAAAGTTCGATGGCACGATTTCAAAACGACGTCCCTCGAGGTGGCTCTGGATTTGATTTTTGGGAAAAGGAAAGTCGCACGGACTCGACAGATCCGTGTGTGGTATGGAAACGGTGCAGGAATATCAGGTTTTTGATCGAAAATTCATTGAGTCGCGTAACGTTGCTCGATGCGTCGCTGTCCCATTTCCCGTAACGCGCGTCATTAAAACAGATTTTAATAAAACTCGCTGTGTTGACTGAATCCAGTTCGAAATTAATATCGAAAGTAGAGTAGAGATATAGCGTCTCAAACATATAGCGTCGCAGTTGTTGTTGACACAATATCTCCAAATCTCCAGTACTGGGCCGCTAATCTCGCAATTTAATGTGATTTAACTGCACAGATTATTTTACATAGATTTGTACGTATTTACAAAAAATTTGAACACGCAAAAATGCATAAAATGCGAAAGGACGCAAAATATCCAAAATGCAATGTTTTTCATGATAATCAATAGAAAATAATTTTCCATCTTTTTTTAAATTTTATTTCTAAAAAATACGAACTTGCATAAAAATCCGCTAATCTACGAAATTAAATACATATTTCTCCCAAATCAAAATTTTGTTTAACTATGAAATCCTTACGAGAGATATTTAAGAAACATTAAGATATTTTAAGATTCTGTCAATATTGTTGTATTATGCTGCATACTATTTTAAGAGTTTTCATATTTTTAAAGAAAGAGACCAGGATTCTCACCTTCGAGCGAGAAACATAGGTCCGTTTAGCTCGGCTAAAACCCGCACGATTCGGCTCGATTTCCACCGAATTTCTCCCCGGGAAAGACGATCCTTCTTCTGTCCAGTAACTCGTAATGGATCGATGACAATTAGTCCGAGTTCCGCTTGTCTAGAACTACAGGCTACAGAGCGAAAGGACAGGACGCCGGAAAAGTCGAGGCGCGATAAGCCATAACTGGATCCAGTCGTAAGACACTTTCCAGAAGACTGGGCCCCGTCCGCTATCAACAACGAGGATTTCCTGCGACCCACTTTTCTGCCGTTTGCCGGAATGGAAAATAATCGACCTATCTGTGTACGCTTCGTTGGCCGGTGCTGGATCTAGTTGCCAGGACGCGTCAAACCATATCCGGCTGACTCGATGAATTTGTCGGTCGCTTTACGGCACCCAGGAGCCTCTGAGTAATCAAAGAGATCGTGCGATCTCCTCGCGAGAAGATCACGAATAAGCGATGATTTCGACGGCATTAGGATTACCAAGAGATAAGTCAGACAGGACAGATTATCCAAGATGTTGAATATTATTTAAATTATGATAATTTATGCGTGTATAGAACATTTGATACGTATTAAAAACATTCGAGAACAACTTGAACAATAATTTTTTCTAAACACTTCAATTTCTTGATGTTAAAGGATTAAGAAACTTAATTTTGGTAATACTAGAACTAACCACGAAGCCAAAGAACGAAATTTCCATCAGAGGCCCAGAAGCAACTGTTCCAACTAGGAAATGAAGACAACTTTTTTGCCATAAAATTTTATTGATACGCAAACATTTGAATCGATAGAAAGCAAATTACAGGCGCGATCGCTCAGTACCAGACAACGCCACTCCTACTCGAGGTCTACCCCACGCCCCCTCGCGAATCACGTGACCCAAACCAACCAATCGCTAATTTTCGTTGCATTCTGCGTTGCATTCAGCGTTGCATCTGAAGAGGCCCGATTTTCTGGGTTACCCTCGCTAAGATCACTTTCAGTGATAATGCGAAATGTTTCATAGCTGTAAAATATCAAACAAAAATTATCAATTGATCATGTTGATCATTCTGACAGTGTTGGCGTAACGATGGGAAAACATTAAGCGCATCCTTTTGTATCAAACATCGTTAAATAAAAATGCAACGTTAGAAAATAAAAATTCTTTTAATGCAAATTGAATTAATTAACACAAATGAGATACAAATCGATCAATGGATAAGATGTTCTACCAACATCTTTTCACAGCCGTTGTACGCGTGCCACGATTCGAAGAATCGCAGAAGAGGAAATTTGCCTCATACATATGGAGATTTCGCCGCGGTAAAATTTCACGAACACTTTGAGGGAAGCGTGCGATTGAGAAGAGACCAAAGATGTGTATCAAGAGCGGCAACGCTGATCGAATCCCCTACAAACGTAAGATTGGCCGATAAACCGCGAACGCGCAACTCTTCTTTATTCGTTTAGAGAGCTCGCCGATGAATCCTCGCTTTGTTCCCAACATCGAGCACGCGCTCGTTTTATTTATCAATAGCAGCACGCTCTCGGCTCGAGAAGAGACACACGAAGCCCCCCGGATTTCACATTCGCGTCTCTGCGAAATTGCTTTCGAACGCACAGCTCTCTAATTTCTCCTCCGACCGACTCCGATATTTTCTGGCGTCGGTTCAACTCCGTCAGAGAGCCCGCGTTCCCGATGGGAATCAAACCGCGATCGACAGAGATCAGGAACCAAAGGAACGTACTTCAAGGTCGTGAAAATTGTCCCCCCTTCCCCCAACCACGACGAGATACGAGCTTTGCCGCGAGGAATAAACAGGAGTTGCGATTGCGCGACTCGTACCGAATAAATTTCTCCGCGAGCCAAAATTCGCAGGATCGAACGGGTGAACTGCATTTTGATAGATTTGATAGTAGATTCGCGTTCGACGCATGAAGAAATGGAAGTCGGAGCTGGAAAGTTGGAGACCACACGCTCGGATGGAAGAAGCTTCGTTCGAAAAGCGAAACGCTTACCTCGATTGCTTCGCTGGAGTCGTTCACTTATCCCGCGTCTGTTTACGAGGAAGCTCCGCGAACATTGAGCGAAGGGACAAAATGTAGAGCAATGTTTCTAAACTGATAATTTGGGACAATTGATCCACGCGGTCTCATTTCGAAGCGCAGAGCTTCCACTTCGAGTCGCGAGTTCGTTTTTCTCAAGGATGATTTTATATCGTACAACGAATGAGGAATTTTCTCTGAGAAAATTGTCAAAATTCGAACGTCTGTAGAAATGTCAAAAATTGTTTCTCGTAATTGAATCCACCATGGTTTTTTGAAGATTGAACCGTCTTGCAAAGTTGAAGTCGTTTGAAATTATCGACAATTTTCCACTATCATCGACACAGTTATGTGTCTTCACTGTGTGTGTTTGGTTCACTATGACGTCGACTTTTAAGAACACCCATGTAGTTTCAACGCGAATTCCACAGCGCGGACCATCGCCAGCGAGGAACAACGCTATATTCGAATTACACGTACGTACGTACGTAGGTACATACGTTCGCGTGTCTCTCGACACGCGAGCACTCCGACAAAACTGTGACAGCAAACTCCTGTGTAATTCTAACGCTCGGAAACACGTCGATCCAGCCACACCGCCGAAACTTAACCCATCGTCGTGTTACCGAACTTTTTCGATCGATAGCGCGACCACCGTGTGGTCTTCGGGAAAAAATAAAGAAAGCTCGCCGACCTAACCTAAACCCCGCGAAACGTGCTTCCTCCCGACGATTAATCCACACTCCGAGTCTCGGCACAGGTCGGCCGCGTTGAACTCGAAAGGGCACACGAAACGACCCGGGGTGCTCGAGTCGCGAGAGAACGCCTTTTGACCCGCGGACCGTGCGTCCGTTCAAAGCGGGATCGCGTGTCGAAATCTCGGCAACGAGAGAAGCGCTGGCTGCTCTTTAACGGCCTGTGTGTTTGCCTATTTGGCCGGGAGGAACGGCTATGCTCCCGAGAAACAGAGAAAATCGGGCATCCGAGGATCCGGGGCAATTTTTCCCTTCTTTGCTGGATATTTGTCGAGGACGCGGCGGACAAGCGCGCGAATGCCATCGAACGATTCGAGAGAGACACCAATACAGAGAGAGAGAGAGGATGTACGCGATCAAAGGCGGACAGTTATTTATAGCGAACGAGGCCGAAGCCCTTGAAAAATGTAAGGGAGTCGAGTTCTCATTGACTTTACGATGGGCCACAACCCTCTGGATTCGTTGCCAGCGCCCGGATAAAGGCGGCCTGCTAGCAGCTCTTGCCATTCGGCAAACACCGACCGGAAGGAAAGGCCAGAGGAAGAAGGAAACGCGACTCGATGCCCTCCGCCCTGGCCCCGACAGCACCCCGAGCACTTTCTTAAATTAGTTAGAACGCGCGCACGCCTCTCGCCTCTTTCTCTTTCTTTATTACCAGGGGATCCTGTCCGCTCGATTTCGCCCTACCCCCGTTTCCTCTCTCCCTCTTTCCTCCCGCGCAACACACGTCTATCGAGATTCCATTTGCCAGCCAGTCCCCGTCTCGAACCAGTTCCTCTATTCGGCTCCTCTTTGAAGACTTGATTTTCCGCAAGCGTATTATACGAACGCGCGTTGGAAATATTTGTACCGATATAATGTTCTTTTTCTTTTATTTCAACTTTGGAAACCTCGTTCGAGGCTTTGTTGCAGCTATAGAAGAAACTGCACGACTTGTATCCCAGTACGATTCGTCTCGCTGAAAGGCCCAGAAGCAACTGTTGAAATGAAGACGACTTTTTCGCCATAAAATTTTATTGATACGCAAACATTTGAATCGATGCGAAACAAATTACAAACAACGCCACTCCTACTCGCGGTTTACGCCACGCCCTCTCGCCAGTCACGTGACCCAAATCAACCAATCGCTAATTTTCGTTGCATTAGCGTTTCGTTGCACTTGAAGAGGCCCGATTTTCTGGGTTACCGCTGCTAAGATCACTTTCAGTGATAATAAAGATAGAAATTTTACACGTTTAGAGTATTTAATAATTATTCATTATTAAGGCGTTAATTAACTTTCCAATTAATTAAGAACCACCGATAACTAAGATATAAAATTTGTAACAAGAAAAAAATTTATAACATAGGAAAGAACACGAGCTTCAATTCATATATATATTTATAATCATTCGAGTCTCCAATTTTTTTAGCATTTTCAGAGACTCGAATTTTTGGATTTTTGGGTAAAATGTATAAATAGAAGATTGTGCTCTTTACTACATTATAAATTTACTCGTTTCAACAAATATAATTTCAATGGAAAATTACAAATTGAGTGATCATTTCGATCACTTTGATAGTTCCAGCGTTAACAACAAGTAGTACAAATCGTAGAAAACGCGGAGTATAATAGTACAGCGAGCAGACAAATCCAGAACGAAACGACAGCTTGGTAAGAGTTGGCAAGTTTCTTCAAAACAAAGATCCGTGCCGCGTTTAATTAATTTTTTGTCATTTCGAGGATTTGCCAAGTTTCTGCATAACTCGACTCGATTGTTCCTCTGCATTGGCACTGCCTGCCGCGTTAAATCGCCGCGATTTCAGCGCTAAGAGACGACAAAAGGGCAGAGAGATGCAAACAGCAAATAGAGGAACGAAAACTACGAGCCTTTTCCCTCGAAACGACGCGTCGAATGGCCGCTTTACGATCCGAGGATGGTGGTAAATCGTAATCGAAGCCATAATATAATCGAACCCACTCGGATTTCCCGTTTCTGCGGTCGTTTTGCGGTCACTATCTATCGTTCTTCTTCTTATCTCTGCTCCGTCGTTGTCGGCGGAAGGCATAAAGGATGGAAGTTTAGCCCGATCGTTCTCCCATAAGCGCGGAGGATGGGCGGGGAGGGGGGCACTTTGCCCGCGAAAGAAGTAAATTCGGATTTATAATTGAAAAAGTATGCAAGCCGGAAGATCGCGGACCACCCGCCGATCCGGAAATTCAAAAAGTTGCGAAACTCGGCGAAATTGCGCGCTTTTCTTAAGCGCGTCGTTTAATTTACTTTTACTTCGTTTGCGCGGCCCAGCCGTGGAACGAATTGTTTCTCCGCGAACTACACCGCTGAATTACATTCCAGCCTTCGCCGTGTTCCCCATATGATTAAATTTATTCCCGCGCGAGCGCGCAACGTCCGCTGTAATCTGACCAAGTATTTTCGTGGAAATTGTTGGGCGGGGAAAAAAAAGAAAAAAAAAAAAGATCGTAACGATAGCACGTGCCGATATCGATGTTCGATTTCAGCGTGGCTCGTTTGCGAAATGCTGAATTTATCCGCCTCGCCGTTTCGATACTCTTAACGCCACAACTACCGACGCGTGAAGCATAAAATTTCCATCAGACAGACGTTAGTCTTTTATAACACAGAGTGGTGAAACCACAAAAGTTTTTCTTTTCTTTTTTTTTTTTTTTTGATAAAACAAACGATAAGAAGAAGCTAATTTTAGTAATTAAATTTATTAATTAAATTTAAAGGTGATTTCTTTCATTGTGCTTTCGTCTAGAATAATTTTTAGGAAACTGGTCAGTCTGACAGCTTTGGTAGTTGCAGCGTTAACGAAAATAACGCGCAAGACAGAAAATTGAAAATTCCTCCGAAGCCGGCTGGGAATCGAGGCGAATGCGTTAAACCTGGGTATCCAGGTCTCTCGCACAAAAGCAACGTCCACAGGAGGTGAAAACCGAGAATTCTCCAGATGTTATCGCGAGCCACACGGTTGAAGGGACATTTTTATCCGAATCCACGCTTCCCGTGGAAGTGGAAGGACTGCCCCGATCGGGCTCTAACATTCATAATCCGGCGATTCAGCAACTGCGGAACTGCGTGACCAGTGTACAATGCGCCGGATCGAGAATTCACGTTTCACCAAACAAAAATCAACTTTCTCGTTTTGATATTTTTTATTAATTTATACTGACTTTTAAACGTCCGCCAACCTTGGAAATGAAAAAATATAACAAGAGTTTTAGTTGAAACAAGCGCACAGAGTCGGACATTTTCAAAATCTCGATTCTCGTCGACTAATTTGGTTCTTCTACTTTGAAATGTTTTGACACAACTGTGATTAAAAGATGGTTTTTCTTGATGAAAAATCATACCTCGTCATATGGACAATTTACAGTACGCGATATGTAATACTTTTAAAAAAATATTGAGGAATATACGATGAAAATTAAAAAAAAATTAATTTCCATCCTTGAGCAATATCTTTCGAGTCTCACAAGTAGGAATCTTTTCAGCGAAATTTCTTCTATATAATAACGTGAGAAGCCTATCCATCCTCGTCTGACGCAATGCTGGCCCCGTTGCAGCGTAAGAACCCGTGAACCCTCGGCAAATTGCTGCTCCAGCTACAAACGGTCAATCACCAAGGCAGTTGTTAACTCGTAATTTTCACCCCTTAGCTCTGGATTCATCGTGACAGCCATTTTGCAACTATGTACTTGCTCCTCCTGCTTGCCACGATATCCATAAGACCTTGTCTTATCACCCTAATCACTGTAGGAACGTTTCTTGCGAACACTGAACGATTTAGTTTAGCGCTCGGACTAGTCGAGTTTGACTTAACAGGTGTTCAATAATGAGACTTTAACTGCAGCAAGTCATACAGGAGTTTTCCGGTTAATTCCATTTCGATATTCACTTTGAAATAATTTAACAATTCACCGTGTTATTGCTCCATTGTTGTTTGACAATTTAATTCTTTTAATTTAACAATTTGCCATCAAAAATTAAATACTGTTTGTTAAACGCTATCTTTCTTCCCCGTCAAAAATTTAAAATTAAGATCGTCGTTCACACGTGGGTCTGTCACCCAGATACGGGTAACGCGGCGATCAACATGTTAACGAGGTTGCAGCCCTCTCGACCCGCCGCGGGTTCAGCCAAGGAGGAATAATTCCCCAGCGATTTATCACCGCGTTATTACGATACGCGCGTCTGCACGGGCCGTTAAATAAATCTCGGCCAGTCGTCGGGACATCGGGTCAGTCGTCGTCGATTTACTAACGAAGCCCATTCATAAAAAGCGGGGGACTACATTTAATTACGGAAACTTTGCGATATTCAAATCGACCGCGTGCCGTCGCCAACTTCCAATTGGGCTTGCCGAAAAACTTTTTCTTTTTTGCCGTCACCTTTCGTCCGCCAATTCCCGGACGCTGTGTTTCCCCCGTTTTCGAGGTCGCTGGCCACCCTAATTGATCCGCGTATTCAAGGTTTCGTTCCCGTTGCCAAGCGAGGCTCTCACGATTTTTCTCTGTCGGAGAAAAATCAGTGGAACAGAGCCGATAGTCGAGGCCCCGTGTTGCGTCGAAGGTTGCTTGATTAATCGTTGCCACTCGGACAAATGGAGGGCGGCGCTGTCTTTGCTCATAACCTCATCGTCGTCTGCCGCGGGTTCAATTTCTCACGTCGACCTGCTTATGGTGGCTATTTATCCGGGAGTTCATTGTTCAAATATTAATATTGTGTCAACCCCTTAAGTACGGTTAATTACATCGCGCGCGTTGTCAAGCAGCTTCCTCCTCCTCGGTGCCTCTCATCATCCACGTCTTTTCAACCCACCTCGAGACGGACACTCAGGCTAGGTTCCTAGAATACTCTACCCTGCCAGAAGTTCCAGATGCCATGGCATTCTTCTATCTAAGGGACCTCTGTCTTACCCTGAGAGGCAGAGTCAGCACCTGGAACGTTTCTTTAAGGGTAAGATCGCTGGAACCAAAAAGTCAGGTAGACACATTTGCTCCTATAAAAGGTCAGTCTCCTAGCACATACGTTCTACCATAAACCATTCAGTCAGTCAGTTCGAGTCTAGACATCTCGTATCCATCTCCCAGACTCACGTAACAATTGTACACACTCTAAAAGTAAAATATACGTCTTAAAAAACCTACAATCTGCATTCTTAATATCTCTCCGACGGCTGTGAAAGGCCAAACGAGAGAACCTCAGCGAAGCAGGCAGCTTCATTCCTCAAAGATCACCGTCGCGCTGAGACAACGTCAGTTTTTGCATTCGTTGTATAATATAATGTAACGGAGATCGTCTTCTTGACGAGTGTGCAATAACTGAACCAACAACGATGAAAAATTGTCGATAATTTGCAGAAAGAACCTGATCTTTTTCTCAATTAGATTCAACATAGATCTCGAAGACTGAAAGCTCCTCTTTGCAACGAGCATCTTAAAACCGTACGATTTTCTCGTTCAATTTTGATTAAACGACGAAACGTTGGAATTCCTTGAATTTTGTTGTCGTTTGATCTTAATTAATTAATGTTCAAAGTTCTATAAAAAAGAAAAAAAAATCGTATAGCAAGCTCTAAGAGCATTCAAAATAATTTCTCAACGCTCATTTTTCACTACGTGAAAATCACCTTTGAAAACTAAATCAAAGTAAAGGCTCTTTCCTTAAAATTAAGATCGAATGGATGGTGGATTGTTGCACGATTTTCTTTTAAACAAAGTTTAAACTACTACTTTCCATCGTTGTTGGTTCAGTTATACTCTTTTACTGCATACGATTGTTATTTTAATAACACATTCTGGGCTTTAGTGAAGTGATTTCATTATAAAATCCTCTAGGTTCACCTTAATTGAACACGATAATCCATTTACTTTCTAGTTCAATCGTTAACTTAAAATATCCATTAATTTCCATCTTCATTGGAGCCTGATTTTGGATTTCAATATTTGATACATACGTGCATCATTTTAACTATTATTGATAATCAATTATCGCAGCAGGATCCTTTTTTCGTAATTAATAAGTATAAAAAAGAAAACCAAACCTAACCTTTTAATTTCTCCGTACCAGTATAAAAGTAATTAGATTTTCATTGACTAATAATGACATATTCTGACGATAATATATAAAATATCTTCGATATATAGGGTGACCACTGAAAAAAAGGGTTTGAAAAAGTCATAACTTGTTCATTTTCAATCTTCTTTATTTTCTTTTTTTTTGTTATTGTAGAAAAAGGTACTAAAAAAAATCACTAATTATATTTCCAAATAAAATGATAAAAAATTTAAAAAAACACTTGTTTGTAAAAGTTATTTTTTTTCTAGATCATTCAGTCTTTCAGTGACCACCCTATACGACGTCAAAGGCATTAGAGGGAGATCGGCGAATGAAAATTAAACATTTGCGCAACCGTTTGTTCCCTCCGCTTCCTTATTTAACATCTCGCGCAAGCGGGTATCATGCAAACGCTCGATAAATTCGTCGAAACTCCAATTGCGCTGCCTTGCTCCGCTCGGCAGACGCCGCCGTAAAAAGACACGACATTGTTGTACCAGCGCTAACGCAACAACCAACGTCCAACGAAACGCTTCCTCTGTTACCCGGTCGGCACACTCGGGCGCACGTTATGCAAACATCCCAGCAGCAGAGGCTCGCCCGAACATCCGTGTTTTCCCGCGAATTGCACGGCGCTATGCAAATTCGCGGGGCGAGCAAAAGGGTACCGCCACGCGACCGCCTGCGTCGTGCGCAGCGATGCCGAATCGCACCGAAAAAAGCCGTAGCGAGAAAAAGAGGAAGAGCGGGAGAAAAAAGGAGAGAGAAACGGTTCCCGGAGGCGTTTAGCGGACGCTGGAAAAAGGGGGGGAGGAAAAGGTGACCGGAGGAACGAGGCCGAGGGACGAATTTCTGCTTCGCGCAGCGCCCACACGCCCGGCCCGTTTGAATTTAAATGGCCCCTTTCAAACAACGTTACTTACGTTCCGCATCTACCGGCCCGATGCTCGTTAAACGCGTAACGAGTTAACCGCGGACACGAAATACTTTCGCGGTCAAGCGTGCGTCCAACGATGGGATCCCAATGGGACGCGAACCACCCTCCTCTCCCCGTTGAACGAGTTGTTTTCTCTCGCCTATGGGAATTAGACATGGGTGTCTGGCCAACCAATCAACGATGGATTTAGCTGTTTCTCTGCGCGCGCGAATTTTGGGGAAACGACGGGCAACGATGGGCAACGATCGAACGATCGATACACGAGCACTTATCGCACGTAAGCGAGAACGTTCGACATTTTTCGTGAAATATCCGGTGACCGGATATACAGCATTTGCGGTTGAACGATTGCGCCGTGTTTGCGTGTTTCTATTGTTTCAATGTTCGTGTTGACGGACACAACGCGAATATAGAAACGACGGTCTCGTAATTATCGAGTTACACGCGTGCCATATTTGTCACCGCGACGAGCTTTACGTCGAATTTGCATGAAACTGCGATCGTTTCTTCGAAATTCTGTTTGAAATCGATTTTTGCGCCGTGCTTCGACACTCGACGCTTTGACAAATAACCGCAAGGAACAAAGAATCGAGGGTGTTTGTTGCGTTTATGCGATCGCATAATGGTCGCTCCGTCGGTTTTCGAATTTGCGAAAAATCATCGAGTGCCCTCGTTTTCGGAAATAAATTGCCGATGTTGAGAAAGAAAACCAACGAGCCACTAGATTCGTCGACCGGGGTTCCCCATTCATCGTTCGCCAAAGTACACTTCCATTCATTGTCAGAAGTTTCGAGTACCCCTCGCTTTTTTGGACGAAACAAATATCTTTCAATACGCTTTTCTGGCAAATAACAATATTATGCGATTGTGATTGTTATTTATATAACATTATATAAATATGTAAAATAATTTCATTTCACATATAGATAGGTTATAGTTGCCAAATATCAATTTTCAGCTTTTCTTGAATTAGGGGTATATTGTATTGTAATGTTTCTAGATATCAATCATATCTAAGATGTAATGATTTCTTTTTTTTTAAGTGGACCAGTTTACCTGATTACAAATTTCAATTCCGTTTCGATATTTTAAAATGTAATATCATAAGTGAGATTGCAGAAAAGAAAGATGAAAATTAGAACTAACGATGACAGAATCGCTCAAATCACGAGCTACCAAAAAAAAGAAACAAACTTTCGAACGACAGCGTAAGCATTTCCAGATGGAGGCATCTTTCTCAAAAAAAAAAAAAAGAAAAGAAAAAAAAAGAGAAACTCGTTCGAGCCAAAATGCATTTCCAGAGTCAAGAAGACGGATCTACCTCGACGAAAGCTCGGTTGAAAACGGTGGGGGAAGGAACAGCGAGGACAACGCGAGCAACCAGGATAAAGGGCAGAAAAAGGCGGAAAGTCGAGGCCAGGGGAAATGCGTATTGCCGTCTTGTATCGCAAACGGGCGAAATGAACGAGCATCGACGCCGCCGAAGGAAAAGAGCGGAGCGAACTGTGTGTAAGCGGTACAATACAGAAACTCGCTCCAGACTGTACGTGCCTAATGGACCAGGTAGAGAACCGTCGCGCAATTTCTCCTCGTACCTTTTCGTCCCCTCTCCCCCTACCCCTCACATTTTTTCTTTTTCCCACTTTCCTTTACCTCTCTGGTCGCCTTGTGCGTTTCACCGCCGTGGTGACCCCACTCGCAGCGACGCCAGTCCGTTTTCCTTCTGCGCAACATCCCAGGAGCAACATCCAGAGGGAGGCGAGATTCCTTCGACTTTTCCGTAAGAAACGTCAGGGGATGAAGGAAGACGCCCCTCGACGACGTTACGAGGAACGCTCCCCTTGGCTCGAACGCTGTTCATAAATACAGCGGCGAGTAAATATCGAAGCAGATATTGAAACTTTATTTCACGCGCATCCAGACTCTCTGCACTTTTTTATCTCGTCAACACCTCCGGCTGCTCCCCTCCTCGTACACACGTACCTTCGCGCTCTGCGATCACTGCTGGTCGTAAATATCGTTTTACATCTTGGAGCAGAGGCGGTGAATTTCTTCTCCGGCGCGGATCGCACGAGCTGCTCGCTCGTATTGTTAGTCTGCCGGTCCCCCCACCGTGAAAGTTAATTTTCACTCTGTTTATTCAGTCGCGGCGAGCCGTACAAACTATTTTCCTTATCTTTCTTTCTTTAATTTTAGCAGCCACACTAAAGAAAACAATTTTCACGTATATATATCTGATATCGTAGCTGCGACACTGTCGACGTAGTGGGGAGATCGATGCAGTGGAGGGGATAGCGCCGGCGATCAGGGAAGTGGGGGCAAGGGCCGCCAGTTAGCCACCTCTGCGTTGAAGAATCAAACCTCTCGCAGTCTCCGTTGTAGAAATTAAAAACAAGATAAAGGGCAAGGTGAGGAATACAAATTAACAACTAATAAATCCAGTCAAACTTTTTAGAATTCAATTAACTCTGTTTTCGACTCAACTTTGTTCCATTGCTCGATCGATTCTGTTTTCTTTTTTTCCTTTTTTTCAAAAGGAAAATGTCTAACGTCGCGCTTCTCCCACCATATTCATACTTTTCCTCTTTTCGTGCATTTCTTCGCTCAAAGGCAAACGCTACAAGGCCACCTGATGTAATTAAACGCGCTACAACTAAAAGTTACGACTTGAACCTACGATGCTGCACTATTTTTATTGTTTTTGTTTAGCAGAACGTGACGGATACGTTCGGTGGTCTTTTCGGGGAAACGTGCTTCCAGACAGAGACAGGTCGACGCGAGGCTGGTAATCCACGGTTGATAAGTTTAGCTGGATAATCGCACGAGGCGAAAGTCTCGAATCGCTCTGGGAGAAAGTTGTTGGTCGGGTTTAACCGGAATCGCCGTCAAACGATCCCCGATGTCCGACGCTAGGATTGCTTGCAAGCCGCTAGTTGTTTTCGAAGACTGGGAACGTCGCTCGGGGATCACCGTGACCGGAGGTCACGCGAGCTACACGCCCACGCTCGTTTCCCCTTTCTGCAGTCTGTGTTACTTTCGCTGCACGGCGTGAGCTACCCTGCAACTGTTGCAGGATCTCTGGCTAAGCCAGCATCGCCAACATCCCCTCCCAACCGCTTTTCACGAAACGTCGAAATTCCATCGACCTTCGACGCGCTTGTTTCTGGCTTTTCCGTTGCTCGAAAGGCGACGGACGAGGCTTTGTGGCCAAAGCGATACAAGTGGTATTTCCTCTCGTCGAGGGACAGACGAAAATCGGTATCCACTCTTAATCGATTCGACGAGCTGTCTCGCCAACAACTTTCACTCGTGTTTCTATCGATTTTTGCGAAGAAGCGCTTTTTCAATGCGATGTCCCAGGAAAAGAAAGAATAAAATTTTTGAGTCTTCGATGGTAATCGAGTTTGATGATCGATACTCAAATTTAGCTAATTCTGGCCTGACTCGGGAAAAAATAACGAACAGAAAGTTACTCTAGGCGGGAACATGTAGAATATAATTTTTCCATTTATGACGCTTCGTTTTCGAGAAAGTTCAATTTGAAAATTTCAGTATAATTCAAGTCTACACGCTAAAATGTCTTACTCTCTATTTGCACACTCTATTTTCGACTGTTATAATAATTGAAAAAAATATTCAACGCCTTCTGCTTCAATTTAGACATCTGAATCTTAACTAATATTGACAGAGAAAATATTCATTCGCGTGAGTTAAATAAAATTCAACCCATCGAACTTTTATTTCTCATGCAATTTAAAATCTGTTGCATATTCAACTGAGGTAAATAACGTGCATCAAAAGAGAAAAAAGATTCAAAATGGATCTGAGACTTTGCAATCAATTGCGGAACTCAGTGCTAAATTATTTAACATTGCGGATGCGTGCTAACAGCGACTTTATGGTTCGGCATTAGGTTTCATTAATATTTCATTCATCACAGTTGTAGTATTATTTAGACTCAGTGTGAGTCTAAATAACATTAACGTTATTCGAAATATAAACGTTACATCCACGCATCCAGAACCATAAAGTCGCTGTTAGAACGCACGTGTTTGTAGCGTTAAATGATTAAGAAACCTTTTTGTCATTTTACAAAAGAACTATTAGATTATGACCTATGGTTCCTTGGAAAAGGAACTTTATCTTCGTGATGAGTAGTAAAATAAAAAATTTTTTGACCTTGAAATTCAAGATTCTTTACATGTATTTCCATCAAATCTATGATAGCTATGAACGTACTTTTCTTACCACTCGAAAATTAAAATATGTAGTTACGTACAACGACATACTTTCACTTATTCCAAGATGGTCAGATTCACCATCCAAAGTATGGGCATACATTTCATCACAATCATCCCGTATTTTATACATTATGCGCGACACAATCAACGAAATCTAACTGTTTGTAAACGGGCATCTCCCGCCGGTTATTTATTCTGCAAATTTTCCAAATATTTGACGTGTTTGATCTCGGTATTATTAATATCATATTCCGTTAAACAGTTGTCGAGCATAAGTTATTCACGCGGCCCCGATTGTCCGCTTGTTATCAATAAATTATGATCGACGATTATTCGCGTGCATAATTTCACGGCAAACACCGGTTTCTTTTTCATCGTGGCCCACATACACACGTACGTATAATTCCTCGCGGCGTCGCTACGAATCCGTGGTTGCGTCCTATTTATTAACCACGATTCTTCTGCCCCAATTGTCGATCCAATATCGCATTTTACACATTTTCGGACAAGCATAAACATTCATAAAATGTATAACTTCCTCTCCCGCGATCGGGAAACGCGGCGCCCGGCCGTAAATTCCGTTTAGATTCGGCTCGTTGCCTCTCGCTATAAATAAAATCCTGCCGACGATTCGAAATTCGACGATCGCGCGGCTCGAACAACAAGGCGTCTTCGCGTTCCTTCGTGAAACCGTCCCGAAAGCGATACACGCGGCGATCCGACGACGAGCGTTTCGCGATCGAAATTGCGTTCTAAAATATTCACCGACGAGCGTGCACGTTTTCAAATAATTTGGCTCCCCGTGATCCTCTGCGGCGCACGTGGCGACGACGTTAATATTTAAAGACGCCGCTATGGCACGATAGCGTCTATGGGTCAATCACTGCGTTGCAGCGATTCGCCGTCGTGGGTGCACTCGCGTTAATATTCGGGCACTGAATATTTAAACCGCTGCAATTTCGTAAAATCGTAGCAATGAAAAGTGGACTCGTTTTCATAAAGCTCGAAGCCTCTACTTTCAAAATTTGCCATTCGTTTTATTCTAAGATGTTTCCACAGTGTTCAGACAGCAGGCGAATATTACAAATTGTAAAAATCTATGGTATTGTGTAAGTTTCGTATATAACTGTATTTTTATTATCACTGAAGTGAAAGTGATTTTAGCGGGGGTAAGTAAAGAAAATCGGGCCTCTTCAGGTGCAACGCTGATGCAACGAAAATTAGCGATTGGTTGATTTGGGTCACGTGATCCGTGAGGGAGCGTGGGGTTGGCGTTGTCTAGTACTGAGATTTGTTTTCTATCGATAAATTTGTAACATTTTTATTATATATTTTTTTTAATCTTTTTTTTTAGAAGTTTTTAAAACATAATGAAAAAATTATATTTGAACTTAAATTCATAAAATTAGTTTCTTTTTATATTTTGTGTTTTGTTAAAAAAAAAGTGGAAAGAAACTTTTGGCCCACCCTGTACAATTGTATATGTAATTTATATTTATATTTTGTATTGTATAATTAGTATGTAGAAACATTGACACATTTTTTTCATGACTGAATTTACAATGGATTTGAAGATCAAAACCTCCCCTAAAACTTGATGTACGATTCTTTCTTACCATTTTACTGAACTTTGAATCAGGCGAGAACGATTTTTTGAAACTTTCGTCCAAGTTATGCTTAATATTTTAACAAAATGGCGGAAAAAGATCGCACATCAAGATTTGAGGATTCTTCAAAATCATGATGGATTTAATGGTGAAAAAATTTGTTCGACATTTACACATCCCATGTGGCAATTCGTAACATTTTTCGAAAATAAAAGTGTCCTCGTTATTTCACCTGCTCTAAGTGACGTTATTTCACCTGCTCAGAATAGAATGCGTGATGCATTTTTGAAAGCAGAGATTTCAAACGAACCCGAGTTTATTGTTACGATTTTGTTTCGCGAAACTCACGGGCAGTTTAAATATTTAACGTCCGAACATATTAACGTGCGGCTGTGTGCAGAAAACGAGAAGAACACGTACTAACAAGGGAAATCCGGCAACTGGAAAATTTAAAAAAATTTGGAGCTTCGCAGAGGACTGTAGCTCGTATGACAACAGTAACGAAACAATTTCTTTTTCTTGAAAAACGATGAAAAATGGTCGCAGCGGTGTGACACTCCTCTGAAGAAATCCCGGCTTTTCATATCATTGCGGACATTCACGAAAGTATTTATACCTTTTTGTGAGTATATTACACGCATCTTTTACTATAGTCTTTGATATACATACGTTTCGTTTTTTCTGCACAAAACACTCCGACAAACACTCATTAATTTAATGAACAACAAGGACAAATTTGATCAAAGCCAAAGGGGATGAACGAGCGATCGTTCCTTTTTGTCGAAACGCGTCGTTCCTTTCGAACTTTCCGGATCAACACGTCGAATTTGCGCTTGTGATACTGTAGGCGCTTCAAAAAATTGCTCTTACGATTCTTTAGGCGCCTGTAGGCGCTCGTCCTACTTTGATCCGCTGACACGAGAGGCGCTTATAGGCGTCCGGGAAATTTTATCGATATATTGCCATAATTTCGACAAATCTCATTTGAACCAGACGTAAGTGAATGCTGATTCAGCAATTACATATTCTGTTAGTCATATATTATTTAAATATGTTTATTTTGCAGTTATTATTATTTTTTTTTTTAGATCCTTAAAATGAAAAATTGGGATAATAAAATGGTCAGAAAAGGTACATGCAAACATGACACAACAGATGATTCACGTTGCGTATAACCATATTTTGTAGATACGATGTAATTGTTTGATGACTTGGTACAATCACCGTACTACAAATAGAAAGAATAACTAACGCACTTTATTTTTAGAACGTGTAATAAACAAGACGTATGCAACAAAATATACATATTTTTACACAATGTAAATTGTATAACAAATTAACTTAACTACTCTCTATGCTCAAACTCTCTTTTTTAATTACTTGACAACGACTGTGTATTTATCTCCTCTATTGATGACTATTATATATATCCCTAACGATTATTTATAAATCTTCTTGACGATTGTTATAAAGAGCTTAATGTTAATGTTAAATTGTTATAAATAATATTGGTTTAATGTAGTGGAAGTCAGTGTTTCGATTATTTCAATATACTTTCGAAAAATTTCGCCGTTCTCGGTGTAGGTTACGACTGAATTCCTACCGTACGGCTCAAAGTCTGCCGTAGTCAAAGGGTTAATTCGCGGCGATTCTTCGTCGATCTGACGCGAAAGAAAAAAACCTCGGAAGATTCGGACAAACGGGGACGATCACGGTGTGCAAACCACCACGTTGAAGAATTTGCCGAGTGGACGCGACGCGACGCAATGCACGGGAAGAGAATGCCAATGGGAATTCGCGGCACGAGGTGTACCGTCACAGACCAGCCAGTTCCTCTTTATCACGATCCGGCGAGGAAAATCTGAAAAGTACACCGGTACATCCGAACCAAATATTTGAAGTGAGAAGGACTCGAAGGACGGTCGTCGGCCAGACATTAGACTTTCTAGGGGAGAAAGAAAAAGGATCGTGGCGCGTGGTTCGAACGGAGAATCGCGGCGCGCAAGTTTGGAGGTGGAGGGAGGAGGCCTCGGATGGAGAACGCGGTGTCCTGCCGGCGGCGATAAATAGCGGCGGCGTGTTATAACTTTTGAAAACGTAATACCGCTGGCTGACGTTTCCGCGATAAACGCCGTGCTCTCGCGATATATTTTTCCGGCCGCGCTACGCATGGATCACCGGGTGATTTACACCGCAGCCAGATACACCGGCCGCGACTAACTTCTGTCGCCAATTATCGGTTCGTCCCGACGAGCTCGTTGCTGCTGCAACCGCCGCGATCGGTGCTAAAGCCGATGTTTCAATCGATCAAGAATTTCCAATGTCTCTTTCAACGATACAAACCTCCTACTCAAATTATCTTCTCTGGAAATCTTTGGAGTCATGGCTGCAAAATATGAACTCCTATTTCTGATATTAAATATAGTGAAAAATAGATTGGTTTACCTTGTGATCGACCGGTGTCTACTTTGTAATTGAAACGACTAATTCTGCACAGAAACAACCGTTTCAGAATACACACATTAAACAACTTCTACTTGTCGCAAAACTGTGCTTCGAGTCAGTTCAAAGACGCGTATATTTTCACATCAGAAATGAGTATCTTTCAACAACTTTTTAATCGCGTTAATAAGGGGGGGGCAAAGTACAATTTTTGGGGGGTCCTACTGTACAGAGTACCTAGCAAGTCACGATGTACGTAACAAAAACGCCACCATCCTCACGGAGGTCGTTCGCGCGATATTTTTCTGCGGAAAAAGGAAAGGAGGATCAACCTGGTAGACGCATCGACAGTGGAATTCTAATCTCTGGCGAAACTCGGGGCCGCGCGTGAATCCTCGGGGTTCGAGCGCGGCGTTTTATCTTCCCTGGCGTGGTAATTTCGCGAAACGCATAAATTTCCGGGCCTCTCGTCACCGCGGCGGTGTATCGGAAGTCAGCCGGACGTGTCCTCGTTTCCGAGATAAATAAGAAGTCTACGAACGAGCGACGCTCCTCGAGAGACGGGGAAGCCTGGGAACAGGCAAAGAGGGAAACTGGATCGCGAGGCGACGTGTTTTCCTTTTTCTTCCTCCCCTTTTCTCCGGTAGGAAGACGGCGACGCGTTTGATAGGATGAAAGGGGAAAGAGAAGTCCAAGATCGCGGGAATTAAGCGACGAAGTTAAAAGGTGGAAACGATCGTGAAAAGAGGAGAAAGGGGGGGAAACTGGCGCGAGGGGGGAGGTGGCCGGGTGCCACGGAGTATTAAGCGAACGGCATTCGCGCGCGCCTGAGGAACTTTCACAAAGCGTTTTCGAAGTAGTTGCGCGATACTTTGGCACCGGCTGAAGAGAGACGCCGCTGCCGTGGCGTTGCCGAAGAAAGAAAAAGGAACTCGTGGGAAATAACGGCCGGCCCCGTGTCCTTACGCTTACCGTTCGGAGGCCGTTCCTTCTTATCATTGTTCGTAGCCAACTTGCCGAGCGAAATCTTTCAACTTCTCACGATGCTCGACCTTCTCCGCGCGAACGACTTGCCTCAACTGGGTCGCGTACTCTTCTGTTTTCTCTCGATCAACCGCGGATCTTTTTCTTAGTGTGGAATTTCCTATGAGCGTCGGACGCACGCGTGATCTAAATGATCAACGAGTACCGAGCACTTATTAACTTGACAACTAATGAAGAATGTGATGATATAAATTATAACACTGAAATGCGATCGAGGACACGTACGTTTTTTAATTCAAAGAGTCTCCGAATTAACAATTTATAGTTTTCGATTTGGACGATCCCTAGAATTATTAAAGTGTTCGCTGAAACTTTAACTTTATTAAAAATAAGTGACTGTGACATTCTTATTACGTTAGACTGTAATAATTATAATTAATTAGTTAGACTATAATAATTTCAATTAGTACACCGTAGTATTTCAATTCTACTATTTTATTTGCTGTTTTGTCACTTTCTATTAATTTTTGTTTTTCTTTCTAGTATATCCATGCATCTTACTTATACATGTGTTCTATTTCTCCCTGCTTTGACGAATGAAAAATAAGTATTTGACTCAAAAGAAAATAAATAAGTATTACCAGAGGTTCGAAATCGTTCGACTTCCATCTTGCAGATTAAATTCCTCCTGGCTGGACAGAGTTTAAGTACTTTGCTCGATCGATTTGAATCGTCAAAACGTGGGTGGCCATTTGAATTCCTTCCTCCGAGAGGATCGCAAAGTTTGACAGTGACGAAGGTCAACGCGACGTTCGACACGACATCACGAACGCGATTAACGTCGACCATCTTCGATTATCCAACTCGTGCGCGTCCCACCTCTTTTCTCCGCGAACGTCGCTGATCGAAATAAACCCGGCGAATCGCTGGTGAAAAACGTTCAGATAAAGAGAGAGAGAGAGAGAGAGAGAGAGAGAGAGAGAAAAAGCTGCCAGCTATTCAGCAAATTTATCAGGCTACTCTTTCTCGTTGGTTGCTCCCCTGGTTCTCCAACCAGGCTTCATAAATTTCCAGCGCCCGCAAAAGACTGTAATTTTCCTCGAGATTCAGTAGATGTCAATGTGTCACGTTCATTACGTGAAAAACGCCTGGTTGAAAACGGCTGGCCCAAAAACTACTTTCCGACAAAAGCTCCGGGAAACAACTCTGTTCGTTCGAAAAATAAAAAAAGAGAAAAGAATGAAATACAAAATGTCCTCCGCGATCGCTGATACTGCTCTAGCGTCGCAAGGATAGATAAAAAACTGCACGATTTGTACCCCAGTACGATTCGTCTCTCTGAAAGGCCCAGAAGCAACTGTTCTGAAGTAGAAATGAAGACGACTTTTTTGCCATAAAATTTTATCGATATGCAAACATTTGAATCCATACAAAACAGATCGCTCCATCGTCAGTACCAGACAACGCCACTCCTACTTGAAGTCTACCCCACGCCCCCTCGCGAATCACGTGACCCAAATCAACCAATCGCTAATTTTCGTTGCATCAACGTTGCACCTGAAGAGGCCCGATTTTCTTCACTTTCAGTGATAATAAAAATACAATGTAATATTCGCCTACTGTCTGAACACTGTGGAAACATCTTAGAATAAAATGAATGGCGAATTTTGAAAGTGGAGGCTTCGAGCTTTATGAAAACGAGCCCATTTTTCATTGCTACGATTTTACGAAATTGCAACAGTTTAAATATTCAGTGTAACAGTTTAAATATTAACGCTAATATTAAACCTAACCTAAACCGCTAAAATCACTTTCAGTGATAAAAAAGAACGAAGGGAGAGAGAACGCGATGTTATCACATCACGTCATATTTCGTGTGTTTCCAGCGTTAAGCAAGCGTTCCCTTTACCTCGCGAGAGGACATACTTTGGCGCGGATACCGAAAACTCGGTTGCCTGGAAAATCCGGGGCAGGTAATGGCGGGACCAATACGGATAGAGTGGCTCAATAAATCGTTTCGCGATCGGAGAGGAGCAACGTCGTCTATGACGAGCAGAGTCGGAGGGGTCTTGTTTCCCTTGCCGGCGGCTATCACGGAGAGCGCGTCGTGCCAGGGATAGACAATGATAAGAAAGAATGGCCTTGGGTAAGCGCGAGGACACACCGGGGCCGTAAATTCCCTCGGCGAATCGCCTTCTCTATCTTCCCTGCCTCCAGTTTCTTCCATTCTCTCCACCCTGGTAAATCGTTTCGTTCCATTCGCCTGCCGACGACGACGTCTTTTCCATCGACTCGGATGCGGATTTAATTGCGACGCGAGGATCGCGAATCGTCACCCCCTCCCCTCCCCTCCCCTCTTCGTCTGTCTCGTTATTTCCAATAGAAATCTGTTTCAATTTCGCTATTCTCTATTCGCTGGTTAAGCTTCTGTTTCCGTGCAAACGTTCCCAATTCCCCCCCTTCCAAATAGTTGCACTCGATAATTTATCGGTCCGTTTATGGAACATTTCGCGTTCGGCGACAAATGGGATGGCTGCAGTCGCTCTACAGTGGAGTGCCCAGTAGTCAGAGTCAATATTAAATCGGCTTGCAAGAGGACCAACTCCTCCGTTGTCGCGAATAAAGAGGTCTCGCAGATCATTCGATCTATTGTAAATAATTTATTGATTCAATTAACTAGCCATCGTGTACAAGCGTGTACCGTGTGTGAGTATCAGATAATCATGAATGAAATGCGAATAAAATCGACGATTGAACGCACGTCACGCGTGAAGACAGAGTTTGTAAAAAATTGATTCTTATTAATCTGTGGATTTGAATGATAGTGACTAGTAACTTTTTGACTGTCAGATTACAATATGTCAGAATGTGTTTTTTTTTATGAAATTTTTACGAGATATATATATTTATATATAAATATATTAAATCTCAAATTAAATCTAAATAAGCTAAATAACGATTAATTTCACAATAATTTTATTGCAGGAGTTTATACACTGCGCATAATCGTAATGTAAGAAATATAATAGGAAATCTAGGATTAAATTCAGAACATACGTTACATGCAGTAGTAGATTTAACTCTAGCACAGGCTAAATAACGATTAATTTTATAATAGTTTTATTGCAAGAGTTTATACACTGCGCATAATTGTAATGTAATATAACAGAATATCCAGGATTAAATTCAGAACATATGTTACACGCAGTAATGGATCTAATCCTAACGAGCTGAATAATAATTAATTTTAAAATATTTTTATTACGGGATTTTGTACACTGCATATAATATAATAAAACAGTATATAGTAAGAATCACTAATTGTAAGAATGTAAGTAGGTACAGACTTTCGATTATACAAATTATTTTATTGTTTCGTCATACGATAACAATCTAGTTGCATTATTTTCAATCAGTGGAATAATTTAAAAAATTCAATTGTTTCTCGAATAATTTTACAATATTTTTATTGCAGAAGTTTATACACTATAATATAAGGAATATAATAAAAGAGTAAGTAGTCGCTAATTGTAAGAACGTAAGTGAGTGAGTGACTTTCGATTATGCAAACTGTTTTATTGTTTAAAAAGTTATTGTCATAAAAATCTTAATAAAAATCTGGTTGCATTATTTTCAATCAACTGTATGAATAATTAAGAAGTTCAAGTTATTGATACTTCTCCTCTGCTGGAAAGTAGCGACAAATATATATCGATTCAACAAGCATCGTTTTAGTCAGACTGAAATCTTTGCGCACTAACAAGTACGTTTCGCGCAATTCCAACAATCGTTTGCTCATTTTTCTGAGCCAAAGGAGGCCGCGTAGTGTTTCGAGGTATCAAAGTAAATCCACCCCTAATTCCACGCCGGAAATGAGGGAGCTTAGCTTTCGTATAATTCCAAAATACCACCATTCTCTATTCTCCGACTAAACAACGTTAGTTCTCGGTCTCTCCGAGACCTCTGTTCTCTCCTTCGCTTTTGCGTTTTTCCCCGAGTAAACGGCGTTCCCATGCCCCCATCAACCTCCGACGTTTGACAAATGTTCGTCGCCGACGAGACATCGAATACGCTCGGGACTTGGCAAAGGAGCGCGCGCTCGATTCACTCAAGGATCGATATCGATCCCGATCAAGCAACCTCCCGTGGCTCATCGCGAGAGCGTTCAGGCATACACGCGCGAATGCACTTACGCGATGACTTTAAAATCGTCGTAAGCTACAGCTTAACGTTTCGAAGAAGCAAAACGAACTTTCAATGAGTGAAAAGTACAGAGTAGAAAGAAAAGTTTGTCCGTGGCTGTAGATAAATTCTACACCTTCGATTTGATGGAACTAAATTGACCTTGACCTTGAATTTCAAGATCGAAATTTTTTTTTTTTTCATTGTATTCTATTTTTTATGAAGATTAAACTTTTCCCAAAAGCTACAGGTTGTAACCTAATAGTTCTTTTGAAAAAATTCCTTAATCATTTAACACTGCTGACGCGTGCGTTCTAACAGCGACTTTATGGTTCTAGACGCGTAGATGTGACGTTTATATTTCATAATGTGTAATGGTTATATTTTAATAATGTAACAGTCAGTTTTATCATTTGATTATTTAGACTCACATTGATGCTACAACTATGATAAATCAAATGTTAGTGAAACTTAATACGAAAATTACGTAAAATAAAGTCGCTGTTAGGACGCATGTTAAACACGTCCACAGTATTAAATGTTTGAAAAGCTGTCTTGCCATTCTTCAAGAGAACTATTAGATTGCCTTAGAAAAGTTTCATCTTCGTGATGAGTAGGATACAACGCGAAAAAAAATTTTGACCCTGAAATTCAAGATCGAGGTCAACTTTGCGGCAGGTTCTTTACACGCATCTCCATCAAATCGACGGTGTAGAATTCATCTACGACAGCCGCGGACAAACTTTTCTTTCCACCCTGTACGTATTATCGACTGTTCGCCTCGAAACGCGGTTTATTTCGTCGGATCGTTTCTTCTTCGCCGGTCTTTGAAGAGAACGGTCTTACATACGATCAGTTGCAAGTTGTTTCGCCGTTGTGATCGTTCTCGGCGCATGGTTCCTCACAGGCTTCACGCTCTGAAACTTCGCGGATCTCCGTTGAAAATTTGATAACCGCAAGAGTGAAAAACTTTCGCGTCGTTGGGAGTCGGTTAGGATTATGGGAGTGCGTTCGTGCGTGAGCTTCGTGGCCAAGTTCCTCCAAGAGTTCGCCAGCTTAGGGGATAACTTCCTAGATTCTGGAGCACCGTCCCCGCGGAGTTCGCGCGCGTCTACGGAGTTTAGATCGGGGAACTTTCAGCTCTTAATACAAAACAGAGTCTATTTTACTCGTACACGGTGCCACGGATTCAATATCCGCGCTCGTTTCGTCAAAATGTTTGAAACGGTTTCGAGAAGAATCGTCGAAGGTGCGTCAGAATTATTATATTTAAACATAATATTTATTATTATGTGAAAAAGAAATCTTTCAATGGGAAGTCGTAAACTCTGAGGACACGTATAGTAGAAATAATTAGTTTGACGTCTTCTTCCTTTGATTTTTTGGGAACACACCTTTTCAAAAATGTGCAATTGCACTCAGGATGAAACTTGAAAAGTCTTCCAAATTCTTAAAAATTCTACACATTTCGACCTGTCGTCAGAATTATTTCTTAGTTTGGTACTTTGGTACTCTGAAAACAGACACGCGAAAGATCCGGAAAGGATCAATTAACAACCAACGGATACAACAAAGGGTTTATCGTCGTTCTGTTCGAATAAATTTCGACAAAGAAAGAAATTTCGAAGGCTCTTATTTGAGCATGGAGAAAGCGTTAACCAAGCGTGTGATTTCCTTCGGTTTCATCGTCCGTGACAAAGTGGCGACCAATTCGGTATAAATAATCGAACGGGCAAATCCGCTGGAACATGGCGGCAACGTGCACGAAAGCGTGATTGATTCCTCCGAGTCCCTGATACCTTTTCCAGAATCCAGTTATTCCGTTGTCTCCGTTCCGGCCACCGAGAGCCGAGGATAGAAAATTGATTTCCTCCGGGCTGCCCCTGTCGGCCGAGTGTCTTCTCGATACTCGTGAACCCCCACCTCTGTTAGAAGCAGGAACCGCGCGATAAAGCGTGCCTCGGTGGCTCGTACGACCGTGGCCGGACACCCCGCACACCCCTCGAATTTCGCTGACGTCGAGCGTCAAGGGACGAAACAGAGGAAATTAAGTTCATTGGATTTCCAAGTGCGCGGTCCAACTTTATTCATAACGCTTTATCCGGCCTTAATACGGGTTAGCGGTATTACTTTGATATCGGGATTATCGGGACCATCCGGGATTTAACGTTTTCGTTACCAAGGGTGACGACTATAGTCATCCGCTGGTGGGTACTATCGGTGACTATAGTTGTCCGACGACTGATTTTCATTGGCGATTTCAGTCGTTCAATAAAATTTTGCATTTACTGAGGGAGAAATAACATTAAATTAAACCAAGTGGTTTGTAGTATATTTGGTTTATCAATATTTAAGTAATAGAAGAAAATTGAATATGGTGACGATAAAGAGATGTAATTTTTGTTTGACATTTTATAGATTTAAAGTTTCTCTATTTTTTGTTTTTTATTTTATCACTGAAAGTGATTTTAGCGGGGGTAAGCCAGAAAATCGGGCCTCTTCAAGAGCAACGCTAATGCAACGAAAATTAGCGATTGGTTGATTTGGGTCACGTGATTCGCGAGGGGGCGTGGGGTAGACCTCGAGTAGGAGTGGCGTTGTCTGGTACTGAGTGATCGCGCCTGCAATTTGTTTTGTGTCGATTCAAATGTTTGCATATCGATAAAATGTTATGGCAAAAAAGTCGTCTAGCCGGAACAGTTGCTTCTGGGCCTTTCAATGAGACGAATCGTACTGAGGTACAAGTCGTGCAGTTTTTTTGTTGTCAATGTCTCTGATGGAAATTTTATACTTAATCGTCGGTAATTCTAGTGTCAAGCTTTCTCGTTTAACAGTGCACTGTCACGACTCGATACTCTCTCAAGAAAATCTTACCCTCAAAATTTCTATTTTCACATGCACTTCACACACTCACACACAGACAGTCGTTCATATTTTACATCTTCAGATTTGGACGCGACAATTGCCCCGCTTTTGGGCCACGCAGGAAGAAATTCGAACAGTGAGTACTTCCTTACCCCACATTATTTTCACCTTTGTAGTAATAATCACTACATCGGGATTGCTTCGTAATGCTGCAGTGCATTCACGCGCAAGATTACCGTAGCGTTAAAAGTTTAACGGAGCGTAGTCGCCATCTACATATCTTTCTGCTAGCGAGAATACCTAAACGACGACAAAGTTGGCAAAGATTTTAACAAGACACAGGCACTCGACAGAAGTGGCGGCGGCTTGAAGAAAAAAAAAAAAAAATAGAGCAAAAACGAAGCAACAGAGCTGCCCTGAGCAGCAGGGTGCACCGGCAAAGCGGCAAGCCGGAAAGTTTCGCCGGTTCGTCGGCTTTCCGTGCCATCCCTTTATCCCGCAGGAAACATTGGTATCACGTACATTCGAAATGTCGGGGAGAGATGGCCGGGGACGTCCGATAATATCGTCGGCTCGCCGGTATGCTTTTCACGCAAGAGCTGCCCGAGTAGAGAAATGCGCGCGGGATGCAAACGCGACCGGACACGGCGAGGAGCGAAGAGAGAGAGAAAGAGAGAGACAAGGGCGAGTCGCTGCGAGCGATAGAAGGGATGAAGAAGAGGAGGCGGACGTAGGTCGAAGGGAAAAAGAGAGGATCGAAGAAGGAAGAGATGGAAGTACGTTGCAACGCGCTTTCCCAATTTCCGAACCTTTCAAAAGCGACGTGGATTTATGGGCGTTTCGAAGTAACGAGATTCCTCTCTCTTTCTCTCTTCGGACGAGTTTCGCGAATGCGAGTTGCTGCGGGGCCCCCAAACGTTGGCTGCGTTGCGAGGGAATGCCGGCCAGGTCTCGGGGTAAACTTAATAACCGAAGAAGGCCAGAAGACGCGGCACTCGACCAGCGACGTTAAGTATCTTTTAAGTAGCTCGGATCCTCCACCACCTCCTCCTCCTCCTCCTCCTCCTCTCCTGCGGCGATAGAATCCACCCGCTCCGGAGCAACTGCTGATTTTATGCGTTATTAACCCTCCGACCGATCTTCTGCCTCGTTTATTAGAACCTCACGACGATGCTACCCCGTTTACGCGACCAAGGGAGGAAGAGGCGTGGCTTCGTAGAGGGGGTGCCCTGCATTACCAGTCGGCCTCGTTAATTTTCGCCGAGTCTCCCTTCCTTCGCCCGCTAGCCGATATCATCCCGCCCTCGGGGGAGAGGAGGGAAAAAAACGGTCCCTGACCGAGCGCCAGTCCGGGATCCTTCCAAAAATTAGGTTACCAAGCACGAACGGGGCTCGAACCGCTCTCTTCTTTTTGCGCTTGGCCGACTGTTCGCGACAGATTCCGCTCTGAGTCTATCTATCATCGCGTTCTTGATGCATTTTCTTTCTTATTAACGGGAGGGGGTACGGGGGAGGGGGGAGGTAGAGGAGCGCGTTTTCGGCAAGCAAAATCGCGACGATAAATCGCCGATGGAGCACAGATGTCGGCGAGGGTGAGAGGTGGCTGTGGTTGGCGATAAATCGTTTTTATCGTCGGGCGAATTATTTGGCGGGCGCGGGCGCGGCCAATTGTAAGCGGGCCGCGTAATTCCGCGTGATATTGAAACACATCGCTTCCGACGCGACGGTTCCCACTCGCCGCTCGTCTGGCCGCTAATGCCGCGATTTGCGCCGCTCTAAACGGCGCTAGCTAACCAGCAGGTATCATAAGCGTGTGACTAATTTCCCCTGCGCGCACGCGGAACACGGGGTCGTTAACGCGGGTACGAGCGCTGCAGCACGATACGAAGAAACTCTTGCTCGTTTAACCGCTCTGCAGTAGTGTCACGCGTGTCGCGTTCCAGCGGAGCTCGATGTCGCTCGAGCATCCGCGAAGTATAGTTGAAAGCTTCATCAGCAGTGTAAAATTCGACTGCAAGGATGAAATTACGCGCCACCTTCGCGCTCGCAGAGATACGTGTGTCAAAGTGGTAACACGTTTGACGGAACTGCTGTTAATATTAGCGTTCGCATTCGTAGTCGTACTAGTCGCACTGGTCGAGTTTGGAACTGCTCAGTGTTCGATCAAACGAGATCGTACAGGGTGGAAAGAAAAGTTTGTCCGTGGCTGTCATAGATGAAAAATTTCTCAAGATCAAATTCAATCTACTTGAATTTCAAAAAAACTTGAAACTTCTTTTTCTTGGATTGTTCTCCACTCGTCACGAAGGTAAAACTTTCCCAAAGGAACCTAATAGTTCTCTTGAAAACGGCAAAAAAGTCTTTTTCTCAATCATTTAACACTACGGAGTAGTATACGCTCTAACAGCGATGGATGTAACGTTTATATTTCGAATAATGTTAACAGTTAGTTTTATCATTTGATTATTTAGACTTACATTGATAAATCAAATGTTACCTAATCCAGAACCATAAAGTCACTGTTAGCACGCACGTATTCGCAATGTTGAGAAGTCTTTTTCGGCTATTATTTCTTGGAAAAATTTTATCTTCGTGATGAGTAGAACGCAATGCAAGAAAAAAAAATGTTTTGACCTTGAAACAAACTTTTCCCCGTACAACTCGGAAATTGAAATACGTAGTTACGACAACATATTTTACTTGTTTCAGATTGTAGATTGATCACCCAAAGTATGGACATGTACTTTATCACAATCATCCCGTATTTTATGTTATATGCGAATGCTTGGTAGGGAAATCAACAGACTGAGAGAGTGGGGATCATGCACAGTGGAGAAATTTCAATCTAATGGAGAGAAGTGCAGTGGAGGGGATAGCGCTAGCGATGAGGAAAGTGGGGGCAAAAGCCGCCAGGTAGCCACCTCTGGTCTAGATTACTCAACGGTCGGGAATATCAGATACAATCTTGCGCTAATAATTAGTACCAAGGAAGAATTCGTAGGATTTGTAAACCAAAATTCCACTCTTGTTCAACCATCAACGACACGATCGCGTTCGATTTGTAAAATTGATGCATTTTATGAAGGGTAGAAGTCGCTCGAACGAGTTAGTTGACTGTTTTGCTGGAAAATTTCGCGGAAAAACTAAGGATAAATGGCGATTACCAGGACGTAGTTTAAACAGCGAACTAACTCACGTGACGCGGACTGTTGGCGATTACGCCTACCAGCGATTAATAATTTCGTCAGCTAGTAATTAACAAAGTTTTAACGAACTACCGGTAATCGCACGGTTACCACGACGCGAGAATGCTACGTACGTGCTAATCACCGGTACAACCTGGACACCCGTTCCTCTCCGAAGCGTGTCCATAGCGTGCTGAAAAAACACGGAAAACGGCGCAGATCTCGAGCAACGAGAGTGAAAGAGAGAAACGAAAAAAGAAGGGAGCAACAGATTGGTGAAAGTAATTTTCGGCAAGAGAAATATTTCAATCGACCCTCTCTCTCCGCACAAATACCCCATCCTTCGAGCATATAATAAATGACGATCAAATACATAACTAATATATAATGCTGATTATATTTCTAATTTGCAAAAAAACAAAAAAACAGTTGGATTATTAACCACTTGCGCTGGCAGCTGATTGCGGACCATAACGAGTGACCAAACCGTATACAATAATTCGTCGCTTTCTTTTTGAACTCGTCGACATCACTGCATAGAAATTATTGAGAAGTAATGAATTTATTATTTATTTTGCCTGGGTTATACTTAAATATACTTAAGACTGAGAAAATATTGCAATTTTGGGCGAAAAAATTCTCGACGTGCATAGCACGTGATTCCAGCGCAAGAGGTTAAGTTAGAACTGATGCTTGGTAAATATAAAAAAATTTTTCTGACTGCAAGAAAAATTGAAAGTGTTTTATTTAATAGTAAATGAAGTCGAATTCAGATCTAATTCATCTTTGAAAAATAAAACACCTTTCGCGAGAGAAAATCGTTTTCATATCTTCCGACAGCAAACAACTTTCTCCGAAATGGCACGTTAAATATAATAAATGATGTTCAAAAAAGAGAAATAAAGAAATTTCTACGATAGAATTCGTACGATACGTTCAGACGTGACAAATTTGAAAAAATTCGTACGCCTGTCTAACGAAGCTTGACGAATTTAGCCCGCGATTATTCCCCTCGCGAGTCCGTAGAAATTTCTATGCGTGCCGGCCTGTCGTTGCACGTGTCACGATCCGGGACCGCGGCAGAGAGGGTGCTTGGAACAATACAACAGGAGGGCGGGATGGAATCATTTTTATTGCCGGCAAGGATCAAAGATCCCTGGAAAAACAGTGAAACGATATAGGGTCGGATCGAATCGAAACTTCAGGGGACACGGCGCACTGGGGAAATTCGCGTGCTTTCACGTGGCTTTCGGCAAAGAGGGAAGAGGAGAGAGGGGGAAAGAAGACAAAGAGGAAGAGAGGCAATGTCCGATATCCACGTATCCGGCGGACGAGCGAAACGAATGAAGTCATCTCGCCGCGGCTTTAATCAAGATCTTGGCGAGCTACCGAGAGAGATGGCAATTAATCCGAAACGGCAGAAGAACAAAATTTTCGCGACGAAAGGCAAGAAGTTTCGTCGTACGTGCGTGCATACGTGAGTTTTTAGAGTGCTTGGACGCGTTTCGGAAAGAGAAACGTTTCGAAAGAAAAACGAATTCGAACGCGGCGGTCGTTAGTAGCCAGGTGCCCAGATTTCCCCCCGAAAGCCAATAATGCGCGGCCGGTGTCGCGCAGCGGTGTTTTTCGGCAAATTTTTATCGCGTCGGGAGCGAGCGATCGAAATATCGAAAACACAGTCGAACACTTATCGGATATTCAATGAGTTCCGCGAGCGAGATCCGAATGGCGGGTACTTTTTAGTTTATACGAACCCCTCGGTCGTTAAGTTAAATTAAAGCTTCCCGGTACTCGATTCCCCCACCCCACCCCCTCTTCATCCGGTCGTGCGCGCGCGGACAGCATAAACAGATTAAAACCGCGCTTTTCCAAAACATCGACGCTTCGATAACGCTCGAGCGAATTATGCAAAAAGCCATTATACGTAGCTTATTGGAAATGCCCGGCTACGCCCGGTGAATAATTGCTGCTTGCCGGCTACTGTCAAATAAAAATAGATACACGCCTACTCGAAATACTCGGTTATATGTATGTACATATATATATATATATATATATATATATATATATATATATTTTCGGACTGTCGTCTCTGTGCCTGTATTTTTCCAGCGGCGTGTTTATTCGGACAAAGGGCGAGGGAGGATGGGGAAACGATGCGAAAATAATAAAATCACGAGAGTGGAGGAAAGGATGGGGAGAGAGATGTACAAGTCGATTCGCCACCTGTCGAGATGGCAAAGGGGCGCGGCAATTGGATTAAAAAAACAAAAAAAAGAGAGAGAGAGAGAGAAAAAGTGTCGTCGCTCGATCGAAAATTCACAATGCAAATTAACAATTCCGCACGATCGAAAGAATGGACACGACGGATAACGAACGAGCTGGAATCCGGCCGATTTAAAGGACAACTCCCCGCAGATATATCCCGCGGCTCGCGCCGCGCCGCGCGTATTCCATCTCGGGCGGAAATGAAACGCAGATTGGATGCATGGCAAATGAATCGGCGCTCCGGCCGGCTGAGTCTTTGCCGGTGACAAATGACCATAAATATTTTGAAAAACTCCGCGGCGCGGGAAAATCGATTTTTCGACGGAGCCGAGCGCGCGAAATGCACGGTTACTTTTGTTTCAGTCTCGTCGTCACAACCGCCCCGGACCACGAAGAGGTCGAGGAGGTCGATTCCTTTTTCAGCGACCGTGCATGCAGCTCTGTCCTTTGAAATCCGCCGGCAGAGTCCGTCGGACCTAAAAACCGGTTTAATTGCGGCGAGTCGAGGAACAGTTAATTGCCGTTTATTCGAATCCCGTCCGGTCGAATTTCGAGCGGAACACACGCCGCTCTCGGTTGCTCGTTTGCTGCCGTTTGCCTTTCGCTCCGGCGAGCCGGGCGCTGCCTTAAACCGGTCGAAACCAGCCTAGCATCGAGAGCCTGGATCGAGACCAACAGGGGTTGCAAACGAGAACGAAACGAGGCCGGGCAATCGCGATGTGGATCTGATCGACCAGTGGTCCAAGAGCGAGAACCAATTACTCCTTTCCTTCGCTCGACGGAAATTCTCGATGGGAATTTTCCCGCGTTTTCGCGACGGAAGAAAGAAACAAAGTCCGTTCGCGGATATATGACGTTCACACTCCTCCGACGCTCGCCTTTTATTTTCCCGCGTTTCACCGCGAAACAAAACATTTGGCTGCGTCGCGAAAGAGTCTCGTAATTCGAACGTAGGAGGGAACTCTTCCGGAAAGTATCGTTCCCGCCGCTTTATCCCCCCTCGTTTCTTTCAAACGAAACTCTCGTTCCTTTAACCGAACAGCTGCACGTCGCGAGTTAATTTTCCCTCCTGGCTTTCCCTCTCCCTCGTTCTCTTTCACTCGGTTGCCCACGCTCTGCCGACTTTCCGCGAAAATGTCCACGCTCACCGCCGGCGCGGCACGTAGCACGTTCCGGCGCTCTAAATAGATCCACTACGTAAAATGCGGCTTAAAACTAACTAACTAGTAGCCGCGTTAAACTAAGGGACTCTAAACTGCGTCTATTAGCATAGATGGCCCGGGCGTAGCTGGGGAAATTCGCGCGGGGGGGGGGGGGGGGGGAGAGGTTGTGTCGCAGGGGTCGAACCGTTCGAATTTACTTTTGCTTATTTCAACTTTGGTAATTGCATCCGCGTGTGACGAACTCCGCGAGCAAACGCGGCGTATACGTGTATGTATGTGTGTGTATGTGTGTATATGTGTGTATATGTGTGTATCGCTGTCACCGGGATCTCTCTCGCGAACGGGAGAGAGAGCCAAGACCCCGCGAAAAGTGTGGCAATTAACGCTTCACCAAGCACGAAACCAATTTTCGAAAAGGCCAGTTATTTAATTAAAGCAATTTATTCGAGTTTCGGCCGCTGTCTTGCCGCTCGTTTTTCCTTCTCGCGTCCCTCTTCCGTCCACGCTCCGGCGAATCTGCAATATCCACGGCCGCTGGCCGCCAGCCAATTTCCGCGATAAGCTTTTAATTATTATCTCGAAACTAGGTAAAGCCCGCATGCCCGCCGAACACGTCGCGGTACCTGCGTCCAAAGCCTTTCCCCGTTCCTGCCTCCTAGCTGCCTTTCATCCTACCTTGCCACCTGTCTCTCGTCGCCCGTCAATCGCTTTACTCACTCTTTTTCACTCACAAGGTGGTGAGTAAAACCAACTCCTAACAATTGTAACGTTATTTCATTTTGGCCACCAAAATCTTATCTTTTTTAATGAATATATATAAGGTCTGATCCTAGTTGATATTGAAACAAATTAATAGAAAAAATGTAAAAGGGAGAGATATTTTTGTGATTCTTCTTTGAACAAAGTCTAGTTCTTCCATTTATTTTTGCAAAAGGATTGACGATTTATAAAAAAAACAATTAACTTACCTAAACCTATTTGTATGCCCTGGTATTAAATACGATAAAATAATTTAAAATAACTAAATTTATTTGTACATCTTGAAATTGTACAAAAGAACTCGCGAAAGTAAGAGGGAGAGATATTTTTTAACAAAGTTTGCGATTCTTCTTTTCGATGCAAAGGAACGAAACATTTTTGAACAAAGTCTAGTTCTTCGTTTTATTTTTGCAAAAAGATTGAAAAAAAAACAATTAAATTATCTAAACCGACTAGTACGCCTTGATGTTGAAATAAATTGCACAAAAGAACTCGCAAAAATAAAAGAAATATTCTTTTTAACAAAGTCCAGTTCTTCTTTTCACTTTTGCAAAAGGATCGAGGATTTATAAAGAAAACAATTAAACTCGAACGATTCCATTTCTGATACAAAATTATCAAAAACTTCGACCTCCTTAATAATTCTCAATCTCATTAAACAATATTTTCTCTTTCGCGAATATGACACAACGTTGTTTCCTTTGCATTTACATTTACATTTTCATCGCTCGTTGCTCACCTGCTGTTCGTTTTGTGTTATTTCATTTCATCGTTATCAATTTTCTCTCCTCGATGAACAAACTTCCCCGTCGAATAAACGAATAAATAAATAACAAATAAAAAGGTCCTTTGCAAGCTCGTTCGCATAATTTATTCCAATATCAGTGTAAGAAACAAATTTAGTAATTAAACTTCGTTAAAAAAAAAAAATACTCCTTTCTAGTTCTACAAATTCCTCTGTACAATTTTGCGCAATTACAGTCGAGCAATCTGTGAAGTAATTATGCGCAGCGGGTGAATGTGAGACGATAGTCGCTAAACGAGTTAAACAGAGTTGCAGCGATCTTCCGAATAGATCGCGCCGTGAGAGAAGCTCGTGCTTTTTGCGCCAGGTTCCACGACGGTTCTTTGAAAGGGATAAATGCACACTTCCTCACGTGGGAAAAAGTTATCTGTACAGCACATACTACGAGGAAAGGAACAAAACGGCGAGACGAGGAGCGAGTTTCCGGTTCTTTCGCTCCGGTTCTCCCCCTCCCCCCGGCTTTCCACGAGGCTCTTTCTTCATCGGGCAAAAATTGGACGTTGCGGTTCTCGACGATCGCGACGTGTTATCCGAAAGTTTCGGCCGGCGATGACGACGTATTCCTGTTCGCGGTGAGAAACACAGCCGCGGGCAACGGAAATGGGTTCGTGCACGGCTCACCCTCCACCAAGCACGAGCAACTTTTCGCTCCAAGTTGCCCGCTCGCGTGCTTCTTCTCGACGATCGACGACCGAGGCTCGTGCCTCTACGATTGGTAGACCGGCAAGATAAACTAATCTATCTATAGCTAACAGACCGATTAAACCTCCCCCCTCCCCACTCTACCGTCAATTAAATTGAAATTGTTGCCGCGATCAAACTGCCGAGACGAACCAGATGGAAATCGAGCAAACGGCCGATCGCGCGTTGCACGTTTCGCGTGTTTCCCCCAATGCCGCCAGCTTCGAAGATTCGCGAAGTTCGGAGAAAGAAAGGATCGATCCGAGAGAGGTTACTTCCGACGAGGTAGCAACAGCGCCACCGCGTGGAACGAATTTCGCTTCTCCTTGTTCGTTAACCTTTGAGGGACCGTCAAAGCCGCGGTAATGCTTCTCTGAGAGCTTTGCGAAATATGCGCCTCGCACGTCGTACGTGCACGTGAATTTTTCAAAAAGAAAACCACCGTTTTTTAATGAAAAAGCGCCGATCCTGCGAAGGTTCTACTCTTCAAACAGTCACAGGTGATTGTACCAACAACAAGTTAGATCAGATTACTAAAATTTAGGACGTCAGACGTGGAGAACGGTCGGATTGCTGAAATTTAACGTTACGGTGAAATCTAGAATCAGGAAAGTTCGCCAAAATTTCGGATAAAATTCAATCGAATGAAATATTCGGTGGATCATTATAACTGGAGTCGGCGAGTCCGGGGATACCGAGTTAAATTTGCCAGTTTCTCCGAACCAACAGCACAGAGGCGAAGCAGGAATTTCTCGTCTTTGGAAGCGAGCGACTCGATTTTTCAAACATCCGTACTCGCTTGAGAAATTAAAGCGGAAGCTGCCTCTCGTTCCAAGAAAGAACGCGCTGGGAAAGGGCGCGTTCGCCGTAGACAGTTTCGCCTCGCATAGTTCGATTTGCCATTATATCCCGAGGTATGTCTACATCGCTGACAAACTTCGCGAGATTCCCAACGTAAATTGGATCGATCTTTATTAAATTAAAGCGCGGCCCGCCTCGTCGTGACTGCGAACTGGCAATTTGGAACGGGACAGCCTTATCCTATCGCTTTTCTCATTAATACGCCGTCGAGAACGGAAACTCCCGTTATCTGGCTCTCGGCTAGCAAGTACAAATTGCCGGTCCGATAACCGTGGTTATTCAATGCAAAAGATCGTGCCGGCGCGAAAGCTGCGTCGAATCTCGTCGCAGCCGATGGACAACGCGATTTTCCATATTTACTCGCGGCTGTACTGTTTGTACAGAGTGGAAGAAAAAGGTCCGTCACACGTGTCTATCATGGATGAATTCTACACCTTCGATTTGATGGAAATACGTGTAAAGAATCTGCCGTAAAATTGATCTTCTCATCACGAAGATAAAACATTTCTAAGGGAATCTAACAGTTCTCTTGAGAAATGGCAAAAAAGTTTCTTGAACGTTTAACACTGCGTCCTAACAGCGACTTTATTTCACGTAATTTTCGTATTTTTCGCTAACATTTGATTTGTAGCATCAGTGTGAGTCTAAATAATCAAATGATACAACTGTTACATTCATGTAACGTTATTCGAAATATAAACATCCACGCGTTCAGAAACCATAAAGTCGCTGTTAGAACCCACGCGTCAGCAGTGTTAAATGATGAAGGAATTTTTCAAAAGAACTATTAGGTTGCGACCTACAGCTCCTTGGAAAAGTTTTACCTTCGCAATGAGTGTGATACAATTTTTCTTTTTCACTTTTTGACCAGCGAGAAAATTCTTTACTAGCGTAGAGAACGAGTCGTTGCTCTTGTTCAAACGTACTTGTTTCCAAATAAGAAAATAAATTCCTTTATTTAGGAAGAAGTCTAACGTTCTACCTACAAAGATTGAATTGTAGAAAATGGGCCAAACTTTTTCTTAAGCGTCCATCCATCCATCCCAACAAGCCTATAATTTTGAGATAGCCTACGCGTGCGCGTTTCTGCACGAGGACACGGAAACCTGATTGCTCAGCCTCTAACTGACTAACTAATAGCTGACTGAGATATCGGTCCAACTAGAGCCCTAATTGCTTCTGAGACTGATTAACTGATTCCGAGCCTGGTGCTAGAACCGTGATTGCTTCCGAAGTGCTTGACATTTCGTAGATGACTGGCCACTGACGACTGGTTCGTTGATTGGCCGTCTTTGGGGATTACGCCACGGTATTGTGATTCCCCTTTCGCCGTGCCGGTTTCTCTTTTCCCGCGCGACGCGTTTCCTTCGAAAGGAGAAACATGGTCGAGAAAGCGGCCGAAGTTAGCTGCAAATCGGTTCGTCAACTCTCAACACTTGTAGCTTGTAGTTAATAACAGAATTAAGAAATAATAGGTTCGACTGTTATAGTAATTGCAATTAAATTATTTGCAAAACTTCTGTAACGATAGCTCTAATAAGTGATACATATTTCTTTAATACGCATCCCGCCGGGAAATCGTTTCTGTCCAGACAGAAATTGATACTAACGTTTCTATCTGAACGGAAATAAATATTAATTAATTGTAAAGAAAGTACAATAAAATTCATATTGAAGGAAAAATATAAAACAGACACAAAACCTGCGAAATCCCTAGAAGGAATAAGAGTGCTATCTGAAGCACTCTTATTCAGTGTATAAATGACACTCATGAGTAAAGACGGAAGTCAATTAAATTCTATGCGAGCTATCGAACGAGTTGAACTGCAGCGCTTCTGAATAAAAGTCGAATTGTGTCAAAGTGTATAGTTGTATAAATTGTATAATTATATATATATATATTTTTCTTTGCATAATTTTGACAAAAATACCCGTAAGCTTCCACAACGACAGCTCTAATAAACGATACATATTTCCTACGCGCAACCATCGTTTCAAACGTCCCAGAAAATATTCGAAAATCGAAGGCGAATAGAATCGCTGCACTATCGTCGCATCGCCACGCCGGGCTTTAAGTAAGGAAGGAAATTTTTAACGAGCACGCGGCAAAAATGTCCCAGAGCCGGGACGATTCTTTTGGCGAACGAGTCTGTGTGTAAAAGAGAGAAAGGGAGAGAGAGAGAGAGTACTCTGGGCGTTCAATTACCGATGAAAACATGCTTTTCCGCAGAAAAATTCCCAGCTCGCCGTTGGCTATTCTCGAAAGGACATTATCTCCTTTGGTCGGTGGCGATGCTTTCAAGGTGCTGGGCGCTGTCGTGTTTGCCACGCAACGTGGCTCGTGCTTGGCGTCTGGCCTCGCATAAAGATCGTCCCCCCTCCTCGCCCCTAGCCACCTTCGACAGCTTCGACGCTGAAAAGCGAGCGAAAGAAGCAGAAAGGGGGGCCGAGGAAGAAAAAGACGGACGAGGGGAGAAAGAGAAAAAGAAAAAGGAAAAGGAAAAACGAAAGAGGAGCGTTTTCTCTTCGGTGGGTCTCGTGCAAACAGTCGAGTCGACACCGGCTAATTACGGACGGTGGCCAAGCGACGCCGGGCGACAGGTTAATTACACCGGCTACGTCTTTACGACGCTTTTCGACGGCGATCGAACGCGGTGGACGGATTTTTGTGCAGCCGCTTTATGCGCCGGTCGTGGAACCGGCCCACCGGTGGAAAACTGGCGCAGCAGCAGCAGCACACAGCCTCCTCTCGTTGGCGCCGTAAAGCCCCCGTCGGTCGTCGTCTCGACGATTTTTCCGACGGTATTGAAGTGTTCTTGAAAGCACGCGAGACGTATTCTTCTCGGGGGCAGAGATTTTTAAGAGGTCGCCCCGGCCATAGAAACGCTACCATTTTACGGCTACCGCCGGTTAATATTTCAGTCGTTCCGCTTTCTCCCGCCGACTTTCGTTTAACGCCCTTTAACGCGACAGGAAATTCTTGCCGTCCTCTTCCACCTCCTCTTCCAATTGTTAGTCTCGAGACGGTTTACGAACATCTGTCTCAACGAATCGACGCAGGAATGTTGGAGGAGAATGTTGAAAATCGACTCATTCGTGATACAACTTTTGTTGCAATATATCGAACTGCGAGTAAAAATTGGGTTTGGAATTTTGAACTTGAACGTTGAACCCTTAGGTTCAAAATTTGTACTTTACTTTGTTTGGATTTTCAGAAATGGAAGACGTAGTCCAATTAGTTTCTTTGAGTTTGGTGTAAGAGTGGCGTAAAATTCTGAATGAAAGAAATTATAACATATGAAGGAAGTGAAATGGAAAAACGAATGGAAAGAATTTTAGGTAGTTGAAAAAGAGAGAAAGCGAAGGTTGTGTTTTATAGGATGCGTTTCGTTTTAGAGTCACTACCTAGACTCATCATCATCAGTGGGGCGCGGCTCTGATGGCAGAACACTTCTTTACCCCAGACGCTTGTTGTAACTACCCGGCTAAGGTTGGTCCGATATCACCCCCATCCTAGCGGGGTTCCGTACACTGCTTTGCTTAACGTCGGAGATCGGCAGGACCTCGGCGCTAGGCGCGCAGCCACTTGCGGCTTGTGCTAGTCAGTGTTTGAAACTCGTAGTTGAGGAATCCTAGGCCGCTACACATACATATGAGGAAGACTATCATTCATATTCACGATAGTACATGAGAAATTTTATAAAGACGTCAAGGAATATATCCCCATAGGTTTTGATGAAGATGGAGAAAATTATACACAGGGTGAGTTTTAAATAACAGTACAGTTGGAATGCAGATAATCTTTTTATCCAAGACTTGGTTTTCGAAAAAACCGAGTTTGAAAATTCATGAAGTAAATATATCAAAATGTATTACATACACTGCTTAGTTTATTTGTACAGTTATGAGACACAACTACATACTCAATATCATATCGTGATCTTATTCTCTCTAGTTTTCTCTACGGTTATAATCATTTATTTTAGATTTTCACAGCTACGCATATTCAAAACCAAACATGTGAATTATACCTTATGAAAAAAGTATGTGAAATTGTCAATACTTCTCGCATCAGCGAGCATACTCAGATCTACGTTCTAAAAAGATAATACACTCCACTGAAAAACGTACGAAAAGAACATATCGTCACGCGTGAATCCTTATTTGCCCTAACCGAACTGCTCAGAACCACGAAACTTCCACGGTACGGTACGGTTGGTGTCGAGATTGCGCCAGAGGCGTTATTTCAACTATCGTAAAGCGATTAATGCAATTAAAAGCATAGCGCTCCAGGCGTCACCGTTTCACCTGCTGCGGGCTAATCTCACAGACTCGACGTGATCTTCGATGTGCACGATGAAGGGAGTGGAGGTGAAGAACTGTTGTAAAACGCGTGGTAAACGACGACGAAACGTCTAATCGGTCCATCGACGGAGCTTGATGGAATGAAATCGGCTTGGGGGCCGATCGTCGTGTACCTGTCCTCCGAATTTCCTCGAAACGGCTTTAACGGGAAATTAAACACAACTACTACTGGCCTACCGCCCCGGCTCGGTCCCGAATTCTCGTTTCCTCGTATGATGGATCGCGCGGCGAATAAATCGCGATGGATGGCTATGGCTCGGGCCGCGTTTGCCCGAAACCTCGCTGATTTACGACGCTGCTCGCTATAATTTCGTCTGGTCAAACATTCAGCAGAACCGGCCGCCGCCAGCCTCGCCGCTCGATTTCGCGCTTGCAAATATCCGTGTGCGCCTGGTGCGTGGCTGTGTGTGTCTGTGTGTGTGCGCGCGTATGTGTGTGCCGGTGCGACAAGCCGCACGTGTCTGGAGGAAAATCCAGCTCGTGTTCATGACGTCGTTGCACTCGGTGTCGGTCGTTTCAACATCGATGTTCGGCCGGTTCTTTAATGCGGATGTTTGAAAACGCTCGAACAACCTCGAACCAATCTTTTTTTTATCACTGAAAGTGATTTTAGCGGGGGTAATCCAGAAAATCGCCTCTTTGGGTGCAACGCTGATGCAACGAAAATTAGCGATTGGTTGATTTGGGTCACGTGATTCGCGAGAGGGCGTGGCGTTGTCTGGTACTGAGCGATCGCGCCTGTAATTTGTTTTCCATCGATTCAAATGTTTGCACATGAATAAAATTTTATGGCAAAAAGGTCGTCTTCATTTCCTAGTCAGAACAGTTGCTTCTGGGCCTTTCAGTGAGACGAATCGTACAAGTCGTGCAGTTTTCTTTTGTTTTTACTGCGTAGGATTGTTTGAAAGCTGCTGATACCGAAAACAAAAGGACGGTGTTCCCTCGCGAGCATCGCGGTGCGAATTCGTTGGGAAACACGTCAGGAAACGGAAGAAACGCGGGGTAAAAATCGTGGATGCCACCCGGGGGAAGAGAGAGAGAGAGAGATCGTTTTCGTTGAATCATGCCGACTGGGCAAAAAATTTCGTCGGCGATATTGCCCTTTGTTTCGAGCGCCGATAATTCAACGCGTTCGGTATGGAAGCAGCGAGCGTACAAGCGCGAAACGACCTGCCTTATGGTCGTTTTCTTCTTGCACACCGGTAGAAACAAAACGCCGGAACGGCTCAAACGGGTCCAGAATTCCCGGCGAAAATAGCCATCCGCCGGTTACGAGAGCCACGATAAATTTCTAATTACTCGCGGCTGCTCGGCGAAAATTCGCTCGCCGGCTCTTGTTTGTACAAAATGACGAATTTGCCCGGAGGGGAAGCCGCGAGTATCGCGATCTATCCCTTCTTCAACGGGCGATTTTTTCGATGAAAAGGAAGAAAGAAAGGGAGAGGGAAAAAATTCGAAAAACGGAAATTACGAACGCGCAGCGAGCGAGGGGTCAGGGCTATCGGACGGACGATTGTTAGTCGAAATTGAATTTTTGAAATAAATTGTACGTAAGTCTGGCGGGTCTGCGGGACGAATGGAACGAATCGTTTCAAAGAATCCCGTTCGGAACATTTCGGCGAATGAAGCGAACGCGAGGGAGCATTGTCCGCCGACGTCCGATTGAACCCTTACAATTTCCCGGGGCCTTTAAATTCCTCCGCGGACGCTCCGCCGCGTCGCGTCGCGTCGCGCATCGCCCGGCATTGTTTCGCCCAACAGGAAAATCACAAGGTAATACGAACGGCTGCCGCCGCGGCGAAAATTCGCGGAGAATGAAAATCTCGAGGCTGGCGTCTCGAAGCCCCTCTCGCGACACGACCAACTTCCGAATTACAGCCTCGCTCGCCCTTCTCGGTCTTCTTCCTGAAACTCGCGCGCTTTCTCTCGTCGCAAAGACCCCCGACGGCCGGAATAATTCCCTCGATCCGATTGTCGCTTGTTCCCGTCCAAATACCTAATTCGCGCCGTTTCTGAACGCGGCTCCAACTTCCCATTGGAAGGATCGCCTGTTTGGAAAACAATAGTTTCGCCGTGCAACGCTGGCGGAAAGTTGCAAAATTATTTATCGGACACTTCTCTCTCTCTCTCAGAATTTCCATTTGTTTTTTTTTTTTTTTTTTTTTACGTGTTATTATCGCAATGTAAATAAAATGATTGGCACTTTTTTTCTACGTTGGAAGCAGCCCGATCGATAAACCGAAAAGTTGCGACAAAATAAAAATGTAAATCAATTTTCGCAGGCGCGTGTCAGTCCTCTGGCGAATCTAAATCGGCTGAAACGAACGCGAAAAAGAAAAAAGACATCGTTTTCTTTAGACGCTATAGAAGGTTCGAGAGGCAATTACGGTAACAATCGATCCACTCTCTGCAGCGAGATTTTTCTTTCCAATTATATAATACCTTGCCGCGGCCGAAGGAGCATTTCGTTTCGCGACCGTAACTGATACTTCTTTCGCGCGACGCGCCTCCTTTACTCCCAATTTTTTTTCTTTCTTCCCTCTTCCCGATCCTATTTTCACTCTGAATACAACACGCCATTCCCGTCTGGCTGGGAACCATCGTCCGCCAACTTCCTCCTTTTTAATGCGAACGAGAGCATCTTCCGCCAATGCAGTCGCTGCGAAAATAAAACAGCGTTCTCCACTTTCCTGCCTCGCGAGGCTCCTCACCAAAGAAGGATTACCGTGTTTTATAACCGCAACCTTAATTATCAAACGTCGAGTGTTTATCCAACTCTTCTAACAGTGAAATTTTTGTAAAATCTTTAAAAACGTGAACGAACGTTTGAAGGCACTTGTTAGTTATTTTATGCGAATGCGACGTTGGGACATTGCACGTAGACAGCAGAACGAAATCTCTGTCATGATAAAAATCATTCACCAGTATATTCGGAAATTCTCCTCACTAAAAGTTAAGAGATAATTGGGAAAATGATGCCTAAGATTTTCCATTAAATTTATGAAAAATTTGACATATATATATATATATATATATATATATATATATATATATATATGTACATATATTTCCATCATATCAACATGATTTATTATCTAAATCGTCCGCTGTTAAACGAACTCTGCTAAACATTACCAAACCATAATAATGCATGAAAGCAACAATTCTTTTCATACAATATACTTACAGTGCCGCCTATCAATATTTAAACTGCTATAATTTCGTAAAAAAAAATCTTACAATAAGTTAATTTTCTTATAATAATAATAATACCTAAGCTAATTTTAAACTTTCCCTGCTTTAAAAAAAACATCATTCATTTTATTCCAGATTCAATTAATATCGATTAATCTTTTTAAACTGATTTTAAATAAAGCAATTTATTTTTCATTCCATCAATTTCATCAATTGATTTATTTGTTCAATTTTATTACCTGGATTCAATTGTAATAAAAATTTTTCACACATACTACGACGACTTACGCCAGAGGTGGCTAACTGGCGGCCACTAACTTACCCCCACTTTCTCGATCGCTAACGCTATCCCCTCCACTGCATCGATCTCCCACTCTGCGTTGAGAGTGTCGCGGCCACGATTCTCGCGTTAAGTATGCATATATGTATACGTATAAATTATTTTCCTTACTGTAACTGCTAAAATTAATGGAAGACAGGCAAAAATTGTGCAGCTCGTAACGAAAAAAGTTTGCCTCTGATTTATAGCATTCTCTAAGTAAAAAAAAAAGTATCTTCACTGTGCCATCCGCTGCGCGATGTAAAAGCATCTTCGAACAAAATGAATAACTTCAAACTTCAAAACGAACCCAGTTTTATTTAATTATACAATTTCTTTTTTTTTTTTTTTACGAAAATCAGTTTAAATACTGCGAATATATCTTTCCCGATCGTATTTCGCATTACCTAATTTTTAATCGGTTCTCGATTAAATCGTATTTTCCTTGTTAATTGTCTGGTTCATCGATCGTCAGATAATCGTATTATCGTATTCACGTGAGCTACATTCCTGTCAACCATCAAATTTGTTCGAATTTTCCAGTTAGCAGACGTTTCTTTGTTAGACAAATATGGCGCACAATGTTGCACAGGATCCGTCGGTTGCACGAAGCTTCATTAAAACCGATCATTCAAATCGCTCGAACCGCTTTTGTTCGGGGATCCCGCTATCGGACGGCGTATACTCGTTATCGTTACTTGTACACTAAACTAGTGACGAAAAAAAAAGGAGAAAAAAGACAGTGCTCACTGACGGTGTCGGAATTCACTTTCCGACATCGATCACAGCGATTCGATACGAGAGACAGAAAAAGAGAGAGAGAGAGAGAGTTTACCAACCTGCTCGGAAACACGCCGAATCGATTATCCCGAATCGTTTATTGTTCTCCTCGCGATCAGGCGATAACGCGAACCAGCGATTTTCGCGCGAGCGCGCGCGCTACAAACACGCGACCGCCATCAAACGAGAGCTGCGCTATCACCGGGGCGGAAGCACGCGAGACTCACCGCGAAATTATCGTGCATATTGAATTTCAATCGAGGGGCAGGCCATTTTTTTTTTCCTCTACTTTGCATTCGTCCCTCTGCATTTTTGAAGAGAAACGTTTATTTTCCACCGCGATCCAGCGACGAAATTCCAATAGACGGAACACGCGCGCACATTCGTTCGATAATCAAAGATCGATCGAAATTCTCGACTTCTTATCGCGCGGATGGCAATTTTCATCGTGAAGTATCGCGAGCAATTTGCTCGATTAACTGGCAGCGGTATCCCTTCAAATTCCGATTTAACCGAGATTATTTCGCGTCCGATCGTTCCCCTAATTTCGGCATATCTATTCATTATCCGCGTCGAGAGCACACGGTCGTAAATTCGGTGACGCGGTTCCGTGGCCTGGTGTGAAAATACCTCTGTCTCGTTCTCTCCAACGTCCCACCTCTCCCGACTCTTTTTTTTTTCTCGTTTCTCGTTCGACGGTCGCCCGTTTCTACTCGGACTCGGCTCATTGATTTTTGTCAGTAGAACAAACGAACGTATCCAGCTATATTTCCGCGCAGACAGCGGCCAAACGAGCTCGAAAATCCAAACGCGCGACCCTGGCCTCGCTCGTGGCTCGAATGGATTAACTTCCGAAGGAACGGGCCAGTTCGCGGGTTCGCGGGTTCACCGTGTGACGCGGCGGATCGCGATGATGACTCGCTGCTTTTAACCGAGCTGTTGCATCGTGACACGAGGAAGGAAGGGATATGATGAAAAATTGCTGGTATTTTTGTACTTTATTTGTATGTGTACGTACAGTACGACTCCCATGAATATTCGAAATATTGAAAATTTTGTAAAAACAGAAAGAATCGTTCCGAAGCTCGAAGCCTCTACTTTTGAAATATCGTCTATTTTGCTTTGAGATATTTTTTTCTGTTCTTTTTTTTTTTTTTTTTAGACTGTGTAACAGATGGCAAAGTTTCAATTTGTCATAGTAAAGACATGGATAAGTTTTTTTTTCACGATTGAATCTACTATAGATTTAAAGACCAAAGCAAGATCTTTTTGAGTTCAATTCATTGAACTTTGAGTACCACGCGAGAACGAGAATATCACCATTTCTGGAACTTTTGTCGTCTAAGACTAATATTTCGGCAAAAGGGGAGGCTTCGATGTTCAAATCTGTTGCAGATTCGGTCGCGGAAAAAAATTTTTCAACGCTTTCAAATACTGTGACAATTTCTAGAGCATTTTCGAGAGCAGAAGCATTTCATTTAGAACAAAATGAACGACCCATTCTGAAAACAGTTTCAACATTTAGCGTCCGAATGTACTACAATAGCATCGCGGACGCAACGTTTCAAAATCGCGAATAGAGAAACACGCTTCACGCAATCTTAAAATACAGGAAAAGAGTTAAATTAAAAGTTGTACTGCGGTGCAATCAATTTTTAATTTTCATTACTGCAATATAAACCAAAACAATAGAACATGTACGAAAAACGAAAAATAAGTTGATTTTATGTTTTCACCGCTCCAATATAGACCACGAAAAAAACCACACGAATGTTCAAAATGAGATAATATTTCGACTAGAATCTTCAGCGAGAAACGAAGGACTGTTCCGTCATTTGCATCGCGCGAATTACGTCTCCGCAAAATTTCGCAAACATTTTTCCGCTTCCCTTCTAGCGTAAATCAATTTCTCGACAAATTTTTAATCTAATTTTCGCCGAAACGTCCAATCGGATAATCGGGATGTAAAACGTACGATAAATTTTTAATTAAAATTCAGTCGTATCAATACGACAAAAAAAAACAGGTTATTTACTTATCGCAGAAGTACGTAACTGAACGAAGCTAATGGCATCGACGCGCGATTTAATCGTACCGTAAATACAGATCGCTTTGTAAAAACGCTGGCGAATTTCGCGTTCGGTGAACATGAGAAGTCAACGCGTAGCAAACCACCCGTAACGTCATCGCCCTTTGTGGCTGTTATTAACCAAGATATATATATATATATACGATAGGACCATCCATAACACAGTACTATAAGGCTGACTAAAAATTGCGCCACTGCCCCCATATAACGCGATTAAAAAGACTCATTTCTGATATGAAAATAGGCACGTCTTTGAATTGACTCGAAACACAGTTTTGCGATAAGGAAGAGTTGTTTAAAGTGTGTATTGTAGAAAAGTTACTTCTGTGCGAAGAATTAGTTGCGTTATTTCGAAAAGGAATTCACTTCAATTACAAAATAGATATGATCGATTGCAAGGTAAGGCAATCTTCTTTCACTATATAAGAATTAATATTTCCCAGCCACGACTCCAAAGAAAGCCATCATCCAGAGAAGATGAGCCGAGTGGAAGATTTATAGCGTTAGAAGAGAAATTAGAAATTCTTGATCGGTTGAAATCCAGTGATAAGTTGACGTATCTTCGCAAGGAATTTAACAAAAATTCGCGCTAAAAAATTAGAAAAAAATGAAAGTAAAATAAGAGCTAGTGCTTCTGCTGGGACATCGTCAAATTTAAGAATAAAGAAATTTTTTATTAACAAAAACAAAAAATTGTAATTACATGAAAGAACATTTCTTAATAAGACGGAAAAAGAGACAGTTTATTTAGTCATAGTTTTTCGCCTTCTCGGATTCGTGTAACGCGAATAATTCTCGCGTTAGTAGGGGGTCCTACTCTGTATAATTTATACGTGTTTCGGCGCGTATTTCAAAGCGGCAGCAGAAAGGCCGAAAAGATTCGGGACGGCGACCCGTCCGCCGCTGTCCCGATGTAATCCATTTTGCGCCGGTCTGCGGTTCTTTGTCCCGTCACACATTCCGCACTCGCGTCGCTTTGCACCGAACCGCGGAAAATATCGGAATACGCGGCCGGCCTCGCGTGGCCAACGAGCTCGTTGATGGCCTCAAACGATTAATCGCCCCCTGGAAAGCTAATGAACGACATAGACGTCCCGACCAAAACTGGTTGCACCCAATCATGCGGCTGCTTCGTCCGACCGATCCCCGTCCATCACCCGCCCCGCGTTTCGTTACACGATTTTTATTTATTATTATCGATCGTTCGACTTTTCTCTTTCCAGCCATCGCGATCGCTCGATTTTAAGATGAAGCGAACCAGCGAACGATCGATCGGAATGCCACCTACGATTTGGATCGGTTTATTATATTCGACGATCGATAATTTCGAAACGAGCTAACAACGGGAACTTTGTTCGCGTTACGTTCCCGTGGAAAATTGACTTCCGCGGGCAAAGGCGAGAGCGGAACATCGCAATTTACCGATGGAAAAGCACGAAAAGTCATACGCGTCCGATCGTCGATCGTCGCTCGCATTGGTCGTTGCGATTCACAGGCGATACCTGCGAAACACGACGAAATTTTTTCGCAGTCGTCGTATAGGAGAAAGTTCTGAGAAAATAAAACTTCGCGTTACACAGCCGAGCGGGGGGATGAAATTTTTATTTATTGCGAGGAAGGAGGGCGAAGTCCAATTTAGACGAGATCGGTTTCTTAAAACCCCCTCTCTGAAAATCTCTCTCGTCGTGTTCCCTCGATTCATCGTGCGTTCACACGGAATTAGTCGCTCCAACTTCGAGCCCTTAGCTTAAAGCTTCAACGCCCTCGTGTGAAACAGCTTGGAAAACTTTCTCCCGATCCCGATAGATGCATTAGTCCAACACGAGATATCCATTCCTCTCCAGCGAAACTCGATCGACCGCCCGACGAATTTCCCCCGGCTTTCGTTTCAAAACGCGCGGATCAATTAAAAATTGATAAATACCGAGGCATCAGGACGGATCGAGTAAGTTGACTAATCGCAAGAGGAGAAGCTGACTAATCCAGCGAGGATATGGCGGAATCACGTGTTAGAGCCGATGGTAGTTTCGACAGAAACGAACAATTTCGAACTGCGGTTACGCTACTTTTAGTCCTGCTCGCTCACCCCTTCGACCCGCAGCCCGCCGATCGAATCGCATTTATTCGCGCCTTCCGCGATTCCATCCGACGCTTGGTAACTCGAACGGATGTTTGATTTCGGCATAAATCGGCCGTGAATCGTTTGCCGATCGGAACCACGCCGCGCAGCCAGTGGATTTTATTTCTCTCCCGATTCTTCCCTCCCGCGGGGAATCCGCCGTTTGAGAAATTTTTCGAGCCAGTGTTCCGCCAGAACGCGCCGTCGTGCAGAGATTTTACCGATTCGTGTCATAGATCGTTGTGTCTCGACGTGATATTCCCCAAACTGGAGCTTCTTTGAAGCATCTTTAAACTTCCTTTGCGAGTTTCTCGATCGCGAGAACGGGTCATTCACTGCCATCCTGTCGTCGACCATGCCCCGGATTAATCGACCGCTGGCAAGTTAATGAACAATGCCTCTCACAATCAGACGAAAGCGGCCATTCCGACGGAGACCGACGGCGGTCCATTTATTTCGGCCAACCCTTACCTGTCACCCCTCTCGTGCTTTCTTCTCTATTTCTCTTCCAACCTGATCTGCCTGTCGTTGTCGTGTCGTTCCTTTTCTCCGCCATTTTTACCTTCGATTCCTCGGATCGAATCGGTCTCCATTCGTTTATTCGCTCTGCGGATCCTCTCTTTTCCCAGACGCCGACGTCTACCCTTGTCCCGCTACTCGCGCCATCCAACAGCCCGCTTGAATTCTCCGCCCCGGTCCGCATGCATTATGAACGTTTGTCACATTCGCCAGCTCATATCAGTCGGCCGCTGTCGGCATCAAAACGTTTGCGCGACGCGACGCCGCGCGCGCCGTGCCGACCAGATTGCGTTATCGATTTCCGATGCTTGCTCAGCGGTACCGTTCTATCGCGGCTGATGGACTCGAGTAGCTCCGTACACCGCCGACTTTTAATGCCAACGCTTTTCAGCAATTTCTTGATTAGCTACCTACCACGAGCTACCTTCTTCTCTCCGCTCCTTCGATTCTCCTGATGGACTATTGTCGCAATCCCCCCGACCCCCCAAATGAACGGAACACGCCGCTCGACCAAAAATCCGGCTCTCTCCTTCTCCAATTCTCCGCACGAGTATCGTTCGAGCCCTTTTCGGCATTGTCGCGCGCGCGATTTTATTTGGATAACTTTGGAGTTTTCGACTTTTTACTATAATCGAGTTTTAACTTTTTGCACTCTCGACTGTCTCCTATAAGTGGATCATACTAAAACTAAAAGACTGAATGATATGAAACAAATTTACTTTTACAAACAGGTTTTTTTTATCACTGAAAGTGATTTTAGCGAGGGCCTCTTCAGGTGCAACGCTAATGCAACGAAAATTAGCGATTGGTTGATTTGGGTCACGTGATTCGTGAGGGGGCGTGGAGTAGGAGTGGCGTTGTCTGGTATTGAGCGATCGCGCCTGTAATTTGTTTTGTATCGATTCAAATGTTTGCATATCGATAAAATTTTATGGCAAAAAGTCGTCTTCATTTTCTAGTCAGAACAGTTGCTTCTGGGCCTTTCAGTGAGACGAATCGTACTGGGATACGTGCAGTTTTTTTTAATTCTTTATTGTTTCATTTGAAAATATAATTGATGAATTTTTTTCAGTATTGTGTGTAAAAAACAACATCCCTTAAATGACCAACATTTTCCTGCTCACAAATACGGGCTTTTTCAACCCTTCAGTTTTTCAGTGGCCACCCTGTATATTGCTGGTAATTATAAAGAAGGTATGCTGTTATATGATACAATATAGAAGACTAAGGCGAAATTGTTATTTGAATAATTCGTAAATTAAATTTCTTGCTGCTTCTTACTATCGCCGCTTGGTGATTGTTTTAAACGAATTCACACATTAGAGTGATATAATCAACAAAATTTCATGCTAAATACCATTTAAATAGGATAATTATTTCCAGTGCTACATCACTTTAAAATGTAGACGTGAGGACAAAGAATTAAAGAACAGTCGACGGGCAGTTTTGTCGAACGAATTTATCGTCCGGTTTTTCTGCCCTCTCTCGCAGACTCGTGATAATTGAATTTAGTCGGCTGAATGGGAAAATCGTTAACACGGTCAGTTAACCCATTAAGAACCAGGCGTGATAATTTATCGCAGTGTCAGTTTCTTTAAATTTGGTGGAAATGATGAGAAAATGTCGCAAGAATCGCAGGAATTTAGCTACTGACAATGAGACGAGCTTTTTCTATTTTTTCTATTCGACAGTAGATGAGAAATTATTCTAAAAAATTTTTCATAATCTATTGCACTTTGGAAAAGACCGCTTATAGGTATAAAATCTGTTAAAATCTTAAGAATTTGAAGTTTTTGTTTAAAAAATTAAAGTTTGTCTAAAAAAAAAAAAAACATTCCGAGTCCTTGTTAAAGTGCTACTAGGAAATTGAAAAAAAATTCTGCTTCAGAATGGATTGACGAACTCAGAAAATGATTCGATCGATTTATGGCGTGGAGTCCTCGTTCAATGGCAGCGCTCCGGCGGAGCGGATTATCGTAGCGAAAGGATTAATGGGTTGGTACATTAATTCGCGGAGACGTAACTTGTACGGATGTCCGAAATGATAATAATATAATGGTAAAATAATATTAATTACAGTCGTAGACATGTCGTGCTCTCAGCGTAAATAGTATTAGAAAGTCTATTTAACTCTGAAGTACACTGAAATCGTAAATTTATGGATCAATTATAAGTCAATTATAAAAATCGAAAAATTATAAAAGTCAATTATCGAAAAGTCAAGTCGATTACAAACATCGTTAGCTAACTTGCACATTCCATTAATAGTTCGACGTATTTATTAATAATATTTATATATAAGTAATAATAATCGTCGTCGACAAATCGTTAGTATAAAGTAGAATTTCTAAGAAAGATTTTTGAAGAATATATCAAATATATTAAACTGAACGTGAACTGCGTGTACCAATATACATAGTGATATTGATATCTGAATTCTATCGATGGATACTCTTTTAAGTATATTATAATCATCCCTTTTTAAGGCACAAAATTCCTTTCATTATTAATTAACGGGCCTTTGAAATTACATCATCGTACAAAGTAGCAGATAAGCCTTGTACTTTGACAAATTTTACCAAATAATTATTAACTAATAACCGATACATTTCGCTAAATGAAAAATTGCCACGGAACTCTGCTTTCGAAACTACGGCCTTATTTTCACTCGTCAGTTTACAAAAAGAAAGAAAAGTATAAATGAACCGTCTGAAACGTGAATACCGTTGCACGCTCAAATTGCGAAAGATGACAACTCGACGTTCGACCGCGAGGAAGAAAACGTCACGCGTAACGAGTGACGCAGGCTTAACAAGAGGCGAGTCAATTTTGCGTCGTCATAATCCCGGCTTAATTTGATCTACGTGGAAGCTCGCCGCGGATTTCCCGGCAGCGTCGATCGTGCCTCCCGCGCTCGCGAGAAAAATTATTTCGCCGACAAAGGAGCTCCGAGCGAAAACAGATTAAGCGGGTTCCGCCGCGAATCACCCGGTGGAAAGCGGTCGTCGTCGCTGAGTTTTTCTGAAACTTAAATTGCCAAGTTCCCCGCGTTCTCTCATTCGCCGCAACCTCCTCCGGCGTCCTCCTTTTCTCCGCGAATCACTTTGATAACTGCTTATTATCGTTTCATTAATTCCGCTCCGTTGATTATCATTCTCCGTTTTCGTGGTTTATTCGTTCCTATCGCGCCGCCGCGATATCGTCCCTCCCTATTATCCCCGCTGTTTAAATCTCGCAATTGTGCGCTAATTCAATACCGAAAGCAAGCAGCGAGATCTTTCGAACGTCAAAGGGTGCGTGTTTCAGCCGCAATCAAAGTACATTTTGCCGCGGGCGAGTGTTTCTTTCGCGTTGGATAGAGAAATTCGTTAGTATGCACAGGTGACTCTACAACGCGATAACGAAAATTGCGGAAACCGTCGCGTAACACGGTACCTCTATGCAAGGTGATTTTTATTTAACTTGTTTGGAAAATTATATTTTATACTACTTGCATATCAATGACCAACTGGCTAATGGCTTTGTTCATAGCTGTCATATAGATGAACTCTACCTTGGATCTGATGGAGATGCGTGTAAAGAACCTGCCGCAAAATTTACCTTCACCTTGAATTTCAACATCAAAATTTTTCTCTCTTTTTTTCATTCTGTTGCGTTCACTACGAAGGTAAAACTCTTCCAAGGGGTCATAGGTCGCAACTTAACAAATTTTCTTAATCATTTAACACTACGGGCGCGTGGGTTCTAATGTAAGCGACTTTATGGCTCTAGACGCGTGAAAGAGTAATGTTGCATAGTTTCGCGAACGTTCGAGCGTCGCACAATAATTGTTCAAAAGACAACCTCATTTAGGATAATTTGTAGCGGCCCAGGATTCTTCAACTACGAATTCCGAACACTGACTAGCACAAGCCGCAAGTGGCTGCGCGCCTAGTGTCGAGGTCCTACCAATCTCCGACGTTAAGCAAAGCAGTGTGCGGAACCCCGCTAGGATGGGTGATCGGGACCAACCTAGCGAGTAGTTGCAACAACAAGCATCTAGGGTTAAGGAGTCGCTGCCATCGACCCCACTGATGAGGCAGTGACTCATCAAACAACTTTCTTCTCCCACTCACACTACCTCAAGTTCCATTCGTCCTTCTATCATGCATCCCGAACCATAAACCCTTTAAATTCATTTAATAATGCAACTGTATACGAGTTCTGAAAATGAAAATACCGAAAAAACATTCTCGTTCAAATGTATCGAGTAGAAAAAAATTATTAAATAAGAGCTATAGTTAAAAACGAAAATAATTTGTACGTACATGTTATACACGTACAAATATTCCTAAGAAAAATGTTTTTAATAATCCCGCTAGTCTCGCACAACACGGTTTTACGTTCAACGCGCTATTTCGTAAAAATCCATTTACCGTGTTATAGGAGGCTGCATCGTATAATAACGTGTAAACGACACTAAAGGGGCATCAGGCAGAGACCCGATGTTCGATGTTCCGCGATCCTTCTTCGTGGCGTTCGATTTTCTTGCACGCTGAACGAATAAACATTGGATCGACGTCGGGGGGCGTTCGTTCGCCAGCGATCGTCCCTCGCTCGGGGAAGAAGAAAAATGCGAGGTGGTTTGGAGCGGCTCGTCCTTTAAACAGCGCGCCCCGTGCTCGATGCCGCGATACCGGGATAATACGTATGGCCAACTGTTACCCGCCGACAGACATATCGCTCCCGCGTTGCCCCGGCCTCGGGGAAAAAAATCGGTGTCCATTAGTTTGCCGCCGCTGAAAAATGCGCGACGCCGCGCCGCGACGAAAACGGCCACGGCCGCCTTCCGAAAAAATGAATATTACGCGTGGATTTATGCGGTGAGACGGGCCGAAATAAAAGGGAATCAGAGAAGAACCCCCTCCGCAGTGAAAACTCCGGAGGAAAGAAAGAAAAATAGAAAACGCACATCGACCAAACCGAACCGAACCGAACAGAGCGGTCAGCGAAAGGGATGGAAACAGAAAAAGAAAGGGAAAAAAGGAGACCGACACGTCGACGCACCGGTGCGTCAATTTTTTGCTTTATTTTTCACCTTATACCTTGGACGGGGATTTGCATTTTACGGGGATTCTCGAAATCTCGAAATTTCCAGACCGCGTTTTCGAAACGGTAGGAACCGTCGTCGTTTGGAACGTGAGGGTGGACGCGAAACTGCCGAGGGAGCGCCAGTTACGAGCGAGATTCGCCGAACCGGCTGGATACGCTCCTATTTAAACCCGGTCCCTGAATGTTTAAGCCCCATTTGGCTACCTCGAAATGTACGTATATTCCTCGAGGGGAGAGACCCTCTCCTTCGCGAAATGTGTCTCACAATGGACAACACTAGCGCGCCGGGACGAAATTTCGCTCTGCCATAAGCAGAAAAAACCGCGCAAGATAAAATTCATCTCTACCGATTTCTGAGACCATTAACTCTCTCTCTCTCTCTCTCTCCAATCAAATTTTCATCCGTACAAAGAAAGAAAAGAAACGTTAATACAACGTAGTCGAAGAATTACACGACCGTGCAAAACTTAATCGCTGTTAATGGGTTAGGCGCTGGCTAAAATCGAGGGAATTTATTAGAATCCATTAAACGGTGGAACGCTTTATCCAGATCTCTCTCTCTCTCTCTCTCTCTCTCTCTCTTTTTTCGAGCTGTAGCGACCCCGAAAACCGACCGATGACGCACGAGCCTCGCTGATTAACTATTCGATTTCGCTCGTATCAGCGACCGAATTTCAATTACCGAATTGAACCGGTCGGTTTTTGTAAACAAGCCGGGAGGGCCACGCTGCTCGCGAGGGGAAGAGAGGGTGGAGAGGGGGACGGATGGCTTTTGTCGACCGCACATTTACGACGAGTATCGGCCGTGTACGTCGGCCCGCGCTTCCATTCGTCCTTGTTTAACTTTTCACGCTAATCTACTTACAATTACAGGCAGTGGATTTGCACTGGAACAGGGCATATCGTCCCTTTGACGATGACGCGGTGACGCGCCGGGGGTATTCGACGATCGTGTGACAGCGATGGATGTAACTTTGAATTTCATCAAACCAATGATCGTTTGTTCGATGATCTAAACACCCTTGCATCTTCTTTAGAAGCCGTGATTGTAATAATTCTAGTTCACCAGTACGTACTTCGAACGGAATTATTTTTATTAACTGGCCATACTTTAGATGTACTTGTAAGAAGACGAATACTTGACACGTTGTATGTCATGCCGATTTTGCATGTCTGAACCAGAATAAATTTGTTATTATATAATAACATTATTCAATATTTGTTATATAATAATATATAATAATATAATAAATATTATTATATGCGTTTCTTCGATGGTCACTTATTTTTTACAATTCATTTTATTTTTATAGTGAAGTTGAGGATTGCATTTCTTCACGTACAAGCCTATAGAGAAAACTATGCCATGGCGACGATTTTGTAGAAGATATTATGAAAGAAATTCGAAACAATTAGGTAGAACGAAAGCAAAAAATTGTACCAAAAAAGTCGTCACACTGTGAAGACTGTATTGATTTTTCTTGGTTCATACGATATGTCACAATATACGCGTACATATTACAAATTAAATTATTTTTGCATATTTTATACTGCATTAATTTCTTCACACCATTGTAGTAACGAAACCAATATTGAAAAATTTAAAAGTATTAACATTTATTCGAATTACGTGTTTCAATAGGGCGATCACTGAAAGACTGAATGATATAAAACAAAAATAACTTTTACAAACACGTGTTTTTTATAATTTTTTATTATTTTATTTGGAATTATAATTAATGGATATTTTTCAGTATCATGCGTGAAAAACAACATCTCTCGAATGACCACCATTTTCCTGCTCACAAATACGTGCTTTTTCAAACTCTTCAGTTTTTTCAGAGGCCACCCTATATAACGACGTAAAAAGAACAAAAGAATTTCAAAAGAAGAAACTCCCGAGTCAATTGACACTCATTGGAATAATTCACATAAATTAGACTTCCTACTATTGCTTCTTACGAAAGTTCAAAGGATGGTGGAAGATATTATTTTTCCCAGAGATTGAAACTATACATATATCTATCATTAACTCTTGTACATTATACTTGTTCTAGCAAATTCACAATGCACGTTGATGATTGCTTTAAATTTGAACGATATCATACTTTAGAATCAACAAAACTTCGTGTTAAACACCATTCGAGTGATTGTGTCATTTCATTTGAAATGACGATATTTCGTAAATAAATTGCTGGTAGATGATACGAAAAAAGGAAATTAATCGATTCGCAGGACACAGATTAGTAAAGCGAAACGCGCCGATTGACAGTCAAAGAAACCTTTATTAAATTCATTGGAGATTTTTTTTTACACGTCCGGTTATCACTCTGAGAGAAAAAGGGGTTCTTCCTAAAAACTAAAGGCGCTATTCGCTGATTTTTGGCGGTTCAAAGGTTCCAGTCACGATCGATCATCGAAACCGCCGACTGATCTCTTTCCCGATTCGTGATTCGAACCGCCGAGGAGAGCGAGACGAATGATCCGGTTATTATTGTAATTTTGCGTCAGCTGTTTTCTCAGCTACAGAGAAGAACGCTCCCATCTCGTCTCGCGCGGTTATCACAGAAAACAATTTCAACCGCGAGAAAGCTCCAGTCAACGGAGGCTGTTTTATAAACAACCAGCCTTCCGGAGCGAATCCGTTCGAGCAATCGCGTCCGAGCTGCTGCTGTTGCTGCTCCATTTTCTCGCAAATTTCGTCCGCTGTTTGCGGAACGATTACGGGGAACAATTACGATTCTTCAAGAAAGGGAAGATTGGAAATGGGAAGGCGTCTTTTCGGACGAGGTGGCCGTAGTGAAGTTGTCGCAATGGTTAAAAGGCAGATTCTGTATTCTCGTTGCGTGTAACGCCGCTGCTCGGTTAATTTTCCCCCCGCTGTCATACTTAGGTTCCCCGGCGCCGAAAGGATAACCAAAGTTCTCTTCATACCTGTTAATTCGATTCAGCGTGCAAGTTGCTCGTAGCCCCGAGTACGTGGCGTGGATACGAGAAAGTTGCGCTCAACCCCCCTCTTCTAGCCGCCCGTCGTCGGCTCGCAGAATTCGAAACTTTTAGCTTGTCGCGAGACGCAACAAACAGCATTACCACGGATCCTTTCCTTTCCCCGAAACGCTTCTTATTACGCTCACGACAGGATACTCTTCATTCCTATTTCCCGTATTTTTCCGTACGCGCGTGTGTTTGTGCAGTTTCTCGACGAGAGAGAGACTCGACAGATTTCTCCGATGGAGCGCGGGAACAAAGGGCAAACGGGGGAAAAGCCACTAGAGAAATTCTTTCTGCAGCTTTCTTTTTACAAACTTTCGACGATTTTTGATGCCTCGCGCGCTCTTCGAGCAGGGGGAGGGAGAAGAAACAAAAAAGAAGGAACGAAGCTTTCTCGAGCCCCTATCCCCGATTCTCTGGCTTCCTAAGATTAATCGTCGATGCAGAATCAAGCGGAAATTGCTTTTGGCTCTGCCCGGCCAGAGGCGAACGATTTTCAAAGCAAATCAGAGGAGCAGGAAACGCGTTCCCTTCGATCGGGCCGGAAATCGTGCGACTATCAGCTCAAGACCCGTATTCGTTCGCCCATACTTTCATCCGAAGGGCGTTCGTAACAACGCGTCGAGGGGACGAAAAATGTCTCGTGACTCGCGAGTTATCAGAGAGATGCATACATTCCTTCTGAAAATTCCGAATTCTTCGACTGGCGCTATGCCGGACGAGTCGGCCAAAGTAGGCCAAAATACCTGAATACTCTCGACTGTTATTAGCGCGCGTCAGACTAAACTTGCCAGGCGTCGAGGGATAGAGCTAGTGTCTTTAACTTTTGGCATGTGGGATATGTGAGGGTAGAGCAAAATTATCCCAAGTATCCAGGTATCTGGGTGACTTGCGAGATACTGAAGCTAGAGTTACTACTACCTGAATATCCGATACAATTTCAATCGATGTCTGCGCAATTTGTGCTCTCGTGACGAATGATAAAGCAAATTGTAATTTGCATCCGCTGGAATAGGTGGAAGAAATATATTCAAGACTGATGAAAAATAATTGCTAAAAAATATTTACGTATACCAGGAATAATACCTGCCAGCTCTGGGAAGGATATTTTATTTTTACACAACTAAAAATAATATAAAATCAAGGTTAGTTCAATTTTTGTAAAAGAAACTTCATTATTCGTTGGTGAAACATAAATTACATTGTAGAGATCCGAGTAATATGTGTGGAAATAACAAACTAGTAGAAAGTCTGATTTGACAGATGAACATAGAAATGAATAATATTAAATGAATTTGTGCAATTTAATAAAGCATTGTCAAGTTTGTTTTCATTCGAACAATAGATCAGTACATTGGTAAACGTTTCAATTTGAATTAAAAAAGGAAAAACGAGGGAAGGTATACCTAATAATCTCGCATCTATCTTTCGCAAGATAGATTTTACAAAAATTAAAATTAAAATACGCACCTAATGATCTAATTTCTACATCGCCAGATTAATCACATTTTACAAAAAGAATGTGGTGATGGATTCACTGACGCTTGTCAAAAACACTAATCTGACACATCTTCTCTGAATATTCAGATAATTCGACCTGCACAGTAAACACTTTTGTGGCAAACTGTCTAAACGCAATCGAACCGCAGTCGGCGCCAGAGCCGCTCGTCGTAAAGCTAAGCAAACGAGTCTATAAAATAACGGTTCGATTCACGTAGTTGGAAAGTAATCCGGTTGTTCCCGTCGAGGGTGAGGGAAGCAAGATTGGCGGGAAAGGAGAAGGAGAGAGGAGGATCGGCACGGAAGTTGCGCGTTGATCGCGCGATTCTCCTTAGCGGCGGACGGAATTTTTCGTCGGATCTAGCTGGAGGGGTGTCGGTCTAGACTCCGCGGTAAGGATAAGGGTAAGGGGTGCAGGTTCCCGCGCAGCGAGGGGGAGAGGAGAGAGAGCTGGATCAATAATCCCGTTGCCGCCTCACTCAATTTGCTCTACCTCTCTCTCTCTCTTCCTTCTGCCAAATTTGTGCGAGTTCACTCGGCAATGTTCATTAACCGAGATACCTTCTCGCTGTCGTCGTTGCTCCACTCTTTCCTCGGCCTTGCACAGCCCCGGCTGGCCAACTTTTAACCCGAATAACGCCGCCAGTGCATCCCGCAATATTTCTCGAACGTTTGCTCGTTCGCCCGTCAGCCCGACGCGAACGTTGCCTCGGAGACTTTACGCCGCCGACAGTTGCTGTCGTTATCGTTAATACACTCCGGTCCACGGCTCTTGATACACCTGTGCTCGCGGAGCCACCTCCGCGTTTCCACGCGGATGCACACCGCGATTGAGATCAGCTCTTTGCCCGAGAGCTAAATTCTACGAGCTTCTCTCACTCTCTCTCTCGTAGAAGCTTCGTTTCTGGTAGAAAAACGTAGCGATTCGTTGACCAAAATGAGAGAGAGAGAGAGAGGGGTTAGAGGAATATTTGATCCCAGACACAAACGACTCGGTTTGGTCTCCGTTTTGCCCGGTTAATATCTTTGAATTTGAAATTTCATTTCACGACGAACCCTGCGCCGAGTTGCACCTTCCGCTTCGTTAACCCGATCCTTTTCGAATCCAAGCGTCTCGTTTTTGATTAAAAACACTCCCCCGTTCGATTTACATTCGTAGCGTTCTTGGTTGAATTTGGTTAAATAAACACCGAGTTCAATTTCAGTCTCGTCTCGTCGCGCCGCCGCCGTTTCCTCGTGTTTCCTTTCATCGAGAAACAACTCTCGGACCTCTCGGTCTCTTGTCTAACGCGGCCAATTACTTCCAGTTTGAACAGTTTCTTCAGATGCACGAGAGGGCTTCTTCTTCCTTGTCTCCTCCAAGACATCTCGCGTACGATCTCTTTGACCACTTTGCTCCTCTCGTTCCAACTGGACCCGGTTCACAACAAATTCGTGTGAAACGAGCAAGTTCAATTTCGCGACCTCTTTCTCTCTCTCTCTCTCTCTCTCGCTGAGGGAAACGCCGAATTTGGCCGCACATATTTGCTTTTAAATTGTTGATGTCGGTCCCCCTATAATAATTGAGAATGAGCAAACGTGTGTCGAAGCATACGTAACTAGAATGTCCGCACTTGTGTTATTTTTGGGGTAATTTTCTTTGTTGAGCACTCTCCAGCTCCGAATCGAACATTCTTTTGATAATTTTCAAAAATACACTCCTTTCTTCATTTATGCGGCGCAAGACTAGTTTATCGATCTTATTGTACTATCGACTCTCATTATACTTTTGTACAATTCGATATTTATTTAAAAGCTGGTTCGATGGCTCGCGTAGAATCCAATTGACTCCAGCTCTATTTCCGAGTGTCATTTATAGTCTTCAGATAGCACCTCTATTCCTTCTTGGGATTTTACAGGTCCGAGGATCCTTTGTTTTATATTTTTTTAATATGAATATTATTGAATATTACTATCAACTTTCATTACAAAACATATAATTATACAATTATATTTATATAATTATACATTTGTACAATTCGATATTTATTTAAAAGCTGATTCGATAGCTAACGTAGAATCCAATTGACTCCAGCTCTATTTCCGAGTGTCATTTATAGTCTTCAGATAGCACCTCTATTCCTTCTTGGGATTTTACAGGTCCGAAGATCCTTTGTTTTATATTTTTTTAATGTGAATTTTATTGTACTATCAACTTTTTAAAATATCGAATAACTTTGATTACAAAACATATAATTATACAATTATATTTATATAATTATACATTTGTACAATTTTATATTTATTTAAAAGCTGGTTCGATGGCTCGCGTAGAATCCAATTGACTCCAGCTCTATTTCCAAGTGTCACTTATAGTCTTCGCCTCTATTCCTTCTTGGAATTTCGCCGATCCGAGGATCCTTTGTGTCCGTTTTATGTCATTCTAATGTGAATTTTACTGCACTTTCTTTACAATCGATTTATTCCAGCCCGAGAAGATTTAATTACCGTAACTAGCGGACGAATGTTTTCGCAAAGTTTCGGGCAATTCCGATCGATAGAGGAACTTGCCGGAAACTCGAAGAAAGTCAGCAAGAACGCACCGTTCGGTGTTCGCATCGAGGCGGTGGTTGCGGCGGTGTAGCAAGACGTTCCGATCGACGAAACAGAAGTTTAGAGTCGCGTCACCGTATCGCCGCAAAATGCCGCAGCTATGCGGAGAATCTTTCGGCGAGGCAACGTCGTCGTCGAGGTTAATCCCGACGACAACTTGTAAACGACGAACGGATCGCGAACACGAGAGAAAAAGAGAGAAAGGGGGAAAAAATGAGGAGGAAAGAAAATACCGGCGCCGGGGACGGCGATATTTATCTTTTCAAGAAAAATGACGAGTCCTCGTCGTAATTTTATTGTCCCTTTGTTTAACTTTAAGTTAGCTCGCTTCGAGAGATGAAACGAAAGGGGAACTCTTAAATAACTTCTTCGATGTTTGAACGATCAGAGAGAGAAAGAGAGAGAAAGAGAGAGAGAGAGAGAGTGCAAATGAAATTTTCGAGATTCGCAACGATGTATTTTATATATAACGGAGAACGTAAATGGGTGAATAACGACGAGTAGTTTAAAATATCGAATAATTGTCGATATTTTAAACTGTCGTCTTATCTTAAAGCGCAAAGCCTTTTTGAAGAGTAAAATACTTTTATTCTCGAAAAAATTGTAAAAATTCAAACGTCTCTGGAAACATTGAGGAATTCTTTTCCTCCCGCGGTTTTGTCTATCGTCGTTTTGAAGAACAAAGTCTCCTCTTTAAAACTTGCTGTACGATTTCTTTCCATCGTTCTATTGAAGAACATTACAGTCAAACAACGAAATGTACATTGGAATTTTCTAAATTCTTATATAATAACTCTAATATTTTATGTTATAATCTTATAATTGCAATTGTGAAAGTTCAACAAAAAATCGAAAAGAAAAGATCGTTGTAAAAGGGAAATAATTTTCAAAATCACGATAGAAGAAAGAAAGTCGCGAAGAAAATTTGTTCAACGATCACAGAATTGATCACGCAATGTTCGAAGAAAATCCTGATTTTTCCATCTAGTGCAAATTTATTACATTATATATTATATTGTATTATATACTATATTTATTATATTACAATATTATATATTATACACTTTATTATATTACGAACATTTGTCTCCTTCTTCAATTTCAAAAATATTCGAGAATTAATGTTTTTATTAAACTATACAACTTCAAAAGAAATTTTTTAATTATCAATAATTCCCAAAATTATTATTTCTTTTAAACTATTTTTTGAAAAAATGAAAATTTACTAGAATGATAAAATTATTTATATTAAAAATATTTAATATTTCTAAAATATACAAATTTAAGCTATCAAACAAAATTTAATAAATTAAATAATAAAGATATAATAATATTAATATTAGTACAACCGTAATCTATAATAATACATTATTTTATGCTTGTTGTCTCACTGTAGCAATCTTGCTGTCAATTTCACGCTCTGATTTTTTCCCGAGAAATTACGCGAATCGCTGTTTATTACCCTCGAGTAATTACCGGACGGCGTTTTCCACCGAAGTTCCTTGTCGCGCGGGTTATCCGCGCGATCAGACAGAGTTAAACAGAGCCAAAGCGACGCATCGAAAATTCATAAACGGAAACGCAGAGCGATCGTGACACACGCACACACAGTCAGTCAATCGGGCTCGAAATTTAATAGTTGCCACACGCTGCACTCGCGGCAGCCTGCCCCTGCAGCGTGTTTAGAAGTAAAACTGTAACTCCATCACGATTACACGTTCGATTGACTCGGGGTAATTGTGGGATTAAGCTGAATCGCGCAGCTGCACGCTACAAGTTCCGAACGTCGTGGCTGCGTGGTCACCGACGAGTGGAGAACCGTGTGCCGCGAGTTTGCAAAGCTGCGTACGAGATTAAGCGAGAGGGGGAGGAGTGGAGCAGAACGTTGAACCGCCTCCACTCACCCCGCGAGTTACGTGTTGATCGTTCTGTCGCCCGATCTAGTTTCCGGCCGTGTAATTCGTGCGCCGCTCCGAATTAAAAAGTTTCACCGCCCCTGCCGCGATAACCGATCGACCGACGGCGACACGCGAATCGCGTGATTTACTCGCCGCCCGCTTTCAAAGGTATTACAAGATATCGAGGGCGAGCTTCGCAGAGACTCGCGAAGGTACACGCTCGAACAACCAGTTGCTCCTTCGTTGATTAGCCACGACAATTTCTATTGTTTCTAATAACATTCGACTGCGATTATTTCTCGCAATTTTTAACTACAGAGAGGGTTTACGTTTTCTTATCAGGAAATTTTCTTATTCGAAATTCGTGAAATTTGTTTAAATCTGCGTTTAAGACAAATACGCGACCACAAAAGATGTTTGCGTGTGTACGTTTTCTCGTTAGATTGGATATTTTGTAATGTCGATTTCTCTTTTTTTTTAATGAAAATTATTATCGATAATAATTAAAAATTTCCAATAGTTAATCTACGAACGTATGACGACGGAAAATGTTTGCATGTACTTTTATTTTCCAACAAAATGTGTTCTTATTGAATGATATTGAATTTTATATAGAAAAACGTTATTGAATGAGTCAAAATTTCTAGTAGTTAATCTATGTCTAATATAAACACGTCACTACAGAAAGTATGTGCACATATGTTTCATCAGAGTCTACATTTCATCTCTATAATAATTTCATATGAGAGTATTTCTCATAACAAATAACTAACTCCATGTTTAAAATAAATATATAATTTTTACAGTGCTTACGTACATCCTTACTTTCGCATGAAACAAATGCACCGCCGTTAGTATTGGCGATTAAACGTAAAATCACCAATAAATAAGTAATATTAAACAAGTCCGCGATAAAGGTAATATTCACGATAAAATGGCAGTAAGTAGTACGTATAAAGCATTATCGTTACCAACACAGATAATAGATAATGTATTTACTTGCTGTATCGCAGCAAGAATTTGTTCGTTTCTTTAAACGACCTTTCATTCGTTTCGGCGTTTCCAGTAATTTCTCGATCGTTTCTCGTTATTGTTCTCCATAATGGACGTCGTTGCTTAAGTTCGACGCCTCGCGATCGATCAGAGGAACGGAGAAGCTGCAGGTTGCTTCGACCAGAGACGTTCTCTGCAATTTTTCTGCCAAGCACGGTGTGAATACAGCCACGTTATCACCGTGCGATTTTTACGTCGTAGTCAAACTTTCACAGGCGATAAACATATTGGCGTTCGATTGCCACGCCGGTGAACAGAACGTGATCCAGGGGAATTTAATTGTTGTCAAAAAATTGCACGACTTGTACCCCAGTACGATTCGTCTCACTGAAAAGCCCAGAAGCAACTGTTCTGACTATCGATACATGCAAACATTTGAATCGATAGAAAACAAATTACAGGCGCGATCGCTCAATACCAGACAACGCCACTCCTACTCGAGGTCTACTCCACGCCCCCTCGCGAATCACGTGACCCAAATTAACCAATCGGTAATTTTCGTTGCATCAGCGTTGCACCGATTTTCTGGGTTATCTCCGCTAAAATTAATTTCAGCGATAATAAATAAAATAATTTTAATTTGGCGTTGAATAACCGGCGTTTCAATCTGCTCGTTTCTTAAACAGCCAGGTAGATGGTCGAGTAGTTGTGTGATTGTACGCGTCTGCAAGAGGCGTCTAGAATCTAGGAAAGGGAGCATCTTTCCGAGAGAGAGAGCCGAGAAAAGAAGCGTTTTAAGAAAATTGTCCTGCATGGTACGGCGCCGCGATTAGAGAAAAGGGGAAACGCTTTACCGCTTCATTTCTTTCTCCCCTCTTTCTCCCCTTTTCCCTCTGCCGCTGCCTTTATTATCAAATATACTCATTCGCGTTTCCTCTTTCCTTTTTTTCTCGTCGCGACGTACACTCGGAATCTAGAACAAAACGACGACGAACGCCCGGCGACGATGTAAAATACCGAAAAATAGAGCGGGACGCGATATTTTACGTATTCCGTGGAAGCGTCGCGCGGGGGCCAGAATGAAATTTAGGAACGTCGTTGAAATTTTTTACGTTCGGCATTAATCAAGCGCGCGGCGCCGGAGGCTGGACAACATTCAAACGCGAGGCAAATATAGAAAAGGTAACATCGCCGGTTGATCAAACGGGCAACGATCCGAAAACGAATCGCGTCGAGTAACAAAGAACTAATCGCGGCTATTCACGCGATTGTTCATTCGGCCGCCGATACGCGTATGTTACGTACAGCGAGCAAATTTCTGCCAGTTTTCTTTCTTCTTTTCTTTTCTTTTCATCAGCGAAGAAGAGACACCGTTGAACGTGGATGGCGTCCGACGATGACGGCGCGAATAATTTATAGCGTCGTTCCACATCCGGCCACCGCCCTTTAAAGAGCCGCGGGGAAGTTTGCCGAGCTGCACTCGTAACATCGATAACGCGACGCGTCACAAACGATGCACGCTCTCCCTCTCTTCTTTCTCTCTCTCTCTCTCTCTCTCTCCCCCTCTCGTTCATTTACGTACCGGAGAATATTCATAAATCAGCGGCGGCAAACTGTACGCCTCTATAAAGCCGATATCGCCATAATTATCTCCGCGCGGCTTTTTCAAAGCGCTCCTTTGTCCCCCATTAATTATAACATTTCGTTAATAATGCATACATCGGGACACGCCCGAGTTTTATAACGCGTCGACGTCCGCGAGCGATCGGGGCACGGCGGACTCGAGCGCGCGGAAAGACGCGGTAATTAACGTGTGTGCCGCGATGAAATAAAAGCGTCGCGGTGAAATAAAAACGCAAAGGCAAAAAAAAAAAAAAAAAAAGAAAGAAACGCGCGAAAAAAGAGGAGGATCCGCGAGACGGACGATCGCAACGGGATTTCATCAGCTGCCAGGGAAAAACGATTCCGGTATTTACGCGCGACGTGATTCGTTCGCGGGAACGTGTAATTTATTGGAGCGCGCGTGTCCCAAGGGGGATGCAGGAAAAGCAAGGATGGCGGCAAGCAGCGGCGAGGAGGCCGAGCCGGAGAAGTCGTTTGTTATTCCCGAGGATTAATTTCCCCGCTAGAGTAATTACAGAACAACGGTTATTGAAGCGTAATGGTTGCTGCTGGTATATAAGTATGCTAATTTTCACGAGGCGTGCGCACGATGACAAATTGAGGCGAGTTAATTCCGCCTTGTTCCTGCGTGGCGTTGATTGGAATACAAAGAGGTTTATCGTAATGAAGTAAACGCGTTCACCGTCGCGTGAAATTTATGACGCCCCGCAAGGCCTTGAAAAACAAGGTCTGAGAGCTTGTGGCGTAATGCGACGTGTTCGCTAATGCCACCACCCAATCGATAAACGTCACGTATGTACGTCGCAACGTCGCGAGGTCCTCTTTTTCTTTCGTCTCGTTCGCCATTTCCGTAATCTTTACGGTTGGGCGAACCGAAAGTGAGCCCGGCGTTGATCAGCTATTTCAATAGGAGGGGAGAAGAAAAAAAGAATTATCGCACAATCACCTCGTAGTCTCCAGACGTAGAAATTAATTCGATAACTTTTGAACAAAATCGCCACTTATTTGTTGCTTCTGCTTTGCGATCGTTCCGACAGAAAATTGTTAATTCCGCGTTGCTCTTCGTTGCGGAACACGTTCCTCTCGCGCGAGAATTTCCGACGAAATTTTCAATTTTCGAGTTTTTATACGACGGCGGACCAAGGTATTTGAATTACCCTCGGAAATAATCTACACCGTGTTTCACGAATGTAACGATTCGTAATTTGAAATTCAGTGCCAAAGGCGGCCAACTAATTTCTACGCCTAATTAAAATGCGGGAACGGAGCGAATTTTTAATTCACCGTCCACGGTCGACGAGCGTTGGAGAGATTACGTAAAGCAGTCTGGAAACTAAGGTGTAAATCGCATGAAAACAACTCGCGCGTTATACCACGTTGCGCGGAAAACGACGATCGGAATATCTAGAGGTACGAGTATCTTCGTCGAAAATAAATTTCATATATATGTATATACATACATATATTTTTAATAGAATAAAATTACGAATGAAGGGACCGCTTTCAAAAATTTGCCAAATTAACGTCTGTTGATGGAAAATCGAACGGGAAGCGAAATTGCATTTCGTTTCATTTCGCGGGATGAAAAACCGTTTCGAAAGATAGATTCGCAAAGCCAAGATACTTTTCTCTTTATCGGCCGACGATTTCCTCGTACCCCGGAGCAATTGCGTCGTGTCCATCGAAAAATCTCCGGCTAAACTCGACTCGACGTCCCCCCTCTCCACCCCCTTGTCTTCTTTCCTTTTTCTCCCGGATCTCGCCCGGGACGAGAGCACGTTTTATCAGCGGAGGATTAATGGCATTGTCTGCGAAGGAGAATCCAAGACGAATCGTTATTATCATTACTTCCAGTTGCTTTTCTTCGCGAACTTCCCCTTCCGGGCTGAATGCACAACGGCGTATTTGCCGTTGCGCGTAACGATTCCAAGTAACGGAGTAATTGCGAAGGAGCGCGGCCCCCGTTGCCGATTACTTCGTCGGACTATGGCAGCCGGAATTCCTCGCCGAAGTAGTACAAGTTCGTAACAGTTCTGGCGGCGGCGGCGGCGGCGTGGCATTAGACACTGCTTAAACGGCGCAGTTTACTAATTAGATAGTGCAGTTCGATGTTTACGCCTTAATCTCCCGTATATAACGGGGGAAGAGGCTGCACGTCTCAGCTTATTCGACGATTAGAAAAGCTACCTAGTTACGTTCCCTGGTAACTCAACGCTGGAACGACCGAAATGACCAAAATGAACGATTTGTGGCTTTTCTTTAGAAATTTTGCAGACGCAGTGCAGTCACGCTAATTGCATAAAGGAAAATCTATCAATGGAGGATTTCTAGAATTTTTGGCACTACGACTCCTACGTCAAGGAAGATACAAAATTTTTAGATGTCGATTATATTTAAAATGTAACGATTCTTCTAATCATCGAATCCCCATTTACCCCAATTATGACTTACGTTAAAACAACTCGACGTTCCTTTCCACCTTTAAATAATTCGTTTCCTTTAAATAATACGTACGTACATTAATTTTTATTAATTGTTTGATACACGACACAGCGTGATTGCGCCGAATGTTCAATTACCGTTCTCTTTTTAAAATTTCTTCAATTTTCACTGAATAATTCCCACATTTTATAATTGGGACAGATCAATATCAATTTCAACAATTAATTACCAGCTCGTTGTTTTTTATCGAAGATTTGGAATTTCGTCAATCGAGAACGTTTATTTAAATTATACACGTATACAGTGGCTCCCATTAATACCCGGACACTAAATATTCAAACTTTTATAACTTCATAAAACGAAATCTGGGATGCAATAAACTTGGAGCCTCTGCTCTCGAAACTCGTCGTTCATTTCGATTCTATCAATTTGTTTTATTATGAAAACACCTTTCGCGCACCGTGACAAATCGTATGTCAGATAGCATTTCCTAAAAGGAAAGTGTCTTTTCGTGAAAAACATGTTAGACCAAAAACACAGAAGAAATAACATTTTTCTTTTTCACGAAGCTGCAACAGTTTAAATATTAATTAAAGAGAGTCACTGTGTCATCGTCAACTTCGCGTAAAGAAGTAAACAGAATTGAACAAACAAGTGTAGTGGCTTGCGAACGAGAACCGCCGTGGATATTTTCTACATTTATTAGGAACTAGACCATACACCAGAGAGGCTCCCGATCGTTTTCCGAGGGAACGCTTCGAAATTAGTAAACTTGGTAATCGCGCAACCGGTGGAACATCGTTTCATGAATATACAGCCGGTCTACTGCTACTTTGCAACCGGTACCAGCGCCGCGTTACCTCCGGCCCGGCAGCGACGCAATCTGAAATATTAAAAACTGTTGCTGCCTCCTCCAGCTTCGGCTCGGAGCAACAATACGCAAGCTAATTAGAAAAACTGTTAACCCCTGCGTGCACAGAGGCCGCGAGACGCCGTAATTGTAAGTAACTGGCACGATGAAAAAGGGATGAACTCGCCAGTGCCGGTGAGGCAAAAGAGTCTTCTTGGCCGGCGCTCGCCCGCAAAACAATCTTGTTTCCGCCGGTAGAAAGAAATATTCCCGCAGACTTGTCAGGAAGATCCACGATTTAATAAACACTATGAATTACACGAGCCGTGAGCGCGTATAAAGGCGAACCTGAAGTTTCGCTTCAAAAGGAACCGTTTAAAGAAGCTTTTTTCCTTTTTTCCTTTTCTCTTTTTTTCGAGGAACGCAAAAAAGGAGGAAGCTCTCGTTCTACGTAGGCAACGTTTTACGTGCAATTACCAACGTCACCGGCGGGGGAGGAAAAAAGTGTTCGACCGAGCGAGAAGAACCATCGCGGAAGCGCGACGGAACGCTTTATTTGATTCAATTAAAATTCTTATTAAGCGCAAATACCCGTTTGTCTCGCGGCTGATCACCGTGAATTATACCTCCGATCCGCTCCGCTCCGCTCGACGAGAAAGAGAGACGCGCCTGCATAAATAGCCCCGCGGAACGATCGTATCGATCGCGAGAGAAATTGCGAATTCTTAGCTAACATATCCGACAGCGCTATCCCGGCATCGACTAATGAAATTACGCGCTCCGTATTTGGAGAATCCGCCTAGTAATTTGTTTCGATTTCAAGCGGGGAACGCCGGGTGAAATACGGCAACCCTCGATGTTTCGCCCTCCTCGCTTTTGCGGCAGCCCGGAGGTTGCCTGGAGGCGTCAAAGGTGTTCGTTGAATAATCAGCGCTGGCTTATTCGAATAATTAAGGGACGAAACTGCGTACTTTATTCCGAAGCTGGCTCCGCTAGCAGGTAGAATCTCACTGCGGATTAAAACGCGCGCTCGCGCGCGAGGGCGTTCTTCTATAAATTCCGCACACCTAGAATCTGCGAGAGTTATTCGAATACTTGGCCGACGCGGAATGTCGAGCAGGTGTTCTTTATTGAATTTTTTATTTCGTTTCACGTTCCTTCACGGACCGACGCACGGCTCGATGCTAAATGAATGAGGAGACTGCGGGAAATCTTATCCGCGCTTTTGGATATTTCACTCGCCTGTTCGAGGAGCGGATTTAATAATCCATCTGCAGCACGGACGTCCGGTTCGTCCGTGTACACGCTGGAAATACGGAAAAATACTTCAAACGCAAGTTCTTCTTCCATCGTGTAACGTGTGTTACTATCATTTCGTCGTTATTTTTCTCGTTTGTCAGTTGAGAACCTTCAGTTTTTTAAACAGAGCGATGCATCTTCTGAGCCATTAATTCATGCTGCTCGACATTCTTTATAAATAAGTATTAACTTGTGCATAGCGAAAAACTGTATTAATTTAAGAGATACTGTAATTCTTAATTCCGTATGATGCGCAGGTAACTCTCGTGAAAAACATGGCGTCCTACACGGCTCCGTGGTAACACGATAAGAGAAGTTGTGGAACTTTTATTTAAAAAAATTTCACGTAAAATGATAATTTTACGTTTAAAAGATTACGTTACTCTTTAAATTATACACTTACATATCGATGGTCAGCTACAGCAAGAATTTAAATATATACACGTACGTGTATTCGATGTACTCTTTACACGTTGGGCCACCTATCTGCGCGCATATGAGAACAATTGGGATAATAACCGAATTTTATTACGTTAAGAATCTCAAAGTCTCGTTTTATATTTTATATTCAAGTTGAGTTGGTTAGTTACGCTCGAATAATTTTTTACTCTTCACTAGAGAATTATCGTGAAGAATTTAGTCATGAAGTACAGTAAGAATTCGCAGAATCACCTCGTTTAGAGGATAATTTATTTAACAATACACTGTACGCAACAAGCATACAAGTTTGAAAACTGAAGACGATATTGTTTGACCGGAAAGAACGTTCTGGTTCAGTTGTACCGAGCAGTGACAAAGAAGAAAATTATCAAATGCAGATTAAATAGTTATTACATAATTAAATAAAAATAGTTTATATTTTTTTGTTTACGTTTCGTGTGTTATACATGCATAGATATTCCTAATAAAAATGAGCTTGAAGAATTATTTGTTTTCTTGGAAATGTAACCTCTTTTTATGCTCGCTCTTAGTAGTAAGTAAGGTTAGTAAGTAAGATTTCACAATCCGCCATTTTGTAAGAATCTGTCCACACAGAAGGGTGTTGCTTGCACAAGTTGTTTAAACAAACTGACGCCAAACTTCAGAAGCAATATTTGTCAAAATCAAAGGTCTTAATAAATGGAGGGATTCGAAAATCATTAATTTCAGAGCTATTAGATTTCTTTCTATTTTAAACCTAACCTAAACCTAACCTAAACCTGCAACAATCGCCAAACAGATCCTATACCGTCGGTATCTGGAAAATGAAGAAATACAAGTCCAATCGCATCGATGCAATACGGTTACGTGCAGAAATGAAAGGAGAGGACCATGCTGTAAAGGTAATATCTCTATAAAAACATCTCGGGAACTTTTTTAAACATTCTGAATGATACACGTTCCACTTTGGGAATCGTGCAACTTTTGTACGAAATATTTTTCAGCAAAAGCTTTCAACGGATGCAGCAAAGGATCGTGTTTCATTTATTTCTTTATTACTATTATTTTTCAGGAGAGTGCGTTTAATTTCATCAATATTAGCGAACCCGGTGGTAAACAAAACTTTATTTTCAAACGCAGGGAAATCAATCATTCCGCTGTTTATTTCGACGAACCGCTCGTTCATTTCTTTCCTTGGCAGAGCGAAATCAGAACGCCGTATCGCGTATCCGAGCACGTTGGAACGAAACACAACAGTACGGATAATTACCAGGCCGGTGGCTATCGTTTGCAACAGAACGGGCCACCCCCGGGGCCACTTCGGGGCGTTCAAGTTTTTTCTCGCTGGCCGGTGGACACGCTACTCGAAGTCTGTTGCGCTGCGCGTTTGCACAGAGACTCGATAGTACATTAAACACAGCGCGACGGAACGAGCCACGGTTACGCTTTGTTAACCAGGGAAACAACGAGCAGCAACGTGAGGAGTTACCACCTCCTCCTCCTCCTCCTCCTCGAGGGCAAATAAATTAGAATGAAATAATTAAATAGAGCCGCCAAGGTAAACACGCGGATTGCGACTGGCGGGTTGACCAGCAAGTTACATCGATTAATACGTTCGAAACAACGCACGCTGCCCGCCGCTGTTTCGCTCGACGATGTCTACGAACGCTCCGCGGGAACTTTCGGGAATTTCGCGCCGCGTACCCGCGTTACTTAATCATCAGATGTTTGCCGTTCCTTGCCGATGGCTCGAAACTGGACACGTGCCAGAATGCGTCGAGCTGGATCCGGGTCGAGAACTTATTTCGAGACAGGGTTCCCGAATACAACGCGACACTTGAGAGAATTTTAAAAACGTTTCTCTCTTTAGAAATAAATAACATTAGTTCTAGAATGACTAAATTTTAATGAACAAAAATTGTCACATCTTTCTTAAAGGAAATTTTTCCGACTTTCTCGCATTCTGAGATACTTTCGGGCTCACGCACGTTCTTCCTTGAAATCGATCGTGCGAGAGTGTACTTGTTTCGGCTCGTTTGCATAGGAACCTTCCACCGGTGGAGATAAATTCGCGAAAAAGCGACAAGCAAAGAAAAGAAACATGACGTGTTTCTCTCGTTCCTCAAATATCCCGAATATGGAAAAAAGAAAATCGCTACAGATTTTATAATCCAAATTCGTTTCGAAAGAAGCATGAGAGAGAGAGAGACAGAGGATAGTCTGGTGAAAAAGACTGATTGAAATTCGAACGAGCGGTCGATGACGTTAGGGGTTGAAGACCAGGGGGGGAGGCCGTGCAAAATACTCCGGTAATCGGCGGAGCGATCGCAATTCTCGGGTCGCGCGGCCGAATAAACCGCAAAGAAACGAAAGAGTCGGGAGGGGGGCAGGGGGGGTACGACAGGATACGCGTGTTACCGTATAATTTCCGATTTTCACAATACATATCGAATTGACTGAGCTTATGCGGAGGCTGCTGTATCCAGAAACGAAAGCCGGCGCGGCACGACGCGACGCGACACGAGCAGAGGAACACGAATAAATCGGATCGCATTGGCCATTCCGGCTGGAAATCCAATATTCGTGAAAAAAAGGAGGGTCGTTGCGGGGGTGGATACGATCTGGTCTCGATTCAAGAGGGGACGGCCAGCAGCAGCGGCGGCCAGCAGGGGTGAGGCGAACGCAATTGTATTCGAGGCCGCGAACTACGTTTCGCGAATTGCATATTGATTTTGAGCGGCGTGGGGGTCTCTCTGTCGTCCCTTGGCCCCGGCCCACCTTCGCCGACGTGTCGATGGAAACCAATGCCCGGCGCGCTGTATCCCGCCGCGATCATCATCCCGAAAACGTCTTGTCTCTCGCCGAGGTCGACGATCCGCTCTTCGTGACGAACGGACTAAACGAGGGAGGTTGTTCATCCTCGAAGGTGGATTGGCTCGTCGACCAATCGCAAATAGGCGGGGACAAAAAGGAAGCCCGTTGTTTCGATACGATGTCAGAAGAAAATGCTACGCTTTAGTAGATCAGTCACGTTGCCTTCGGTATCCGTGTGTAGGATTATGCGTGGCACCTAACATTTCTGAGAAATATTACGAAGAGGGGACAAAATGACAGGACAAGCGTCGTGCTTTTACTGCTCAGGTATAAATCTGCAAAGAAAGCGCGAACGTTACATGTCGCGAGAAATCTCCGGTACGTGGTACTTAATACAAATAGTTCAGTTTGTTCAGTTCGAAGAACGAGTCGTGGAAGAAAATTGCGTGCGAAATGCCAGCCTTTTCGAGAAAAATTTTCTATTGCAAAATTAACTAGAATAAAGTAAATTCGTTAAAAACCTGGATATCTCGTATTTGTGGCACAAGAAAGGAGTTCTGAGAAGCGTCTACATCTGCAACGATGTAACAGATTCTTGTAATAAAAAATAAAGGAGACTCAACTGCTCAAATATTAAACGTTCAACGAAATGTAGGTAAATTCCATCCTTTTTCCTAAAAATTCGCATTTTTTGAAATAAATTTACACGAAACGACAACGCGTCGATTTCGCCAAATGAACCAACCGCGAGGAAAAAATTTCGCTTTGTGTTACATATTAAATAAAAATGAACAAATCGATAGGATGTGCCCTGCCTTTTTATCTGCGACTGCAAGTCTTTTCGATCGATCGACTCACACACGCGCTGTGTACGCTGAAATTAAAGATTTCAACAGCGCGAATGTTCCACGCGTGAATTTATACCGGCGATTATCCGAATGTTAATTCGAGGTTGACAGAGCGATACGTATAGCGTGCGGATGCAGGGAGCTGGCAAGGTGAACGGCGTGCACGTCAAGTAGCATTTGAAGCGAACGTTTCGCCAGCTTAGCAGTCCGGCTTCATCGGAGCAGATGAAACACTGACGCCGAGATTTCTCATCTTTGATGATTGATTACGGAACGCCGAGCATGGCCGCAAACAAAGCCACTAAAGCCCTTCGAAACGTTTCTCTACCTCTGTCTCGTCCGAGCTTGATAAAGCTAATTGCAATTTAGTCTAAATGCTATTGGATGGCTTGTATTCGGAAGCTACAGATCATGTTTACGACGCCCGTTGCCGCAAAGGGTTCCTCCCACTTCCGGGCTGTGCATCATCTTCTTATTGTCGCAGCGGTAACGATAAGAAATTCGAAGTTTGCGAGAACGACCGATGAATCAAAACATCTGCCAGGACAAGATCGATAATCGGTAAAAACTGGTTTTACACCCTTAGTCTCTGCCCCTTTGCTTTTTCGAGAGAGAGAGAGAGAAGATCCTCCGCCCGAGGATCCGCGCATTTGAAATTTCATTACACGATTCCGAACAAAGTCCGAGGCTGCGGACCGTGGCTCCGGATGGCTCAAAGCAGAAACTAATAACACGGCCATTAATTTACATTAACTCGTATCCGGAGGCTTTGACCGAAGCATCGCCCTTCCGAGATTGATTTCATTGACCCGGTTCCGTTCGCCGGGAAATCGATTACGATTACGATTACGATTACGACTACGACTACGATCGCGTCCCACGACCGGGCCGCTACTGAAAAAGCAAAACGCTAAAAAGAGGGCACGCTATTATTTAAAGGTAGCCGATTCGTTTCTGCAAGCTCGAACGGAACGACGGATTTCAATAAAAATCCGCCGTTCGAACATCGAAAACACACTGCGAAAAGGGTCAAAGGTCAAAGGATCACCGAGCGCCAAGATCCTCCGACTCTAGATTACCAACCGAGGGAGATCCAATGATTCTCAAAACTGATATCCTCTCGTTCGTTCAACTATTCAGACGGTGTAGAGGGGGGACACCACGTTCGTTACACGCTCGTGAATTAATTCACTTCTAACGGAAGAAGAGCTCTCGCAATCGTCCCGAGAGCACTGCCACGTAATATCCCGAAACTCTAAAAGCCCTCGCGATCCCGCGGTCGCGTTTCCTCGTGACACGTTCGCTGTTTGGTCGCGCTGTTTTCACGGAATTTTCCATTTAAGCTGCGTGTATTAATTATCACCTATGTACATAAACAAACGCGCGCATTTCCAAACTCGCTGTTTGCCAACGTTCCCTCCCCGACTTGTTTTTTTTTTCGCTTTACGGCTTGTTTGCACGCGCGCGCGTCTGTTTGCGCGTTTGGTTTTTCAAACCTGAGCGCGTGCTTCCAGGGTCAGGTTTAAAAGCCGAGCCGAGAGAGGAACGAGAGAATCACGGGTGGTATGTTAATCTCTTAGCTACGGACGACGATTATACATCGTCGTGCGAGAAATGTTTAATAAGAAAATGATGAACGTTTCTAAATTACGTATATTAATTTAGTTAATAATATCAATCAGTTCCGTACACCGATTTAATTACAAGTTGAACAATAAGATTATCGATTTCTCAAAAAAAAACAACCAGTGTTATTTCCTCATAATTAATTTTACAGCAGCTGCGCTGTACACTGTGTTTGAGAGCGCAAAAGTGTGAGCACACTTTTGAGAGCGGCGCCGTAGCTAAGAGGTTAATGAAATCAGGCGAAGCATCGTCGACGCCGACGGTTCGGTTAAACGATCAACGTCATCGCGACTCGACGATTCACGCCACCGAGAGGTTTAATCGTTCGGTAACGAAGACGCTGTTCAACGCGGCAAGGAAACACACAGCGACGTCACGATGCGAACGATAATGGATTCGCCGCGCGGCGAATACAACAGCCCTCCCCCCCTCCTTCTCTCCTTTATTACAGTTGCGCCGTTGACTGATTAATCCGCACCGAATCGATCGCCGACAATGAAGTTCCTCCCGTCCCGTCGCGTTAAACTCGGAATCCAGGTCCGGCGCGGCAAACATTTTACCATATTAGCGCCGGCATCTTCCCGGCCGTCTTTGATTATTATGCAAATGTCTGTTTGCAGCTCTAAAAGATCCCTGTCCCTTCCGTTTCCCTCCGTCGTGTCGGGCGAGATCGACGAACGTACGAAGGAAGCTTCGAATCGAATGCTGTGTTATTTTATTTAAGGTGATAACATTTCACAAATAAATTGCTGGTGGATGATATAAAAAAAGTTTCCAAAGATAAAGAGATTTCTGGGACAAATTAATTCAATTTACAATTATTTACGAGAAAACTCAACTCGAAATTCGAACGACTTCAAAGTCTGACCCGAAACTTACGGTTTCAGAATTTATTTCGATCATTTTGCCGAATTGAAATCTATCTCCCTGTCGCCGTGATTTCTTCCAGGGCCCGTGCAAACGAGCGGAAGAAAACAACACTGGCTATATTAACAGAATAACCGGGAATCATCGCGTTAACAGAACGTGAAACGACAAGAAGATAAAACGAGCGGCGCGCCAGGGCTGGGAAACATTACGCCCGTCCGCTTAGTGTTAAGCAGCCAGAGTCCATTACAAAAAGGAAATTTATTCAATCCGTTAATCCGGATCCTGCTTGTAAAGCGAGGAGGTCGGACACGAAACAGGGTAACTAAGAGCGAGCAGCTTCTTGGTCGGACAGCCGGCTAAGAACTTCATTCCTCGTTGGAGAAATTAACGCGGTTCGCAACTCCTTCCCCGACACGCCCGGACAATGGCGTTCTTCCAATGGAAGCCATTCTCGTTTCTCCACCGCGAAAAATATGAAAGAGTGAGAGAATCTGGTTCTCTTCTAGAGAGGAGCATAACTGACTGTTTGCTCTCCTCGGTGAGATCGCGGTGAAAATCGTACGTCGACGACTGGATCGTTGAAGTTTCGCGACCTTGACAAAGCGTGAGTCGCGTGAAAATTTCACGCTGCCCTTGACAGAGTTCTCCGCGAACTCGAGAGAGGGATTCTTTCGCGCGGAATGTCGTCCAACGTCGACTACACCCACGAATCATCCCAATACACTTTCTTTATTCACGGACACGTTCTTTTATCTTCTGACAAATAACAGCAGCAAACTCGAGTTGAGAGATCCGAACGTGTCAAAGATCAAGGACACTTTTCTTTTTCATCTTATAAAATCGAATCCACAAGTGTCATTTCCTTGCCAAATTAAATACATACGTACGAACAGTTGAAAGAAATTTGTATGATTTGAATCGCGTTCGCTCTCTTGCCAAATGAATAACTTGCCGAGATCATAATTGTTACTTTACACTGATAAACCGATCCGATTTTTTTAGAAGCGACCTGAATTTCATAATTGATCTTGACCTTGTAGCGGCCTAGGTAGTCCTCAACTACGAGTTCCGAACACTGACTAGCACAAGCCACAAGTGGCTGCGCGTCTAGCGTTGAGGTCCTACCGATCTCCAACGTTAAGCAAAGCAGAGTGCGGAACACCAAGGATGGGTGACCCTCCAGCCTTAACGGGTAGTTACAACAACAAGCGTCTGGGGTAAGGGGTCGCTGCCATCAGCCCCACTGATGAGTCTAGGCAGTGACGAAACGCAACCAAACTCTCTCATCTACCTCGTCAAGTCCATTTCTCTCTTCCATGCATGCATCACCTTCGACCTTGAATTTCATTACCTAACTTTAATGTTCAAAGTTCAATAAAATGACGAGAAAAAAATCGTAGAGCAAGTTTTAAAGGATCGTTACAAAGAGGAAATGTCAGCTTTCAATACCATGATAGATCACGAGAAAAAATTTTTAATGTTTTTAGATATTCGAATTTTTACAACTATCTAGAATATTAGAAAGTACTACACGATGTAAAAACACATTTGAAAAAAACAAACTTAGAACAGTCAAAGTAGAAGCCTTACGTTTCAGAGTAAGACCAAGTAGACCTATTGTGTGATTTTTTACGAGATCATAACAATTTCAAGTGTCGACAATTTTTCATCCGTTGTATGTTCAATTATACTCTTCACTGTACATCAAATAAAGAAATAAATAAATTGTTCTACGCGCGGTTTCAAATTAAATTTCAGCGCGGAAGATAAACACACGTATCGTCGCTTGGAAAAGTTTTTCGGGAAAGTTGAGAAATTCAGAGATTGTCAGTTTCTCTCGGGGGAATCTCCGTTTCCTTTAACGCGCCGCTTCTTTTTCCAGCTGCGAGGAAAGCTTTCCGAACTTCTCTGAGGAAACGCTTGTTAGATGCTCCATCGGATGCCTTCTCCTTCGGACCGATCGGCGAAACGAAAGTGGTTTCGTCTTCGAAAACATCAGAATCGAGCGTCGCTCGCAACAAAACACCTCCCCGACCATTTTCCATCTTTCTCTGCCACTCGTCCCTCTCCATCATCGGAACGTTTCGATTCCTCGACGTCTCGTTTTTCCCAACGAACGATTTAACTCTTTGACTACTGCTGGCGCCTAAAAGCGCTTTAAAAAATTGCTCTTATGACACTGAGGGCGCCTGTAGGCGCTTAACTTACTTACTAATCCGCTGACACGAGAGGCGCTTATAGGCGTCCGGGAAATTTTATCGACCATAATTCCAGCAAATCTCATTTGAACCAGACATAAGTGAATGCTAATTCAACAATTACGTGTTCCGTCAGTCATATATTATTTAAATATGTTTATTTTACAGTTATTCTTTTTTATATCTTTAAAACGAAAAATTTAAAATGACACAACAAATTATTCATGTTGTCTATATTCATATCTTGTGGATGTGATGTAATTGTTTGATAACTTGGTACAATCACCGTACTACAAAGAGAAAGAATAACTACGTACTTCATTTTTAGAACGTATATTAAACAAGATGTATGCGACAAAATATATATTCTTGTACAATGTACAAAGAGTATAAACATTATTTTTGTTAATGTTTGCGCAAATGTTGAAAAACAAAGATAAATATCATTTTCATATCAAATTTCATTTAATTCTTATTGACGCACAGAGCTATACACTTGTGAACAAAAAAAGAACGTGCACATTTCCCTAAGCGTGAGTACCGAGGTGATCTCACGCAGGGAGAACCTCCCTCGTAATGAGGACGTAAAAAAGCTCCAGCAACCAGTGATATCAAAACGAATATTTCGTGCCCGGTGATTTTATTAAAAGTGTTTCGCGCCCCCTTTCCGCCTCCGTTCGCTCGAAATACAAGAAAGAAAAAAAAGAAGAAGAAGCTCTATTCGTTTTCGAATAAAGCTTGTATATGAGGCAACCCGCGGAGCAATAATTTCCGAGGCACTGGAAATATCGCCGAGAGAGAAACGAAGGAGCCACACCACGTCGCGGTAGCTCGCGTTCAAAATTCGCGGTGGGTTGTTCCCTTCTTTCTTCTCTTCCTCTCTCTCTCTCCCCATCGATCACCTCGAAATTGCATCACGGTCGAGCTCCGGAACTCGAGGAAGGAAGACAGCTGAGGAAGGAAGGATGGGCGGCAGCACGCAAACGGAAAATTTCGAATCGGCCGATTCCACCAGGCTCGGAGGAAGAATAAAACAAAAACGATCGCTGAAACGCTGGACGTTTATGATAGAGTACGTTAAGATTCCCGCGAATTAAGATTCTCGTTCCATTCGCTTTTTTTCCTCCTGGTCAACCATAAAATTGCGTCGTTACAGCGACTATAATGCTACGTTTGTCTTTTTCTTTTTCTCATCTTCGACACTGGACGTGAAAAAAAAAGAAAACACTAGATGAAACCTCGCAAAGGGGTTGGAACTTGATTCTCGAGAGGATCGATCGAGACAAGGACGGTGGAAAAAATCGAATTAGCTCGCTCAAACTATCCTATTTCACGCGGATACACACACACACACACGACAAAGTCGGCGAAATACGAGCGAGAAAATGCAATTTGACGAGCCACCGTTACGCCGAAAGTTACGCCTATTTAGCGAAGCTTATATAATGTTCTGAGACGCATTATCATAATTAAATAGCGTTTCAACGGAGGCGCTGCTGCGACGCGCTCTGTTACGACGTTATGCACTCCCCCCTTCCCCCACCCCGTAGAGACGCAACAAAATTTTCGCGCTTTCTCGCGATCGTTTTCGAAATAACGTGAAAATAAGAAAATCTCGTTTTTTCGAAATTTCTTCCTGCGCGACCTAAGAGCGAGGCAACTATCGCCTGGTGCCCGATTGTCGCAGCTCAATTTCTAAATTAATAAATATTTATATAAATCATAACTACACCATTAATAACTATTTATACTATTTATACTATTAACCCTTTGCGCTGGTAACTGGTTCACGGACCATAACGAGGGACCAAACCGTGTACTACGAATAATTCGTCGCTTTCTTTTTGACCTCGTCGGTATGATATCACTGGATAGAAATTGCTAAGAAGTGATAAATTTATTATTTGTTTTGCATGGGTTATTTTTAAATATATTTAAAACTGAGAAAATATTGTAATTTTGAGATAAAAGATTCTCAACGTGCGTGGCACGTCATTCCAGCGCAAGAGGTTAATTAACTATCACAAAACAAAATACCATTAATAACTATTTATACGAAGCAATAACTAGGCATGTAATAACTATTTATTATAAATCACGTGGGTTTAATTTTGTTAATTTTCTTTCCCACAATAACGCATCTGTCATCAGCGTTTGTCCCGAGACCAAATATTTTCCCAGAAAACAGGGAACTTTTCGGTCCTATTTCGAAGCTCTTGTCTCGAGACGAGCCAAGGCCAAAGAAACTCTCGTACGTGTCGCTGAAACGACAATACGAATGTTTGAACATTTCTTCCGGGCGACTGTTCTGGTCAAGCGTGGCGAGAGAGGTTTCCGCGGCGTCGCTCTTAACACTCCATATATATCAGGATTACCACGGTGCAGAAAGAACCGACCAACAGACAGACAGCCTTGTAAACTTTTTTTTTTAGATCCTAAAGGGTTGCCGGGTATCGAGCCGCCGGCTTTCCCGGAAAAGCGGCGAGATTTATAGGGAGAGGAACACATAAACGAGACTTTCCTTCCCTCCCGTTTTTAATAAACGCTCGTATCAGAACTTAGGTCCTTTCACACCATCGCGATCGTCGGATAGTCTCGTTATTTCCGATCGCAATATCACGTACAATGTGTTTAATAAGAACGTGAACGCTATTTCTTTCGAGCAAAATAAATATTCTTTCTATAAAGAATTTTGCATAGATTGAAAGTATACCTAAAATACTATTATACACTCAATCAATAGTGCGTCCAATCGTCCAGCAATTATTGCTTGAACGCTTTTCAGCATACAAGACAGGTGATAGATCTCCATATCAGTCTCGAATTCGACGACTTAAGCTTTCATTTTTGTTTTTGCAAGACACATTTTCAAATCCTGGTCTGTTCACGGAAATCCAATTGTCTAGAGAGCTGTCAAACACCCAATAAAAGTGCATGTTTGGAGCTGTTTGCGGATTTGGGATTCTATGCGTTTTTGCAAACAATTGGACGCTCAGACAATGATCGATACAGGATCGAAAGAAAAGATCGTGGCTGTCACAGACGATTTCTACACCTTCGATTCGATGGAAATACATGTAAAGAATCGCTGAGTGATAGACTAATATAGATAGAGTAATAGTTCTCTTGAAAAAAACGTTTAACACGTGCGTGCTAACAGCGACTTTGTGGTTCTAAATTAGATTTCCTTAATATCTGATTTATAATTATATCGATTTATAGTGTAAATAATCAAATAACAAAACTAACCGTTAACATTATTCGAAATACAAACATTACATCCACGCATTCAGAATCGTAAAATCGCTGTCAGAACGATTAAGAAACTTTTTTGCCACTTTTCAAGAGAACTATCATTTGCAACCTATGGTTCCTTGGAAAAGTTTTACCTTCGTGATTTTACCACGGTGTAAAGGGAAACGAAGCAATTTGAAGATTGGATCAAAAAAGTTTCCGGCGGTCTGGTTAATCGCTCGATAAAATCACAGGTCGAGTAATTGATGCGCTCTATACTCGGTACAGTGTAAAACGAGAGAGTAAAAGCGTCGCGAAATTTACGTTTTCCAAAGAGGGGGCAAAGGGGGTGTGTGGTGGTTAATGTTCGACTCATTTGTCTACATCCTATTGAAGCGAAAGTACGTAAACGTGTAGCCTAGGTAAAGAATGCACCGCGTTTAATGCATCCATAAAGTCACCGGAACGCTTCTTCATCGATTTATTACCATCGCGTTGGGCGATATATCACCGGGGAAGTAAGAATGATAGGTTCGCGTACCGCGAGCATTTTACTCGTCACCGATGACGAACGCGGGGGGTAACAGAAAAACGTTGACTGACTACGGTTATTTATACGAAACACGCGATTTCCAAGCTTTGGCTTTCGCCTGCAAAATTACTCTCTTCGTGCATAAACCAGAAAGATAAAAATTAATCCGCCGAACAGAAGAGTCGAACATCCATCTTGCACAACTTGTGCACAACTTACCACGTTGTCAAGCCCTGAAATGAATTCCAGATGAATCAAGACTGAAAGGAGACCAGGCTTCTCCAAAGACAACGAAGGAGACAAGGTGCTGTTACCTACCGCGTGCAAAGCTATAATCCGAACTGTCAGCGTCTCGGAATCATCGTTCGTTTCGTTTTACAGTACGCGTAATAAACCGGGGCTTGCTCGCGTCGAAACGGAACGTCAGATGCAGCTGACGCCACAGCCCTTCTCTGTTAATCTCAAACAGAAATTTTCATACTTTCTTCCGAGGAAGGGATAAATCAGACAGATTTCCAAGGTGGAATCCGGTTCTCCGCTCGATAACCAGAGCCGCTTATTGCCGCGTAGCTCCAACAAAGTTTCTCCTCCCCTTGGGTCAAACTCGAGCTTTGGAATTCGCGAGTTTCGCTCGCCGATTAAGGACTTCCGTCGAGTGAAAGAAACGAATTCGACGTAGGAACTCGGCCTCTACCCTTGTACCGACCGGGACATCTTCTCGCGTTTAAATACAGCAGCAGATCGGCTTCCTTTCTGCCTTTTGCCTTCCGTCCGAATTTCTTGAACACTTGGTGTTCCTTCTTCAAAGCTGAAACTTCTCTCGCTCGGCCCTTTCGCCCAGCCACGGAAAACTATGCGGCGAAACCGTGGTTCGTCGTGGCTACCTCGGTTCGAACGAACTCGCGGATTTTCTTCGCGGTTACGCGAGTTATCCGTCTGACAACTTTCTCTTTAGCCAAGCGCCGATTGATTTCCACGCCCGAATGATGATCGACATCCAGAGATAAGGCTTTCATCTGGAGATAAGGTTTTTTCCAAGGGCTGGGAAACTTTCGACCCCCAAAATAAGTTCCAATATAAACGTCGATAACCGTAATTTCATTATCCAAGTTTCTCTACTAACGTAGAAAGTTCGGCACTTTGGCCTTGAGGGAAGGCAGAATACATCAAACTACCGTACAACGAAACAGCACCGCCTCCCGTTCATCGTCTCCTAGACCTCTGCCACACCTCAACCTCGTCCTTGCCTGTCGATGCATCCGTGCCTCTTCCACGCCTCCTTTGTGCGCGACGAATCCGCCCAACGTTAGGCGTTCAATTCGGTACAAATTTTCATCAATTTCAGTGCATAGGATGGAAAGAAAAATTTGTTCGTGGCTAATATAGATGAATTCTATACCTTTGATTTGATGTAAAGAACCTAAATTGGCCGAAAAATTGACCTTGATCTTAAATTCAAAATCTTTTCCTTTCTTTTCTTTTTGCATTGTATTTTACTCATCACGAAGGTAAAACTTTTCCAAGGAACCATAAGTCACAACCTGACAGTTCTTTTGAAAAATGACAAAAAAGTTTCTTAATCATTTAACACGTGCGTCCTAACAGCGACTTTATGATTCTAGACGCGTTTCTATTTTACGTAATTTTCGTATTAGGTTCCACTAACTTGATTATTTGATTCATCATAGTTGTAGCATTAGTGTGAATCTAAATAATCAAATGACAGAACTAACTGTTAACATTATTCGAAATATAAACGTTACATCTACACGTCCAGAACCATAAAGTCGCTGTTAGGACGCACGCGTCCGCAGTGTTAAATGATTAAGAAACTTTTTTCGAGAAATCAAGTTTTCTAAATAAACGTTGACCAACTTGATCTTTAGTTTTCTGAAAATAGAAATTCAAGTTGACTTGTAGTACGATTCACATATACGAAGTATTTATTAAGCTGTTTCCTTAATTTCGTGATTATGAGTAATAAACCGGGAGAGTAGATTTCGAGTCAACAAAAAACACCAGTTTTATCATTAATTCTATATTTTCTCTACAAACGTTACGTAAATATCGAATGAATGATATTGGTTTTTGCACGTTGCCATTTTATCACGCATAAAGATCTCAAAGTAATTAAAATTCACTTTATTATTATTACACGCGATTTTCAAATAGCATACTTCGTTGAATTAAAAACTAAAAAAAATCTAGTCTATCTGTAATATTCAGAGGTTCTTTAAACTAAAGATTGTACATAAATAATTGGACACTTAGTGCAATTACATTAGAAGATTGATATTTTTATTTTCAATCCGTAGTATTTTTTCTGATTTTTTACATTTTGCTGAAACTGATAATGAGATCGATAACGCTCTGTCAAATTTAATCTAAATTTAAAATAGCAAACTTCCATATTCATTTTTAATAAATATATTCACCAAATTCATACAGACTTTTTGAACATGATTAAAAATGTATACGATTCAATCCTCTCAATATCTCAATATCGGACAGACAAATTTAAACCCAATTAATTAAATCAATTAAGATTAATCTTCGCTCCTAGTTATTGCTTTTAATTTATATTATATTTATTTATACTCTAATTAAATTAAAAAGATTCACTCTTTCATATACCCGCAATGATACAAATTGGAACTGTTCAAATATTTCAATATCTGGGCTGATACAATACTTCGAACACATCGATTATCGAAATACGATTCGCTAAAGAAACAAATAATTATAAAAAAAAACAAAAAGACTATAATAGTGTGAAATATTGTAAGTTAATTGCAGAAGTTGGCTAGAAATTCATAGGACTAACAGAAATATAAGCTCGTATCCTGTCTCTGTCGTCTCGTTTTGCTTTAAAAAAAGAAACAACTGCACGACTTGTATCCCAATACGATTCGTCTCACTGAAAGGCCCAGAAGCAACTGTTTTGACTAGGAAATGAAGACGACTTTTTTGCCATAAAATTTTATTGACATGCAAACATTTGAATCGATACAAAACAAATTACAGGCGCGATCGCTCAATACCAGACAACGCCACTCCTACTCCACGCCCCCTCACGAATCACGTGACCCAAATCAACCAATTGCTAATTTTCGTTGCATTAGCGTTGCACCTGAAGAGGCCCGATTTTCTGGGTTACCCTCGCTAAAATCACTTTCAGCGATAAAAAAAAAACACTTCACACGAGTGACACTTCACACTGGGTATTTGTTAGAACTGGGTTTTCATTAGAACCGCAATAATTTAGAACTGTCCAAGTATTTACGCGCAACAGTGAACGTTGTACTGTCAATCACTCTTCAGTATCGTCTTTCTCTTTAATCATCAGATTAAATTGGCGATTCGAAGCGACATTTGAACGAAATGAGAGACAGAAATGGGCGAAAATACTGCGCTTGAAAATCACGAAAATCGCGTTCCAACGGGACTGAAATCAATTTGCGAAAGCAATCGGTTTACCAGTTTACAGTTTCCCAGATTATCAATCCTCGCGATTCCGCTCTTCCACGCTTTTCCCCGCGTAATCTCTCGTACCTGCGAAATCTTAATTGCTTAATTGCGTGACTGAGCGGCTCCCGAGACGGACTCGAAGGAAATCGCATTAGAGGCGGTTTCGTTCGGGTCGCTCGCTCGCGAGACTAAAAAAGGAAACCGGGAAACGAGCAAACGAAAGCGCCCGGTCGTCTCTATCATTCTTTCTTTCGGCGGCCAACGCCTCATTACCATACTTATTATACCGCGTTAATCATGGGCTCGCATTTACTCGACCGTACATTCGTTCAGACCGCCGCGCCAGCTATATTTCCGACGTTTCAGTATCTGGATCGCGGTCGGCCAACTGCGAGACTTTTCCATCTACCTTCCAACCGTGAGAGAACGAATTAGTCCCTCGCTTTTCGCCTGTCCGTCCAAATTGTTGCTCGTCTTTCTTTTTAAATTCTGAGTCAGGCCTTTTGATCCTACCAATTTTCCACTGGCACATTTCTGAAAACCGAAGCAGAGACACGACTACGTCCTCTTTAGGAGACTTTGGTATAAATACAATTTCCTTGAAATTGTAGACGACTTCAAGGAGCTTGTTCGGTCCAATCAGGTATAGACAAGAGCCTTGGTCTTGGTTTCTCCATCGATCGTTGTACCAAACAATAAGGAGCACGCGATTTGAATGTCGAGGAAGCGAATTATTCGTGAAGTTGGAAGCCTCTCTCTAAAGTTCTTGACTCGAAATCGTGGGTCCTTGGTTGAAAAATATATTCGTTCGTTTATGAAAACTATATATTCAAAGGCAAATTACGGACAAAATTGGAATTTGAGGTCGATTTCTTCGCATTTTACGTAGTTCGAATCGGTAATCAATTTCGCAAAACGATCGAAAGGGCGAATTTAATCTTCACGTCCCGAGGAGTTGAAAAACATAAAAGAAAGAGAGGAAGCGCCACTTGTTAAATCAGATCATTGACGTCGCTAGACAAATCGGTATTTCTCGCGATTTCTCTTCGAAATGGTCACCGCGAATCACCGTCCCGATCGATCAAGAGGAATACCGGTGGAAGCCGGTACACATAGCTGTTCGCGACATATTAATATCCCCCGTAGGAACGAGATTCTTTCAACGCGACACGAGCTAGCATGATTTATCAGCGGGCCGATATCAAGCCGGGCCGAGCGTCTGACGAGCTTTCGACAAGCCGCATTTCTCGAACAAAAGGCCGGCCATCGATCTCGTTTCCGCGGCGTTTCACCCGATCGATGATCGTCTTACATCACTTGAATTGCGCTTTTTCCGTCCATTAAACTATACTCTGTCACGGGGGAGAACGGCGAAACGCGAATCATCCGCTGGTGAAAACTGCCCTCGATATATACAGGGTGTTCCTGCGTCGATAGTACGAGAGAAGAGGGGGTGACTTTACATAAAAAAAATGAAGAATAAAATTTTTTTCGTTCGAGTACGCGTGCGCTTAATGATGATACAAATTATTTACAAACAGAATTAATCATTCGTAATGTCGATCAGTTATTAATATCTGTTTACTTGAGTTTAGAAATGATTTTCGACTTATTATTTTCATGCAGAATCACCTGCTCTTCTTCGCCAATCTTCAATCTTGCAAAAGACAACGCAGCGATAATTTTCTCTCTCTTCGATCTGAAAGACTCGCAAGTCGCAAAAAGTATTTCGAGTATTTCGCGAAATAGCGTACTTGACTTGAGCCAGAACTGTCGAAGCGATCAGTTTCTAATTTTAAAAAGTTCAAAATTTCAATCTGCAGATACATCTGTGTGTGTATTTTCACAGATTCAAGCGATCTTTCGCGTATAAAACGTATAATAAATAAAAGCTCGCGCGTTACAAGTTCCCCTGTTCTGTTTGCTTTAATGCCTTTGATAGAAATTTCATGGTTTAATCGTCAATGGTTAATCCAGCGTTAAAGGTTCAATCGGTAGAACAGGTAATTAAGTTCGTTCAATTATAATGTTTGCACCGAATCGGCCGATTATTTTTCGCGGCTGTTTATTAAACGGCTGTTTATTAACGAGCGTGGATCGACGAGAACGCGCGGAACGACGGAAGGGAAAAAAGGGACACCGATAATTAATCAGCCATAATAAACGTAAGTCCGGCCTTGCTCGCCGCTATTTAATTAATAAATCTCGCAGTTACACCCGCGAATTGATTACCTCCGACAACGAAGTGTACACGGAATATTCGAGGATATTCGAATTGCGAAGCTTGTTAAGATGTTTTCCCGACGAAATTACCGTATCTTTTTCGTCGTTTTACAACATATCCAGTAGATGATCAAACCTTTGGTTATTATTTCGAAATTCACCGAGAGAAGCGAATGATTCGACGTATATTAAAATGTGCAATAAATGTTTCAATTTATAAATTATGTTTCAATCCAAATGCTTTAAATGCCGTTTTAATCCACAAATGCAAATGCGAAAGTGTTCGTCTCAAAGCATTTCTTTTGTTTTTATTTTGAGAGGACAATTTGGTTTCTATCTTCATGTTAATCAACAAATTATTGCCCAAAACAGGAAAAAAATGCATTTGAGACATTTTTTAAACGACGAATAATTTCGGAGATAACTGTGTTTATACATGAAATTCTGTACATGTAACGATAAGCACAAACAATTCGTCTGTGATGGTAAAAGAAATTTAGTTGGATCATTAGCTTCCCGCTTTGCTGTCTCGATTTTTCAAAACACTTCCAGTGTCCAGAACAGGGAAAAATTTCACAGTTTTAAGGGGGAAGTCGCAACTTTGTCGTATGCTGTATTTATCAACAATCGATCAGAACACACATAAATGCATTTTATGTATAAAACCCTATCGAGTTTTTATTTGTATCTACTTATATTTAATATCCCGAAAATGGAAGATTTTTTTCATTTCTTATTTGAAGTACGAAGAATCTCTGCGTCATCCGCGACGTCCTGATACGTACACAGTATCAGAACCAGAAAGGAATGAAAAACAACTACTGAACTAGATCAATTTTCGACATTCCTTTCGAACGATTTACACGTTACGTTAATTATGCCGTCCGAAAGGCAAAGAAGAGAAACAAAAGGACAGAGATCGTATTGCGGGCGAGGATGAAATAGAAAATGATATTTCGAAGGCATTGACGATGTTTTCGGCTGGCGCGCGATAATACGCGTCGCTGCTAACAAGAGGGAGGAGCGCGAGCGCGAAACGGTTTCGAAACGAGGCGCGTGAAAAGAAACGATCCTAATTATCCGGGAGCGGAGAGAGGCCAATTAGGCGGAACGAAGCGGGCCGCCGATCTCTCGCCGGAGAGCCGTGGTTATCTGGGTGAATTCGCAAGCCTGTACTACATCGAGCCGCGGCTAATAAAATCAACGAGGATGCCAGGACGCGACGAAGGCAACGATTACGGTCAATAAATTATCCTCGTGTGTCGTCAATCAACGACGTGTAATGTGTATTCTGACCGAGCCGATGATGGATTATGCCTATTTACATGCTCGGTTTGTCGATCGACTCTGTCATTGTGACGAGATACCGGTCGATTCCCGTTGTTTGCCCTGTTCCTATCGTTTCGCTCCACATCGACCCGATTTTCATCCGCGCGATTATCCGTCCCGCGTTCTTTTTCCTTCCCCTCTCTCTGTCTCTCTCATCGTTTTTCCCTGGCCTGCTTTCAGTTTTTCCCCGCTGATCTCACCGACCGGTGTCGTGACCAGAGTGTGACGCTCGTTTGCCAAAACAATGGCAATTTCTTGTCGAAAGAAGAAATTATATTCTATGTGTGGAAAGATTCTTGATTCTTCTCGCGTGAAATGAGTTAGAATTCTGTACTAATATGTAGCTCGATTTGTGAAACAATTTGCAAAACAATATCGCAGGGTCATTGATGACTATGGTAATTTGCGTTACTCTTGCTTGTATTTTCTTCGATTAATAACGAAATTGAATCGAATCAGCGACGTGGAACTGAAATTTTCACGATTTCGAATGTCCAATGACACCATTTAGAAATTGATGAAACTATTAACGAGAAATATTAAATTATTAATTATCAAGAGGAAATATTGAGTTTTTTGATACTGTAACCAGTAAACTCTGTAAACTAGTGAATTTTTAAATATTAACTTTAATTGAAACAAGCGCTGCATTAACGAGACAGTTCTACTTTCGAATTTCCGTAAACTAACAAAAAACAGTATTAATTAAAAATCAGATAAGTTTCAAACGTACCATTACGACAACGCGTTTCAAAATCACTATTTCATTTATTATTTTATTTATAATTTATAGAGCCAACTCTCTTCGAAAGAGGAGGTCAGGTTTTCCAGGTTTTCACGAGACGGAGTGCACCGCAAAAAAAAAGAAAATGTGTAAAAAGCGGAGCTGGTTGCTTCTTACCGCAAATCCTTCAATTCCGGTTGGACGAGAGAAAGAAAGAAAGAAAGAAAGAAAGAATCTCGCTCTCGCGAGACCGACCGTCGATTCGATTACGGGCAATCGACGGTGCCCTAGCGTCCGCAGCGTCTCGCGTAAACCGCGGTGCTCGTTAAAAGCAGCTCGATTTTTTAAGCAAATCGCGACATCGCCGCGAGCCCGCCGAACGAAATCCCTTTGACTACCGTTAATTGGATGCAACGACCAGCCAGGTCCAATTTATTTCATCGGTTTCCCAGCATTCGAGACCGCCTCCTCTCTTTCCTCCGGGCTGTGAACCCCGACGGATCGGGTCGGGTCGGATCGATCGATCGATCGATTCCGTCCGCGCATTAACACCCCGAAGACAACCGATCGCGATCCGCCATTGTTGTCATTATCGTCCATCAGCCGATCTATCGTTCGCACGTCAAAATGATCGACGATGATTTCGCACGCTCTTCGCGTGCGTCACGTTGCCGTCGAGAATACCGGCGGATGAAAACTGAAAACGATCCGAGCGGAATGAATTCTCCCACGGGCGATCGAAATGGGCGGTCGGAAAGGGGAACAGCGTTTCGCGTCGGAAGAGCCCATTATTTCGGGAGTTGCTCGAACCTCGGGATCGAGCTCGCGGGGTCGGTTAACTTGTCGAATTCTGTTAACTTTTTAATCCCGTCGTTTTAAGTACAAACCTCAGAGGAACGTCAGTGATTGCGAGAATAACTCTGACTACGTCGATCGATCTCGCCTCGATTTTAGATTCTACTTCTCCAAAGATTCGGAGAATCGTTTTAATTCAAGATCGCTCGACTATATTGGGCAGATTGTGACGAACCTGTTATTGCAGAAATGAGCGAATAATTTTGATCTCGTTCGACTTTAGATTTTCTCCAAAAATTCGGAAAATCGCTAAACTGTTATTATGTGTGCAACAAACTGTATCGACCTGCGTTGTTACAGAATTATTGTATTTTTTCTGGTTATCGTTGATAGAATCATCGATACTCTGATGATTCTGTTGCTCTTCCGTTTGTAAGATACAAGAGCGTTAACATCAAGAGAAACAAAACGTGAACGTTTCAATATCGCGATTCCTCCAGCTGGATGGAGTCTGTCGCGTCTTACTATTCACGGCGCCTACAAGGGAAAGTTTAAAGGCGGCTTAGCTAGAGAAACAGAAGTGAACCAATTATCTGTTGTTACAATCCTGCCTGAGCCATGTATCAGCTTCGCGACTTCCTATACAAAATATTGTGCGAGAGATCTGTCGTCGTTATAACGATATAACGTGGTATGTAACATCGTTGTAACGATATAACGTGTCATAACGTATAACACGGCATTCAAGATGTATTTGCTTCTGACATCATTACTATTTTTATCTCGTATTTATATATCTCGGGATTTATACATCCTCGAACGCTAGCGAGTACTTGTGCGACGTTTGCACAAACAGACACTGTCGTCGTTTCGACGATCATTTTAAGAGATCGGTTCTCGTTGAGAATCTTCTTGAAAAATCTATCATCATTTTTTACAAACTGTCTGGCATTCGGCGAGGTATCGCGCAAACTTGCAACGCACAGAGAGACCGCTTTGAATCGCCTCGAAATGTTCGAAACAATTTTATTCGTTTGCCCGTTTATTCGCGCGAGCGTTTAACAAAGGGAATCGGCCCGAAACTACCCTCTAACGTGCAGCTGATGCGCCGAAAGGCGAACAGGGAACAAGGGAATTCAGCAGTTTCTATTTAGCAGTCTCGACCGGAAGGGAAACGGACGGTTTCAAGGGTGAGAATCGATCGGTCAAAGTTCGACGGGCATTTACGGTGAATCGAAAACGATCGCGGAGTAAGTTCGAGGCAACACGCGGACCCGTGTATACAACATCTCTTACAATCGAAACGTGGAGAGAGAAACAGGAGGCAGGTTAAACGCGGAGAACGAAGCGAACTTTTTTTTCGAAACCGATGGTCGACGAAAGTTCGGGACGATTCGTTCTATTCATTCGCAACAGTTCCCTCCGCCGAGAGAGAGGTGGAGATTGTACAGCGCGCTTAACCTTCGCTTCGTGGTTGCCAATTGATTTCTTGCCGGACGGATCGATCCATCGAGGAGTGCGACTCGCATCGAAAAATCGATCTTCGTTTCGATGCAAGAACAAGGAATTAGAACGGGAGGGAAACGGTTTCATGGGAGCAAATTAATTCAAATGCGCAATGAATATTCAACGGGGATGTTTTTTTCGCGGCGGAAAAACCGTCGGACCATTTTATTGAAGCTCCCCTCCCCTCTGCCCCGTTTCCACGCGACATAACCGATTCGTTTCTTATCGCAGCTCGCGAAAAATGTCGCAGCAGGGTGTTTTCTCCAGGGTTGGCCAGTTTTCCGCGCAAATACGTACGTACTTTCTCCACAAACTCCCGAAACGCGAAGGAAACAACTTTATCTCCGAACGCGGGCGCCGTACGTGGCAGGCGGCAGCTTCTCCCCTCGCGCGTCGCTTGTGTCACATCGATGACATTTTTCTTTATACAAAAGAAATTCCTCGCTCCTTTTATAATCACGACGGTGTTGCCTTGTTCGGTTGTTCCCTTTTTCACGCCGGTTTTCTCCCACTGCAACGAGTTTCTCCCAGCCGTCCGTTGCCATGACGAATCACGTACAAAACGGCCCTTTCTGTCATACGCTTGATCCTAACGCGCGCCACGTGTTATGAAAGAAATTTTTGTGAACGACTTTTGCCCCGTGTGCTTCTCCGCACACGTACAACGACCCTTTCCCTCTCTCCTTCTCTCTTCCTCGAAATCTCCGTCGACATGATAAAAAAAAAACTGCACGACTTGTACCCCAGTACGATTCGTCTCACTGAAAAGCCCAGAAGTAATTGTTCTAACTAGGAAATGAAGACGACTTTTTTGCCATAAAATTTTATTGACATGCAAACATTTAAATCGATAGAAGACAAATTACAGGCGTGATCGCTCAGCACCAGACAACGCCACTCCTACTCCACGCCCCTTATGAATCACGTGATACAAATCAACCAATCGCTAATTTTCGTTGCATCAGCGTTGCACCTGAAGAGGCCCGATTTTCTGGCTTACCCCCGCTAAAATCACTCTCAGTGATAAAAAGAAACAAAGTGCGCTACGTGTTGTTTCTGTCGTTAAGTTATAGCCCGACTGTTTTTTCGTTCCCCAATGGTCCTTCATTATTCCCCGAGATCGACGTCTCGCCGACTCGACGCTGTTTGCTCAACAATCACGGTAAACGAGTTATCTTGATCACTTTGAACGTACGATCAAACGTGTGCCGAACATTTCAACCTCTTTGCTCGCGGCCAACTGATTGGATTTTATTTGCACGAATCTTCTCGACGAAGAAGGGAGGGAAAAAAAGGGGGCAGAGATACAGAGGCGTTTCGTACCACCGTTATTCCCGGTCTTAGCCGTCTCGTCGAGACGGATATTTCATTTCAGTGGTCGAGCGTATTAGCAGCACGAGAACGATCGTTGTTTCATTTCGTTTAACGCTGAACGAGGTATTTAAAGTGAGGCGGGAAAGACACTGGTTTCTCTTAATGCGCGGCTCTCGTGCGAATCGGTAATTTTGAAGATCTATCGTTCACTGCTCGAGTAAAATGCCAGACAGCCTGACAAAGAACCTCTTCTGACTCGCAACTGCAATTACGATACAGTTTTTTTTCTCTTGTTTCAAATTACTGCGTCTAAATTACAAGGAATTACTATTCCTAGTAGGAAATGAGCTAGTACTAGCAGACATTCTGTTATAAATATTACAAATTATTATTAGGAACATGAATAATTAACGACATGAGTAATGTCGTTTTCTTCAAATTTAATAAACATTGCCATCTGGTAACAATAATTCTAATCTATATTCTAGTTAAATATATTGACATTTAGTGTGTTTGTTGTTAAAATATTACGGATTAAAACTCTATTAATTCTTAAATGAAACAAATTAAATTTTGTGCAGTATCAAAAAACGATATTATGCATGGACATCCCTAATATATTATAATGTTAATAAAATGTTTGAAAAATAAGAGAGGAGATTTCATATAGAAATTATATTAATAGGAATATTATTAATAACAAAATTAGGATTTTCTGGAAGATATTATACAATAATTTGTCATGGATTTATTTCTTCTGGATTATTTTTTATATTCAAACAAACAGTCGATTGATTTTTGTAACTAAAGGAATAAGTAATTTTATATCTTCATTAATAATAATATGTTTATATTTATCTTATGTTTATGTGATGTTGGTTCATCATTAAATTTAATTAGTGAATTACACGTAGAGAACAAACATTATATTATATTATACCGCACAAACCAAGAACTTACAAATACTTTTAAACGTTCATTTTACACTAAAACTCCACTCACACGAACTTATCAGAGTACAAATAATTTATAATTGGAATTCATATAATAATTCTCTCAGTCACCAATAACTCTTCGTTCAGATTCAAATAAAGGGTAAGAATTCATCTAGAAATCTGATCAACTGCTAAAATTCGGCCCAACTGAATGGAGTTTCGCGATATTAAAAACTATTTCTGGAAAAAGCTGAAAGCTTTCTATTCTCGCGGCAGGAAATTGAAAAATTAAAATCGCCAATCGAAGTTTGATAGGCGGACGTTTCGATATCGAAAACTTCCGAAGATATCTCGTAATTTCTCTCTGAAAAGTCTCAGACTGTGAAAGTCTCGCGAAGCGGGGACGAGAACTCCCCCGTTCAAACCACGGCAGAAATAAAATTTTCGAAGCGGTCGCGTGGTTGCAACGTTGCACGTATGTGTACGGTGTACAAGAATATCGTAACGTTCTCGTGAAGATGTTTTCTTACGTACTTCCGAGGATCTGCTCCGGGAGGATTCTCGCGAAAGAAACTCCAGCAGAGAAAACCGCAATTGCACTTCAAATCGAAATCGCCGATTGTTTGTTCGCTGGTTGTAGCAGGTCTCTTTATGTGACCTTCTGCTCGAATCGCGATACTAAAAGATCCACCTATTACACTACGTCTTCCTCGGCAACATTCCGACCGCATTGAAATTACCCTCCTATCGACTTTCCCTCCGCGGTGTTTTCGACTTAAACACTCCCTTGGGTACCGTTCGACGGAACACGCGCTTAATTTCATCGCCTTAACGCAATTATCGAGGCGAATCCGGACAATGGCGTTTAATTTATACCAAGGAAAATAGCGAGGAAAACGGGAGAAAACGCGGGCGGGTCGAGGGACCGAGAATCCTCAGCGGTGATAAAAAATTGAAACATCGAACGAGCCCGAGTCCGAGTCCGAGCCCGAGTGAAATGCTCCAATTCCTCGGGGGAGGGGAGACCCCTAGGTTTCATTTTGCCAAATTCCGTCCGGTTTGCCGCTCGGGTTTCGGCGATATGGAACGTCGAAAATTGGAATTAGAATAAATTAAACGTTGTCCGCGGGCCGGTGGTTGGGACGAGCTGCCGCGAAGCTGTCAATTTAGAGTGGCGAACGTGGTCCCCGCATCTAGCAGAAAATCCTCCCTCTCGTTTCGCGTGCCTCGCCGCCACTTCGAATTCACCCTGACAAATATTGGAGCTCGGAATTACCGTGAATCGCGGCAAGCGCCCGACAAATTTCGAACGGAGAATACGGGGGAAGAGAGAGGGAAAAAAACGGCGACCTGAATTACTGTGAAACGTTACAATTTTTTCGCCGCCGCGTGTCTCTCTTTTTCTCTTTCCTCTCGGCTCTTGCCAAACGTGCAACAACGCTGGCCAACGTGATCTTCCTCGTCCGCGCGCTTGGCAGTTTTGGCGGGGGGGAAACGCTTGGTATCGTTGCGAGTGTCGAATTAATGCGAAGGCGGGACACGCGTGCGAGTCGTCGTGTGGCATCGTTCTCAAAATTTACCGTATCGACGCCAGTCGGACGACCAATTTCGAAGTCCGCCGGTTTCGAAACGACGATCGTTACGAACGAGTTACGTTCCCGCGCGCGGCGTATCTATCGCGACGCGACAAATCAAAGCGTCGTTTATCTCGGATTCCGTATTCCATCGAATCTACGTTTGCATCCGGTAACGGCAACGAGCCGATCCGTAACGACGCCGCCGATACCTCGCGATAAGTCAATTGCTCGCGCGGTAAGAATTACGTGCTGGCTCGCAACGTTATTAACACCTTGCCCAACGATTCCCTCCCTAGTCCTCGGTAAACGTTAGTTAAATATATTTGACTAATTGCATCGCGTCAAATATAAGGAAAAAAGTCGCACTGTATTTATCAATCTGCAGTTTTGAAATTGAAAATTCAAACACGCGGAATTTGCAACTTGTTTTTTTCCTTCATATCGAAACCGTAATTCCTACCGCGTAGTACTATAACTCAATGTTACAACTCAAAGGGTTAATATCCCGTTTTCCATTAACGATTACCTCGATCTGAAGTGTAAACTCATCGGGAGGCGCGTTAAAATTTCCATCTCCTCTATCTCCTCTCTCCGGCTACGGTTCGAATATTCTCATTAAAACAATCGATTCCCACGCCGCGCCAATTCGCGCGTTTTCGCCAGTCGGGCGAGAGGGAATCGTCTAGTGAAGCGAGATGAATCGAGACACAACCAGCGTGCTCTCTGATCGACGAACGATTCGATTCGTCCAACGTAACCCTTTGCCCCCGAAAACTTTTTTCTACTGCCAACAATTTATTTACGAAGCGTCACTTCAAATGAAAAATATTTAACGCGAAATTTTGCCGATTATATCTTTCTAACATGTGATGTTTAAATTTATAAGCAATCGTCAACATGCATTGCATGTTTGCTAGAACAAGTATAATATGTGATAGTCAATGATAGACAGTTTCAATCTCTGGAAAAATAATGTCCTCCGCCATTTATCAAACTTTTGTAAGAAGCAATAAGAAATTTAGTTTACGTGAAATTCTTTTGTTCTTCTTACGTCGTTATCAGTTTTCACTCTAGGCTAGTCTGTTCAGATATTATACTATTATACATCGCATCGTATAATACCAAATATATGTGTTCGTTACAATTGTCAGCAAATTATAAAAAGAGGAAGCTATTAGCTAGATTTAAGCTTGCAGAAAATTTATTAACTCATATCCATTAAAATCTATTAAATCATAAAGCTATTAGACGTGTGATAACTTCTATGGAGATTGTTCGCGTTCATCGCGATGTTAGAAACGAGGCGATCTCGAGATTGCTGCCGCCGCTATTTGGCTTTTTATAATTTACGAGCGAACTGGGTCCCCCAATAAACTTGAGAAATTCCAGCAAATGTTAGGAAAAGGAAAATTTTATAATAAAAAGAGGATTTCTATAATAAATAAATTTAAAAAATCCTGTTCTGATAAGAAGATTGTGTTTAACCACTCATGTAAAGAAAGTCGATAGTACGTAAAATTCACATTGAAGGAAAAACTGCACGACTTGTATCCCAGTACGATTCGTCTCACTGAAAGGCCCAGAAGAAGCAGTTCTGACTAGGAATGAATACGACCTTTTTGCCATAAAATTTTATCGATACGCAAACATTTGAATCGATAGAAAACAAATTACAGGCGCGATCGTTCAATACCAAACAACGCCACGCCTACTCGAGGTCTACCCCACGCCCCCTCACGAATCACGTGACCCAAATCAACCAATCGCTAATTTTCGTTGCATTAGCGTTGCACCTGGGTTACCCTCGCTAAAATCACTTTCAGTGATAAAAACATAAAACAGAAACAATTCTACAAGAGCTGTCGAACGAATTGCAGTGCTCTTGAATGAACGTCGAATTGCACAATCGTATCTTCTTCAACATCCGGAATCTCTGAATCGAAAAGATCATGCAAGTTTCACAGAATTTCCCCCTAGCGATTTCTAACACGTGCAACAACTGTATCGACACGACGGATGACGGGAAATCGATCGAGAAATTGATTCCACCTTTCACTTTGAACGGCGGCGGCGAGATAATAATAACCGACCAAACTTTCAACAGAGCGAACCAATTATTCAATAAATTACGTTACGAAATGTAGTTTCAACGGTAGTTAATTCCGCGTGTCTGCGTTCTCTTCGAATTTCCGGCGAGCTTTTGTCCGTTTGTTCGTTCGATCAGTAAATAAACAATCCGGCGGAATCATAGTACGTAAAATAGCCGAGCGTGAACCAGTGAACGTGTGTGATAAAATCGATTGCCGGATTTCGCGTGTCGTGGTAGGACAAACTTTCGCAACAGCTATGTACATAACCCCTTGGCTACGACAGACTCCGAATCGCGATCTACACCGACAAAAGGGAACATACCGAAGTCGGAGTCGTCGATTTTGATGAAATTTGACGTGCATGTAGTTTTCAAAAAAATATTCGATCCGTACTTTTTTTTCTGATCGGCAATGCTCGATGTGAAAACCACTCTTAAACATATTTTGCTTCGTATCTCTGAAATTAATGAAGATACCGTTTCTTGTGTACATTATCGTAATTATCGTCAGATACAATTATTGATAATAACCGCGAATCATAATAATTATTATTGTTATTATATAACACAAATTTCCGTCGTTTTTTAATGGCGATGGCATAACTTTTACCACGTGCAAAAATTCGATTAACTACCGGAACTACCAAAGTGTTGAAAATGACAAATTTATAATTTTCTATGGAAATTTTAAAACAGTGTATCTTTAGATAGTCGAGTGATTTTTAATAAAATATGTTATAACAGAAGCTTCTATTCTTTATTGTCTTACTAACTTTCTCTTGTACCTTGCACTCTAATTTCTTTGCCACAAACATTATACTCTAGCGTTAATATCGAATGGCAGTAACACGATTTCGCGCTATTATCATCTCCCAAAAATGCCAAGCGCGAAAACTCCATACTAACGTCGTATATTAGCACGTACAAATTATGGAGATTCGTGAATTATACGAAACGTGAATTTCGCAAAGTCGCAGGGATAAATGCAAACGCAACGTTTTACGATATACTGCCTTTCTTCTTCGCCGTACGTATGTATGTAATTACGAAACGCGGGGAGAGAAGCGCCGTAATGAAAATTACATTTGTTTGTTCACAAATCAACTCCGTCTGGAATATTTTTGCGTTTTTATCAGCGGAGACTCCGCGCGGAAATTATGCGCGCTATTAACGAGGTACGCCCCTCCGTGTCCCGCCGAATCCGTGGCCGAGCTATCCGAAGAGAGCTCGACAATGATTTACGATCCGCGCCCGGCATATTTGTTGCGATCCTCGGAACTTATAACTCTCCGCCATTAAGAATTTCAAATTAGGAAGAGTAGCCGGTTTATACCGGGAAGAAAAGTAGAAAAGAAAAGGAAAAGAAAAAAGAAAGAGAGAAAGAAAGAGGAGAAAAAGAAGATAAAAGAATCGGCCAGTCATTCGCATTGCAAATCGTCGAAAGAACGAAAAATTGATTCCGCGCGTTCGAAACGAGAGATGGTACGCTCTTCCCCCCCGGTTCGTTCGTTATTCGATAAACGATAATAAATTCCGCGCGCTAACTTATGATAATAACACGTCGAAAATGTGTAATCGATAACGCGCGATACTGTCGTATCGATAATAGGAGAGAATTCAATTCGTTTCAACCGCGACTCGTTGAATAATGTCGCGAACAATTTCCGATATCCTGTCCGCGGCAAGAATATTTCCTGCTCCACGTTAGTGCGATTCAATTACATTCGCGTATCCATTTCGTTATTATTATTTTGCAACCCTTTCGCGAGATAACCGTATATCCGTGTGCGATGCACGTCGTCAGCGGCCCCCCAACGTTCGTTCGTGTATTTACCCTCTGTGAACCTAACGAAACCAACGTGTGTCAACGTGTACACACACACACACACACACGTGCACGTAGGTACACAGAGCGTGGGAGATTGCGTCGAGTTGCACCGGAAGACAGTTTAATCCGCTTAAATAACAGCGGCCTCGATTTAACGGCGACCCCCGGGCCAGCGAAAATTAATAACGTCATAAATTACTCGGCCAGTGTTTTTTTTTTCACTTTTTTTCTTTTTTCTCGCTCTTTCGGTCGATAGCAATAATCGCATCAAACTCGCCGCACTCGCCTCGCCTACAACATCCGCTAATTATACGCTGTCCGATATAATCGCGTAAACACCGCTCCGAAACGTTCGGACGAAACTTCGATGCAGACGCAACATTGCACAGACGACATTTTTATTATATTTCCTACTATAATAGTGCATGTTCGTGGTATATTTTTAAATATCGATCAACCTGAACGCGATTTTACAAATGCAAAGTAGTCAATTGTTTTCTTGCTTTTTTTTGACGTAGTTATATTGAATCGTTCCGAACGAATTAACGCGATTAATCGGATTAATCGATCGACTGGTGACACGAAGAGAAACCGATGAAATCGAGATAATCGTTTGTAATTCGAGGGTTCTAACTCTCGTTAGATCGATGGAACGTAAAACACCGGACAAATCGTTTCTTCTTTCTCTTTCTCTCTATTTCCTTTTTTTTTTCCTTTCGATCGTTCCTTTTTCTCTTTTTTTATCGACGTGGCTCGATGCAAATTCGTATTTACCGTCGAGTCGCGGTTCAATTACGCGTTTGAAGAGACGTCGAATAACAATCGGCCCTATGCCCTGGGCTTTTCGCGTTTCGTAAAAACCAGCTACCAGGTTCGCCTCTCGAAGACAGCTGTAAAATTCGCGTTCGTCGAACGTACGTAGGAATTTCACAGAGCGAATTCCCTTGCACGACTGTATCAAAGAACGAAACGTTCGACAATAATTGTCCAGCGAATTTCCAAAAAAGAAAGAAAGGTGAGTTTGTTGGACCAATGCACGTTCGATGATGGAAGACGGAAGAATTCGAGTTTAATAGAGCCCCTGTCTGGAAATTGGAATGGCAAAGGGGGAGAATAGAAGAACCAGGAGAGAGCCCGTTTTCTTTAAAGCAGCCGGCAATGTTCTTGAAGAAAACCCAACAGTTGCGTCCCACTTTGCCAAGTTATCGTTCCAATGTCAACTTGGTACACTACTCTCGGTGGTAGTTGCGTGCCTTCAATCCATGGTTTTTTTTATCACTGAAAGTGATTTTAGCGGGGGTAACCCAAAAAATCGGGCCTCTTCAGGTGCAACGCTCATGCAACGAAAATTAGCGATTGGTTGATTTGAGTCACGTGACTCGTCAAGGGGCGTGGGGTAGACCTCGAGTAGGAGTGGCGTTGTCTGGTACTGAGCGATCGCGCCTGTAATTTATTTTCTATCGATTCAAATGTTTGGGTATCAATAAAATTTTATGGCAAAAAAGTCGTCTTCATTTCCTAGTCGGAAATAGTTGCTTCTGGGCCTTTCAGTGAGACGAATCGTATTGGAGTAGAAGTCGTGCAGTTTTTCTCCACCTCATGTTCGATCGAATTCTGTCTCTCTCTATCAAAAGTCCCTGTTCTGACGTCGCGGCAAGCAACTCTCGTTGTCGCGTTCGCGTTCGGCTCGGTGCACTTCCAACGGTGCACACACATACACAGAGAGATATTTCAATTGGTTGCGGAGAGAGCCTGTTACAGTTCTGCGAAACGCGTCGACGGCACAAGGAACGAGCGAGCAGTCACCGCTGGATTACCTGGATTCCCGCGCGTGGCCGATAACACCACCGGTGACTGGTTGTTTCTCCGCGCGAATTGAAAGGGTAATCCATGCAAAAGATTGCACGGTTTATACCAGCGGAGGAGCGACAAATGCGCGAGTAAACAAGCGACGAGTCTCATTCGAGTTGACTCCGCCGATGGCAAAGCTGCGACGACGTAATAAATAACAATACAATAGGATTACATAGCGCTACATACCGTTCGAGCAGAAAACGAGATAAAAGGCGAAGAGGCAACAAGCTTTGCAAGAAGCTCGACGATTGCTCCAACGTTGCGCACTTTCGTGAAAATTTCTGCTCTACAGAAATACGTTTCTGCTCTCGCCAGGCACCGTAGACGCGCGTAGAAACACAGTTAGTCGGTGCTCGTGAGAGTGAGACTCATTTCTTAGCGTGGCAACATTTCTGAAAACGATCGTCATCTGAAAACTATCCCATGGTTTGCACAATCCTTCGAGTACGCACGTGTTCGTGACATGGTAATCCCTGTGGTGCGCTGAAATCTTGTCGCACTGAAATTTATGGGACGCCTAGTCGTAATTAGAACCTACGAGTTCTAATTACAAAAATTTCTAATTTGACATGGGTTTAAAGCACATCCATGCGACGATAGTTACGTGCGATGGCCTTAACACTATCAATCGGCAAATCGATCGAAAGTAAAAAATCGTGCCGTTACGCATTTCCACCGACAAACGCAATTTGTTATTCAATTTCAGTGCCGATTATTTATTTAGATTATTCATTCGCTCGCTCGAATGCGGCCGTGTTCGCGACAGCCGCTCGCACGATACCGTCGAATAATGGGAAAACTGAATATTCAGGCATTGAAATTCGATTAGCCAGGCTTCGGCTAATACGCGTCGCAATGGCACCGAGTCGATGAATTACGAAATTCCGCGCAGGAGTTCGGCCACTGACGGCTTCGACTTTTTGTTAAACGAACCATGGGCGCGGACCGTGAGCGCAGCGAGAGCGGCATTTCGCGGATCAAAAATCACGGATCTTTTCGTCGTGACAGAATCGTCTCGTGGCCATCAGTCTCGAGAACCACCGTCGTTTAAATTTCATGAAACACCGTCGACTAGATATATGCAGATTGAACTTGAGTTTCGCCAGAAGGTAAATACAAAAAGTTTAACCTCTTATAGCTGCGGCGAGATGTTCTTGCAAATCTGTACTATTGTGCAACTATTGTATTGTTGGAGTAAACTTTGAATAAATTAAGATTTTGAAACAAATTAAAAATTTATGAATAATATAAATTTAGATTAAATTTGAATTTGAATAACACAACATAATATAGTATAATATATTTAAATAATATAAATTTGGATTTGATTTTGAATTTAAATGATACAAAACAATACAATATAATATAATGTACTTGAATAATATAAAATTCTGTAATAAATTAAAGTTCGCTTAATAAATGAGTATGAAAAATCATAATAACGTAACACCTGATTGTGAGAAACCATAGTGAGCCGCCACAGTGGCGTACTTGTACAGTTCGAAAAAATGGCGTCCAGTGACTAAGACGTTAACGATCCTCGATGTGCTTACAATTTCGAGAGAACAAAATAATCTATTCTCGACTCGAGCCAGAATGCGAAACTCGCGCGAGACGGTGAAATTGCCAAAAGAAAGGTCGTTTTAAAACACGCTTCACGTAGATGCGAGTTTAAAACTTGCAACTTTCGCATCAAGATGTTTGCGAATCCAACTTTCGGTGCTCGCCGCGAGATACAGGCGGCGAGAGAATTCATTGAAAAGAGCGTTCGTTGGGGTTGAGAAGAATTACATTTACCCCGCTCCGACGAAACGGATATCCAATAAATCAGACATGCACGCTTCAGTCTGAAACTATCTTGTCTCCAATCGATTCGTTGTCGGCAGCCATTTTCTTTTTCAACATTGCTGCCTGCTCAAGACACTCAAGGGAAGAAAAAAAACTGCACGACTTGTACCCCAGTACGATTCGTCTCACTGAAAGGCCCAGAAGTAACTGTTTTGACTAGAAAATGAAGACGACTTTTTTGCCATAAAATTTTATTGATACGTAAACATTTGAATCGACACAAAACAAATTACAGGCGCGATTACTCGAGGTCTACGCCACGCCCCTCACGAATCACGTGACCCAAATCAACCAATCGCTAATTTTCGTTGCATCAGCGTTGCACCTGAAGAGACCCGATTTTCTGGGTTACCCACGCTAAAATCACTTTCAGTGATAAAACGAGGGGACAGGACAAACGGGGATAACTTCCGAGAGGCTGCTCGATAGCATTCGCTCGAACTTGGTGCGAACTTTTGAACCGGTGACCTCGTAATTTCGTGAAATTAAAAGGACCGCTTTAAACGTCCGCGTGCAAAAGAGAAAAATCTCGAGAGTTTTATTTAAACCGGGTGTGTTTGCATAAAACGCGGCAGCCGACGGAGACTTCCTTATTAAATGTTTCAGCCGGTTCTCCGGTGGCGTTGGCCGGGCAACATGCCTGTAATCGCGGCGTTACGATGCGTCGAAACGAATTAAAATTTCCCGCTCGTTTGTCGAATTACTCGCGGAATTCTCCCACCGATTGAAAAAGCGCGAACAACAAAAATCTCCGTCGAACCGCGGGGGGGCCATTGAAGCGAAGTGCGAACGGCTGCGCATTTCCATAACCGGATTTCCACGCATTTTTCTACAGCGCCCCTCCCCTACCCGCCCCTGCCGTATCATTCGAAAATAATTCGTCTGATTTCCCCGGTGTGCCAGCTCGTCGACTTCCTCCTCCTCGTCACCGTTTGCAGCGGATGTAAACGCAGCGACGAACGTGCCCTCGCAAGCGGCGATCGAAATTGTTTTTCACGGGCCGTTGATTGGGCTACTCGGGAATCGGGAATCGCCGCGAGAGATTTGAACCGCGCACGAAACGAGGAACGATCCCTCGTCGGTGGAGACGACGTAGAAACAAAGGGACCAGCAGCTCGCAGAGGCCGTGTCCGAATCACGTTTGCTCGACGTTTGAACAAGCTCGCGTAAGCGGACGAATTCTCGGTTAGCTACCGAGATACCCGGGCTAATTGCGCGGGCCGGATATTACGGATTTGGGTCATTTTGCCGAAGGCGGCGACTTTCCTGAGTGGCGTGCGCGATAAGAACGACGCTAGCTAATGCTCGCAATCGCGTCGGGGAGAAAAAATTACCCGGTTATTAAAAAGCTGGTACTACCGGTGAAAAAAAGAGCGAGCGTGACAACGTTACGCGCGAGGGATAATCGAAACGCATAAAAGTTCGCGTTGCCTTCGCTGGCAGAAGACACGAGCGATATTAACGGTTAAAATAATGAAAAATCTCGTCAATTATTTGCTGATTAAAAAGAAAAGAAGCGATGTTAAAATAGTGAAAAATCATCGTAGAAACGCAAAGCCTGTTAATCATTTGCTGATGAAAAGGAAGAAAAAAAATTTCATCAAAATTCATAATCCCTGGACAAATGGAATTTCACTGAGGTCCACCGGAAGCTCCTCGCTGACGGTGAGGGGGCGACGTAATATTCTCTGCAGCACCGCGGATCCATTTAATTTTATGTCCACGACTCTGCGAAGTGACTCTCAGCGAGCATCTTAGGGTAGTTATTTGCGGTTCTTGAAAAATCTCCCCGCGACACGAGACCGCGAGAGCAGCGGCGAAACAACGTTGATAAACGAACCGTATTCTCTGGACGAATGGCGCTCCGCCGGAAGCGACGTTGTTTAACGCAGATTTAGTCCCTTGTAAATAACACGCGGCATTCTGACGTATATAAATATTTCTCTCTCTCTCTCTGTCTCGTCTCACTCGCGTTGGCCGGCCGTTCGCGCGTGTATATCACTTGACGCGGCTCGTTACTCGTAATGGTCGCGAGCGTTCTAATTAGATTTCGAATTGAAAGGGAGCCCCGCTGGCGAGAAATAAAATAGTTGGGAACAAAACGTTTCAATAAGGGCAGAGCGAGCGTGGCTTTCAAACGAAACATTTGCTGTAAATATTTCCGCAGGAACGTACACACACACACATGGTCGTCACGTTCGTTTAACATTTTTATATTGAAATTTTGTTGTTTGCCGATGTAACGCGCTCGCGCCCGTCAAAAGAAAATAAAAACTGCATAAACGCGGTAAAAACTGATATTACGGTCGGGGCGTCAATGTTACCATCGCGCCGGCGTTCGTCCGAAAAAAAAAACAAAAAAAAAAAAAAAAGAAGAAAAAAGAAACGAAAAACCTACGACTCACGCAGAATCCAATTAGGGAAGTAAGCCAAAAAACAATTCTCGAATACACGCCAGAATTTAATCCAACGGGGACGCGCGCGTCATAACGCACCAATGGAATTGATCAAGGCATTAAGCCACGGAAATCCGAGCAGCCGGCGGAGAGATCGTGATTTCGTCACAATTTAACCGAACGCTATTTCGAATTAGCCGCGATATTGTCACCCGATTTCGATTCGTCGATCATCGAACTTTCTCTAATCGTGGGATATCCGGTTCGCCATCTCCCCCCTCCCCGCCAATGAAAACCGAGAAATAGCGCGAAACAATTTTCAACCCCCCCCCCATTCGTTCGAGTTTGCAAAGTCTACTTCGTATTTATCCAGAGGAAAAAATTCAAGAGAAAGAGAAGGCGCTCGGAAGTCTCAAGGTCACTTTAAGGGTCCTCCTCCTCGAGTCTTCGGGTCGCATTAAGAATCGAAAGTTCCCCCGATGGATTGTTTAGGCAACTCGGTCGACTCGATTGGAATTTTTGGCAGGAATCGCAAGTTGAATTGGGGAAACCCTCGATACTGTCTCTCTGTATTCCCGATTGTTGTACGGCGGCGAAAGTTTCGCGAGAGTTCGACGGAGACAGGGGCATACTTGTCCGACTCAATGGACACCCAGTCGTCAGAAGTTGTAACTTCCGGGTCACGTGACTCGCCGCAGCGAATTCCAAGTAATTTAACTGCCTCGTTATCGGGAAATTCGACTAGCCAACTTGAAACTAGTCTGCTTCCAGTCTGACGTCGAATCGACGGCACGACACCCGCCCTTTTCACCGCGTTCCTCTCTCGCGTTTCGCGTACGCGACTACGCGAAACAAAGGCGATTAATTACGAATATTTTCTTCTTGGTTCTTCTTCCTGCCGCTGCAGCGACCATAATCCATCGCGTCTCTAAAGATAATTGGCAATATCGACGTGTACTCCGGATAACGAGAACTCTCGATAATGAAATCGGCAGAACAAGCGATTAGAGCAGCGATGGCACGCACGAGATTTTGTACGGCACCCAAAGAATTATATAAAAAAAATTATGTAATAATTTTTGCATTTTTTAAATTTCTAATTAACGTGGCACTAAAACCCTTTGCGGATTTTGCAACGATTTTATTTCAAAAATCTTTCAAAATTTGAAAGTTACCGGCACCATACCACAGATACTGGCACGGGAAGAAAATTGAAATAAATTTTTATCTGAATTTGGCACAGCGATGAAATCTTATTTGCCATTCCTGGATTAGACGATACTGCCGAGCGTGGTTTGGCCGTGAAATTTTCGGACCGGAAATTTCCCTCGGCGAGGATCCCGATCGATTGCTCGTACTCGCGCGTGTGACGCGTTCGTCATTTCGCTGATAAACGGCACGGTTCAATCATGTTTAAATATCGCTCGCACACCCGTGTACAATTCCGCGATGGAATTCAGCCAGAATTCGAAACCGGAAATTTCGATATTCGTCGAACCGTTTTGTGGACGCCTTCGACGAGTTTTACGATTACGAGTTCCATCGCGCATCTAATCCACCAAATCAAATCTTGTACGTACAGTACAATGAAAAATTGCGGACGATTCAAACTGGTAAAACTTTGGTCTCACTTTAAAGAGCGAAGCTTCTGTTTCGAGAAAAATGTGTCAGAAGAAGAAAAATCTTAAAAATTCAAACGCGTTAAAAATTTCTTTTCGTGATTAGATCCACCATCTGATTTCGAAGTTTCTCCTTCGCTAAAACTTGTTGTGCAATTTGTTCCGCGCTATTTTATTGAACGTTGAGCATCAGGGTCAAACGACAAAAATTCAAGAAATCCCAACATTTTGTCATCCGACCTTAATATTCCAAGCTTCCAACAAAATGGCGAAGAAAGATCGTGCAGCGAGTTTTAAAAAGTCGTTGCAAGGAAGAAATTTCAATCTTCAAATACATAGTGGATTTGATCGTAAAAACAATTTTTGACGTTTTGATACGCGTTTGAATTTCTACGATTTTCGAGAAAAATGTACCATCAGTTTCCTACCCTAATATAAAGTCATCTTCGAAAAGAACATATTCACGAGCAGAGTCACGCTTTAAAATGAAATGGTGCGGATCGTTGTATGATCTACGAAGTTTCATCAGTTTAAACTATCGACAATTTTTCATCGTCACTGGCACAGTTGTGCTCTTCACTGTACGTACAGTTGACGTGAGAAAAGATCGCTCGAAAAAAGTGTTTGCAATAAATCGTTTCGATGGTACTTGATGTTAGCAATAGTGTGGACAAAAAGTTCGTGAAATAAATTTTCTTCTCTCATCATCAGCAATGCTGTAGCTAATTCTCCATCATTTATCAATCATCTAAAAACTTGTACTTTGGAGGCGACAACGATAAAGATTTTGACAAAGACCCAAACAAATTTTTGACTTCGATTTTCATCGATTATTTCTACGAACTTTCCCACGTTCGCGCCACGTACACTCCGACGAGGGAAATGATATACTTTTCCTCCCGAGAAACGCGCGAAAATGTTCGCAAAAGCGTTTGAATATTCCAACTCGGGAGAGGGGGGTTTAATCGATGCCAGGGTGGCTTTGCTTTGTTTCCATTTAGATCAGATAATCGGAGATCCAACACCGCGTGTCCGCCGGTGTGTCTACGAGCCGGCGCATACTTTTATCGGTTTAACATATTAACGAGGCGAAGAAGCGGAGAACGTTGGATCTCTTTCGCCAGTGTCTTACGGCGACGTAATCGGCTTATTTTTCAACGGCTCGTTACTCAACGCGGCCGAGCTGATTTATTACCCGATGGTCGTCGTGTTTCCCTATCTTCGCCCCGTTGCCGCGCATCCGACAGGAAAGACGTTTCCCACCGAGAAGCTGTTGGTTGCAAGCAGCACGCGGGGGCCGCTGCACCTTTCTCGCGTTACCGCATTTCAGATTACACCCCTGGTGAAACCTGCGAGAGGATCCCGAGGAGAGTATCCCGATTTTAGTGAATTACAGTCCCGTGAAATCGAATTTGAACAGATACCAAACCAACCGGGATCCGACTTTTTAACGACCACTCGTCGGGATCGCGATTACCGTTACCTGATGCTCGAATGAAAAAAGAAGAGCGAGAGAATATCGTTTAAACCTCGAATCGATTTCTTCGTAACAATTCCGTTTTTTACTGCAAATAGAGGTTCCCTCCTCCTAGAAAGGTGGAAATCACGCCGCGAAACATCCGCCACGCGTTGCGATGCTTATCGACAGTTACCGCTAACGATCGCTACTTCCTCGTAGCTCGCGTAATTATACAATCTCGTCGACCTGCAGCTACCTCCGGTGTCGTAATTCAACCGAAATAGATTTCGTCGCGTCAGCTCTTCGGACAGACACACTCGCGTCTAACGTGGTTCTCTTTACACCGTTATTTAAGATATTTCCTCGAGCAAGTAGTAAAGCAAAGCTGGAGAGACTTTCGCCACGGAGACGCAGAGTGCACCACCCATCGGACGTTGCTACGCAATCTCACTCGAAGCGACGTTTTTCGCGCGAAACGTGGAAATGCTTTGCACCCGGATAGCTGAGAGAGCCGGCACTAAATGTACCGGCCGTCTGCCGGATCCCCGGCATATGGCTATTTATTATTTATGAAACGCGGCGACGGAGGAAAAAGAAACGGGCGGGCAGAGCAAAAGGTGAGGTGAGAAGTTCGACCATGACGACGACGACGACGACGACGATGACGACGAGACCGCGGACCAACGAAAGAGAGAAAAAAAAAAGATCCTTTTTCCGCGGACGCTTATCTCTTTTCAGAGAGGTTGTCGCGCGCGTGCGAGATTTATTCAGCGTGAAAGGCAGATACTTCACGGAGGCATCTTTCTCTTACCTGGCTTTAAAACCATCAGTCCGAGCTTAACCTGAACTCTCCATCCTCGACCGGCAAGAGGTTCGACCTAAGTTATTTCGTGACGCATTTGTCGGACACCGTTGCATTTATAAACACATCGAATATGTATCTCTATTGCTGGATAACTTTGTCGCGTTAAAAAGGTAAGGATGTTGGAAAGATGAATGGACTTTGGGGTCGTGAGAAAGAGAGAGAGAATTGCGTTTTTGCGTTTCGTCTCGGAGTCACTGCCTAGACTCATCCAGTGGGGCTGAGTGGAGCTTGCTTAACGTCGGAGATCGGTAGGACCTCGACGCTAGGTGGTGTCCTAGTCAGTGTTCGAAACTCGTAGTTGAGGAATCCTAGGCCGCTACAACTTTAAAGATCGCCGAAATAAAATATCACCGAACGATCTTTCCCAAACCTCGTCCTAAAGCTCGGATCATGGAAATAAAATTAAAAATCGCGCGCGGACGTGACGATTCGCAAGGCTCTGGCTCGAAATTCGCGAGAACGTAGTTCGCTACGACTTAAAATTTTAAATCGCGCGAGTCCTGTCATCTTTCGAGAGTTGTTGCCGCCGTCGTCAAACGCAAAGGGTAAAGATACCGTGTCGTAGGGATCGTTATCGAAAGTAATTCGACGGATATTCTCGTCGCAGCGCAAAGAAGAAAGGATCCCCCTTCATCCCCGAACTACTCAAGAGGTACGTGAAGGGTTTAGATAACAGCACGCCCGAGAGTTACTTCAAACTTTCTCGCTTCTTTCTCGAAGACTGGTCGAGCCGCCTTTCTCCCTTTTCTTTCCCCGTCCTCATCTCAACACGATCCCACCATCCTGCCCCTCTTCCTTCGTTCTCCCTCTTGCTTCTTGCTCTCTCTCTCTCTCTCTCTCTCTTTCTCTCGCTTATCCCCCGAACTCCTCTCCTCGCTGTCCTCACCTTTCACCCTCGTCGGTCGCCTGCCTTCCCAGGCACAGCCACCAACTTTCCAACGACAGTTTGACAAAATGCAGATTTCCTTCGTTTCCCTGACAACGATCGGTTTTTCTGCTTACTCCTCTCGTTCCACTTCCTTCCGTTTCCCTCATCCACCCAGCCTAGCCACTTCCTTCCGTCTCTCGGTCTCGCGTACGCGCGCGACCTGCATGCTTAAGCTTCTTCTTACTTCCGTCTGCCGTCGTGTTGCACGGCACGGACCGGAACAGCCTCTTTCCTCTTTCCCTGCCCTCTTTCTCGCCACGTTATTTCCTCTTTCATCTTCCTCTCCCCCCCTCCCTGGTTCCCCTCGTTGCGTCTCGCCGGATGAACTCGCGTGTTTCAACGCGCGCGCGTGCGTGCACGTAACCCCACGACCGTGGCACACCTTCGCAACGGACACTTTTATCCGACCCGGAAACCCTACGTACCGAGCTCAGCAGGGATTTAACTTGTACGCCAACCTGAAGTCTGTCCGCCTTATCGCTGACTCGTACCACTTCAGCCGGCAGAGCTTGTTCCCTCTCCTCGTTCGTTCTTTCGTACTCCCGTATGACTTTCGCAAATTTCCGTTGGAGGCTCGACGGCCTCTAATTAATAAATAATTATCCTAAAATCTATTAGCCTGAAACCTGATTTAAATCGTTCAACGTACAACGAAAAGTGAAAGAAAATTTTTCAAAGACGTAGGTTGAATCGATGGCAGAATTTTCTCAGCAGGGGTAAAATGTCGGCCAATGTCAGAAATTTCAACTTCCCTTTCAGCTCCGAAAGCGCTTAAGCGTTTAGGGCTTTGTGTGATCGTGGACGCGAGCCACTCGTAGCCGCTCGTACGCCTGGTATTACAGCCGTTTTCGAGGGCCGAACGAATACATACATTTCCTCCTGTATCCCTTGAACGCGTTACCGTGGCTGTTCGCGAGTGCTTGGCCAACGTGAGGCAGCGCATGGACCAACAGGCCGGACTATTTTAATCCCAGCGCGCGCGCATTAGTACGAAATTACGCGTCGTTGCTAAATGACGCGCGTTCCGCTCGCAATCCCGCTACTAATCGCTCTGCAAGATGCACGTTTAAATCCGTTCTCGTAGCATCGCCCGGCTCTGTTACACCTTCCACGTCTAAATGTTAATCCTGCGTGGATATTCAAGGTAGTAACGCGATCCCTGCATCTTTCATTCGTTGATGGATTTTAGTATCTCTCGCCGATCGAATAGTATTTCGAATTCTCTTTCGAAAGACTGACCCACTCTTGCGTTCATCCCTTGCGTCTATTTCACCACACATTTTTCTCAGAAAATGTGTACGAAATTGGACATTTATGGTAGGTACAGTAGGTAATGATCCGTTAAATTATTTTGTAAAAAAAATCGATATATAGTGTTTTTTCATTTACAAGAAAATTTAGCCAGGACGCCTCTTAATTAATTGTGGCCACATCTGGAAATGCAAGATCCGGACCACATAATTTGGTTTTGCCCTAACTACTCCAAAAACAATCAACTTGAAAAACATCACATAAAACCACCATACGCGAAGAGGGAAAAGGAAATTCAAGAGCGAGCCAATAGGACACTATTTTTTTCTTCTTTCTTTTTTTTATTTTACTGTTATACCAAGTTTTACTTACTTCTCTTATGTAAAACGTCTTTTGTTACCTGTTTTGTACATATCGTCCATGTTTCAGATAAACAAGTTTTTGTAAAACTATATAGCACATGGACCAAGGTACAGGCCAGAGGCTCAGAAAAAAGAAAGTTTACACAAAAATCAATTTTGATCGGTTCTTTTAGTTTTCATCAAGCAAAGACCATCTCGATCATCCTACGTACAACATTTGAGAATAGAAATTTCGTCCGTTTGTTACTCGACAAAAGATTTCGAAAATTCCGACTCGTTGTGCCAAGCGTCAAGAGACGACAAATTATATTTCAGAGAAACGAATACATCTTTAAAGCGAAACGTTCGAGTTCTTAAACGATCGCTCTTAAAGAGGAAACCTTGCTCGCGCTGGTATCTTTCAATATTCGCGTTGAAAGAATTACCGAGCAGGTAAGCCTCTACAGCAAGGTTATCTAAATCCTCCACTTCTCGAGCAATTCGAGCGAAAGGTAAAAGGCTATTCCAGCAAGGTTGTCGAAGAAGCGAGGGAAACATCATTCGTATTATCTTTCGATAAGAGTTGGAGACTCGCCGCGGCCGAGATATCCGCGCCTCCAGTTTCTCCACGACAACGCGATTATCTGGAGAAAGTTACTCCTCGATATCAGCCTCGACATCACGCGGATGAATATTCTCCGGCTCTAAAACCACTCTTGAGAGTGGCGCTTTCCCCTTTCGCTGTTACGATCCTTTCCTCTAGATTACCATCTCCGAGATATTTATTATAAAGAAAAAAAAAAAAAAAGACGAAACCAACCCGATCACGATCCGCATTAAATCGCATTAAATCGCACAAAGAAGAGTCGGAGACGATCTCAAGAAAAGCAGGATCCAGCTTCTGCTTAAAGAAATTCAATTTTTTCCCCGATGGCCCATTTGTTTTTTTTTTTGCTCGTCTGTTTATTTTACGGACAAAGAAAGACAAGACGATGCATCGCGACGGGGAAGAAGTATCTTTTGCTTGGCTGCTTTGTCGGTAATGCCGAAACGGTAGTACCGGTATTGGATTCCTTCCAAGTGACTTTAGAGTTCCTTTCTGTCGAAAAATTGGAAACATCGTCGGTCGGTACGGTGAATGCGGATTTCTGTCGACGAAACGATCCTCGAAGAGTTCGATCCTGTCTCGAAATCAACGTACAACGCTGCAACAGTGTCTTCCCTCTACCTGGCTCTCTCTCTCTCTGCGCGATCCTCTCTAACAATTTAAAACGGATTCTGCGTCGTGGCGAGTTACGCGAGTTACTTGTCGGCGAGACAAATTTAGAGTTTCCGAGCCGGGCGATTCGCAGATCCAAAACACTCGTAAACACGCACAAAATTATACGCCGATGCGAGAGATCTTTTTCTGGCCAAGAATCGATACGGACTTTGCTCGCGATTTACAAATGTTATTCTCCGCTCTCCCCACTCGACGAGAGAGAGAATTTAACCGCTGCCGTCCTCCTCCCCGATTCTTATGCAGTTCGAGTTTCAAATTCAGACGGGACGAACGCCAAATGAAACGAATCTTTCTTATACGTTTGCACTCCGGCGTTGTCCTCGCGAAGATCCAGAACTTTTGACTCCGAGCCAGGAACAGCGTCGCCGGCACTCGACCTGCCTCCGTTTCGACTGTCTTTAAACTTTAAGTTCAATACGACAATTGCGAGGTGCCGGCTTACGCTCTCTCCGCGGGAAATTTTACACCAACGCGAAGTTTACCTCCGTTTGGTTAATTTTGACAGACCTGGTGGTCTTTTTCTCTTTCCCCCGTTCGACGATTTTCGTTTCATTCTGCGCTTTTACAGGGAAATTCGAGATTCTTACGTAACCAACTACAATTACATATATATGTGTGTGTGTCTTTTTTTTAATGTCAAAATATTCGAAACTACGTTAAGAGGGAAATTTCATTTTGATTTCGACGGAGAATTAACGAAAATTTTGCTTATACAAACTCGCCGAGAGAGAAAATTCATGCAATTAAAATTCACATAACGAGAGTCCATCGATTCTCCCCACTGGTGATTTTCTGTTCGTGCGATGTAAAATCAGGTTCGAAGAGGACTCAATCAGCTAGCGTCTATTTTCTAGCGTTTACTGATTGAAATTTATTTACAACTCAATAAATTTATTTTATTGAATTATTTATTTATCTGATTTAGCTATTTATTCATTCGATTAAATTCAAATTAAAATTTGATTGAAATTCGACTGAAAATTGAACGAAATCCCATCGAATCGGCTCCGTCCCATTCGATCGCGTTCCGTCACCATTAACGAATAAGAAAGTCGACGAGAAAGCTCTACAAAAGTATGAGATTCCTCGATTCCTCGCTGGTGGAATCGCGACCGGTCGTTTAGAGCTCAAAGATGAAAAACGTTCCCTCAACGTTTCAGCGCGTGGCAGTCAAGAGTGTGCGAATCACGACCCATCGTAGCTAAATCTTCCTGAAACGCAATATCTCGCTCGTTGTTCGCAAGACGTACGACCTTCCGGATCGAGCGACACGTATTGCGCGCGTGGCCACGCGCCACTGCCCCGAGAGAGGCGCACCTGCGCTCGCAGCCGCGTCTCCATCGCGCGGAAATGCATAACTCTCAATTTGCACGTCGTCGGCGAACGCGCACCACCCGCCCGATATTACTTTCCCACCATCGATACACACCAGGCCTTAAATGTAAAATACTGCATGTATCGAAACCGGCTACACGCTTCGACGCGTTTATTCTCCGCGATAGTCGAGACCTTGCCTCGCCGATTTTTTTTTTTTTCTTTCATTCACCAGCCCGATGCCACCAATCTTCTCCATCGAATTTTTGTTGGGTTCCGCAGGAAGACACAAGTTTCTTTCGTCTAGCATGAAAATCAACTAAATTGTTGCACTTCTATATTTTTGCAATGTTGGATGACCTGACTGATAAGAGTGCCAACTGAGTCACTTGCAAACACTTGTTTGGTCATTTAGGCTTCTTCCCTCCCCCTCCGACTTGCCATAAACATAAACGTAAAAAGAGGAAGTGGCACTCTTTTTCATCAAGCAGACTAACAGACAAGTATTTATATTTTATAGGAACAAAGGGCAAGAGACACGAATGACGCGCCCTCATAAATTCTGTACCCTAATTGGGCAATCTATTGTTTGTTAGGACTCTGTGCGATTCATGAAGTTCATGCTTCTCTTTGATTCTGCTTTTTAACGCCGGAGCTACTAAACTTGTCGATATGACGGATTTCAGATCTTGCAACGATACAAGTGTTTTTCCCAAAATTAATATCGATTTCTGTTCAGACATAGACATGTGATTATAATCGATTTGTCTATCCCAATTATCATTTCAATTGTATTAATTTATACATGGAATATTTTGGTTTGGAAACTGGTGAACTTCAATTCATCCAATAAACATTTGATGATTCAATAAAACGATCTCGTACTTTTAGAATAGATTCAAGGCACAACCATAAAAATTGCCTACAACCTAAGTTAATCGCTCTCAACAAAGAAAAGAAAGTAAGAAATTTGTACTCACAACGGAATAATGAGTTCAGTGACAAAAAAGAGATGCATGCACGTCGGATGCATTTATGCAATGAAAAACGCATGCTTTTATCCTACAGAATGCTCAAATGAGCTTACGTTGTTACAATAATATTACATTTTCTCCAAATAATATTACGTAGATATTAAACGAACAATACGGAATAATGTTAAAAGGCAATGGAGTTTTCTGTGCATCGGCCGTTTCACGTATACAAAAGTCACAGGGAATTAAAATTAAAACTCGTTTCGTTCATTTTACGCCCCCCTTGAATCTAACAATACGTTTATACCGACACACAATAGAGAAGCGCGTCGCTGTTTTCTTACACGTGATTCCCGAGCAGTTCATCTTCATCCAATCAAAAACCAAGAAAATTCAACGATCCTCTGAATTATTGAAAAGACGTATCGTAGGGGACACAACCCAGGAAGCATCATAAACATTCTCACGATGTGGACCCAGGAGGCAGTATCGGCAGGGCCATGAGGTAATCGTCAAAAACCTCTCATAGGCCTGACCATAAACACTGCAAGATAACAGACGCTTTCCGAGGGGAAAGCTCTTGAGGGGAAAGGATATAGTAAGAGTCAGGGCTGACTCCAACGCGTCAACACAATCAGTTATCCTCAGTTTATTACTAGGTGGTCCACGTCTAGTGAATCCTCCCGCGTGTGCAGCCTGATCGTGTCGCCTACTTCGCTCTCGCGACAAGCGGACAATAGAAATAATGATCGTTAAACAATTGCCTTCGTATACTCACGCACCTCTGTATATATATATTTTTATTAGTGTAAATAAAAGGCCTTGAAAACACTAACGTTGATATTTTTCAAATCGCAGTTTTAGGTTGCAGTTCCAGTGAAATAAAGACAGTCAAATTACTCTAACAGGGAGCGAGTACTACACACAGAGTCAAAGAAACACGTCGCATCAAGGAGTCAAAAGTCGATGACGAGAGTCATTTCCTTCGCCAGAGCGATCGAATCTTAAGATCCTAGCTGCTGGATGTACCTTGCAATATCCCAAAGTTCATATAACTGAAACAGATCTGAAATACAGAAGAGATCTCTCTCTCTCTCTCTATCTCGCTCGGCTACAAGGCACAGAGGAAATCTCGAAGCAGGCGGCTTTAAGTCTCGCAAAGTTCTGGACTTGAAATTTAAGACGTTCGGTTAACAATGATTTTCGGTCGCGCGCAACGTGCCGGCTCCTCGAAACTCTTCTCCGGGGCTGAAGTTCCACAAGCCGGCAAAGCCGCCTTTGTCCGAGTCTTTGTTCCCCATTCGAACTAACGCCCCCCCCCCCTCCCTCTCCACCCTTTCTCTTACAGATTCGAGAACTTTGAGAAATATCCCCGGCAACGACCTGGAAAATTCAATCGTTCCGATCGTGTCAGTTTTTCACGGGCGAATATCTATACCGCGAGTCAACTTCCAGCCACCCACCCCCCTCGAACGTCGTCGTCTGGGCTGCCAAACCAGACAATCGTCATTGTCAGGCGCACTCGTCTTCCCTGTCGGCGAGACACACGTTTCCGCGAGGCATTCGCTCCGCGACCGCGTTTCGTTTCACGCGTCGTTTCAGAAACTACGTGGTCTTCTAGTTGTCGATTGAATTCGGCTGACAGAGTTTACAGCGATTACATCGTTAGGTTTAGGTTAGGTGTATAAGGTGAAAATTTATAAAATTTAATTGAGAAAATGTACAGAACAAGATTAGGCTTCCCTTTGAATCTTTGATTAGCATTTGATTGACTTTTCGCGGAATACACAGATAAGAGTTAACGTTGTCTTTGCATTCTATTCTTCCCGACGCAGGTTTTTATAACGTCGAAACGCTCTCGTCTGGAAAACGTTGCGAATGGTTTCAATAAATTTCACTTCATTTTCATTTCAGATTGGCCTCCGTGGGAGAACGCGTTTTTCCTTTAATCCTGGATTACGGGACCGTGAGTAATCGAAGGGATTACCTTCGATTTAATTCCTGTCGTGCCCAACACGACAGGAGCTCGCGAGATGGTATAAAGAGGCATTGAGTGTTTCACGAAATCATCGGCTTTCTTAAAGGAGCGAACAGTCACTCGTAGAAACGGCAATCTCATTCCAGCTTCAACGGGGGACCGAATACGATTAATAGCACGGAGCCGGTCGCGATCAAGATCGAGCCAGCTAGTCGAGCTTAAATTTAACTATCGATCGCGAGTAACTGCATTCGTTTCACGTTGATTCGTTTCTTTCCCCTTCGTTGTTTCCTTCGACGCTTTCTTTGCAAAACCCTCCACTTTATACAACACAGAAAACACAAAATCACGCTCGTAAAGATTTCTCGATCTCGAATGGCGCAGAGTCTGAGAATCGAGCTCGTTTCGCAAAATTGAAGGAACCGTTTTTTCCTTTCAATCTCAATAGCAATCGATATCACATGATATTAAAAACGATATTACGATATTGACATAGCGGATGTTACGCGTTTATGGAAAAATTTGTACGGACGCAACAGCGAGAGATACCCAGAGTGGACTGCACGCCGGTGAAATCAATCTCGATGGAACTTGCGCTTCTTCAATTACGTTCGTAAAAATATGAATCTGCGTAAATACCTGCCGGGTATCCAGCAATTAGAACACTGTTTGAAAATTCTCAAAGCATCGTGTATTACCACTCGAAAATACCTCTGGCTCTTGCAGATTGCAAAATATTAGGGACGATATCGGCTAATGATCTCGCAAATTGTACCGAGTTCTCTTTAATCGCCGTAATCCAGCCGAGAAAGGGGAATTTCGATGGAATCGCAGAAAATGATTTCCACGCGCCAATAGAAAGACACGGGGGAAATTCCGTGACGTGATTCGCCCGAGAGATATCTTTTTTCATTTTGCCCAGGTTTCTTCCGTCGCTGACAACTTTTCAAGACGACAATGAGGAACAAACCAAAATTAGGATCGAAATTACGATGACGACGTGCGATCTACTTTCCCTATCGCTGTAAGGGATGTGTGGATTGTGTGGATTCTAATACGAATTACTAGTCTCTCGACAAGTTCATATAAACAATTTCAAAGTTTCATCGTTGTGCGAATAAAATTAATTGAAAACTGAATCTTACTTGAAGCTGAACTTCTACTGTACGAACAAGAAATTACTCCCATTGTGTGGATTCCAATATGAACTACTTGTCTCTTGACAAAATTCACAAAAATGGAGTTTACATCGACAATTTCAAAATTCATCGAGAATTCCAAATTGTTGCTACGAATGAAGTCAATTGAAAGTTAGGCGAAACAAGCACGCATCGAGCGTTAAAATTTCGCAATGTACATGTCCACCCTCGTTGGCATCCGTGAAGGAACTCGGGGAAACGAGGATGGTTCGCTTTTCAGGGGCGGAGATCGGATGCCAGGCGAACGGTAATTTATCTTGCTTGAAACGCGCGTTCCTTTCTGCTTTAATTGGCAGCGTGGTCAGCTTTTTTCGACAGCGCGATTATCTTTATCGGCGGAGACGATAATTATTGCAGCGTTTCGCCGGTTTAATTAACGCGACGACGAGGGCCCCCCCCCCCCCCCCTCCCCGCCGCCTCGGTAATTTTACTCGTCCTTAATGAATTTTTCGAGTGGACGCGACAAGCCGAGTAGTGATTAATCTCATTAAGCGACTCGCCTTGCACTTTCCCTAGCCGATCGCCGGGCAATCATTATTGTCGTATCGTCTCATCTTAATTAACGACCACCGCCATCCTCCTCTACCTCCCTCCCTCTCTCTCCTCGCGTATCGCGTTCGAGATTTCGGTGATTATTACCAAGGTGATTACAGCATCGTGCGAACGCCGCTCCTGTTCCTTTAAAGTGGATAGCGTCATCTATCTGCGTTCTGTCATTGACTCCTTCATCAGATTTAATCTCCTTTCATTTTTATTCAACGAGAGATCGAGAAGCACGTAGAACACGCTGCTCGAAAATATGAAAGTCTTAAACGGATTCGGATTCATCACATTGTTTGTTCGTTCAGTTTCGAAATTTCTCCTCTCTGCTTGGAAAATCAGTATCAGAATTCTCGGAGACCTCTGAAAGACGGCACATGCTTCGCAGTGTGCGTCAGAATTCGCAGTTCGCTTCCTGGCGTAGAAAAAAACGCGGACAACTTTACACGCTGTACTCTGCAGCTGCATGGAACAAACTCGGTAGAGGTTGCACTCGGTGAATGCAGTGGCTGCTCGTTTCCCTTCATCGAGACTGGCCGATCGATAATTGCCGCAGGTGTTCAGACAAAATGGTTTTGTTGGATGGGGCCTGGGCCAAGCAACCGGCAGGCAGGCAGGCCAATAAAGATTTTCCAATCGAAGCGTCTCGATATCTCGCGGCATCTGATTTCCCAACGTCCCTTCTATCTCTCTCTCTCTCTCTCTCTCTCTCTTTCTCTGTCTGTCTGTTTTTCTCTCCCTCGAGGCGTTTTCGTATCCCTGAAACGATGTGCTCTAGCCATCTAGTTGGTGGGACGACCAACGAGCACAATTTCTTTCTGCTATCCTCCGTCGACGCGAAATTCCGACGCTACGAGAGGCGAGAGAGACGCGAGAGCTTCCTCTGCCCGGCCGCCAATATCGACCGAAAACCGGGTAAATACACTCTCCCCCTAGCAGCACGGTGCATTGCACCCCTGCGGGACAAGTATTTCAGCCGCGCGCCACTAGACCGAGAAACAAACACGATCGCGTCTACGCCCTTCCGCAAGCTGCAGCCGCAAGATCCATCGCGGACGCTGATGTCGGACGCGATGGATCGTGAGACCGCAAATATCCCTTTGTCAAGCTTTATGGCGCGCCATAATTCTACCAACCCCGGTAGGTCTTCCATCTGAGAACTTGGACCGGACACATCTCTCGTCTCGCCGTCGATTCCAATCGGTCGTCGTTCGACCCAATCGATTCGTGCTTAAACGCAGAATAGGTCGAGCTGTTTCGCCGTTATCGAGGTGAGCAAGGCGGGATTTTAAGTTGAAGAATAAAAGAGCCGAACGGACGATACAAAAATCGGTTGTTCCGATGGAAAGGGTAGAGGCGAAATTATGCACGAGCAAGGAGTCACGGAGGCCAACCGACAGAGTCCAATATCCGCACGCCGCACGTCCGCCGCATCTCGTCCAGCTGCGGCAAAATCTTACGACCAATCGAGCCGTTCGAGCTTCTTTTCTCTAATCTGCGATTGTATTTAGGAGATTGCCTCGGATTTGCCGAGCAACCGAGCTGCGCGGCCGAGCCGGGGACGGGATAACCAGTTTCGGGGGTTAGAAAATAACCCCGAGCGGAATGAAACGTTATCCGAGGCAGATCAGATTATTGGGTAAACCGAATTACCGGATTAAAAACCGGGGCGAAACGAAATTTCTTTCGGGGGAAGAGGATGGGTCGTCGATCGAGCGTGAAACTTTCAATCTGCCTGGGCGCGCTCGACGCTCTATGAAACTCGTCGACGATCGTATCGCGAAAATCTCTCCCGTCCCGATGAACATTCGAGCCTGAAATCTAATTGCACGTCTGACGCATCTTCGAGACTGCCGCGGAATAAAAAACTCCTACTCAAGGTCTACCCCACGCCCCCTCACGAATCACGTGACCCAAATTAACCAATCGCTAATTTTCGTTGCATCAGCGTTGCACCCGAAGAGACCCGATTTTCTGGGTTACCCCCGCTAAAATCACTTTCAGTGATAAAATATGCCACGGCAGAAACTCAAAGCCGCTGTGGAGGATCCGTTTTCCACGCACAAGTTTCTATGCGAGTAATTGGATTCTCATTCTCATTATTACGATCGAGTCGCGCGGACTGTTGAACACGGATAATGAGATTTACGTCACCGTCTCGCTCAAAGCGAGAGCTTAGACACCGATGAACAAAAACGCTGCTGCGATTTTTTTAATTGGACTCGCAACACACGCAATTGACGCATCGTAATGCAGTTCTGCGAGTTACAGTTCGCTTAATACCGGGGGGCGGGACTAGAAAGGAGAGCCCAGGATTCACAGTCGATGGTAATGAAAATTTTAATTAAAAGCCTCCGCGTCGGCGAGGTGCGCGAGTGCGAATTAATGGCTGGCCAGATGAAAAGACGGGACCCGTTTTTTAAGGAACTTTTACCACCGTTTACACGCGTGTGTCCATACCGCGGTCCACTTTGCCATTAATCAAAATGTATAATTGCTTTTATCCATCGTCCGTCTGGTCGACCCACGATCAACGTGCAACGTAGGATTTCCTACGTACCAGACTGATAGCCATTTCTCTCTTTTTTTTTTTTTTTTTTTAAAAAGCTATACGTTTTTTTTCACAAAGAATCTCCTTGGAAACCAGAGAGAGTCGGAACGGACGCGAGCGTTCAATTTGATCGGCGAATAGGTGCTTCAGTTTCGATCGTAACGGTTTAAATATTTATGGTTTGACAACGATCAAAAACTAAATAAAAAAGAAAAAAAGAAAAAAATGCCGAACACTCTGTGCCGGCTGTAGCGCAGCGTTTGATGTTACATTCAACGATCGCGAAACCATTTCCCAAGCAGGTTAACAACGTACGGGGAACAGGCCGGGGCTTTGCTTCGCTACTTTGTTTTATACTCTGTAAACACGCGCGTGGACGATATGAAAATTTCCGTGGGGCTTTTACGCGAGTGGCGTGTACGATAGTTTTGTTTACGACGGAATCGGAATTTTGGAGCGTTGTCCCAGAGAGATGTTAAGTCGACGACAGCTTCCGGGGGGGGATCGTTCTCGATCGCGAGTTATTTACAAGTACGAATACATACGCGCGAATAAATTTACTCTGTTCTCTGTACTCGAATAAAAATATTTCTTTCTTCCTTAAAAATATAACACGAATTTAGATTTCCATTTTCCAGCAACGCGAAACAATTACGTTACGTACGAATTATTTATTTCTCCGTTTGCATTTGTGTAAATAAAGTACGAGTGTTTCTCTACGACTACTACGCAGACTGCAATTTCTCGTGTGCTCGCTGCGCAGCCTGAGATTTGGCGTGTCAATCCAAGTCCTTTTGCAGCGGAGTCACATCCGTCGTTAAAAGTCTCGGTCTCTTCTTCTCGAAACAGAATACGCGTTCGAAAGTGTGTACAATAGAGATCCAGGAGTACGTGATTCCCGGAAAATCGACTCATCACGTACACATTCGTTCCGATCAATTTCCAACGCTGGATATCTATTCACGAATGAATACACGACGGATTGAGATTAGAACGATTCAAGTGACTTTAATTCAAAGTAAGAGTTACATGTCAGCTCCTTGACACAACGAATTAAACTCCATATAACCGAAAAATGATATTTATTTTTCATTTCAACATTTGCATAAACTTGACAAAGATCATTTTTATATCTTCGTATTTATATCGGCACTTAAACTGTCAGAAACGAAATTAATAATTCGATAGTCAAGGGGTTGGTCATCGATTCTCCCGATATACGTGCGTACATACGTGTGTACAAATATATTTCTGACTCGATCAGATTTCGTCTCGAACGGCTCTCCTTTAAATGTTTGCCAATAAAAGATGGAGGAGCTGAGAGGAGGAAAAGAAGGGGGCCACAAGGCGCGTCACACGACTATGGACTTTGACGTCGAGGGTAAGCCAACGAGGGGATATTGCCGCGTCGCAGGAACTACGTCAAACTTGTCCCTGTACGAGACACTTTGACATCGTAATGATATAAGCGAACCAGTCTTCGTTTCTGTAACCTGACATGTAAAACCAGTAACGCGAGACCGACGTCTTGCATCCTTGACGCGTCTCTCCCATTTCCATGCGCCGACCAAAAAAAAATTGTCCGCGCCAGAGTGTTTTTTTTTCTTTTCTTTTCTTTTTTTTTTACCACTGAAAGTGATTTTAGCGGGGATAACCCAGAAAGTCGGGCCCCTTCAGGTGCAACGCTGAGGCAACGAAAATTAGCGATTGGTTGATTTGGGTCACGTGATTCGCAAGGGAGCGTGGCGTAGACCTCGAGTAGGAGTGGCGTTGTCTGTAATTTGTTTTCTATCGATTCAAATGTTTGCATGTCAATAAAATTTGGCAAAAAAGTCGTCTTCGTTTCCTAGTCAGAACAGTTGCTTCTGGGCCTTTCAGTGAGACGAATCGTACTGAAGTACAAGTCGTGCAGTTTTTTTTGTTAAAATTTCTCGTATCACGCGTCGTCCAAGAAATTTCCAGCGATACTTTTTACTTTGGCCCCGACTGCGTCGGTGGTGCCGCCTCGGTCGATCCATCTGGTACGTCCTCCGACCTATCTCGGAATAAAGACAAAGGTGAACGAGGAGAGCGATCCACGGTCGAGGAGAGACGTATCGTAAGTGCTCGAAGATTGGACAACCTTGTTGTCCTTTATAAATAGACGAAATTGCTCCACGAAGAAGCTCGTACGTTGAGAGCGGTGAATGAATAATTCGCAACGACCCTCCGAAGACTCGGCCCGTCGTCTAGACCTTGGTTTACCGGCAAGAGATTCCCATACTCGGGCACCTGCCGAACAAAACACAGCCCTCCACCGACGAGAACGTGTTGCTTCGCGCGATTCAGCTTAAAACGGAGCTTCACTCCTCTCCCTTCGATTCTTCTTTCCAGATAAACGTTTGCGACGAGAACAAGGGTGCGCTTGTTTCAGCGACGTCTCGCTGGTTCTGTCGAGGGAGAACCAGAGAGAGCGGGCGTGAAAGAAAAAAAGAAAAAAGACGCGACGAAGCGTGAACTCTCGAGTATTCCGAATTCTCTCGAATTCGCCCGAACAGACGCGTTATATAATTCCCAGCGACTTCCATTCTTCCGTTTCACTCTCTTTTTCGGCGTCGGCGCCGCTTCGGAAACGTCCTCGCTCGCGTATCATCGAGACGACACGAGTCGATGGAGTATCGACTAGACGGCTAGGTCGGGTTGGTAATCTCCAAATGGTTCTCTATGAAATTCCACCTGCGCTCCTCTTTTTCTTCTGCCGTTTCAGCGAAGCCATGGCTTTAAAAATCATGCGCGCGCGCGCGCGCGTACGCGAAAGGAAGAGAGAGAAAAAGAGAAAGTCAGTCGGTCGTCCGGTTCTGTATCGGGACTGCGGAGAATTGAGCCGAATTGTCCCGAACCGAAAAACCACCGATTTATCTATTCCGGCCAACAGAGACTCGGCGATCTTCGTCGGTTCGACGGTTGTTCTCTCTCAGCCTAGTTTTCTTTTTTTTTTCGTTTTTTTATTCCGTGCGCTACTCGATGTAGTTTTTCTTCCGAACTGGAGGCGAGGCTACGGTAATCCGTTCGATCGGCGAACAGCGCCGGAAAGAGACGAAAAGAATCTTAATGCCGTCGCCGCCGCGTCGTCGTCGCGTCATGCCACACCGTCACGCGCTATTGCCGCCGCGCCGCGTCGTACCGTTTCTCCCTTCCGACGTAATTTCGTTTACTTTCAATCTTCCCCATTACCGGCATAAAAGAAGGAATAACGAGCGCGAATAACGTCAGTCCTCTGGATGAACGACTCTAGACTCGAACGAAAGACAGGTCCGCGCCGTAATTCCAGCCGATTCTTCCCGAGAAACGTTACAACGGTACCGAGCGTGTAACGACGTAATGAGTATAGCTACGAAACGTAGGAACAGACCGTTCGTCGATATTTAACACGTTGACTACGACGCCGATTTCTAGGAATTGGTAGTTGACTTTTGCTTTAATCCTTTCACCTATAAAATCGAGTGAGACTCGTCAAACAGAAACCACGTGTGATAAGTTGATCGATCCAAACGTAAGAAGCACGAGTCAAGTTCATGATTCATATATTGTCTCAAAGTATTAACTTTCTGCCGGTTTTTCAAAAAGTTAGTAATTTAAAATAAACATTTATTTACAAACTGAATCACATATTCCAGATGACAAGTCATTTTTGTTCACTGATGATAACTCTTACTTGATATCTCTTCTGAAAGACTCTGACGCCTGAACTATTTTATTTTGATATTTAATCGTTTATATTTAATTTGAAATACTGATTTTTAAACAATGCGTATGTTTTAAAATAAACTATTTGGGTCGCCTTAATACAATTTTAAAATTAAATAAATCTGAGGCACCTTACAGAATTAAACCGGTTGTTCCTGACAAATCATACGATGTGTGACGATACGTTCAAACAAATTTAAACGATATCACACGTTGGAAAGATATAATTAACAAAATTTCGTGTTAAATACCATTTGAATGATTTAGTTTCCAATGCTATATGATTTTTATTTGAACGATACAAAAAAGATTAAACGCGAAGGCGTTTCATCTGATCGGCCAGCAGAACACACCGAATCGAGAATCTGTTCTTCGTTTATGGTTTGTGTACCTTCTTGCGCTTGTTACCATACCATCCTTGAGGCCTCGTTGAATAATACATAACGCGGCGCAATCGTCGTCGTCCAAGGTTTTCGCTGTTTCGTCGCTGTAAGCGCCTCTGGCTTCTTATCCAAACACTCGTTAAGGCCTCGAACTTTCCATTCAGAAAGATTCAACGAACGCGCGGTGTCTAACGAACGTATCGCCTATTGCGATCCTTGAACGCTCCTCGGCCGTTTGCCGCACAGTTCATGAAACCACGAACGAAAGTTCCAAGCGCGCGTGAGGGTGACGCTCGTTGTCCGGTGTTTCGCATAGTTGTTGCAAGCGAACGCCGGTGGGAGAATCCCAGGTACCGGAGTCGTCAGGTTGATAAATGTCGGATAAATCTAAGCGGCAGGGGCGCCTGGAATCATCAGCTGTCTGGCACTAAACGAGTTTCTGATGACGCCTTTTCCAAGCGCCTCCCCACCATTGGCAATCGCCAGAATTGGCGCGATACTGCGCCACGTATCTGCGAGAGTTTGTCTAGTCCCCCCCCTTTTCCGATACGCAAGCCACGGCAATCTATCAGCCTGGTGTAAACATTCGCTCGCGATAGCAGCAACCATCGAACGCGTCCCCATCTGAAATAAGATCTTTTTCAATGCGGTGGAACGCGTCACCACGGAGCCTGGCCGGCCTCCGAGCGCGCTGCTGATGCATCCCTCTGATGGAAAAATACCTTTCGAAACGGAGAGAGGACCCGTCTACCATCGAAATTGATGAACCACGCGCCACGTTTGAACAACAGAGAGAAGAAGGTCGCAAGCGTGATTTTCTGATTGTTGGTGCGTCAGAAAAAAAGGAAAAAAAACAGAAAAAGTTTTTGACGTTACGTCAAAAGTCATCGAAACGAATAGGAATCACCGAATTACGAAATGCGTCGGTTTCGTCCCTGTTATTCGAGAGTCCGACGTAACCAAATTTCCTTGGACGTAACCAATGCTCGTTCGCTACGCTTCCTAATTAAGTATGGGACGTTTGGAAGAGTTCCAATTGAAATTCCAGTGACCTGGTTTCTTTCGATCCGGGTTCTCTGACCCGCTTTCTTCTCGGATGGCGCTTCGAACAAAAGGCCATCCGAGAATTAATTTGATCCCGGAACCTGTCCTGAAGTTAGGAATGTTCAACACCGCTAATTGCCGCGAGTTGTTCGACAGCGTCGCAGGTGTAACTCATCCGAGGTACATATACACACCGACGCACGGAACGTGGACCTGATATTCCAGCGAAATGAGGCAATCAATGTACACGGACGTATTCGGAACTAGTTATAGAATGCGCAACACCTGCAAATAACATTGTTGGCTCGATCGCATTGCAAGAGACACGTCAGTCGTCAAATGTACGCCGTAACACACGGTCGAGATCGTCTCGCTCAGTCTCTTAAAGACACTAGGCTCCTCCTCGGGACCTAAGCTTCCAAGCTCAGAACTCCTCCCGTAATTACGAGAATTCTCGCAGTTGAAGCGTGCTCGACGAATTCGTGAATTTGAAGCGACCATCGAGAGCGTTCATCGAGTGATAGATGGCCGATGGTCGAGATTTGCAAGCGACTCGTTCGAGCGGAACGGTGACGAAACCTCGTATTCGAAGACGAGGAGGAGACGCCGATCGAATCGACGTCAAGAGTAATTAATATAGATGCACCGATAGAAGACATTCTGAAACGTGTATGTAGGTTGGGAACACCGCGAGCGTGAAAGCTCGGAGTTGCACGCCTGGAAACGGAGCAACGAACGACAGAGCGCGAGGCGTCGCGCAAGACGGTACGAAATGTAACCGGCAATTCCGCGACAAACCTCTCCGCCCTGACAGTTTGAAACCGTGGTATCGCCCGCGGGGACTTGCCAAGTTCCTACCGACAACTTTGTTCTTCGTGAACCTCGCCAGAAACATCCGTCGGAATTTCGCACTCGCTCGCCAGGCAACGCCGGCGCGCTCTCGGTCGGGATGGAGACGGCCGCCAGTGGATGCAATTCAAACGATAATAATTCCTTCTGCATTATACATTTCGTTCGCGCGAGCGTCAGAGGCGGCGAGAAATCGGATTTACAGACCGACCGAGCAACCGTCGCGAACCGTGTGAAACCGTTCCCTCGAATCGATTAACACCCGTCCGAACCCGTGACGTTTTACATCGATCATCTCGCGAGATGCAAATTATCGCGTACAGACCTTTAAATCCGCCTTCAATATCAAATTATCCTCGCGACACGGTGATGAGGAGGTGGGAGTGGGTGGAATGGGTGCAGAGGTGGAAGGGAATTGAGATCGTTTTGCTGTGAATCTCATCACCGTGCATAGCGAAATGTTGATGGATTTAACGACTCCGGGGCTCCTGGCCGCGCGCCTCGGATATCATCAGCGCGCTCAGCTTTGATCCGTTTCCGCAGCTTTCACGGATTTATCATGCGTTATGTTCAGCGGTGGCCGCGTCAAAGACGGTTGAAATTATTCAAAGATGAATGCGCCGGCAGCCAGGACATCTCGTGCAAGTTTAAACGACCTCAAACAAGACGTCCTTTGAGGGAGAGCACCGGCCGAAATCTACCGGTTTTCGTTGTTCCTATAACTCGGGGAACGTGGGCGCGTTTACGTGCCGGCCCCGTTATTGAAATATCCCTCTTGCCGGTCCTCGTTAACGCCGAGAAAACTGTCTCGATCTCGGGATCCTCGGGCCAAACGGAAACGATAACGAACGAGGTGCTGAAAGGAGATTCTCATCGGCTCATTAAGAACCGACTAAGAACGTTCGGCGTAGATCGCGCGAAAGGACGGCGAAGTAACGTATTGTTTTCGTAGATTTATCGATCATCCGAGCGAACGTGGGGAGCGTGGTTTCTCGACTGCGGAAAACCCGGTGTAGATAGACAGAGAGAGAGAAAGAGAGAGAGAGAGAGAGAGAGAGAGAGAGAGAGAGAGAGAGAGAGAGAGAGAGAGATCCTTGCGGTGTCGCGCGCCATCGTTTCCCGCTCCTCTAAGCACGTAGGATTTACCGGGCGGAGCTCGCAATTACTAATTCTGTTCGCCTCGTGTTGGGCCAGCTTCCGCGTCGTAACGAAACGTCTCGTCGCGCGCGCGCCTCTGTTCGCAGCGAATATAACCGCGCGCCCTAGTTTCGCCTACTAACGAAGCAACTGCGAGAGAAGAAAAAAAAGAAAAGGGAAAAAGAAAACAGAGGAAAGAAACAAAAAGGAATCGTTTCCGACGACGCCGAGGCCCCGCTAACGAATCGTCGAACGCATCGCGGCGCGCGGGCGCTCGTTGAGAATGAAACGCGCCGAGAGAAATGATCTCGCGGAACAATTCTCCGAAAATGAGACGGAACGAAAGAAAAAGAAAGAATCTTATTTTAGGAACGAGCGAGTGTCGAACTTTTCCAGAGCGTGGCCGTCTCCCCCCTTCCCGTCGTGCGATTGTAAAACAGGCTGACAAAGTTTTTACGCGCGACTGAACAAAAAAAGACTCGCCCGCTGTAAAAATTTCGAAATTGCCGGCTGCCGGTTGCTCCAAGTGTGCCGTTTACAATCGACCAAAGTTGCTCGGCAACTGAGCGGCAATATCACAAAAAGAAGAAAAAAACCCTTTCTCGGGGTTGGAACACCCGGATAACTCCTTCGTCGGTTAGAAAAGAAAACTTTCCTCTCGATCGATGTCTCTCTTCGAGCGCGGTAATTTGCGTTCGAATTTTGACACGAATCTACTTGTAGACAGAGAAATGGTCACTGGTCGGGCTTGAATCAAGGAAGCGCGAACTGGGAGAAAGGGTCGCATCTTTCGCGAGAAAATTACAGCGAAAGTAACAGTCGCAATTTTTGACCGAGTTACACAGACTTGCTCGTGGCCGATTTCGATACGACAATGGAGAGGAACGGGGACGTTGGACGACGGCGAACGAGAGGATCGCAATGTACGCCAATCCTCCAGTTTCACCGCTGGAGTAGGAAGCAATCGTCGACCCTTTCCCCGTTGGAAAGCACGGTCGAATAAACGCGGTAGGCAACACGGTCGAATTGGGTCAGAGGATGCCGAAGAGAAGAGAGGTTCGCCTCAAGGACCGTCGAGAAGCGACGGATTCCCAGACCCATTCCTGGACCCTCGCGGATAACGCTTTTCTGCCGATAAGATTCTCGTTTCGTCATCTATCTCCGCCCTCGCCGTTTAGCGGTGCATGTACACAGGCGAGAGATACGCGAATCCTGCCCACGTTGTGTAGGTAAATGTGTGCAAACGGGCGCAAAATCGATTCGTATAATACGGTCACGTGGTGAGCGATTTTCAGCCGGCCTGATTACGGTTATTCAACCACGTGACAGATTTCAAATTTACTTGGTGCCAGCGGTGGCGCTGCCACCGCTCTGCTTGACGTAGTCACGTATAATCAGGTGGCCCGGAATTTATTATAGTACGTGCGTTACATGTGCTATTACGACACGCGCGATAGTCGCCGCGTCGCGTCGCGTCGCGGTGCGGTGAACTTCGATTTATCGCCAATACACGGGCACACTTTCTGCGCCCGATACTTTCCGCTTGCCATTGAACCCGAACGCGTGCTCCTTCCCCCTCTTCGCTTGAACGCGAAATTCAGTTATCAGGAACGCGAGGATACCTTTCGACTCGTCCACTGTCGCGTCAGAAGATGTCACGCGACTCGAACCAGATCCTCTTTATCCGAATTCGATCGTTTTCGAATAAATCGGGTACTTTACATGCCGTGATCGGACCAAATAACCTCGCGATAGCACCGCGTAAAGATATGGACAAATAATCGAAATTCAAGTTAAATTGTAACTAACCGAGACTAGACTCTTTTACAAGTTACAGCTTTACTCGCAATTACCGTTCGCCGTCGAACGATGCAACTTGTTTTAAAACAGATAGCGACGGAAGATGGTACGAACGTGACACGATGGATAACGATGTTTTCATTGCCATCTGTTTCCAGCTAGCTCGGATCCACCCTAGCTCGTAAAAAAGAAGTAAACGTCGGAGTTCCTTTGTTCGTGGCGCCATTTTGTTCGAGTAACGCCCGTCAAGACGGGCGCGCCGGTGGTTGAAAATCGACGCGAATAATTAACGCGGGGGGAGGGGGGGGGAGAGAGAGAGAGGAAGAAGGATGTATCCATCAAGCGTCGCCCCATGACTACCAAGTAATCGCCGCGCGGAGGATCACGACAGAAAGAAAGGGAGAGGCGCGCGTAAAAAATTCACGAGCCCGCGCGTTTCAGCTGGAAGATGGATTTCGCACGGAAGCGCGGTATCGATCCTGGGGACCAGTCCAGGGGGATGATGCGACGGCGTTCGCCGGGATAAAAGCGATCGGAGAGGAATCAAACTCGAGTAACCACAAATTACAGGTGGCAAGTAAAGAACGGCCGTGAGCCCGGTCGACGAAAGCTCGACCGAGAGGTTCGGGAGGGTAATAATGTCGCGAGCTAGTAAAACGGATCGGTGGAAAAACCAGCATCGAAGAAAAGAAATAAAGAGAGAGAGAGAGAGAGAGAGAGAGGGAGAGAAAGCGAGAAAAGGGGTGCTGCGCTCGGGAGCGAGCCGACGCCCTTACACGCTTCATCAATCTTCGCTCCTCGCGAAGAGGGCTAACGACGTCGCGTCGCTGCGACGAGATAAACGGACTAGCTGGTCGGGTAATCTCGGTATAGCAGTTGGCACGGTTGATTGTTGGAGAAGTCGGCGGAAAGAAAGCCATCTGTTGAGACACGGCTAGATGGTGATCGATCTATCTACTTGCCGCTCTCGACGTTCCGCTTATCGCTACAGTTTCAATGTTTTAATTGCCTAATTAGCAGGAATTAGACGCCTTGGGCGAGAAAAGCGCGGCGAATGCATTTGAGAGTGTGTCTAGGATTAGTCTGTCAAATGCGTGCCGCGGGATGACTAAACGCGTTTATCGTTATCCCCGCAATTTCAACGCGTGTTCGTCAAAATGGTTTATCACGTCTTGTGTAAAGTCTGTATAAATGAATTCCGAGTGTCGCGCGAATAAACGTTCTTCCTGAACGTGTAATTTAAACGTTGACGACATATTTTTCACATTACGAAGAGCATCCCTCTCCCGCTAATACCACGCGTCGAAACAAAAATGAAGAACGTAATTCCTTGTTCGTAATTTCTCCTGGAAAGTGCTACGACGTCGACTCGCTATTCGGAAGCCACCATGTAATGGGGAGAAACTCGCCAGTCCGAAAATATTGCGTTGCAAAGGGGAGGAGAGCGCGCCAATGGACAGCGTGGCAGATCCAGTGAAGTGGCGGACATTACTATTCCAACAACGTCCTCGACGTTGCCCTTCTTTCCTCTTATATCTCTCGCGCACGTACGCGGTAAGGGCGTCGGCTAACTGGATCAACTTGGACGCTTCCACTTTGCAACATCTGTAAATGAGAAGTTGTCGTTGACGTTTGCCCGAACGAAGCTAGCTAACGCGAGCTGCAATCTTCGCGCCGCGCGAACGTAAAATTCGATTTAAATTCGCGTGTCACAGTCCGAATCGTAACCTCGTTAGAACAGCGCCACCGCGTTGTTCGTGCGTTTCTCGCAATTTTTTCTCCCCCCCCCCCTTTTCATTCCTTTCCTTTCCTTTCCTTTCACGTCACAAACATTCTGACAATCCAGCTATTTCGTCGTGCACGATCGCGCAATGGGAACGACGAACCTCGAATAATTGGCCCTGCTCGAGCGACTCTGCAGGGATCGAATATCCCAATGAGCCTTCGCTCCGAACCGTGCATCACAAATCACAGGGGTTGAAAAAGAGCGAGTAGTTGGGCTCGGTGAAAGGTCGGCATTTAGAGAGGACGGTTCAATGCAGCCGCGGAAAAAGTATGAAAAATGGGACGGAAAAGATAAGGAATAACAAAGTAGCGAGTGATAATAGGCGAAAAGAGTAAAAACAAATCGCGAGATACCAGGTCGTTGGTTCCACCTCTTTCTCTCTCTTTTTCGAACGAACGAATACTTAATAACGCGTTTACAAAAGGGTCTGCGATTAAAATGACTCGTTATCACGACGGTGTTATTAATAACGGGAACGCACGATAAAAAGCAGTCAGTTTCGAAATTTTTCGAAAGCGAACAAATCTGGGACTGGGGGAGGGGGGGAGAAACTCTCGCGGGTATTCCCGACGAGTTTACGCCTATGAAAGCAGTCCGGTGGTGTATACACAAAAGCGCAAAGTGTACGGCGCGACACGGAGGGAGGCAGGAAAAAGGGAAACGGCTGAACGGCTGCGGGAGAAAACATCTTTGTCGGGCTTGCCAGTTGGCAGACAGCTTTTAATATATTTGACAAAGTTCGAGCTTTCAAGAACGCGAACGCGACCAAGCAGCCTCGTAAATCCTTGCCTCTTAGCGGTATGCGCGAGTACGCTTCTACGCCTACGGGCTGGCTGTGGCTCACCTTCGCGGATAAGTCTTCGTTTTTCAAAGTTTCTCTCTCTCGCGATCGCGTTCCGATACATTTTTACGGGCTCGCCCGAGAGACGGTCCATTATTCGTGTTCTTTCGCGACCTAACGCGGGCTAACGCTGAAGGGCTGCTGCCCTACCCTTCTCTCCGCATTAGTAACTTCACAACCAAGAAAAATTACCAAGTAGCCGAGTAGTCTCTTTTCACTTTTTTCCCTTCCTGCCTCCCCTCTCGCCCCTCTTTCCTTCAGTTAAAGAGAAACGATCCGAGTTTCCTGGATTAACGTCGATGACGTGATAATGTCAAACCCCAGCGGACACCATTATTTCAATGTTTGCTGCTGGAGTGAGAAGAAGTCTGGATCTAGTGGAAGACCTCGATAATGGGAGTCCTATTACTGTTCGAGGTCAGAGTTGGGGGCTACGTTGCCGCTTGGAAACGGCTGGAACGGGTCTAAACCTTCTAAAGTAGGCTCTGACATTATTATTGGATGTCTGATTTTGACGTTTGTATGCGGTGCCTCGAGCACACTATATCTGGGAAATCTGCCCGGCCAGCTTCTTCGCTGGTCATTCTCTAGCTATCATTCAACGTTGTAAAACATTGTTTATACGGGTTCCACGTTGCAAATGTGTTCGAAAAGTCAAACGATCGTGAAACGAACACGAGCAAAAGAAAATGGAGCCGTGGTATAGTTGCCCAACTGTTCCTACAAAACAGCCCCAGCAGTGTAATTTAATGGCGAAAATCAGCCACGCTGAAGAGATACGTGTTCATTACAACTTCCTGCATTCGGAAAAACAAGGACATTTGTTATGCTTACTTCGTAGTATGTTATAATATATATATGCACATGTTTGCAAAAAAAAGCAGCTATGTTTCATCATTCGTACACGACACAATATACTCGACGACTTTAATTCGTTTCGCAATCGCAACTAAAATGTGCAAGTTAGGGTCTGTATTGTTTAAGAAGTAAGTCCTAAAATGTATTTTATTCATCGTGAGGTTAATGTAACTAATTGAGAAAGTAGAAAACAATTTGTGTGTAAAAACAAAAGATCGTGTTATTACAGACAAAGTATAGAACATACTTGGTATTCGATGCTTTTTCGTATCTAAAGTTTTAAAGAGTATGTAACATTCTTACCTTTTTCGTATTACGTGAAGATGTAGAATAATTGATATATATGAAAAAACATAAAGAATTATATAATATATAATTATAGGTGTTTCATGTTTTTATTTTAAAGTCCTATAAAGAATTATATTACTTATCTATTTTAAATTATTTTAACATTAATTAAACATGCACTGAAGTATAAACTAATAGTTCTAAAAAGTATCTTCTAAAGTATAAACTACGACTTTAATTCGTTTCTTATCAAGTATCTATTTATATGCTAATTTAAAGATAATCTGCTTAGCCATAAATCTGCCTTAATTAAAATATATCAATCGCAATCAATCATCAATCGCAACTCTAATATACAAATTGAAATAAATATTCTTTCTCTGTTCTAATTCTGTCTGAAACCGAAATCAATATCCACTCGCAACTCTAATTCACAACACGAAATCTCGATTACGTGATTTCGATTACTTTAATCAAAACTGTAATTAATTTCTGAAAACTCTAATATAAAAAAAAAAACGCGTTTCGTCCAATGTGATGATGGATCGACACACACGTCGGTCAAAAAATAGAAAAGGAAAAAAAATATTACTGCATGATACAAATATTAAAAACGAGCATAGTGACAAAGTAGTAACAAAAATGTCGTCCCACGCTGTGAATAGATTTCACATACACAAGATTTTGCCGTCGATTTTTCAAATTAGATTTCCTGAAACAGGTTGGACACGAGACCAAAGATTGTGCCAACCTGCCTGGTCCTATCTACTTACAATTAAACAGACACACCAGAAAGTATGCTACCTATCCTATCCAGCTCCCCTCCCGCTATATTAAAAAAAAAAAATAGTAAAAACCAGGCATACTAACACACTCACTCCGCGGTTCTCTCATATAGACTCGGGCGCAAACCTACACTAGAGAGAACGGCCCGGGACACCTCCGACACCCGAGTGTCGCACACAACTTTCACATTCTAATTTACATACCAGTTTCCTGAAATCGACTGACGAAAGACCATTGCGTAAAAAGTACATATATATTTCAATTTTAATTAAATACATTTCAAATTCAAGCTTAATACTTTTCATTGTAGTATTATTTATAAAATGTACAATTATGGTATTCATAATTTTCGTATATTATGATTGTATCAATAAGTAGTTACGAAATTTATCAACATTTCCATTTTTAATTTGATACTTTTCATTATCATATAGTTTATGAAATTAATAACACTGCCATTCACAATTTTCGTACATTGTGATTGTTTTAAATATTATTATGAAATTCATCAATATTTTAAAATCATACTGCTTGAAACAATAAGAAAAACGACGCAATTCCATGACTTAATCACACATACACACCCATGCAATATGAAAAATACGTCGTGCACGATACCCAATGCATCGTCAGTCGCTGAGAAATTAGTAAACTTACAAATTATGGCACGTGAGTGTGGCAATAAACATGGAAAGAATTAAATCTGAAAATCCTGAACTACAACGATTAATATATATTTTTTCTTTATATCTAACGAGCTAATATTTCTTGATAGTGCATTTCTCATTTTATTTAAATTTTTAATTAATCTCTCATTAATAATTTATTGAAATGCTACACTTGAGTGAAGAAATATATTTACTGAAAGAAAAATTAAGGCAAATGAAATATAAAATTCAATGGACAGTAATAGACTCGAAGTGAAATATTGATAAAAATATCCTCAGGTGATCTCTTTACTAAAGCTAATTTTGAAAATCGAAAAATAACGTTTAAAACTGTCGCTTTGATTCTGAAATCTACCTGCCACGAAATGTCTTCTTGCACAAAATTTAACTTAAAATTAAACTTTCTTCGTGTGTTTCAAGTTCTATTAAATATAGAAATTAAATAAAAAAGTAATTCTACAGTAAAATTTGAAATAAAATTATGTATTATTTATAATTGCAAGAATTATAATACGTATCATCTTTAGGATTGTAATAATTTCAATTAAAATTGCCGATCTCTCCATAAAATACAAAATACTCAAACAAAATAATTGTAACATTCCATCATTTATTCCAATATTCGTATTTTATTTATTCATATGGATACTATATATTCGTATGAATATTTTATCTCTGCAAACGATCATATTAAATATACTTCGATTTTATAAATAATTATACCGATTATACTCTGTAATTTTCATTCATGCGTATGTTAAATTATGCGTCACTTTAAATATTCAAAAAAACGCGATGTGCAAGAAAACCTATCCTGAACTATAGCACAAATAAGAAAATGTTACTGCTCGTGAATATAGTAAATACTCGCGGTCACTATGCTCGTCAAAAGTTTTATATAATACAACTAGCCACTCGTGTCGATTCGGACCTTTCATCCTACGACATGATTGAGTGACTAGAGGAACAAAAATGCATGTGACTCACAATTAGATGCGAAAAGCATTGTTATCAATGAGTGTAGTCCAGCAGAAGTTATCGTGATGTTCGTCATTAAATTAAAATCGTTGATTGAATGAAGAATGAAAAAAACCTGTAATAAAGCATAAACTATTATAATTTGTTTTTAAAGGTAGAGTTAATTATTTGAAAAGTTTGAAACAATGAAACATTGATCCCTATCAAACATAAAATTTTAATAATAATTCTATTTTTTAATTAATAATAATTAACGCAAAATATAAGGAATGAAATTAAATGTAGTACTTACATTCTTGGCTTTTGGTCCACTATCGAGTCCTTCCCATGGAACAGGAAAAAATTGAAGTTGTAAAAACCTTTATCAAAACATACGAAATCTTATAATTTGTTCTTAAAAGCATATTTAAGAAATTAAAGAAATACTGCTCTTTCAAAATCATTGCAATTATTATTATTAACTTATCACAAATAAAGAAATGAAAAATGTGAAATATTTAATCGATATTAATGTATAAAGAATATTTGCGTGTTGCAAAATATTTTTTACTACTGTAAAATATCTATGAATATATCGTAATATAATTGGTTTGTAAAAATTATGCTCTGAATATGCTATGAATGTACGTCATCAAAATTTCAAACATGGCTCCCTTCTTTTATCAGTTAAACAGAACTGCACAATATGGAAATGCGATGCGCAGAACGTAAACTCGTTTCTTCCCGGAAATAATATAAATTATCGAAAAATGTGAAATACCAACAGTATTATTGAAAATTTATAAAATACAGCAAAATGTAAAATCTGCATTTCACAGTCTTACTTAATTTTGTTATATTACGTATTAATTATGTTAATGCTATGAATTATTTGTTAGGAACACATATCGATCGAATACGAAATAAATATTGCCAACTGTCCAATAAAAGGAGGAAATAAACGTACAAGTATGTCTGTCTTCATTAAAATAAATGAAATTTCACCATATCTCCACGAAAAGTTGTCGTATTTATCATTAATCATTCTGATGTCCTTTTGATATTCGTGGCGTCCCCTTAATGCTTCGACGTTTCGCAATCAACTAAGAATCTGTACAAAAGAAAACCAAAACTTCCAAAATAACGTGTATAAAGGAAATAAATTTATATGAAAATGAAACAATAATCAAGATTAAATGCCATTTTGAATACTTGCGCATGTAATGCATATATTTATACATAACACAAATTACCGGTAAATGTAACATAACCAAGAAGACGATCAAGAATACGAAAGTAACTTAAAATGTGATAAAATATTAAAAGTAAAAACGTACATTAGTCAAATAAAGGTGACAGTAGTGTGAATATAAATGATGAAAAGATGGCGATGAAAGTATTGCGCAATTAATAAACGTCGCACGAGGTGACATATCTCGACGCCACGATTGTCAACCGTAGAATAATTTCCCGCGCAGCAGGTTCGCGTCGCGACTAATTTGGTGGGGTGGGGGGCACGACTAGGATTCGGTTGATTTCATCAAAAAATGAGGTGTATGTATTCTATAAATATATTTTCGTGAGCATAATATATATACATATGTATATATATTTTGACGAATAGAATTGATTAAAGTAACGAATATAAAACGTAATGAACATTTTAGTACAGAACGTAATTACATTTTTTAATGAAAAATTCTGCAATATCATTGTGTCAATTTTAGAAAAATATTCGACAACAGAAGAACAAGCTAAGAAGCTATTGATTGTAATTTCTACCTGACAACTTCTTTTGAAACTTGCAATTAAATTAAGCGAATTTATTTGATTTATTTAAATTATGTCAAGTGAATTTATTTAATTTATCCGATTTAGTAGTGCATAATGCACAAGTAATGCTTCTTCATATACAAATGTAACTTTTCTATTCAAAATAAAAATTCTATACAAATTTCTATCGTAGGTACTGCTCGAAATTACCGTTTGCTTGTTTTACGACAAATAATGATTTATAATTTCACGAAACGAATAAATCAAAATTCCAATAATTCCTGGCTCTTCTCTTTATCTTCAAATCTGTGGAACAGTTAAGATCTTCAAGTTCAGATGGAAGCACTTTCCCCAAAAGTGGTTTTCTGACTTCGCTGTAAGATGACACTAGTGTGTCATTCTGGACTGTAAGGATAAAGTAGAGACAAAAATCGCATAGATAAAATGGTGGACTTTAACGACTCTGAAATGGCGAAAAACACTAAAAAGTTTCCTCTGAACTATGGAACAGAGAAAACTTAATAAAGGAAATGCAATTTTCTGTTGAATTAATACTCATCTTAAATTGATCGATTTTATCTTCTAACGATCTTGCTTGATTCGTTTAACAATTTACATCTCACAAATTGTTCATTACCATGAGTGAATACGTCGTCATGGGTTAGAACATATTTTGCTAAAGCCGTTTAAAGCACAATCGGAAATTTATCCTGCGAACAAGCTAGTTGGCGGTATTTACAATTAATTCTTAGCGAAATCGTCGATCAACACGAGTTCACTGTAATTAATTATGATAATATTATTGATTTCAGGTTTCCGTGGTCGCGTTAATATCGTTATTGTCGGCATTCGAACGACCATGGCTAACGGTGAATTTCTGCGGGCTGGAAACCAACGACCACCGCAATATCGTTTATCGATTAAACTACTATAGTATGATACTAACAATAAGTATCACGGGCGAGAAACGGCTTCAATTTTCACGTGATTCTACCAAATTCGCGTCCTCTCGCGAGACAAATGAATACACAGCCCGACGACTGGCTGAATTTATGCCCGTCGCACGCGTCGCGCTAACTAACTCTACATTTTCATAGTGCACCTAAGATGAGAGTGGGAGAGACGCAAGGTATGCCGCCTTGATAAAAATTACGACAGGTAAATTGATTTGCGAGAATTTATTTGGAACCGGTGGTGAATAACAGGCGACCAGCGACTGGTTCGTTTCGCATTCAACCCGTGCCAGGGAGCACGCCTATACTCGCATCATCAATTTCACCGTTGCGCCTCGATGTTCTGTTGCCTTGTCGGGGATCAGCACCCTGCCTGCAGATGCAATTCGCTCCAGGGTACAATCAATGCGATACCGTTGCAAATTCCGTGGCTGACGGAGTCGAAGGCGGTAAACGGACAGGGCTGCTCGACCATCTACTTCGCTCAACATCAGGAGACAAGGCAGATTTTGCTCTCCTACAGAAGACAAAAGATTGCTTTTATCTTATTTTTCGATTGTTTTTTCTCGTTCTCTCTCTCTCTCTCTCTCACACACACACACATACACACTTTCTCTTTTTCTCGCTCCTTCTCCCTTATTGTCCTCCTCTGTTTTCATTATCCTTTTTCCTCTGTTTCCATTATTCCCCTTTTGTTCCGACATTTTCTCCTCTTCCTGATTTCTCAGTGTCTATTTCGAACGACGATTCTATTTACGGAATCGCCAGCTCTCTTTCTACTCACCTCACCTTCGTTTCTGTCTGTTTGCAGCTTCCGTCTTTCCATCTTCTCCGCTGTGCTCCTTCGTCTCTTTTTCGCTCGTTCGCTCTTTTACGTTGTCTCGTTTAATGCACTTCTATAGGAAATTACAAGTGAAAACGTTTCGTTAGCAGCGTCTATTTTCCAGCGTCGCTTTTTTGTCCCCGTTGTCTCGCCTCGTTTTTCCTGTTCGCAGCGCGTAAATCGTTAGCGAGCTCGTTAACTTCGTACGATATTTATCGAGGCAGCCTGGCTTGCGATAATGGAATCCCATTGTCTACTTACGAGCGCATTACCCCCGTCGACCGATTGCCTCTCGTTGACACCGTTTCTTTCTCGGCCGATCAATCCGCCATGCCAGCTCAAATACATACGTATATATATATATATATACTTTAATTCGTTCGTCGCGCCGATCTTTCTTTCACATCGGTTCCTCTTTCGTCAAAAGACACTACTTTCCCTCGAAAACGAGTTCCTCTTCAAAGTATTGTCTCCGAATGATCGAACAGATTCAAAATCCAGTTTAAAACCAAGTAACAAACTTCCCTCGCAAAGAAATTAATTTGCCTTGCACAAATTCGAGAAATTACTCGATCGAATAAATTCTCATCCCCCTTTCTTCAGCGTGGAGATTCGAGCATCGATTCCATACCGCGGTTTAGCGCATCGGTTATCGAGTTTTTTTGCGTAGCTCATTGATTTGACCAAACCAGATGGATCCACAGGACGTTCCGAACATTCCGAATCGCCCTTTGACCAAGACAAACGTAACCCCTTTGAACGATCGAATCTGACGTGAATCGCACATGTTAATATTTGCCCACGTTTAATACCCTTCGAATCTACATCGAGAATGTAGGCGGCACCACTTGCGAATGCTTTGATTCGCGTTACTTTGCGAAGTCAAATTGCACAAACGTGATAATTTCCTCAGTGTTTCTCACGTGCTTCCCTCTTTTTCGCAAATTTAATTCATTGCGATTTGGGTCTCGAAGTAAATTACAGAAAGCTGAAGAGAAATTAGGGAAATTGGTTTTTCAACCCAGCATAATTCAAACCAAGTGGCTTGAGTGGAAGTCTTAACATCTGGAAGAGAATCACGTGTTTCAACCGATTTGAACAATGGGACATTGTCTAACAACCCCACTTGAAGAAAATCACATTCAGGAAGCAATGGAAGGGAAAATCAGAAGAATCTGTTTCTAAAAGAGACTGAGGAACCGATTGTGGAACACCAAAAAGTTAAAGTAGCAAATAAAATCAAATTATGAAATAAAGTACTTCGTATGTTATATATGCCAGAAAAAACGATATTATTATTGTTATAATACGAACGTAACCATACAGAACATAATGAATTCCTCTTTTTATATCCGAACAAAATACTGTTTAATTTTCATTTAAAATCGTTTAACGCCAATCGTAGATGAATTAACGTTGAGCTTCGATTCGGAATTTCACATTGAAAGACTACCAATTTGCAATATCAACGCGATTCGCGTTTAAATAAGCGCGATATCGATGAAAACGGTGGGATCAACGTCGACTTTCAAATTCATGAAACAATTCGAAATCCAGAAAATTCTATTAAAAATGTTGTTTACCGTAACTGTGCCGGTTATATTTTTCCTGTTCGTCGGCAGCAATCTAAAAATTATTTTCGATTTCGCGTTCGTTAAAAATAAAAACAAGGGGGAAATATATACGAGCGAAAAAAAAAAAAGCGGGTGGAAAAGCGTGGAACGAAACGTATTCAAACGTTATTTTCAATTCGTGCGTGTAAATTTCAAGGCTCATAGCTGGCAATTAAAACCATAAACGCGATTTCACGCGCAACGATCGTTCGTCGTTCGATGTAGCAATATTTCCCCCGTTGAAATCGCGAATTCCGTGATAATCATGCCGACGATGAATGAATTAACGGCATGATAACTCACCGATTGCTCTCGATGACGATTAACTGGCTACGGAACAACGCTACGTTTTCAACTATACTGTTACGGTCATGAACCATTTCTCGTGCAACAATCTTTCGTATCGTTGACCGGGAAAAGGAAATGAATGATAAGTCCGCGCGTTCGATAAGATGCATGGCCGCGAGAGAAACTTTTAAAGCAGTTATTCGAAAACCGATAAATAGTCGCAACGTAATTCTGCCGGATTTCTTCTCGCAAACTTAGTTGCACCCACGGCGAAGAGACTTTTTTTTTCTCTATTTTTCAACCATTTTTCTCGCCACGTTCAAAACCACATTCTAGGTTGGTCCCTTCTTTAGGCGAAAACCTCCTGCCTCGAACGGTCGACTCGGAGAATTTCCCGTTGTCGTTACTTTTGAATCACACCTAGAAAACTTGCGAAAAATAGGAGTGGAACGAAGTATGAAAAGAACCGCGATTCGCCGAAGTGCGATTGTCCGTGTCCCCTTAATCTACGACTAATTATACGAAAGTTCCAGGAAGAAAATGGGACGGGCGTTTTCCTCGAGAAGCAGTCTGCCACCTTTCTTGCCGTCTATACGACCGTAAGGATAACAGCCGCCTGTACGGCTAGCCGAATGAAACGTATTTAAAAGTTTTTACGACAGCTTTTATTGCTTCAAAGCGAAGTTATTCAGAAGCTTTGAAAAGCACGGCCTCGTAAATTCTGCCATCGTGCAGTGATGTTCCGTTCGAGAGGATAAAACTATTTTTATTATAACGTAATTCCGCCAAAGAAGTTATTCTCTTAACAATCTCTTATATAGTGAACACTTTCAAACAGCTGACAAACTCAATGTGCGAAATTCTGAAAAAAAAAATTCTTAGGAAAACACTCGCAATCGAGAGCTTCGTTTCGACGTCGAATTCCCTCGTGCTGCTTTTGATAAATCGTTTCAGTCGAATTTCCGGCAATACCGGTCTGTGAAAAATTGCCACGATTTTTCATTGAGCCGTCATAAAATCGACCGAAGGTAAACGTGAGCTACGACGGAAACGATACGATATATTGCCGCTGATTATCGCGCAACGAACAAACAGAGAACGCCTATCCCAGAGTTTCCATTGCGTATCACGTACCGCGTATCGCGAACCAGCTTACGATATCGCCGCGTGAAACTCCACGATTCGGTGCAGAACGATCGATCAACGACTTCTGGTTCGCTTTACTGCCTACTACGTTTTACGCTCGCGTTTATTGCCAGCCACTAGCTAAAACTGTAAAGTTCGCGCGAACAGGAGGAATTTAAATCAATGGGGACCGAGCGATCGATTTTGATCCATTTTGTCAACGTTCTCCCGGTATTCTTGGTCACTCTGAGAATATCTCAAATATTACGCCGATTTTATTGGCAGAACGTATCGAAGTAATTTCACAGAAATATCCAATTTCAAGAAAACACACGTACAAAAATGCTTGTTAACTGGCTGCTTTTTGTTGATTACGTTCAATCACGATAAAAGCGTATTGACGATATCGCGCTATCGATCAGCTAATAATGAATTTCCGTTCTACCTGTATTTGTAATTGAAAGCGTTCAACTTCAATTGCTTTTTTCTATCGCGAACTCAAACAATGCGGGGGGGAAACCAACGTTCAGAAATAATCAGCATTTTCAATTCCTACAGATTCCTCACTTTCAGATTTAGTCCGAAATGCGGCAGTGCGCGTATTTCTCGTGCTTAAATAGTGACTCTTGTGATATTCGATATTTATCTTTTCGAGAAAGTCGTAACTTCGTTCTCGAGAATCTAGGCTGGATTATTAGGAATCGTCGCCCCCTAGTGCAAATCCAAGTTTTAAAGTTTCTGAGACTCAAAGTCCCAGCGAGCGTAAACGGCGCTACTTATATCGCCACGTATCCATAAACCAGTCGTCGAAATCTTCGCTAATAAAAAAATCCATAAGCAACATCTGCGTATAGTGAAGAAGGCTCGTTTCCTTTTTCCTGGTAAATTTTTCTTCATAAACATGCCGTTTATTGTTTCGTCCGTGACCCTCTGCACTCTCCGGCTCGGGTGTAAAATTATTAATGTCCGTAAGGTCTACTCGCTGGTAGATTCGGAAACTTAGGGTAGTCTCTATATAATACAAGTGCCGTCTGATAAAGGAGCTCAGAGACAAGATGGATGAGACGAGATAAAGCCGGCCCAGGTCTGGGGCTCGATGTCGCTAAACAGAACGAGCGGAGACAAAAAAAAAGAACAAAAAAAGAAAAGGAAGACGTTGAACCATCATAGAAAGAATGATCTTTTTTATGTTCGCGCTTTAGACAAGACTGAAACCCGGAGGCCAGTGACTTAATTAAAAATAAGGCAGCTCGTTAAATTAGCAACAACGATTTTCTCGTGATCCAAGAGATGCCGAGTGCCATCTTGATAAAACGCGATGAGATTCTTCGTCGAATCGAGTTGCTTACCCTTTGTATAACATGAGTGTAAATGCCTATCAGTTTGTCAGTCGAAAATACCATTCTTCCCTGAGGATTGACCAAATTTACAGACTCGCAAACCTACCACTCTGTCTACCCGTCTAAAAAGAAGAATCTCGTTCATGGCCGACGACTGAATTTGAAAGAAATACGATATCCATTTACCACTGCGTTGCCGTAAGTCGTTTGGTCTCTGTTTCATTTTGATTACCTCGCGTCGCAAGAGAGAAGCGGTTAGAGAAAAGTAATTAAGACATTTCAAGAGAAACGTCATTTCTGTCGGGTTAGCGGGCCAGGACACTTGTCGCTTCGTACAATAAATTCACGTCCAAGGATTGAAATTAAGTCCTTAATACCAGCCTCGCGACAAAAACGAATGATCTTACCTCTGTTCCCCGATTTTCTCATCCGGGGTCGTGCTGGGTTTCGCTTTGTCCTTCCCACTGTTCCCAGTGGTTCCGGGCGCGGGCCGCTCCGTCCCATTCGCTCTACGGATAAGAAGCTTACCGACCGAGGATAATCGGACCGCATTCAATTTTCTATCAGACCTCACCTCATTCGTTGCCAGACCGGAATCGAAAACCGCATTCGGTTCTTTTTCCTGTGAAATCACTAGGTAGCCCGGCTTGTCCACCGGGGCCCGGGTGCGGCCACTGTCGCGCGCTCCACTTTCGAATCGGCGGGGTAGAATTGGATCTCGCAGGAGCACAACCAAAGAAGTGCATCTTCAGCGTGGTATGTCCGAGAAAAGAGGCCGGTTAAGCGCCGCTTAACCCAATTACCGCCAAGAATCTCGGTTAATTCCATTTTTTTTTTCTTTCTTTTTTTCTCCACCGAACCAGTCGACGCTGCTAGCGACTGGATATCAAGTCAGAGGGAACTATCACTCAATGGGGGTTGCGTTACTTGTCACGAAACGGTGCAAACACGACAATGATCTGTCCGATTGCGATCGATTGGAAATACGACACACCGGATCGATCCAATTAACATTTGCCATCAGAATGTACGGGCAAGTTGATTTTCGTTAATCCGGTGCACCGTTTGCACTTTGCAATCGGATGTACAGCCGTCATAACGTGCAAACCCAATTTCGAGTACTGGGACGGAATTGGGACGAGCACGCGCGGCCGCGCGTCGCACGGAAGATCAATCGTAAAATTTGCAAGTGAAATGAATGTAAGAGCATGCACGGAAAACGTATTTTTAAAGGTGCACCGGCATATCGTTTTTAACACCTCCATTCTTCCTTCGTCAGTCGTTCAGTTGTTACTTCTGCACTACGTTACTCGACGCGTTTTTTACGTTTACCGTGCGATCAAAAACGTGGTAACTATCAATTCTATCAATGTTCAGGTTACGTTGAAACGCAGAGATAGTATCAGATTGTTGCATCAATCAGTTTCGTGTTTATAACTTCGTTCTTCGTGATCCTGTAATTTCTTGAAATCACACCAATTATAGTTGTCAAACGTAGGGAAACAAGTTAACACAAACGTACGATTTACTACTCTGCTCGAATTCTCTTCGTAGCATATTCACGGCAAGACCAGGAAGTCAAATAAAACCGTGATTGTCTTTAACTCTCCATCTCGAATCAATAGTTGGAAAGGTCAAATACAACCCGCTGGTAATAGACTTTTACCAAGTGTATGGAATGTTTTTATGAAGTACGAGCGAAGAACCAACTACGAGGTGAAACTTTGACATCCAAATTGTGCGTCGGGGAGAACGTAATAATGTTGTTCTTTCGTCAATCATCTGTCGAGCTATATACTGTAAGAAACATACATAAATCTCGGCGAACTCTTGCGTTGAAATTAACAGTAATAGTAATTCTGCTCCAACGTAGAAGCTTCTGCTTGTTTTTCGCTCGCTGTTCAACAAAACCGCTTTCATTTGAGTTAAATATAAACAGCAGCAAAGAAGAATGTTTGCAAGAACAAAGATTTCATGATTACAAAATTTTGTAATCTGTATCATGCTTCCAATGTCAGCAATACACGTTAAACGCAGAATAACAAGACAAGCAGGTACCGGGAAGAAAACGAATGTGTGTTCGCTGAAAACGGGACAACTCCCGATTTCGTAAAGTTGTATGCCAAACAGGAAATACGGTACATTAATTTCATTCGTGGCCGAGATGAAAATAACGTGGCTGAAGGACGGCAGGATAACAAAGGCATGTTAGAGAACACGCGTTAATATTATACCCGTGTCGCGTGTCACGTTATCGGGCAACGTGCATGTTATCATAATAATGTCGGCCAGGTTAGAATGCTTTGTCGAGTGTTATATGGGTAACTGTGGGCAATATTGATATCGCATCATTTCGTGGCACGGAGACGCATTCAAAGGCTGGGCGGGATTTGTAATGCATGGAATGGGCCGGCAACCATACTCCGGATCTCCTCCGTTGAAATTCAATTCTCGTAAACTTACCATGCTGCAATTGAAACGCAATATAGCCGTCAGCCTGATAAATGTGGATAAGCTTCCCTCTCAACCCAATTTAGATCAGGCATCTTTGGATTTTGCTGAAACTTCCTTCATTATGGAATGCACAGATTGGCTAGAATCCGCTCGTGTTGCGTTCAACTGCTTGCTGTTTCGTCGTCAAAATTTATAATGGAGTAAAATGTTCTTTCAACCTTTCTTGCTTGACTTTTGTTGATCCTCGATTACGACACTTCGTTCGATATTATATATATAGAAACTCTCTTCAACGTTCTCTTCCTCTTGATAATCCATCTTACAGACACTTCATGATTGAAACACGGTGGACACTTCGATTTAACTTCAAAAATTTTACGGAATTTGAAAAGTTGCTTCTCTCTTATCACGAATATGCTTGATGTTTTTTTTGGAAAGAAAAAGTGCCAATTTCGATGCAATCACTGCTGATTGATGACCGTAGCGAATCATTATCGTTGGTGGTTGAATAAAAACGTCCAATCTTCTAATTAACCTCACTTTGTACTATGGCACGGATACACTTTATTTCGAGTCCCGAGTATACAGACACATACATAATTTTAACGTCTTTTAATTAACGTGAGTTATATGTACACATTTCAGAGGCCGTTCGCACAACAAAGAATGCGATTTAAACGAGGAAAAAGTCTGCATTGTTTTTACTAGAAAATGCGATTTATTAAAGAACATTCACACTTCATCAAAAACATCATATCATGTATCGCACTGTTAAAATTTAAATTTAAAAATGATCTAGAATGATCCATTAAGTTTCCCAACTTTTACAAACTTTCATCAAAACTGACGGAAATTCGTGAGGATACTTAATTTACTCATTCTTTGGCGAAAGCATTACCTTTTTTATTTCTTTATCGAAATTATAATATGACAATTTTAACAATACATACTGCGCTCAGCTCCATATATCTTTGACCATAAACTAAAAAATACAATATCTAGAAGACTAAACTAAAAAAAATACAATTATGAAAGACGGTATCCACTTTTAACTAGGATAGCTTAATGATTGCCTGGAGTTCAAATACTGGTTCAATATTCGAGCGGCCGAATAGTTTTTTCCTCATAAAAATAAGTAAAAACAATATTTTTAATACGTACAATATGCACATATTGCCTTTGAGAATATTCAAAATTCAAACGCATATCGCTCTTCCTGCACGCCTTTATAAAAATATAAGTTATAAAAGCTAGCTAACTTTATAAAAATATAAGTTGTAAAATATAACTATTATCTTAATTTAGAATAAAAGATTAAAGTAAGTTGGATTCGGTTATATTTTACAAGATAGGGGTGCAGGGAGAGAGGCACGGGTTTACATTTTAAATGTTAAATATACCCACGCCGTTCGATTTTAAATTTTTACCGAAGACTATATTTGTACATAAACTGAATAAATATTTACGTTAAAAAAATATTATATTAAAAAAAAAAACCACTGGTTGGATGCTAGACTACAATTCGAGTCCAGGTCATTCGTTTTCGAAAACGAACGCCTTTTCCCAAAATTATAATAAATACATTATATTCTTCTTCTTCTTCTTCTTCTTTTTTTCTTCTTTGTCGCAAACATACCGAAATACCAAAAATAGAAAAATATTTTTCAATCTCTGCCGATTGATTTCTCGTTTTAACGACGTATTATAATAAGGACATATTATAACGATTGTATTATAATAAGACATTGAAGGAAACAAAGAAACAAAATTCGAAAAAAATCATGGAATATTATTGGCTCCAAATTCCAAAGTTATCAAAAGATATGACAGGATGGATCTCTTTATGCCTCAAATAAATAAAATGATGTATACCAAATAATGTTAGGGGCAGCATGAAACAGCTAGTTTACTCGTTTTCTAGCTTGTTGTCTAGCCTAGAGTGCTTGGCATCTTCTGGTTCAACAAACTGAAACCATCGCAAACAATGAACAGGAAGCGCCTAAGGCTGACACCCAAACTTCAGTCAGTGCTCGATGTTTGAATTGAGAGCAGTTTGTACTGGGTCAGACGCGTTTGATTTGAAGAGTGTATAAGTTTTGCGCACCAATCATCATCGTGCTCTTACTTTGGTAATAATAACTTGGAATTGGAAATTTTCGTGAACACCAAAAACCATTGCATTAACTCAAAATTTTTCAACTACTCGAAGATCTAATGGATATTGATTAGATCCAATATTCTGCTTATATTTATAATTCAAAACAGCTATCGAACTATATTCCAATGCGACTCTTATGTAACATTCAATCGTTGATATATAACTTAGGATTCGTTTATAATACTAAATTCTACATGCATAATCTTCTATATCGATTACATACAATAAAACAAGTTTATTATATTCATATAGATATTTAAATACTCAAATGTCATTGTCCAAGCTAGAATTTTTTAAAAAATTAAACAACAACCTGAGAAAAAAGCCGTTTCTGTTTTATCAGAAATGGATCTTTAAATAGTTGTGAAAGTTTTCGATTAAATTACTAGCAACAATGCATAATTGACTCAGCTTATGGAAATTCATGAGTAGATCATAGTCATTGACAATTGAATGATTAAAACATTGGAACAGAACGATTAAAACATGTTTACTTTTCGTAAAATCTTTATATGTCTAGATAATATCTTACCTTCTTTGAGCATTGTCTTGATGAATAATTTCAAATTATATCAGTAACTACAGTGTTAAAAATACAATGTATACAATAATATGTCATTTCGAAAATTCAATGTATTCCAATAGAATAAGTTTTAAATGGAAGCTCGCATTATTAACAAATGTAGACGTTGAGCTACATTTACTTACAGAAAACAACCGTTATGCGCATGACAATAGAAAACTTTTAAAAATATGTTGTAAAAGTTGAAATATTATACATCAAATAGTTGATTGATAAAGTATATTTTTACAACACTATGCGCAAAAACTAATTAAGATTGAAATGTACACGAGGCGAATACATCAATTAGCCTTTGTATAATTAGAAATTAGATTAATTAGAAATTAGATCCAAAATCAGATTTTGCGTATTCAAATTCTGTGTGTGAACGAGAAAAAAAACATTTGAGTGTAAGTTTTTATTTACAGGATATGCTACAGATAGAGAAAAAAAATGCTCGTATATCTTTCCAATCTAAGTTAATTTCTGTACACAATATCCTGAAAATATTCTAACTAATCAAACATTCGCTCCGTTTCAAATTTTAATCTATTTGAGGAATCAAAGACTTACATGAAAAGTTTGATGCAATTTGTTCACTTTGGTAACGGACGAATCGTTTGAACGAATGGTTGAATGAACGTGTAATTTATGTGCATGAAAATGGGATTCATAATTGAAGCCCTCGTTACAAATATTACATTTGTAAGAGTACAATTTTCGTATTCTATCCGGATAATGTTTCAACTTGTGATGATGATGAAGCTGATATAGTCCTGAAAACAATTTGTCACATATTGAACATAAATAACAAGTTTCCTTCGAGTAATATACATTATGTTCAATAAAGTGTTCGTATGATTCGAAGAGCAAGTGACATATATTACAAATCAGTTTATTTGAATTATGGTTTAACGCTGGTGTAATACCCTGTTTATTATGGAAGTGTCCTTCGTGCATTCGAAGCTTTTTTCTCTTAAGGAATCTTTGATTACAAAATTTGCAAATCAACATAGAGTCCTTCTTGTACGATGATGTATGAGTAGCAAGTACGTGCTGTTGCAATAATTTTTTAGTAGAAAATGCTGTACTGCAATGGTCGCATTTATTAGTGGCTGGTTTGCAGTAGGTACGCTCGTGTATGCACAAATTCTGGAATATCTGGAACTGTATTCCACAAATGGTGCAAGGGAACTTCGTTTTCTCCACGTTAGCAGTTTCGTAACCCTTCACGCATGCAATCCCATTAAGCATCCTTCTTTGTATCGAGGAAAGGTAATTGGAATTATCGCTTTCTGACTTAACAGGCATACTTGAATTTTCCGAAGTTGCTGCACCATCCAGAGCAGCCAACATTCTTTCTAGGTCAGGTGTTCCTACTCTGTCGATTTTTTCATTACTCGATTTTTTAGGAGAAGAGTGAAGCTTTACGCGAGATGGGTCCTGTTTATCACGTATTAAGCACTTGAGTCGACCACACACTTTCTCGTGTTGCTCCAAACACGATTTCAGCCAAAATCGTTTATGACAACCTTTGCATCTGTGTTGTTTCTTAAACGCATTGCAGTTTATTTCAACGTCGACTGGCAGAGTGTCCTTGGTGGACCTTATAGTTTTCACACAATGCAAGATCATGTGTCGCCTCAATAAGGCTGACGAGTTGAAATTTTCGTAACACACGCAACATTTTTTTCGTTTAAACACAATATGTTGACGTATGTAATGACTTAATAACTTCTTCATAGAAGTGTAACGCGCATTGCATATACTCGACATATAGATTGAGTGAAACAATCTCACGTGTTCGCGCCGGTTCTCCTTCAAAAAGAATGACTTCTTGCATATGTGACACTGAAATGTTTTCTGCTGACTAAAGTTCTTGTTAGATTCTGATAATATATTGCCCGAATAATTCGACATCTTTGACGATACAACAGGTATTTTCACACTTTTACATTCAGTAGAAAACATTTTATCAAAGTGTGCATGGTATAAATGAGCTTGGTGTTGCTTATTATAGCAAAAGTTTCGATTACAAAAATTACAATTTAATCCATATTTTCTCATATGATTTCTACAATCACGCTTCAAATGAAAAGTCAAAGGACGTTTTCTATGAAAGACTGTAGAGCATTTGTGACACTTGAACACAGAAGTATAATTTTTTTTATGTATTTCCAATGTTATTTCTTTTTCAAAGGTTAAAAAACAAACATCACAAGCTAGTTTCTTTTTTCGAGACAGTTTATGTTTATCACTTTTTTCGTTAAAAACTGATTTGTTTTGTCTATTATTTGATATATTTTGATTTGAATTGTTTTTTATTAAAGAAACACTTTCTTCAGGAGACACAGATTTTTGATTTGCACAATTAACATGGGCCGAAGATTCATCTGTTGTTTCACTTTGATATTTTCTACTCACGTTAACCGGTGACACATCATCACAGATTTGTGACTCTTCTGTCATTTGTATTCCATGTTTGGAGAACTGAAAAAGATATATAAATAACCTGAGGAACAAGAAATCTATGAAACTGTTCTAGTCTACTAATTGAAGTTTATTATATGATAAATGTAACTATTAAACTTATGTTTAGAACTAGACTATGTTTAGAAGTAAAGACCACTTAAAGAAATATAACTTATATTAAGACATCTGGCAGAGATCTAATAGATTGAAGCTATTTAAGGATAATCACAAAAGAAAAGGCAAAGAAAAATGTTTCTACAACTAATCATGAAAAAGTCTATATGAATCTACATGAAAATGATTAGAAACAATAATAAGCTTGGTAATTTTTGTATAAAGATATTCTTGTATGCCAATCATATTTGGTTTTGTATATATTACTTATATGATCATTATTTCAAAAGTTAAGTTCAAAATGATGATAGGATTCAAAGATAGAGATAGAGATAGAATTTTGTATAAATATTTAATTCCATTAGAATTGCTAAGAAAGTTTTCCTAGGTGCCCAATAGTCTTCGTGAGTCGATACTTTCAGTAGCAGTAACCGTTAAAAAATCTTGGTCAATAGATGAATTAAATCCCATATCCAGTAATCATAAGCTGTTAACATGGTATATGAGATAAAAATTTCGATTTTATTCACTAAGCATTGAAAACTTAATCTTATAAATTGATTGATAAAAAAGAACAATTAAATATAATTGTTAATAATAAACTAAAGTTGTAATTTTGTCAGATTTTCTTAATTATTTTGATATTTTCAATCTATGAATTAAAGAACCATAACACAAAAAGTATTAGCCTAACAAATCATAAGCAAAAAAAATCTCAGGATAGAGAAATTTATTATAAAAGTTTTTAAATTTTGTTAAAAACTTGTGTCTTTCAAATTAATAATTAAATTTCATTTATATTAGGAATCAATGTTTGCTTCCAATGACCAAAGAAACACATATAACTTTGTAATATTAAAGCAAAGACTCATACACATTAACCAAGTTCATTATATTGCTAAAATATATTGCTTGAATTTATAGAAACAAAATATACTAACATACTAATAAATGAAATTTCAAAAAGTACTTACATATGTTCTGTCATTTATCTTTATATCCATAAAGATTGTATCAATAGAACGTTTGTAAATAAACGCTCGAGCCATTTTCCTTACAAAATTGTTGTTATATTTAGATAAACTAGCTAAATTACATGTGTCTAAAGAAAATCTATAATAAGTGAACAGTAAATTTGAATAAAATCCTCAAAGAGCATGTTTACTTTAAAATATGTTAAACTTTTAATAACTTTTAACTAAATACAGAAATTACATAAAATAGATGATTGAAAACCTAGTTATTTGACAAAATTAACGAAAGTCTACTGAAGTCAGTTATATGACAAAAATTTATTACAGCAATGACACACAGCCAGAAAACAAATATATTTCAGGTTAACTACCGCACATTAGCTCAAAAACAGTTTATACATTTTTACTATTCACATGATTTCAACATATACTATATTTTAATAATATTCAAGTAAACTAAATTTCTTTTTGTAGACATCTGTGTACAAACAGGAAAATGACCTAATAAAAATCAGATTCTATCACAATAATAATACTATGACTCAAAATGGCACCCACTGTGACAACGGAGTTTGCCGCCTTTTCCTTGAACCAAACTATCGGTAAAATAGTGATCTTGAAAATATATTTATCGACCAAAAAATTTTATAAAATCATAAAATTTATAATATACAAATATATATTATTAAAATGATATTAAAATATTGAATTCGCAATACAAGAAAGTTATTATTTGCATTTTCTTTAATATGAATTAACTATAATGAAAAATTTATTGTGCAATTTTCAAACAAATCATATTTAAATACAATATTATTGTATAACATAACATCTTGCATATTAATCAATTTCAACATTTTTTTATGATAAAAATATTGTATTTATTAAGAGTTTAATGTTAATAAATTACAATTTAATTACGTAACAATAGCTTAAAAAACAGAATCACAACTAAAACGCATGAGTGTTACTAAGTGAATTCTTTTCATTAATTTCAAATCATAAATAATAGACTTTCTTCTTTTCCATTTCTATATAAAGTCAAATTATATATATATATACGCATTTACTGCCCACATTTATAAATATTTAATTATTTTATAAAAAAAACGAAATTATTATAGAGCAAAAATGAAGTCTAAAATAAAAGGACACAATAAATGCTACTCATCATATGTACTTATACTGGAATTATCAGAAATGACCAATCGGAACCATGTTTCTTTGTCTAGACTTCTTATTATTGGTGTAGTTCCATCCAGTGAAATGGTATTATTAGTCGTCACTTATGACAACACTGATTAAGGAAACCCGGAAGGAACAACATTAACGGTCGGTAAAATACCGACAATACATACTGAAGAAGGCTCAAAAGTAACACATCTTGTAATCCTCGTTACTGGTCTATAGTACCGTGAGGCTTTGCATCACAGCGCTTGAAATACACTGCCCTTTCGAGAGAGCTTGTACTTACATCCTATAAGCATTAGCCTGAGATTGCGGCACTTGTTTTGTAGAAAAGATGATTGACAAGGAAGACATCCGGGTTCTGATGCCACGCTTCCCAGAGTATCTAAGATCACAACATTTTATCACTGAAAGCTATTTTAGCGGGGGTAACCCAGAAAATTAGGCCTCTTCAGATGCAACGCTAATGCAACGAAAATTAGCGATTGGTTGATTTGGGTCACGTGATTCGCAAGGGGGCCTAGATCTCGAGTATTTTATGGCAATTTTTTTAATTTTATGGCAAAAAAGTCGTCTTCATTTCCTAGTTAGAACAGTTGCATCTAAGCCTTTCAGTGAGATGAATCGTACTAGCGCAAGTCGTGCAGTTTTTTTATTATGAACTCTTTTATTTCAGAGATGTATGAAATAACTATTCGGTCATTAACCACAATCGAACATCTTGCATAATTAATAATGTAGGGATCATAATATAACTGCAATAAAATATTCACTACATTTAGTTCCACGTTAATTCTATTATAAACGGATCGAGAAATCAGAATGTTTAATCGTTTCGACTCTCACGAGAGACAAGCTGTTGAATAACGAAGGCCAAGTCTTGTTCTTACAGTGCGTAGGACAATAAAGTCCGCACCAAGTAATAGTAATACGGCCAGAATAGCATCCGCGAGCGTCGTAAATTCTAGGATTCTGAAGGGTCCGCACTTAGGCCGACGGGCTTGAGATACACCAGAGGTAACGTGCAAGGCCCGGAAGGAACCCCGCTACGTCGCCAGAATTTGGGAAACAGTCCCCGGAGAAATTGTAGCTACGCTCTAGAGAAAGAGCACAAAGAGTAGACGGCGCAATTTCCCGGCAGCCTAATTGGCTAGAGCCAAAAAACACATAGCCAATTGGAAAAGCTACTGCCAGTGACCGAGGTTTCCTCGAAGACGAAGCGAGCACGAGAGCTGAGAAGTAGCTCGCTCGCCACCTAGCTATCTTGTAAAAAATAAAATTCCTAATAAATAAAATACAAAAAGCAATTTCGTCTCGTAAATCAATACTTCTCCATTTCGATCGATTAAACGAAAAAATAATTAACTATCTTGGCGACAGGACCGTAGGAATAATAAAAACTTAGTAGTGAATACTTCTGCCAAAAAGAAGAAGATAAGAGATGGAATAGCAGCTGCGGTCTTTGGTGCAGTCACTTCGCCATTGAGAGACGTGGAAATTTCTAAGAAGTTATAAGTAATTAAAACCACTTAACACGGTTTTCCTCAACTTCCTGATATCGCAGTGAGAAATCAGATTTAAATTATTCCTTAAGAAAAGCGCTGCCATTGCGATCCAATTATAATTCCTAACAATTTTTAATTATTTCGTTGAAATATTCTTTCTCACTCATTAGTTATGCTATGCATTTGTTATGAGGCAACCTCTCGTTCGCGAAATCTCATTTTTTCATTCACAATAGGCTCTTCTTTGGACTTCTGGCATCCTTTTGTTCGAAGAAAGTCAGTACGTAGGTGTACAATATTTCTGATAACTGTTAATTGCAAAAAGTTGCTTATTGAAACAAGACAAAATATAACTGTTAATTGCAAAAAATTGCTTAATGAAATAAGACAAAATATTTGTGAGATAAAAGGAAAAAAGTCAAAATACATACATACAAGATTAGAACTTGTTTGTGCTTCTAGTTGCATAACCTAATATTGTACACTTAGATCTCGATACTACACCAATCTCTATATATTTATAGGATTACTATAGGATTTGATTTAATCCCGGAGTACTTACTTACTATAAATCCTACTATCTCAGACCTCAGGGCACAATAGCACTGGATGACTACTTGAATCGATTGTTGGAAGTATGATATAAGACGATCATATGCAGTAGCGAACTATAAACTAAGAAAAAGTTAACTCTTTGATCGAGTAATAATATATTACAGAACCTTTAAATACACACAAAGAAACTGACATTTTTTAAATCAATTTATTTTTCCAATCTGTAATATCAAGATGGACTCAGATATTATACGCTTCAATTAAAGTCTGCACTTTTATGATGAAATACATCCTATATAACATTTTATACAAAAATAATAATAGATTATGGTAAGCAGCATCACAATTCTATAATTTCATAAAGTATAGATGATTAAAATTGATAAATAAATATAAATAAATCCCTGATGATTTTGATATCAGCTTTCTTTATACCGGTTATCGATCACATTGCAAATGCCTCGTCGGTGACGATGATAACTTAATTGAAAATAACTATCTAATTAAAAATATCGTTTAACGGATAATATCAATATCGCAGTTAAAATGAAATATTTCGCAGAATTTTGTGTCATATAAATTAATTACAGGCATTGGTATTGTAATTTTATTTTCTGATCGGTAACATTGGTAACAATACAAAATTCTACCATTAACTAAAAATAAGCTAGATCTGACATACGATGCTTTTTCACGATCTACATTTCGGGAATTTACCATCTATATATCAAATGTGAATATTTTATGTATTTGCAAATACAAGAAAACATTAGTAAAAATAACAAACGCTTTTTTTACCTTCATTGTACTATTGTAAGTTGTATATCGAAATTGATTCAGTTCCATTAATTGATGCAAACGTATAATTAAATGCAAATATATATGCAAAATATATAAAAATTACATGTATTAATTATATTTGTGCATATGTAACATGATTAATCAGCAATTAATAGTAGTTCTAAATACTGAGATTGCACGTTAATCTTTTCCACATTAATTTTAAAAGATTTCATGTTTAACTAGCGTAGAAGCAAGACTTCTTTTTTGATACTCCATTTGTAAACATATTTTCCAAACCTTCGTCGTGCGTATAATGGAATTTTTACTTTCTTTGTATTTTAAATGTGGACTTTTCATAACGTCGGATGTTTCATCATTTTGTTATCTGTTTTAATTCTGCAGAAAACAGACCTGCAAAAGTCGATCTGCATCGCTGCTTAGTATTCTGAGCTTTTTCTGCAATTGATTTCTGCTCCTGTCAAAATGATCTGCTGCTAACAGCATTATTGTAATGAATATAATAAAATATAATGGATGCAAGCGCAACTGATGCTACAATTTATCATCCACAACATGACACGCCATCTTCGACTATAATCAGACACATCAGACACATCAGAAATCTCATACGTACAAAATTTCTTAATTTTTATTGTTTATTCTTCAATCAATTCAAATCTGAAATAAAATCTCTACAATCTAATTACATTCAATCGTTAGCAATTTAATATTTGTCGAGTCAGCTGCCAACGTCACCTTACTTGTATCATTAGACGTACAAAAAACAAGGAATATTATCGTATATCAAAGTCCGTGAGTTCATCATCAATTCGTTTTATTGAACAAATTAATTATCGCGTGATTATCTCCGGATTATATACTTAAATCCGTGTCTTCAGACGTGGTAGTAAGTACAACTCTCGGAATAGATTGTTTCGAATGACTCTTCTCACACAAGATTTTCACTTAAGATTCTTCTCTCCGATGCTGATTACGAATAACAAAACTCCTATGAAGCGTGATTATTTTCGTCAACTGAACGTGCGTCGAATTGAACGATCTATGTAGGAAGGATTATTCTATCTTCTATCTCTCATTCTAACAGAAATCCAGCCACTGTCATAGTCATTTAAGGACACATTCCGTCCAAACGGATCTCTCTCCTCTGTACATACATTAAACAATTTTTTAGAATCAATTATTCTGATCTTTTTATTTTCGGTACATCCATTGAACTTTCCGGTCATCCTACTATCCTCTTACCTCCTCCGACGCCAATAGTAACTATAGACAAGCATATAATTTGTTTCTTGAACTGTACGATTATGACCTCCGTGTAAACAGACACGATTTCTTATTTGATTTAATTCTTGTACACTGTTGTCCTCTGATCTATTCTTTTTTCCTTATCTACGTATATCGAAACAGTCTTATCAGTTTTTTAGCCATAAATAAGTATAAATTTAAGCACGGCGATTCAGTTTGTTCAATTGACAACTCTCTGTTAATAATTCAATCTTTTTCTTACACAAATAGATTTTCCTACGACATTAATTGATTCGATCCTTGCAAATTCATTTGTAATTGTTGAACGGCCCAATCATGTAAATCATTTATAGAGAAATGATCAAAGAATTGTAAAATCTCTATATAAATCGTATATTAATTCAGAATAGACGTGCAACTATCAAATATTTAATACTAATAAATAATAATAATTAGAAATGGTTTCAATAATAACAATTAGAGAAACAATTATTTTATTTATTAATTTACAGTAGTTCGATATGTTTTTACAATGATAATTTCAATTTTTCCATTTTATAAGATTATTTTTAGCAATTAATGAGTAGAAAATGAAGAGCAAATAAATTATTAAAAATCGTACAGAATATAATACGAAATAGTTAAAACAGTCTCATCAGTCGAACATCTTTTAAAATCCATCGACTCTTACATTCTTTTCCCTTCACTAGAATGATTAATAAAAGAAAAATATGCAATGAGAACAGCATTAAAAAAAAACAAGATTAGAATGACATTACATGCATAAACAGTGGGGAAAAAAAAATAGAAGCAACTTCATTATTCATGATTCAAAGTAATTCAAACCAGTTTCAATCATAGATTACACGTACATGCTTCAGAATCGTGTATGCCGCATTAATTAATAGAAAATATGTAATATTAAAAGTAAAATACGAAGCAATAAAAAGAATAAAGTCGGGACGGTATCACATGCAAAAATAATGGGAAAAAATGAAAGTAACTTATTTATTGTAAGTAAATTATTTATTTATTCACAAAACAAATTTAATCGTGGACTAAAATGACACTTTGATTTAGCTAAATCACTAAATTTCATCGTCTTCTTTGATTAAAAATCAAAGCACATCTTCAATTGCAAAAAAATCTTTATCCTTCCATTTAGTTGATCCCCTTTGAATTTTCACGCGTCATCAAGAATGGTCTTTCCGTAGTAGGACACACAAATTTTTCATATATAGGAATCAAAGTCGTACTCTTATTACCAATCGGTTCGAACAAAGTGTTCCACACATTATTTGCCACTTAGGATAAATGACACAATTTTGTTTTTTTTTTTTTGTATTATAAGATATAGTTTCATCTTACGTTATATTATACTTACATTGTGCATTAGTTTTTTGGCTCATATGAAAACAGTCAGCAGAAAAATACGACAGATCGGTATATCCATCCTCGGTAAGTGGTATCTTTACGTGTTTAAGAACTAGTGAAACTACTACAGTAAAGTCATTTCTATGAAATTCCGGATAATCAACAACTTCTTCTTCTATTTCTTGCCACCTGATAAAAAAAGTGAAGCAATGTGACACGTTTGACGTGTTTTTTTTTCACACCATGAAATGTATGTAAATATATGTATAATACTGATAGACTAAGCTTCAACAAAATTGAATGCTACACTTTCTGCAGAATGATCATGCCTAACAAGAGAAAATACGAAAAACGTGAAATTTATAAAAAATATTATACAAGAAGTAGAAAAATAAAAAATAAAATGATATTAATATGAAGTGATCAACTTGTTCAACCTTTGAAAGCTATGATGGATTTACATAGCTTAATTTTCTAGTTTTTTAATTCGTCTTAATGTTATTACTGATCTGATAAAAAAAAAAAAAATAAATTTTTATAGTCATCTGTCATTCCACGATACCACTGAAGAGTTAAACATTAAGCGGTTGAAAAATATTAAAAATTTCTTGAACTATACAAACCTTTGCAATATTTCATAATATTTCTGTCTTTGATCTCTGAATTGCAAAGCAAATAAACATGGACACGAGAAGGTAGTCGTTAGATAACATTTCAAAAAGTTTCTTCCTTGACGTGCAGCAACAAGTTCCTTCAAGTGAGGTGTTACGTGAAGAATGACGAAAGTTCTTGGTAAATTATCCCTTAATATTTTTAAAGTATTAATTAGATCAAGTCTGTGCTTGTCCAAAATTGACCACGGAGCAGAAAGTGTGCATATGTCGGTACAAAAGTCATTGTGTCCAATCCACAGTGAAATCAGCTATAAAACACAGAGGCAAATACTTTATTACTTAAACTAATTTGCCTGATTCTTTGCCTAGTTTGATGTTTATTCTAAACAATTTTCATTCACACTTGTGTCATAAATCATAAGTTTCCCAATATTTCAAATTTAGTAAAATATGAGAATTTTGCTAAAATTTCTATTCCTATAATGCTAGTATTATCTTCATATACTTATAATATCTATCATGAAGCCAACAACTGCAGCTTACACAGTTAGTCCAATCGTGGCTTTTCGAAGTTTTAAAATAATTTTCTCCGAACTTTTTTGACACTTCATTTAACCACCGATACTTTTTCTTTTATAAATGTTAACTTTTACTAATTTATAATAATAATACACTACACATATTTTATTATTAATTTATATTATAATCATTAATAATAATAATATATTCATTTAATAGGGACGAATCAAAGCAATCAAACTATACCAAAATCAAAGACGTGATCGATCATTTTATTAACATAAAATAAAAGTAAACATGTATTATTGAGATTGTATTGCAGTTTTATACAGATTATATCCGTCAACATTGAAACAGTAAATAAACTTACTAGTTTTTCAAATACTACTAACATTAAAACGCGAATAAAAAATGTGTAGATCTGTTAAAAATTTCAAATTTATAATTTATAACTGAAATACACTTCTGTGACAATTGTCGATGTGAGATCTACAATGAAATAATTCGTTCATTTATTTCAACGAAACCCAGAGATCTCCCTCTTGCTTTAATAATTTTAAAGTATTAACTTTTACCGAACTGTCACGGACTTACCCTACATTCTGTCGAAATACGAACCTTCCAGTGTTTCTTCACATCTATTCTAGAGTCGTTTTTTATTCTCCTGACTAGATATTTCGCCATAAACGGCATATCTCTGGACATTGCGCCAGTTTCAGCGACGTCCAATTGCGACGCTGGTTGACTAGTTAAAGAATCTCCATATGCATAGCCTACTAATTTCGGGTTGAATTCCTAGGTGTAAGAAAAAACTCGACTATGAAAAGAATCCAAAAAAGAAAAAAGAAGATTCATACGCGTGACGAATCTGCGAGAAATAAACGAACTTTAAGAATATTAGGCAATGTCAAGTGTGTTCGCCAAGTTCCCTGGCCACCAATGAATGCTGTCGCGCCCCTATTTTCGACGATAACTTCCAAGAAATTGGTCGCATAAAGTCCAGAACCGGCTGTCAAAGAATCGCCCATCGCGGCTATAACATCTATGTCACCTGGCCTCAAACGGTGAACTGACTCCGGGATTTTAGGAGACCTACCACCTGAAACGGTTCAGTATGAAAATGCTTAGAAATTTAAAAAGCGACTTCGAAGAGAAGTAGCTTCAAGAAACATTGTTCTTTGAATGTCGTTCTAATTACCTGTAACGTTGCAAGGAAATGGAGTGTCTTTTGAAACCTCCTTTTGAACTGTTTTCAGATTTCGCGTTGAGAATGATCGTTCCTCATTTCGCATTCCTAGAAATTTTTCACTGAATGTCAAGTTCGTATAATTACGAATATTATTATCTTTCTATTAAACATTTGATTTAATAATTAATGGCAAATAATTATTTAATTTCTATCAAACAATTTGAAAATATACATTTATAATTGTGCAAAAAAGATCGTAAATTCAGTTTATGATAGATGGTTTTTTTAAAATGTCTGGAACAAATTTTATCAGCGATGTAAACTAAATGTTAAACAGTGAATAATTCAAGTGCACTTTTATCTTAATTGCAACTTTAAACAATATCGAAACTCTTAGCCCTTCTTCTACGGACTCCCAACACCACGAACAACTCTCTCCAAAAATCATTATAAACTCTTTGCACATTGTGAATCTAAACATGATAAATTCTACTTCTTTTAAAGTATCACAGAACCCAAACAATCCCTAACCGTCGCATTTTCACAATCTCATTCGTTTTCTCCGCAACTTTTGAAACAGCCTCTTTCCAACCGAAAATCACACGTTATTTCATTCTACATGCAGAAAGATCACTGTGTAATATTCATTGCAGTAATCGAACACGTACCGACGTTTTGTATCAACCAATTACGAACTTGACGATAAAAATACAAATTTCTCGGCGAATCTAAAACTGTTTTTTGTGACACTGCTAGCACGCATAATTGTAACAGGAGGTAAAAACGTAGTGTGTCCATCGCGTGTTTTTTCCAGACAAGCGAATGCCGATGTTTCCGCAATTAATTAGCAAATAATTAATTGTTCGGTTGTAACTCCGCAGAAGCACTGGATGGATCACTGAAATCTGATATCCTTCTGTTCTCTTTCAAAGATCAAAACAATCTGCGATGTAACAGCACTGTAAATTCCGCACTGGCTGCTGCGTACGCGAATCATTCAGGACCTTGATCACATCGCAGCCGGTTTGGATGATGAGAATCAATGATCGCTGCGAAGGTTAGTGTTCCAACTTTAAGTAGAAAATTCAAGAAACCTTTCGTAACGTACATAAATTATATAAATTCAATAGCCTAATAATTCTCCCATTTAGCAGAGCTTAATTTAGTTATTATTAATTAATTAAGTTCTATAAATGTCAAACGAAAAGGAGTGAATGATTATGTACATAGTTGCGCAAGATCGTATCAAAATTTAAAAGAAGATGGAATAAAATTTTCGATAATTATTAATTCGTGTTTTTAAGTATATTATTACTAAATTACAATGTTGTCAAATTACTGGCAATTGGTAGTTTAATTCGAAAATACTCGTGTCAAGTATATCTAGTTCTCCTGCAATTTATTGAATTGAAATGAACCTAAAAAGCATAACAAATGAAACGTTTCGATGTTATTCTTTTTTAATTTAAAAAATAGTATACGTGTACAAGCCACGTAGGAGCCATACCTTTTTCATTCTGGGAACCATACTCGTGCCTATTTTCCATTCAACGGATCTTGTTCCGACTTGAAATTACACCACGAAACATTTGTAATTGCTACGTTGGCAAATGATATCATGATGCCTGTTCGATCGGATCTTTTCATGCTACATGTGGCCGACGAAATCGAGGAACGTGACAAAGAAGCTGACGTTACTCGAACGGTACCACGTACCATCAGGAAGTTCATGATCTGCATGTGAATAGTATCGTACCGCTGATATTCAAACGAGAGCGAATTTCGTCTTCGGTAAACTTTCAACAATGACACTAATGGAGAAATGAACTATTGATGAAACGAATCAGAAAATAGGGATGATTTAATGTAACAGCAATGCTAACACTTTCAATGCTGACCTTGCTCAAATATTATTTCCTTATTAACATACTTGCTTAAGTATACTTTCGAATATCTGATGTCAAGTCACAAAAATGACACTTGTAATTATCATAAGTTCTTTCTATCACCATCAGCATATGTGATATACAGTGCAACACAATGTGAGTTTGTACCTTGTATTGTTCGTATATAGTGGACGCATGTTTAATTAATTTTCAATACGGCACGGTGTACCACGTTCGTGATAATTGAAAGAGCAAATATTTGCTTTTGCTTTCAATGTTATTTCTATTATTACCGTGAAATATTCTCTCTAATAATTCTCGAAACGACATGCACGAATATCGTGCGTAATTCTTTAACTGTCGATGCCGGATGCTACACAAATGCAAATATATTCTTGAATAATTACACGTGCATGAAATATATTTTAATCGAAACGTTTAAACAAAGAACTTGGTGGAGTAGCTCTTTGTTGAAGCTGGTCTCTTCTTTCAAATAGAATACTCCGCAACTATGACTAAGACATATTCATTTATTTATAACAAAGAACACAATAATGACTTAGATCAAGAGAAATTTGAAAGGTCTTCGTTCGAGTGAACCATTCCCTCATTGTGTCAAGTACACTCGTTTAATGTTCATTCACAATTTTCTTCCTCGTGTTCATCTCATTTTCCGAAATTATAAATTAATTACTAAGTATATTTATCTTTAGAAATAAAAAGTTGAAAGTTGAAAAGTCACGAAAACGTAAGTAAAATCTATAATTGACAGGAAAGAAGTTGGATAAAACGATGAAAGCATGTCGATATAATTATCTCATTAATCTCTACCTTCTTTTTCTTTATAATAATAATAATAGTATTTTTCTTTATTAATACGTATACTAATTGGAGAAAATTTTTCCCCCTTTCCCCCGTTTTTCGCATATACAAACTATTTATAAAATCTATGTGTTCGGGAGAGTTTCCGTGATACAATGCCTACGGTCTAGGTGCGGGCCCGTCCGGGCAGATTTACTGGTTTAAGGACCTTTAGCAGATCTACATCGCCATAAAACTATGGCCAAATGTTGGGTCTTTGTTTCAACCGGACAAAGCCCTCGACCGTGAATTGAAGCACGATATTAACTTTCCCGAACACGTGAAAAACATGTGCCAGGAAGGTTACCGAAGTCGGCGACGAATACCTGGCCATTCGTACCCCACCCTGGACCCGCGATCGTCCGAAGCCGAAGGAAGGGGAAGCGAGAGAGTTTTCGTGCTTTCCTTCGGCTTCCTAGTTAGAATCATTTTGACTTCCGAGCCATCAAGTAGGCTCTCCGGCGATAAAGTTACCACGAGGGGACAAGCCCCCAACCATCAACACGTGCAAAAGATACAGTCCACATTTATTCACTAACCATGATCTCGGTTCGCTACTTCGCGCGCGAACACTATGTTATGGTTTCAAATATTATTTTGAAGTATTATATATTTAAATAAATATAAGGGTTTTCGTAAACGTTCTTCTTATGTTCTAGAATATAAATAACCATTTTTAGGTCTAAATATTAGCTTAATCATACTTGTTTTATTCATTGTTAACAGTTTCTAACAATGTGTTTTATACTTTTCATATTCGTTGTGTTTTAAGACTTCAAACACACAATCCGATTTTTCCAAACTAACAAATAATAATTACGATAGTTGTAATTAGTTAATTAATTGTAATAGTTTATAATTAGTGTTCTGTAGTATTCCGATCGATTGTGGATCACCGGAAGCAAATTCTACAACTTTATATATTTACTTTGCCAATTATATTTTATTAATTTTTTAAAATTTTCTTTCACACTTTATTAATTTTTAAAAAATTTATTAATGTATAATACTTGCGCATTGCTTCGATGAGGACAAGAATACTTCGTCTTTATTATTTCTACTTGTACCATTGACCAGTGTCTGTGCCACAGACGATATCTGTCTCGTCTGTGGTCTGTGCATCACGGCATTCTACTTATTTTCCACAGACAGAATTCTCTACTTATCATCGATGTTCGTCAGAAGGCTTCTGACGAACGGTTTGTCGTTTCAACCGCGAGATCGCGATAGCTGCAGTGTCAGGGCAATCGTTGATCCAATATAAGACCTATACTACTAAACGTGACGTCACCAGCACTTTTTTCACGATTAAACGTATCTTTTCGACATTAAGAAAGAAAAAAAGAAGTTGTACATCGAAATACATGCGCTTGGCTATTTATTGTTAACGTTTCGCGATTATGCGAAAAAATAGCTGATGAAATCTTTACGCGATAGCGTGTAATTACGTACACGCAGTACATTTAATGTACTCCGTGATTGAGAAACCATATGAGTCGACGCCGTGCGTTTATCGTTTGATAACCGACGATTCTAAGAGTCACAAATTGCTAAAAAGTTTTGCTTGTTTCGTAACTGCTCCAAAAATCGAAAATGCACGCGGCAACATGCGTTACGCACAGCAAACATTAAAGAAAAAATCGGAATGAGATGGTCAGTTTGCTTCCAAGCAAAGTATCGCGTGTCAATTTTATCTTTATCGAAGACGCAAAAAGTAAAAATGCGAACGCAAGAAGTAAATGCGGAGGAAGGACGGTAAATAAATGCTTGCTCATACGCAAACACAGTTCTTCGTTACTAGGAAACAGTATTTTTAACAAGATTCATTTGAAATAAAAGGAAACGTTATCTCGCTCTGAGTTTCGTAATTTGCAATACAACGAGAGATACTTATAATTACGAGAAGTGAATAGCACAAGGTGCTCTAAATACTGTACCGAAGGAAAGGCCATAACCTAGACCCAGAAGCAAGCGTTGGAAACTCTAAACGCGTAAGAGAAAGGAGAAGGGACAGCAGGTGACTCTTGAATGAACGGGCTGCTCCCGATTTTCCAAGCGTTTACTTTATTCAGTGAAATTAAGAGGATGAAGGAATAGAGGCAAGAGAGTGATGAGAAAAAAAAATCGATAATGGCAGAAACGTGGACAGTCCTGCGTCGACGAGAACACAGAGGGCAAGTGAAGCCGAGGTAAAGGCTCCTTTAATATTTAGGAGGCTCCTTCTCATCTATTTCGAGCAGCTGGCCCCTCGTGCATCGATCGTATGGTCGGCATTTTCCGTATGAAAGACACTAAAATATATGTGTGCGTATATACATGTAAAGAGAATGGAAGAGAGAGAGAGGGAAAGAGAGAGAGAGAGAGAGAGAGAGAGAAACAGCGAGTCGAGTTGGTACACGCCAATAAGAGAGCAGGACCAACAATGAAAACATGAAAGAGAAAGAGAGAAGTAGCAAAGATGTTGGAGGAAAGGAAGCAAAGTGAGGAAAGAGACGGAGTGTGCGTATATCTCTCGCGAACGAGGCGAGGAGAGACGGGACCGAAGGGTTGTCAGGGTCAAGGTTAAGGCAAACCACTCTTCCCTTTCTCTGTCATTCTTCGTCTCTCGCTGTTTCTATGCTTCTCTCGGTGCTCTCGGTGTCATGTACGCGAGTCAGTGTCAAGGGTCACTGAACTTCTGATTCGGGCCACCTCTGTTACACGCCTTTGCGCGTGTATATATATATATACTCCTAACTTTTCTGCCGATCGCTGAACAATGTGGACAATAGGCGCACCAGTTTCCCCCGATTCGGCACGAGGCGTTACATTCCTAGAGCTAGTTCAAATTTAGCTGAACGTTAATAGGTTAAATGACACCCAGTGTAGATTTACAGCTACGGCTGACGATGAGAGCACATGTACATCGCATGTACAGTGACTCACGAAAATATTTAAATACTATTTACGAATGATCGCAGTCGATCAGAGAACGACTTGCTATATTTTTGTGAGATTTTTTCATTTTTCTTTTTTTTTATTTTATTCCGATACTACGTGATTTAAACAGTTGGAAACGTAACGAATCTATCGAAAGATATAATTAACGAAGTTTCGTAGGAGCCAAAGGTCTAGACAAAGGTTAAGACAAATATCCTTAATGCTTCAATATTATTGGCTGGCAGTTTTTAAAGTTACGAACGAAGGGGGAAAACACGTCTTTACACATGAAATCAAATAAAAAGATTTGATACTTGATGTGAAAAGATTATTATTACGATAAGACAAAATTCCTTTCTAACTTATTAGCATTGACTATTTATATTTCAATGCCGTCCGCTTTAATTATTAATTGTAAACTACAGTAATTGGATACTTTTATCATGGGAATTCAAAATACATAATAAGGGATGATATTACATATCGGTATTTCCGTTCTAAATTCTCGATACTTTCTGATTAATTTCTTTTTGCTGGCAATAGGCGGTTTTTCCCGTTTAATCGTAATTAAGAAGGGAGTGAAATGATGACGTGATACAATGCCTTGACCTATTTCTTCGTATTAGTGATTGCCAGTTAAAATTTATATTTTGTTTCCATCGTTAAATGTTATTAATGGAGCAAAGAAAACAATTATACACCTTAGTGATAAACTCGGAATGATTAGTTCGCGTTATTTCTTTTCTGCGGAATTAAACATACCACTCGCGTTTTAACATTTCGAGGAAAAATATAATCAACGAAGAAGTTATTAAAAACGGCTGATGCCCACTTTGACTTTAAGATTCGAAAGAAAAAAATCCAAAGCGACACTCGTGATTGACGAATGGACAAATCGAACGTAATCGGAGTTATTAACGCAAAAACAGAGAATTCAAAATGCAAGACAGTGTTGAAGATTTTATTGTCAAAAAAAGTAAGCAGGTAGATTTGTATCGTAAATCTGTTCAAACTAATGCATTTTCAATGATTTTCACTGTAATATAATTAATAGAGATTTCTTTGATTGCAATTGGACTGTGAATTCCGTAGGAAACTCAAATATTTAGTGTACATTGGTTTTAGGTACCACTGTTTGATTAAAAAATCAAGTCAGTTTAGGAAAATCTTCTCTATCTAAGTCGTACCTTACAAATCAACCTAATCGTGTTGTACACAGATGTGACGATTAAGTAAAGATGAAAATCACGATGTGCAAAAGTTTCTGATCAGACAGATTTTTTTTTACTGTCTTAAAATTCTTTTAGGTGTTGTTTTTGAAATATAAAACAAAAAGATCCGTGCGACTGAGATTTTTTGCACCGTACATCTTGACTAAAAAATTGTTTTGAATGGTAGTGAACGTGTGTGCACAATCGAAATCGATTTTTTTTTCTTTTTAATTTATTGTCTATTATTATATTATGGTCAAGATTATCGCTAGAAAATAGCAGTTGTGATATGATTAGATATATTTACGTCTATATTTATACAGTGATATTTAAATCAACTTCAAAGCAGTAGTTAAGGGAGATGGATTATTATAAAACCTTTATAAATCTAGTGCGCTGAGGTTGGGTACCTTCGAGTTCATTGTTAATTATTATTTTCCTGAATTAAAATATACTCGTTTTTCTATTCGTTAACAACGTTTACTTTGAAACTGTAAGCTAAATGTCGTGAATGAATGTAATTTTTATGGATTTTATGGCATTTTACGGATTTTACGCGGCTTGCAACATCTGTTCAAAGGGACAAGCATTTACGATGCGGAGATGATCGTAAATATTTTTAACCAAAATAGATATTCACGGCAAGTTGCATATATTGTTCAGCATTTTTCAAGTTTCGCCAATTTCCGTATTAAATCAATAGTGATTGACGCGTCACAGACCGTGCCAGTCTCGTCCAAACCTTCAAGTAATCGGTGAGGGTACAACCCTCCAAAGTTCCCACTTACTCGAAAGGTGTATTTACTTTTAGATTAAACTTTTGTAATTGTATGTACGAGCGCGAGTATGTAATTTCGAGCATATCTGAAAATAACACCCCTCAATTATTCTATAGTGGATACTTTTTAATAATTACTGTTTTTTTTCCTTTATTCCTCTAATGACTATTTCCAGCAATAAAACTCTTACTTTATTTTTAGTATCTTTCTATATGCAAGAAATATTTAATAACATTATATAAGTTATTATTTAAATTTCTAAACAATTTAAAAAGTCAGAAAAACCGGACGATGATTAAAAAGACCACTTTATTTATTCATATCTTTGGTGGCTAATACTCGTTGTTCAAGCACAGCAGAAGAATTTTTTGATTTACTAGGAATTTGTATCCTCAGAGTGTTCAATTCTTGTAAATTCTTAAATTTTATCCGTTAATTCTGTCATCATTGATACAAATACAAATACAATAATTGCTTTTTGACAAGTAAGATAAAATATGAACACAATTTATCGTGCAATATATATGATAAATATTACGACCGAAAGTATTAGTCTCGATGGTCAAATTACGTATTAAAAAATACGCGAATGACAACAGAGAACCATTCAGTATATTAGATACAGTAATGCGTTGTCCAAGTTGAAAAGTCAATAAGCCATTCAACAAAGCGTTTGGTACCATTCAAATTTTAAAGTAAGATGCAGCCGTCTTATGTCAACGTGCGCATATTTAGTTGTCAATGGATAAAAAAAGCGATCTTTTCTACATCGTTCCTAAAACTCTCAAGAGAATACATAATAAATTGGGAGTGTATTTGACTAACAAAAATATTCGAAATTTAACAATATTGTTGCGAACGATATCATGCAAATTTAGCTGACAATGAAAAGTGGTCTATTTGAGCAAATATTTTCATATGAAATATCACTCCCGACCATTGAAATAGATATTTTTGAAACGACTTGACGATAACCAGTTTTATTGGCTTGCAAGACGTGACTTGTATAATAGCACGAAACGTAAATAAACTATGAATAAATAATACGATTATCAAGCTTATCAAACGTTAACATAAAGTATCGCTATCGAGAATGATACGATAAAAATTATATTAAATTAAGTTCCGAGAATGTTAAAACGTGACAGTTCAATGAACTACGAAACAATATTGATTTCATACGTCCAAGGAACGCTTAAATTAACATATTCAGCAAACACTCAATACTAATTCAATTAAATCGGCAAAGGACAAATATCCAGCCGAAATTGAAATTGAAAATAATGAAATTTTCATAAAGAGACGGCAACAAATTTACATTTGTAAAAATATTTCGAATTTAAATTCCTTTACAAATTATCGGACTTAATTCTCGGAAGCGGAAATTTCTACAAAATATTGATCGATGCTGTGTACAATTTTGCATCTCACAAGTAATCATGATTACATCATTTACAAAAATTATTTACAAAAATTTTAAAAATATATAAAACATCTTCGCAAGTTAACCATAAAAATTGTTTAAATCGAATTATTTTTGTAACAATTCATTGTACACAGATATATTTCATGTGAGATAAAAATTGCGTCAGAAAAGCATGTGCTTAATTCACACTCGCTGAACCATACAATCAATTGAACAACGTAAACGACCGATATTAATATAAAAAAAAAAAAAAAGAAGACACGAACATAAAGATAAGTAGTTTAATGATGTTTATAAAATATCGGATTCGCTTTTCGTACGCTTTATCTGATGAAAATTTCGCAGATCTAGGTAAAAAAGCGAACAACGCACGAATGGAAAATTATTTTTTTTGTGTAATTTTATTTTTTTGCATGTGTATGTTACGTATTGAACAAGTTAATACTGATTATATGAGATAAACTACTGTTTTGTAATTCCTCTTTCCTTATCTTTGCTAATTCATTCTACCCGATAATCTTAGTATTCTTTGATAATCGAATATCAAGCGTTCTTAAATAGGAGAAGAAATAAAAAAAATAATGATGAATTATTATTATTACATTCTTCAAAATGATTGATACAATATATATATGCGCATTGTTTAACACTTGCACAAGCATATGCATGTGAAAAATTGTATGAGAGAATTATATTTATATTGGAGCAGGTACATATTACCTCATAAAATAAATTCTTCATTTAATCCTTTCATTTCAAACCAAAAAAAGGACTTCAAGAAAGTCTTCAGCATTATTTTTTACTTTCCTCAAATTCAGAAAATCCTCTAATTAATAACAAAATATGATTCAGTCGAAAATGACACAAAGAACGCTAGAAACCTTCTGAGCACTTTCTTCGTTATTTCAATAATAATTTAAATTTAATTTTTTCTTTCTATTATTGACATTGCAGTATTGCCCAAATAAATTATTTTTATAGAGAAATAATAAATAACTCATTTCGTATTATTGCAAACCAATATATGTGATTGTTTTCATTATTAATAATACAAATTGCATTATTCCATCACGCGTAAACTTTCCAGAGAAGAGTCTTGACTCATATTTCAAACACATTATTTCATCAGTATTTTGAAGGATATATTCGCAAGTCATAAGATCGTGTTACAAAATCAACAATCAGACATACATTTTTTATACTCGACGTAATGATGCAATAAATATAATAAATGGTTCCTCAAATTAAAAAAAAAATAGAAGTAAAGTCAAAATTTTTGACAAAAGTTTTTAATGTAAAAGATCATAAAAGTGATAAATTGGAAGATTTTAACGTTTGTCGAAAGCAAAATTAAAGTTTAATCCCAAATGTTGATATTAAGATTGATTCAATCGGAAAAAGTTTTGAAATAAATATACCTTTCTTCGTACAATATTAGAACACAAAATTAAAGATCAAAAATTCGCCTCAATGTAAAATAAAAATTATTTGATATTAAAATGCAAACGACAGTTGAAGAGTCGTTTTTATAGGACTAAAATTATAATACGAGTTTCAAGTTTCAAAAATTACTTCACTGTAAAAGATATATAATTGCAAAATTTACGTATCTCGTATTCAGCTGTGTCAGTGACATTGTATCAGACTGCTCTATGATTACATGTTCTCGCCCTGAAATGATTACGCATGGTGGCTTTTTTTCTAAAAAGAAATTGCGTGCGTGCAGTATGAAATTACATACACGTTTCTTTTCTAAAAAGAAGAAACGTTTTCTCATTGAAATCATATGCACGATTTCGAATCAGCACGATATACGTAGAGCAAATTAGATAAAAAAAGTTGCATAAAGTCATGATTTCTAGGTAGCGAAACAATTACATTAAAAACGTAAATTACACTGAAAAATTTATATTTTGTTCTATGTAAAATAATGTTTTTCAATGCTTAATTTTATGAAAACTTGAAAATGTCGTAACGTAATTACTTATGCATATGTTTCGCGTAACAGTGAATTTTATCGTAAAAATAAAAAGGTAAAATGTAAAAATGTGATTTACAAAAAAATGTTCTATTTGCAAAATTTAATAATTTCAATATTATATTACTCACAGATGTGAATAACTATTATTAATAAGCTTACTGACATGAGAATGATCAACGAGGATAGATGACTAATCATTTTTCATTTATCCTGTCTTGGCAAATTTCTTTTTCTATTTTTTCGTTAATTATACCCAAAGTTCTTATTTTGTTGAAACATGTGTAACAGCATAATCAACATTAAAGAGATTTCTTATCAGTTCATTATTTTATTCTACGAAAATCTCTATGTTTTCTTTAACAACTTGCACAATTAACGTATATAGTTACATTCTGTAACGTGCATATGAATGCTTAAACCCCACTCGAACATTTCTAACTCATGGAGGGAGATTCTACGACATATAAAAGTCTAACTGATACGTAACGTCTGCTCAGTATAAATTCTGTTCTTTCGAAGGAAACGCACAGTGTATTTACTGCAGTTTGATAATAATTCAAATCGATCTGGACTCGAAGCTCAAAGTTCAATAATAACTATCCGGTTGCAAAGGAAAGGAAGTTTTCCATTCGGACGAATCACAGCGATTTCCCGAAAGCTCAAAGAACGTTGCATTAACACTTTTAAGGTGATGAACATTTTTAACTCGATTAGAATATTTATCAGCGTGGATGATTACATAAATTTACAGGAATATGCTATCAGTAAAAATACTATGTGGTCAGAAAAATCAGATTTTGATTATATCAAATGTAATAAGTTTTGAGTCGTTATCAAGCAGTTATATTTATAACAAGAAAAAAGAAAAAAAATAATAACAATTTAATAATATATTGCATGTGAACGTATTTACGAAATAATGTCAATCAATCAAGAAACAACAATTTTTAACGATTTACAAAATAGATTTATTTTTGTTTAAATATCGAGGAAAATTACATTCTATTTCATTAGATATTGATATCACTAGTAAGTAAAAGCAATTAACGATCACAAACGTATAAGCAATTAGCGTTACTTTTAAAGTCAATTCAATTACCGAATCGCGATCTTCGAGCACAATGAAAGAGCGAAGCATGACATCCTTTTGCAGGAGTATTAAACGTGGACAAGACGTTCGGAGGGGGAGCGCCAAGAGTTTGGTAGAAATCACAATCAAACTACGCGCCAACCGTCATCTCCCGGTGATCGAGCGTCATGTGATTCGAAATTAGCCGAACGAAGCGACGACGGTACCGAGGTTATAAATAGCGACTGCCAGAGAGTGGGGAGTCTCTTTTACTTTCTACACTGTGCCATAGTGCATTGGGTCCACGCTCGCCTCGCTATTACGTTGTGCGCTGTGCTGGAGTAGGGTTCGCTCGTGTCGAAGCCAAAGTAGGGTATAGAGATCGGACTTAAACTTCCTCACTTTCTTTAACAATTAACAACGTCAGACAAACTGAACCTGTCAACGAAGTCGCGACACGTGGCCGAAGCATCCGAACGCAAACGAAAGGACCTAACGGCTGTATCTATCACCACGAAACGAAGGAAAATGCCGGAGACCGCTCACCACATGAACGGATACGCTAACGGGCACACGCCGCCCGAGCTACAGCAGGACACCAGTTTTCTATTCACATCAGAGTCCGTTGGCGAAGGCCATCCAGGTAGGCACCTTAAAAAGCATGCGTTCGTCTCATGACTCTTTCGTATTCCGGCTGATATTCGTGCCACCTCGACTCGAGCGAGTTCCATGTCGGTGAGCCGCGTGTGCCGCCATGAAACTCGACGAACGGGCCACACATATATACCGTGTGCGCACGCCGCGATTCTACCCTTCCTTCTTTCTCACTTTCTTTACATTCCTTAAAAAGCTTTGAAATGCGAGGATAGTGTTACGTTGCGATTCATTTGTTCCCATGGTTCCCTTCTTTATGCCTGTCGGAACGCGGGATATCGACACACTCGAACACTAGATAGGGGGCCACATTTTTTTGAATCGCTATCGGAGCAGAAGCCAAGCGGCGTCGCCATGTGCTCCTTAATATCGCAATTTGATCTTCGATTTTTTATACATACCGTCTTTTCCTTCTGCATTTCTGTCCCGTTTTCCTTTAATTATAATTTCCCGTCAAGCATCCTTTACAATTTAGTTGCGAAATACATACATGATTCGACCGATTTATTACCGATTTATTTCTGATTTTCTTAATGTTCGAGCATCGTTTCACACGTGTACACGTTGAACGTAGTTGATATCTCTTTTTCTTTTCGGTTCTGACTCTTCATTGAATTTCTGCGATAGTTTCAGTTATTTTCTAGTTCGTGTAACCTAAAGTAAGAAGTCAAATTATTACCAAAGATACGATTGAATATCGTTTGGTTTACCATAACATCAGACTTTGTAACATCAGGTAGCCCGAACACCTTGACAAAATTTTGTAAATACGTATAGACAGAGTTTGATTCAATTAACGATATAGTAGTAGTATGTATTTCATTTTTTGATTATGCAATTGTTTCTGTATATAATTGCATTGAAATTTATACATTTGGATAAATTACACATGCGAATAATTCGAAGAAACACATATGCTAATCAGATATGAATTAAAAATGGTTCCCAAAGTATTCAATAATTATAGTCTAACTTTTTTTTCATCTTCTTCCTCTTTTTTTTTTTTAGATAAAATGTGTGACCAAATAAGTGATGCTATTTTAGATGCACATTTAAAGCAAGATCCTGATGCAAAAGTTGCTTGCGGTGAGTTTCTACAAAAATGATTCTAATTTTTCAAATAAATTGAACCAGCTGGTGTCATAACCTCTATTTATAAGCTAGTCAGCGTGACCTTGAGTTAATTTTGAATCTTAGAACTCTGAAGGGACCTAGTACTTGATACAGTGTCTATAGCTTAAATTAGTAATTAAGAGTACGCTGATTTAATTTCTACATATTGTATTTTTCAATTATTTAGAGACTGTGACGAAAACAGGAATGATCCTATTATGTGGAGAAATCACGTCAAAAGCTGTGGTAGACTATCAGAAAATTGTTCGAGATACTGTCAAGCATATTGGATATGATGATTCGTCGAAAGGTAAAGAATATTCTCATTTGTTCTTCATGTTTTCCTCTCTTCAGCGATGTATGTTTGTTAAATCCTTTAATACCCTCGAAATTTTGTTGAATTTATTTTATCTGTACATCTAAAACATTTGAAATTTTCCTTGCTAACATAAATGATTTCCATCTTCTTATACACATGCCCTGTGGCCGGAATGATGTCTTTATTATCTTATTCCTCATAAAATTCGCCTCATTTGGTTCTCCAGAGTCAGATATTATAAATACACGGTCGAATCATGGCACGAAATATTCCGGCATTAAATATAAATTTTATTGCTGTGTTTACTTCTAACGAAATTACAAATATTTTTGTCCAATTTTGAAAATGTATATTTTTATAATAGAAAGATGTGCTTTACGCTACATACACGTTAATAAAATATTAGAAAACATTCCATGACTCGATCGATTGGATGACCAATATCCTGCTCATTATCTTTCGGAAAAAAAAAATACGTAAAGGAACACGTATGAATATGTAACGTAAGCATATCATGATCGTGGCAGGATTCGATTGGCGTACGTTGAACCTTTTGGTGGCGATCGAACAACAATCTCCAAATATCGCTGATGGTGTTCATGTGGACAGGGAAGAGAAGGACGTGGGTGCAGGTGATCAGGTACATAACCCATTCTCAGCCCGTGCCGCAGAGCAGCCATATAATTCAATAACATTTTCTTTTTTTTTTTTGCTTTACCCTCTCCCTTTTTTCTTATGATACATTTGATAGAATTCTTATAACATACATTTTCCTTGTGTTATGTGTGAATGTGTGAATCTGTGTATGCAAATAAGAATTACAGTTGTTCGGATACATATTTTACAGTATAAGAATTCATCTTATCAGGAAGATTTATGTATAAATAAATTCTACTTGTAAATCGAGGCATTCTAGGTTAAAGAAATTCATCACTGAATAAGAATCAAAATAATAATTGTCATTACCAGATGTGTAACAACACTCTATTCCATGTAACAACACTGTTTCATATATTTTAGTTGGGTTTTGATGTTACATAATGTAGAATAAAATATTAGATAAATATTTTATGAAAATATTAATATTACATAATGTTAGATAAAAAAAAAAGATTTAATATCGTATTATGTATAATTAGGTCAGAATCAATTTATTTTTAACTTTTTTTAAAGTAAGGAGGTTTACTATTATTATCTTGTAATAGCCAGAGTAAACTGGGATACAAAACAGTAAAGCATCAGTGTAATGAGAGTGTTGATATTCTTGGTAGCAAACATTTATATCTCATTCATATAATTTCTACAGGTTTTGACTTCAAGCTCTGCAGTGTTCTGTTGGCGCTTGATGCCCAATCGCCAAATATTGCAGCAGGAGTTCATGAAAACCGTAGTGATGAAGAAGTCGGCGCAGGAGATCAGGTCAATTAGCATTCTGATCAGTTCGTTCGAATTTTCTTCTCTATGTCTTATCTAATGCTAGTGTAGTTACTCCTTTCTAGTTTCCCGTACATAATTATTTTTCTCACTTTCATTTTGCATCATTGTAGGCACATATTTGATAACAGTATCCAGTAGCTCATTCTTCTTTTCTGTTTTATTCTATGCTGTATGTAGGCTTATTACATTAGTTTCTTTCTATGGTGAAGGTATATCATTAGAATTTGCTCTCACATTCAATTATCTTTTGCATCTTCTTCCGGCTTTTATATTCTTTGTGTCTTCTCTCATTTTAATTTTAAAGTGTTATTAGTCATCTATTAAGATTTATAAAGATTCATTACAACATTGACATTATGTGCAATTGATCCCAATTTTTTCTGCACATTTTTTTCTTCATTTCAACATTTTTCTTCTCTGATAAATGTCATAAAATATATGACTAATGATTCAAATCTTATATTTGTTTCTAATTATTTTAATCAAGTTTGAAGGTATTATTTCTATAAGTTTGTGTTATCATTAACCCTTTAGCTACGGCGAGAGTAGCCGTAGAACTGTAGTATCATCTGTATGGACTTCTCTGTCGCGGAGTGCATGTAAACGAAATTAGTAATGTAATCGATATTTACCATTTCCTGTTAATTGTTGTTTAAGTTCAAGAAATCCACAAAATTAGTAGAAAAACAAAAGGCGACAATAAACACATGTTCATTTTAACAATAAAAATGATAATTCGTACTTTATAATAGTGTATGAAGACGAGATAAAATATGTTATGACGAAAAGACACAGATACGCACTCTTAGAGATATCGCTTAACACTAAAGCATTTTGCGAGAAAACAAATGCGCATCTTAAGAAATGAAGACATTCCACATTATCTCTGCATTGTATACAGTTTTTGAACCACTAAAACAAGTGAGCCATTTTAATGGCGCTTTGTTCTAAAAAATGAGAGGGAAGCCACTTTGGTAGTGCATAGTAGCTAGAGGGTTAAAATGTGTGCTATAAATAGTAATGTAACAAAAGCAATTAATTTAGAAATTAGTGAGTATAGTTGTCCCAGTGTTATCACTTAATAATACTGCTCTGTATGACACCTCACATTACTTAAAAATTTTCCTGATACGTTACAGTTATTCCAATAAATTGACTGTATGTTGTATGCACTCTATTACTTTATTAATGCTTTATTTCCTGTATTACATAATTATATAATATTGTATATTAATTAGGAGTACAATGAATCTTTTTCTTGCTTCAACTTTATACCTTATAAAATTTAGCTGAAATAACTTCAATTCTTCTATTAGGGTTTGATGTTTGGATATGCAACAGATGAAACTGATGAATGTATGCCACTAACTGTTGTGTTAGCACACAAGTTAAACCAAAAAATCGCAGAATTAAGACGAAGTGGTGAATTATGGTGGGCAAGACCAGATTCAAAAACACAAGTATGATAATTATTCAATTATATCACATAGTATTTGCTATTCTTGAGTGCCGTAATGTAAAATAACGTTACTAAGAATAATAATATAATATAAGTAATGCGTGCATATTCTCAAATACGATTATTTTTTCTAATATCACTTTTCTCTGTTAACATTGTAAAATAGGTCACTTGCGAGTATGTGATGGATCATGGTGCCTGTGTACCTATAAGAGTCCATACAGTAGTTGTGTCATTGCAACATAGTGAAAAAATTGGTTTGGAAGACTTGCGTAAAGCAGTCATGGAAAAGGTTATCAAGGAAGTAATTCCAGCAAGGTATCTGGATGACAGAACAATCTTCCATGTTAATCCTTGTGGGTTGTTTATCATTGGTGGTCCACAGGTAAAGTGTATATTTGTTTATATTAAGTTTAAATCAATTTTTTGTAAAATGTGTTTAATAATACTTTTTTTATGAATAGAGTGATGCTGGTCTTACTGGTCGCAAAATTATAGTTGACACATACGGTGGCTGGGGAGCTCATGGTGGTGGTGCATTTTCTGGTAAAGACTTCACAAAAGTTGATAGATCTGCTGCTTATGCAGCAAGATGGGTTGCTAAATCTTTGGTAAAAGCAGGTCTTTGCAGACGATGCCTTGTACAGGTATAAATTATATTGATTAATTGTTATTAATAAGAAAAAAAACATTCTGCTTTCTAATAAATTTTGCTTTTTGCTGAAAACATAGATATTCACAATGAATTTTTAGGTTTCTTATGCTATTGGAGTAGCAGAACCTCTCTCAATTACAGTCTTTGACTATGGTACTTCTAAATTATCTCAAAACGAACTTTTAGATATAGTCAATAAAAATTTCGATTTACGACCTGGAAAAATCGTTAAGTAAGTACATTTATACTTTATACATTAAAATAATCTATATCTAAATTAATATGATTATTCGATGATGTCACATTGTATTTGCTACTCTTGAGTGCCATGATGTAAAAAACATTACTGAGAATAATAATATAAATATATTGAACACAAATTTAAACGTAGAAGAAGTTATATACATAATGTTTTTTTCAGGGAATTGAATCTTCGTAACCCCATTTATCAACAAACTAGTACTTATGGACATTTTGGCCGAGAAGGATTCACTTGGGAACAACCAAAAACTCTAATTCTTGATTGATGAGAGCGTAGGTTCTAAATCAGTTTGACGTTTTTTTTTTTTATTGCAAAACGTCATCAATAATCATATATCTCGTAAATGTTTTCCGAGATTATCCGACCTCCGCGCTACTTCGTCAAGTCCATCAATTCCTTTTGCCAATTTAGTACTAGCAGGAAGAATAACATTAGATTTTTCCACATCACGAGGTACTTGGTATTATGTAATAGTACAAATTTTGTTGATTCAGCATGCAAGCAAGAACAGTCTTTTTTTTACTATTTGCAAACTGAATTGTGGTTTATCAATCAAGTATAATGAAACAATCGGCAAAGGAAAAGGTGAACTAAGCCTGTTATGAGTCTGTTACCTACACTGTGTATTTGCAAGTCACGTAAGATAGTTTATTTACCAGTGATATACAACTCATTATCATGGCTTATGAGTGGTGTGTGTTGGAAGTTAAAATGACAAAAGAACAATAATACTAAGAATGTGTAAGAAATATTCTGTATTTGAAAAATGTATAAATTGGCAACATCGGGCCGTGCCTCTAAACAAACATTTGAGATGAAAATATTGTCTCAAATTTTTAGCAGTGTTTTAGTACGGTGTATGAACGTACATGAAAGTTCGACCAATTTTTTTTTTTTAAATATCAATGTAACATTTTAATAATTTGTATTTATCCTAGAAAATTTAATAATATTGATACTTTCATGTACGTTTTTTCATTAGAATTATTTATCGTTCGAATGCAAATATAAACTGATAACGATTATGTACATTAATTTTCAGCAAAGTGGGAAAATTAAGCGACCAATTATAAATGAATTTTCTTTTTCATGTTGTTTAAATCTTTCATGACAATGCAGTATAATCTTGACGAGGAGTTAATAATATCGCATTTATTTAAATCTTTTTGTTAATCAGAACGTACATCAAAATTTTTTAATTATGTTTGTATTTAAGTAACCGCGATACTACTAACTCTCATATATACATATTTTCTCACTTTGCTTTGTTTGAATAGATAATTGTAATAGGTATTCTCGATTTTGCAAGTGTATAGCAAATATGTAATGCAAAATCGAATGTTAGACCTTATTTTATGGAGGTCTAGAGCAAATCGTGTAGCGGAGCTCGATTTTTCCAAGTTGTAGTGTGAAGATCTGTGACATTATCGTATTTTAAACATCAACAAAAATGTAAATGAAATTTAGTAAATTCGTTCCATTAGATTGATGTAATGATCTATCATATAATGATATTGGCAATGTAAAGAAACACAAGATCATATGCAAATCATAATAAAAAAGATTTTTTAATAAAATACTAAATTGTCATTCATTTTTTGTTATAAACAGCTTATAAGTTAACAATTCCTTTCGCAGTTCCTCATAATGATAATCTATAGTTTAACAGATACACAGAAAATAGCGATGTAGTTGTGTAAAAAAAATAAACTTTTGCACTTTCATAACTATTTGTTCTTTCGATAATGATGCAAAAAATACAAAACGAAAATCTTATCTTTTACATTTATTTAAAGTATTTATTTTAAGACTTTAACATTAGTTTACTAATATATATAATTATTAGTTTTGTACTTTTATTATTGTAATGTATATTATGTACAATTTTTGTTACCTTACAAATTTAATTGGGAATGATCAAAAGAATGTAAAAAAGACATATAAGACATTTAATTATATTCTTACAATTAAAGTTATATAATAGAAGTACATAGAATTGTACACAATACAAATGTCATGAAAATATGTATATATAAAAAAATGTTTTATTAGAATACTGTTACTGATCTATAATTCGAATAAAATCTAACTTACTGAAATGACATATGTAGTGATGTATACCAAATTAAATATGTATAAATAAATCTCATTGCACATTTAATAAAACAAAATTATGTTACAAATTTTTTAATGCAATTTTATGCACTTAAAAATAATATGAAAATAATTGTTAAAGAAATATTGCATATACTAAAACCAAATATATTTAACATAAATAGATAGAAATATGTTAAGAATTATTGTACGGATTCGTGCACAGTTGTCATTAGTTACGACATATTTTATAAATTATACTATAAGATACAAAACTATCGTTATATATGATTTAAAAAATTCTGCAGAAATGTTCTGTATAATTTTAATTTAATGTTGACTGATATTGTAAAGAAAATGATACTCAATTATTAAAATAAATTTAATTTGTCACTATTTTTTTAGGTGCATGAATACGACTGTGCCTTAATAGCGAGCTCTTATCAGTGAAAGACTTTTCACATTCTACACACTTATATGTCCTGCCTGTATGTGTAACTAAATGTCTACTAAGTCCAGATGCATGACAAAAAGCTTTAGGACAAAGTTGACAGTGATGTAACTGAATATCATTCGGATCTAATTTTTGATGTCTCCTCATGTGTACTTTCAATGCTTCTCGTTGAGTAAAGCTCTTATCACAATGTTGACATTGGAATGGCTTTTGGCCAGAGTGAGTCATAAGATGACGAAGTAAAATTTCTTTCTGTGCAAAAGCGCGATGACAAATATTACAACCAAACGGTTTTTCACCTATAAACATAATTTTAAGAGTTAAAAATTGAGTATCTTTATTTAATTTTTTAAAAACATCTCATTTTATTCCTTTTTCATTATTACCTGTATGAGTACGTTCGTGTCTAACCAAAGCTGACCTAGTAGGAAACCATTTCTCGCAAGCCTGGCATGTAAAACCTCTTTGCGTAGAGTGAACAGACTGATGACTTTTCAACATTATTCTTCGGGTAAATGCTTTTGGACATTTGTCACATTGAAACACTTTTAACTCTTCACTGGTTTCAACTATAAGAAATATAGTTTATAGATAGTTTATAGATTTATGTAAACACTATTATATGTTCAAAGATTTTTGTAATATTTACCCATAGTATCGCCAAGTGGTTGTAATTTTAAAGATTCTCCTTGTCCTGAACTATTACTTGTAACCTCCATCATATAAACATTTTTGTGGTCAGCATTTGCAATTGCTCTTTGTACTTCTTCTGCCTCGTCTTCAGATTCTTGTTCCTGTTTAATGCGCGTTGTACGTATCGTGCAACGTGCTTTTGCAGCACGTTCCTCTGCAGGTACTAACGTGATGTTTTCTGGATCTTCTGACATTGTTTCTTCCATTTCTAAATTTTCCGAATTCATTCCTGTATTTGATAAAATAAAATACTCTGTTAACTCTACAAGGATTCAATTCTAAGATTCAAATGTTTTTTAGTATCATGAAAAATATCTTTCCTGGAATATATTCACCTAAAATGTAACCACCAACAAGTTCTTCTTCCGTTACTTCAATTGGATCTCCATCTGCTTGTCCACTGTCACCCTTAGTGGATACCAAATCAGCTAATAGCTGTTTAACTTGTTTAGATTTTCCACTAGAAGAATCTTTCAACTCCTCTCTGTTACTGTCTTGACTTTCCCCTTCTTCACTTTGACCAGTCAATTGTTGTATTAATTTCATATGCTTACGAAGCTTAGCATCAGCAGCTTCACATTTTTTCTTAAATTGGTAGGATTTTTCCAACTGATATTTGCATGGATGGCAAATCATATTTGGAAGGCCGTCCTCCTCATATACCTGTAATGTAAGAAACATTAATCATTATTCAAATTCTCATCTACATAAAATTATCAAAGTTCAATTCAAATTTTTATTATTCATTGCCTTTTTATAATGTTCTTCAACAATATAAAAATACGTTCATAAATATTTTCTCATCGTTCAAGTTGCATTTTTGTATTAATTTCGCGAACAGCGAATTTAATTTATCCTTCAACCTAACAATAAAGAAACATCAAATGTTCGGCAGATCGAAATGAAGTGACAGATATACGAGTATTTTTTTACAATTGATCGGAAAGAATTACTCAAGACGTAATGGAAATATATCAGATATTTTAATTTTTTGGAATGCATCGTGATTTTACGACGTAAAAGGTTAGAAGGAAACAGACGGAAGCTTCATCGGGCAGATATAAAATGGCAACGCTAATGACATTGGTTATAACATTGCAGATTTCTATAAATTCGTAGGGTAAACGATCTGTAATGCAATGATACGCCTTGTCTAGATTCCTGTAATGAAAGAGAAGGTGGCGTCAACGTATTGCGAACGTAAAGTCGATAACTCGGTAAAGCCGGTAGTTGCTTTGCGCAGTGTGTCGCGCGTTCCACGAGAAGTGAAACGTTTCTTTGTGTATTCGCGTCGAACGTACGAGGCGACGCTCACGAACGCGAGGCAAAATCGAAGAGTGGGGCGAAAGTGGGAGAGACAAAGACGAGGAGAATCTCACGCAGAGAGATAAACTAGATTCCTATTTTTCGATAAGCGTTTCAACAAACGTACAAAGGAAGTAACGGAACGGTCCTCCGGTTCACGTATCTCGCGCGTTCGCCCACTCGAGTTCTCTGACTCACCTCCAGATTAACGCAAGCCATTATTCGTAGAGATAAAGGGATTGTTTCATCGTCGTAAATCGGCACCATCTCCTCCTCCTTTGCCAAGCACAGTCGGCACAACTCGTTTACATGAATGATTACGTTGCTCGGGCTGTCACCCTTTTTCCTGCTGTACGTTTTCATTTTGACGTTTCCCAAGATCTTCTACGTGTTCGTTTCTCTGTGAATTTCACCCTGAACGCCAAGTAGAGGCAGAATTTTCTCTGGAAAGCTCCGTGGAACGAGACTCAGTCACACACAACGGAATCTATAATGGCGGCGGCGGTGGTGGCGACAGCAGCCACGGTTGACCAATGGCGGACATGCGGCGCTGTAGTTCAACAAACATGGAGAATCGTGAACTTTCTACGCGCGTGAAAGAGAAAGACGGTTAAGTACGAAAGAGAAGAGGCATCGTTTAGGGTCTTCGTCATCGCAAAGTCGGTAAAGCCGGTAACTATTATTGATTTTCCATTCTTCCCAACGGCGGGAAATGATCTTCCATTCGCTGTTACTGCGGCATATTCGAATATCCTTGCACGTCGTTCTATAGAAAATTATTCTATGTTCTTTTTTTGCATCGGGTTCTATAGCAAGTCATTTGTCGTTGGTGCTTGCGACGATGAGGATAAGAACGAATGAAATTTAATTTTTATCATCTCGCAATACTGACCGAAGAAACGTTTTGGAATGGGTTTTTATTCAAACAAGTCTTCGTGAAGTATCGGCCGTTCAGAGATATGCGTAACAACAAGTACGTCTGATACTTCTTTCAAATTGTTGCGAACAATGCAATGAAACACCCTTTCAACACAGAAAATTGTTATTTCCAGCTGTATCATTCCAAATGTGATGCAATCTCTGTGTTATTGCTTTTAATGCATGCACAACAGTAATATTGCATTAACATTTTGGTTATCTGACTCTCTTGGTAAGGAACTGAATGTTGTATGTATTGTGAACGTTCAAATACTGTATTCAAATAATTTTACTGTTTTGCTGTTGTATAATTATCGTTGTTTTGTTTATAATAATTGTTCAAACATAATTATTGATTAATTCTGTGTATTGCATATTTACTTGACGATATTACCTGATATTTTTATTTTTACAAAATCTCTAGAAAAAGAAAATTGCATAAAAAAATAGATCACTTACTTTTTGTAACATAGTATATATTGTGGTGCGTAGTAAAACAGAAGTATTTCTTATATCAAAAGTATAGAGTTTTTTATTTGTTTAATATCTTATAAAGTTAAATACAAATAATTAAAACGCTTGAAAGTTTCAGATTAGTCACGAAATATGATCACAAGTACGCAGAAAAAAAAAATCTCTTAACCGCTGCACTTTACGGAGCGTGAAATTTCCTAAAAATACCAGCGAGGAAGTGTATAGATATCTAAAAATAGGCTTCCGTTTTCTCTGTGATATAAATATGAAATTTCTATTGTAAGCGCGCGTCCATGTTTCGTACGGTGTACTTTAGATGGAAAATATCAATTTTTACAAGCAACAGGTAACATAAAATATCGTTAAACAATTTGCACCAAGAAAATATCATCGTCTGATATACTGTCGCATCGTTTCAAGAGAAACTGATTTCTTATCCAGGTGTTTGATTGCAACAGTAAACAAGATTGTTGGAGAATGATCAACAATTTCGAAAAAAGAGAATTTCAGGAAACGCAAAACAGTTTCCTACGTTTGCCAGGAGCGTTGTCGGGTGTGGAGATTGGTGGAGAACGGGGGTCGAAAATAACTAACAAGTCAGAAGAGGAAAGGAGAACGATTCGACGGCTCTTCCGACAGGGAGGGGGTGGTTCTCGCTAGTTCTCTCGTGCTTTCGCTTTTCCGAGTCCAGTGTGTTTCGCCACCCAAGAAACCCGCGTGCCTTGCGTTCTAGCGCAAAGGTAGGTGCCTGTCGCTGTGATCGTCATGCTTCGCATTTTCGTCCTGCAATAAAATTTAGTGACTCGGGGGGGATGATTTATTACACAAGCGAAACTACTTTTTTTTTTTACCTTGGATTTTGGAAAAACTCGAAATAAATCTGTTGAAGAATCGTGTAAGAGTGAAATATTTAATTTTCATTAATTTTTAAAAAGTTTTAACTTTCATCAATCCTTTAAATGTAACATGAAACGTGTAATGTACGTATAGTATAAATTTGGAGTTTATTGCGTTTCGACGTAACGTTTTGTTATCACGCATACGCGTCAAGATTTATTGCAATTTACAGCGCACGAATAACGTATGAAATGTTTTACTAGTTGAAAAATATTTGACGATGAGGGGAATAAAAACGAGGATTCACTTGCACGTTATTAAGCAATCTGACATTAGACATTGGACATAGGACTATCTGACATTAGACATAGGAAATCGCTTACGCATATTTCATATACTTACCATTTTATTGTATCATACATTTTATTTGTTTCACCAGAAACAAAAGGTAAAATATTCGATCATATTTATTATTATTTCTCTTGAATAGCCCGTCACGTTTATTACAAAAACATCAAACAACTCCCGCTTGTTTCATTTGGACGAATCGTTTATCGTACAATTCCGGTAATATTCAAATATTTGCATGAAACATAAAACGATAAAAACGTGTGTTCCGTCTTTTCCATTAACTTATCTACACTCTGCTATCTTTTTTCTTTTCTATACTGCAGGAATGCCAAACTAAAAAAAGTCCGTTTTGGCTTTCGCCTCGTGCTTTATTTCTTTGAGGAAATTGCGTGTTTTGATCGAGCTTTGCGTTTGTTGCGAGAGAAAAAAATCGTTGATAGTCGGTAAAACGTGATTATAAAACTGACCGAATATATCAATAATTGTGTATCCAGCTGCGACGCAATTGATTCTTAAAGCGGTCGTTGGTAACAGCTGTTCTAAACGATTATCGACCATTATCGGCATCAACGGTGTTACCTGTGTTGGACGATCGACTTTGAGGACAAGAAATATTCGAATATCGCGACACATATCTACTAGGAATTTGATTGTACCGCTCCTAGTCCAGAGTTGAAGTATCAAAGAAAATTTCGTTAACCTTAGTGTTTCGAATTTTACAGAGCATTGTTCGAGATTCGAGAAAGGTAGTTAGAACATCAAAACGTAGCCAAAATAAGCGTGAAAATAGATCGCGTGATAAATGCAACTACACGAGTCACGCGGTTGTTTAACAAACAAAGGCAAAGTTCCAGACCCGTGTCGAACATTTTTCGTCAGATCGCCAGAGCGCGCGAAATACTTGGAACATATCGACATACACACAGGAAAAAAAAAAAAAAAATACATGATCGAACGTTTTTAGACGCGAAGCGTACTGTAAGTGTAAGTTTTTTTGGAAAACTGGCACGAATCTCCAACGACAGGCTGCAATGCAAGCATCGTCTAAATGCGAGCGAACGAGCTTGGAATAGATATCAGTTATGTAAAAGAAAACGCGAATTGTGTGTGTGCGTGTCTCAAAAAGCAGCGTTCGTCATAGATTTCCGAGACTAATTGTCGCCCGAATCTTTCGAAAAGCTTGGCTGGCTTTCCGACACGCTATCGAATCCGCAATTCCGCTGTAATCTAATACACACCCAGAAGTATCATTGGATGCTGCCGGGTCACGAAGTGGAAAGAGGGAGATGTAGAGATTTTGCGGACGATGTAGATATATTCGGAGGAATTTCGCAGCAAAAATAACTACGGTAGACTACCGGTGGCTGCTCACCAGTGACGCGTCAAAGAGAATCCGAAACTTTCATAAGATAAACGTTCCCTCCAACTCGTACATAGACGTACCTTCGTTTTTCAATTCTTCGTTGTTTTCGTCCGAGTTTCCGGCCATCAGCAGCTCGGCGTAACCGAGTTCCAAACTGACGATTCAACCGATCGGACGCGAGATCCTTTCGCCCTGATAGATCGGAGTAGGTTTTATTATTGAAATTTGCATATCTTTGTTTTCGTGAATAAGTGTCGGATCAGATCACATAGTGTTCAAAATTTGATTCCGAGTATAAGACATTTAAACTCGTTCTCGCATTCTTCACTTTCGTTTTCGCTGGTAACTGTTGGTTCCTCGTGTTTTTAATTAATTATGTGTTGTCACGTCGATTGTTCTTGATAACACGACTGACAAATTTTCGAAATAGTCAGTAAGATGATCAAAAATGTTTAAGGGTTTAATTAACATTCTCTTTTCTTTTTTTTCTAGACTCGTCCTCCGCGCACCAGAATAGCTGCCGTAACATCCCTCGCAAGTGGTTGTGTACACGGTAAACACAGGACGTTTCTAGCTTCTATTTCTAAGAGTCATACATGTCAGTGAACTCGAAGTATGTTCCGCGAATTCCGGAGGAAGCCGGTGTATAGTATAGCAAGCCAGAAAACAAGGATGACCAACAACCACCGCTTCCACGGATCTCGCGGGTCTTTGACGGAATCTCTCGTTTCACACGACACGCCTCTGCGCATTTTTCTTGGCAGAAATTTTCAAACAACATTCGATCGTCTACAAATTTAGATATCGAATATCCAAACACTCGGCGAACGATCCCGAAACATCGTGGCGATGATTCGTGACCCACTTTTCGCGAAGTTGTTTGCACTTCGTTACAATATGCGATCAGTTCAACGATGAATCACCGGTTGGCTAATGGTATTTATGTTACGAGATCGCGCGTCCGATTCCATCTTTATAATTATTCGCGTGCCAATCCAGGGTAATGTATCGTTGAGTCGGGACTGGTGCGTGTGATTAATTACTGGCAAAATTTCGACCAACAACGACGACATACCGTGAGAAATTTGCCGAATTTACCAGATCAGTAGTCACGGACGTTGAATTAATGTTCGATTAGCAGAATGATTTGATCGTAATTCCGTAGTGGTTTGCCAAACGATAATTATACTAATGCCGTATTTGTTCCGCCTAATTCGACCTAGTTTGTGAAGGATATCGTGATACGCAGATTCGTGATATGTAGACGCACGTGTGTCGTTTAAACGACAATTTTAAGACAAATAGTTAACGTGACTGCAGCCGTGATATGACGTTAATTATTCCTATTTTTGCTCGCTTATGCATTTGCGCATGTTGCAAGTCGCGTTATATTGTTTGAAGAAGTGGACTATATTTTTAAAAAGATGGAGTGAAATAAGTATGTTAAACACAGGCAAATGAGTAATATAAAGTAATGATTTATTTAATTACTGTCAACACAATAATTCGTCGCAATAATGTATTAAATTTCGACTCTTGCTTATAAAATGCATTGGAAGCAAATATAATTACAAATATTACAAAAAATGAATGTGACATGTTTCACATGTATCTTTTTAATGTAAGTTTGTTTATTGAACTTTCCAGAATTAGAAACTAATTACACATAAACGCAAGTATGTCTGCACAAAGGACAATGTTTGTGAACAAACAGTTCAACTCTCCCATCAATTTATACTCGCCTCAAGCAATACAGGAGACTTTGGACAGGCAAACTCAAGTTTTAGCTAATGGTGCAGTTGGGTAAGTCAGTTCCTTTGTGCTCAAAGCTATATATAAATTTGACAATTCAAATTACCATTTGTGTCGAGATTCGACGTGCAATATAACTTTTGAAAATATTTTCCGATCTGTGATTACACGTGCCAAAAAGTAATTTACGCGGTCTTTGTTATATAACTATTAGTGGAAAGCAATCCAACTTCAATTTAAAGTTAACAGATCTTCGTTTTTTAAATTTTATTCTCGTTGCAAGTAGTGCAAATTTTATTCTAAAAGAAATAAATCCACTGGTGATTCACAACTTTACGAGCATGCAATAATAGAAAGAAACACCGATAAAAATAATTCTTCTCTCATTGTCGAAACAAAAGAAATCTGTAGTCAGTATTTTTCATCTTTATTTCCTTGATAAATCTTCTATCTCCCGTTATGTAATCGTTTGTTCATAATCTTTCATTTTACAAAAAGCCTAACATGCAGTAGCGTCTTTTGAAGACAAGGGAGTTAAGCGCGTGGGGTTGAGAAGACAGAGGATTCATTGGCATAGCGACCACCTTGCGTCAATCAAAATAAGCTGTACCTGGTCCACGTGTGTCGTTTGACGGATTCATATCAGTCCGCCCGTCAACGTGTGGATGCTGACCGGTTACAGGTCGATGAATCAGCCTTCTCGTCGTCATTGGCGAGTCGACCGTTATTTTCAGAGTACCGAATCACACGAGTTAGAAATAAACCCCTCTCGGAGCCTGTAGCCGTTGCGCAAAGTTCGCGAATACTGTCGTACTTGACTTAGTTTCGCGTTCGGTGGCCTCGGGGTGCATGGTACACCACCGGTTCTTCTCGTGCGACTTACGACTTCTCTTCTGTACCGTCAACCCTTTCCTCGCGACAACATGCTCGCTCAAAGCAGGTGATTCTAATTGCTCTTCTGTTCGAACAGATGCTCTTCTGTTCGATTAAATTTGATTAAATTCGAAGGGATTGGTCAAACTGACTGTAAAAAGAAAGAAGTAAAATGACTTTGCTTGAAAGTCCTTGATTCTTCTTTTTGACTATATTGCACGGTTTGATCTGTGACGAGGAAAAATATGACAATTTATTAGTTGATGATGTTGAATGATAAATAGGGATATTGTTGATTTTTCTAGGATCGATTTCAATCAACTCGCCAAACCAGCGAATTTACAAAACAGTGCGGTTTTACGAATGCTCGAAGAAGAAGAAGCAAGGCAACGAGGTGGTCAACCCAGTGAGTAAACAAGGATTATCCGATTCCTTTTGAAGAAAGAAGTCGTTTCTTGCTGTTAAATAAATACGCGCTCTTCCTGTGCAACATTATCCCTTGGATAGAAAAAAATAACGACGGTCTCACGAAACTGTGTAAATTATATTTTCCGTCGTTTGGGAACTTTCTCGTGATAAAGTCAAAATTAAACTCTCTATATTCGTTGGTTAATTCATCATTCGGAATTTGTACCATATCGCTGTAACAAATTTTTGACGTGACGATACTGGTGTTATTATCGAATATTTGGCCAAAAGTCAAACTTGAAGATGCAAATAGATATAGACATTTTTTTAACAAGACAAAGAGTTAAGATGTAAATTTGTTATCTGATACAGCAACAGAGGAGGATAATTTATTAATAAGAAACGACTTTAGAGAATGTAGAAAAGACAAGTAGTATGCATAAAAGTATGTATAAAAGAAACTGATCCAAAGATTTCAGCCATTGAAAACACGAAGTCGCGCATTAACCCAAACGAAGAAGACTAACAAGAAGCGAATCTTATGCTGCAAGCTGCTAATCATGAGCCTGGGAGACTAACATCACTTTCAGACAAGCCAGTTTAACGTATCTACGGAGAGGTGAACACTAACAATGTCACTTGCATGACAGAACTTTGATCGAGCCTTTCTTAATCCTTGACTGCTACTAGAACATTCTAAAGTAGAGTGAATTGATTTTTATTGCCATGATCCTCGATCATCAGTCAAATGTCTTACAAGTGTTACAAGAGTTTTATCTATAATTTTAATTTCTCATTGAGAGTTAACATACTTGTTGTTAGTTAGCAGTGAAAGATTCAATTCTGCTTTTTATCCTTTTTAACCTTGCTTGGTATTTGGCCTTTTTGCTTTTGATGTTCGCCATTGATTAAACAGAACCTGTTTCAAGTAACACCAAGCTGTCGATACCACAAATGTCTTCTTTTTACTCTTCTCATGGTCGTATCTGTCATTTCTCGTTAACATCGGATGATCTTGGTGCTTGGTGATGTAATTGGCAGATATTCATAAGTTATAAAAAAAAAGAAAAGTCATTTCTTAAATTGTGATCCCGTTGAAATTCTTTTTTTTCACTTGTTCGTATCAACCTCCACTTATTGGCCAGTTACCAGAAATCCTCTAAAATCGGTAGCTAGAACGAACTGCGATAATGAAAGGTACAGCTGACTTCGGGGTAGCGTCAGTTGTTGGCGAGTATCCGTTTTGGCAAAGTCGTTTCCCACTTCTTCGGCTACTTCTTCTTCTTTGAAATTCTTCAGTGAAATTCTTGTAAAAGGACGTGTGAAACAACGGTATGTGATCGAAGAAATATTTCAATTTACTGGTGTCAGTGAAAGTTTGATATCTTATCTACGTATCTATGACTATACTGTTTCCTATGAATGGCGCAATTGATTCTATTGATTCATGATCCCATTGTGCCAGAAATCTATCGTGTTAAATTTGCGGAATGTCTGCTCGATACGAAGAGGTTACATTTGCACAATATAATTTTCAATGCACGTTGTATGTTCAATCTACTTTTTCCTATTGTAAAAATTGGAACGAAACCTTGTTTCGTGTATAACAACCACGTATAATAACCAATAGCATTCGTTTCGTAGAAGTTCCGCGAAAAGTCGAAGGTTCTAGAAACGATTATAATTAACTCGTCAGCTCGAATGCGATTAAATAAATAAAATGTCTTATACATTTCAAATGTGATAGTGAACACCTGTTTAAACGATACTCTTACGAATACAATCTAAACTGACTGGTTTCCCCAGATTTTTCTAGTTTGAGTTTATAACCACTCATTTTCTTCCATGGAATTTCAATCGAGGAATAATTTAACGAAAAGTTTAATCTTGCTTTACAATTTGTCAAACAAGATTAAACTTTTGAAGCGCTGCTGAGGTAATTTCAAAGTGAAGGACGAGTATCTTCTTTCTTTCGTGCTAAGCAGCACCTGTTGGAACTTTAAATTACTTAAATTTATATCGACGTGGATTAATAACAAATTCGCTTCTGTTCCTAAAAATATATTTTCGTATCCATGGCCTCTTGATATCCAACATTCAAGGCTCCAAAACCAAAGAACCTAAAAATACTGCAAGGCTGGGCCGAAATTGTGAAAATTCGTCGGCAATAATCGCGCAAATATAAACTTGGCCGGTATGATGTTGCGGTGTAGTAGCGTGAACAATAATTTGCAATTGACGTAATAACGACTCTTTTCCACGCTTCTTTTTTTATTAAACACGAGGAACGAAACTCGATCCAGCTTGCCAAATACGTCGATGTGTTTATTAAAATGTGAAAAGTATCGATGAAGACTCGTTTAAAATTCGCTATTGTTGTCGTTATAACAAGACTTTATTATAGCGTATGCGAAATTTCATGAATTCTTTCTAACAATCTCCAAAATGTTTTTAACAAGTCAAAACGCAAGATTAAAATCAATATTTGTCGATACACCATTCTCACATGTAGCGTTAATTATTTTTATATATTAACAAATTTCACTTTGTCGGAATTTTTCTGAAGAAATACAATGAAATTTAATGACACTTTAAAAATATACTTGTACAACATTCGTGCTAGCGTCACAGCTTAAGACACGATACATGATGTATCGGTACACATGACTTTTTGGTCGAGACATATTGTACAAAATTATATATAAACTTTTGTCAACCTCCCAATAACTTTTTCTCAGACTAAAAATACGATACATTCAAATATTTGTTACACAATGCTTCCTGTTTCAATTTTCCATGGTGCATAATCGTGCGATTAATGTACTAGAATATGCACCAAAATATGTTTATACATGTATATTCTTAACAAATGTAATAAATTTTTGAACTCTGATATTTGCAGGACTCAAGCGCGTAGCTTGGCCACCACCTCCGGAAGATCAGGACTTCGACTTCGTGGAACAGGGCCCCGTACAAGCGAAGGTAAATTTCATCATTTGGAAGAACCTCGTTAAAATTACACGTATGCTTAGTGACACTGAGTAGAACGACTAGCGTGAGATAGTTACAGAACTTTATACGTACAACTTTAGAACGTGATAGCTCCAATGCCACACCGAGATTTATCGCAACGAGAAGCGAGTTCACTCCTGCACCTTTGCTCGAATTACATGTGATTTTTGTCTCATGTTTTTTTTTCTTTTTTACTTGTCTCGTTACTGTTTGCATTTGTTATGCGTGCATCAAATGTTCCCGTTTTATGTTTTTTCTTCCTATTTCTTAACGAATGTGAATTGCTCCCTTCGTGCTTGCTGTTACACCGTGTCACAACCTTCGTTTGCATTGGTCAAGTCAACTATGCATCTATAAATGCACATAGTTCGAATTCAAGTAAATTGACTAATCTGAACAAGGCTCAAAGAGAGATTTCCTACAAACTGCTTTTTCTGTCGGACATATCTTTTACACGAAAAACGATTTTCTATCAATGTCAGATGATAAGTTGTGTCATAGGGAATCTCGTCGTATAATTCTGATTTCGTGCACGTTGCCCATAAGTGCCAATTTATTCGTGAATCATGTACACGTAGCATTAATACGAGATATAAATAAACGTTTGACTACGCGGTTGACTACACCACCATGGATATATCGAGGCGGACAGACAATTGTCTCAAGACAATTGTCCCCCCGGGTACCGCGCTCGAAACAATTCGAAAGGACGATTTGAATCTGGCGAACAATCGATTCGTCGTTCGATGAATGGCGATGCCTACAAAAGCCTCTGTTTTTTCCCTTTTATTTTCCCTCCGAAAGACCCGTGGAATCGGTGATCTCGCCTCGTACCAGAGCAGTCCCTCGTCAGGTTCGTCACCGCAGCCACCTTCAACGATCGCTCGTTCGTCGACTCGAAGCGCCGTTCCATCGTCTCCGTCGCCGGTTAGCCCTGGTGGAACGCTGCGGCAACCGTCGCATTTTCAACATCAACCGGGCCCAAAGGGTTGGCGACCGGTAACACCCCCGGCCACTTCTCCCATCTCCCAACAACCGATTCAGCCTAATTGGTATTCAGCCAATCAGCAACAGCAACAGGATTACCAGGTAAGTGCTTGATGCATAGGTGTCGGCTTACACTAATACGCATCATTATACAAGCATTGTTGTACATAAAATTGTTAAAGAAAACAAATGAAGGATTTTAACACATTGGAGATTTTTTTTTTTTATTTTGAATTTTGATAAAAAAATCACAAGATTATAATTCGAAATCGTCGTAATTTCTCTTTCAACTTTCAAAATTCTGTCCGAAGTCGACACCTATGCGCAGTTGAAAAGTTTTTAACAGGTGGATCGCTTCGCAGAAGACGTATACGATAACAAGGAACTTGTTGTACCTTCTGAGTATTTTATGTGTACTTTCCTCCACTGTTCTGGAAACAAGCGTGTAGTCAACGGCTGTTAAATCTCAAGACGTGTTTCCCTCGTGATTCTGATCACGTTGAAAATTCTATCGCGCATAAATCACGAAATTTATAAGATTAATCTAACTGTGTTGTTAATTACAGCAACACCAAGATTATAGTTCGACACGACCGGCACAAAATCAACCCCCTGCCGCATTTGAAGCACCACCCTCCACGATCACACTTCGCCCGCAGCCTCCGATATCACAGGTAAATATTACCTAATTAAACTCTTTTGCGAGAAATAGTTTCTAGAAAACGTCTCAGTTTCGAATAACGACGAATAGCGAGCGAAAGGAAAAAGAAAAGAAGAGAAGAGAAAAGAAAACAGAATGGAATTGAGCATTCCGCCCACGCATGTTTCTTATATTAGATACGCGGTTGATATAACACAATAATTTGTAGAACTAGCACGAAATAATGCAGAAGCGTCTGGCATGAGCTCAATCCTGAAATATGCGCTGTTCTCACGGAATCATTTTCAAAGTTTACGTTATTGAATTTCTGCGTTGTAACTAGCTCTCTAAAACTATCCTGATAAATGTTTCAGATCTCTTGAATGATACATAAATTATACATGTGCGCGAATTTGTATTGATAAAATAATTATACATATATGTCGTAATATTTAGAAATAATTAAATATTATTTCAGGCACCAGCGCCAGTTTACCAAGCACAACCTGCCGCGACAAAGGCTCCAGTAAGTGGAAATATGAGAGGAGATTTAAAGTGGCCGCCACCATCGGTGAAAGCTCAAACGGAAGCCGAAAACAGAGCTAGGATGGAATTGGCGAAAGGTCCTGCTGTTAGGCCTCGTAGAGTGCAAAAGGATTACAGCGGATTTTTCGCACAACACGCTTTGAACAGCACCTATCCGGGTTATCGAGCTCCGCCAGGCACTCAATACTTCACCCCTTCTTATCAGCATTAGTAAATCAATTTGGAAGTTATTTATCTTATTCGTAAATTCGTCCTGAGCTTGATGTTTCACAACGTTTATAAGAACCGTAATTTTTCTTTTTTTTTTGTTTTTTTGTCATTTGAAATCAAATGTTACAGTTGAAGAAGAAAACACAAGAAATCACACTCAGGATGATATCCTCGTTAAATTTCGAAATTAAAAAGAAGAAAAAGCATTGAAAAGAAGAAGAAGGATCATATACAAATAATCCAAATTTTATTTCAGTCCAAATTTCATTTTTTATACATATAGGACTAGGAACTGTACACGTACGATAAAATACGTGTTTCGCTCTTTCAGTTCTTAGTCGAAAATTAATATATTTTCCCGAGATAGATATCTTAATTTTTTCGCGATTTTTGAGATACCTTCTATCCGAATTTCGAATTTGAACATAAATATTTTCTATGTGCTGAGACTGATGGAACACTTACTGCTTTTCGTCTTTAAAACTTCAAAATCACGTTGCTTTTTATTTTCTTCGGTGAAAACATTGAACGTATAAATGAAAACAAATATTTTTAACAGAGCAATATTTATCTCTGTCTAGTGATATATATAATGGTTACAATTAATTGAAGTATGTGTTCCGATGGTACATATATTGTCACTATGATAAAAAATATATAAATGCAAATTTCTCAACGACTAACGAATGCCAATGTTCGAATAAAAGTACGAAAATTCGAATGAAATACGAAAAATTTTTATGAATAAATTATTAATATTGAAAAAGTTAAAAAAAAATGACCACGAAGTGTCGATTACATGACTAACGAAACTTTTTAATAATGTAATATATTGATGTGTATAAATAAAAAATATTTACAAATTTAACTATCAAACTTTTGTCTTTTTAAAAAGATTTATTTCAAGGTACAACTTCAATGTAACACAATAGTTCGTTTAGAATAATCATACAAAATGTGTTTATTCATTAACATTAGTATAAATTGTTTCGTATAATTTATAAAATTCCAATTCTAAAATTAATCACATTTCGATTGATCATTTCTTATTAAAAAGTAAGTAATGAATAAATTTCAAATTTAAAAAATCATCGTCAAGTTACATAAATTCTGATTTGTTTAAAAGAGTTAATTTTTAAAAAGTTAAAAAAATAATTATCAATATCTTTGATTTATTAAATAATAATTTTCCCTGAGTTTTCTTACTTTTGGGATCCAAACGTAATGTAATAATTTCAAATGCCATCTTTTTTCTAAATAAATCATTAATAAAACTACAAAATTAAAATTTAGAAAATTGTATTTAAATAGTAATTTGTCATAATAAATAACGTGCATAATACAATATTTGTGTACGTCGTTTCTTAAACCAATGTTTTTATTTTGAATCAAATCTATTTCTTTGACATTATTCGACTATGTATTATATTGCTAATTTGAATTTTATATGTACAGATTCTTTTAATATTCGACTAGATAATATTAATTAAATAAATTGTAGAAAAATAGAGCAACAATTATGTAAATCTCTTATTTAACACTCAAATATATAAACGATACTCTAAAAAATACAGAATAATATAGCTTTAATTTTTTAATGTGGAAATCTAGCTTTGTGGCTATAGTATTATGCACGTACTATACAATTAAAATAGTAAATTTATACTAGAGAAAAGCCTTGGGTTTGTTGGATTGCTTGTAGTAATTTATATCGTAATCTCTCTCGTGTTTGATATCGCGGTAGATCAAGCAAATTAAAACATGTATGAGCAACAGGTAATAAACGTTCATCATTCACTGGTTGTATTGTAATCTAAAATAAAAAGATATTAAAATATTATAAAATTCCAATTAAAGTAATAAAAAAACAAAAATAAAAATAAAAGCTACACTATAAACTGAATAGAGGTTATACTACAATATTGTCAAATATAGAATTTAAATGATCTACCTTGATCGCTTTCATGCCTTGTATAGGTATCCTATCACTTCCTGTCAAAAATAGCAAAAATTTTTTCTTGTCTTCTAATGTAAGTTCGCGAAACACTTGCCAAAATAGCATAATTGTAGGGTCATCTTTTGAGTATCCATTTTTATAAGCTGTATTCTTTTGTAATTCTTCCCAATCGTAATCTTCATTTCCTACTACTACGGCCATAAGTTCATAACTGTGAAATAATTCTAATACACAACCACCGCAAACTCTGTGGAAACCTTTAGAAAACGCTTGAAAATGAGGATCTACAGATTTGTTTAATGTATAATCTACGTACAAATCAACAAATTGTTTCCTGTAAGAACAATTTCATTAAAATATGAAGCTTAAAATAAAAGTATAAAACAGAAATTTAATATTTATAAAATATATCCGCATACTTATTTTTCAATGTAACAGGAACTTTAGTACCATTTGGTATAAGTTCATATATTTTTTTTTCGCCAAACACTTCTCTAACCACTTCAAAATGTAAACCAAAAACTTCCTCAAAATCTGCTTCTTCATAATCAAGTATATTTTGCATACTCCTGTGATTATTAAACATTATATATCATTATTAAACATTGTATATCATTTTGTATTATTATATTATACCTATCCAAAAAGTATATATAATATAACTTACTTGGCAAATACTGGTGACATATCCTTGATATCATTTAAACCAACTGGTTCATGTAACAATTTTTTGTATAGAGCTAACGGGAATGGTAAGTCAATAATAATAAAATTATAAATAACTAAACCACAAAGAATTCCAATTAAAAAATACATGTTTTCATCTTCAAGAGAATCTTCACTGAACCAGATAATTCTAGTTTCTTCATATTGTTTAAACATGCCATATTTAGGGTCTAGAATTTCTCTTAATAACAGCATAAAAAATTCCTTTTTAACTCCACCTGCATCTTCTGCTTCTTCACCGTGAAATTTTACCTTTATAAAATAACTTTATTAGTTACCTTTTATAAATAAAATATTTCAACTCCAATTATAATACTCACTCGAAGAGGCTTTTTTAAATCACTAGAATCGTATTGTGCCAATTCTCGTAAAGTATCAGCAACTATGTTTTCCCGTGAAACGTTTAATGTTACAAACTGATTATGATGTCGTGCTATAGAAAATGGATCAAAAAATATTTGATGGATAATGGATGCACGGGTTGCTGCCTCGTTCATTGCTGATTGCATCTAACATAACATGTATGTAATATAAAAAATATAAAAACATATTTACAGTACAAGTTTATATTTTACCTGGATAGCTTGGTCTGTTTCAAGCAGTATAATTTTAGCATTTGCGTCAAGAAGAAACGGATAATTACAGAACACTTTTTGATACTGAAAAAAAGTTTAATTATGTAAACAAAATCCTATAAATATTCAATTAACAAGTTTTTAATAACTTAAGAGGTTCAATAAATCAAACAGTTATATACATAACGTACAGAAGAAGATTCTCTTTCTGAAATCCATTTTACGTAATCGGCCCTTATGTCTATAAGTTCTATTAATTCTGGCAAATGAAATGTAGAATAAGGTACTTTATGGCCTTCATCACCTTCATTGTTCAATTTATTTAGCAAGTGTAAAGAATCTAAGGCAACTTGCAATGTCACATCCCATAACAATACACCCTATATAAAAATATTTATTTTTAAAACATACATTTTAAGCATCTTATTAATTTCTTTAAATAATAGAAAAAGTAATTCATAAATATTACCTTATTCAGCTTAGATTGCTTTACATAATGTAGAACAACTGATTTATGAACTCTAACTAATCTCTCAAAATAATAAGGTGGTGCTTTAAGCCACCAATTTGTAACAATTTCAAGAACCTCTGGTCTTAATGCTAAAACAGCTTTGCAGAATGGTTTATGTAATAAATTACAATTAAGTGGATTTACAAAACCGTGATACAAAGGTAATATTAAATAGACTCTTAAAGATTCCGGACAAATTATTTTAGGCGGTAGATTAACAAGGGAAGGAATCAAGCTGTCTGATATGCAAGTAAATATCTGAAGAAAGAACAATACATTTGTTGTAATTTTAAATATGATGATATTTAAAGTTCATTTTTAAAAATTTATTTTTCCTATATACCAGTTCTTGAATTGTGCTGTTATCCAATTCTCTAATAATTCCGAACAATTTACTTGCTTGATTAATATCCATCCCATGATGCTTATTTGAACATCCATAACGAGCATCATTTTCAAGTAAAAACGATCCAGTTACACAGGATAGACTTTTAAATACCGTTTCTAAATATCTATAAGTATATTAATTCACAAAATTGTATAAATAAATGTTATTGCTAATTACGTATAAAAGAAGCAAAATGACTGTTTTATTATGGCTTGAAAAAAGAATTAATTATCTTTTAAATAAACAATAAAAAAATTCGTTATATTCATCTGTAACAGCCTTAAGTACTAACTTTTCTACTCACGTCATAAGTTCATGATCAACAGGTGAATTTGCAGGTACTCGTTGACATGCCATTAATTGTTTTTCGGTTATTGTAAGAATTTGAGAGGAGCTTTCTATTATTCTACAGTCATCTGGTTTTATATTATCCTGAAAGTAAATCTATTTCTTCTATTTTTTACAGAAACATTTAATCATTGTCGCTTGAAAAAATGCTTACATTTTGTGGAACTACTGTAGCGAAACAGTGATCTCCACCAGTAAAAATATGTTTAACGACATAGCCAATTGTACAAGAACTATGTTGTTTATCAAGATCCATTATTGAAGAGCCATTTGGTGCAATCCATGGACCATGTACTACTTGTGGAGTTGTTATGCTTCGAGTAGAATGATTACCTAACTGACCTGTACCACCCAAACCCCATGCATAAACTCTACCTCGTGAAGGTACCAATGCCAAAGTATGCCTTTTGCCGCATGAGATCTTAAAATGAGATATTTAATATAACACACACATGTTGATAAACAGATGACGTGTCAAATTGTACTTCGTGCAATAAACCTGTGTAACTGTGCTGCCCATAAGTTCCATAACTTGACGAGGTAAAATTTCATTACTATTGCTTCCATGACCTAACTGACCATACATTCCTGCACCACATGTAAACACTCCTCCATCCTAATATAAGTTTTATATATTATTGATAAAACCATTTGATGTATACGTAAGAATACTTACAATTGTTAAAAATGTAGAAAATTCTTCTCCAGAAGCTGCATAACATATCTTTGCATTTTGTAATGTTTGCAGTTGGCATGGTAAATTTCTATCTTGTGTATCATTTAATCCCAATTGACCAAATGTATTCTTTCCCCATCCAAATACAGCTCCTATGGAAAAATTTAGTTATTTCTCTAATAATAAAAATGATTTCTTGTACATTTTTTTATAGTACCTGATTTTGATACAGCTATGCTATGATATCCTCCACAAGCAATAAAGACAATAGGAATACCAATTAAACTACTGATAAGTTTAGGTTTTATTTCGTATTTATTATCAACACCTAAGCCAAGTTGTCCTTCACTATTAGAACCCCAACTATATAATTCTCCATTATTTGTTAATGCAAGTGCATGTTTCATGCCACAAGCTATTTGTATTACTATACTTGTACCTAATGTTTTTACCATACGTGGTGAACATTCCATAAAATTTCTCGAATTCAAACCTGTAAACAAAGTTAAAATATAAATCTTTAAATCCTTAAAAAAAAATAATAACTAGGAACTTTATAACTATAAACATCATTACCTAATTGACCTTCTGTATTAGATCCCCAACTGAACAATTGACCCCATTCATTTACTGCTAAAGTATGGTATGCTCCACAAGCTGCTTTTTTAAATACAAATGCATCTAGTCCAGATATCAATTCTAAATATAAAATTAAATATTTAATCCAATCTTAATCCAAACTTGATTTTCTTATTTATTAATTATTATTTATTAATATATTTACGAAATCTTTTTGTTCCTTGTTCATGACCAAGTTGTCCATAATCATTGTTTCCACATGAATATATTTCACCATCTTGAGTAATAATTACTGTATAATTTTCACCACAAGCAACTGCAAAGAAATTATTTAAAAAACAATTAAATAAAAATCTAATATATGGTTTTATAAATAAACTCACTATGTTGAATTTTTGAAGCTTTTTTAAAATCTACTTCACGAGGAATTAAAATGTTTTCGTCCTCTATACCACCTAAACCTAGTTCACCATGAATGGTACTACCCCAACAAAACATATTTTTAGGTAAAGATGTTTCCACTGCTATAACAGGCTCGCAGGCCAAACGTCGTTTTTTATTCCAGTTTGCCTGCACAAATAATAACGTATAATAATAATAATTTTCAATTTATATTATTTTACAATATCTATATTTCTATATAGTATAAAATAATGAGACATAATGAGGTATTTAATTACATATTTAAAAACACTAGTATAATAAAATCATTCGATTATACTTTACGTTTCTTACAGTAAGTAAGAATAAATAGTAAATTCCTTATAGTAATTTCCTTATACTACAATTGCCAAAATTTTACAATAATATATTAAAAATTATGTACAGCAAATACAACCAATAAATAAATTAAAAAACTAAATGAATGTATAATTGTGATTTATACCTAACATAAGATAAAAATTAAATTATTTACACAATGCATGCTATGGTTTAATTTACTTTGTTTGATTATACATAAGTGTAATAACTATAAAAAGAACAGTTAAAATTTAATTTGTCTGATTCTAAATAAATGATATGCATGCTTATGTATACATACTTTTATACCATTATACAGTGAAGTAGTAAAAATAGTAATTAATATTTGTAATAACTTTTGGATGAAAACAGGTATCAGTAACTAACCATATTTTTCTATTTCTCTCATACTGAAAGCATCAGAAGTGTGGATGGGACATGCTATTTATGAAAAGCTTGTGGTATGTCCTAAAAATAATATTTTTTATAATTCTCTTATATTTAAAACTTTGAATTTTACAATATTGATAAGAAAAATAAAAATATTTTAATAGAAAATAAGTTAAATGTTGAACCATAAAAAAGAGCACAAAATTGAATTACAGCAAATATTATCAATGTATGATGTATACAGAAACTTAAAAAAAAATTCAAATTAGGTTCAAAATGACAGTGCGAATGTTATTACGTTCAATACAACGTCATGTATTAAGTTCTTATTGTACCTGTTTGTCCTGTCACAAGTGGAATTTTATCAATTTAGGTTAAGAGAAACGGGAGAAATTTGGTAGTTTAGTACATGATAATATTTAATGAGTCAAAAAGTAACAAATTAAGAATGAAAGAATGACAAGAAATTGAAATGCAGCAAATTTCACTTGTATGTTTTGATAAGAATTTATATTTTTTAGCAAAATATACATCTTTACCATAATTTTATCATTACTTACATTTCTTCTGAATAAAATGTATTTGCATATTTAAATGTCGGTACTAGGAGGAAAAAACCAAAATTTCAAAGTACAACTACAATTTACTTAATAAGGAAAACTTTTTCTTGTTACGAACATTCATTACCGTAAGGTCGCAATCTTAAGAATCACAAAACGTATATATAGTGTTGTGAAACGTTAAATGAATAATGAAATTTATACAAAAATATCTGTTCGATGTATAATAATAAAGAACGATTAATGATAACAAATGCAAATTATTATAAAATATTATGCAATTTCTTAGCATATTATGGATTTTATAACATTTTAATTTAATTTCACAGATTAAGAATGTTCTCTCTAGTAAATTTTTAGTAAAAAAAAAAAGAAGTTTAAAATATCAAAATTATAATACTTAAATTAGTAATTTAACAAAAATATATATGTATGTAGATTATCACACATGAAAAATTATCAAAAAGTTTAGGAGAAAGATTTGATATATTCACCATGTCTTTACTCGCAAATTACCATTTCGTAGTGAACTATTTCATCTATCTTGCGCACATAGTTCATGATTTATCCCTTCTCTTGAGGAAAATTGAGCGAGCGGGTGGGCAAGCGGCAGCCATATTATCAGTGAGGTGTCAGTATTGTCTGAACGTGACGGGATTTTTGGGTGTGGATCATACAATTTCCTGTCGTTTTCTGTAGCAAGTACAGTGCAAGTGCAAGTGCCACCGGTCTACTGTGAATGTGTGGCACATGTGTCATAGAATTTATATCTTATAAATACAGTAAGTTCTACATATTGAATTGGAACTCAGTATTAAGCAGCTATAAATTTTATATAAATCTTAGAACAAGTTATATAGTCTTTCAAGTATCTTCGAAATATCAATCATTACGGTATAATTAGAGATTTTTATAACGATATACACGTTTACTTTCCTATTTTTTCCTTGAGAACTTAGTTGCTTACTAACCTACATACAGGTTATTTCTTTATGTTACAGTCATCTCATAACACTCTTGTACAATTTCTAATTGTAAATACGTTTTCCTTTTAACTGACATTTCGATTTTACGTACTACATTTGTATAATAGTTTCATAAACATATTTGCTTTATAATTTAAATCATTGAAGGTGACATGTATCCCAACCTTTTTTTCGTGAAGGACGATGCAGTAAACATATGAATGAAAATAAAGTTCCTGTAAATGTACATAAGTAATGAATCATAAAATAAAATGTTAAGATGATTTAATGTTATAAGCATCTCGTATAGTATAATTGTAATGTGAAATACTCAGTCTCTCGTGTGAAGTGTTTAGCAATCGTTTTTTCCTTTAAAGTAAAACGAGACGACAGAAACAGGATACGAGCTTATATTTCTGTTAGTCCTACGCATTTCTAGCCAACCTCAGCAATTAGCTTACAATATTTCACGCTATTATAGTGTATATAACAAAAGTCTTTTCGTTTCTTTTTTTATAATTATTTGTTTCTTTAGCGAATCGTATTTCGATAATCGATATATTTGAAATATTGTATTAACATACAAATTAAAATATTTTATTGAATTTTACGTAGATAACAAAGCACGTATTTTACTTTAGGTATAGATGGATAAATTAAAATGTCATATATTTCACGTTAATGAACGACTTTGAAAGAGATTTCAAAACACGAATTTTTTATTCTTCTTTTATCACAACGTTCCTTCATTCATTATGTGGAAATTTCTGTACGTGTATTACGATTCTCTTTTCAAACTTGTTTTCATCTCTTAATTCGTCTCGGATTTAAAACGTGCCGTGCATATATTTGAGCATTTTTTCGCAAAATCATGCTGGTGATAGAGATAAAAATTTTGAATTCATATAGCGAAAAATATGCTTTAACCATTCACGTAAACACAGAGATTTTGTGACGAGTATTTCGGACTTCGGACGCAGTAGTTGGAAATGGAGACTTTATTAATAGATACTTTCTATCTCCATGCTACGTGAAAAGTTGGACGGATATGTCGCGCGAAGTGTTTTTTTTACCGGTATTGACAAAAAGTTCGGGAGATACCAATGGTTCAACGGACGTAGTGGTCCTAGATAAAAGGGGAATGCTAGACACAGTGCGCAGGCACTCCTTGCTGCGAGCGGATGTCGGTCACGCGGATTTACATTATAACCTGTCTCTTCTTCCAATATGGAGACTTGTATGCAGTTCTCGGCTGTGAACGTGCCACTTTTTTTTTTAGCAATGATTTGCAGTAATTTTAAATTGATTCGTCATTAGAGGAAAATATTAATTAGTAATGAATCATTACTAATAATATCATTTTTATTATCACTAATTATCATTAATTAACGTTGTTAAATAGCTCTTACATACTTTAAATATATTTTATAGAATTGTAAAGAATATTATGACATATTATAAAATGTTAATTCATTGTTTGTTTTATAACAAATCTTGAAAATAGATTGAAAAAGTAGTAATATTTACAAACACTCTAAATACAATATTTCTAAATAGTTAATATTATTTATTAAGTAACATTCATAAGTTTTATTAATTATAGTTTATTTTTGTTATAGATTGATATTTTCGTTGTTTGACACGGAAAGACAGAGAAAGACAAAATGCCGAAAACGGTAGGTATATTTAATAAAGAAAAGTTTTTTAAACTTAATTTTAATTTTGTATAATCTAATGCAGTATAACCTTATAAATCTATAACAATAAAAAAGACATTATTAAAAGCAGAGATTTTATACTTTTTGTACGTACCTTTTAAATTGCGATGACTGGTATTTCGGGATATTCATTGTGGTATTTTCAAACGAAGAAACGATTAATTTTCACTATTCAACAAGTTATACCTATGTAATTATCTTAAGAAAAGAAATAATTGAAACACAATATAATTAATATACTAGCTACACAAAAGTTCCTTATATTTGATAATGTTTTACAATTTTGAAGATGTCCGATCATGTCGGTAAATGTAGTGAACCGTTCCCGAAAAATTACTTCCTTCTGTACACCCGGTATTTTAACTGAACGCTGATTGGCTGCGGCTATACGCACCGGCTTCTTCACGTGATCACTTTCGTTCTTCTCTTTCGCTCTTATGAACGTTGACTATGACTCGGAAAGAGAAAGAGAACGATGCATTGCTTGCAAAGAAGCGTAGTGGGGGGACAAAAGACGCTACCGGCTGCACTTGCCCCTTAGCCCATTGTACGACTTGAAACCGGCATAAGTCGACGGACAGGCGGTTAAATCTTATGTTATCGAGTGTTCATCCGTTTCGACCAGTATATATCTTCAAATTTCCAGTGCGCCGTTCAGATTGTTCGTGTCCGGGCACGTAATTACTTAGCTACCTGATCAACTTACGTTTAAACGATTTATATATCGATCTTATTTGAATTTACGATTACGTTTTCGTATCGTCGCAGCTATGGTTGCCGGTAATAAAATGGTAAGCGTTTTTTTTTCTGTTCCCTTGTAATTTCTCTTTGGTAATATCTTCGATAAGATATATGTAATATTCGATACATTTACAAATTACTCTTTCGAGGAAAAGAAATTACGTACGCATGTGTGTAAAAAGGGTTAGAAGTGGCGTCCTTCCGTCTACCGGGTGACGTTTGAATTTATCTCGATGAATTTCGTACGTTTGATTTTTGTTTCTTCTTTTTCTATGCAAAGATGAATGTCAGGGTGACGACGATGGACGCCGAACTGGAGTTCGCGATCCAGCAGACTACCACTGGGAAGCAACTGTTTGATCAAGTTGTGAAAACGATCGGGCTCCGTGAGGTGTGGTTTTTCGGGCTCCAATATACAGACAATAAGGGCGACCTGACGTGGATAAAATTGTACAAGAAGGTAGGATGACTGCTTGTTTATTGCACTATGTAATTTCTCTAATCGCACACGGTGGTTCTCTTTTGTCATTTAAAATTGAACTATACTTGCAAATATTAAAGAGCTTTCTGTAGTTGCTTCAGCGTGACACAGTGTGAAACTATCTAATAACCGCCATATATATTCACTGCTTTGTATAGGTAATAAATTAGTTATATGTGGAGAATACACTATTATCCATTATAATTTAGAAATGGTAAATAATTGCTTTCACGAGATAAATTTTCATAAGAGACGTGGAGCAAAATGGTATAATGTATAATTTAGCATTGATTATTCAGTATGATAGTTCTGTACAACTGTTTAACTATTTTTAAGAGTTAGAAATAAAAAAAGAAATACTTATAATAATAAAATTATTTCTACGTAAAACTGAATTGTTTAGTTTGAGACGAGTGTCTGATATCAATTGAATTCAGTCTGATCTACATAAAAAAGTTAGGGAGAGATGTGACGGCGGATGCTGATGTCATCGACTTTCGTAGATTTGCTACGTTCAACTTTACGCCTGAATCTTATCTCACAGCATCATTCAAACGACGTTCATGTAAAAAAAATTTCTATTTATCATGATATTGTTCATAACTATTCAATAATTCATTTCCCATAAAAATTTGCATGCAACAATTTTTATATGTAATGTGCATAATTCTCTCATATGTTACGATAATAGAGTAAGGCAATCAAAATTTGAATTTAAAAAATATCAACTAATATTAGTTATTCAAACATATATATATATATGTGTTCCTTTAGATAAAAATGATAGCACAATTTTCTCACAATTTACATTTTAATCATTAAAATGAAGAATTATCGATACCTTTCGATCATTTTTTCCAAAGTATTATAATTTAACGCTATATTTTCAGTCAAATTTTTTTTTTTCTTAAATGGAGCTTAGCCCGGAATTTAGTCTTCCGACGCGTGAATCGAAGTACAGTTACGACCAAGTGGATGTTCCATTTGCTTTCACCAAGCGGTTGATGTCGTAGACGCGCCTTCACCTTGACACAGTCGCGTTCGTGTATATACCTTTATTGTCTTCTTGCTGTTTTTTCTTCCACGATTTTCAACATTTCTGCGAATCAACTAAACGGTAGTCAATTTTAAGCGACCGCGGCGCTTCGAAATTCGTTCCTTCTTTCCTTGTTTTCTAGAATAAGACACATAGACATATTTTCAATAGGAAAACGAGGAACTTGTGGGAGATAAAACATCTGGTTGCCAGGTGAAATTCGACTTAACTACATATGAAAGACCTTAATTATAGATGCGAAGTGGATAATGATCTTATAGGAAGCAATTGCCATTGGAAAATCCATTTGTTTCTCTTATACGAAATTGTTATTTATCCTGTGTAAGATTGAAATGCCTTAGAATTTTAGATATGAGCAATTATACATAATCGCATCCGTGTTTTGTCTTTGGAGAAAAACAATGTTTCTAAACGATTGTTACGTCAAGGTTAAATTTGTGTTAAAGTTAAAATATTAATAGTCACGTATGTAATATATTGTTGTATGGTAAGCTAGTGTTGATAAAAAGAAATTAAACTTTCAAATGTAATTTTTTGACTTTAAATTATGTAATTACTGTCTTAATTTTAAGATTTGTGAAATTTGAATTTTTAAAATAAAGTAATTATTTAGATCTAGATTAATACACAGTTAGTTAAAGATAACGAATAATTACAGGATGGAACTTTACCACTTGAGACTTTTTAATTAGATAGAAGTTTTTGTAGAAATGTATTTTAAGGTTCTATTTATTTTTCCAGAATGTAAAGATTAGATAAAGTAATTATATTATCTTCAGTCGCAGATAATAAATATTGTAGTATGCGTATTGATATAAATAATAAATAGAAGGAAAGTAAAATTATATTGCTATTTAAAGCTAAATTTGCAGAAAACACAGTATGATAAATTGTATTACTTTGATTATATAAGCAAGATACGATACATTTATTGAATCATTTTGAAAAATTGAATGTAGAAAATTTCAACAGATGAAAATAAGAATTGGTATTCTTTTTAAAAATCATTATTTTAAATTTTGCAGAAAAATTAATAAAATTAGATTGTTATGTTAAATTTTGCAGGAAAATTTAAAATTTTTTCATGTTATAAATTTAAATTTAAATTAGACAAATTAAACTTGTACCACATCTAAAAGATTGAACATGATATTTTTTATTTTTGAAATTGATGAATTTTTTACCAACGAATATGTTTTTGGATTTTTTTTACCAAGAAATTTAAAAATTTTAGTCATTATTATACGTTTAACAGATATTTCTTTTTCTCTGAGGTCAAGTTGAATGTACAACATTGTAAAATATAATATAAAAAGTTTTGATAAAGAGATAGTGTTCTGTGAGATCAGCTTTTATTTATAAATACAATAAATTATAAATTTAAATTAACTTCGAATCTTATTTTATGTAACTTATAATCTCTTATCTTTATAATTTATTTCATATTTATTTTACGCAGAGTATTAAAAAACGTAGACAAAATTTAGTTATACCATACACATATCAAAATTACAGTATTAAATTTTTATTTTATATTTATAATTCTGAAATATTTTTCTTCATTTTCGTCATTTTTTAAAAAAAGTAATAAATTTCATTTTTATCTAATCTAATCATTTTAACATTTTTTAATTTATTACTCGAATTGTATTCCTTGAAATTTGAAGATGTACTTAAGTCCTATGCAGTGTATGATTTAAAAGAAAAAAATACAATTTTATTGTATTATTTTAGTACATACAAAATAAACCAAATTTTTCGAATGATTATACTAGTAACTGAATGAACAGTGAAAATAAATTTTGGATGTAGCCTATCTTTTAGATATGAAGCAATGCTTGGGAAAGTATTATTTTAAATTAGATATTTATGTACAGAAATTTCTAAAAACATCATTTTTGAAATATAAGTTAAAAATTGAATGTAAATCTAATTTACCGAAAATTTCTGCAATGAAATTTTTTTTTAATGCAATAGAGCATGAAGCCTGTACTTCGAGTACTGTACACTGACTGGTATTAAATGGACCAATGTATCGCTGACTTATCGTACCGCTAGGCGATATCCCAGTATGGAGGCAGCTAGTCGGTGTCTGGTTGGGTTAGTTGTTTGATAGACTTTTTCTTTAACGACCGAATGAATGATTGCACGCAGCCGGAAAATGCAATAACGAGGGTGGTGAAGAAAGAGGTGAAGAAGAAAGTTCGAAAGCTGAGAGGTCGTTCGGACTCGGACACTGACGACGACGAGTTTGAGGACGACCTGGTAAGAGACGGAAAGAGGGACTTGCTTTTCTCACGTTCCGAGAGTCTTCGATGTGAAAATAAAGCAAGGGTTTCGGATCGAGAGAAACGGTAAAGGAAAAGCAAATAGGTCACGATTTCTCGAACTTTGTTTGTTTGGTTGACGAATATTATTTTATTAGAAATTATAGGTGGTGATCCTTTGTGAAAAAATGAATCAGAAATGCAAAATGAAGATTCGAACGAAAAAAAATTAGAATTGAAGTTAAGAAAATTTTATATTTTTCTTTGGATTCGTATTTATTGAATATTTATTTATTTTTCGTTATTTTTTTTTTCTGAATAATGCAATTTATAGAAATGGTACTGAAAGAAAAGCTAGCCTGCTCCATTAAATCAGTTCATCATGAGACATGCAACTACAATTGGTATATATGATACTTTCAGATATAGTATTCGTCATGTGGAAATATGATATATTCTTTTCCTCTGAATTTATATTTATCAAGTATATACATCTTTTTCTCTTTATTTTCATAATGCAATCTGTTGAAATGATATTGAAAGGAAACTCCAGTTCGCGTCATTAAATATTTAAGTGCAGTTAAATCGAGCTACATAAACCACAAGTTTCCACTTTCTTTTTTAACTGGTTCTGGAAACTATTTCATTTTCTATACGTACTTTTTTTGCAGCAAAAGATTTAAAGAATTTCATTTTCCTGTATAAATATTATTTTCCGAAATGTTTCAGAAGCAATTCTTGGATTATAGCAATTGTGAGTGTACTTTCATCTTTTTAGCATCTCCTTAACATGAAACGATTATAATAGCGACGTCAGTGATTGTTCTTTTATATCTACTTCGTTATTGGAATACATTCATCTCTTTCAATTTTATTCAAAAGTACGTATAGTGGTTCATGAAATTATATTTGAACGTTTGCCAATTTTATATGACAACCATCATGGTTATATTGGTAAAATTTGGAATCTATTTGAAAATGTTTGCAGCCACTAGTTGTGTCCACTATCTTGTAATTTCTATATATATATATTTTTTCAGATTTGTTTCAAACTTTACCAATGTAATCAACACGGTCAAGTCGCGTAATAGTGCTAATGAAGTTTCAAAGTGTTTCGTATGATGCACGCAATATATATTCGTAAAAGGTGTCCACGAGCGTTCGAATCCTGAGCCTATGTACTTGTTCATTTACGATTTGATCGTCATTTGCAACACGATCATTATGTATCATGCAGAAACGTACTGTTGTTCTCTGAGGAAGCATAAGTTCCTCGCGAGAATGAGAGTTATCTTTGCGACATGCCGATGACGTTGCCTTTTAAAGTGTGTTTCGTAAAGTAAAGAGCGGTGCTACGAAACGAGATATCGCGTCGACTGTTCTTTAGAAGTCATCTTAGCCGCTTATCAGCCAGTGTTTTACAGGTGTGATAAAAAAAGAGAAGGAGACTACACGCGTATTGTGTGTCGAACGAGACACCGGGCGCTGGTTTTGTTAAAACGGCTACAGCCGCGAGTATGTTACGTCAATTGCATGAAAATAACGCTGGCTGGATGAGTCATTACGTCGACGCCATTTAAGGAAACAAGAAAACCATCCGCTTGTATGCTTTATGTCCTGAAGGTTAGTCATCTTTATCATTGCTTGGCCAAGTGTGCTATTGCTCTCAATTATTAATTGGGACAACAGAAACTTGTCGATCAATGTGTAATCCATTTCATATACCTGTAACATTCCTCAACTTCATCGACCTCTTTTTTGCATTTATTTAGACTAATAAATGTCTCGCTTGTCTTTTCGTGCGCAAATATTTTTACGGTGTTTAATTTCGATGATTGAACGTGCTATTTATCGCGGATGGAAACGTTGTCAACTTCATTATTTATAAACCTCTATGTGTTTCAAGGTTAAGACACCAGATAACCTATATTACTCGATATCTGGACATTGGTCGATTTATAGTAACGCTATGACCACATATGTTACCAAATCCTCAATAACAAGGCCAATAATAAAGAACTATGCTTACAGATACGGATAAAAATTAGTTCACGTGAAATTTCGAGGATAAATCGAAGATAAACAACTCGTACCTGTTGCAAATTAAACAACGATATATCTCGTCGAATATGAATAACATCGTCTCGCGAGATATCTCGTTCGTACATGCGAAGGGATTAACAAAGATACGAAAGTTTGAATTGTGGCTCACAAAAGTATTCGAACGCCCGCAGAAACTCGCAGACAGATGTATTATGTCTATTATACGAAACTGGGTATTAATAATGCGTAATATAAAAATTTGAGCGATGAACGATCTTCTTATAAATCATTGGCAGACGTCAAATGTCGAGAAAATCGCGGTTTACTTAAATTAGTTAGTTCGCGTTATATATATAAGTTCTTGTTCATTAAGTCCTGCACACGCCAGAGGCTATACTTTTTCTGTGATTCTTATTAACCCTTTGATGTAGGAGTCGTAGACACGAGACGAGAGTACGATGAGTCACAATGTCATACGCGATATTCTTATTCTGATTATTTTGTACGTAGTACTTTATGGGATAAATGAGATTAATGCCTCGTTTAAAATAAAACAATATTTTTAATCTTTTCAGAAATGCTTGGACGTAAACACATGACATTATTTGTCATTTGTTACAATTAATCATAAACGAATGTTTTACTTTCATTTTAACAATTAATAATTATTTTGACAAGCAACATAATGACTCAGAACGTTATAAATATATGTCTTCAGATTGTATCAGGTTTCTTTTAGCAATTTAATTAAAATGATTAATTAAACCATACGATGTAAAATGTTAATGAAGAATGAAATTTATATTAGACTCCTTCGAGGAAGAGTTTATCAAAAGAGTTTAGAAAAAGATAATTTTACTTTTCTTTAACATTTTACTTTTCTTTGAGAGATAATTTACAGATATGCGTGTGGTCATTGGGCGTTGAAATCAACTATTCGTGAAAAGATTTCATGCAATTCAATAATTTGTTCAGAATATATATATCTTTTTGAAATCACGTTTGAAATCGAAGAAATATATGCATATTATATTTCTTGAACTAAAATTAATTATTTAAGCCATAGGCTTAATAACAATATATTAATGTATTATTGTAATAAATGTATTAAAAACATTCGTTTATGATTAATTGCAATAAATGACAAATGAAACGATATTGATAACATTGATTTCGCGTTCGTTCAAACGTAATACTTAATAATATTTCATTACTCAACGTTTCGAATCTATAGAACAAAATTCAGAGGACTTTATTTTAAGAGAACACGGCACAGTTCAAAAACAGAATTATCTCGAATTTATGATAAGTGTATCATTTGAGTTAAACGATTTTGCAATTTATACACGAAAATTTTGAGAATCGCAGCTCGTAAGTAAACTTAGTTATCGTGAATTGAACACTCAGATGAATTTTTGATCAAAATAATTTAATATTCCTCGAATTCTTTTAGTAACTATTAAACTGGGTGTCATACTGATCCAGTATTTTTCAGGATTTTTGTGCATTGAAAATATTCTTTGTTTTTCATAAATACATTCATAAAAATATAAATTCGCATAAAATTCACAATTTAGTAATTACGCAACAACTACCTCCTTTATTTTACAACGTGAAAACAAAATCTTCCGAATCTCATTTTTTGCATTTATATTTGAAGTAACGCATAGTTCAAAATTCTATGCAATTACAACTTTACAATATCTGCTAACTTTTACTTATTAATTTTTATTTTATCCGTAAGTTCTTTTAGTGAAATTTTTTTTAATGCTTTTTGTTCACTCTGTCATCACAAGATGGAACGATATCAACTTTTTCAAAGAGCATTTAAAAAACTGACGAGTTGTTGATCAAAGATTCCTTTGCAAATTAACTTTATCCGGGAATAATGGTGCTTCGCAACAGGCCATGAATCAAAAAGTCTAGCGCAGGTGCGTGTTCTCTTACTTGCGGACTGTCGATCATTATGTAACGTGTCACAAGTTGGCAAACGTGTATTTTTTCCATGTTTCTTTTTTTATTCCTTTTGCTGCTATTTATACTATCAGCGTGTATTGCAAAGACATTTTCTCTGGAATTTGTAGACATTAATTCATTTCCTTTTTCATTATTTTCTTTTTGCGAAACACACATGTTGAAATTTTCATATTTTCAACTATGAATTGGAAATAATCGTCTTCATCGTTTCAGTTGTTCCAAGAGAAAATATTCCTCCTTTGTGTTTCATTTATTGACTCATCTCGTATAAATAGTATGAATCAATGGAAAGGATGTAGTATATTTCATGATTACACTGCATCAGGAATATTTATTATTACATTTGCATACATAAGTTACTGATTTTTTTTCAACTTTACTAAAGTGAACAATTTCCAAAGTCAACATGTAGGAAGGAAAATTTATAGTTTATTATTTACGTTTATTATTTATTACATTGCTGATTAAATTGTGAATTTCAAAAAAGATATCACAAGTATCAAATTATTATATCTTCGATTGAATGATTCCCAAAAAATTTATTAATACACCCATCTTATCTGTAACGTGAGATTATGCACATGTCAATTTTTCCGCCTAAGGCGGAAAGTTTTTAACTTTTCCCCCAAAAGTATCAAACGTGTGTCAAAACAGACGTTCCTCTTTAACATTTCACAATAACTTGTTTGTTAAATATCGTTTCCGCCGTCTGCATTAATTAACAGAAACGCTGGTTATTAGAAAGTTATTCATTCATTAGATATTATAGCTCAAATACGTAAGGACGAACAGTCAAAGCAAAGAAATTTGTTAAATGGTCGAATATACATTACGTACATATGCATTAGATGGTTAGTATGTAAATACTTGGAACAGGCAGCTTTAGTGATTTATTCTGCACAAGGATGATTCCAAGCGCATGAACAACAATTCAGTACAATTTTTGAAATTAATGTGTTCTCTGGTGATTCTTGATCTATTTATCTAACCATTGTTTTATTTATCTAACGCAAATGATTTGTTACGCATTAATTTCAAAGAGAGGTACTGAAACTGAAAATTCAATCAACTTGTATTCGTATACTTTAACTTTATCGTATTTTCATTCTTTGAACGCATGCCAACCGCAATATTAACAACTAGAAGAGTGGAGTACTTCCGTTCTTGTCTAGGGTAAGTTACTACGAGTTTAATCAGCGTAATAAATTATGTTTGTTATGTTTTCCAATTGTACGAGAGCATTGCCAATTATAAGCTCAAAGTTCACTCGTACCTCTGTGTACGGTGCACGAATAATTATAATTTAATCGCGTTCATCGCGAAAAATCCTCAAATGATTTGCGTTTAAGTATTGGGCGGAATAATTGTTTTTGTCTTTTTTTTTTTTGTAGTGTCATACTCGATTATGCAATTTTCTGCTTTTTTTTCTTTTAGAAATGTAAATGTATAATTTGCAATTATATAGTTTATAACATTAGAGATTACGCATCAAATATAGATTTTAATAGAACTAAAGTAATACTTGGGTGTGAAATGTATATGTACAGATATGTAAATTATCTTGTCATTGTTTTTACTGTTTTAGTTTTGATATATGAGTTTTTTTTTTTTCGTTAGAAATTGTAAACTGATGTACAAGTACGTTTCAGTAATATAGAATATTCAATATATAGATAGAGATGTTTATTTTGAATTAGACCGTATCTAACAGTCACTTTTAGCACGTTCTCCATTTAATGCTGACGTAAGCAGAAACCAGTTTATTTCTGAAACAAAAATGGAAATCTTGCGGATAGATAATCCTGTGGACAGTATTTGACAAAATCGTTGCTTGATTCAACAAGAGTATTGCAACGAAATTTTTCGACTCGGTGTTGAAATTGTAGATTGTCAGATTAATATTGATTTTTGTTTATCGTTCAAAGTTCTTTATTACAATAGAATCATAGTATAAGTTAGAATTAGACGAGGGATGAAGTTTAGCTGTTGACCAATGTGATTATCGATGGTTTCACTCGGTTTCAATCTTTACAATGTTCATTGTTTCTAATTTATTCGCACATATCTTCGAACAAGACAGCTGCGGACGAACAGTACCATTCGCGTATATTATAACAGCGTATCATTTACTGTATATTATAATAACGTCAACTAATGTTGTTTACATGTTATAATTTATACTTCTGTTATAATTTCACGGTGCAACCGTACAACGTTTTCAAATCATGACTAGTACAATTTATCGATGTCCTTGGTGCACGTTTCTAACGTCTATCGTAATGGCGTTTTTTCGATTCAGAACGGAGAGGTATGTTTTGGAAACCATATATATATATAATTAATAATTAATACTTCTCGCAATTAGTACACAGCTTGTTTCAAATTGACGATTAAACCAACTCGTGAATTTACATATCGATGACGTGACACTAGAACATTAGAAATAAAGGAGAATCGCATCGTACTTATAGTGGCTCACGAAAGTATATGTTACAAATAATTGCAGGTGGTTCCGTGTGGCCTTCGAAAATTCTGGCACGTAAGACTGTAATTAAAATTTTCTAAACCCGTAGACGTGAATCGAAAAATAATCGTCCCGGTGCCTAGATTAAAATCCTCGAACTAAATGATAACCCATAGTTGTTTCACTAGACGTTTGCTTTATGCAGTACTTTAACGAGTTTCATGTTTTCTTGAGTGTAGAAACGATTTTTAAGTACACGTAACATGTTTAAGACCCTAATAGCCTGATATCGTTTATTTCCCTCTTTAGTCAAATTGTACCGTACTAAACTATGTTACTTTAAATGAAATAAAATTCAGTTAGTTCTATTTTTACAAACCAAGGAAAATGGCGTTTGTCTGTGACGAGTAACAAAAAGCCGTTTTCCTTTGTAAAAAAGATATATTAAACTAACATCGATTGAAATAATAAACTCATTAAATGCTCGAGACACATATAATTCATAGACTCATGTTTATTCTCAGAAATAATTATTGATAAGTAGTCGAGGATCGACATCTTGGGGCTTCCAATTCAAAACAAATGCAAATTACTGCTTTTTTCACGCATTCATCTCAAGGATTTGTTATTGAATGCAAAATCAATAATTATCGCTAGTAATGATTTCTTTGTGAACGTCCTCAAGAATTAACATTATGCTTCTTATTTTTTTTTTTTTTTTCAATTTTATCTACTATTTTGTTTGTGTTGATTAATTCCGTCGGAAGCAGATTAATCTTCAAATGCATCTTTATTATTGCATACTATTGTTGATGAAAACCGTAGTATAATTTGCGTATCAAATTATTTAATAATAGAATTTAATCGTTTTACATTTATTATGAGATTTGAGTTCCAATAGTCCTTTGTTATTTTGCACATTGATGAAACGCAATTATGAATGCAAAATACGTTATATGTTGTAAGGATAATGACTTCTTCTGATAATCTGATATATAAAATTATATGTTGATATATTTTAAGTAATTCTACCTATATATAACTTCTACACATTCTTGATGAATTAATAGTTTAATGTCAATTTGTGTGATTCGCAGAGAAAGAAATATCTTTCAAATATATTATGAAATCAGTAATAATAAATGCTCAGTAATAATAAACGCCATGATTATATGTTGTATATTTAAGAGCAAGGATAAATCTATGCAAAAGTAAATGATGTGTTACAATGCTACAAAGAAATGCATTTAATGATTAACCACGGAAGACGTAATTATTAGGTTGGTGAAAAATAAAATGCATTGGTATTGGCATCTATAATTATTACTTCATTTAAAAACACATGTACATTGTAATTTTTTTTTTTTTTTTTTATTAATTTACAAGCTAATTATATCATGAAAAAATTCTAGCTACAGTTCTTAAAGTACAAAAATCATTTAGTAAGTCTCGATCATTATTACTGATTTCGCAGCAAAATTTTTCCAAAATTTGTTGAAAAATTGCCCGAGAAATTCAATTTCCACCTGTTAGCTACTCGCAATTACATTTTCACTATCATTTTACTGTTACTTTCGACTTGATTATTGCTTCCTATTATTAGCACAACGTGAATCATTGCCGACTTCAACGTCAAATTAAGAATATATTGTCGTCGATGTGTACTCCGTCAAAGTTCACACGCTTCTTGTACCTGCAGTCTCCACGCGCTTCTATCACGTTAGCTCTTCATTTATCTTTGTGTTTGTCGATTTCTGTTCGTGAGATTACAATCGTGCATTGCGAAATATCAATAATAATTATGAAAAAGTCCGTGCGTTACATCGGCATTGAACTGCGATGTCAGCCGTGGTCAAGGCGAACCGTGTCCAGGGATTCGATTGACACTTCCGTACGTGAACTATCCAGCGGATGTGGTTCCGCATTCGCAACGTTCGAGCGTGTGTTATGAGAGTCGAGCATGACTGGAGAACCATGTTCGTTTTGCTCGTTAATTATTTACTGACGCGAATAAAAAAAAAAATGGATACATATTCAAGGAAGATTAATATTAAGAATTAACTGGCAAAGTGCGTACTATATACTCGAACGAAACTTTCAGATGTTAATACGAATACTTTTATACTTTTGATGGACACTCTCGAATATAAGTATGATATCGAGATAGTTGTTAATTAGTACGTGACGATTAATTTAAATTGCCAAGGAAATGATTCATTGATCAGAAATTCACGTTCGCGCGAACTTGTGATCCAACATACTTTTTTACGATGCTGAAACAGTGATTGAAATAAACTGAGAATAAATGGACTTTCAAAAGTCAATCGAGAAGCAGTTTACTCGGTTGTTTCTGTGAAAATGGGAAAGAGAAAATTGTAAAAGTGAATACAACATTAGTGATGATAACGCCGATGACGCATTATCTTGTAGCATTTATCGCTACATATTACAGATATAATAGTTTTTAAACGATCATAGTTCAGTAGCGCTTATATAACATAACGCATTTTATGAGTAGTATCTTATTTCTAAGTATACAGTGGTGTGAATCTTTGTAAAATATTTATGCAGTAAAGATAATAGATCGTCAAATAATACTACTTGTCCGGTTTTCAAATTTCAACCAAAATTAATTTTATTTGATTTCAAAATACATCTGTATCAAATTTTGTTTCTCTGTTATTCCTTTTAATTACAGTTAATTTAAATCGCAGTTAAATAACGAATATTTCATACTGCTTATTAAAAAATAATTTTATGTAACAGATGATTTCTGCGGTTTTACATGAAACACGCGCGAAGCAATAAATTGTTTGAATTCTTCATAAAGAAAATTCATTAAAATAAATATAAAAAGTGTGTAGTTTTTATATATTATGCGTTATATTTATACATTAAATATTCGAACATATTACTTAATAGCACTGCTTTAATAATTAATTCATTTTGTTCGTTTCTTTAAATCGTTTCTTCAGTTTAAAATAAAAACACGCATATACAAATTGCAACATGATATATTCCGAAATGACATTTGTTGCTTTGGAAACCTTTATGAAAAATCTCATCGTAAGATTATAAAATATTCATTCTGATAATTTCCTTCTTAAATTTGTTATACTTAATTATTTTTAATAATGCAAATTAACCGTCACATTAATTAAAAATTATTTTTCAGTTAAAATAAAAATATAGCAGATACTTATAGCAAATACAGAGTTCAATATACTTGATAGTAAAGAACATAACGTTAATAATTTTACAAATGTTCTAATTTTTGTTAATATTTAATATCAATCGTTAGTATGAAAAGCTATGTATGTTACTCATTACTTTTCAGTGTATAATCTCCGTTTTTCTCTTACATGTTCGTGATAAGATATTCGCATACCATGCGGCTACAGATAATCATGTCGATCAGTCGTAATGATCATTTTCCATTAATAAAATATCTCCAGCGATCCATATCGCATTTGTTTGGTTCTTTAAACCAGTAATAAAAGAAAAATCCAATAAAGATTTTATACATACAAGACATATTTCCTCCGTACAATATCGTTAAATCGCGAAGTAAATAAATTTAAATATGTACACGGTCATATACACGGACAAGTGGTATACTCTGGATCATAATAAAATAGGCTTATCGACTGCAAAATCGAAAGTCCATTTGATAAACGAGTTAGTTTCAATATTATTGTGTCACAATGCTTAGCTGGAATATGACGAAAAAATCGTACCGATTGTCACGTTACCGTTTTCGTCATTTGATTGCGTCATTTGATTACGTCATAAGTTTAACTATTTATCCATTTCTTGGATATTCATGGTAATTTTCATTTACAACTGAAGAAAAAAGATTTAAATAAAGGTTTATTTCATTTCACAAGTAATTTGTCGTCTTACAAGTAATTCATCACCCTTTATTTTGCATGCAAATGCCACTATATTCCATCATGTATACCGATGGGAGACATTACTTTGCACGTTTTCGAACAATGGGGTGATTTTATGGATTTTTGTAATATTTATGTTTCTTGTGAAGATCTCTTTTTATATTTGTTACTAATTGATCTACGAACGTATCAGGTGATGAACCAGGAAGTCAAGAAAGAGACTCCCCTGCAGTTCAAGTTCCGCGCCAAGTTCTATCCTGAGGATGTTGCCGAAGAATTGATTCAAGATATCACGTTGCGTCTCTTTTATCTTCAGGTATATACGAGCTAGTCCTTTCTTTCTCTTTCTTTTTTTTTTTTTTTTTTTTACATAGGAAAACGATATTTTTTGTACTATAATCTTTCGCTAAATAATTTCAACTATCATAGCAATTCACATATATAACTTCTAAATTACATGGCGTTGTAGAGGGTCAACTATTCCGTATTGTTAGCAGAATTGCATTACAACGTAACAAGGTTGAGTACATAACTGCATATTATCATGTAGATAATCTATGGATCTAGATCAACGTGAATGCAATCATATACATTCAGCATGGTTTTTATATAAATTTAATCATTTTTTCTTTCGTTTTTATTGACTAAAATTTATTACTGTCATTATCATATTTTTTTTTTTTTTTTTTTACTCAGAGTAATGTTCATTACTGTAGGATTGCAATAAGATGTTCGGAAAATTAATGTTATACAATAATTAACGATTTATCAACCAAATTAAGAAAAGATATACTATTTTTCAAAATTATATTTAGGTAAAGAACGCTATTCTGACGGATGAAATTTACTGTCCCCCGGAAACGTCTGTATTGTTAGCATCTTACGCAGTCCAAGCGAAACATGGAGATTTTCAAAAAGGTACGCATACTGCTGGTTTTTTGATAAATGATCGCTTGCTGCCTCAACGAGTCGTGGATCAACATAAAATGAGTAAAGAGGAATGGGAAAGTTCGATCACTAACTGGTGGCAAGAACATCGTGGAATGTTACGAGAAGATGCAATGATGGAATACCTAAAAATCGCTCAGGTAATTATTTAATAGTTTTTCTCTATTATTATTCAGTTAATATATATGCATGTTTCTCTTTTTCTTTTTTTGCATAGGATTTGGAAATGTACGGAGTGAATTATTTCGAAATTCGTAATAAAAAAGGCACAGATCTGTGGCTTGGTGTTGATGCTTTGGGTTTGAATATTTACGAAAAAGACGACAAATTGACTCCAAAAATTGGTTTTCCATGGTCTGAGATAAGAAACATCTCATTCAATGAGAAGAAATTCATAATTAAACCAATTGACAAGAAGGCACCTGATTTTGTCTTTTTTGCAACTAGAGTTAAGATTAATAAGCGAATTTTAGCACTGTGTATGGGCAATCATGAACTCTACATGCGTAGACGTAAACCAGATACAATTGATGTACAGCAGATGAAGGTATTTTTTTTTTTTTATAAAACTTTCTTTATTAGTTAAAATTAACGATGTTAGAAATAATGAATAGATTCTGTAATTATAAAATAAATATTTATAATTGAAAGGCACAAGCAAGGGAAGAGAAAATCGCAAAACAACAACAAAGAGAAAAGTTACAACTGGAAATAGCTGCAAGAGAACGCGCTGAGAGAAAACAGCAAGAATATGAAGAAAGGCTTCGAAATATGGCAGAGGAAATGGACAGGCGGCAAGCTGAATTAAACGAAGCTCAAGAAATGATCCGACGTTTAGAGGAACATCTTAGACAGTTACAAGCTGCAAAGGAGGAATTAGAAGATCGTCAGAAAGTATGTATGATTTAAAGTCAACTATAGTATTTTTAGAACATACATTTCTACATGTCTTATTTTTATCTGAAGGAACTTACGGCTATGATGGAGAAACTTGAACTGTCACATGAAATGGAAGCAGCAGAGCGTGCTAAACTTGAACAAGAAATACGAGCTAAACAGGAAGAAATACAGCGTATACAATCTGAAGTAGTGGCGAAAGATGCTGAGGCAAGGAGGCTAGAAGAAGTATTTGAAGCTGCCAAGTATGTAATTTGTTCCTTTACGTTGTAAAATATTAGAAAGAAGCAACTCTATTCTAGTCTACATTTATGTATATAGATTAAGGCAAGAAGAAGCTGACCGAGCTTATCAAGCTAGTACAACACCGCATCATCATCATGTTGAAGAAAATGAAGAAGGTGAAGAGGAAGGAGAAGACGAAGTTTCTCATGGCGATGTTACTAAAGATCTTGCAACTGATGAATCGATAATTGATCCTGTTGAAGAGCGACGTACTTTGGCAGAGAGAAATGAACGCCTTCACGATCAACTTAAGGTATCAATTTTTACTTTTACATAAATCTACTGTGTCTTGAATAAGCTTTCTGGATGCATTTGAATAATAATTAAATGTTTCAGGCATTGAAGCAAGATCTTGCACAGTCACGCGATGAATCGAAAGAAACTGTTATGGACAAAATACACAGGGAGAATGTCAAACAAGGTCGTGATAAATATAAAACGCTCCGTGAAATTCGCAAAGGCAATACTAAGCGTCGTGTTGATCAATTTGAGAACATGTAAATTATGTATGCATTTGCCTGTTTGCCTGCCCATTTCATCCTGCCTTTGAATTATCTTTCAATATCGTGTACACATGGAACATTCAATAATCACTTATTCTATATAAGAGACGTACAAGGTTCTCTGATTGATCAAAGATAATTTGTAAAACTTCAAGTATATTGTTTTATAATATTTTTTTGGAGATGTTTCGAGGTATAAGTCGCTCCCAATTTACAGCGATGAAAAGTTTATAATATATATTACTATTTTTCGAAGTCGATTCTATACTCTCAGATACAGTTAAGTGAAAAAAATAAACTTATAATTGGCAAGGAACGCGACGAGCGACCAACTTGCGCCGTCTTCCATGTATGCTTCCACGTTATCACTGTTAAGCAATTTTCGTAAAGCAAAATGTTTATATATTTTTCATAACAAGTATAAATTTTCTTGCTGTTTTAGCTATAAAATATTTAACGTTAATTCATAATAACTTTGTTATTTTAGCTATGTTACTAGCTAATGTTATTTTTTTTCTAACGATATCCTTTTTGCTAAAATACCAAGAAAATATGTTACATAATTTGTGAATATTATTTTATTTTTGTCCAAGCATTATATACAGGATTTTGAGTACCGGCGCATCAGTATTTTTTTTTTTCGAAGTATTACTGTCGGTCACTAAGCGTGATGCCACACATGTGACTTCTTTTCAGTGATTATTTTCTCGTCACGGTTCTTATCATGTTGCGTCTTGTCCGTCCTTGATAAGGATTTGCTCGAGAAACACTTTGTATTGTTATTTGCGTCATCATTTACTTCTGTTGACGAATTAAGATTACTTTTGTCAATAGCGGTCGCTATACATCTATATATACATATCAGTTTCCAGTTTTATTCCCATGTATCATTTTACTATTATATACTAACAAATATAATCCGAATAATAGATGAATTAAGCATTTTAAAGCAGTGTGGAGCAGTCACCATTATTTTTTAGTGAGTTATAAGTAATCTCTAAATATTAGCCTAAAATAGATTGATAATGTACAAGCGACCGCTTAATTTATGAAACACCGAAATCAACAACATCCGTCTTCACAATAAATGTAGACATGTAAGCACGTCATATAAACTGTTTGCAAAAATTATATATACTACTTTAGTACGAACGAATTTCAACTACTGTTTAATAATTTTATATTGAACACACTCGTGGCCTTTATTGATATACGTATATTAAAATATTAGATATTAATAATTAATCAATAATATAATATATAGAATTTTAGGGATATCGCGCGTCTCTTTGTATTGCATACCTTCAACATAAGGTAATTGCGCGGTTCCTATATGAAGAAATAGATATATCAAGATTCTTGAAAGTATGAAAGAATGAATGTGAGCGAGAATGCTATAATAAAAAATAATACGTATGAAAGGTCGAATGTTAGAAGAACTATAATATGTGGCTGTCTGGTACGCCACATAAAAATTTTTAAACAGTTCTCTTTTTAAAGAAAATTATACGGTACAACAATGAAAATTAATTAAACTAAAATGTGGGAAAATATAGCTTATAAATGCTGCCAATTTTTTGACGGAATGCAAACAAAGAGCGATATTGTGAGATGACACATTTTCTGCAATAATGAAGTAAAGGAGTGATGGGAAAATTTAAAAGCTGTCCATTGTATCGAAATTCATCTTATGTGTATCATCATCATCACATGTTACATTCGAACCCGAAAGGAAAAGTACAGGAAAATAACAATAAATATTTTTTGATTATATTTAATACTACAATTTACAAATTAGTAGTGTTATATTATTATTATTATTATTATATTATAAATATTAATATTTACAATTTAGTAGCGTTATTATTATTGAAACAATATTAAATGAGAATTAAAGCAAAGGATTTTATAGTCGTGTATTTGTACTCTCAAAAACAATCGAACGTGCATAGCAATAACTAAATATTTTCTACAATGTAACGTCATGCTCTAATGTTTAAAGACAAACAAATATCATTTTCATAGTAACTCGTCTGGATATTCTAACCGCAAGCGAGAAAGTTACTCTTGAAACATTCCAAAAAACGTTTTTAAAATGTCCTTTTTTTTTTTATCTACGTTGGGGTTTTCCATTTATTTATAAGATTTATGAAAATATTGGATTTCAAATAAGAATATTTTTTCTAAAAATATTTAAAATGTACTTAAATACAACTATATTCAAAACAGCAATTTTTTGTTTATTGATATAAAAGCTCCACAAATAACCCTAACGTAGATTATTAAATGATTTTCATATTCCTTATGAAGGTAATGAACATAAAGTCGTTTTTAATGTTCTTTTGCATAGCTTAATATATAAATTAAAAAAAAACCTCTGAACTGAGAAATACAGTTTAATAACATCAATTTACATAAACATACATATATTATACGTAAATTGGTATTATATACCTTCATGAGATTGTTGAGGAAAATTAATTTAACGGTGCACACTATACAAGATATCACGGTGCTATAATTTTATCCAAGCGAGTAAAAAAGCATGTCAGGAAATTATGTATTTCTACTTCCTACAAATTTTTATAATTCCCAATGCTCGATTTCCTAAATTTTCAGTAGCTGTGTCCGAATTTTCCATTTTTATATCGGAAAAAAAAGTATTTGTAACAGTATTATCGATTAATTGAAACAACATACATAAAACACACAAGATATGACTACAAAGACGCATAGACATTGTATTTTATTGAGAACAATATTTGTTGGTGCGAGGATATACGAAAATTACTTGTACTTTGCTGAGAAAGTTAGACATTGTTTAAATAAAAAATCATATCATATATGTTAAATATATTCCGATCCTTAGTTCATTATTTTTTATTTCAATCAGTCGTAATTACTTTCAAATTCAGATTTCTCTCAGAATTCTTCAATCTAGACGAAAAGTTTACGATTTCAGATCTTTTTATTTAGAGCGATTTAAAATGATAATTAATTTTGTTTTACTTTTTTGTTGCATGTTTAAGACGTTTCAAAATTACGCGCGCTGCTGCATGGTTGCTTTTTTGCAAACACCTGTTTGTACTGCAATGGCAACACCGCAGGTTTATTGCACCTGCGCTCTGTTTTTCAGTGAAAAAGTGTAGTGTTGTCTCGGGTGCGATGCATTTATTATGCAAGAAGAATGTATCGTGGTAAACAAAATTATGTTAGAGAAAATCCATTCTCAGGTTCATCTGACGATGATACCGGCTATGTTAGGTAAGTTTATCACATGTTGCTCTTACAACATTGTAGTACAACTTGTAGTAATAGAAAACTACTACCGGCAAGAATTTCAATTAGAGTAATGTCTACGTTTTGTTTACATGTTATTCAGCATTCCTTCGATTTTTAGTAATTAAAAGTGGATCGCCAGTACATTAGTATAATGAACAGCGTGATAAAATAGAATGAATACATTTATCATCCACGCGAAACGAGTGTTGATTTCGGAATGACGACACGTATCAATATTACATTAGTAGTACATTTCATTCTTTGGCACTTGTTCATGGCAAAATGTCAACGTTATTAAAAACGATCGCTGGTGTTGTATAAAAAAGTAATTGCAATTGTTGATTCCGTTTGTCAAGATATTTGTTTAGTGCGATGCGAATAATTCTGTCAATTACACTTGTTATTTTAACGTTCATGTCTGTTATATGGAATGTTGTGAAATTGCTACATCCAATGTAAAATTGATCACATTGTTTCATGTATTCGCGTATTTAATCAGTTATTTTATTAATACGAAATTAACAATACTACGTGTACAGTGTTCTTGAAATGTACTTAATTATGCTACTGTTAATATCTGTGTGTAATCGTATCATTTTTTGTATAATAAGATCATAATTTTTTTAATTGCGATATACGTAGAATAATAAGCGTATATTTACCATGGATCTACTTTGGTACGTAATTAACGTTTTAATTTTATTATCTTATTATTTTATACGTGTACGATTAATGTTAATAATTTGATGCTATTATGATATATATACTATATATTGTCTATATGTACTTTATATGTACTATAAGTATCTCTACATATATTACATACATATGTATCTGAATAAATCATGTTAATTATGAAATTAATATTAAGTTGTTAAATATTGTAATAAAATGATTGAATATCCTTTATAGTATAGATTGCAACGTTGCAATGAATTTTAATAGTTAGGAAATTAAATTATTTTCTCCTAATTTTTCTTTTATTCGATTTAGTTTAATGGTTCATATTTTTTCAGCAAAAGAGGTTCGAGCAATCCAACTAGTGAATTCGATGAGTCGTTTCAAACGATGTGCGATATTTATGGGCAGACACCTCCGAGAACCCGACTCAATCGTAAGAAACGGTACATGAAACAAAAACTCAATGGAGGGTAAGTCAGCATTTACATGTATAATGGTCAAGAATAAACAACTATATAAAAGAAATAATATTTAATGTAACAAAATTATATAACGACTTTTAATGAAATTATTATCTGTTTTTGACGAAAATCATTAGCGAGAGCTTAAGTAAGTTGAATGCAGAGAATCCCCATATAACGCGGGAAATCCATTCATTCGAGTTTCCTGTTCAAATGTTTCTTTTGGTATTATTTCTTTTAAGAAACGTTTTACACGTATTTCTTTTCGATTATTATATTTTACTACACCATGTTTAATTTGGCATAAATCTATTATTATTTATTAATTATAAATAATATATAATTATGTAAATCTATTATTAATTATTTTTAAGGGAAACAAAATCGTTGGAAAAAGATACACCATCGAAGTTCGCTATTCGCAGACGCAATACTCTAGACAATATAATTTTCAATGAAATGTGTGACAAAGCAGATAAGGATTGTGAAAACGAGGTAAATCAAGATATAGCAAAGGAAGGAAATCGAAAATCTAAAAGAACGTTGAAGGTATTGCGTGGAAGTGAAAGAGATTTAAAACTGGATATAGACGCAGCTTATAATTATAACGAAAAGTTTGATCCTTGTCAAGTATCTACTCCTAATCACATGAAGGTATGAAATAAATATAAACGTCGAAATGATTTTGTAGTATTTGGATCTCAAAGAGTTGTTTGACTATCGTCAAAGTGAAAACTAATCGGAAGTATTTACAGATTGAAACTCGAAATAGATTCCGCAGTTTGCGATCAAAGCCTGTTGATATAGAAGAAAAAAAGCCTGAAGTTAAACCTACTGAACAAGTTGTAATTATTGATGATAAGAAATCATGCATCATAGAATCACCAAAAACACTGAGCCTTAAAGAACGGGAAATATTTCATGATACATTTTCCTTTTTAATTAAGTTGGTACGTGAATATTGTATTGCAAATAAAAATATATTTCTATTAAAAATTTTAAAGTCGTCTTTTTGTATTTTATAGGGAAGTACGGAACGTAATTGTCGCCGACAAATGAGTCATGAGGAAACGCGATGGCAAAACGAATTGAAAGATTTAGTATGGCTAGAATTACAAGCTCATCACGCTGATAGGAGTCCCATGGCTCAAGATGAGTATCTATGTAAACAACGTGAGGCTGTGGAAGGTTTACTTAAAGAAATAATGGAGTATAGGTAAATTATGTAAGAATTTAGATAGATTTTTAGTTATAAAATCAGAAAAGAACTTAAATAAAATAATACTGATTTTTAGATATGATCCTATTGTAAGTCTAAAGAATAACAATATATCTTGGAGTAATGTTAATACTACGTGTCTGGATCGAATCGCAAATGTAGGATCTAGTCCAAATATAGAATTAAGTGTTTGTCCAGGTTGCCTTTCAATGTATTGTAGAGCATGTGCACGAGCTCAAGGTGAAGCATTACAGCAAGTAGAAGGATTACTGGCTAGATTAGAGGCAGCAGAAGCACTTTATCCTTCGTCACAAGCCTTTGCTGCACATTATCCTTTATACAAAAGTACAGAATTTACTGGTAGAGTGAAAGCAATGTGTCTTTGGTATAACATGACTAAGCATCATCGACTCAAACTGCAAATATTGGGAAAATTGTTAATGATGTCGCATACGAAAAAAAAACATGATGATACTGGTGATTCTGGAATAAGGTATTCGGAATAACGGTATTATTACAATAAAATATGATAATATATTATAACTTAATATATTTTTTTCATTTTAGTTCACGATCGTCAGATTCTATAGAGCATAAGCAAACTTTAGTACGATTTGAAATATCAAACCAACAAGATGAAAATTCCAGTCCTTCAGATAGCAATAATAGTAATAATTCTTCTGGTTTATCTTTTGTACAATCCTGGCCTTCTACTCCTGAATCGTCATTTACATGCATAGATGATGATAAAACCGATAGGTTTGACTTTTATTTAGTTGAATTCGATCGGCAAGCATACAGGTAAACATTGTATTGTAATAAAATAATCTTTTTACATTTAATGAATATACCAATTATTTTTTTTTTTTTTACTTTTTTTTCAATTCTTAGGAAATACATCGAAGATGTATTGAAGACTAGAGGTTTAAGAAAAAGTCTAAATTTTCTTGAGAGATTACATATTTCTGTTCTAAGAAAAGCAAGACTGACATTAGAAAAAAATGATGTAAGTGAATCTGATAATACTTTAAATGAGGAGTATGAAGGTGACATAGAATTGCGACGATATGGTGTATGGAGTCCTGAAGCAAAAGAATTGAATCTTCCATCTTATAGGTAGAAATTTCGTGTATTTTATTTATCTTTTATTTCTAAATTTTTACATTAATTAATAAAAACATTTTTTAGAGCTGCTTTTGTATTTTTGTCTCGAGTTCCGTTAGATGTTGTTCATGAATTTTTAAGAATGAGATTAGAACAGAAACCTGAACAACCTAGCCCATTGTCAGTTCGACAACTTATGCGTGAACTTAGAGAAGGTCTTAGAATTGCATGTATTCATCGTGACAGATTTGCTGCTCATTCCGATGCAGCAATTGCTAGTAGTAATGATAATTGCGAAAATTTATTTGAAGAAAATGTGAAAGATTTTGACGAAAGTTTAAAAGCTGTTTTCGAAGTATATCTTGATTATCTACAGCAGTGGGTTGATATGGTACAACACGATAGTTTCCACAAAAATTTGATTATGGATGAATGGATGTTTGTAAAATCAATAGCAGGAAATATATTAAATGGATATGAGATCGCAGGAGTTAAATTTTGGTAAGTTATACTAGAGCATTTTTTTAATGTATATATTTTCCCACGTTATACTTTATAGTGAAATCGCAAAAACCATGATTGAACAAGTTAAAGAATACCTTAACGAGAGACCACGTGAAATTAAAGAAACTTTTGAGGATTGGAGTGATGATGAATGGTCAAACAGGTAAAACTGATAAAATATCTTCGTTTTTTTTTATAAATGTTTTCTGATATTTGCTTCAGATTTCAGAGAATGTTTATAGGACGTGAATGGCAAGGAATGTTTGTAGAGGCTCGAGAAAAGGTGGTTAAAGGTGTTACACTTGCTAAGTGTTTAAAATGTAATATCGAAAGTTGGTCTACCTTCAACAAAGAATTAGAGAAGTCATTGACAGCCTTAAAAGTAAGAATGATTAAAAATTAAGTTAGATTTATAACCTTTAAAAAAATATTTTTTATATGCTTAGGATACAGTTATGGATCTCAGACTTGACATTACAAATGTTATTGAAAATTTCCAACGTCATCTTAAAAAAGTAGAAGAACCAAATTATGAATATGATCGATCTGTTATGCGTTCAAGAATAAGAGAAGTACTTCATCAGGCTTATCGAATGGGCTTCGATTATCATAAAGAAATATGCAAATTATTTGCATTTGAAGAAAAAGCTGTTTTAGCTAGAAGTTTAGTTTCTTTCGCTTTTCTGTGGATGGAATTTGTTAGAACACGCTGTGAACGTGGAAGAGGTTTAAGACCTAGATGGGCAAATCAAGGTTTAGAATTTTTAATTACAGTATGTGAACCACATAATACCAAACATTTAACTGATAAAGAATTTGAGGAATTAAAAACCTGTATGGATCGTTGTATTTCACATGTTGTTGGAAGTGCAAATACTGTTACAAGCGTTGAAACAGAAAGTGAGGTTTCATTTTTATTCTATGTTTGAACCTTTAGTTATTGTTTAATCAGATATTGATTAGCTGATTTCATTTCAGATTTAAAAAGATTATCTCATTCAAGGGCATCTTCACCTTCCCATAGAAATAGAGCTGCAAGTTTAAGTCTTTCTCAAAAGTCTAAAGATAATATTAAATTTCCAGATATTCCAGTCAGTTCTAAAACAGTTTTTTCAACAAGTGTAGTTGATGGAAGTGTAGGTAGTAGTATAAGTAGTTCCGATCGTACTCTACCTAGGCAGGAAAGAATCAACCGCGCTATAAGAAAAGTAGAATGTGATATTGACGATAGATTAAAAAGCCGCGAACTTATAGGACAAGTTACAGACAGAAAAGCTGTTGATAGAGTTCGTATTAAAGCGAGAAGAGTTACGTTTACTTGGCAAAGAGGTATTAAAATAGGTAATATTATGAATTCATGTTAATTTTTATTTTGATCTTTATTTTAATATTTATTTTATTTAGATTAAAATCATTACTTATAGGACAAGGGAGATTTGGTAAAGTATATACCATAGTCAATAATCAAACTGGTGAATTATTAGCTATGAAGGAAGTTCAATTACAACCTGGAGATCATAGAGCAATTAGGCGCGTTGCCGAAGAGTTACAAATATTTGAAGGAATTCAGCACAAACATTTAGTACGATATTATGGATTAGAAATTCATCGTGTAAGTTAATGTGTTATAGTGAAATATTCATATTTTTAGAAATACATATTGATAACATTGATCTTAGGATAACATTGATTGTAGGAAGAAATGTTAATTTTTATGGAATTTTGTGCCGAGGGAACGTTAGAAAGTCTAGTAGCGGGTAGTGGAAATGGTCTACCAGAGTCATTGGTTAGAAAATATACACATCAACTTCTTTCAGCTGTGGCAGTACTTCATTCGCATGGAGTAGTACATCGCGATATTAAATGTACGTTTTATATTTTAATATAATAATAATATTAATATATAATATATATATAAATAATAATATTATTTTGTACGTGTATAATGTATTGACATAAATAATGAAATGTTTATGTTTTACATATAGCTGCAAATATTTTTTTAACGGATGAAGGTAACTGTTTAAAACTTGGTGATTTTGGAAGTGCTGTGCAAATTAAAGCACATACTACCATGCCAGGTGAATTACAAGGTTTTGTTGGCACTCAAGGTTAGTTTCAATTTATTTATAATCATCATAACATCGATATGAATTGCATTGAATAAAAGTTTGTAGTTCTTATTTTAATATTTTAATATTTTATATTTATGATATTGTATCTTTAAAAATAATTTAACAATTTGCACATAGCTTACATGGCGCCAGAAGTATTTATGAAATCAGAGAGCAGTGGTCATGGTAGAGCTGCTGATATTTGGTCAGTTGGTTGCTGCGTTATAGAAATGGCAAGTGGACGAAGACCTTGGTCAGATTATGATTCTAATTATCAAATTATGTTTAAGGTATGTGACAGTAACTATGCTTTTTCAGGGCATTCTGTTTTATGTATTAATTCTTTTAGGTGGGAATGGGCGAAGCTCCAGCATTACCAAAAAATCTTTCCATTGAAGGTATTGACTTCATAGAAAAATGTTTACAGCATGATCCAAAAAAAAGATTAACGGCAAGTGCTTTACTTACACTTCCGTTTACACAAACATATGAAGATGTTAACGCCGACTTGTCTGTACCGAGACAATAAGCATAGTAAGAATGTAGAATCTTTCAATCTGAAAGCATAAAGTATCTTATAATATTGTTATTGCCTGCATCAGGTTAAATGTACTAACGATTTACATACTTTTATCGTACTAGTCTTCTTGATTATATTGTTCTATATTTTTATCATTTGAAAAAGTACAAAAGTTGAGCATCTAAATATTAGGTAATAATCTGATTCTGTAATATTAAGATAAAGATGTTTTAGAAACAAAGATATTTTTTAACATAAAACTTATATTTTTAATATTATATTAATAAAATATAGTGCACTTGTTGACGTAAGTAAATTTTTAACATTCCTACCTTTGAGGAGGGTATATTTGCAATATAGAAGATAAATTGTTCGCTTCTTTTTTAGTTGAGCATTGTACTGTGATTGAACTAAACACTGTATTGTTGAAAGAAGCAAATAAAAGTAGAAGATGGTGTCATAATAGTGTTTATTCTTGCACAAGAAAACGTACACATGATACAACATACTTGCCGCAAATTAATTAATTACAGAGGTATGCTGTGTATACTTTCCATATAAACAGAAAGTGAAGTGTGCTTACAAGTTTAACTTACTAGATATATTGCATACGAAGACGACTGTTTCACGGAGAACTCTTTTATTTCGCAATTACTATCTATCATTATAAATTTTATTCGTCACTTTATTACTTTTTATAAGACGTATTTATAAAAAGTAACATCAACGACAGCAGTCTTTGCAAGCAATATTTTTATTTGAAATAATGTCTGACTGAAGTTTTATATATACGTTATTTTATTTCAGTTGACTTTATTTCATAAGTAATTCTATAAGTTTAGGATATGTTCTATTCAGATAGAGTCATCGCTATGATGGCTTTCGCCTGATATGCGCGATATTCTTGGCCGCGAAGATACGATCGCAATAATTTTGCGATCCGCATTAGTACTTTCAAGGATAATATCTCGTTCCATCTTAAATTTAATAAATATTTGCAGCTTAAGATTAAACAATACAGAACACTTTCATATATCGTACACGTATGCGCGAAAACAGATATAGATTTTTTTTTTTTTTTTTTACATTAAAACGTGTGCCTTGATATGTGCGTATATGTACGTGTATAGTCATACATAATATTTATATATAATTTTATTTAGTAACAGTATAGTAAGGAACCACCACAATTCCTCGTGTTATTCAAAGATTCACTCTACGTTTAAGTCAAAGCAAAAAATTGCTTAGACCATTAATATAAAACTCCCGATTCAATCTAATACGCAACAAATTCATCACTTAACGACAATATACATAGATAAAACTCTATTTTTAATAGAACATTTACGCATTAGCGTGAGAGAACTGCCAAATCTCAATTACAACCCTAAAACACGCGAGTTTTGCACATTGGAAGTATGTAGTTTATAACAAAGCTGACGAATAGCTTCGTAAAATATGAATAATATTAACAGATGTGCCGTAATATGTAACACGTGTTACGCTATGCATATGTATAGGCGTGTATGTATATGTATATATATTATACGTATATATTATATGTATATAGTATATATATACATACATACATACATATATACATATATATAACATTTTTCTTTGATTCTAAATTATGGTAAGTGATCGTAATTTGATACAATAGGACGAGAATAATGATGTGACAGTAGCGCCGATTGTTAATATTTCTATACTTTGAAATGAAAATTAAATTTTTCACTACTGACAGAGCTTGGTACATAAGAAAAATAGCGTTAGTTACAGTAATAGTTAATTAGACGTAGAACATTAATGTGATAGAGAGATAGAGCTATCGTCAACGTTTGCCTGTTTATCGAAGAAGGACAAACCATCGACCTACCTAAGAATTGGACAAGAGTTTACTGTGCGGGCGCCAACACACGAACGATTGGCGTTTAGAATGTGTTGCGACAGACAAGGTCCGTGCGCTAGAAATCTTTTCTCTACCTTATCGAGTTATTTAGTTCCTCAACTTTTATTCGTGTATTCTGTCTCTTCATTGTCTTTATTATAAGGATATTAAAAACAAGTTCAGTTCACAAACGAAAATAATGTAATTTTAAACTTTTCACGATTAGTACTTAGTATTTCATATTCGACAGCAATTTTATAATTTTTATCTCATATAAATAAATTTTCATTCAATAACAATATGAAATTTCATAATTTGCACTTAAAAAGCATTTTTCACGAATTTTAGAAATTCTTTAAATTTTTAAAATTTCTTAAATGCTTTCGCTTTAACAATTTAACAGTATTTAAATTTAATCTAAAAAAAGTTTGTAATTGTTCGATTGACACGTATTATTATTATGTTTTTCCTGTTTCATGAGAAACATCCTTCTGCCACAATAGTTCCTCTGGCTAGTTTGTTTCAATATTATAGAATTGGATTTAACGCTGCTGAGACAGAATACTTCGGATGTCTTTTACATGCATACAAATTCAATAAAATGTACACTTCGTAATCAAACAGCTAACAATAAAATCTACGCTCGTGTAGCTAACAATGAAAGTAAACGTCATTGCTTTCAAACATATCGATATATCTCATTTAATCATCGAATTGCTAGTTAAATTATTTGAATTTCGTAACATACCTGTCGAACCTCTTCATGCTACTAACGTGTACTAACGTTCTTTTGCTAAACATTGCTAAATATGTACCACTAACTAATAGTTCGATTAGTACATTTAAGATTACATTTCACTATAGAACACTTAAAGTCAGGCGATTAAACCCGTAAAGCACCGACAGTTCAACAATATAGGCTACTAACTAATAATTAGACTATCCTCCCGTTAATCGTTAATGCACGATTAAAAATCAAGCGATACGGAATAAACGAAGGTGTTCGCTCCCGGAGGAAAGGAACTTCCAGCGCTCGGACATAAATGTTCGAGGATTTTCGTAACGGGACTAGAGTTTTACAATGACCGATCGATCTATATTGCCTACTACACGCAGCGACTACCGTTTAAACGTTTTCGTCTCAGTTTGTTCGGATTTGGTCGTCAATTATTAGATAAATCATTTTGTACGCGCGTTCTTAACAACAGATGAGATTATAGTGTCCAGTGATTCGACGAAGAATTTTTTAAGTTTATCAACGATTAAATGATCACGTCATGCAGATTCTTTTAGATATGTACGTATGTCAGTAATTGTAATAACAAGTAAGATGAATGTGATATTTCTATATATTGCTCGTAATAGAAGGCTTCTTTCATTTCCTAATTTATAGTACTTGCGTAAAATAAATTGTGCCATTTGATGGAAAGTTTGAGAGGAATGCCAATAGAACAGTGTTAATGGAAGGAAACAATTATCACATACATAACTTAAAATCGAGATGATAGGCTGTTTTTTTTTAGTTAAAATAGAAATATGATGGACAATTTACATTAATATTACGGACAATGAAACGGAGCTTTTTTTAAATGGCACAATCTATTCGGGACAGATAATTTCCTTCACAATTGTTCATGATTCATATCACGAACATGTACAGGTATTCGCGAAAACAAAGAACGAAGCGCGAAATATCGATATTAAGAAAATTCGTCTGCTATTTTTATCGAGAATAAAAAATCCACGATGACATGTAAAATTGTTAGTTGAGATGCGGGTTCATTGAGAACGAGATTGTTGAATATGGACCTAGTGGATGGACGATGATAGTTTTCGACAAAAGATTCATTTTATCTTCGCGTCGGTATTTTTCTATTCATTAATTTAGAGAGGATGTCGAATCAGCGATATCTAGTAAATCGTGTTAATTCGAATTACAATGAATAGCCTAGGTCTAGTCTAGGAATAGAACTAGGTCTAGCGTGAACATCTCACTTACTACGCCATACTATGATAAATACTTTCACAGACAAGCTCGAGTACACCTCGCTTCGATATGATTTTCCACTCGGAACCTCGGGGAAATAATTATTATAATTCTATCTACTATTTTAATACTTTCCATTTTTGTGCGATTCTATCGCTTTTGTCGCCTGTTTATCTCTGATTCGATCTGTTCAGCATGTTCGCCATGTCCCGCAAGCTTTGCTCGAGCGTTTGTGCGAAACGTGTGGCGTTCGTTCTGCCGTCGCTGTGAAAAGCAGATACAGAAAATATGAAGCCGTTGTTTCTCATGTTGTAAGCACAACCATAACCATCTGGCACTACCGGACCGTATCCAATGATCGCTTCGTTTTTCGAAGTTACCTGAAAAAAATTCGGTCTTCTCGTTACGCTAGGGATCGATCGTTAATTAGCAAACTGCTAGTAAGAAGATGGAATCTAAATAGTTTACTTGCAAGAGCTTGAAGAGTTTAACAAAATATACAAGAGTATAAATTGAAAGTATAAGTGAAACAAGAGTTTGTAACTAGTAATTTATCAATTCACTAAAATTATCAAGCTGTCGAGTAACTGTGCTCGGAGACTGTGATAAATGATTATATAAATTTGTTTTGAACATAAAGACTAAGAATTAATAATCGATTTCATCTTGTAATTCGACAAAGGTGTCACGAATTTGCGTAGTCATCATTTATAATGACCTCGCGAGGACAACTTTAAGGCGTTGGAAAATGAGAAGCTGGCATATATATGGAAAGTCTCAACTATTGATTAATTATCATTGATCGTCATTACTGACCTGTGACGTTGAAAGAGCGAAATGATTGACGATCCTGTAAGCCTGATCAGTGAAAATATCCGGGATCGGTTCACCGGCTTCCTGTGCGGCGTAGCGAAGCCCCATTAAATGGTTGTCAATTCCATAACCATTTATGTTGTCATTCATTTCCTTAGTCTGCCTTTGCACCGCCAAGTCGAACAGCTCCTTGATCCTTTCTTGCTGAAAAAATCAATGCGAACGGGCCGTTTCAATAATGGACAAAAACAGCTATTCATTGTGTAACTAAGCGTTCCACACGCTTAATTAAGTCTCTTCTCTTTTTTAATTGGAATTTTTAATCTTTCGCTCGTAACGTAATTTGTTTCGCTCTTTCATTTTAAATTCTGTTTCTTTTCTTTTTTCAACACAGTTCGTTACATTGTTGAAAGATTAAATCGTAAATATTTTACGAAAGGATTACTTTTTGAATTATTGAAATAGTAATAGTGCATTGGGAGAAACTTAATACGTAACGATTAACGTTTAAAAATTACTCTAGTGCATAACGTTGTTTCATGCTGATAATGTGAATGCATGTGCATAGATATTGACATTTTTGTATACGTAATATCTCGTTAAAGTTTGATTTATTTAACGTTAGATCATCTAGTGTTCCTCCCGTAAAGATCATCTTTACGAGAAATCTAACTTTATCGAAAGTGAGGCTGCATAAGAGGAAAACACCGGCTGTGTCTACGTATATATTTTTAAACGATCAACTATATCATTTTCTGTTGTTAGTGTAAACTACGAGACATTCTGTATACACTGTAACGGGCGTAACCACGGAAACGGTACGATGTACCGATTAGGGTAGAAAACTACACGCACGAAGGGAGTCAATTTCATTATCGTGCATTTTCGATGAACGCCGAGGTAATTGCGGGATACAGGACGGCTGAAATAACATCGCGATAAATGAGAAACAACAGCCAGCTCGCCATGCCACTTTCCAGACGAGGGTGAACCATGGAAAGAAAGCAAACGGGGAAACCCCCATGAAATTCGCCCGAGGCCACTCGAGAGACCATGCAAACACTCCAACAGAAGAAAGACCGAACACGGTCTGGTTTAATTGATTGCCTTTTTTTCTATCCGAGAGTCCTTCTTTCTCGTTATTTTTTCCGCTCGTCTCGCTTTCTGTCGATTTTTTCTTTCTTTCTTTTTGAATTAAAGACTTTGCTATCTATCACTAAAGAATTTGTCCAGAGTTTAGGAAAAATGAAAAAAATGTAAAACGTTTGTGCAGTTCGTGAAAACCTAAATTACATCAATAATTACAAGATTAATTTTATGCAGGCTATTGTCGATGCTCATTAAGAATCTACCAATATAAAATTGTACATCTATTTTTTATCACAATACTTCAAAATTCAAGTTTGCATGATGACTTTTGTGACTGATTGTAATACAGATAACACAATACAATCTTTTCCTTTCCAGATGAAATTTCCAAAGTTCTGGACGTGCACGAGTAAAAGTAATCGGGGATGATCGTTATGTTTCGAAACTATTTTTCATCGATGAGAAGAATACTGCGTCGCTACAGAAAACGACAAACTCTACAAAATACAGCCAAGTTTCAGTTACACTGTAAATGGTGAACTGAACTCTTTTGGTGCCTTCGTCTTGAGTGCTGTTCTGCTGATTCGCGGTTTGACTTTCAGGATCCCCTTGGCACATGGCCTTCGCCCAGTTAAGAACTTCCGGACTGGCTGCTCTGATGCAATCCACCCTTCCTAGTGCGAATCTTCGGATGCCTGCGCTCTCGTAAGTTGCTACTAAATTCCCATGCAGCCTGTATCAAACGAAACGCATTTGTTATTAGCAGACTACGGATCTTCATGCATCTTTTAATTTTTGGGAGCATAATTGAAAAAAATAGAATCTCGATAGAAATTTCCATTATCTTATATCTATATCTCAGCTGTGTATTATAACAAATATTGTACTTTAGTTATCGTTGTATTTTATATATTTTTTTTTTATTAACATTCAATTATTCACAAATGCACAACAATCTGCAGTCTAATCATTACCAAAATATTAGTCATTTTTATTATTATTATCATTATTATTAGCAAGACATTAATTTTGACATCATCTTCAACTTTCTAAATGGCAGTTCGATTCCTTTCCGTGATAAGTATTTTTATAACGTAACTTTCTTTTACGTCCATCTTTTTATTCGTACTAGCAGATTCTATTTACGCGAAATGTCAACCGTAACAAAATTGAGAGACGAGTTTATTATCTTTTTTGTAAATCGATGAGCATGCAGGATGTTAATAAAACGACCTAAGGCTTTAAAGGCTAGCGTCTACGGAGTGAAATAGAAAATAGCGGACATAGATTCCAGAATCAATACTTTGTCTAATCTAATTTTATATCTTATTTGTCTGTACGTAACAAACAACAAACAACGTGGAGAATGAAAACTTACCTAAAGTGTGTAAATTGTAATGCTAATTGTATGTAAACGTCCGGGCTAATTTTGTGGGATTTTATGAAGTCCTTCGAGTATTCTTGGAACCACAATATGCAGAGGTCTAGATCCTCCACTAGCCTGTATCATTAACACAAACGGACGAAAGTGTTTAATCAAGTTACTTTCTACGAGAAAATAAAATTAAACATCAAGCATGATATAACTGCGTCGTATTTGATTCTGAGAAAATTTTGTGTAAAAGGTGACGAAAAGCTAAGTTTAAAAAATAAAAATCTTCTAATAATCCAAGAGAATGCTTTTCTCCTGAGCCTTTGATCGTCACTTACGCGTCAAAAGATATCATTGCGTCTCTGATGTCGCTGAGACTTTGTTCAGACAAATGCCACTCGAGTTTCTCTGGCGCAGGTAAATGCGATGGCACCGTATTTTCCTCGGGCGGTGACATGGCATCGACTTTTTCTGTCAGTTCTTCGAAGGTGATGAAAATTGCTGGACCTTCGCCGGCTGAATGTTCATAGTTCATGCCCCACATTCCATCCTTTTTTTGTAATAGGTATATAAATAATATGAGAAGACGGAATGGGTAAATAGTCACTTTTAAAGTAAAACGTCACATGATATTGGAAGACAGAAATTCACTTTTTCTAAACATACGACCTTGTCCTGGAATACAGTTAATCCAATTCCTTTCTTTTTTTTTTTGACAATGCCATAGTCATTAAAAAAGTCGTGACTGAAAAAAATTCGTACGTCAATTTCCAATTGGATTAAACGATTGATTCGTTTCGAAACTTTTGATCGACATTTGCCACGATTGAAATTTATCACGTTTGATCGACAATTCGACGTTGCTCGAGCGACGTTCGCTCAGGTATTTTTTACTTCTGATTGACACTTCGATGTCGATCAGAACGATGCTTATTACCACGATATAAAAAAGCAAGAGTGAAACAAGGAGGTAAAAATTACCATGAAAACCGTGTTATCGACCATAATAGAAGTAACGACTATATTACCATGGAAATAACTATTCTATGTATGTTTTCAAAGTTTCCTGTGCGGAATGACAAGCCGATCTAGCGACTCCGATAAAAAAAAAAAAAAGAAGTAGCGTTCGAACGAGAATAACTCGAGCAGGGTAGAAATAACGTTGCCGCCGAGAAAAAGTTGCTCAATGTGAAACTACAATTTCTGTCTTAATCATTGGGGGATATAGATATTGTAGATAGGTATATACCTTGCCGAGAATAGCGTGGAAAGTTTTATCGAACCAACGGTTCGCACCCAAATGTCTGGAACCTCCGCCATGGAGAACATGATGAAGCACGTTCGCGTAATCTCGGTCGCCGATCCATCGATCTTCCTTCTTCAGCGGATTATTGAACGTAGCCGGCAGCACATCGTCGTCTATGCACACCACGCAAAGGCATCTCTCCAGTAACTCCAGATTGTGCCGATTTTGCTCGTCTGTTAAAATTCTTCCGTTATTCCTTTGTCCTTTCCTTCTGCTTCGTCGTTTATTTCTTTCTATCGTCGTCTCTCTATCTCTTTCTTATTTGATCGTTTTTGATACTTTGTCTAGTGTATTTAACAGGGAAAAATAGTGCTGAACTGATTTGTAAGATTATAAAATTAATATTCTGACGCGTATAGATTTGACGACGTGACTTTCTACACGTTTGTATAACATTTCATCTTATTCCAATTTCTTAATTGTCTATCTATAGTTGTAACATTTCCATGGGTTAATTCATAAATTCTACAAGTATAAATTTTCAGTTTCAGAAGATTTCGAAAAAGTCGTTGGTTGGAAAATTTTGGCGGTTGGATGAAAGCGTTCGACGCGCGAGGGGTTAAAGGTGCTCTCCTCGACGAGGAAACGAACCCAACCACGGATCGTCGTTAGCTTGTTACACGTTCATTGGATTTGTAGACGTAGGTTGTAGGTTGTCGTTGAGTAAGGTCGGGTTAGGGTGCTAATAGGAATATTGCGAATATTGGTGAGAGCAGAACAGCCGGTTAATTATGGCGTGGGAGGGTACGCGGTGGCAAGGGTTGCTAGAGGACTTGCAACAAGATTACTTGTAACTGTTTGGCAATGGTGTGATATTTTCACTGACATGGAATGTATAAATCAATCATCGGTCGACATGTTCAATATCATTTTTTTTCTTTAGTAAACAAGAATTAAAAAAACGCAGAGATCAGAGAATAGTGATACTGACAAGCTAGAAAATTACAATCATACGCACGTTTGAGTAATTCTTCTCTCGCCTTTGCCCATGCTGGTCTCTTCATCGTCGTTAGGATACCAACCGGCGGAGTTCTAGGATCAGCTTTAGTTCCCATGATTTTTAAAATTTGTTGGACCAGTTCATCCTCGGTTATGCGACCTCGATCCGGAGCCCTAACGGGCACGCTATAAAACTGAATAAATTTACCACGACGATTAGTTCTGTAAGTTATACTGTAATTATTCATACTGAAGATTTGAAAAATTAGCTTTGAGAAGTGACTGCCGTAAATTTCAAAAAAAATTGTTGGTGTTTAGTTTGTACATTGTGTGTGCACAATTTATAAGTTCGTTTGGTCATCTAAGTTTTTAAATGATGATACTTGCAAGCATATTAGTTTTTTCTTCTTTACGACTTTTAGCTTCTAACGATGAAACCATTTAGTAAGCAATTTCGAATTTTGAGATACAATTTTAAATCAGCGGGAAGAACATTGATCGCGAAACCCTAATACCGCGTTTGCGTTAAATTCAAAAGAAAAGAAGCGAAACGAAATATTCGTGCACTTACTTAACCTTGCACAATTTAAAATAAGTAAAGTGTAGATGCGAATCGAATTGCACGTGTACGAACGGAACAGCTGTTGTGAGGTGGTACTTCTGCAAAATAAATTTGAAACGAAATGAGACAGACAAATGTAAAAAGAAAAATACAAAGCATCCAAAATGATCGAATTCTTAACAAATATTTATTTGTTTCATTTTTACTTCATACTTGGTAGAATCATGTTGCAAATTCTGCATGAATTTTATTATTAAAAATCAATGGAGAAGTATAATAAAATAATATTAATTTAATAATAAAAAAAAAAAACAGAAAATAGAATTTACTTACTTTCTATTAAAATAGTCCACTATAATTTTATGCAAAATGTTTCATACTTGAATATTACAGATATATGTACCTGATTGTGATGAGCAACTATGATATGATTCCCCGATACAGTTCTGTCAAGAATAACTTGTTCGTCTCCGTTCACCCCTGGCCGTCGATATATTCGATACATTTGATAATGCTGGGCCATACACAGAGGTTGCATAGTCTTTCCATCTTTCGACTTCACCTGTTCAATCTCCAAACCGGATCTGCAACAAGAAAACACTTGATTAGGTAATTTTAGATAATCAATTTTACATCGAATCTCTGATCTTGTGAGTTTCAATCTGATCAGTGAAACAAAACCTCAATCACTTAGTATAATAGAACTTCAGAATGCCAGTTTGAACACTTTTGTGTATGATACATTATTCAGTTTCTCTTCTTCGATCTACTATTAACGAATTTCCATTATTACAATGAATTCACTATTTTTCATCATTTTTATGATTTTACAATTTTCCATTATAAAAGTATCAAATGGATGTTCGTTATTTGTTAAATAAATATATTTGTCACATTCGTTACAGTTGCAAATAATTAACTTTGTTTCAAGTTAAACGTGTAAATCTTTTTTCTACTACTGAAATTTCTTTGACGAACTGTCAAACCGACGAAGAACGACAATTCAACTCAAATACGATTCGTCTCGACGAATTTGCGTTAATTCCCGAAAATAAAGTAGGAAGCATTGGCAGTCGGGGGCGTTTCCGTCCCGACCGGATACAGGATACCGAAGGGCCTTTCAGCCTTTCTATGCAGAAGCATCCTTTGCCGTCTCTCGCTCGCGACGAGCGTCTCTTTATGGATCGTACGCGTTCTATGGATCCTACAAGCCGGATTTCCTTGCAGACGTGCTCCCTTCGCCTAAATTGATTTTCGTGCGGCTTCTTTTTGTCCTCCGGGTCGAATCACCTCGTCTCGAATGACGGAGCTCTTCGTTCGAGTGCGAAGCGAACTTCGTTCCTTCCACGTGCGTTCGCTTTCTTCCACCTTCACTTCACGGGGTTGGCTCCTAAGCCTCGCGTCGACGATTAGCTTAGTCAGCTTCTCCCGACGAGGGTGGTTACAATCCTGTTCCGAACGTTTCAAGAAAGATTTCCAGGCTCCTCTCTTCCAATCGTCTCCTTGCTTTTTTTTCTCCTTCGTTCTACTTTCGCAGAGTGTTGCAGACTTTAGAGAAATGAAAGATGAGAGAGAATGTGTTTTCTTCTTCTTGTAGTTTTATTCGAGGATCAACATTTTTGCATTTTTAGTTTTGGCGTGGTCGAGATTGATGAATCGATTTAAGCCAAATTTTGTTCATTTCTTAAAAGCTTGAAATCATTCTAACTGATATGATTTTGTATTTCTCTTTGAAATTGAGTATTTATCTTGAGAAGTCGTTTTAAATGCAACGCTAATCTATCTGTTAGATTTGTATTTAGAATTTTATGAATTTTGTTATGAAATGTTATTAAGACAATTTGTAAAATATTATTGAGATTCTGAAACCAGAATATATACATATAAAGTGTTATTAAAACTTATATGTTCTTATCTATGTCTTAGTAATACTTCTTGATAGTCAAGTTGTAAAGTAATTTTACCTATCTAATACTTCTTGATAGTTAAGCAGCTCTGTTAAAAATCTGGCGAGGAACACGGCAGCTTCCTTTTGATTGCTAAACGCTTTGGGTCTTGCTGCGAGGCCAGGATTGCTATTAATTGGTAAAGCCAGAGGCACAGACAGGTACATGTCATTTAACCACCAATCGGTCGCCTGTTGACAAATAAAACGACATTTGTCCGTTAGTTTAAATTCAATTTCATATTCAAGGATAATTAACTGAAATCCCTGTAATCTGTTTATGACGTTAATTGAATCAATTAATTTCGCCGAACCTTTCTCGGAACTTTTTGAAAATTAGTAATAACGATGTAACAGTCTCTCGGTAATTAATCACGTGGCAAACAAGGCGAAAACGAAAGTGTCCTGCTCGAACGAGAATCCATTGTTTAATCCGGATTTAATGACGCGTCGCGGTAATCCTCGTTGAACTTTTAAAAAAAGCGTCGCGACTGACGACCGCGTACAGGTGATTATTCCCAAGTGATTTGTTAGACATTAAGTATTATTTATAAATACATATATATATATATATGTTTTTAAACAATATCATAAAAATTTTAGTACTCTTAAACCTTAGTACTCTTTTCTATGTATCGTGATTTTTCATCCCGTTTCAATTAAAAAATGTTCCATTCAGAAATTAATTTTCAGAAAAAAAGATATTTTATTTTAACTGCAATTAATCCCTCGTATTGTAAATATAATAATTTATTGGATGTAATAATACCATGTAATACTATTGTACTATCGAGCATGATGTTAGATTTCTATTATTATTTCATTTATATAAAAAAATTGTTGCACTGGGAATTTTTTCTTATAAAGTTTGATCATTAAGTAAGAATAAAAGAATTGTGATGCAAGCTGATAATTTCCAGATAATTGCAATGATTCAACGAAACACGCGAAATATAATTTCTGGGTTACGCGGCGACAAAGCTCGAAACGAATTAAGTTTTCTTTGAAGAAATGTCTATAGATAAAACGAGCGCATGGCTATACATGGAAGCCTGTGTTTGGTGTCATTACAGTTGAACGAACAGAAAGCAATGAATTTGAAATGAGCGCGGATGGAAAGCGGCGCTAAAAAAAATTCTGGCCCCCGACGTTGCTCGAGGTATACATCGTTCTATAATAAAAAAACTTAGTCTTTGTACAAATGTCTATTTTTATCGATGTTGGCTGCGCGGAATACCATAAGCGTTCTTCGACGACGACGAGGACTGTTATTTTTACGTCTTTCTAAAAATTTCGTGCAAAGACGAGTGAAGAAAAAAAAAGATAACGATTGAACATTGAGTGACAAATAGTACAGTTTTACTATTTGTCGGATTGATCCGGCAGATGTAGATTTGATCGGATTTCCACACACATTTCTGTTCAAATGAATGACATTCGTGCAAAGCGGAGCACCACTGTAATCATACTCCATTAATTCAGACATTGGAGATTTGCGTATGCATAACTTAATATGGATACTATATTACGTGCATAATACACTGTGCGTGAATTCGAACTGTGACACGAGGAATAAATTACTAACACTCCGAGAAGTGGAAATTAACTCGGAGTTGAAATGCAGTTAATATCTTCGTTGGATCGTTACGATCTTGTGGAATTGAATTGCGAATAGATCGACATCTGGTACATTTATCAGAAAAATTGTGGATATGTTTGTTAACCCATTAAGTATATTTTTATAAAGTTACGTATCTAGTACTATGATGTCTAGGACGCGTCAGCTGATTACTTAATCGCTCTAGCGTTCGTTCACTTTCAATGCGTCCTACCTTTTCTCGCAATCGTGAAACATTCTAGTCCCTATAACTGTTCCTCTCGTGTTCGATCGCTCGTTAGCAGATCTCCATTCGAACAACCGACCATTGGGAATAGGGAAAGGTTTGAAATACAACAAAGAAAACAGCATTTAGTACAATGAGAGGGAAAAGAAGATTTATAAGATTATAACTCTTTGCCCTCGAAAACATTTTTTTTTATCATCAATTTATTTACGAAATAGTGAGTGAAGTGTCACTTCAAATAAAATAAGCGTTAGGAAGAATCATCCTGTTTAAATTTAGCGTGATATTTTACATTGATTTTAATGTATTTTTCTTTAATATGTGACTTCGTCATTATTTAAAATACTAACGATACATAATTTCAGTCTATTGAAAAATTTCCTCCACCATTTTATAAATTTTCGCAAGAAGCAATAAGAGGTTTAGTTTATGCGAATTATCCTGAATTATTCGAAGAATTCCTCTGTTCTCAAGAATTTCTTCTTTTGAAATTTTGTTATTCCTCTTATCTTACAACACTATGTCTACGTTTGTTATAATTATCAGCAATTACAAAAAATTTTATAATTTTAGCTGTTGGCTAAATTTAAGTATCGAAAGGGTTAATCACATTCATTATATTCATTATTCGATTCGTTCAAATCTCGAAAAATATACATACAGTTATAAATCAAGGAACTACAAATTGGTCAGTCTGACCAATTAATTTTTCCAAATAACCAATCTCTCAAAAATTTATTTTTCGTAGAACAGCTTTCAAATAATAACAATTCGAACCTCGAAAAATGCATTCCAGTAAATCTATTAATATTAAAAAAAGAGAGAGAAAAAATTATCAATTTCTCATTCTGACCATTCTGATATCTCTAATCTTAACATTTTCAACCAAAATAACGTGCCGAATCTTTATCTTTGCAGGTTTCCACACACCTATTAGACGAAGACCATCATCTAATAATTTGATACATACAATCGGCAAAAGAGGTTCGCGGACGTCGATGAATCGTTCGCGGCGCATGTGGATACGCTGAGATCAAATGGCGAACAATCGCGTCGAGAAAGTATCGTCGAACCTTGTGGATGGTTGCGTCACGTGCACCTGCATCGCTTCGCAACGCGGGGATGCACGCGTAGGTACCACGACACACGTACACACGCGCAGATCGAGGCGGATTCGAGGCGGACGATTACGATCTTTCGAACATAGCTCACGAACTGCGAGGCGCAGTTCTTTTTGTGCTACCTCTCGAAGGTCCTTCGTCGACTCTACACTCGCGTTTGTACGTTGATCCCGGCAACTTTTTGCGTTTAATACGACGATCGTCTTGATGACTTTCGGAAGATCTCTCCTTTTTGTTTGTTGCTCAAGAAGAGTTTTAGAGGTCGAGCTGGAGACTATTTTCTACTGGCACGGAGATTTTGCGGAAGAGACGAAATCGCTAGTTGAATCAGGTAATGAGTCGTAAATTAGCAAAGGGCCATTGTTTAAAAGAAAATCTTAAGAAGAACAACCAAACTCGTCGATACGACGGATTTTAGATTTTTTTAAGAAACGTGAGTATTTTTGTTAAAATTTGCATTTAGACAGAAACATAATTGCAAAGAAGACAATATTTCAATTATTGTCATTTAGATTATAACAATTTACTATAAACTATTATGATTTATTTTGATATTGTACATAAAAGACTGGTTGTTTTAGTGTTAAAAGAGAACTGAGACTGTGGCAGGATTGACAGTTAAATGGAATATTTAATTATATTTGGTTCACTTTAAGCTTTGAATTTATCATAACGAATTGTTTGACGGAATATCTATCATTTAATAAATCGTGGAATAAGCAATATAAATTTAAAATCTAACATCTCTTCGAATTTTCTGTGTAATTGTAATAAATTGTAAAAGGATATAATCATTTCGTAGGAGGCGTTCGAAACGTTTTTTCACTGTCTCGTGTTTCTGCAAGATGCGTGCAAACATGTCGGCCGGAAAACACGTGTTGAGACACATCTTTGGGTAACGTGTTACGCCAGCAGAAGCACGTGCAATGCTTTAGCAAAATGTAGACGTATAATCAAACCGTTCTCAAGAGAATGTACGCAAGTATTATATAGGTACGAGTGATAGATGTGCGCTTGATGATACACTTGATAACACTATATATATATTGTACATAGTTCTCTCAGCTTCTACAAATGTACAAACTTGTTAATAATGTTTACTTTTACTTAATACCACGCCAATTTTTCTAACAATTTTTTGCAATCTACATCATCTGCCCATCACGGTACGTGATTTTCGTGCGAAAATAAATTACCTACGACTATAAATATGTGCGCTCTCAATCTCAATTGAGATTGTTAAGAGCCTATAATCCTTAATTATATATTGACACAATAAGTATGATTAGCGATGATTTATTAGATTTATATCTTCTACAGTACCGTATAAACGTCGGTCATAAAACGTACACACGCGAGGAGATCCATAAAAGAGCGTTAAAGTCTCCTCGCTGAAACTCATCAATCTTAACTTCAATCGCAAAAAAGCAACGTATATCATAAAAATAACATGTAAATTCCTTTATTTGTTATTTAACCGTTATTTTACCAATCTATGACAATCAATTGAACAGTGAGTACCAACTAACTTTCATGTGTTTCACAGATGTGGTTTGGTTACCGTTTTCCAAATGAAACAGGGATGAAAGGTCTGACGTTTCCCTTTCCATTTACCGTTTGTCGGTTTAATTAACAACGGTCGGATCGTGACGACAATGACGAAAAACGAACGTGTAAATCTGTTTCTCGGTTTGACCTATCGGTTCCACGATAACGGTTACGAAACGCCGAGCGATTTCGCGAGGATTTGCGAGCATCTTCAGCGACTTAATGAGGCGTCGTTACGCGTGACCGATACCTTTATAGCTCTCTCGTGTAATATGAATTACCCATTGAACTAGATCTGCGTTACGAGATGTACGATCACGCGACCCGTGATCCTTTCGATCTTGCGACGCTCGGTTTCGTCATCCAAGTCGCACGTAGTTGTACACTCGTTGACGTGCACTGACAGTTCAGACAATGGGCAAAATGACGAGGATCTTTGGGGCAACGTTACTTTCCTTTCGACTTTCTATTTTCTTTTTCTATTTGTGCATCGTCGGTTTATGTCATCCCATTGGTTTACATACACTACGTATTCTATCTTAAACGTGTCGAGCGTCGAATCAATAATTTTTTAAACCATCGTTAAGATTGCTTAAAAGTAAGGGACTTGAAAATTTTCATTTTTTAGGTATTCACTCATTTTTTCACTGCTCATAAAAAAATTTCGGAAGTTTTTGTTATATTGTATGGCGAATTTTTGAGCCAAATTTTCAAAAGGTTTAGGTTAGGTTTAGGTTAGGTTTAGGTTTTTCGAGAAAAATAAAGATACGAAGTTTCATTCAGATTACCCATGAAGGATTTGAAATCCGAGTAAAGTTTAACCAAATATTATTGAATTTTTTATTGTAAATTACTCGCCGTCATTAATCTTGATCAGTTTCGTAATCGATTCTTAATGGCGTGTCCTTCAACGATCGAAACTATTTTTTGTCCGTTCTTTCTTTTGTTCAGACGTGACACGCGGTATTGAGATGTCAAAGGTATCACCTCCTTCGTTTATCATCGAATCAGCTGAAAGTGAAACAACATTGAAACGTCACGGATGAATCTCACGCTCATTTATCTTCGATATTTACAAAGTTGGACGGGAAATGAGAGGCGGAGAAAATTCTTCAATCACCTTTTTTACGATGCTTTTCTAGTTACTCAGATATCCGCTGACAATCTATAATAGGTCTTTTTTTATCGTTTCGTGAGAAGATTCTGTGAATGAGTCGTGTACGTTGCTAATGGATACCATTGTGAATTAATGTTCTGTGGTGGAGCGCAGATAGTTTAACGAGCGTAGATAGATATTTACGAGCATATGGGAAAAATTTTGTTTGTAATGCAAAACTCCAGACGTTTTGCGAACTTTTGTGAAAAAAGAATATTATCAAAATTCTTGCCACGTGTGTACGTATTTACATTAAATATAATAATAATAAAATTATTGTTTTTGATATTTAATTTTTTACTTGATGCACATTTAAGATACAATTAAATACACGAAATTTATTATTCGCAGAAAGTTAAATGAGTTTAATTTTAAATTCTAGACTTTAGACTTCAAATCTTTGATTTCATCATCGTAAAGAAAGAGAAAAAAGATATTAACGTAGATATTTGGAATTATTATACATTTACTTACAGAAATGTCTTTTTACCAGAATCTCTTACACGCGACGTTGAAAGAAACTTTCACTCACAATCATTCATAAGAAGAACACATAATTTCAAATATACAAATCATTTTAATTAGAACAAAATCCATTTTTCTACTTTCGATCAATGGACATGCTATACACAAGTATATATGTATATATCATAAGATCTCATAAGATGTCATTCTTCTTCGTTATATTGCTGTACTATACATGACATAATTACATATTTAAGTGATTATGTAATCGTTCTGTAAGAGCGGTTTCAATTCGTCGACTAAATCCATTGTCGAGCTACTTTCGTTACGAAGATTGCGGACGAGCATAAAAGCTTTTTCGTCCGGAGAACCGTGACATAACGAGACAGATATTTCTGTCTTAAAGGTTCTCGTGGAGTAATATTAAACACTCTCCTTCGAGCCACGAGAATTAGTATCCTTTGAATTATATTGTACATAATACCATGAAAATTGCAAAAGCCTTGGAACAATTCTGTATTATTATATTGTACTATAAATTCGTAATACAGACGTATATATATATATATATGTTTGCTGTATGAGGTAATTAGTTTACCGAATTAGAATTCAATTTAAACTTACCACGAGCTGTGTATTTCATACACAACTGCTTTCGTTTTATTGTTCACAAGTATTTCATAGTTTCTTGGTTAGCATTCATGATAAATAGTTATGGGATAGAACACAGAAACGTGGTAGTTAGGTCATTGCGAAATATTATTAGATGCATGAGATATTGTTGCATGTATATTTATATGGTTAGTTTATTATTATTTATGTCTCAAGTTAAATTAGAATATGGAGTGATAAGGGAAATGGAACCCATCAGGGAATCAATACAGATACTATTAACTATAATTATTTCGCATATTATTATCATCATCTACGTATATATAATGTTTATGTACGTGTAATATTTTTCTTTTTTTAGTGTTGCATCAAACTGTAGAAATTGTTAGCAATCACATTGAATATATCAAATACATACTGAATTAAGTTATAACAAATTATATGTAGACCAAACATTACATTAAACAATTTAAAGAACGTTTAACACTACAAACTTTTATTCGTATATTTTACAAAAATCACTCGAGTTTCTAAAAACAGCACAATACACGACGATAAATTTGCAAAATTTATTACTCTAAAAAATTATAAATTTGTCATTTCCACCACTATTGGTAGTTCTAGTGCCAAACGTGACTTACTCTTCTTCTCCTTTCAATAGGAAACATTCGGAAATTTACACGTTTTCAATGTACACGTCTCGTATGTTTGTATATATGTGTGTATGTTTGTGTTTGTCAAGAGAGTCTGTATCGTAACGAGAGACGCACATTTTGTCTACTAATTTGGAGAATTTCAGTCGGTGTAATACACGGCGTAGGAATCAACCCCGGAGACATCAACCCCGTTCATCGAAGTTCATGGCGGGGGTGTCAAGTTACGGAGATTTCAACAGAAGCTCGAACACGATACGCGCCAGCTTTCCATCGAGCTCAAATGCTCTTTCCATCCTCTTCTGTTCGACCCTCTTCTACCCTCCACTTGCTCTCCCGTCCCTCCCTCTCACCGGTTTCTCTCCTCGTTTTTCAAAATAATATTGATTTTCCTCGTTCCTCGTCGATCAATGCGAGAGATTCGTTGGTATTTTAATTTTTTTTTTTTTTCAATCTATTCCTTTTTGACGTTATTCCATCTATCTATTGTCTCTTTTCACTCAGGTGCGCACGTACATGCAGATACGTATGTAGAATATGTGTTTAACTCAGCTCTCTGTAGCTCTCTGTCAGCGCAAACTCGACGTTATCGACCACTCGCTCGCTGGAACGCAACCACCGACGTTTGTGTATCTCCGTGCCAGTGGTTTCCAAAGTGCACCTTTGCACACCTCTGCACACACCTCAAACAGATTTAACGTAGTGTCATCTTTTTCAGGATCTCGCGACACGTTTTGTCCCGCTGGTCATTGAAATCATAAAAATTGGAAAATACTCCGATGAGAGGTAGAGGAATTTAAAAATGCTCGTGAAATTTTGCGATTTAAAAATTGAATAATTTCGGTGCAAGCAAGAGCCAGAATTGAAATTGCATTTTTCTTTTTTTTTTTTTTTGCTTCGTGAATGCAACGTCGAACGTTGCCAGTTAAGTTTTTTTCAGAATTTTAGATTTTTAATCAGTCGGTTGAATTTTCTCTCCAAAATTTTTGATTTTTTCGCAGAATTTTAGAATTTTAATGTCAGTTAATTTTTTCTGAAATTTTAGATCTTCGAGCACGGAGATCACCTTATTGTTAGAGATATTCGGCTTTTCTTCGTTCAATCAATTTTTCTCGCAATTATTTAGTTTTTATTAAGCGTGATGCCGAGTTTTCTTCGTTTATTAATTTTCCTTAGAATTTTACTCTCTCTCAGGAAGCTAAAATATTTGTTCGTCTTTCTTGTGCAATGCAATTCACTTTTCTTGCCTCTCACAGAGTATAATATTAATTATCGAGCCTGGAAACCATTGTATTACCAGAGATATTTAACTCCTCTTCTCCAATTAATTATTTTTCCAGAATACCGGAGAAATCGAGATAATTCATTTCTTTAGAATTTTAGGTTTTCGCAAAGTATAAACTAAATTATTGAGTTTGGATTCTATTGTATAAATATAATCTATTTAACTTTCCTTCTTCAATTGTTTTTTTCAGAATATCAAACAAATCAAGGTATTCTGCTTTCTTAGGTGTAATTAATTTCTCTAGAATTCTTCCAGATTTTCGCAGAGTATAAAATTATCCAGTTTGGAAACTACCGTGTTACCAAAGGTATTTAAACTGTCCTTCTTCAATTGTTTTTTCAGAATATCAAAGAAATCAAAGTATTCTGCTTCCTTGGGTGTAATTCATTTTTTTGGAATTCCAGATGTTCGCAGGCTATGAAATAAATTATCAAGTTTGGAAGCCACTGTATTACCAGAGGTATTCGATACGCTCGCACGCAGCTTCCACGAGTTGGTACACCGTCCGCGATGATGGGGGTCGAACGGTCCGAGCAAACGCGATCCTCGGATCCATCAATTCTGCGAAACCTTTTGTGCGACACGACTCGACCCGCGTCCGTGTTCACCGTAGCTAATGAAGTATCGCGTTAAACGGGGAACTCGATACCCCGTGGCAGAGAGATTTCTGTCAGAGAAACGAGAGAGCGTGCAGTTTGACAAAAAGGGTGGCCAACGCCAATTTGATAAGCCAGGCTTGAACTGTCGGGTCACTGTCGACTACATTCTACGTAATGTAATGTAATTGTCAATAACTTTCGACTGTCTCACTTTCACATAGATATACAACCAGACAGAATCGCGACGATCGCGTGATACAATTGGACGTAAAGTTATTTTGTATGCAAGAACAGATTAAAGTTGTAGTTTCGTTTCCGAGAAGAAACTGAATTTGAAATTCAGCGCAAGTCAAATAAGTTGTGAAATGTGTTCTGATTTCCGAGGAGTTCCATTTCTCAGAAGACTGACCTTGAACATTTATGAAACACACGCGAACTTGACAAATTTCTAGCTGGACGCGAGTAGACAGATTGATATGTACGTATGATTAATGTGTTATTCGTGTGAAAATAAAGTAGATACGCAGAACTAAATTTTTTTCCGATTAATTGAGAATTATTCTTGATATCATCATCTTACGATGGTTCAACGATAGTAGGTCTAATTATTTAATGGCGATTTAAGCACTTTGTAATAACAGTGTTCGCGACAGGCAATTATCTCGATGTCGCGATTTATCGCAGTAGTACAAACACCGTTTAGCCTCGTGGCCCAATGTTAATTACACGGAATCGAAAGTGAAAGGGTAAAGTTATAGTTTCGCTGTCGCAATTACTTGACTTGATATTACGATACCGAATTAAAACTGTTCCTCGAATGTTACAGGCAGCTCAATGGCAAAGGTCAGGAAAGTAATTCAAACCGAGCTAAATAAGGCTAATCTTATTTCCTATCAAATCGCACCGTGATACTAGAAGATTTATTCAAAGAACAAAGGATAGAACGTTCGAATGTTCGAACACTTTCGCGAGCAAGCTTTCGCGTATACGTTACGGTGGCCCTACGTGGCAATCGGACACGCGGGAACGCGATCGATCGCGGAGACCTCGACGTGGAGACTTCGACAGGCCGCTCGAAGCCGGGGATTCCCGCTGATCCACGATGAAAACAGGATCAGGAACTTTCTCGTTTCGGTGGCAACTCGCATCCGCGGAGATTAACTAAGCGTACGTTCAATCTCGACGATCCCCACGACCTTCGAAAGTCTCGAATTAATTTCCCGCCCTCTCCGTTACATCGTCTCTTATCTCTCGAGTTTTTCCGCCTTTGCTACTGGCGAATTTTATTCCTGAAGAGAGAGGATACTATTTGCTATTAGGACAAATTGGTAGATCGACGGTGTTCGCGCGTAATTCAGTAAATTGTGGAGAATTAATAAAAGCGTGGAGCACGTAGGACGTGCAACGTTTGCAGAAACGTACGAAGTATTTAAAGTATGGTACTCGTTGCAATACTCACAGTCTCTGTTATAGGTTCAAGATACAAAAGGTTGTTCAAGATACATTGATTAATTACGACTACGAAAACTTCGAAGGTTTTATTTGAAGTGTGTGATATTTGCAATCAAATCCGTCCTATAAGATGCAAAAAATTGCTCGAAATACATCGATTAATCAAGAACTTACTGTAAGAACTTCGAAGGTATTACTCGTGCGAACGATCAGTCGGATTTACCAATTACCGTTTGCGACTCCTTCGCCGAGATGGTTAAAGTTCTACGCGAACTAAAAATTCCAACTTCCAACGAGAGAAAAAAAATTGATCACCAGGGATCAAGGGGAACGCGGAGGAGTTTCCCAGACCTATCTCAAACCGCAATAATCCAACTGAACGCGGATTTATCACAGCGGTGAGCCCTCCTGATATCGTTCTGAATTTCTTTCAGATCCGGCCGCGAAGAGGAAGCCACGCTGCAAGGAAGCCCGACAATTTTTCTTCCCGACTGGTGCGCGAAATCTGAGATGTAAATCCAGCTCTTTCCAATTGCTCTGCGAGCAATCTGACAGGTGGAGCGAAGCTCGACAGACGAGCCCAGCCACAGATAAGACTATCCGTCTCCACGCGGGTCAATCGATGGCGAATCGAGCGACTGTTTAAGCGGGTCGTAACCTCTAACAAGTCCAGCCTTTGGGACGAGGTCGCGGTGACCCAAATCAGCCGGTCTCGCGCCTTACCTGTGCGATGGCTGCCTTCGACTGCTCCTGCAATCGTTACCCCGGATTCTGCGCACTTACCCGGCAACCCGCGAGGACACCTTCGCCCCTTTTTCACCTATTGCATCCCGTTTTCGTGAAACAAACCTGGCGGTCGCTTCTCCCGAGTATACCGGGACACCGCTCAGTAAATTTGCTCGTTGGTCGCCAGTCCAACTTGGGCGAAGTTTCTTCGATAGTTTGCACGCGATATACATATCTACGGTGCAGGACTCGTCGTGTTCGATCGTTCGTCTCAGGGGACCGTGGAATTTCTGATAGGGTTTGATTGTTGGTTTAGAAAGGCGAGCTTACCTTTGATCGATTCGCTTCAGCTTTTGAACAATACCTTTTCTTTCCCCGCGGGCTTTTATGCTCGAATGAAATTGCACGTTATATCTAGGGACTCGTTATTTTCGTGAACTTGGAAATGAGAGAGTTCTGTGAATATGTCGCGTAGGTATTTCGCGAATGTTTCTTTGAAATCTCTCTTTGTGTTTAACGTTGTATCCTTGTTAGAGTCTATTTGCAGGAACGCGTGAAATATTTAAAGTATACCGCAGATCCGATCTCCGCTTCTCGCGTGATGCGAATAATTTCGTGCTATTTAAACTGTCCTGAATTCTTTCACTAAAAGGAGAATATAGTCACTATTACACAATCGTCAATTCGTCTTTTTTTTACAAATTTTATAAAATAGTAGTGATAGTATGAAGGTTTAGGTTAGGTTTATATTTTCTTTGGGTTCTATATTTTCTTTGGTACTGTTTAAACTGTCCTAAATTCTTTCAATAAAAGGACAATATAATCGCTATTATATAATCGTCAATTTGCTGGTTTTCTTGCTTTCGTTTTTCTTCTCTAATAAATAATAATATATTTTTATAAAACGTGATAGCACAACGGTTCTACATTGACACTCATGTTCAAACTCTGAGCGAGCGAATTATATCTACAAATAATTATTCAAAGGATTTGTATCGCTACATAATACTGAAAAAAATTGGGGATTTTATTTTTTCGAAGGGTCGTACGCGATGCGTAGGAGAGACTCTACAAAGGTGTAGGCGTTCTTAGGTAACCTGCATCGATCCACTTGACCTGACGTTGACGCTTCTGTGTGTTCACGCCCGAAACACGAAGCTTCCCCAGCTTCTACCCCCTCCCCTAAGCTACATTCGTGTAATTTATCTCCGCCACCGTGTCGATATTTTTCTCTCCTAAATTAACACCGATTGTGTTCTACTTCTCTGTCCCCGAACAGAAGTTCTAGCTTGGACCTCTATGGTTCGTATACGTCAAAGTCCACGGTGATATACTGTTTGTTGTGTACTCGGCTATTTTTTTTGTAATTTTCACACAACAGACGGCAAAAACGTATCACGTGACAGGCGACAATTTTTCCACGATGATTTACGTCGGGGTATAAAATTAATGGGACAGTGGAATAAAAGAGGAGCGTTTGACAGTACATTTTACGTAAAATATTGTCGATTAAGTAAAATTATTCTTCTCGATGTTATCAAGTTACTTAAATGCGTTCTGCTCCTTTGCTATTTTTATCAAACACTGTGGACTTTTATGTTCATATAAATTCATATGTTTGATATATCATAATTAAGAAGCTGGAACTTTGGTAGAGAATTATTTTATCCGCTAAATATTAAAGAAACTTTATACGTAGGATATTAATTATTATTTAAACATTTTTCACTAAGCACCTCAATAATATCATCAATATTTTTATCAATAATGTATACTTTTTCCGCAATTTTATTATTTATATTTAAATAATATTTTTTAACTAACAAATTTTAAATAAAAATATTAAATATTTTATTATATGTATTTAAAGTTTCCTACAAGCATAAAAATTTAGTTACAATATTTTTAACAAAATAGTAATCAACGATAAATTTTTCAATTGCCTATTCAGTAATTTTTGTAGAAATGTAAAAATATCTTTAGATTTCAATTGTTTATTTCAATCTCCATTTCCTATATATGTATATATATATATCGATGCGATAATAATTTTTCACATTTCTTTTCACGTGGTCTCAACTCACAATCTCACAGAGCGCGTCTCTCTCTCTCCCGGAAGATCCATTTTCGAAATTTCATTTTGATCTCGTTATCGTTCGACGTCGGAACTTTAAGGACGTTTGATGTGCACGCAGAGGACCTCTTCTCGGGGACGAAGGGGCTGTCAAGTCAGGATAGAATTAAAGGTTAATCCCGCGGGGTATACGGAGCCTGCTAGGGAGACCGGAGAGCCTCCCCTCCTCTTTTCTCTTTAACTCGACTTCTGCATCGATGGGAGCCTTTGTTTTTTTGCACGAGACTTCAAGATACCATAAATATTTGCGCTCTTAAGTGCCTCTGGAATATAAGAACAGGCCGGTGTGACACGAAACAACGCTTCTTTCCTGTTGAGATTGTCCCGAGCATCTTGTGCCTGCTTGAAGAAAATTCCCTGAATTCTTCCAATTGAATGTGAACTATATTTATAATTACATTTAATTGTTATATCAACGATTATATTATGTTATAACGTATAATTATATATATAATGGTTCCGTGTTACGGGTCTCAAATTTTTATACATCAATCTTTCACTCACGTTGGCAAACAAAAAGGATTTTTGACGTTTCAAGATGTTTGATATAAAGCTTAATCGAAAAATTATGCAAGATTTTTTCATATTTGAAATCAACTTGAGATGTTTCTTAATTAACTATTATTCTTAATTAACTCAACTATTATTAAACAAGCTTGATCATTTTATTGATCGAACAGCGTTTTGGTAACGTATCGTAATTAATAAATTCATCTTTTATGCATACAATTAAAAATTTCTCGAGAACAAATTTGTAACTGCTGTGCAAGATTGCCAGTTTATGCATTTTTACTTTCAATAAAATTAGACTTCATTATCTAGATTAAGGCAGAATTGGGTTAATTGAGGCAATTACTGTTAAAACAAGGTAAATAGCGAATTCATTTTGTTCTGCTACAGTTCACTTCTGAATTTTGGGTTTCATTTTCTAGATTAAGTAAAATGCGTATTAAAACAGATGTTAAATAACAGATCAAATTTATTTATGTTATACTTAACTTCTTCACTTTTTCTATTCGAAACGATACCTAATTAAACACACCAAACTATGTACAGCAAATTAAATATGTGGTTTTCTGAATCCGTATTGAAATCCACATCAATCGATCGAGCAAGTATTAAACAATGAACGACAGAAATACAAACAGCAAAATGATACGAGTCCTCCAGCAGAACGACACGCGATAAAATTCGTCACGGACAATATTAGTGGTAGCTCTTCGTATTGCCATAAGTTTGGTCACAGTTCGGCATGGATCATTCGAGGGCGGGTTTCCATTCCAGTATCGAACGTTCGTTGCGTTTCTCGCAAATCTCCAGGGTGAAATTGGCTTTGTGCTCCTCGCTCGAGAACGATTCCTCCTCCATCCATTGAACATATTGGCCAATTTCGAGGACTATGTTCTTTTTCTGTCTATTTCACGCGATGCTGTCTCTAGGGCTTGCTTAATATTTCAGCTTCCCGGTCTTGAGTCTCTCCCGCCATCGATTTCCACGATGGACGCCATTTTTATCCCTCTTGTAGTTTCTTCTTTTTAAGGAAACTTGTGTTTAACATCGAACGAGAAAAGAAGTAGAACACAGAAATAATTATTACTTGTAGTAATAAGTATACACTTCTTATATATATATTTTTTTTTAATCATTTAATCATTTGCTAATAAATGATAATTTTAATAACAGTCATTACTATTAATGATTTTAACTTAATCATTTTGCTAATAAATAAATTCCTCATCTCACACTTTATAATACACGTAGCCTGAAACACTTCTCAAAACAATTTCTTAGAAACATTTTCATACTCAGCTGTTGAGTGACAGTTCGATTCTCGATATTTTTCCTGCTAATTTCTTTCACAGGTCCGTGTCTTTTGGAGTTGCACGACAAAGAAGCGCACGGATGACAGTGACAGGAATTGGACAAACCGCCGAAGAGAAAACCGCGGCGAGAAGGGTGCGTAGCCCTTCCGAGCGTTTCTGTCGTATCGTTGTTGCAATCCCGCAGACAATCCGTAAGGGCTTAACGCTGTTTCAACAAGGGATTACCGCCGCTTCCCTAAGCTGAACGATACGCGATCCCGCGTATCCGTATCAGGGACAAACATTTAAATTGCCAAGATTACCAAGCGGTTCTACGGACGAAACTTTTCTGCCGGTCGGAACGAAACTACCTCGGCTCCCACTGACGATGTCGTTCTCGAAGGATTTATGGAGAAGGTCAGTAGATGTAAAACGCAAGATTAAGAATAAAAGTTCTTGTTCTTTCTTTCTCTTTTTTTCTTAACACTGGAACTACCGACAAAAAAGTATAATATTTGTAGCGAAAAAATTAAAGTGCAAGTTACAAGAAAAAGTTAATAACGCAATAAAAAATACGAGGTTTTATTAATACATTTCATTAAAAATCACTCGAGTATTTAAAAATGCACTGTTATAAATATATAAAATTATAAATTAGTCATTTTGATCACTTTGGCAGTTTTAGTGTTTAACTAGTTTTATATTAACGTCTTACAAAAAGATTTTTGCGCGCAGAACAACTTTCAATTATTATTTAATTATTCTTTCGTTTCAAATTTAAAATTAGCTAAATTCTTAGCTAATACTTGGTACATTTTCAAACCCGATTTTGTCGAAAATGTAGCTTCGAACGAAGAAATTTTGTTCTTTATTTCGGTAACACCCACAGAACACTAATATCTTACGTTTCTACGAAATTTATAATTTGAAACAGCAGACAAATTTGTAAGTTGCACGCTTTATATGTACATGGTAATTTAAAATTTGTAGAAATTTTAAAATTTTAATGAAACTATACTTTCGATTACATTCTCAAAAATCCAGCAACAACTCTGTCGTTTCTTGTTGCATTAACAACAATATCGAATTTTTACGTCGGAATCGGCTTGAAATTCGTCTGATCCTCAGGTACAAGGCACAATTTCCTTATTTGTGAATCCCGATTGCACGCTCGCTGGGATTACACGTTCAAATACCTGTGAATTCCGTATATCTTGATATCACGTATTCTGACGACACGTTGATTCCGGAGACAAGTTTGCCTCGCGCACCGGAGATATTAACTTCCAAAACTGAAGATTGGCTCGTGCTAACAGGGTAACTGCGAGAAATTTCTATCCGTGAAGCGCGATGTTCCCGCGGGCGGAGGATGCACGAGCGGGTTGCTTATCGTTTTAATCCGTACGTGTTTTACTCGAGGCGATTCTCCATCGTAATTTGCATCTCTGAATTATTGTTATTTCGGGGAATACGTATCGTCGAATCGCGTGTCCGCGATCGTTAAAGGAAGGAATTTTAAATCCCCGCGTGGTCGCGATCGCCGATTTAACGAGCGAGGTCGAGCCCGACATCTCGAGGTGTTGTTTCTCGAGATTAAATTAGACAGGCCTGGCAAAGAGATTCTGAAAGAAACGTGAAATCTACGCGATAACGGGTGATTAATTGAAATTAAATTTAAGCAAGTTCTCTCCAGAGGAACTTCAGTGTGATATGTATGTATAACAAATCAATTTTGTCGTCTTACGTTTAATCGTTACGATTGCTAACTTTGTTTCGTATCGCAATATTTTTCTCATCGTCCTTAAAACATCGACGTATTGATATTTGGAACGAATATGGAAATAAGTGTTTTCTACGATGAGAAAGAGATGTAGACATAAGCATTCAGTGATTTCAAATTTACAATTTTCAAGCACGATATTTAAGAAACGATAATGAGAAATATATTTGTTATTTGTTGTACAATGAAAAATATATTTGTTGATTGAAGTTTCTTCTGGTAGAAATGTAAGTTTAAATCGACCGCGTTAACATTTATGCAAACGTTTGCGCAGGACATTGTTACCGTGACGTAAATCGGCAGCTGTATCGTGGTTTGAAATACTGAATAAATTACAGCGCGACGAGATCAATCTTCATGTTTGTAATGACCTAGTAACCAGCCCGTGATTCACAGGGCTTTTCTACCCGGCGGTATATTTTCTACTTTCAAGTCGTTCTGTCATTAATCAAACGAAGATCTTTCAAACGTTTTAGCGAATAAAAATTCCTAGATCAACTGATTTGATCAATATAACAAGCCTCTTATGTAATTAACTTCATTAAAAAGTTAAATGAAAAAAAAACACGTTTCTTGCATTAGCAAATTGTTTCACACGTCGCAAAAAAAAAATTATTAATTTTAACGTAAAATTATAAATTACTTTTTTTTTATAAATGATGCTACCGAGTAATTTATTTATTTTGAAGTAATGGATTGAGCAGCGACAATGAAGTTTAAGAAAATGAAACTTTCGTTTAAGAGAATGAAACTTTCTTTCGTTAATAAATCATTTCATCTGCTCAAAAAGGAGAGAAAGACATGAATTTCGACAAAGACGAGGAAGCTAATTACTTTCTCGAGAAATGTTCGCCAGATCTCTCTATTATCTATTATGTATACGTTTACGGAACGTGTTCTCGTTCACCCTTCTGTTCACCCTCCGAAGATCGGTGTTTACTTCTCAGATCATGCCGCAAAAGAGGCTCTCGGAGCTTGCTGCGAAAATACGATTCGAGATCAAAGGCGAAGCACTGGCAAAGAGAGAAGTCCGCCATAATTCCGTTTGGTTGTTCATTCGACGGTAATGCATTAAATACAAAGGCGAGGAAGCCTTCGACAGTTGCAAAAGAATTGCAAAGTAACGCTGAATGTTACATCTGTGAGTATAAACGCGGTAAATAACGATATCATCGATGTCCGTGTCCAGCTACGTGTTTTTCTTTCCCCCCAAAACCGGAAAATATTTGCTTCCGAGTTACTAAGTTTCAAGGCAGCTTTGTGAAAATAATTTTCTCTTACTTTTATGAATTCTAGAATATTTTCATGCTTTTATTCATATATGATAGATGCGGATAAAAGTAGAAATGCGATAGTCTTTTTCCGAAGAATATGAAAATATAAAGAAACTAAATGCAATATTATCTGCGTCTATTAAATTATTAACAAAATATGAATTATGGACAAATTTATTAGAATAAGTTTGAATTGTAGACTTTTAAAGGCTACGAAAATTAGTTTGCTCCGTAGATATAGTTTATAATAAAAACATAGACAAAACTAGATCTATTGTATTCTACGTTTGTTACACTCAAATTATAATGTCTTGAAGATTACAGAAACAAATTTATCCCGTAACAGGGCAGTCTATTGATCTCAATTTAAAACAACCTCTTGGGAAACTCCATTAACACGAATCCTCTAAGCTTCGCCCGAGTCTCAAGGAAACCAAGAAAGAGTGTTGAGTCGTCAAGAAGAGAAAAAAGAAGCGTGCCATTGCAGACATTCCGGAGGCTTCGAATAACCTATCTAACGAAGTAGCAGCAAATCCAAGCTGAGAAGAGCGCATCTCGCCGCACAAAGGCGGTCTCCTTGTTCCTACGCTTCTTTTTCACCTTCGAAAAAGGTCCTGAAAAAAAGGAAGGTCTGAGTGGAGAGAAAGAGAGAGGAATCTGGCTCTCGTTTCTGGAAGGGTATCGATTTACTCGAGCCTTTGACTTTATCGCTTCTCGCCTCTACGTAACCTAACATCCGAGTGGGCCGCTTTTTTAGCCGGAGGCGCGAATGGCAAAGTGCGACGAGAAATTGACTCAGCAATCCATGCTATGTATTACTTCGTAGGGGATAAATTTAGGCAAGCAATGTTTCGACATCATAAAATTTAATATTCATACGATCGATCAAATTTGATGCGAATTTTTATGCATTTTTAAATTCTTAGAAGTGTAGTTAAAGAAATTACTCAAGTAGAAATTTAATCTTTTGCTAAATATTGTAACAAACATTCTACTTTGGATACTTTATATATCCTTTATATGTTACGTGCATTTTTGCACTTTCAAAACGCAAAGAATTTGCTTATTTTCAACATTATAATTGTTAGTTTGAACTAGAAGTGATATTTCATTGTGTACATGCACTCAACCAGTCCATGGAACAAGAAATTCTGTTCCTTTATTAATTTGAACATCCCATTTGAACCTCTGAGCATTATATTTGTTATTTCACGTTCATCATGAAGCTATTTGGATGAATTCCAAGCTTATACAGCTGGAACTTTAAATATACATCCCGCGTTACGGGATTCTTCTGGGGTTTTCCCTCGTGCGCCGATAAAGAAGAAAAGAGGAAGGAAGACCGAAAGTAAGTCGGCTGAGAAGAACGCTTGAGAAGAGGGAGAACTTGGACCGTCACCCTTATTCTCCTCGTTCTTTTCCCCGTGGCGCGCGGTGTCCACGGGGATTCATAAGAAAAGTTACGTACTTGGAGGTGATTCCCAACGCCAGCTTTTCCACACGGGGCGCACCATCCCTCTTCTCTCTAGGAAAATACCACGCTTCAGGTTTTCATCCTCTCCCTCTTTCTTTATCGTTTGGTCGCGTAAAGCGTCGCCTCGTCGTTACGGGATCAACTATACTTCTACTCGAGAACTTTGGACGAAAGTGTTCACGTCCTCCGTGTCGAGAAATTTTGAAGTTTTTCTATTGTCGGATGATATTATGTGCCTTGAGTGAAGCTCGATACGAAGCTTCTCGGAGAAGCGAACGTTTCTTGGAAAGAAGAGCGCGACATTTTTGAAATCGTTAAAACGACTTGAAATGATATTATTTGGTACTTATGTTTTTCAGATTTCTAGTATTGATATTTAAATTTTCCTAGTACTATTTTAATATTTTTTAATATTAAGGTTAAAAGATTCAAGAAATTCCAACATTTTTACATTGTTCGAAGTTCAACAACGGTAAGAAAAAAAATCGTGGAGCAAGTTTTAAGGAGTCGTTCTAAAAAGAAAAATTTTAATTTTCAAAAGTTTTTAATGTGTCGTTTGAACTTTTACAATTTTTAAGAAAAAAGAAAAAACGAACACAGAACTATCAAAGTAAGTTAAATTGCTGACAATTTTTCATCATTATTTATTGGTTAGGTTTATTATGCTCTTTATTGTAATCTAAAAGATGGCACGTTTGGTATAGGATAAGAATATTGCGTGATATTGCGACCGAACTCAACTTAAACAGTCGTCAAGTGTATCGAAAGGGATAATTTTTTAAAAGCTTATCGAACGGCGAGGGAATAAGTTATACAAGGTGAAATGTTTGGAAAGGGGATTCCACGGAGTCTGAGGAACATTACCGACCGAGCCATGAAACTTTATTGCCTCCGTTCCCTGGGCTCACTCCTTTCCTACTCTCGTCGAAGCGAGCGAGAAGGCGAGCTACTTTCGCCCCGCACTGGTACGGCCTACAACATCCCTCTGAGTCTTAACACACAGCCATTTGCACGTGTCTACGATATTTCTGGGGAAGCGTCCATCTGGTCACGAGATATCTCTTTATTTCTTCCCCCTAGTACGTTGCAACTTTAATCGCAGACGAAAAGCTACTTTCCACAATATTACTAAAAGGGTTTCCACTTGGATCTCTTTTCGGTTTCTTTGGTCGCATATATATATATGTGTGAATTCGCCGGAAAATCAATAGTGATGAGAAATTGTCGATATTTGAGCTTCGTGAAAAAAGAAATCACAGAATATACGTTTTACTCTTGAAAATTGTAAAAATTCAAACGTCTGTTGAGAAATTTGTTTCGTGGCTAAATTCACTATTAATTTCGAAGATTGAAGTCTTCTCCCTTACAACGAGCTCTTTGAATGTATTGTACGATTCTTCCTCGCCATTTTATTGAACTTTCAATTGTTGGTCGGCCAACAAACATTATTCGTAAACGCAGTTAATATTTCAAAAAGAAAAAAGCATTAAACGCAATGCAATTGTTTGACAGTTCCGTGAAGTTAACCGAAACAATCAACTTCCGATGCCTGGCTCGTTGCGAAACAGCATCGCAACGAGCCAGGCATCATCGCCGTGAAACGAAACGTAAATTCCAGCAGATTCATTTACTGCTATTTTAATCAACTCCTCCTCCCTCGCCCCCGCCGTAGCAAGCGTGCCAATTCCACGCTTATTTCACCTCGGGATTTCGTCGAGCTCGCGTCCCGTCCCCCCGATTTTTCGTCCCGTCCCCTCGAGTTCGACAATGGCACGGCACGACGTTGCGTTTCTCGGCGAGGCGAGAAAAGGTCGGGCCTCTCTCTATAAAATCGTAGCGTGGGGTGGACAACCCCGGGTGTGGGGGCTTCAGTTGTTGGACCCGTGGGCGGCGGTAAGCTAATATTACGGTGCCCCGCGGCGAACTGGAAAATTTCATTGAAACTTCCATTATTCATCCGCGAGCCGCTTCGGTCGTGGTCCTCTCTCTCTCTCTCCCTGTCTCTCTTTCTCGTCCGTTACGCTGGGTCCGTTCATACCTCTCCTGCCTCTAAATTCAATTCGAATTACAAGGGTACGAATTAGCTGGCCGTCCCTCGGACCAAGTCCCGTGGACTTTCTCCGTTTCCCCGCGATTTCCTCCGACTCGGAGCCGGACCAATTAGCCGACCATTTTAATGTTCGCCGATTTTCGCGGCTGAACATCGAAGGGAATTTCGAGCGTTCATTGCTCGTCGCGTGGATTATGGATTTATGCGTCGAGGACGAGGAATTTCGAACGTTCGTTTTGCCTTGCGATACTTTCTTACTTTTTTGCATTATTGCAATTGCAACGCTATAATATACAGGAGTGACAAACTTTAGTGCAGATCGAGTTGTGATGATTTTAAAACGAACAGATGGGCTGCAGCTGTTGTATACAGATACTTATAAATAATAATATAGTATTATTACGTATTATACTTGTAAATAATAATATAGTATTAAGGGTATGAGTGTAAGAGAAAAACTGCACGACTTGTATCCCAGTACGATTCGAGTACCCCTACTCGAGGTCTACCCCACGCCCCCTCACTAATCACATGACCCAAATCAACCAATCGCTAATTTTCGTTGCATTAGCGTTGCACTTGAAGAGGCACGATTTTCTGGGTCACCCTCGCTAAAATCAGTTTTGTTTTACCTGTAGAACAGGTACAAAGTTTGAACACTAAAATTCAGGACATCTCGTATAAACGTCACGTGCAATATTCAAAGGCACGAAAATGCACAGAACATCCCGCAATTTACAAAAGTAAAAAGCAATAACGAAATAGATGCTGTCGTTATATATTTTTTTCTGTCCGTTCTCCTTCAATCCCATCTTTCAATCCTCGACTCGAAGTAACGAACAAAAAAAGAACGTTGGACAATCGTCCATGGGGGAGAACGAGAAATAGTTATCGACGGGTAGAGTCGTCGATTTACCGGCATACACATCCGGAAATACATTTTCGTTTCTCGCCCTGGAAGACTCAGGGGCGAACGGTTCAACCCTCTCCCCTCCTGCGAAACGTCGCGAAAGCAATTTTCTCAACAGAAGCGAACGCGTTACGAATTGTCGTTCGTTCGATCTTTCTTTTTCTCTCCTTTCACCATGCATCCTCGTCGAGACTTCGTCTGATCGATGGTCTAATTCTAACTGGCTGCATCGTTCACTTCCGATCAAGATGCACAGCGACAAAGTTTCTCTTCGTTCCTTGTTTTCGCTCTCGTCGAAATCACTGATGAGGTGGTTTCCTTTTTTTTCTCTCACATTGTTTTATCACTGAAAGTGATTTTAGCGGGAGTAACCCAGAAAATTGGGCCTCTGCAACGCTAATGCAACGAAAATTAGCGATTGGTTGATTTGGATCACGTGATTCATGAGGTAGACCTCGAGTAGGAGTGGCGTTGTCTGGTATTGAGCGATCGCGCTTGTAATATCAATAAAATTTTATGGCAAAATAGTCGCCTTCATTTCCTAGTCAGAACAGTTGCTTCTGAGCCTTCTAGTGAGACGAATCGTACTGAGGTACAAGTTGTGCAGTTTTTTTTTTTTTGGTAGAGAACGCTTGACGGAATGAAAATTCGACGCATGCACTCTGTCGTGACCCAAATCGCGAATCGATTCGAATATTAATTTCAGTGTTTGGATAAGATGACGCGTATGGACATTGCGAATGGCAGTTTATCGCGCAAGAAGTTTTTGCACGAACGAATTACGCCGAGAGGTACGCATGTGCATATATGATGAGAAATATCGATGGAACGGTATATGCGTCCCGATGTATTGTTTAACTCTTTCAAATATTAATCAATCGATACATTTGTTCCTGGCAATTCGAAATTGTTTGAACGATAAGCTTTATAACTATTATTACAATGTATTATTGTAATTATAATCATATTGATTGTATTGTAATTATTGTAATTTCTATTATAATTATTTACCATTATCAATTAAATTATTATTTTAATTACCGTCATAATTTTATGTATTTCAGTTTTATTTACAACTTTCGTAGTATAATATTAGAATGCGATTAAACTAATTATCAGAAACCAATGTGGAATAATAAATTTGTCACTTGCGATGATGTCTGTACATTCATCCTTCTTTCACTGAAGTTCTATTACTCATTATTACGTTCGTATTAAATTTCATACTCATTCGGCTCTATCGAATGTGTTACGAAAGCACTAATTGAGCCCTGAAACCACCACACGTATCTGTGCATGTGCTTTAATTTACCTGATGCACGTAGACAACTATTTGATATCTTCTCTCAGAGCTAAAGAACACGAATCCTGGGTCTTTTCGACTCCACGTTCTGGATTTATCTCTGTTGAAATAGTCACGTACAGAACGAAATTTCACGCACGTTACTAGATTTATCATCATACGTCATTTAATCGCAGCCCGGCACGGAGCTTTTTCATGGCGCAATTTAATCACGCCAACACGCATCGCTACCGTAAGACGAGCCGTTACGAGAGGGAAGCAAACTCGTCGGCCAGATTTATCAACGTTGAAAATATTTTCAGACTGCGTGGACGCGCGTGGGTGAGTCTCATTCAATTGGTCTTTTTCGTTTCCTTCTCGACGTCGATTAATCGAGCAACGCGTCGGTCGCGTTCCTTCTTCGCAGTCGTTGCACAATGTCGCTGTGTATTTCGTGAAGTTTACACAATGTGTGCAGAAAGTACTCCTACACTCGACGAAAGAGATTACAGATACTTTTATCTTCAGACCTGACGAATTCACAGAAACAGAGATAATGTGTTGGCACATGTAGTTCCCAAACTCCAGTTCCCACAAATAATTTATGTGCATAAGTAATTTTTAATAATTAGTTGTACAATAATAATAATAAAAATAATATAAATAATCTTCGCAGCTCTGTCATATATTTATAACATTATAATGTTATAATATCATAAAGAATATAAAATATATTTAATGGTTTAAAGATATCATTCGACAACATTCCACCATTGAATGCAGAATAAGCAAACTGAAACTGATAAGTAATCGAACCTCTACATTTCTTGTGTCGTTATTGGACGACTCGTTATTGAAAATTGCTATCGTACACGTTACTTTTGTATATCGTGAACTATTTTTATGGAAAAAAATTTCGCCTGTACATTATTTATTTTCATAAAACTAATACCTTTTTGACTCACTGCGCATTTTCGTGCGAAATACGAGTTATTTAAATACAACTGAACATATTCATGGTTACTGAAAAGCAGTTCTGACGGCTCTATATTGGAAAAGCGAAGTATTCTCGCGAGACAGCGCGAATTGAAACGAAAATGGCGTTGCACGGCTTACGGCTAGGAAGTTCTCTCTCTCGTTATCATTGGCTAATGCTTGGCTCTCGCGTTCCGTTCCGCAGAACCTTTTACACTCTGAATATTTAACTAAATCCGCCCACCCGTGGCGGATTTAGTTATGAAAAGAATTTTTCAGTGCTGATGAAAAGACGTTTGAATTTTCCAGAGAAAGAACGTCTCTGTTTATCTCCTTTTTAAAATGACGTAAGAATATCTTGGAGAAAACTCGTAAACTCAGTGCTGCAAAGATAAAGGTTTCACGGTTGTGAAATGAGACCGTATAGATTGTTCTAGAATTTTTACTCACAGAGTTGTAACAGTTTGAGGTATCGATAATTTTTCATCAAGTCTAGGGATATTTTGTACTGCTAGCTTACCACAAAAACTTCATTTCGTCGTGATTACAGTGATAAATTTTAAAATGACTCTAAAAATATATATAATATAATATCTAGGCAATCAATTACGTATTTGTTATATTAACAACTCACAGTATTTATCAAGACCATTTTTATTACTTGTTACATTTGTAACAAGTAATAAAGAAAATGGGAAGTTTTGTAATTTTACAGATTTTACAATTTAATTTTGTACCTTTTGTAACTTTTTAACTTTAATTTGTAATTTTACGAGTTTCGTATTCAAATGATATCTATCTTTATAATTTTTGTACGCGTATATTTTCTGACTGATTTGAAACTACGCGGTTACTTCTACGTTACGAACAAAATTTCAAAATATTTCACACAACGAAATTAGCATTATTCAACAGTCAATCTTCGACTCGATTGCCACGGTTCAATTATTACAGGCATTTTTTACTTAATTAAGCAATCTTCTCGTTGCCTGTCAACACATCACGACGTTAACCAGCGTTGTTTCGTCATTGCCCGGCGTTTTCCCCGTTTGCTTCTCGCAACATCACGTATCAAAAGTCAAAATACGAATACGTGACGCATCGCCAACAGGCAATTGAATCTGACCCATTGGTTAAATTACACAGTAGCGTGCGCTGATCTATCCCGAAGACTTTACGAAATCCTTCACAATCAGCACTATTAATTACACCGTGCATTCACCCCTTTTTTATGCTTCTATCCCACGTCAAACAGTCTCGTGAATCTCTTCTTCTTCTTCTTCTTCTTCTTCTTCTTCTTCTTTGTGGCTCATCGTGGATTTGGTTAAAGATAATTGTCGAACATATATTACATACTGTGTAATGTTCTCAGTGAAAGTTATAGGATCGGTTGAACGTTGTTAACAGGTTGTTACTCTACAGAAGGGCTAATAGAGACGTTTTAAAAATTTCTATACACGCAGATGTTAGCAATTATAGTAATTTAGGTGGTGTTTTTCGAAAGTTCAGTATTTAGTGAAAATATAATATTCAGTACCAATATTGTAACTTAACGTGTGTATCACAATTTTATATAATTTACTAATATAGTGTATCGTAATTACACAACACAAACTAACCTTGTTATTCAATGCACGCGTTTCATTCGATATCACTGGATTCCTCTCTGAGACTAATTGCCATAAAACGTGTCACAAGTTCGTTCAGTCTTTCGTCGTGGCGAATAACTTTCGAAACTAACGTTTCCTTTTTTTTTTTTCATTAATATTCTTTACAGTATACGGCGTCAATCATCGATCATAGTTAGTAGATCACAGTCTTTTTGCAACACGTTCATGTATTTATGACTCATCCGTACGTGATCACAGAAATTTGAGATTTCACTGGAGAGCATTCACTTTTGTAGTTCATCGTTTGGTGAACAGCATGCGCTTTGAATTATGCGAATTCGCACCTATCGAATCTATCGAATTAGTATGAAATAGTAGTACCGAATGTTTTACAGACAGAACGTTGAAAACAATTGAAATAATTGAAATTAGAAATTTATTTTACGTTTTACATAATCGTAATTTTCGAGCACGTTTCTTTATTGAAATTAATATAATGATTTAATTGTAAACAGAAATCAATTATAATTGAATACAATATGATAGAATAAATTATAATTAAGTACAATATGTTGAAAGAAGTATTTTATTTTGTATGTTTAATCATGCTGTTCACATTACTTCTTCATCTTCAGATATTTCTTTTTTTTTGCAATGTTTCACTTACAAAAGACATGGAATCCACATAAAATCATAAAATCACATTAAAATACTAAAACGAAACTAAAACGAAATGTTCAGAAACTGTGCAAAATATTTTAATAATATCTATTGAATCAATATAAATTTCAGAGAGAATAGTAGGTTCAAAATTAATTCAAGCCAATAATTAATATAATATAGATAATATAATTAATATAATAATATGATAATATATAATATAAATAATATAATTAATATAATATAAAATTCAAGCGAATAATTAGTATAATATAATAACAGATGATCGCGTGTAAGAGTTCTGCACGATATATTGGCTCGATATATAACACCGATGATGCCACTACACGGATAAGATTATATTTCAGACGAGATAAGGATAGGTTACGAAAGTTTATCTATAATACGATGTGTTGGAATAACTTTTTACGCACCGCGTAAAAGTATGAAACTTTTAAGCTCGTTAGGTCTATATATTTCCTTGAGACTGGCTAGGAAATTTATTTTCACGAAGAAACGATTTTCGCTTCGAAGACGTAGTGTTTTAGGAAAATTCGTGAATTATTGCACGGTTACAATAGTCCTACATATATAGTATCATCTAAAACTACAAAGCAATGTCGTAGAAACAGACATACCGAAGAATATTTCAGAAGAACTTACAGGAGATGAGAATCGATCACAAGAATTAAAGTTGTAAAGAAATTAAAGACATCCATGCGTCCAGAACCATAAAGTCGCTGTTAGCAGGCACGCGTCAGCAGTGTTAAATGATTAAGAAAATTTTCAAAAGAACTATTATTATTTGCGACCTATGGTTCCTTGGAAAACTTTCACCTTTCATGATGAGTGGAATACAATTCAAAAAAAAAACATCCTGACCTTGAAATTTAAGATAAAGGTCAATTTTGCTGCAGATTCTGTGACAGCCAAATTTTTCTTTCCACCCTGTACAGTACACGACAAATAAATATTTCCTTGCTCGATCCAAAGCGAGAAATCGCCTTCCAACCTTCTTCAACCCCCTTTGTCTTCCACGCCCCCCCTCTCACTTTCGTCGCAATATTTGCATTGTTCCGGCGTAGTTTCGAGCGCAGAAGGTCCTCGGGTTCCCTCCTCCTCGTTTCCAGCGAACCGTCACGAGACGGAGTCGCTGCCCCCCCTGCCCCTTCTCCCTCCCTCGGCCCTCGTAAATCCATTTATTTATTTATTTATGTGCCACGGGAACCGGATGGCCGGATGGTGGAGGGGGGTCGCGCAGGAGAGGCTTATACCGGGGCGTGCATCGAACCGGGATTCCCGTGGGACGGCGGGGATGGGGAGATCGCAAAAGTCACGGAGGACGCGCGTGGATATTCCGCGTAGGTTGACGCGCTGTGCCGCGCCGGCAGAAGTAAATTCTCCAGAGGCAACGTGGGTTGAAACGAAAATGCTGTTGTGCCACTTAGGCCGGCAGAGGAGGGGTGAGGGGACCAAGAAAAAGAACGTACCTTACCCGAAACTAACGCACGTACATACGTATGTACCCTCTGTCTACGTTGTCTTCCTTTGCCCATCGTTACAATCGTCCACGCGATTTCTGTACCTGATTCCCTCGTCTTTCGAGTTCTTACGTTCTTTCTAATGAATATTTAAAAGATTTCTTCTTTTTCTGAGGGGGAGGGGGCTAATGCTTTGATACATTGGTACATTGCGTCGTTTCAAATATACTATATAATATATAATATATATGGTGGTCTTGCGTGCATTTTTAGGTGAAATTTAAAGAAATATATGTGTAGGGAATAACGGGGGGAAACAAAATATTGAAAATACAGCAATATTTAATTTGTAATAGATATGATACTTGTTAGAAGCGAGGCGATTTCGAGATTGTTCCAAGGCAGATGTTGCTATTTAGTTTTCTATGATTTATGATTTATCGAACCGGGTCCCCAATAAATTTGGAAAATCTGTTATAAGAAAAAGAGGATCTAAGCGTGGAGTAGAGAGGGTGACAAAGTCCTCTACTGATAAGAGGACTGTGTTCGGCCACTCAGATCTTAACCCAGAACCTTCGAGTCAAGAAGATCAGAGACTCAGGTTTCACAAAATATCCCCCTTGCGATTTCTAACATATTTATATTTATATCTTATATATTAATAAGATACTATAAAATACTATAAAATATTTATATATATATATACTAAAAACCACAAAATATAAATTAAATTACTATAAAATACTTATATTTGTAATAAACATAAGTATTTATAATAAGCATTTAGAAATGAGTAATAATTAGTAAGAACCTCTGCTTCTGATGCTACTGGTTCTATTTCTTTCACAAAAATATTTTACATGTAAAAATAGTTTAAAGTTTATGAGAAATTTGAAACTACAAAAACGAAGAAACTACACAATATAGAAATATATATATTGTATTATAACGTAATTATAATTTATAACAATTATTGTATTTTGTACATGTTATATTATATAAAATACAATAATTGTTGTAATATTTAACACGCTTTTTCATCCTCAAGGAAAAAACAGTCCTGGCGTAAAATATTTGCTCCATCTTTAAGTAAATATAGGAATAATTAGAAAAAAACACTGCAGCTCCCGTTGGATGAATTGTAAATGAGAAAATTGCACTCTGGCGTTAAACAGGAAATTCAAATAGGATAGTCGATATTTGCGTTAACGAACGAGAACCGGTATCTTCGAGAGAAACTAAGTAGGTCGCCCATTATAATTTCCGTCCATGCTGATACCTTCGCTCGATATCATTTAAACTTGATCATTTGGCTTCTCGAGTGAACAATTAATAGAAAGTTTTAAGGTAGCTCTGAAGCACCACTTGAATCTCAAACAAAAGGAATCACGACGAGGAAGAAAAATTCGGTCGATAAAAAAAAAATTGTGTGTCACTTTAAACATTTATAATTTTGTGGAAAAACGAATGGCACAGCAAATTTTGAGGGACCGTCGTAAAAGGAAGACTTCAATTTTCAAGATTAAAATTTCGTTACGAAAAACATTTTTTAGTGTCCATGAAGATGCTTGAATTTGCAAAATTTATGAGAGAGAAAAACGAATTCAACGCTGCGAAAGTAAAGCTTTCATACTTTAAAATAAACTTAGGTAGATTGTTCTACGAGTCTTTTTTTAATGAACTTATAATAATAACTTGAAATATTATAATTTAAAAAATTATTACAAGTTCATTAAAAACATTGTCGACGTTCTGAACTGCCATAACTCTGTAAGAAAAAAAGAAATCGTAGAACAATCCACCTGGTCTCGTTTTAAATTACAAAAGCAATCTCTGCTTTTATAATACCGAGCTTTCTTTCAGCGATATTTTTCCACCGTTCTGGCAGAAGATATTTTGCAATCTCGAGAACGCTGCAAACTCAAACATCTTTCTGAAAGATATAAAAAATTTTTTTCACAAATCCATGACGATCTCGAAGATCGAAATCTCTTCTTTACAATTAAAATTCAATTCAAAATATAATTACAATAAAAAAGAAAAAAAAACACACAATTATAATAAAATTGACTATAATACAGTTTCTTTTCACAAAATTATAAAATTTAAAGTATCGGCAATCTATCGTTGAATGTACAAACACTTTCCACACTCGCCGTATTATTATACCTTGTAAGAATTTCAAAAATTCACAAAACAGTATAATTACACGGATTGAGGCACCGCCGTTGAATTTATCATTTGAAAAATAAATATCGTGTCTCGAGTGTTACGCATTTCTAATTCCAACTCACCTCGCGCAGTATAATATATCTCTATAAATATCGATAACAAATTACCCACTGAAGGCAAGTTCGAAACAGTAAACCCTAAACCATTCAGTTTCTTTCGTTTCGTTTCAATGTCTATTTCCAGCTGTTACCACATTCGACTCACTATGCTCCACCACAATGCTATTATGTGCGTTTCGCGGAATAACAAATGAGGATCGTTACGATTCGTTGTAAGGCGAACGCGATGGTTAATAATTTATCACCGACGCCTTACAAAGAACTCGTCTGCGAATGCTGTTTAGCTCGTCCAATTAATCTTGCATTAAGCAGAATGTGGCAGGCTGGTGTAATGAAAACTTAGTGATGTTTAGGCATTTCGGAATTTATGGCGTAGATAAGAGAAAAATCTCGCAACCGAGATTTCAGTGTTGGCCACCGATCAATTACATACATACTTCGTGATGGTTTCGTTAATTTATTCCCGTTTTGTTATTATTGTTTCATCCTTGTAGTCATTTTGAAAATGTATGAATCACGGGCGGAAAAATGTATGAATTTGTTGTTATAATTCCACTGATTATGCGGATATTTTATTTTTTATTCTGTAAAGCTGTTATTATCGCGTGATTTATAGCCAGATTTATTATCATTCGTTGTATTAACGAATGCAACGTACACGCGGAAATTTAGCTGGCGCGTCAAAATTGCGTAAAATATTTCAAATTTATAATTTGTATATTGCAGTTTATGCGACTCATTTATTTGAACACGGCGGAAGAAATATACGCGACGAGAAATATCAAAAAATTCGCACACAATTTTTTATCACAATTTCGCAGTAGAAACGCTGTATGATTATTGAATCATCGCGACGTCGATAAACGTACGTTATATTTTCTGATTAAAACGTGTTAGGACAGTTGTTACGTTTATTTAAAAACTGGAGAAACGAAGTGATGTCTCATGCAACAAAATACATGCATAAAAACATGAAAATTTATTTATATCTAACTGGTATCGTGAAAATTTCGATTGCCTAATTTTGAAATTGTCAATTTGACTCAGTTTTACCCTTAACCTCTGTCAGACGAATTAAAATTAAATATTAGAGTATTAGAGTAAATAGGGAATTAAGTATTGGAGTAAATAGAAAATTAAATTAAATGCAGTAACAAACTCTGTTTGCATGAACTTGTCGAGGAACGAATAGTAGAACTTGGCTTACATAAACTTGTCGGGGCAAACAGTTTATATAATAATGGAAGTCATATATATAATCTCCCGTCTATTGATTTTTCTGTTCGTAGGATTTATATTACAATATTCATGATATTTCTGTATAATATTCCTAATATTCGTGTTCGATAGACTTCAGGTTCAAATAAGGGATGGATTGAACAAAAGTTCATTTAATTAAGTGCAGTTCTACTTCAATTCTCATCTTGTCTCTCAGTCTTCCAACTTAATTTGCTAAATTAACACAGTTTCTGTTTTACGGTTACCGACTGAACGATGCAGAGATAAACAGTTAAATTTGTAAATTAAATTTCTACTCCAATTGCGTGTAATCTACTCTCAGGTACAGGTATTCAATTTTATATCGTCACCTTCACACACTTTCCTTGAAAAGTGTGTCAAACTGGTACACAAGGGACGAATGACAATGCAATATAAATTATTACAGTCTTCTGCGACCTCACTTAAGAATTGAAAATAAAAAAATTTTGAGTGAAATATATTTCACGCTGATCCTCTTCGATCATCCTAATCTAATTTGAACCTCAGCCACGGATATCGGTGAAGAGCAACCGGTTAACAGATAAAAATCCCGTGTCATCGTCGTAAAATCAGCACGAGACGCAAAGAAATGGAAAATTCACTCACCCAATTTGCCATTTTCTGTCGGCGTTCCAAAAGACGTTGCTGCAGCTTCGGCCCAGGCCCGGAAAGGAACGCTTTCACCAAACTTCTGGTCTTGGGCAGATGATTCGGGGCGATCACCTCGACTTGGGCCAAGTATTTCTGCAAGGTTGACTCCAGATCCGGAACCGGAAGAGTCGGTAGCGTGGCTTCCTTCTGCAAAGCGAAATCACCGGAGGGAAATGAACGATCATCCTGATAAAAATCGCCGCTCAACGATCGAATTCGTGGGAGGGGCGTGAGAGACAAAGCGCGAAGGGACGTCGATGAATTTATTCGATTGAAACGATCCGGTTCACGGTTAATAATTGATCGCCATCGCCGTGGAGATGACATTTACCGCCACGGTCGGAAGCGCGTGATGGTTGTTGCCAACGTTCCGACAGGACAAATATGAAGAGCCGTGTGCTCGATAAGCCGAAGGACACCACTTATCGAGGATGATCGAGGTCATTTTGTATTGTTTGACGATAGAGATACCAGCCAGAGAGAGCATGTAAATGCACAAAGTTTTTCTCGTATTCTTTCGAATATTTTACGAGTTGCTTGTACTTTCCCGACAACGAAATTATGCCAACAACGAGATTGCATGCGTTCTATTTTTCATTTTCATTTTTCGTCCAGAAGTGCTATGAGTTGCTACATATGTAGACCATTTGTTACCATTTTCGATAAATAAAATACACTCTCAGTCAGGGTTGTGTAATCAAGTGCGAAATTCAGCTGGTGACAAACAAATGAAATCGGTTCATCAAGTTTAGGGATGCAATGTGCATTCTAGCATGAAATTGGACCCTTCTAACGCTGCTCTGTCTTTGTGTAATACTGGAATTATTGAGATATTGTGATGCTTTTTGACTATCGTTGGATTTATCATTGGAATTATAGAAACATTATTATTCTTCTTGGCTATTATTTTATTTATCACTGGAATTGTGGAAACATTATTCTTCTTCTTGATTATTATTGAATTTATCACTAGAATTATAGAAATATTATGATGCTTTTTGATTATCATTAGATTTATCACTGGAATTACAGAGATATTGTAATGCTTCTAAACTATCATTGGATGTAAATAGATATTCCTGATTTACTCATACATTTTACATTTTGTTATTGCTCATTCTATGTTATTACTGCTTCTCTGTTACAAATCTTTCAATGAGATACATTTATATGACATTTTTTTCCTTATTTTAACTTACAGAATGTACTAGCAATGTTTGATTGGAAGAAATTAACACACTGTACACATATAAGTAAAATACACTGAGAAGAATATAAAGTGTTTTTGATCCAATGACATAGTCATAAAGGAGGATAAAGAATAAAATTGTTTCGTTTAAGCCTTCGTGAAGAAAATCGAGTTTGATAATTAGCCAGACATACTTGAATTTTGCTAATTCTAGTATAGAAATGAATAATTAACAGAAGATTAAAACAACATGAAAATAATTCAACGAAAGTTTCATTTTCAAGAAAATCCTTGACAATGAGACTCGACAAACTCAACGAAGCATAGTGCAAAACAAACTTTACTTCGCATATTCTGAAAAGAATCTCCCTTTTCAAGTTCAAAATTAGCAGAGTTCGAGTATATTTGACAGACTTCTTCAGAACAAAAACTTTCACTCCTTACTTTCGACTTATCTAGAATCATAACTCCTCGTCGAAGTTGTACCACCGGATCGAGGTTCAACTTCGCCCTGTACACGTCCCAGAACGCGATCGAACACGAAATTCAATTGAAGCAAACGAGCAAACGTTAGCGGAGGCAAAGTGGATCGATCGATCGGGGTTCAACAAGTTCAGGGGTGCATCGTGCGCGCGGAGAGAAAGCCTCCGAACGGTGGATTCGTTGGCCTTTACGATGTCATGGCGATTGTAAAATAAAGAATCAATCGAGAAACGAAGCGTGCCTATGGTAGTAAGGGCCCTTAAGGCCGGCACGGTTCGTTGATCAGAATCCCCTTTTGCCTCGGCCTAACAAGACCGAGTCCGCCAACCGAACGCAACTCGACCCTTCCTTGCTCGTTGCGAAAATGTTTCCGGCAAGCGGAGCCAGGAGAAACAGCCACGAGCTACGGCTCGTTCGGTAATAGTCTCCTGGTCTTCTTTCCTCTCTCCGCTCTCTTTCTCCTCCTCTTTCTCGCCGCCTGTTCGAGTGTTTAGTTTCATTAACCAACTGCGCCTCGACCTGTGCTCGGAATTGTGGAATCAACATTGCGCGTCGCTCGGCTCGTGGCCAGCAACGAGGAAGCGGGATGCCAGTGATTTATGCGACAACCGGGCGTGTTGAGTGACACGCTTTCTACGCGTGTTTCTCACTAGTGTGCACGGCCACGTCATTGAACGCGTAATAACGCGTGCAATCTGCAAATGTGATCTTTACAACTCTTTCCAAAGTTGCTAAAATCTTTCCTACCGTTGCAGACAAGTCTTTCCTCTCGTGACTGTATTTCTTTTTGCATTTGACGAGCATTTTTGCATCCTCCTCGACTTCTTCAAAATTTAAAACACCTGACAATAGCTAGAAGCCACAATTGGCAATTAATTCCCTTTCTCTTGAAACTAAGCGAAGTTCTATAGATAATTTTTATTTTTTCTAAAAATATACCAATGTTGCACGTGAGTTTCTCGGAAACTGATCAATCCCACGCTTGTGCGCATTTCTCAATTTCGTTATTACACACGTGTTACACAATTAACGTGTGAATTTTCTCAAAAATAAATTATTTATCGCGAGATATCGGGTGATGCAAATAAACAGTAAGTTCCAAGGTAAACTCGAAGAGTAGCAACTTCCTAAGTTGCCAATTTATGGATCTGATTAATATGGCTTCACCATTTACACAAAATTGATGAACATTGATTATCTATTCTTGGCTACTAGTCTCTTAACTCTACTAAACGTCACTTAAAACACACAGCGTGACTCGGCTCAAACGTCAAGTCGTTTATTTGCGTTCGCGACGACGACCGAGATCCGCGTGAATTGGGAAACGAGCGCCGCGTAGGTTATTCCATTCACGAAACGAATCCGGAGAATGCTCGTAACGAGTTCGATTATCCCGGCTGGCATGAGTCAGTTTTGTCCCGAAGCCGGTTGTGTCCCCCGGTGTTACGGGGGGGGCCAGCCAAGCCCGTTCGTTTCGTGAACGAGCCTCGGAACGTAACGGGTGTCTAGATTCCCAGGAGGTTTTCCACCCCCTTTTTCAAGGCTCATTGCTATGCACCGCTCGGAACTCTTGCTAACGACCTTTGCACGCCGAGAGCCCCAACATCCAGCCGACTTCCCGATCCGAAACAGCTTATCGAGCCGCGCGATTGCGTGGATTTGAAATATTCGATACCGTAGACCTGGTTCGCAGACTCAGAGGGTTTCCAGAACCGGACTTAAATCTCCGTAAAAAGAAAAAGAAAGAAAGGGAGAGAGAAATGAAAATGAAGGTTTTCGAAGGTCGTCTAGGTACGTGATTTGGAAGAAAGATGTTAGAGAAATTGGAGAGGACAATTTTTTCAATTTTTAGTCGGTCAGGAGGTAAAGCAACAAGCGAGGAAACGGTGACATGTTTTTTTTTTATAATATATTTATAATAATTCATTTCAATAACATTATGTATGTTTTTTTAACAATATTATTTATTGATAATATTTATTTATATATATATTTTTTTAGTGATATTATATCAGTGTATGCATAATTTAGGTTTTTTGAGAATATTAAGAATGACTGTTCGAGCTGAGAATTTTTTCTACGATAGATAATGTGTTGCTCGACTGTGTTTGATCGAAATCTTCATTTTCTAACTTTTCACGCTTTCACTTAATTGAGATTTTTATAATTTTTTCTTCTTTGTCTGATATAAAAAGTGTGTCAGAACTGTGTATTATTAAATGACCGAAGAGGTAAAAGAGGAAACGAAGATTGATCAGAGAATCAGCTTCTCAAAGCACAGTTAAGTTAAAATTGGCTTCGTTGAAAGGTGAAATGTCACGACTGCGATTTTTTTATGGAAATTTATATTAAAAAATAGAGCCTCCGCAGACACTTGTGTTGCTCGCTAAATGTCGTGAAAAAAAAAACACTTTCAATACCTTGTATATTTTTTGATATTGCCTGCATTCTGTGTTACATTTTGAAATTTTCTATAAATACAATTCTATAAAAGAGTCTAGTTGTGACACAACACCAATGAAAACGAGCTTGTTATATTTCCCCATATTCCAATATTAAAATAAAATTACAAATCAGATTGAATTTAAATGATTTGACCAATCTGAACAATGCTGAATGAGAATGAGCGTCGAATTAAATATATTGGAGCGTTTGAAACGTTCAAAAATTTTATTTTTACTTCTTATTAGTTTGCTACATTCACAAAAATTCCAAATGAATCGTTATCAAATACTGCAATCGTCGTTAATAATATATTAATTATTATTATATGATATTATAATTTTTATTAATAACGTTAATAATCACGATAAAAGAAAAAGAAAAACAGATTCCAAACGTAGTTTCAAGTTTGTTCGATTCGAAAAACTAAACTCGACGAAGTTCTGAACGTGGCTCTGTCGAGGTCGTACAACCGGATACGACGACGATACAGCTTGTTTTCGCAATTAGCAAGTTGTGTGTCGTGTGGCGAGGAACGTGTGATCACGTTTACGGGACGGGTTGATGTTGCAACGGAGCAGCAGCACCGCGGCTGGGGAGAAAGAACGAGAAATTGGAGGGCAGCGGGAAAGGGAGGGTAATTATTTCGAATTCAGTGCGTTCGAATGAAAGGCGCATCCGATTGATTATTATCGAATCGGGCAAACGAGGTCCACTTGATCGAGGCCATTCAGGCATCCTCGTCGGAGGAACGAGGATTCGCTGTGTCGCTCCTGTAGGTATGCGTGTGTATCTCATCGATAATTATCGGGCGAGAATTTTAATTGTATTTACAATTAAACGATGTCGCGTATTCGAAACGCTGAACGATATCCAAGCTTTAACGCTACAGTTGTCAAAGTTTTTTTTTTTTAGGATTTATAATTGTAATTTGTACGAAAGGAAATAACAAAAATTGTAGATTGTAATTTATACGAACTGTGAATTTTTGCAACTTTTGCTAGAAACGTTCTGTAGATCTGAAATACCATTTTTAGAGATTTAAATGATTTCTCGCAAAATATATAAATAAAAATTTATCGATCCCTATGAAGATGTCTCAACGACAGCAAATCAGTCAGAATAAAATATCGAATGCTGTTGGTTGCATCTCTCGATTTAACACAAAGTAAAAAATGTCCACGATATCCAAAACACTGTTCGGCGTCTCTTGAAATTCCAAACAATAAAATACACTGCTCCCGAAGTGTTGCATCCTGTTATTCTCGAAAACGCGAGATAAAATTTCACGAGTTCGTTCCGAGGGATGAGAACATTCACAAAGAGATACTTCGAAAGGATACACGAGTTCTGTGCAATCGCAATGAACGATCGACTCTCACGGCACACGCGGGTAGAGAGAGGGTGGAAGCTCCGTTGAGGATTCCATGTATTTCCTCCGAGCGGAAATTTTACGTACGCTCAATTTCCTTGAACTTCCCTTCGCCGTACCATCGCGTGGACGCGTCCCGGATAATATGTACCTTCCATCACGAGTGGCACCTTGCGAGCTCTCCCTCTGTGCCGGAATTCCCAATGGACCTCTATTCTATGCAAACAGGCCAGCCTCGGATGCAAAAGGGAAAATCGACAATAGCGCGTTCGGAGATTCAGATCGAGGCTAGAGTCGAAACGACGAAAATTCTAAAGATAAAATTTTCCAACTTTCTGTTTCTTTTATCACTGAAAGTGATTTTAGCGGGGGTAACTCAGAAAATCGAGCCTCTTCAGGTGCAACGCTGATGCAACGAAAATTAGCGATTGGTTGATTTGGGTCACGTGATTCGTGAGGGGGCGTGGGGTAGACCTCGAGTAGGAGTGGCGTTGTCTGGTACTGAGCGATCGAGCCTGTAATTTGTTTTGTATCGATTCAAATGTTTGCATGTCAATAAAATTTTATGACAAAAAAGTCGTCTTCATTTCCTAGTCAGAACAGTTGCTTCTGGACCTTTCAGTGAGACGAATCGTACTGGAGTACAAGTCGTGCAGTTTTTTTGTTTCTTTTTAAGTAGTACATGGAATAAAACAGTGACATGGAAATGTCACGTGGCGTGTTTTTGAAAAAATGGAAGTATATTTGACGAGAGTAAATGTGATTAAATGTGAGGTATTTTAGAATATTACGGTGACGAACGAGAGAGAGTTCAAAGGATAAGTGACATGAAAATGTCACGTGGCATATTTTTGAAAAAATGGAAGTATATTTGACGAGAGTAAATGTGATTAAATGTGAGGTATTTTAGAATATTACGGTGACGAACGAGAGAGAGTTCAAGAGATAAGTGACATGGAAATGTCACGTGGCGTATTTTTGGAGAAATGGAATTACATTTGACGAGAGTAAATGTGACTAAATGTGAAGTATATTTTAAAATATTAGAATGTAATTACATATATAATTAGGATATATTTTAGAATCGATTATAATATTTACGATCAGTAATGAACAAATGTGAAGTATATTTTAGAATAGATTATGGTAAAGAATATTATATTTATAATTAGCAATCAATAAATTTGAAATATATGTAATAAATATTTCAGAATAGGATAATATTTACGTAATATAATACCTAAGATTTAGTAGATTATTTCGTCTTTAATAGATTATAGTGTCTTTATTGTAAATTTTCTTTTATCCGTCACTATTATCACAGCAAAAATACATAAAAATACTATACATATATCCATATGTTCACATTTTGAAAATTTTATTTTACCATCGCTATCATTTTATTCATCATCGAGGTCAGACAAATAGAACTCTAATAAATTCTAGTAAAACGAAAAAAACACCAAGGTGTTTTTAAATTACAAGGAAACTGTCGTAAGTAAATAAGTAAAAATCAGTGTTAAATTAATCGATAAGACGAAGGAACTCCAAGGCAACGAAGAAAGGAAAAAAGAGAAATCTTCGCGAAGCAACGAGCATGGGAAACAAAGATGAAAAACGTAAGATTAAAAAAGAAGGACCTAGGGGGTGGGGGATAAAAAATAATTACGAGGAAAAAAAAGAAATGAGGGAACAGCGGTGAAACAAGGGAGAGGAGGAAACGGTACGAAAAGGGAGAGGCGGATGCTGGGTAGTACAGTGGATATAAAGGAAGCCTAAGGGGGTTGTTCCTGGTCTGACAGCGGCGAGGGGGGCCCCTGGGTGTTACTAATTGGAGGGGTGCCGAGGGGGAAACCTTGTTATCTCTTAATTGCTACGACCCTCCGCACTGTTTTGCATCGATAAGAAGAACCAGCCACTCCTATCCGAACTTTTGTTTCATCTGACTCTCTCTCTCTCTCTCTCTTTCTCTCTTTCTCTCTCTATGTCTGTACCTGGCGGCATGATCGATCGATGGAAATTGCTTGTTGTTTCAAAATTGCGGTCACCCTTTGTACCTATAATCTCTCGACTTTTCTTTCCTTTGATGTGAAAACTCCATGAGATTTGCATACCGGTCGATCACCTGCCACTCCCACTCCCCACTCCCCCTCCATCGTAACGAGTTATTCAACGAGTCATCGAACGAGTCATTAGAAATTATTCCATCTCACCGTTCTTCCCCGACGTAACGTTTCTTTAATTTTTTTCCTTCCAAGTAATTTTTACTTTTTTTTTCTTTTTACTAAAATTGAAATCTTTTTTTTTAAAGCCTTTTTCATCTTTCTTTTTTGTTTCAAATAATTTTCGCTAAAAATTCTAGTGAATATACGTTCGTGTTTACTGAATATAAATCCGGCGTCGATATTCCGTGGCGAAATGTTTTCCGCTTTCGAATTTCGCGTGATTCGACGCTCTTCCGAAACGACGATCCCCGGGTAAAATACCGAACGTGTTACGAACGCTCTAATTTTAATATTTCGCGCATTCCTGCGGGTAGAATTATTTCTCTCTTGCAAATTTCGAACCAAACTATTGGGAAATTTACTTTAATCTGAGCAAATTGAAAATTTCAGCTTGGGAACTAAAAATTAAAGATTGTGCGCAAAGTACAGTTTTCAAAATCTATCTGAATATGTATATTCTGTAATTTTTATAATCTTCTTAAAAACAAAAAAAATCAAAGCTTCCTGAAAAGTGTGCAAAATACAGTTTTTAAAATTTACCTGAATATATTTTGTAATTTGTAGAATCTTTCCCCTCCCTAAAATGATTAAAGCTTCCGGAGGAATGTGCAAATTATACTTTCGATAAAAAATCTACCCGAACGTATTCTGTTAATTTTTAGAATCTCTCGAAAGGTAAAATATTTCTGAAAGTTTCAGCTGAACGTTCTATAATTAAAGAATCTTTTTAAAAATAAAAAAAACTGAAGCTTCCGAAAGAGGAAAGCTTCCCAAATATAGTTTCTGCGATCGGGAAATAGAAATGAAACGGGAAGTGGCGAGAAGAAAGAGGACAGTGTGTTCAATTTTTCTCGACGGCTAATCGGCTTGGGTCTTTGATATAATCGTGTCAGTCCTCGGGGAGCATTCTGGCTCACGGTTTGATAAAGTCTCCATCTTCGTGCCTGAGGAACGATGAAGGAGGAAAAAATAAGTTTTCCCGCTGTTTTCGAAACGACGAAGGGTGCTCGCTCTTCGCAGCCTATGAAAATTCACGGGGAATTTCTGTACGTACCAAATGAACGATCAAAGTCGATTTACACAGGTTGGAATATCAACGCTGTCCTTCGAGAGGACATAATACTCTTCATCTACGGCGAGAAATTTGAAGGAAACTTAAATTGGTTCCCCCCTCTTTCATCTTGCTTCTTGCTATTTCCCCTATGTTCCCTAATTATGTATTTCTCTCGCGCGAATGTGCATGTATATATTTTTATGTCATCTTAAACTTTAGAAATGTGAATCGCACTTCATATTTTTGAGAGACGAAATGAAATGTTATCGATGCAATATTTATTTAGTTTATTCATATTTAATTTAATGTTAGTAATAAAATTGCTATAATATTAACATAACGAAGTTCTCTAACATGTAATGAAACGCTACATTGGTAGTTATACGTTGAGTGCAACAATTAAAGAAAAATGAAATTTCAACAGACATACAGTAATTTCTACAGTAATTTCTACAGCAATATTTTAATAACAAATAATACAAATTTTCAATACAAATAAAGTAACGATATAAAATTCTACAACAACACAGTGTACTTGTTACTGTTATTAAATCTCGTTGATTTTCTCAATAAATTACACGTTATGATAAAATGTTAATTACTGCCTATATTACGTCTAGCATAAGATGGACCAAAAATCACTTGCTACTAAAATAAATCTGTAATTTTTTTGCTACATATCTTTTCCAAAAAATTACTTGAAATAAATAATTTTCAAAACACAAAGAAAAAACTTGAATCTAACTTAAAATTAATAAAACATTTTGACTATTTTAAACTAATTCAAAATTGACAATATATTTTGATGTTTTATTAAAAAAATTTTTATTGAGAAACTTTTGGCCCATCGAGCGTTATATACTAAAAAACAGAACAAAACCTTTTTACCTTCAATCTCTCTCTATGCCATTGTCGCAATTTTCAAACGACTTCAATCAATTCTTGTTTGTTTTCTTTCAATCTCGCTGTTCGCCTCCTTACATTCTGAATCTCTCGGTGGCTAACAAGCGGCAGGTGCCTCTGTATACCGCGTTATTTATCTCGTGGATTGTTGTAGGTCGCGTCGGGATAGAAATAACGCGGCGCGCTTCTGCCGGATGGCGAGATCCCCGAAGCAAAGGGGAGGAAGGGTCGGTACTTCTAACGGAACGCAAACACACCGGCAAACCGAACAAATTGGCAAACAGTCAGCGATGTGCAACCGTGCGAAGCAATTACGGATTTTGCGTGAACGGCGCGTGCAAACTCTTTATACACGCGCTAGAAGCGCCGACAGAATTTTCCCCCCCGAGCTGCGAACACATACACACATACACACACACACACACTGGCGTAACCTGATGACATTGCAATTAATTCGCGAGAATGAAGGAAGAATTTAGGACTCTGGCTAGATCTGAACGATTGATAAGTGAGAGTTCGTCGGTATGGAAGAAGAACTGGATGTAGTACATAGTACAAAGAAAAGACAAATGAATTGAAGAGAGTAAAGAAGACTTGATTCGTAGTTTGAATATGGTAGTTTGATGTAATAACCTTTCTCATCGGTAGTTTTATTTGTATTTTATTTGTATTATTGTATTACTTATTATATAATATAATAAGTAATGCACTCGTTTAGGTAAGTCTTGTTCAAAAGTTTTGGCATGAATATTATATTTATTTCAAATACTGAAAAAATTTGATGCAAGTAATTGAACAGAAAAAAGAAGACTTAATTCACGAACATAGCAGTTTGATATAATAATTTAATTATGTGTTTTATTCTGTCAGAGTTGGTAGTTTTATTTACTATTAACAATAAAATGCACTGGTTTAACTAACAAAAGGACAAATATTGTGTTTATTCCAAAATTGGAAAAATTAAATAATACAATAAGACAACGCGTACAATTTTCTTCTCAAAGTCATAGATTAAGTTTAGATTTAACGATATGCACAGCGAACGTTAACAATGAAAATAAAAGAATGACACGTGATTTCAGAATTTTGTTATCTACGACATCGAACTGATTACTAAATTCTGAATATTAAAAATGACGAGTATTATCATGGATATTAACTAGGTATTATTGAATTTAATATTTGAGCCAAGTACGCGTTAGTATTAAAAATAAAAAAATGTTTTCAAGCGTAAGTCGCGAGTCCCTCTTTGTTAAAATGAAGAAGACAACGACAATCTGTGCAAGTATCAAACTTTAATTTTAATCGAATAAATTTCAGACGAATCTCAACATATTTATTAAGCCATAAATGTATCCGCCACTGTGATTAAACGTGTACAGCAGTCTACGCCACTGGCTACTTGCTGAACCTGCTCCGAAACAGGAACCAGGAACGAGTGAACAGTAATTGGAGAGCGAACTGACAGGAGGGGGGATTACGCTCGCGTTTCTAATGAGACGACCGAGAACTTGACCCCTGCGTAAGTATGCTTCGCGCCCTTCTCGAATTTATTTTCACTATTTTGCGTTTCAGATTGATGATAAACCTTTTTACACGGTCAGATCCGTATCTTCGCTTCCCTTTCACGCCACGTGCGTTCTAGCGCGTGATAGTAATTCGCTGGGAATCTACTCTTCGTGACACTGATATACCGATATATCTTCGTACATCTAAAATCCGTATAAAATGTAGTGGAACATCATTTGTATGAATTTGTAAAGTGGTTTAATAAAAACTTTCGCAAATTTTTTTCTGCTACCTATAATTTTTAGTTCGTACAATAGAATACTCATACTTGAGTAATTCAACCAGTTTTGAATAATTCCACTGAACAAAAAATCAGGCTCTTTCGTGGTGATCTGTTGCAAAATCATCATATCTATTGCTATATCTCTGTAGCTTTCTGTATCAAGTCGAGGGTCACCATTTTAAAATGGTCAAAAATCTAAAAATTGTATAGTGAACGAGGTTCATGCAACAAACTGAGAATGCATTCATCTTTAAACATACATTTTTCAATATGTTTATGTCAATGTACTGTAACATGTTAATCTCTTTGAACTAATATTATTTTATTATTAATTACAATATTATTTGTGCAATATTCTACACATGTTTTTTACTCTATATTACACATTGTACAATACTCTACACACACGATCATTTGTGTAATGCTCTATTTGTATAATACTCTTTGTACAGACACAAAACACTCAAAGGGTTGAAATGAAAATAACGGAGATTACGGGGCAAAAAAACATTAAAGATATTTTTATTCATTATTCACTCTAATAATTAAACCATTTTATTATTGATTACTGATTACAAGATTATCTGAACGAACTGAACAATCAAAGAATACGCAACGACAAATCTGTGAAAAATAGACCTACCTCTTTTCTTAAATTCTGCTATTCGATATTTAAAAAAAAAGAAAAAATACAAGATAAAATATTTCAACGAAGAAAAAGATGGCAAGGGGTTAAAATCACTGGCCGTTCACAGGCGGGGATTATCAAGGCGAGATCGATAAGCGACAACGAAATTCCGTGTTGTTCCTCTTTAAACGGTCTAAATAAACTATCAAAGGCGAAAAGATGCCCCGGCAACCGAGCCGATATCGGGTTCCTAATGGCGGGAGCCGACCGCTGCACCATAAAAACGTTCGCAGGGATAATTGAAGGGAAGTATAAGGCGCTCTGTATTATTTAGCAGCCTTCCATACCTACGAGTGCTTCGTCTTCCGCTCTCGCTCATTCTCTCTTAATTGCTGGCCAAATTACTTTTTCCGCGCTGTAGTTAAATCGCACGGAAATTTATGTTTCCCGTTCAACAGAAGCCGGATATGTTCTTCTGCAGTCCCATCATTGAACGCACTGGGCGAATTTCCCCGTAGTTTCTTCTCTCTCTCTCTCTCTCTCTCTAATGTGAAATTTCACGGACAACGCGTTTCTCGATAGTTGAATTAGGGTGTAGGAGAAGGAAAGTATGGTACTTGTGGACAAATGACGTGTGAAAGTTGAAAGATTCATTTGAGGAGTGAAGGAAAATTTAAGTCGTTTCTGACTCATTCAAAATCCAATAAAATAGCAAACAAGAAAATGATACACCAAGTTTTAGATTATGTTATTGTAAAGGGGAGGCTTCGATCTTCAAACTCATTGCAGATCCCTAAAACTTGACGTACAATTTCTTTTTGCTGTTTTATTGAAACGCCGAATATCAGCCTCAGACGACGAAAAGTTTTTGACTTATTGAAAATTCAATAAAATAGCAAAAAAGAAAATGATACACCAAGTTTTAGGTTATGTTATTGTAAAGGGGAGGCTTCGATCTTCAAACTCATTGCAGATCCAGCCATAGAAAGAACTTTTCAACTTTCAACTTTCCTTTCAATTGTCAAAATGACAACTCATAAAATGGACGGTGCATTTCGAAAGTAGAGACTTTGAACTTTAAAATCCAAAACAAAAAGTTGGTTTCTCGAACTTTTAAAATAACGATTTCATTTTACGAAATTGCGACAGTTCAAATAGAATTCAGTCGCTTGAATATCAAATGTGTACCTCGTCGAATCTAACCGGGAAATCGTATTTTCGTTGAAGACACTGTGTCAACATCGCGCAGCGGCAGCAGAAATATATTTCACGGCGCTCGACGCTCATCGGGAAATGGACAGCCGGTGAAAAGGAAGCACAGGGTCGCTTGTACGCATGTTATGTTTGCGTTGCGTCCTCCACGGCAGCTTCAGAAGTTTACGCTTAATCACGAAATGGACTTGGATTGGAAATGGCAAACTCTCCAACCCCCTGGTGCCGTTCAAACTTTAGTTAGTGACACTCGATGCGCTTTGAAGTTGAACCAGCCTGGCTATCACTCCTTCTCCCTATCCCTGATCGTGCTTATTAACGAGAATGCTTCGACTCGGTTTCTTCTGGTGTCGAATCGTCTCGAGACAAGACCGCCTTTTTTTCAATAATTAGAAACTTTTAATTAAGTTAATGCGAGAATAGGTGTGAGTATGCCGAACCTTTGTTTAGAATTTAGAAGTTCTTGGCGAAATTAATACAAGTTCGTGGCTGGGGCACGATAAAATTTAATTAAAGAAGTATCGCTGGAATTTTTGAGCAACTTCGACAGTGATAATATTTAATCCTTTGAGTACTAAAAGTAAAAAGTTGAAAGTTTATTTACTTTTATTTCCAATAAAATCCGTGATCCGTGATTTTGGCAAAATTAATCATAGTAAGAAATTAATTAATATCTCGGTGATTAAATGAAATTAACTCCTTTGAACTCTTATGCAATTGAAGTTCTGTTACAGCTATTTCTTTTTTTTTTCTTTTTGCAAAAGGATAATTTTCACTGGTACAACGGACGAATTTCTCATAGTTTCGTGACTGATTTCTCTCTGGCGTTGCAACGTCACGAAAAAAGCCAAGGAGATCGCGTTTCGGTACCGAGTTCTCAAAGTTATTATCTGAATCGACATAAATTTCGTATCGCTCGATCATCTGACAATTTACGACACGATCGCGCAGGCTTCTACAAGAGTAATTTGCTTTAATACGGCCTAAATTAAGAATGGCAATTGACCGTTCCGTGAACTTTTAATACATTTAACGGGGAGGAGCAATACCGTGAAACGCGATATTGGAAACTTCTTAGAGGACAGTTTAAGAAACCACGGGAAATTAACCAAATTTCTCCTGGCAGGCAATGTACAAGTATAAAAATGTAAGAAGTGTGGAATGAGTTTCTTTGTATTCGTTCTACGTCTTATTTCAATAGAAAAAGGCCTTGTTGCAAAACGTAATGAACCTCGCGAGCTGTAAAATTTTATGCGAATTTGCTACAAATTGGTTTTTTCCTGTTTATATTTCGATTCTCTGAAACTGCGTGTTATAACTTTATTATAAAATTACACACACTACTAGTACTCAAATTTATGTCAAGTTATTAAAATTCACCACGATGTCGAAGAGACTATTGTTTCGTATGTTTGTTCATAATAATGTTATTGAATTAATGATTTTTTTAGTACCTCTTTAAATATTTCAAATTTCTTAAAATTATTCCAATTAATAGAAATTGGAATAATTTCTTTCATTTAATACACTTCATGCATACAGTTTCTTGTGAGAAGAAAAAAATTAACAAAAAAAAAACTTAAATACCGAAAAGATTTTGGACAAACAAGTAAGTAATAAAAATACCTAAGATTAATTTATAAGAAATCATATCTACCCGATGTAATAAATCACTCAATCGATTTAACAAATCTAATCAATCAACAATTAACAATCTAAAGTCTTCCTGAAGCAAAATTAATTTTAATATTCGATTAATAACGATCCCTCGAAAAAATCGTGCTCGCGAAAAGACCGAGTCACCCACGATAATAATAAACATGTAAAACAATTAATTTGAAAGCGATTGTACCGTCCCGACGTAATGAATTAGTCGATGAACTTCCAAAAAAATCCATCTAAACGAAGGTAGTCTTTCCTTCAGGAAGTCTTCAGGAAAATTGACTTCGGTATTCAGACTCGATTGCGATCGCTCGAGGAAATCGTGCTCGCGAAAAAACCGAGTCATCCAGAATAATGATAAAATACAGTCCACGTCATAATAGAGTGGGTCTGTCCATGGCAGATGGCACGTGAATCACGCGTGAACCACTCCCGGTGGTACAGCCTGCGGGCCACCCCGTCGGCGGCAACGATTCGTAAATAAATTAGCCTCCATCGGATCTCGAGATAACGCGTTATTTATGGCCAGCTCGTGACGGTGCACCCTTAGGAGAAAGTGGCGGGCACGCAGGTAAAGCTGATCGCTTCGGCTCGCCTAATGCAATAGAAGGGATTGACTCGGGGGATTCTGAATCGGTGGATGCGTTCAGGTAGAATAAGTGGACTTTGCGGTTCGCCGTTTAACACCGAACGGCGAACTGTTTCCTTTCTCTATTCGCCTGCTCTGATTGTTTTTTCTTCGCCCTAATTGGAATAATTATTTCGTTGAAGATCGAATGACATTATCGACGTTATTAGATAGAATTATTCGAGTTTAAGGATAAAGCGACCAATTTCAGTTCCCGTGAAATTATCTCAAGACAGAACTTTCATCTCTGTGAATCTGTGAGAAGAGGTTGGCACGAATGATGTCAAATTTCGAAGGAATTTTGGATTTTTTAAATTTCAATTTTCAGTGGAAAAGGGATTTTTTTCTCCCTGAAGAGGGGTTGAGAGTAGTGCAAATACGCAATATAAATACGCAGACTTTCGAAGGAAAATTTTAATTAAAAATTTTTAATCTTTGAAAAAGAACACTTAAAATTTTTTAATAGAAATTTTTGATTAGATTTCTTTCTCTCGTTTAAGCGAGAAACAACCAAACCGAATAAAAACTTTAAACCCTTGCGCCGGCAACTGGTTCGCGGACCATAACGAGTGACCAAACCGTATATACAATAATTCGTCGCTTTCTTTTCCTTTTTATTTCGATTGAAATTATTAAGAAGTAATAAACTTATCATTTTGCCCGCGTTACATTTAAATATACTTAAAACTGAAAGAATGTTGCAATTCTGAGACAATAAATTCTCAACGTGCGTGGCACGTCATTCCAACGCAAGAGGTTGATTCCATGTGGGAGAAAAATTACTTTCTCCGGGAATAATGATCGACGTGTCTCGTGCAGATGAAATCCGTACGTGTCGAAAAGAAGAAAAGATGGCGAGGAGATGCATTCGCGAACATTCACGTCACCTCCAACGTTGCTCGTCCGTTATTCCAATGATACATTTTAAATTGGATTTTCTTCGTCTCGAGGCGATATTTTTTCATCTCACCTTCTCTTTAAAGAGAGACAGAGTTCAAATTATTTAATCCGTTTCGACGAGCATGGGGTAAAATGGGAAAAAGAGAGGGATATACGATTGAGGGTCAGAGGCAGAAACAAGGTAGGATACGTGACCGTTGGGGTCTCTGGTATCGATCAGCAGACCAGGTGCACCACGCCCAGCTATCAATTAACAACTGTTCAAACGGCCATGTCGAAATTTTCCGTGAAACAGAAAACTGAAAATTTCACAGTATCTCGGGCTAGATTTTTCCGATTTAGAACAGCGGTCACCTTGGTAAAATTAAATCAGAGTTTTGCGTTTCTGATGGTTACAAAGAAGTTTATCTTCATTCGTGACAGACATCGTTGGTCTGTTTTAAAAATGAATTTAATAAAGTCAATTTGATATTACTTATTACCTTCGTAGTATATCACGAAGAGGATAATTGTACCAGTGAAAAATTGTGAATCATTGAAGCTGATATAATTTTTTTTAAAAAGAATATAGTGATTCGTTTGGTCTCATTTTAAAGAGCGAAGCTTCTATTTTGATAGTCGTGAATTCCTTTTTCTTGAAGATGATTTTATATTTCACGTAGCACCAAGTAGATCTTTTTTTACAAAGTTATATCAATTTAAATTATCGACAATTTTTCATTATCATTAATGTAGTTATGCTCTTCACTGTAACATTTCGATAACATTCTGCCTTTATTATCAACATTTCACTCGTGATATTTAATATTCAATCTTTCGAATATTTTTCGTGTATTTATAATATATATTTTAAATATTCCTCATTTAACCTCGAATACTCTCTGTAAGCATATTTCAATATTTCCAAAGCTTTTCGTACATTTAAAATTTAAAGAAAATCACTAAACCTTTCGATATACCTACTCCGATCTAACAATGCTTGGGATGTAATGACAAAAATATAAATATTGCAATATTTTAATCACGTTACACTATTTTATATTATAATTAATTTAATATTATTTATACATTTATATCATATCATATTATATTTATTCAATATTATAATACATTTAATATTATATAATATTAAAATGATCCAGCAAAGCAATTTTGCTCGTAACGACTACATATATCACTATTCGTGCGATTTCACAAAATCGTCAACGACGGTTTCAGCGAAACATTTCGAGAGTTTGCGTAGTCGAGTTCGCTAATTCCCACTGATTTATACAAAACCACGAAGGATTTCACGTTGATTAGTCGCAGCTGCGGATCGAACTGATTTGCTATTGTACATCAGAAACAGAAACGACAATGTCGTTCCATGGAAACACCTGGTAATACGGGAGCGACGTCAATACCGCGGCATGTTTAATTGTAAAATATAGCTCATGGAATCAACTTTCGACCTTCGACCTATCTTCCCCGATTTTATTTTAGCAACAGTAACCGCATTTCCGAGGCTGGATGGTCGTTTCCTCTTAAAATCCTACCCAGGAAAGAAAAATCGCTCGTTTTTCGTTACACAGGGAAATGAAAATGTTAAAGGTAAAATACAATATAAAGTTTCATTTCCATTATACATCGAATGGCATAAACCGAACCGGTAACGATGAAAAATCACCCGTTATTTGAACTGTTACAACTTCGTGGAAGAAAGATCGCATAACAATTCTCATTGATCTCGTTTCAAAGTGTAGAGCCTCTACATAAGTGTAGAGCCTCTGAATATTTAAAATAGTGAAATTTAAATAGAATTATTTTTGACTTAGTTGTCAATTTAAATGATAATAATTAAAATAAACAGATCTACACAATCGTGTCTCTGTCTGAACAGTATTAACTTTGACAGAAATACTTGTATCTTTTCGGCAATTGTAAAAATACTAGAATTCAATATATAAAAACAGGTTTCGTTGTGATTCGATCTTCTTTCTGATAAAATTCACCTCGTGAAACTGCAATTAAAATGAAAATAGCTCATGATCGAGGCTATACGAAACCGCCAGTTTTCGGCAGAATATCAAGAAGAAATTTTTAATTTTTGACAGGCAACGATGTACTCGTAAAAACTGTTAAACTTAAGGGAAGTGGTGAATTGGCTTATCCCATTGGCACGAACGCGAGTGTACTGAACTGTTATACCGTAATTCACTTTGCCCAACTCTTGTAAAACTTTCCTTAGCATATTCACTTCGTCCGCGACGAAGCGATGCATTATCGTCACTTCTTGCCAGTGAGTTTTCCAAAATCATTCATCACGACACGATGGAAATGTAATTTTCTCGATTAAATTTCCAGATCGAGAAATTTTAAATTAGCAATAATAATTATTCAAACTTAATGATCTTTTTTGAGATTACTTCCGTCTAAATTCGACACTTTTTCATTGTCATTGATATGGTTATTCAATAGCTTATAAAAATATAATATTTGAATTTCAGTATGTGACGATAATAGACAATTTTAATAGAATTTTAATTTAACAATTTTTAATAGAACTTTAGTTATTGAATTTTTTGTCACGTGAGGCCTCGATCTGTAATCAAAGCACCTGACAAAATGAAGCTGTTGCTAATAAAATTCCTTTCAGCGACTGCTGATGCAGATAAGGTCATACGTCATCGTTCGAATTGTCAAATACACTTTATCTTCTCTATCAAAAACAACACGAATTTTCCATTAAAGCAAAAGCGAAAACTACAGAATCACATTCTGATATTACTCCCACTGAGTGATTCAAAATTTCAACAATTTCTCAGATAAAAATTCGAGAAATATTCTATACGCATGTAAAAGGAGATTAAACTCAGCGAGAAGTTAAAACCAGAGTATGCAAATTGAGAGTGTAACCCCAATTAAAGACAACTTTACAAGTACAACTCTTGATTCAATGAATCAACAACGGAGGAGGTTGAAATTATTTTACACTGTCAGCTCGTTCAGAATTTAAACTCAGTTCTGAAACGTTAATTTGATACAGAAGTGTCAATAACCTATTCTGGAGTAGCATTTTATAGCACAATTTGTACATACAATTCTAAATAAATTTGCAATTCTTTAAGATTTTACCATTTGCGTCTCAGGACGTTCCACACTTTCTACTTTTGATATTCAGTATTTATTAAACGTAATAAAATTTTGAAGTGTATTTTATCGTATCAATTGTTATATATACAAAATTGACATTAATCGACATTGATTTTAATTAACATTACATATGTAACATTTCACAGATTCTTTGTCGATCGAAGTGTCATTTGATATATCGATGTTATTAATTAACATTTATTAACGGAGTTCTTTTCATTCTCTCAACATAGAAGCGTATAGATCATCCAGACAAAATTTGATCTACAGATAGATAACACATACGTTGTGTAGAATTTCGACATGCAAGAAAAATTTTCGCAACTGTAAAAGAGTTGACAAAGATAGTTGCAAGCAATTGACAAGTTTTTGATATGAAATTTGAAATTCAGGGAGAAGGATTGCAGAATTGTACAATATATATCCGATGGACCTTGATCTCCCCACGATAAATATTATCCACCCTCGGTCGCGTTGGTAACGAGATCGTATCTGACGGCGTTGCGTGTCATTTGCATATTTCAGCCGGAGGCGTCGAGCAGATCCTTGCTTTTTCAATCCGAAGTGCACGAGGGTGGCAACCGCGGTTCGATTTACATTTCAGTATCGAAACGGCGCTTCCTACCCCCAGGTGACTTAACGTGGCTTAAGCACAGCGGCAGGACGAAACAACGTTCGCTCGATCTTCACAGTGTCGCTTTATAATTTTCCAATTACGTATGCGAGAAGTTCCGGAGACTTTTAAAGACTGCGATGGTTAATTTAGAAACGGTACATTTTGCTTTATTTATATTACGATATATTACAGGTTTCTCTCTCTGTTAGAGTTTAGATTTACGAGTACTTTAATTTTTCAAGAGCAAAAGAAATTTACTGAATTTCGAGAAGTTTCAGAATTTCTCGTCCATGCATCGATCAAAGGGTTTTTTTTTATTTCATTATCTGTCATTTCCTCTACAGAATTCTAGATTTAAAGAGAATGTTATTTTCAAGAGTGGAAAGAAATTTGCTCGACCTTCTCGAAGAAGAATTTTTCTTTACGCGGCAAGTGGAGCGAGCCAAACGTCGAGACGACCGATTCTGCGAGTTTCTTTGACAAAGGATAAACAATGTGAGTACTTACCCTGGCAGGACATGGCGAACTGTCCCTGGAGAGACTGCCGAGAGTCACCAATAAACGACGGGAGGCCCCCAACACTGAATCCCGCCATCCCTCTGCGAAAATAAATATACGATCCTGTTATTTATCGAGGAACATTTTTTCTTTTTTAGACTTTATCTGACAAAACTATATTTGTTCAACGAATATCTCTCGTGGATAACTTGTAAAACAGAGAATATTGTCTCAAAATTTGTCGACTTCATTTCAACTTATCATTGAAATATGCGAGAAAAAATTATTTTCAATTAACAATCATGCACTGACGAAACGTGACTCTTTGATTCAAATTTTGTTGAGAAAATTTTGAATTACAGTTGAAATAAAATAATAAAAAATTGAAAGAACGTGTGTTTGTGCAGGGTGGTCACTGAAAGACTGAATGAAACAAAACAAACTTTTACAAACACATGTTTCTTCAGTTTTTTATCAAGAGCAAAAGAACAACATCACTCAAATGATGTGAAAAACAACATCACTCAAATGACCACCTCTTCTTAAAGACTGAATGAAACAAAAAAAACTTTTACAAACACATGTTTCTTCAGTTTTTTATCAAGAGCAAAAGAACAACAATATTACTCAAATGATGTGAAAAACAACATCACTCAAATGACCACCTCTTCTGAAAGACTGAATGAAACAAAAAAAACTTTTACAAACACATGTTTCTTCAATTTTTTATCAAGAGCAAAAGAACAACATCACTCAAATGATGTGAAAAACAACATCACTCAAATGTCCACCTCTTCTGAAAGACTGAATGAAACAAAACAAACTTTTACAAACACATGTTTGTTCAGTTTTTTATCAAGAGCAAAAGAACAACAACATCACTCAAATGATGTGAAAAACAACATCACTCAAATGACCACCTCTTCCAACCCTTCAGTCTTTCAGTGACCACCCTAAGAAAGTTGCTCTCTTTTGGACAATTCTCCGATTCTTCCGTCGATAAATATGATAATTCACTGCCGCAACGTTCACGTCTAAATACGATCGAGGATAAAAGTAAACTTTATGGGCCAATCTATATCTCGTTCGGGTACGATTATCTATCAGAGTTATCGCTCGAATATTTACCACAGCATGGTGGCATAACGCGCGCAAGAAAGGAGAAGGGGACGCAGCGACAGGGAGTGATCCACAGGGGAGTTTCATATTGCTAGATTAAGCAGTTCGACTTCCACCTTCGACTCTGCCTCCTTGTTTCCTTGCTCCTGTGGTCTTAAGCCCCCCCGAACCTGCTAAGTTATGGTCACGACTTTCATTAAACGGCTGGATGACGGATCGCTTTGTCTCGTTTAGATTACGGCCGGATTTAATCACGGTAGCATCCCGATAATAATTCGGCGTCCTCGGCTCTCGCTAATCCGCGAGAGGAGTCCCGTTGTAATATTCTCGAGACGTGCCACCGCCTGGCTGACGTAATTAAAAGTAACCGTGTTTTCATGGCGGCCTGTGCATAAAGAGGATTTTATAACAACTGGGCCCGCTTAGCGCTGCAATAAAGATTACTCGAGTAAATTACGCATCGTGTTTTCTCACGCCTCTAAACACCGGCGCGCTGGAGTTTCTCACTCTGCCGCGAGAAAAGTTACTGCCAGTGTTTGAGGAACGATGGTGATTTTGTGCCGAAAATGTGCGTGTTTGTCCCTTATTTAGTGTGACAATATGGTAACAAAGTTGTAATATTATGATTATTTGTGATTATATTACATTTATATTATTATATTTATTGTGTTTTATTATACAATAAAATTATATTAATATTGTATAATGTACGATATTATTACATTTATCGTAGATAAATTTCTAGTTTAGCGGCTCTTGCCAATTTTGGCTTACAATTCTTTTTCTTCAAAAAAATAACGAGAACCATTATACATATAATTTCTTGATTTCTCGTTTCTAGCGATAAAGTGAACCTCTCGTTAAAGAAACAATAGAAAAATAGCCAACATTGAGAAAAAAACTGCTAAACTAGAAATTTACCTTATTGTATAATAATATGTTATATGTTACTGCAATATTAATTTCTATGTTGCTTCCATTTTTCCAAAATTAGAGTCGCGTAGGTGAAATTTGTATCTGTTACGGATTCGTCGTTATATTCAAACTCTGTGAATTTTGCACGACAATCTGTTGACTAAAGGAATGGAAACTAGGTCGAAGGAGTAATGCAACAAATAAACACAAGGTTCTATTTGTACATTTTACGAACAATTGTTCAAACACGTAAAAACGAACGAAAAATATCACCACTCCGGTAGTTTAACTCTGATCAATTATTTGATATTTCGCATGAAAATCGCTGTTCGTTCTTTCCTCGTCCTTTTTACGGAGAATAAAATAACAAAGGAGAGCTGAGAAATTTAGTTCAGCGAAAGGAAAGAAAGGGAACCTTTCTCGCCCGATAACGCGATAAAAGTGACTCTGCTCGCGCGCGTAATTACACGCATAAATTCATAAGCCATAATAATAATAAAGTTATAGCGGAAAACCGGCTGTGAAAAAGAGAAAGAAAGAGAGAGAGAGAGAGATTGCAACGTGGCCAGCAGCCGGCCTCCGGATTAATAAATCTCAATTACGCGAGTTAATACCGGGGGCAATTCTCTCCCCTGGCTCCTTTCGCAAAGGAACCGGATACGAGGGTGAAGGCATTTCTATCGTGCATTGTCGTTGGAACAATGACGATGACGATTCTGCGGGACTACCTTCGTTTGTGTAAAGTGCGGTTGCTACGTCGTCGTTGAAATTTATCGTCGTTTACTACTGACAATGAGGACCTCTCTTGTTAATGGTCCTCAGGCTGATACGAAAAAATGGTTGTGGACAGTTTCACGTTTTATATTTCAAAAGTCGTTTTTTTTTACTATCGTGCTATTGCTAGATCCTCGTAACAATTTTTGCTCATTAGTTTGTTCACGATTATTGTCTGATATTCCAGGTGCTCTAATTAGATTACATTTATTTAATTATTTATCCAACGAAGAGAGTCGTCGATAAATATAATTTTTATTTCAGTTCAATTATTGCTTAATATTCCAGATGTTCCAATTAGATTGTATTTCTTTGATTATGTACCAAGTGAAAAGAATTGTTAAAAAAATTTCTGTTCATTTTATTAGTTCAATTAATTTGTTCAAGATTATCAAGTTTAATATTTATAGATATTTTGGTTAGATTATATTTATTTAATTATTTATCTGAATTATCTGTCAACTAGAAATGAATATATAACTTGGGGAATTAAGACTGGTAATTTTAGTAATTATCAGAAAATTCTTTGTATTATAATTAAGGGAAGCGAGAAAAAAGATCAGAATTAAATACATGCGAATTCTCTTTCAGATTTTGAAAATGGGAATTGAAGATAAAATATATAAATATATATAAATATAAATCAGTATGAAACAACAATCAGTATAAAATCAATAGTCGTACTACACGTATCATATCCACTGTATATAAATATAAATCATCACCGCGTTAACGTGATGAATTCAAACAAAATAAATGGTAGAAAACAGACGCGAAGGGGAGGAGAACTTTTGAATTTCGAGATAGTTCGTCAATGTTTCTCTGTTTCTACGCGCGTCAAGCAAACGTCGGGGACTGTCTGCCGATTTAGCGCGCAAACATCGCTGAATATAAATGCGCCGCCCCGTTTGCACGTCGAATTAAACCGAAATAAATCATAAATATTAAACGAGGCTTTCAGTCGTGGGATTACGAGGGTTGCAGCCGTCCCCCACGGGTGGGGACGGGTTTCCCTCTCCCTCCGTCTTCCGTATCGTCGTCGTCGTTTCTATCTTTGTCGCCGGTTTCCTCTCCGCGCCTCACCGGAAATTGCGCAAGTCCTTTCCTTCCTGCCTCTTTTCCACACTGCGCCGGACAATTTCAATGACAATGAAACTTGATATAAAGGCGTATCTCTCTCTCTCTCTCTCTCTCTCTCTCTCACTTTGCGTACGACCGCTGACCACTGAACGAGCTGACCTTAAGATCAAGTGGCCACTGCTCATCCTTGGAGCCCGAAGCACCCTTCTGCGCGCTTGGTACACCTCGAAAATTGTGTCACATGCTCGGTGAGCGTTGTTGATTATTTTAGTACTGTTAAACTAGGATAAAAAGTACCAACAATCTTGAAAAAACTGCACGACTTGTACCCTAGTACGATTCGTCTCACTGAAAGGCCCAGAAGCAACTGTTCTGACTAGGAAATAAAGACGACTTGTTGACTTAAAATTTTATTAATCGATACAAAACAAATCGCTCAGTACCAGACAACGCCACTCCTACTCTACCCCTCGCCCTTCGAAAAATCACGTGATCCAAATCAACCAATCGCTAATTTTCGTTGCATTAGCGTTGCACCTGAAGAGGCCCGATTTTCTGGGTTACCCCTGCTAAAATCACTTTCAGTGATAAAAACACACAGAACGAACGACCTGATCGTTGAAAAAATTCTCTAAAAGAATTTTGTTTTTCAAATTGTGTTATGAACAGTTTTCATGTTATAAAAAATGAAAAAGATCGCCTCCTTTAGTCTCCGTAATATATTATACTATATATAACAAAGTATATATTAATATGTAGGAAATTTGCCGCAATTAAACATAATGATAATTAATACCGTAACGACTGGACACTTTTGAAAGTAAATTTTCTTATCAGAAGCCAACAAGTCCTGTTAAAACCATTAGATCATTAGAACTCGTATAATCAGTAAAAATATATAATCGTATGACGCTACAGTGACTACTATCACTGATTATTAAGCTTGATATTACAGTAATGTAATTTTAAAGTATTAAAACGTTCCTCAAAGTATTTAAATACTGGGAGAATAATTTAAGAATGATAAGATACAACGGTGATGCACGTGAAACAACACGTGTAACATGCAAATTATGAAATCACGACTTTCTAAACTCATCACGAGGCACATCATGAAATCGAGCAAACGTTTAGGAGCGGGCTAATTCTAGATGCGGCGTTTAATTACAGAATGCCACGAGACGAGACGTGAAATTCCACGTGACACACGTTGGTTGTAAAATATTGTCCCCTCTCCTTTAACCAGGGAATTATATCCAATAGTTTTCTAGTTATACACACCTTGATATTTGTAAAATTACGATATTCCAAATAAAACAACAAAAATTCAACGAAATGTACAAAATAAATTATTTAATTTTCGTATCCGAGGAAATTGTTGTTTGAGGAAGAAGAGCAAAGTTATTCCTCTTTGAATTAAATACTCGCAAAAAAAAAAAATTAATAATTAACAGGATGAAAATAGCACCAAGCTCCTCGTACTCGCTAACAAAAATTAAACTATCTCCTTATTCCTTAATATTTTGACACTCGCACACATACACGCACGCACGCTATATTAGGGTGGTCGCTGAAAGACTGAATGATATAAAACAAAAGTAACTTTTACAAACGCATATTTTTTAAGTTTCCTATTATTTTGTTTGGAAATACAATTAATGGACTCTTTTCCAGTATTTTTTCCTATAACCTAGAAAAGAAGAAAATGAACAAGTTATGACTTTTTCAAACCCTTCAATTTTTCAGTCGTCACCCTATGCAAAAAAAGAAAAAGACTGGAAGCCACGGAAGGAAACGGAACGATCCGTATCGTTTCCGCATACTAGCGAGCAAGAAACACCGGCGAGAGCGTGAAAGTCGTTAGGGGATAGTTCTTTCTCTGCGGAGCTGCAAAGCCACGAGGTTTAACGAAAAGAGGCCAGGCACCCACCCACCCCTTCAGAGATCGAGATTGGCGTCGCGGAGGGACTTCCACGAGAGAATGGTAAGAAGAAAATCGATGGTCGTTCAAGTCGTATCCTCGGGTTCGGGTCTCGGCCGGAACGAAATGGCTTGATTAACCGACGACGCGTCGTTACTGCGACCACCCTGCTGGTCCGCTATTGCCTGGCAAGGGTAGTTCGATGCTTTGGGGTGCTGCACCGCACACGACCGGCAAGAAAATGCGAGGGGGCGTAACCCCCTTCGGCTCTTTATTCGCCTTTGCTCGATCACGTCCGCGGTTTTCCTTTACCCTCGATAAAAAAAAAAAGAGAGAGAGAGAGAGAGAAAAAAGAGCTTCTCGACGACCAACTCACCGCCGAGGCTACGTATTACCTACGTTAAAAGCAGCGCGCGATCTTTCGGAGATTCAACGCTCCAGAAATCCTTTGACGTTGCACGATGGCACACTGACACCTGACTATCGATCCGTGCAATTTAGCTTATTGGAAGCGTCGGTTCTTTCGGGCTCTTTCGGACACAGCTTTTACCGAAGACAAATGAAGGGGATTCTCCAGTGTATGGACGAGCTACGTCACTGTGGAGATATCGAACTTTTCGCGAATAGGAGAATAGTGTTGCAGTGGAATTGTTGAAACAATCGTGACGGCTAGTTTTTCTTTATTTTGCCCAGTAAAATTTTATTTTTCGATATTTTTATGTCGTTAGTTCTGTCATGGTACAGTTTTTTTGTGGTTTCGTATTAAATTAATTGAGGGGTATGCTGAAACTAATAAAAGTTTCTCGACATTCTCTGGTTAATGTTGAGACACGAGGGAATTTTTATTAATTCTCGTATCTCTCTCGATATTTAGTTACTCTCCCTTAACTCGTAAAAAAGATAGGAGTCTTAAGAAATATTAAATAATAACTAAAAATTAATCGCATTGATCTTCAAAATTAACTACAAAATTACTCATAAACTGTCAAGAAATGAGATTTTTATTAATTCCAGTATCTCTCGATGTTCACTTATCAACCCTTAATTTACAAATACTTGGCAGAGTAAAAAAAATAGCAGCCTCAGTCATAAAAATTTCATCTCAATACTGTTTTCGACAAAAGTGTTTTGTTGAAACAATGCTGTGCTATATACACTATTGCGGAATATAGCTCTGAATCTCTCGAATTATCGTTTTCGAAACAAAGGCAATAAATTATATGGGTAAAACTTTGGTTCAGTGCCGAATGTATCATCCGACGCCTGTTATCACGAAATATCGCTATTACGAATCTCCACGAAATAGACACTCGCTGAATACCAAGTCGACCATAACTCGACCAAACACCTTTTCTCTCTGCATACCAATTCCCCTTTTCCGAAGGTGTACGATCCGCCTGACCACGTGGTTTCCATCTAAACAGGCCCTAAGATGTCCGTTTTTACGATCGTTGCCTCTGCTATCTGTTCGAATAAATTCGACCATCAGAGCTGAGCATATGGGGGAAGAGCTAATGCCGTTTTATGTGCGGCTTGATACCCGTAACGCAATATGGTCTCCCTCGCTAAGTTAAGCTTCGTCCTCACTGTACCAACGACGAACTTCTTGTCGATGATCCGTGTTTCTTCGAAAAGAATCGATGGTTGTTGACGAAGAAAGAAATCGTTGGCAAGACAGAAACAAATTTCTTTGACAATTTTACGACACATTCGCACGTAGATATTTGTCGCTGAGAGCAAATGTTACGCTTTTACGATTAAGACATTTTGACGTGGACGAAGATTTTTATGTATTTAGAGAAAATTTTAAGGTGCAAGATTGCATATATTATATGAAAAAATATTCAAATTATATGCAGTAGCTTTCTATAATATTTGGCATGTGAAACAATTTTTTTTTTTTTAGATATTCCTATTTTTCAAATTATCCTTTAAAAATTCACTGTCTAATAATGATATAACGTGAAAGAGTGGTCTTTCAGGAGATGAGAAAGCTGATTTCATTTAGTAAAAGTTTATTTAAAAGTTTAGAGAAACTTCCATTCATTAAGAACTTTCCATTAAATAAATTTATAATTGTCAGAATTTCCGACTTGGAAATTTTCATAGCAGAAAAATTACTTCCCAATAAAACTGCGCACTTCCTAATATTACTAAGTTAAAATTTTGCAAATATAATTTCCTAGATACTCGGAGTATCATTTCCTTCGAAGAAGAGTATTTCGTACAAATTGATGAACATTTGTGCAATAATAAAATAAAAGAAAGTTTTATTCTTTTCAACACAGTTTCCCAAAATTCAGCAAGACTGAACTAAAAATTTAATTCTGTCAATACTGATACTATATCACCGACAAATAACAGGAAATCCATCATTTTTGCTTCGTAGCTTTACACTTGGTGTCTAAAGTGCGAAAAGAAGAAGAAAAAGAAGAAGAAGAGGAAGAAACGTCGACGTCGTCTCGGTGGAGAATGGTGGATGGTGGATGGTGCTTCAGAGGGTACATGTGTGCGACGAAACTTCTTACTTTATTCATAAAGGGGGGACGGTTCGTATCGCCGGGTCATGGAACGAGCTTCCAGCAAGAATAAAGTCATGCCAGACGCGTTCAAAGATCAGAGTGTACGTCGTGCGTCGTGCAAAAGCGACGACATTCTGCATGATTTCAAAACGTTTTGCCGGAGTCAGAATTTCGCTGAATTTCGCTGGTTCGACGATGACGCTGCAATTTCAATAGGCACACATGGAAGTTGTCAGTCGGAAGTAATGAACGACGGTGAATATGTTACGAGGTGAAAATTTCAACGAGTCTCGCTCGTGAGTTGAAGTTAAAGAAAAGTGTAATGGAATTTTTAAACGGATGTCGCTGGTAGTAGACGCGGGAAGTAAAGGAAATACTTCCACAGACACGTATCTCTAAGCTGAAATAAGTTCCACTGAAATGTATACACATTTTGAAATTATTTTATACAAACACATCCCTCTTTTACATACGCGTATGATTCAATTAAATCAATCGCAATTTTTTCCAAGGTTTTGCAATTATTGTACACTGATTTATAAAATAAAATAAATAATGTAAATTATCTTTAAGCTACAAGCTATCTTTAATGGTCAATCAAGACAATTTATGTCTTATAGTTACATGAATTACGAATGGAAATTTTACAAAGATTACGTGTTTAAAATAATTTGTATTCTGATATTATAAATATCAGCACGAAATTTCATGAAATTGTGTAATCTAAATGGAAGACATGTTGATGAAATATCAGTCTAGTTCAAGTTGGATGAAACTCTTTTCTTTGTTTTCAAATTTTTTATGAAAAAAAAAAAAGATAACAAAGTAAAAATATCGAGAAATTTCTCCGCGCAAAACCAAGACCCGATGGTCCGATAAAAGGGGTCACTAAACGAACAGTTTAAATAAACGAAGAAAGTGGACATCGAGCGATCGGGAAGCGTCAAACGACCGCGCTTCCGGTTCGTGTGGCAAAGTGTTTCCTCGGCTTTCGGAGGGAGGCAAACCCCCTTCCGTCTCGTCGATGCACGCCGAGGGTAAAGGGCAACAATGCCGTGAGCAACCACTCAAACAGCGGCCTTTGTCTGAAAATCTCACTTCAGTTCTCCTTTCTCCTCCTCCCTGTGTTCTACGCCCTTCCGTTTCTTTCACGTTTTCTACCGCTCTCTTTCACCCTCTTCCTCGAGGGCACGCATTTTCTAACCGTCCTTAATTACAACATTATTAATTCTATATGTTTCGCGCGTTTTGCATGGCGACACTTTCACTGTGAATTAAACTCTAATACAGTGTAGACTTTTACATTTTTTTTATATATGTATAAATTATTTGTAAGTTTCATTAATGCCGAGAGATTGTAATAATGTGGAGTTAGTTTGAAACTATATATTATATGTAAAATGTATAAACATATATTTAAATTATGTAAGTATTATTATATAATAAATAAAAATACAGACTTTTTAATATAATTGGCTGTTTAAATATTCCTGTAATATGTTACACTTCTATTAGTTATCACGTAATTCCAAACTTCACCAACATTATAATTACATAGTAATTAAGTCTCGCTGAAATTTATAAATATATTTTATACAACTTGCACGGTAAATTCACAAGAAGCTTCTTTATACGTAGTGTATCCAAATATTTCCGAACGCGAACAACTGCGTTTCGAAACCTTTCCAAATCCAAAGTTCGCAGTTCGAGCAACCTCAGTAAAACTTCTAAAACTTCGCCTCTGCCCTCCGAACGAAACCATCCCATTCAGCGGTCCTTTCCGATAAAATTCTTTCCGCGGGATCGTGCGTTTAATTGGCCGTTCGCGGCGAGGCAGGTAATTACAGACGTTCCTTCCCATCTATCGCGTTTCACGCAGACAGAAGAAGCGGAAAAAGTTTGCAAACGAAGAGCTAGAAAGTCCAGGGACACGGAGCAGAGCGGAGAAGAGAATCAAGAGGTCTGCGGTTGGTCGGCTCGTTTCTACCGAGCGACGTACCAATTCCTTTCATCCTCTCTGTCTTCCACCCTAGCCAGCCCCGAGACACGATCTCGTTTTATCCGCACGACCCCTTACACGATCCGCGTTTGTTACGGAGCCCCGACCAGCGTGCTCGCCGCTATCAACCAACCACCTCCCCCTCCCTCTATTTTTCGCCCTTTTCTTCCTCTTCCTTTCTCTTCTCCCTTCGAGTTCGTCGGGGGGTTGGCCAGAGCCTCGAGCGGGCCACGGCTAGATAGAGCACGGCGAGTCGAGGGGACACGCAGGGGAGCGCAGAGTGCATCATCTCTCTTCTAAGTGGATTCTATCTTCAGCTCCTCGAACGTTCTCGCTCGCTCGCCCCGACACACACTGGCCAACCCCCTCTTCGAGGGAGAGGAACTCGTCGGGCCAAAGTTCCAATGGAAACGTCAGATACACGAGTTTCACGCGTGATTAAAGGATACCTGTCGAAGGTGCAGACTTGGAAGCTGCCAGTTTACGTTTACGACAAGTTTACTGCTAGTTAGCTGGCTTCGGGTTAATTTCACGGCGAAGATCTTCCGACGAGGTCGACGAGTAATGTATGGTGTTTAGGAATTTCTGTTTGTCTTCTTCAGCTTTGCAGGGAAGATTGAATTTTAATATTTCTAATTAATCAGAGAATGCATTGGTCGTAAGATGAAGTTTATAGTTATGAAAACAAATGGAAGTTAATATTTGTTAGAATTTCTTCGTTGATGTTAATGATCGAATCAATAATTGACGTTGACAAAGTAGAAATCTATGCGTCGCGAGACAGTCAATTAATCGATGTCGAATTAACTGATCAATTGAAATTAATCAATTCTAAAATTTCTTATTATTGTGAAACAGTCGATCAATTGATGTTAATGATCGAATCTTTAGAATAATATCCGAATATTAATAATATACGCAAATATAAAAATGATGTGAAAGAAGAAAATTAACAAATAAAAATTAATTCCTCGCTGTCATAAAATAGTCAATCAATTGATGTTAATAATCGAATCAGAAATTGAAATTAACAAACAAAAACTAATTGCAATTACTATTCCTCAGTGTCATGAGGCAATCGATCAATTCCTATTAGTAATTGAATCAATAATTAAAACTGACAAATAAAAATCAATTCTGATTACAATTCTTTGTTACTATGAGACAAACAATCGACTGATATCAATAACTGAAATTAACAAATAAAAATTAACTTTGATTACAATTCCTGAGACAGTTAATCAATAACTGATATTAACAGTTAAATTAATAATTGAAATTAACGAACAAAAACCAGTTTCAATTCTATCAGAATGTTTCACTGTTGTAAAACAGACGACGTGCAAGGATAACAGAATAAATCCTAGAGATTTATGACACGGTCGCATCTCACACTGCAATGTTTTATAGGGCACTGTACGTGTATCTTCTAGGAGAGTAAACTTTCCTTCTCTCTCTTCTCTCGTACGAATCGTTTGTCCCCGGCGATTCTCTAGCAGGCGACGAAGCTTCACCCCAATAAGACCATAAGAGTTATACAAGGTATTAGCGCGGAAACAGATGTAGGCGTATAGCGACGTGTCTAGAGCTCACCCTTCTTGTGGACTGACAATTTGTCACATCCGCGACCGCCGACAATGCCACCCTCTCTCTCTCTCTCCCTCTCTCGCTTCTCGAGTACGCGACACACATCGATAGATAAGCCTGTGGTGCTTGATAAATCGTGCGATACATGACCGTCATTATTGGACACGAGACCCCTTCCCTCGCACGGTGGCGTTTATCGTAGAAATAGGATAATAGGCACACGTTCGATGCGACCGATACCGATGATACTGCGACCGATAGAATCTCCAGGTGCACCGGTATAATTAAATGGCACTTGTTGAGACATTTGGAATAATGGTAATCACGCAGTTCAAGAAAATAGTAATTCTTTGCGATTTTTGTATTTTCTTTTTCTTTCTTTGTTTTGGAAAAGGGGGGAGGGGACGAGCCAAATTTTTATGGACTTGTTTTAGTGACCTTTTGGTTAAATTTACTTAATGTTCGAAAATATCTATGTGCTTTCATTTATTCAAATATGTTTCAATAAATTTATTAAGATTTCTAATAAAAATTTAGTATACCCTGATCTACTGTTCTTGATACATTTTTTCAAATATTTAAAATACTTCATTTAACACAACAGAATACGACAGAATGTTGTTTTAATAAATTTTTCTTACAAACCACTCCTATGTTTTCCTACTTCTGTTTTGCATCGAACAACATCAGCAGGAATTAATTCAGCTTTCCATTAGCTTGATTGAGACGTTGGTTGCCAAAACTCTTATCGTTTTGAAAGCAATTGGAAGTGAAAAAAAAGCCGTTTCTACGTGAATTTAAGGCACGGCTTGCTCGTTACTCGTAATTAAATTGCACCGAGTATTGAATAGAGAACATTCGATCAAACTGTTGAAGGAAAATATTAAAAGCTATTCGGGTTAAAAGGCGCGTCGAGCATAAAAAGACCTTTGAGTTTGGAAATGCTACACACTCCAATATCCATAGAAGCAATTTAATTAACGAAAACCGATTGATCATCTGTTCTGTTCCTTTGCTACGTAAAAATGATCAATGAATTTGAAGGAAATTTTTGTGGGAATATTCCTTTCGATACGATCAACAAGATTTATTTTGTCCATTGGTAACTGAAAGTCGAATTAAAATCAGTAATCAAATATCATTTATACTACAGTTTAAATACTATTTATTGATGCAAATAAATAAATAATATAACAATGTAATAATAATATAATAAATAAATAATAAATTAACAATAATAATTTTGGCTATTAAACTTTGGTACATCTGAAATACAGAAGTACCATTTGCTTTAAATAAAACTAAAGTTGAAGGTTAAAAATATTACACTAACGTAATTTTAAGAAGTGATCATCATAAATTCCGTTTATTATAAAACTATGTCACGCTGTCTCAATTGAAATAAAAAACGAGCAGTAAATTAACAAAGCAGGTAATACTATTTACCTTTTATCAGAGGATAGATATCAGGGGATAAATTTGTATTGAATGAATTTTCTATCGTGGGTGAACACGTGAAAAGCGATTCGCGTAAGAAAACATAGGAAAGGAACGGACAAGTCATGCATAACACACTGACAATTTGTCATATTCGCGAGCCTTTTCCTATCTAGCATCGCCACAACCCTCTTTCCTTTTTCGAGTGTACGACACATTCGATAAGCCCACGTTTGATAAATCGCGCGATAGGCGACCGTCATTATCGGAAACCGTTCCCTACTTCCCTTCGACATCCTTCTCGAGGAGAGTCGAACTGTCCGTGCATTCGTGATAAAATATCGAACAAATATTCCTGGATCGCAAGTTAGCCTCAGAGAATCGAACGAACGATTATAATAAATCAATGAGGACGACAGGAGTCAATCTAAATCTATTATTTGCCACTTGTAAGGTAGTTGTCAGATTTTTAATCGCCATTTTGGTGATTACTCTCAGTGACATGAAAATAAAATACATTTCGTAAATTAAATAATAATCGTGACACAACTCTGTCACATTAAAAGTCGTGATGAAATATATTCAAGCTGTCACGATTATTATTTAATTTATTATCGTGCACTTGATTTTTAAAATTATAATTTAAAATTATAATTTCCAAATGGCGATTGAAAATTGGGGATTTTCTTTCAGGTGATAAATAACAGATTTAGATTCGTAATGCTTAATCATCATGAATGATAGCAATGGTAATAGAGATAATTGAGTTTAAATTTGGTTTAAATATTGATTGCAGCATCAGATTTTGCTTGTCGTGTTAATTACTTAATTAACAGTCTTTGACTTGTATATGAATCCAAAAATATGACTTTCAATATTATATTCATGAAAATAAAGGCTACCATGATATTAATAATAAAAAAATAATATAAAATAATAAAATACTATAACATTAAATAACAAAGTACTAAAATAAAAAGAATGCAAAACGAAACAGAGACCACCGAAAAGAACAAATTAATCGCCAAATTAATCATCAGTCGCACAAAATTGAGAGATCTGTATACATATTTCTGAGCATTTCCATCCCTCGCGCTCAAACGTCGGAAGGTTGGCGTTAGAGTCGACGTATATCTGGGAAATGTATCTGAAAGACAAACGAGCCGACAAATCGGATTCACGGGATGCCGGACACGAGAGAGGAAGGGCGAAGGTGGTGTGAGGTAGCCTAACATCGAACTGAATTAGATTCTCGCGCCTGGCTCTCTTCTTGCCCTTGGTATATCTCGGAGCCGAGCCGCGACCCTTCGAGATTGGCCAGGCACGATTAATTGACAGCAGGCCCTTCGAGACTTCTCGACGAGATTCGAAGCGACAGCCACGCATTCCAGCGAGGGTGCGAAGAAAGGCATAAAGATGTAAGCGTCGTGGCGTAGACGTTCTCTATGTCCCTGCGCGAGTAGATTGAGTCGTGCGTTTTAACTTGTTGATCAGTTACTACTCAGCTGCCCCTCCTTCTTTGATCACTTTCAGAGGACGTTACCTCCGCTCGGTTAATTAGCAAGTTCGCTGGATCTCGTAAACACGATTGGCAATTAAACTTACGACGAATGGGAGAGAGACCAAATTTGTAGAAATCTCGTAGTACCTATTTAGATGTCGAATCGTCGGGATCGTTTAGAGTGGAACTTAAATTGAGACTGGAGAGTTAATAATGTTAGTTTGGTAGAAAAAGAAAGAGTTTTGGAGTTTTTAGATGAGAACAGTTGAAAGAGTGAAAAACTTGAAACGGTTTGCAGTTACGAATGGAATTTTTATAATTTTTTCATAATTTTTATAATTTTCCGAACGTGGTCGAAGAAACTAAGTGGAAACTTGTGTCGTTTATGAATGTCGGTATCTGTTACGAATAAATACAATACATATGTATGTATCTAGTTTTACACTTTCAAATTTCCCGCGGATTTCAAATGCATAAAAATCCGCGGTCCAGTGATAATGTGTTGTCGTGTAAAATGTATCTGTACTATTAAACATCACGAAAGTGAACTATAGATTTAATTATTAAATATCTCGTTCGAATGTAAATAAAAAAAATCCTGCAATATTCACAAAATTATCAAAGACACGTTTCGAGAGATGCAGTGACGTTTGAGGATCCATTGCTCTGATGTTTCTCTAATAAAGCAAAAATAGTCAGGTGTGCAATTGTCAGGCAGCAATATTACGGAAAATACGGAGGGGGCCAGAAAAGACGAGCAGCAAAGTGGAGAAGATGTACGGTGGCAAAAGAAACATTGATTGAACACAGAGGGTGGCAGGTTGGTGTTGTCGAGGACCGATGAGGCGAATAATCGGATTTAGGGATTACCAACGCTCTTCGTGTTGCCTGCAACACTGTTGGTTTAGCATCGTCATCGTTTTCGGTGATCATTAACGCGATTAGCCAGTGTGTTTTCATAGCCGGGGAAACATGATAATGATTTAAGCCCTGTCTGAAATTAGCGACGACGTTAATCTGTCGCAGATTCTACGGAACGAGATGATTTTCACGACTGTGAAATTCACGATTTATCAATTTGTTTGTCGATTTGTTGAGGAAACAAAAATAAAAATGGCTTATAGTACATTCTCTTCGTTCGTTTCTTAAAAATTTTGTCAAACAATCCTGAAATTTTTATTATTAATTCGTTTACTGATAGCTACGTTTGCTAATTATTAATCATCGCTTATTATTCTTTATAAAGTAAATAATACCGAGATAAAATTATTTTCTATTTCTTCTAAAATAATTATGTAATATATTATTACGTGATAATAATCATTATTATTAATTATATATATACTATAAACAATAATGCAGTTATAATATATTATAATTAATGTGATACAATATATTGTATATTACGTTATATGATTTTCTAATTCTCTGCAATTCTTCCAAAAAAATACAATTTCAGATATACCTCGTTGAATCTGGCAACCTGAAAATTGCTCGCAAGTTCTATGGCCGTGGCGAATTCATTGAAGTCATCGGCGAGTTCGTTGAAATCTCCACAATCGTCCTCGCCACGCTTTCAATACCCTCGTTTAACGTCCTCGCAGTGGGGAAAGAAAAAAAAATAATCGATACAAACTGCTATACACTCGGCGACGTTCAGCAAAGTATTCCATTTATGCGCGATAAGCAACAAGCAAACGTTTAATCTATTTTCTCTATCGTATTTTACTGTGAAACGAAGTGCATTATGTTTCAAAATTGGTCGCGCTGTATTAAATATTGCAAAGTTATTATTTTGTCTCGTACTCTAATGCTCGTGCAATTCGTAAGTTCGTACCATTCTACGTTTAGTTTGTGAACCAAATTTTGGACAGTTAATTAAAGATCTCTTCCAATTCCCTTGTGGGAGTAGAAACTACCTACATTTAAAGTTATGGCATGAACCTGCTACTGTCACGGAGATTGTATTTGCATACACGTTCCATATTTACAATTTACACCTTATACTCGAAAATCAAATTATCAACACTTCCCAAGGAAACGAAACTTCTCGTTTTCAAACATTGTTAGAACATTTAAGAATCTTGATTAACAAAATGTAGAACAAATGTAGATTAACAAAATTAGTTAGTTAAATCTTGATGAACAGAAACATGATATGATCTTACTAAAATATCTAAGAATATTCAATTAAAACTGTCTCGAAAATATCTCCACGACGAACTATGATGCTAAAAGAACCAGTAAACGTAACGCAACTTCAGCTGAATATTACAGTTTATTCTCAACGTCAGACTATAAGCAGACTTGACTTGGTAATAAGCAGTCGTAGCTTTCAAACAGATAGATCTACACGACAATTTTATTCCAATTCTCTAATTATCAATCACCTGTTCTTTTCAAATAGCGTTGCGTCTCTGTCTCCGAATCAAATCTGTTTTCAACTCTCCCCCTCCCCCCCTCTAAAAAAAAAGGTACAACGCACAACCGAGACGAAAAAAAGGCACCGCGAAATTCGATGAAAAATCTTGGCCGGCAAGGAACCGGTAAAAATAGAAACAGATCGATACCCTTGTCTTAGAAACGTACGTGCGAAGGGGGGAATAACTTTAATGTAGGGCAACATGCGATCATAGCTCAAACAACACCCTGAATTAAACAGCCGCTCGACAGGTTGACAGTTCAGGTGGTGTTGGGGTTGGGCTCGTGCGGCGATCGATATCGGCCGTTCGTCCGACCGGCTATCGATATTATTTAAGCCTAATTAACAGGTAGATCGATATCTGCGATGGCGAACGAGCGAAAGCGCCGGTTAGATATCGGGGAGATTTTCCCCGTGATACACGCAGAGCCAGTAGTACAGACCACCCCTTGGAATCGCTCGTTCCCCAAGCAAGCGCGCACCCCAATCGATGTGCCTACACCCTCCCGACGTGCCGCGCCCTAATATAAATATTATTACACTTTGATGGGGTTAGGTTGACATTGGGCCCCGCAGACATCCCATCAATGCGTTCTCGCCTCCCTCTTTTCCTCGTCCGCGCGCTTTATACTTTGCTTTTTCATTAGGCCCGAATTCCGCGCGGCGCGTGCCGTTACTTTTAGCGGCTTAAGCTGGCCGCTCGATATCTAACCCCGTGCCGAGTCGTTTCAATATTTTACGGCAAAAAGCTTCCTGCGGAACCGTGTAGTGTGTTTGTGCGTGTGAATCGCTTCGGGCAGGTTCAATTTTCTTTTTATCACTGAAAGTGATTTTAGCGCGAGTAACCCAGAAAATCGGGCCTCTTAGGTGCAACGCTAATGCAACGAAAATTAGCGATTGGTTGATTTGAGTCACGTGATTCGTGAGATTTTTACATTAATTGCAATGCAGCTAAAAATTTATACTTCAAAAATTGAAACAAGTCTTCTTTCAATTAAGTAAATTAAATTTCAATTAAAGATTAAAATAATTAATCGCAAGGAGGTTAACTGCGATGCGTACAGAATCTCAGAAAAAATACAACGAAATTTTGAAACTTAACATCATTTCAAGCATCTTAGAATATTATTTATTTTCTTACTGTGAAAATGTTCACGAATTAAAAGCTTCTCTGCTTCGAAATAAATAAAATTTGTTGACAGAAATATTGACTTTTAAAATTTAGGGTCGTTCGAAATGCAATAATTTTGTATTTTCTTCGGGTTCGTGTTCCATTTGGTAAATTGCTTCTCATTATCTTCAAGTTGTTACATAACAAGGTACTTCTTCCAAGTGCAAAAGTCGTGACAAAATTACTGCGCGTGAAATTATCATGGTGTTGTGCAGAGAATAGTTGAAAGTTTCCTGTGACAACAGTCGGTACACCGTGGCGTGTACTAATTAAACAACGTAATTAAATAAAAATCGTGATCCCGTACAATTATGTTCCTCTTTGAGTGAATCCCGTAATGAGCATTAAACGAGCGTTATGCAATTTACTCTGTCCATCTATTTTTGGGGTTGCGAGTTCTGCGCTGCCCAAATGTATCAAGCCTAAAATTACTGCCAACAGACCAAACGGACACGTAATCGATACTATTTAATGAATATCACTGCATTCGTTACAGAACAGCGGACAGTCGTAAAATACCAATTCTAAAGTCTCTGTTGAGCGATATTTATAGAAACTTTTTATGAATATAACGAGTCTGACATTTTGCGTCACTCGACGATTAGACGTTTAAAATTATTGAGAGGGAGGGGAATCTAATACAAGCCTTTTGAAACACACTTCTTGTTATAATCACCATTGTCAATACTTTTAGGTAAATTTCCAATTTCAAAAGTCAAGCACAATTATGAATTTGAAGAACGATCCTGGTATTCATAAAAGATTTCCAAAATGTCCACGAATGATTCCTCGTTCCTCGAACGTGTTAAAAGTCACGAACGCGCTTAAAAAAATTAACACAAGCGTTCTATCAATTCTTTTCTCCTTTTCTTTTTTTTTTCTTTTTTATTCAATCAATCAACAACTTCACTCGGCGCGTTAGCCGCAGTTCGTTCTCGATGCGGGTATACATGGACAACGTTTCAACGCAACAGATTTTATTCGAAACGATTAAAACACCATGGGCTTTGCTACGAAACTAATTGAGTAGTAGTCATCGACGTGTTAAAGAACACAACTCACGGTATTCTTCGGTAACAATGACATCTTTAATAACCGGTTCAACAACATTACAATATCATAGGTTTCAAGTACATACGCAGTTCGATATTTGATTCCTTTAAATATACATACATACATGTGTGTCTTTTTTTTTTCTTCTTTTTTTTTTTGTTTGCTGTGTGTGTTTCACCATAATATCCAACGTGTATCTCTGCTCGCTCACTCTCTCTCTCTCTCTCTCTCTCTCTCTCTCTCTCTCTCTCTCTCTCTCTTTCTCTCTCTCTCTCTCGTGTACGATCTTATTAATATATATACTCGTGGTACCGTGTACGCCAAATATGTACGTGTATATATATATACTCGTTGGTGTGCGCCCGTGCACGTGCTCGGTGTATTATGCACGTCGGAAGTGCTCGGTGAATCGTAATCGTGACCGCTTTCTTTCCCTTTCCTCTTTCGCGTGTTTCTTCGTTTAAGCAGTCTCTTAAAGTGTGCATTATGCAAGGACAGATTGTAGACTGACGCAAGAATAACAGAAGATTCTCTTTCTTTCCCCCCTCCCTTTTAAGAGATAATACTGTACTTTCTATCATTGACGATTGAGCTAACACGACGACGCGGTTAAGAGGGATATTTAATAAACTTCGAACTTTGAGCAAAAGTATATCGAAGAGAAGAGAATTCTCTCGATACAGAGCTAAATTCGCCGCTTGCACGCCTATGCACGTTCTGATCTTCCCTAACCTAAAAATTACTTAAAATGCTGCATCCCTCCGAAATAAAGACGAAAAAGAAGTAGAAACTCCCAATTTCTGCATCAATCCAACGTTTGCAACGCGAACGCCCATAATTTTAATCCTTCGCGCTCACGAGATCACCTCTGGCGTGACAAAACTACCTTTCCCTGGAAGTGGTGGGTACGCTTCGCGCAGTCAATGAAACAAATTAGAGTCAACAAGAAAAATTAAGAGTCGGAGTTCGCCGAGAGCAAACTGGGGAAGTAATTGTAGTGCAAAGGGTTGGAGTTAAAACGCGTGCAATAAAGAGAAATTGTGTAAAATATCGCGAGCAATTTAAACGTCTCTGTCCGCCGTTCCTTCGATTGCGAACGCAATTTCCTTTTCCCTTCTCACCTTTGCTTCGCACGTTCTTTCGCGATCTGGACCACTCACCTTCGCAACGTCGTCACACACAAACGATATAATACATATATAGGCATGTGAGATATGCATGTACGCAGGTCCCTCATATGGAAAAAAGGGGAGAGATCGGCCATATCATCTTTTTTTCATATATATATATATATATATTCGCGCACGTGTAACGTATTTACAAGAAAGAAAAGAAGCTACGAGTACGTGTGTTACGTATCTATATGTAAATATGTCTGTGTGTGTATGTGTGTGTGTTTTTATCATTTACGTATACGTATACATATATATATAATTGTGATACAACTTTGCGATGTAGGTACGCACAACGCCTTGCACGACAGTTATCGTTCGTTCAGCGCGAATTTCAAATTTTCTGTTGTCCAGAAGTGAAAATAAGAAGGAAAAGTATCTCCAACTATTTTCTATGTATATAGGATTATATGTATATAGAACATTTTTTTTTTCCACTTGTACAATAGAGTTTCAGAGTTACAGTCCTATATATAATATTATATGTTTCATATATATATACACGGTACGTACATAATGTGATATAGTGTTATATAACTTTTGCTAGAAATTAAGTTACACACGCAGGGAACAGAGTGCAGCGAAGTAGTGGAATTTTGTCCCGTGAGTACCTCGATAGTCTACATGTATACACGTATTGTTCAGTGAAAGTAGGAGGAAAGTTCGTTGTACAGCGGCAATACGAAACGACAGTAGGATATATTAATATCGAAGATGGAATATACAGGTATAAAGCGCTTTATATATCATAGTATAAAAACTTAACAAAATTGTACCGATGAATTAAACATTCTAAAGCAATTATATTCTGGGGGACTAGCGAGGATAATTGACGAGTTCGTCAAATTCTTCGACATTTTTTTAAATACTCGATGTACACTACATGTACGAAATATGATTATAAATATGAAACATGATAAATAATTTCTTCAAAAAGGATTGAAATACAATATATATCGAGCGAAAATTGCAGACGATCCTAAAAGAAGACAAACGCGGACGACTATTCTACGATATGTAACATAGAATAGGACGAATTATACTCTATCTCTCTCTCTTATTATTACTCTTATCAACATTGCCAAGCACACTAACGCCAACCGTTGTCATTTACATCTAAATCAGGGAACAAAATACCTCCAATACCTCGCTACAGCAAACGCCACCGGTTGCAGCTTTCGAACAGCAGCAACGACAGCAACATATGTACACATCACCGTAGAAAAATCTACAATAGTCAACCAATTCTAAAGAGGATCAAGCTTCAAGGCTTCGAACGCGCTTCAACGAAAATTCTGTCCATCGCGGGTCACGATGCGACGACCTCTCGCGAGAATCGATCGTCCCGATCGTCGATAACCATCGGCAAGCAACACGTTGTCGATCCATCGTTATGCTAAGATCGTTATTAATAGAGGCCAGCTCATAGAAACGAAATTATCAATGCGAATACAGACACACTCCTGGCAGAGCTGGACGTTTCGCGAAACGTGACATGACGGTTGTACGTCGATCGATTCGTTCCAACGCGCTTCGACCGAGGAAAATTTTTAAATTGTTCCAACTATAGAGCAGGCTTTCGGCGGATTTTTATGCGTTTGTAGAAAATTTGAAAATTGAACGATACGTAGGATATTTTGGATACATAAAATATTGAAAGCGCACTACTCGTTATAATACGTTTAATTACAATTTCTCTAATTGCGCTCGCAAAAATATACGTGAATCTGCATGAAAATCCGCTGCCTAGTTGCGAATAGTTAATATTTCGAACATAGCGTTACGAATATTAACGCGATCGTTGTTTCCCCGAGTCAAAAATGATTGTGACGATGAGTTTACTTTTTTCTTTTTCAAAACACAAAAATTTAAATTACTCTATCGTTTTATGAATATAATTATAAATTAAATATAATTTAATGTTGATACTGAAATATTTCATTACAAAAATAATCGTTTGCTCTTCGGGCGAAATAAATTCTTCCTCTGATAAGTAAAGACACATTCTAATTATGAATTTCATTCGTAGATATAATTAACAGTGTTAAAGAATAATATTGTAAATGTTATTCAACGGCATTAAAGAATATCATACAATATTAAACAATATTAAAGAATAATATTGTAAATTTAAAATATTTATTTACTTGAAAACATCATTTTTCCTGACAACATACCGTTATTTATAATTAAATCCAACACGTTGTGACTTTAAAATTCGTGTCTTAACTTTGTTAATATTTTCGCAAAATAATTCCCAACCTTTCCTCCCTCGCTCGTCGAAGACTGCACTCGATCGACGCAAGACCTACGTTGCAACCTAACCTAAAAACGCAGCTTCGCCAGAATCCTGTCCAAATATATTTATATATTTATATATGTAGGTGTGTATATATAATCATCTTATTATCACGAGATAGAATTTTTCGTCTGTATACTACTGGAAACAGAAAATACGAAAAAGGACTGCGATCGCCTAAGTACATATTGCGCTTAAAAGGTACGTACCTAAGGTTTCCACTACGCTGCTTCGACTCGAGTACACACAATCGTCGAGGGTTGTGTCAGGGGTGTATTTTCTCTACGCGTTACGAATTTTCACGACAACGGGGCAGAAGGGGGGTAAAAACTTGAAAGTTCAGGCACTGTAAACTCAAAGCACTCGCAGCGGCGATGAATCCGAAGGACGCCGACGAACGAGTAGCCGAGGTATCGCGCGGCGAACGCGCCCTCGGGGGGCTGCTCGACCGCGTCGGTGACCTTCGCCACGCCTCGTCGAAATCGTCGAAATTTCACGTTTACACGTTTCGTCGTTCGTCTCGCGACGACGTCTCTGAGTATTGACGAGTAGGTACGAACATGCGGTGGACACGGGCGTAAAATTTAACGAGCCTAACGTTCCCATCCTTGGATACCGATTTACTCAACTCAGGATCGCATCTTTTCCTTCTCTTCCTTTTTTTTTTTTTGATAAGTGAGAATGAGATGTGCGAGATTATTTATTTTCCGTGGACTAAGATAACCAAGAGGCTATCTGTGAAAGATAATTCGGGGACTGTTTGGAAAATTCGTGGAAAATCGTGGAAAATTCAGTTAGCGTGTGGAATCGGTGTTTTATCGAATTGATAGAAACTTTTGACTTCGTTTGGTATTCCTTCCGATTTTGCCTCGTCTTTTAAATAAATTGTATAACGTGATAGTAAAGCTAATGTTATGAAGCCATGCTCGATGAACGTTCCAGTTCCAAGATTGAAATTTTCTAACTAAGGAAATTCAGATTGCAAAGAAAAATAAAAATTACGAGTATTGTTTTTGTACATCTCATCTCGAAATGTACATCTTCTTACGACAAATAAATTCATGAAAATAAACTATTCGTATTGAATTATAGCTCTGTCTCTCGTTCGTGAAATTTAAAATATTGTCATTGAAAGAAAACTTATTTTAGTAACTATATTTCTTCTTCGTGAATTATAACCAATAAAAAAAAATAACGTTATGAATTTTCCAAACAGGCCAGTGATTTTCGTTCTCGACAGATGCGGATAAAACTTAGTCGATCAACATCGGTAAATGAATTTCGAAGGACTCGTGAAGCTTTACGTGCGAGTCGCTGGCACATGACAGTAGTTAAATACGTATATATTGCACGTATATACACAATTATGCGTAGGAATGTAGGGCTACGTATTATCTAAGTATTGCACGATTTTCCACGGGACGAATCAAACGAACGCGATTCGAACAACGGAAGTGTCTCTACGTACAAAACTAACCGCAAGCTCACGAAAATACGAAGATATGCAGCGTTCACGAGATATGATCGGTATTGCTGACAAAGTACTAGAAAACCGCTACAACTCAGCCACACAACTGATCGAGTCTCATTGACATTCGCGAAACCGTAAATTATAAATATCAAACCGTATATCAAAATTTCAGATCTTTAATCATTAACGATCAATCGGCGAATCGTACGTTCCAATGCTTGTTCGACGCGATTCAACTAACGGATTAATGTTTCCGAATTTAATGTCTCTCAATTTGTTCTACGCTCAATGTTTCGTTTCCCAATTTCATAAAAAAAAAAAAGAAAGAAATGACCACCGAATGAAAATACGCACGTATTTGATTAGTTTACGATAAGAAATCAAATAAGAATCGAAATAAGAATATGATATGCTATCACGCGTTATAAATAGTCGCAACGTACTCTTACCAATATCGCGATACATCGCGGTTAGAAGAACTCTTCACCATACACACATTATCTATACAATTACCTACATGAAAGCTTCAGTAGCTGCTAACTTTGACGCCTTAATTAGTGATATGATACTTCGGTTCAACAATGAAATGCAAACGGAACGAGTAAAAACTAAAGGTCTGCCCGATGTTCGGTGGCAATTCGCGAGCGGAGGTCCTTGTTGAGGGAGAGCCTCCGTCGCGATTTACGTTTTTCCTTTCGCGTCTTCGTCCGCGAGACGCGGACGATTCTTCTTGGATCGTCCTCCAACTTTTCCCCCCCTTGTTCTTTCTCGATCTCCCTCTCATCGTTTCGTCGACGTTTCAACGATTTTTACGCTCACGACGATTTTTGGTTTCACTACGTTCTAGCTGCTTCTGCTTCTGACTCTATCTTTCGAAATAATTGTTGTCCCCTATTTTATGTTTTCCACGTGTCATTGGACATGTTGCGTGAAGTCTTTACATAGCAGTCGATACATAACTTTTCCAACTGTTAGCACGATGACTGCCGGTTTCCGTTATGAATCAAACGATACCAAAGCATCGTCAAATACAAGAAAAAATTTTTCACGTCGAGTGCGATAGATTTGAAATTACCAAAGTCTTTCTTTTTTGCTGCTTCTCCGTAAAAGACATTACGCGTGTGATCTTCAAGCGACTAATTTACTCGACAAACAATATTTGAAGAATTTGCAAATATTATGCTGGTATCGAATCGTTGAAAGGAACGAGACAAGGAATAAAAGTTATTCGAATTACGAAGTGAGAGCGCGAAAATTGTAAAACAGTAAAATGAGAAATAAGGAAGAGTCGTGAAACGGTTCAAGAACAGTCATCGAGTTAATGTCTCAAATATACCAATCACGCATCTTCACCTTCGTCTTAGTTTCAACGAAAAAAAAAAAGGAAAAGAAAGAATAGATCGCTCTTCGAACATGTAAGACACTAATCCGTAAGATCGATATAATTTTCCGACACTACCACTTCCGAATGATCCCAAGACCATCGTTGAATATCGATACATATATATATACGAGCATAGAACTTCGCGGTGTACCCTTTGAAGTAATCTACCCATGTGGTTGATACCTCGGAGTAATCATTCTGGAAGTCGTCACGGCCCCCTTTCGATAATTCGTAACCAGAGGAACCGACACGACGGAGACGTCGATGCGCTTGGCGAGATCATCACGGAAAGTGAAGGAAAACGCTCAGCTGCGACCGTCGTTAATTCCCAGAGGATCGTCGATGGCGCGTATGTGCGGCGGGTATAACATTCTTCTGACAACTGGAAGCCTATCTCGAAGACTATTTCACGATATTCGTGATACGCGGATTCTCTTAGCGGATGCTCTCGACTCGACTCGGCGAACGATCACGAATACCCGGTAAACTGTGCGACCCCGTGCGACCGCGTTAATACATCCCTTGTCTGAATGGATTGCTATCGCCGGCAGGTTTCTGCTCCACGTTGGGAGGTGCTCTCCTGAATGGATTCACGTCCATCTGACCTCCTGCCTGCGGCTCTTGCCCGTAAGGTCTCTGCTGAGCGTAACCGACAGGCTGTTGCCCGTAATTGGCCGGTTGCTCGTACATCGGCGGTTGCTCGTAACCGGTTGCCGAAGCCTGCATGTATCCACCGGCATTGATGTTCTGTCCGTAACCGCCCTGATCGTAAGCCTGTCCAGCCTGATAATTCTGATCGTAACCTTGATCCACGTTCGTCTCCATGCGCGTTTGATTCAGGTGATTGCCCACCTCGCCCGTCAGCGGCCTCTGCTCCTGCAACACGTACGTCTGATACTCCTTGTCCGGTGGATTCTGCATGAGAACATCCGCCTCGTCCTGGAACGGTTTGAAGTCGTAGATGTGCCTCAGGTACATCAACACCGGGGCGTACAACAGATTGGAGAAGGCTATGCCGATGTTCAGGGCCGTGAAACCGATCGCCTCCACGACACCGCCGGCTATGATAGGTCCCACCGCGTACGCCACGCTGTACGAGATGTCGGCGATGGCGTAGATGCTACCGTACACGGAGACGTATCTCACGTCCACCAGGTAGCCGAGGGTCGGCAGCAGAGCGGTGTCGATAAGAGCTATGCCGAAACAAATGCCGCACAGCGGTATCATGAGGACCTCGTAGGACGTGCAGAACGGTATTATGAAACAGCATAGGCCTTCCAACGCCAGGCCGGAGGCAGCCATCAGCCACTGTTGCTGCGGATAACGTTTGGCCATCCGGACGGTTATCACGACGCCGAATACGTGGGGGAAGAATGCCGGTAGCCAGATCATCCCCATTTTCCAGTTGTCGCGCGTTATATTGTCCTCCATCCACAGCGAGATGGTCGGCTCGAGGAAGGCCAACGCGACGTTCGACATCATCAGAGCGCCCGCGCACACAGCGATGTAAGGGTCCATCAGCAGACGCCAGATCGGTATCGTCTGTTTCTGCTCGTATTGTTTGCTGTCAAATACTTGCTCCCTCAACGGTTTCATCACCAGCAGAAGCATCACCCCATCGGCGAGACTGATGAAGGCGAGTATCAGAAATGGCACCTCCTTGCCAGCGAATTGATAGAGAGCACCGCCGAACGGCGGTGCTACCAAACAGCCAAAACTGATGAACGCCAACGCGATACCGAGGGCCTTCGACCGCTCTGACTCCTCCGTGTAACGATCCGCGATCATGGCCAGGCCGCTGGTATCCGCGAACGCGGAACCCACTCCCTGCAGGCTCCTGGCGAAGAACAGGACGCCGTAGCTTCGGCCGCAAGCGAAAACAGCGGTCGACAGGAACATTATGCAGAGTCCTATCATCATCGGTATGTCGTAGCCGATCCTGTCGATCAACGCCCCGGAGAATGGGTTCACCATCAGCTGAACGATGGCCTTCGACGCGAACAGCACACCGGTGGCTGAATCCTGGCCGTGATGCGTCGGCGGCCCCGTGGTGTTTACTTCTTCCTCCACGTCGCCGAACGCGCCAACGTATTTCAGGTAGTCGGGTATGATCGGCACGATCACCATGTACAGCATGTTATCGAGGAGCAGCGCTATCGAGACGATAATCAGAACAAGTTTCCGTTGAGCCTTCGGCTCCTTCAACTTCATCCACACGAGCTCCTTGAGCTCGCTCAGCTCAATGTTGAGTATCGGTATCGTCGTCATGGTGGTCGCTTTAGGTATCTGCCGTCGTTTTCAACAGGAGCCAGGAGCAAACCTAGTCTTCCGTCAGGGTCTAGCAAGAGGAACTAATCGCGATCACTTGATGCGATCTTGGGAGTAGACGTAGATGACGTGACGAAGGAATCGTCGCGATTGGGGCGGCGCGCATCAGGCCGGGCCGGGGGTAACCTACAACAGATCACCGAGTTGGCACGGTTAGCTCCCGAAATCTTCGTACGATCAACGTGTTTTTTTTCCTTTTCTTTTTTTTTTTTTTGTTCTTTTTATCTTTCGTTTCGGTCATTTTAACTTTAATTTCGCAGTTTTCCTTGGCGGATAGTACATAATCTTTGTACCGCGTGGGCCAATGAGAAGTTTTCTTTCTTTTCTCTTTTTGTTTTTTTATCTTTCAATTCTTTCCCGAAAGAAAGGGGAGCCCTGACCCGGCCTGATCGGCGCACACCGATTCACCCCACCCCAACCCGACCTTTTACGATCGTCGACAGCATCGGACGAGCTCGTCTTCGTTCGATGAAGGTTTTTTCACTCCGCTTTATCAACCGCGCGTCGTGCAGTTGATTCCTCGGTTGCTTCTGGTGGGTATAGAAGTGAACATGACACCGGGTGGAGGCTCCCCCTCCGATAAGGCGGCACGATCTGTACCTAGCTACCTATGTCTGGTATCTGCGTGTCGTGTTACGAGAGATAAAAACACCGGGTTCTCTTGCCCAGCGAAACGAGGGTGAAGGTCGAGTTGTGGACGAGGTATGGCTTTACTCTATAAATGGGGTGCGTGGTAATTATTTAATGAACCTTGCCGGCCAAGGAAAGAAAGCAGCAGTTGAACCGCGTACGTACACGTGTTGTGTATACGTTCCGGACTGCGAAAACAAAGCCTGGCTCGATACCCCCCTTCGACGAATCGTTCCTCCCTTTCTTCCACGTATCGCGATGAAACATTCAGCGATTCGTTTCTCTGGAACGAGTTTTTAGTTAAGGGTCAATTTTTTTTCTTTTCTTTTTATATAGAGATACCAAGAAGGAATAGATTTATTTATTTATTGATCCTAGATCGAAATTGAGAGAAAGTGGGGAGAGAGTCACGAGCGTTTGAATATTTGAATATTAAAATAAATTCTGCTGCAAAGTTAGCTAAGATTATTTTATTCTAACGAGAAAACGTTAAATTTAATTGCGGTGTCTCGCACTGAGACACTAAATCGCTGTGTGTGTGTGTGTGTGTCTGTCACCCGTCAGGCCATAACGGATTAATTATTTCCGTGAAACGATCATTCGTAAACTGACGTCCCTGCTAACGTCGTTCGATGCGTCGTGTCCGCAGCCTCGTTTATCAATTACGATGACTGGGTTGGCGTGCAGGGAACCGTAACTTCGTCAACGATCGTAACGAGCCTTCATAGACGCACGTACACACCGTCACGACGAGGGGAACACGCCGTGGACCGAGAACATTTGTAAACTTACCGGAGTTGTTGGCGAATCTCTGCCTGAGGGTAGTGGCGAGGCGCTGGGGACCCGCCAAACTAGGAAGTCCGGCGAACAAACTGCTCAGCTTTGAGGCGACGTCCGGTCCGACCTCGGCCCTCGAGCCGTTCACCGACTCCTTAGCTTCTTGCGTCTCCGGGCCCTCCACCTTTCCAGCCGAATTTGCAACCGAGCCTGCAACAAAACGTCACACCCCCATATACTTCAAACGAGAGAAATTTTAAATAAGATTATGTATTATCTCTTGCTCTGGAATAACGAGAATTTTTGGTCCCACATTGCAACATTTTCTCAGTTTCATGTATATTTAAACGTAACTCAGGTAAAACAAATGATAAGTTTATTACTTTTTAATAATTTTTATCCAGTGATATCATACCAACAAATTCGAAAGAAAAAGAAAGCGACGTGTACGGTTCGGTCACTCGTTATGGTCCGCAAACCAGTTGTCAGTACAAGGAGTATTTAATATTTAATTTTAAATATTCTTCAACTAGCTTGTTCAAACTAGGGACGCTTAATATCTCCAAATTTTGAAACAACTTTCGAAGAAAGTCTTTCTCTTTGAGAAAATCTCAGAGTATAGATAATCCGACGCACTCTGTTAATATTTGATAGAGACGTCCGACAGGCACATGGAAACGAAAAGGATTTCCGTGAAAGCAATCAAAAATGTTGCCGGTCTTTAGCACGTTCCTCTTCTGTCTATAGCACGCTGATAATAAGCTCTTTTTGTCCATTGGTTCTTCGAAACCGACACAATTCTTTTCAACCTGTCTATTATCTTATAGACGCGTCGAACCCTGACCAATCTATATTTAGAATTTGAACGTCTATCATCTATAACGGTGTCTCTATACCTCCACATTGGAAGAGCACCATGTATATTATACATGTGCGTAACTTCCCAAGGTAATTTCCTATCCTCATCCCATGTTTCTACGTATCATTCAGAGTATTTATTTACTCGCGCGTTATTTACGTCTGACACCATTTGAACAAAACAATCTTCCATTCCCGAATTAAACTTTTCAATCGTTGCAAACGTGACGAAAGAACATCTTCTTTGGTAAAAAACGAGAAAAGGCAAGTGTCGTTTTCTGCAGTGATGTTATCATACTCGTCTAACACGTCACCATGTATACATCATGACACGTTATATAATTCTCGATACTCTTTCACATCTGATAAATGGAAAGAGGAATCTCCACCTGAGAAAATCTCAACGATTCTACTCGCCGCTAATTGATCCAAGAATGTTCTACCGACTAAGCGATTCGTCATTCACTTTCAACGTGCGTACAATGACTAGACGAGACGAAAGAATAAAAAATCGAACCGACTTGTGAAAAATCAGTCCATCCAGTATCGAGATGGAATGCCAAATGTAGAATCGCCGATTGACACCTGGCTGCTGCAGACATAGCTGCAGACGCGCGAGAGCTCGCACCCTCCATCGTCCCGGTGATGTCAACGTCGATAAACGACTCGACGAAGCAATTCGGGAGAGATCACCGGCGGAAATGAAGAGAAGGAAGAAAAAAAACAAAGACGAAGACGAACGTGCAAACGCGAGGGAAAAAATCATTGAGAATACTTACTGAGACCGAAGGGCTCCCGATGACAGGGGCGTCTCGGCGTGTCTCTCCGTTGGGATAGCTTTGAAACGTCTGCCCTCGAAGTTCTCCCCGCCACCGTGTTCTACGTTTACCCTCTTCTCGTCCCCCTCGCGATCCCTACGGCCGGGGAGGAAATCGCGACAGGGCGCAGCCGCGGTTTCCAGGATCCAGGGATTGGCCACCGGCGTTCAGGCCGTGCGTCAGCCCCCGACCACCATCGTACCAACGGTACCGCATCCCCCGCTGACCTCCTCTCGCCCTCCCCGCTCGCTTCGTGCTTGCTTCGTGCTTCGTGCTTGCTTCGGGGGTGACATGGCCCCCCGAAGGGGGAGGGAACGGAGGAGAGAGAGAGAGAGAGAGAGAGAGAGAGAGAGGAAGCACACACCAGGTATAACGACGACGGTCGATGCTGCGCGCGGTATTTCTGGCGGCAGGTCGATATGAGCTTCACCTGTACGACTGTCGGCTGCTGGCTGCGTGGAGAAAAAGGGGTTCCCGAGAACGTGGCGAACACGGCACAGCACAGCGTTCGCGACAACAGTGTTCCTCTGGCTGGCGATTCGACGTTGTCCATCTTCGTCACGTTGAAGTCTCTTTTGATCTTCTCTCTCTCTCTCTCTCTCTCTCTTTCTGTATAAGTAATAAATAAAATTAATAATTGGACGCCTGGTGCAATTTCATTGGAAGCTCGATATTTTCGACAGAACCTTTTTCTACTACCGTTTTTTCTTTTCAAGTTTCACGTTCGTTTTTATTAAATGTACATACGTCTGAAATTTTTAGCAGACTAAAGTTTTCACTACAGCAACTACTATTATATTTTCAGATACTTATTGATCCTCTAAAGTTTTCAACATCTATACTTACGTCCTTAATTTTCATATAATAATATATTAAGCTTTCAGATATTCTTCGACTGGAATGTTCGACTAATCTGTTCATTGGAGACTCGGCAAATATAGACACTGGAATAACTTATATTTAGACTAGCCTGAAAATTAGTAACAAACTAATTAGTAAGCTCTGTATTTAGGATAAATGTAAACGTGACTGTGGAAATAATAAAGTAGTTACAGATATCTTTGTGCTATCGAGTTATTTGTGTCTGCAATCGATTATGGATAAAACGTCTGATCAATTCAATTTCTGAAATTTTTTCTTAAAATGTGCGATACGATTTTATACACCGTGATTCGCAAAGATAGAGCAATATCACGTTGTACAGATCTCATTTATAAATTTTATTAGTACTATCTTAAGACACGACAATCATAATTATATTGATAAAATTCCAAACCAATTTAAATATGTATATAAAAACTACAAGATATTTACTAAATAAATATTTAACTTCTCGAGATTCAGATCTTTTTAAAAAATTCACAAGGATCAATACCTTTTGATTGAATAATGTCAGACAAACGACAAAGTAACGAGTGCACGATTCTACTTATAGTGAGGCTGGCTGTGCAAGACAGTCCATTTCTACTTACGTGTCCGTTATATCACAAATGCAGGAACTAAAAAATTAAGATATTAATGTACAGCAGGGGAAATTTTGAAATATAGTTAAAAAATAATTCGAAATAACGAATCATTTTTAATAATTTACTGTTTCTATTTGACTTTAAAATTGGGTCCAAATTAAAGAAATTATTTGCAAAATACTTGGGAAAAGCAACTTCATCTTGGAACCAAATTGAAGAAATTATTTGCAAACAATCTTTCATTTGATTAATAAAGTAACAAATGAAATCTCAGTGGAAGATGAAGTTTATACGATAGAATTGGAAACTATTTGGAGAAATTAAGTTGCTTGTTCGAATAAACTAATATAGAATCATTTCAGAGAGATAACAGCCAAGAGCCAACTAAAATTATATATCATTCAAATAATATCCATGCCATTTTAAACAATGCAAGTGTTACATGTGCAAGGGTTGCATTGAATATTTAAGTTTAATATAACAGATAATTGATTGTTTAAATATTCTTGAGTAATACATTTCAACCAAATATTTTGTGATTTCTATACATACCTATATGTTTAAAAATTATTTTCACATCCTCCCAATGAAATTACCACAATTACATCTCATTACAATAATTTCCAAAATTTATTTTTCATCTGCCACTGTAAATTTTGAAAATTATTTATCTATAATAACTAGGCTGGGCTATATCTCACATTATTCAGAGTGACACGAGGAATCGATGCGTGCAAAAAAAAATCGTAGAGTTGCATTGAAAGAAAAACGAGTGCAACTGCAATCTTGAAATCGCACCGATGCAAAAAAAATCGCACCACAGTGATAAAGCTCTCGTAAACCACGCGAAACTTCCCTCCACGATTGATTTTTCTTTTTTTTATCTCCAATAACAACCGAGTTACAGATACAGCCCTGCTACAACCCCGTTACAACCAAAATGGAAAATCCAATTATCACTCTGCAGACATTATTCCGCTGTCACGTTTCTCTTCCCGGATAATTTTATCGCCGCTTTAACCGATCGTCTGTCAGCGATGCCCCGCTGAATGATTCACTCGACAAATTCTTTTTTTCCTCTCCTCTCTTTTTTATATCTCGATCCAGAAATATGCACGGACACTTCAATACCACCCGATCTCCTTCTCTATTCTCGCCAGCCGGTCGCGCTCTCACGCTCCGGGCGGTCTATTTAACAGAACGTAAGGTTGCCCCTCAGAATACTTAATCGAGCCAAGAAACTACATAGCAGGCTCTCCACCGTGAGCTGAACGCTCGGTGTTACAAATCCTCTTGGTTCCTCCGGACCGCGGATTGCGACACGTACTTGGAAATTGGGGCACGATCGGCGATAAATCAGTTCCTCCCATCTGCAAGTTCGTCAACTTGAACTCTGCGATCCCCTGTGTCGGACGAAAGTTCACAAAATTTAATCTGTCGTTTCGTTCTTTTTCGCCGGACGAAGATTGGAAAGAAACAAGTGTGACGAAGTAACTTGAATCTTATTTTTATATTGTAACTTAATTACATTGTAATTTAAATATAATTATTTTAATTATAACTTATTTTATATCTTATTTTTTGATGTAAATGTGCAAAATAATTTTTATTGTAAAGTATTAATTAATTAAAATGTTATACGTCTCGTGCAACATGACGTGTATACAATAATTAATTATTATTACATTAATTTTGTAGTTATTATAATTATTACAGTTGATACAACGTTGATCGAACTCTTATTTTATTGAGCTGAAATAAAAAAGAATTATCACGACAACGAGTGAAACTTTAAATAAATTCTCAAGTTTGTCAAATCGACTCTGAATCTCGAAATTATTCCCCGTAGGGGGATACGTTAAAAATGAAGAGAAAGGCATTTCCGGATCAGAGAGATGGATGCGCTTCCGCGAGGAAATTCATCCCGCTATACACCGCCGTTGTTCGCGTTCGTTGAAGTTTCTGGTAATAGGAGGCTGGGATTGATCTCTCCGAGGAGTTGCCGTTGAAATTCCCTCAATGAAAGAAAATAAAACATCGTGAGGTTTATTCCGGGAGGTAAACACGCGGCTAACTACAGATGCCCTGAGCGCTCTGTAATCTTTCAATTTCACATAATGGCGAGTTGCTCGTTAAATAAATGAGCGATCGTCTGAACATTTCGAATAGATACCTCACTGGGAATTAACCGAGTTGCGATTTTATAGTAGCGTGATATTTATTACACATATTTGTATGTATTACACATGATGTCATTATCGATGTAAAAAGATTTTCGAAAGATGATATTTCGCGGGATTATTCAAATATGTATATTTCCCGGATGAATGGGAAAAAAGGATTCGTAACTTCTAGAGTAGTGTTCACCGAAATATATATATTTTATATAATAAAAAATATTATAATTAAATATAAATATAATAATTATAAATATATTATAATTAAATATAAATATAATTATAAAATATTTTAATATATAATTGTATAATTATGAAATATTATGAAACATATAACAAAAGAAGTTCTAACAAACATGGATCGAAAAATTTCTCGACCCATGTTTACTAGGACCATTTTGTAGACTCTACGATAGAAATTATGAACCCTTTCTTCTATTCACCCTGTATACACTCTTCCCAGAGTATTCGTATCCGAGATGCCGCGCGAAAACGAATGAAAATCTTCTGTCTGCTGTCAGATGACGTCGATAATCACTTTCACGATGCGAAACGCGAATGGTGGCTTCGATTCGAACGACGAGCAACCCTTTCATTTATTTATCAGCGAGCGAGTTTGCGTCCGCGGCCACGATTTTACAGCCGGATCTTGGCCGAAATCTCGCCGCGGCGAGAGACGAGAAAGCGGCGTCGAGCGATTTTAATCGGACAATGCGTAATTGCGCCGTGGGTGGAACGTCCTCGTCTCACGTCGTCGACGTTTTATCGCGTTAACGAATCAACGCAACGGGATTGGAGTAAAAATGTTGCGAGAAAATGTTGACATTCGAGGAGAGTTCGTGTTGCCCGCGTGTTGTTCGCCTTTCAGTTTCGTTGCGTTTCCTGAAACTAAAAGATTTATTTAGTGGTTGGGGAAAAATTGGAAAAATTGCGGCGCGCGTAGAGGAGTTTGAAGTTCAATCTTGAGCGTGATAGTTATTCCTGTGGGCAAATTGTGTTGTGATTTATGGTTAGAATTATGGACAGTTTATGTAGCAATAAATATTGGAGAAAATTATTTTAAAAAATTCTGATTTACAATTTGAGTTAAATATTACTGTGATTGGATGATAAATTCTTCTCGAGTATATGTTTCGAGAGACGTTATAGATAATCTGATATAAATATGATATAAAATTTGATATGTATATATGTATATATATATATATATATATATAACATACTGTACATGTACAGTAATTATGGGTACAAGATGATCTATGCTGCTTATAAGTATACCTTACAGAAGCATAGAGATTTAAGCATTAATTAATTTCAAATCATTATTTCACTGAGCTATTGAATATCTAATTACTCGAATACAATATTGTTCCTTTTTAATGAATTACTTTATCATCCTCTTAATTAACGAGTTTTCCTAAAAATATCTTCGACCATCGCTTATTAGAAATTTTAACTAGGACTTTCCTTTTCCTTGCGTTACTTTGCACGTAATTGTTGCCTTTACTTTAATTACGAACTCGATTCCCCAGTTATTTTGTATTATTTCCTTTTAAAAAATTGTAGGCGATGATTGGACTACAGATTTGTATGCATTCGTGTGAATTTCAAAGATGTTAGATCGCATGAAATTAAAAATGGTAAATTAAAAAATTAAAAAAAATGCAATAATTTACAGACATAATTACAGAGTTTCTTTAAAACACATGAAAATATAAAAATTTATAAAAATCGCGTAGATATGACCTTGAAGAAGCTAGGGCACGAGACACCTTCAAAATGCAACACTGCCCGCAATTTCACAGTTTCTCTCGCAAAGATAAAAATATCTACGCTAATAGCAAGCAAAAATATTCCGTCGACACGACATCGATTTCTCGATAGATTAAAAGCAGGTACGCGGAGGCTTAGCCACTTCGTAGGGCAGAGCTTGTAAGTTTTCCTTTTTTTTTATCACTGAAAGTGATTTTAGCGGGGGTAACCTAGAAAATCAGGCCAGGTGCAACGCTAATGCAACGAAAATTAGCGATTGGTTGATTTGGGTCACGTGATTCGCGAGGGGGCGTGGGGTAGACTTCGAGTAGGAGTGGCGTTGTCTGGTACTGAGCGATCGCGGCTGTAATTTGTTTTGTATCGATTCAAATGTTTGCATATCAATAAAATTTTATGGCAAAAAAATCGTCCTCATTTCCTAGTCAGAACAGTGGCTTCTGGGCCTTTGAGTGAGACGAATCGTACTGGGGTACAAGTCGTGCAGTTTTTTTTTCCCCCGGTCGGCGGCGAGTCACGTTCCAGCTTGCGAAATTTCGCGAGAAAACGCAAGAAGACGAGAAGGAAACGAGAGTTCGAGGCGAGGAAAGGAGTCGATGCAGAACGAAGCGTTTCAGGGCGAAACACGCCGGGCGAGCGACCCGTATAATTCGGTTCCGTACGATCGAATTCACTTCGGCGCTGAATGGGACGACACAGCGCCAAATCTCTCGCAAAATCTCGTTAGAACGGAAAGAATCGAGGGAACCGTAATCCAGCAGGATTTTAGCGGCAACCGCTAAATCTCCCTCGAAGCGCTCCCAGGCTCCCCACCGTTCGATCATTCGTCGAACATTTTTCGGTCTTCCTGTTGTAGTGAATAATTAACCCGTCTCTGCTTTCGTGTCTTTTCAGATACAGATACAGATACTGCCTCTGGGATATTTTATTTCACAGAGAACGTCAAATACGCGATTTTGAAATTGGAACACTGGAACTGTGATCAAAATGATCAATTTGTGTTTTAGTTATAATATATTTGTGAAGACTCGAATGATTTTTAGTAAGATACGATTGTTGATTGAAAAATTAATGATATTCCTTGTAAATACAATAAAGGTTCGTATAAATCCGAAAATTAATTTCAATCTTTCTACAATTTCTAAAGATTAATTCTAATCTTTCGATAATAATTTTCGTACTAAATAAATAAACTTCTTTGATTCTTTTAAGTCCAAAATTGGACATTCATTTAGTAAATAATTTAGTGAAAGTTATAATCGGATGAAATTATAGATTTATGAAAGTCTCTGTCCCTTTTGAATCAAAAGGATCATACATCACGTACTCACGCGCATCAATCACACTTGTAAGCAAACCAATTTTCTCACAGAACTGGAAATAGAAAAAGGTAGAGCAGTTCGTCCGTTCGATCACGTCGAAATATAGAGATCTGTGGTCACGTACACTGCTCACAAAGAAATTAGGGGATATTTAAAAATGAATATAAAGCGATAAAAAAAAGAAGCATTTGATTTTGCTTTTCTGACGTTCTTGTTTAATAAAAAAAAAAAATCAAATGCTTCTTGCAATATCGCCTAATTTTTGTCAGCAGTATGTATATATACCTTCGTCCTTTGTACGAAGCAACACTATTCAACACAATGTACGTGCTCGTGTATTCTACAATCTCTCTAAACAGGTGAACAGAGCTGGTTTCACAGACGACATTGCCCTTTACATAACCAGTCCTTTTACATCGTCAACCCTTTTCCTACCCCCGAAAACTGTAAAGCAGAGTTTAGAAGGCAGTGCATCCAATAAACGTCGGATTAAGAAAGATGAGAATTCAGCACGCGAGAAGAAACAAAGTCGTCCTTTGTAAAAGTAAATTGTATAAATTGAACGAAAGGAAAAATTCTTTTCTCTTTTTTTTAGCTTCCTTGTTAGCTGGAACGTTTGATCCGAAGAAAAATGTCTTCTTCTTTAATTGGACTAGAAAATTTAAAATATACGTATGTCAACACTAGAACGATTTTTTCTACAATTGATTCAAAGATATTTTTGTCAAAATTAATTGCACAGAGCTGTTTATCTTTACGATTTGTAAAATATTTTAATACGTTTGTAAAATGTATTTATGTACAATATGTTTTATTTTGTATTTGTAAAATGTGTATTCAAGTTGCATTTCCGTGTAATGTGTTTTAATTTGTATTTGATAGAATGTTGTAAAAGCCGGTTGTAAAAGTATCAAGTATAAACATAAAAATTTAATAAATACAAGTGTTTATTTTAAAATAAACAAAATACGTAAAATACGTTACAAAACGTATAAAATACGTATAAAATACGTGTAAAATACGTTACAAAAGGTAATTACCGAAAATTAAAAAAAAAAAATGTGGCAAAATTTTGCAACGTCGAGCGCGCGAGTAGTTCCAAAAGCGATTTCCACAGCTGTCTTCCCCCTGTAAATTGGGAACAGCGAAACAATCGCGAGATGGAACGTGTTCGTTTTCAGCGCGTGTTACCGCGAAACGAGCTTATGGGAACTGGATGAGGTAAGACTCGCATTATAGGCACGAGAGGCAAGAAGGCGCAACAGGAGAATATAAATCGCACGATACTGGGCCACGTCTGCCGCCCGCGGCGGCATTTCCTTGTAGCGCAATTAAAAACTGGAACGAGCGCCTCTTCTGCCGCGCGGTGAAAAAGAAGAAAAAAACAGAAAGAAGAAGAAGAGAGGAAAAATCCTACCACCTCTGCAGGAGGTTGAAGGAAAAAAAAATCAGAGGCGGTTGCACACGTGAGAACGAGCAACGAGCAATTCACCTGCGGAAGCTGGCTCCTTCTCTCTTCCCTCCCCCACTCTCCCCTTTTTATTAATTTTCTTCTCCGCTTTTCAACGTCACCGGCAGACTCTCGCTGCCTGCCCGCTTGCGCTCAAGTCCTCTGTTTCTCGCTAAAGAGAGTCTTTAATCGTTTTGCGGGCTTCGTATGAGAACAAAAAAAAAAGAGAGAGAGAGAGAGAGAGAGAGAGAAAGAAAGAATTATCCATCATCAGATAACCGTGAAATTGAGAAAGAATGTTGCGTGAGTGGTGGATAGAACAAGTTTCTGAACGAGCGAGGAGGAGAAAAGTGATTTGTTGGGGATTTTGTCAAATTGCGCAGAGTACGCGCGATCTGAGAAAATACAGGTCAAGTTACGGTGCACGAAACGATTTGATTATTTATTGATAAACTTGCATAGAAATCCACACTCTCCAATGATTTCTTATTGAAAGTTTTGGATACTATATTAATTGCACAAAAGTAGCATTCAATCGATCATTTCCTTAAATTGGGAAGCTGCAGCTTTTCGAAAATGATTGATACTTTGGGTCTTTTATAAAGTTACCTTAGGTTTCGAAATACACAGAGAGAATAGAAGGGAACCTGACAACGAAGAACAAATAATCATAATCTTCGTGAGAATTTAAAATTGTTACAATGGAAAGAAATTAAACTCACACGCGTACGACGTTAAATTCATAATTATCGATATATATCATTCGATATATATCATTTCAGTTATCTTGCGAAACTCTGTAATTTTTCTAACAACAGACTAAGCAAGTCGATAATTTTTCACTCACGAATTTTTTTTTTTTATATTTCTTGTATCATTACTGTACAACTTATTTCTGTATGTAGCAAACTATTTATTAAAAAAGCTAGTGCCAATTTTGTTGATCCACTGTACAATCCTTATTTGCAATCAAAAATATTTTAATCTGAAAAGTATGTAATTTCAATTCTGTTTCCTTTCATTTTCTTTCATTTATAATAGTCATGGTCTTTGACAGATAATAAATTATGAAAGAAAAATTAAAGTCGCTGTTTAGAACGCTTTCCAAGTTGCACTGCAAGTGTGGACCGCATTTGACTTGTAAATCCGCGAGGTTTCAATTACAGAGTCAAACCGACTTTCTAACAGAGTCGAGGGAATCTTTTTGCCACGTTCGTCCGCCATATTTAGATCCCGACAAAGAAGCTCACCGCTTCTAATCGATCTGCGAATCAAAGGACACCTTCCGACTGCTCGAAACAGAGTTTTCAGATTTAAAGAGCGAGTCATTCAAATTTGCAAAAAATAAATTCAAACACTCGATGGATCTTCACGGGTTTGTGTGGAAATTTAAGAGTGAAGAGAATAGACGCGGTAGTCAAGAATGAAGTATCTTCTTCCCAAGTACTTGTTATAATATTTAGTAACTTTTTGGTGGAATTTAGACGTTTTAAAATATTATATTAATATTAATATTTTTCAATAATTAAACGTACACATTAGATTTCTACAGAAATACTGTACGTTATAATAATGTTAATACTACAATACTACAATAATTCACAAAGCTAATACAATAATAATGTTAGAATAAAAGTACAGTGAAAGCTCGTCTTTCATTTTATAAGATTATCTAGTTGTTTGTGCTGTTTGAAGTTTTCTTTGTCAACAATATTCATTTCATTTTTACCATAATGCCATCATTATGGAAATCATCGTGGAAATCAACGAGCGTTAATTGTCTTTCAGAAAGATATGAAATTGCATAAGAGATAATTATCAGCTTTCCAACAATGAGAAAGAGGAAAATACCTCGATTTAACATTTTACTTTGTGAATGCACGTGCTGTCTCTGTGTGTAAATAACGAACGGCGGTGTAAAAGAAAAAATATAACTCCTTTGTGTTCCTTCTCCACTTTCCTGTCTACACGTTCGCCGCAAGTAGTTGGAAAAAGGCACGTGTGTCAAATAAAATTTAACCTCTGCCCTGAAACGGGAGGAAGAAACTCGCTTTCGTTCTTTGACTTTCTATCCTGTTTGAAAATTTCCTTCCTGCTTCGTTTCTTCCCGTAAAGTTCCATTCGCTTGAAAATAATAAAAATAATTAACAGTTTCTGAGCAATCCTTTTGTATTTAAATTATTATTAATTATTATTAAATTATTATTATTAAAAACCGACTCTGGATAAAATCAACATCAAGATACACAATACGAAAAGAGAGATCGCTAAATTTAATCCAAAGTCTCTTTATCAGTAATGAAAATTGTCGATTTTTTAAATTATTATGAAAAAAAAGTATTTGTACAAAAAATCAGATGACATCTTATTTTCTATTTTGACAGTGGAAGAGCTGAGTATATTTCTATCAAAGATATTTTTATTCTCCAAAAAATTGTCAAAATTCGAAAGTCTTTAGAAACATTGAAAATTTTTTTTCATAACTAAATCCGCCATAGTCTTGAGGATTGGAATTTTCTCTTTGCCACGAGTCCTTAAAATTTGTTGTACGATTTTTTTCCATCATTTTATCCAACTTTGAACATTAGACGAGAAAAATTCGATTCGATATTTCATCGTCTAACTATTCAAAGTTCAATGAAATTCGACGAAGAAAAAGAAAAATTGTACAAGTTGTAAAAAAAAATTTCAATCATCAATACCAATACGATGAATCTAAACAAAAAAGAAATGTTTCAACGTTTCCAAATACGTTTGAAGTTTCATAATTTTGCACTGCCTAATATTTCATTGAACCAACCCTAATGATCAAAGTTCAGTAAAATTCAGCAAGAAAAGTCGTGGAGCAAGTTTTGAGTGCTCGTTATAAAGAAAAGCTTTCAATCTTCGAGTCCCTGGTAGATCTATCTTTTACGACAAAAAAATGTTCAACGTTCGAATTTTTACAATTTCGAAGATCTTCAAATCAGATATTTCAATAAACGTCGTATCGAACTTCAAATATTTCGAAAATTGAAGGAAAAACAGGAAGAAGAAGGAGAAAGAAACGAATGGTGTCCAGAGACAATGTCTCTATGAAATGAACTCGTCGGAAGACGAGGGGGGAGAGAAAACGGTTCCTCTACAACCCCCAGTCCCTTGTCTCGACGTCTGCCACCCGCGTGATTCTCACCACCCCCTACTCTGTACATGCAACAACGGACGGATGGACGAAGGGAGGGGTTAGGGGGAACAGCGAGGGAGATGAAACGAGTCCCTCTGTTTGATCCGCAAACACTGTAATTGCCTGGAATATTATATTAGGTACGTGGTGCCGGATAACGTAGGGTAGTGGGTGTACGGAGGTGGCATGAAAAGAGAGACAACAGGGTTGATGGCACCCCGGCGAGCAACGAATACGACGGAACAATAATTTATTTTAGTTTCCACGGAAGGGAACGTGCCGCGGCACGCTGCTGCTGGCAGGTAGGTATTAAAGAGTTCCACGATTTTTCCATCGCACGCGTTTGCCTTTAGTTAGTTTCTGCCCCTCCTCCCTATCATCCAGTTGGAGATCTATCTGGCATTGACGAACTCGGACGCGGAACGAATCTCGTTTGTTGCAACGATGTACTCCGATCTTTACATCTCGACGATTCTTATCTTCAATTCTGGTTTCAACTTCACTCTTGTTCTGGGAAACGCGTCTCGTTTATTTGACACTCCGATCTTCGTGTTTTTTGACGACTCCGATTTTTATTCTTCGATCTCATTCTTCGTCTCGAGAAATACTTTAAACGTAACAAAGTACAGTAAGTTTTATTCAGATTTTGTTCAAACTTGAGATATTCTTCAATATTAAAAAAATACTATAATTTGAGACATTCTTCAATATTAAAAAAATACTATAGTTTGAGATATTGTTCAATATTAAAAAAATACTATAATTTGAGATATTCTTCAATATTAAAAAAATACTATAATTTGAGATATTCTTCAATATTAAAAAAATACTATAGTTGATCGAAAAGGATTTAAAAGATTTTAAACAGAGTTAATCTTGCAAATTAACGTGTTCTACCTATCGTTTAGAAAGATCCAACGAAACTGAAGTTTCATCATTCTTCCATTTTTCCCACCTTTGTTTTTCTTCGTCCAATTTGAAACACTTTTACACACGAAACTCTGCAATTGCCAAACGGCGGATTTTTATGCAAATTTGTGATATTTTTAAGAATTGTTGAGAGATCTACATTTCGGGTGTTTGGCGTATTTTAATGCATAAAAAATCTGCAGTCCGTCAATTGCAAACAGAGAACATATTATTAGAAAGTTTAACAACTTACAACAATTCTTGTTATTCAAAAAGTGAATTTTTGATGTGGAGGAAGCTTATTAACTTGGTCTAAACAAACTTCCAAGGAACAAATTAGAAAGTTAAATTTTCATTTAAAAAAATGCAAAAATTCACTTCGTTCATAACTCATTCTAAAATTGCCCCCCTAGAAAATCAAAATTATTCCCCCTGTGGGGCGTGGATCTAGAGTGATTTGATGATTTCTGTGCCGATTAATTCGACCACGTTCAGTTTAGAATTGTCCGCATTTCTTTCTTTCGACTTTGACTTGTTCCACTTTTTCTTGAAACTTCAGCCTTGTCCCCTGCATCATATCTCATTCTTCTACAAATCGAACGGAACAGAAAGCGACTTCTCTCGTCTGGTTGCTTTTTCTCGCGGAACGTAACGATCATTTACCCGGTCTCGTCGTGTTTACATCAACGCGATACACTCGCTTACGTAAAGCCCATTAGTCGACCGGCAAACGATTACCATCGTCGCGATGCAATCGTCTCGGTCTTTGTTGGTATTATCGAATTAACGAAACGCGGGCTGGCGATGGGTTTAATGGCCTGGGTTGTTGCGCAACAGGCCAGGTTAACACGCGATTTAATTTCGGGCATGATCGATCATTAGGAGCAGCCTCGATCGGCCGATCGGCCGATCGTTGATGATACACTTATGTTTTTTTCACGCAGGTATCGACGGGACGTGTGCGCGAGAGATCCACGAAGCACGGGCCCTCGATGCGATGAAGCCACGTGGAAACGCGATCGCGGCGTGTCTGCGATCGTGATCGCGAACGCGAGCACGTCGTCGCAAGGCTCATTAGTCCTGGCCCCACTTCACTGACGCAATAGGTGCGAAGACCCTTCGTTGCTTCGTCGGCGGTGATCGTAAAGTGAAAGTTAATTAAATCGGGACGTTCGAATCTTCATTTTGCACGGTCGTTATCCATTGTGCACTGATCTAGTTTATGGAAGCGACCGGGCCCGGACTGATAAATCTATCCGTTGCAAAGGGAACGGAGACTTCCATCGATTCCACGCTACGCATTGTTTGCGTTTGATTTGAACCGGAATAGGAGGTATCAGAGTATCAGGATTCGCGTTTATCGTTTGTTAGATGTTACTAGACGTTACATAAACGAGACATATTTCTTTTTAATTACCGGTAGAGAAGAAGAACAATTAACTTAGGAAAGATGGAAAGTGAATGAGTTGTCATCTCTCGGTCTTAATTCTGACATTCTGTTCCTTTGGTTGAACGATGATCCCAAGATAATTGTACAGAAATTATTTCGAAACAATTGTTCAAAATTTCTTCTCCAAATAATTGTACAAAAATTAATCTAAAAATATTAATATCTAAATATTCTCCGATCTTGTACTTTTATCTTACATTCGAAGTATCATAATTAATTTAATTTCCTTTTCAAATGTTACAATTTTAAAATCAAAATTAAAGTCAACATTTGCTATATATTCTGGAAATTTCAATTTTTACCTCTCACCTCTTACAATTCGAACTAATTCTTGTCGATGTATCGTTCGATCCATTGTACGTTCTAGTTAATTTTTGTACAATTGATTGTACAGTTCATGCTCGCAAACCGCGAAGACTAAATAAATTATCATATTGTCGAGTTTCATTGTATCGTAAGAAAAACATGTCACCATAAAATATTCACACGTAAAGAAACGTGTTCCAAAATGGCTTTAACAGAGTAAATTAATGGCCATCATCATAATGGCATAACAAACATCAAGATTAACCAATAATAACACTTATTACAGAAACTAATTGTACTCGCGTATCTTCGTCAATTTTGATTAATAATTCCATGTGTATTTCGATCTTGATTTTCGATCTAAATTACGACGTGCATTAGCGTGCATAAATAATTGGATAATTAGTGCAATTCGACGAACTGTTAATTTCACTGTTAATTTTCTAGCACTTTCAAGCTTCATATTCATTCTTGATAATAACTGATGCTTCGTAAAATCTCTGTATATATTTTCACAAATTAAATTAGAAACACATATTTCAATCGTTCTATAATTTCAACAATAAACACTTTTAAAGTCTTTGCTCTTTGCCACCTAATTATTAAATATTAGCTGTTTTTATAGATATCTATCAATTGTCACGATGAAATTGCAATTTAAATTGAAATTGTACTTTACGTCGTTAATCTATTATAGAAGTGTTCAAACGTTTACACACTATACAGTAGTATAATTTATTAATCGGGGAAAACGAGTCAAATTACTATTTGAATTGGCAATATTTTTGATAAACTAAAATATCTTTGATAAATTGACATTTTTATCTCACACTTTTTAGAATCTGAAGGAAAATATTATTTACAATTATTAAAATATTAGTATAATTTACTTTTCAAATATTTCCACGCCGGAAGAAAGAAAATTGTTAATGTTCCTCTCCCTCTTTTTCTCTCTCTCTTTTGCTCTTTCTTTTTCTAAATTTGTACGAAAACGAAAGAAGAAATAAAACGCAGAACTACTTTCGAGAGTGTTTTAATAATAGCCACGCTTTTAGAAAATTGTTCAAAATTGGCAAAAAGCCACAACGAAAATGTAAAGCTGTAAATAATAAATAGCTGTAATTAATGAATGAATGAATACCATTTGCCAGCTTGTCCGTAAATTTTTGTTTTCACGAAAGTTTCGCGACTTATCGTCCGGAAACATATACCTGTCCGACGTTCCCGAGGAAAAATTGAAAATTCATGACCTACAAGTGTTTTATCGTACGACTCGAGTTCTTCGATCGCGATCGTGTAAATTATCCACAGAAATGTTTCGCGTAAAAGTTCCTCGACTGTAAATATAAACTACTAAATATCCAATGTACAACGACTGTCACATATATAATTCAAGCACTTAAATATTGAAACTGTTATAATCTAAAGAGAAATTGCAAACAGTAGGAAGAACTTGCACTCATTTCGAAACGTGAACACTCTACTTTTAAAAGCACCATTCATTTTAATCGAAAATGTTTTCATTCGATACGCTATGTAGCAGATGGCAAAATGAAGAAGCACGTTTCTTCTCGAAAGTGCTACAAATTGTCGTACTATGTGAAAACATTGAAAAATTCTGAATTGAAACTAAAAGTAATTGAAATTATCTTACAAAATTATGAAAATTGTATTAAAATGACTGATCTGAAACCTACGAAGATTATAGTAATCAGAAAACTATTAAAATTATAGAACCAATCTGAAATCTACTAAAATCGTATGAAACCGTTTCTACAATACTTCGCCAGTAAAGTAGAATTGACTCACTGCCGCGGTGGTATCAAAACGTCTGCGTGACGAGATTCGACAATTCGTGTCGCTGGTGTCCGTTAGTGCTAAGAAAACGCCAATAACTCGAATCGCCGGTGCCGAATAAAGATAGAGATCGATGCACGAACAAGACAGAACGATGTTGTTCTTCTAAATAAAAGAAACCGTGTCCGTTTTGAGGGCAGAGGCGATCGATTCGAAATGAGTCATGGTCATCTAAATCCATATCCACGTATGAACATGTACGAAGACGTACGAAACTGCGTGATGAATCTCCTTTTAAATTTTGAAATTTGAAGTGAATGATTTTTCATACATGTAAAAATAAATAGATGAGTATTTATATTAATATTAAACAATTGTAGCATACAGTGTTGAGTAAAGTAAGAGTATTAAATACATATATAAGTGAAGTATGATGAATTACCTTTTAAGTAAAAATATTCAAAAATCTTCCAAAATTTGTATCTTCCTGTGTGATATATTTTTGCCTTCTGTTATCGAATATTTTATCAAATGAAATATCATTCGTACAATGATAATAATAATATTATTATTATAGTATTATTAATAATATTATTATTATACTATTATTAATAATATTAATATTATAGTATTATTAATGTTGGTAAAATTCTTGGTTAATTGCTACAATGATGCAACAATACATAGAGTATTCTGAAAGGATTATATACATATATATCTTCATAACAATAATCGCAACTTTCCAAAGCGTTTTCAAGAATTAATATATGTACATAAATCACAGAGAATAATTAGTTCTAAGCAGATTTTACTGTTATCTAACGGTAACCTATTAAAATCGGAGCAATTAATACGAACGGTACTAGTGCTCTATCTCGTCAGATAATATAATTGGATACCGCGATTTAATAATCACACACTATTGGAAATAATTAACACATATCGCACATTTAGAGACATTTATCAAGTATTTTTCTCAGAATGATGAAAAGACAATAAGATTTTTAAAATGATAGTAAGTAATTAATGTACTAATTAATAAAAAGAAACATATAACATTTACTAGATTTGTATTTTATCCTGCACGTGTTGAATTCACGCGCTCGTTCACGCAGGATCAGATTGCTCGATTTACATTTTTAAGAATATATATAACGTAAATTAAACGAATTTTACATTAACATAAATTAAACGAATTTCGCTATCGTTCAATTTTACGTAATTTTATTTTAGATCAAAATTCATGATGTTGAAGCTTGTTGCTTCCAATTATCATTCACCAGAGAGAATGGTAATCGAGTTTTAATAATTAATTTCGTAGATTAAACGAACAAATAAAATATCGTGATAGGTCACGATCAGAATTGGATATCATAGAACAAAAAGAGATAACACTCGAAATGAAATCGTAGTGAAATTGCAAGAAAATATGCACTACCTACAAAAGTTTGAAACTACCACTCCAATAACTATATTTAATCTATTTTTGTATTTAATGACGAGCACGTTACGTGTTACATTCGTATATGATATGAAATGTGCAAGAATATAAAAATTTCTCCCGATATACATCGCTAAATACACTTTCCCTGATTTCATGTTAGAGGAGTCGTAACCTTTTGTTTTTTTCTTTTTTTTTTTGGAGTCATTTGTAATCTCGCTTATTCAATACACACGTGACGAATGAACGACCAAGGACGCGAAAATAATGAAAATTGTCAAATGAAGTCAAAACAACGATAGATTCTGTCGAGCGAAAATTTCTTCAATGAAATGTGTATCGGATTCCGTGTATCTAAACTTGTACTTTTCGTGTTTCGCTGGAGAGCGAGGAAATTGCGTGACTAAACGATCCGCGTGAATTCTTCTGCACAGAGCCAGAAGAGAACGAGGGGGGCGTTCGTGAACTCTGGCGCTAACTACTAGCTTGAAAATGCGTACGTAACGTTTTGCGAAATTTCTCTTAACGAGCGTTTGAAAACTCAAAAGAAAGATCTGGGAAGGATATTTAAACATTTGTGTCTATTATTATAAATGACTGAAGTGAAAGAAACACTGAATAAATGCAAATAAAATTTTTAACTTCAATTACCATTACTACTATTTTCTTCACTGTTCACATTTATGCAATTTAAATATTAGCAGCTTGTTTTATATTAGCAAATGAAATTATCAAATAAACCAACCGATTCATTAACATTCTACAACATTCGATAAATTGTTTCGCAATCAAAACGATCGACTCTATCAATCATTCCCTTTTTCAACAATATTTCAATATTATAGTACACCACCTCGCGGGCCAGCAAATGAAAAGTCGGAAAGTCCGGAAATTAGCAAAAATCCAATCTGGTATTTACCAACACCGTGTGCTCGCCCGATTGAAATAGCAATTGATCAGATATCGCGTGTGTAATCGTACGCAGCAAATAATTAATGCTGAAAGAGAAAACGAAATAAAGCGGAACGGATATGCACGTAGGAGATGCACGATGAACGCAACGGGGCAACAAAGAGAATTTTCACGGGTAGCCTGGCTCAAACGTATGTATGTGTATATATATACACACGTACAGACGTTCACGTGCTGCGTGCTACGAATGAAGTCTCCTGCGTAATTCCAGAGGCCATGGTACTTTCGACTAGAGAGGACGGCTCGCGAAGGAGAGGAGAGAGTCGCAGAACGAAGAGGGAAAGCCGGAGGGATCGATATGGTTTGGCAAAGTCCATGCACCCCCACGTACCTGCTGCCCTTATAAGCTACCTCCACCACCACCGTCATCACCATCACCACCACGCTACCAAAACCACTTTTTGGAGGTGCTCCGCGTTCCCCGTTGCAACCCCCCCCTCGCCAACTCACCTCCGCCGTCCGTAACGTCTACCGCTCGCGGGGGTGGTTTTATTGATCGCGACTAGCCACGCCTTCCACCCCTTTTACACCACGCCTACGCGGCTCTCCTTTCACCGGGGAACGTGAACACGCTGGTGCAGCGGCCGGGTGCACGACACCGGCGACGACCTCCTCCGCATCGACCTTCCGCCGCGCGATTATGAAATTCACCCCGGCAGCAATTCGACGGCGATAACCGATCGAATCCGACGCTCTCCGGAGCGGCGAAGTTTTCGCTCTACGCACGAACGTGGGCTAGTTGGGGAAACTATTTTAAGTAGTTTTCAGTATTTTTTCCTTTTTTTCTTTTTTTTGTATATTGATCTGGTAAAGTTTGGTAGGTTTCTTTTTCTTTTTTCTTTTTGCGTGTTAATTGTAAAGTTTGGTAGATTGTGGATCTTCGTGCATGAAATTTATTAGCAAAAAGCCTATTTATTAGCCAGGATATTATTTAGTTATGAAAATTAATCGAGTTTTTCTTTTTGTATATTAATTTAGTAAATTTCTCTTTTTCTTTTTCTTTTTGTGTGTTAATTGTAAATTTTGGTAGAGTGTGGATTTTTGTGTATTCACACAATGCGATTTTTGTGTGAATGCACACAAATATGTGAAAGTGTATGAAAAGTATGCTATATTCATTGTAATATTTAATGAGTGAAGCAAATCTTCTGTTCAAATTCAGTTTCTATAATTGCGTTCGAAAAAGATATAAATATGAAGCACAAAAGATCTGTAGTCTATTTATTAATCAGGATATTATTTAATTATGAGAATTAATCCCTGTAGAATATTACTTACTGTGTAATCTTTGTTGTCTTTGAAAGCACTGTAGTAGAACTCCGTTGATATGAATCTACGGAGTTTATGTAGTACTCTCCCCTTAAGCAAGTAAGTTTTCGGTCGTCTAATAAAAGTTCAAATAAGTAGATTCAACCAGCGAGAGCATCACTTAAATAGGATACTATTTTGATTGGAATAAATAAAGTCCAAATAAGCGAGGTTTTGTGAAAGATCCGTAAAGTATTTAAAACTTGGTAGAAGATATTTTGCAATTAATTAATTACAAAAATTTGGCACCTCTGAGTATATACAAATTGGCTTTTTCACGTACGGATCGCTGCTATGTTACAAATTCTGCTACTCAACTTCTCTGATCCCTGTGAAAATAAAGAAATAAAAGAATTTTGTTAAATGTATAAAAATGAACGAAGTCGCTGTTACGTGTAATTAAAAGAGAAATGCATTTCAATTACATACATTTACAAGTATTTACGTTCGATAATTTCACGAATGGAAACTGAAATTCAGCGCGCGAATCTCCTAAAAATATTCCATAATCACCTTTCCAAATGCCATTGTACTGTTTACACAATTGTTTCTCGCCGTATATTTTCATAGAACATACACAGAGATAACACTTTTCTCACGAAAGCAGCGTTCGTGACGATTTTTATCTTAATAATAAAGATCATGCAACGTGCCTTTCTTTTCCTGCGTGTGTGTATGAAAACAACACGCGAAGGTGAAGGTAATGTCTCGTCGAGAACTGGCAAATATTCATCATCGTCGACGTCGTTCAGTCACACACACACACACATACACACACATCACCAAAATAACATTATACGAGGATTATGGTAAGTTCCGCTAACTCGGGGAATCGAACGTCTGACTATAGATCGACTGTCATTACTTATGTAAAACTCGCAGAGCCAAAGCCTCGGTGCTGTATAAGATTAACAGCGTGCGCCATTATCCACGCCGAATCTCTGTTAATGCACTATTTATAATGGGGGGAAATTTTTCATGAAATATTCGAGACTAAAGCCCGCTGTAAAAAGTAGACAGATACCAAATGAAGTAGGAAATTAGTCGTGAATTTACACGTTTAAATGCGTTGGCATACGTATGTATGTACAGTTCCGCAATATGTAACGGCGACAGTCGAATTTCGTTACAATGTTAAAAGTATTTCGTACAAAGTTTTTACGAGTTCTATTCAGATACTTTCCTCAGTTATTATACGAACACGAATACGGAAGAGATTCACAGTTTGTACAGCGTAATTTATCCTCTGACCTTTGACATAATACAGCAATCCTTATCTGTATCCACTGTTAAAACTTTAAGATTTATTGTCTTGTTGTAGCTAACTTAAAGTTTAAAATTGCTAGACGACTGGGGGAAATACGCTTGTTAAATTATTTATCTCGATTATTTTTAGATTACTTTGCCGCTCCAATTAGACTCGCGTAACTATGTGTTTGAAAAAGTTTCCATCATTATCAAACTAGACTACACATTTCCGATGCGAGAAGCATTGCCACTAACAAATGGAATTGTCATTAAAACTGAATGAAAGGTTAAACCGACTCTATCCACCTAAATAATTGGATCTTATATTTGTTCGATTCGTTAAGAAGTAGAAACTTCCAGTAATTATTATAGTCGAGTCAAATAAGGATTGTATGCGAATGTGGCCTATGTACTTGTTGAACGTTAATCGATACAGACGTCGCACCAACAATTATGAATGAGCTATGAGTTTCTTTCGAAAGGAATGAATTGTTCTTTTATTTGCAGACTTGTAAAAATCGTACGAAAACGACACGATTAAAAAATCCTCTTGATAGTCTTTTATCTGTCAGCCAAAATTATCTTAGTATTGGAGAAATATTATACCAGATAGAAAGATACAACGAAATTTCATCTTCTAATTGCGTGGCCACCATGATTCTTCTTTTACATAGGCCTCTGTCATTTTATTCCCTTTTTCTATTTATAATTCTATCAGTTTTTCGATATTTGTAATTCTGTAAGCATTTATTATTAATTCTGTAAGTAATATTTAGATGAGTATATTTGTAATATTATTATAGTCAGATAATTCTAAAGTATTTAGAAGCATTGTGCGAATAGTACAGTTGTGGTGTTTTTCCTTTATTCCTCTTTGTCCTGATAAATACACCTTCCCTTCAAGCATGTAAATTTATATTTAAAACAGCTTCACGATACATTTTTCGTGTTGTTGGTGATGGTAAAAGAGTCTCGTGAATGTTTTGAAGATTCACGATGTTAAACAACCGAGTTTTAGCAAGCTACACTAGTGTTTAACAAATGAGAATGTATGTTTACCCATAATTATTTTCCAAATTTAACATCGTGGGAAGATCTGTAACGAAAAGATATCTCTGATTAAATGAGAAAACCTATGATCATGATAACACTAAAAAAAACTCTTCGCAATTAAACTAATTGTGACACCGTGTTGTTCTACTTATTTAATTTAGAATGCACTGTGCAATGTTTACATTTGTTTAAAATTAAAATTGATCTGAACGAAATTCATTTTCCTCAGTTAAGGTTTAAAAAGTCTTTCGCAACTGAAGTGGCCGTAACGGGGCAATACTTTAATTTAAAATTAAATTGCTATATTAATTAATTTAAATTATTACATTCACTGTAAAATAAAATTAAATAAAATCAATTCTATTCTTACAAATTTTTAATTCAACGGACCGAGACGTAGATACACTTGACTCGATTAAAAAGATACAGGTGAATTCTCTTACAGCCAGATTACACCTGTTTGATTTTACTCGTAACAAAATTCGAGAAAGATACCTGAAAACGTTTATGGATTTCCGGACAGACAGAATTTCTATCAAAGACCCTACGAAACCGGTTTATAATTAGTTTATCCGCCGCAACTTTGAACGTTCCAGGGTATTTGCATTCAGATAGATGCCCTCAGCATCAAAATCCGAAATAAATCAAAGTTCGTCGATATCTGGGTCGGTCGATGGAACGTCTATACGTGACGTGGTGTAGTTCTTCCTCGGAGTGGAAGCTATTTACCAATGGTTTTCTCAAAGTGAGAACGATGACGGAAAGCCTTTGTAAATTTCATTCGTCGATTTCGCCAAATATTGAAACGAACGAATAACAGTAACCGACACGCGAAATCGTAATTGAAAGTGTATTCTTATCTGCAATTTTCATCCGCAACTGTCGTGTTTTTTGCACGATCTTCGAGTAAAGTTTAGATCAAGGATCAAATTTAGTCATCTTAGTCATCTTCGATCTTTAAGTGGTCCAATAATTTCAAGTTAATAATTGTATTATAATATTGACAGTATTGTTTCAAAATTTATACAACATTGACGATGATTTTGTCTATTTATCAATTTGGAACACGTAAAGATTGAAAGTATTGTTTTACATAAAATAAAATAATTGTATAGTACATTTATATATCATTTTTGATTTATATATAATATTGCCTTATTACCTTGCAAAAAGAAAAAAAACGGCAAAATCGAAAGTTTATTATTTATTATTATACTTTTATAAGTTTATCAAGTTCATTATTTATTATTTTATGTAACAATAACGAACGAAGGTGAAAGTATTATTTCCGATGCGAATATATAATTATCTGTGATATTTAGATTTACATAATTGTCTTACTTTGCGAAATTATTATCATCACCGTAATTGCATTACGATGTCGTAAAACTGCACACGTAAGATAGAATTGCGGTTAGAAATTTTAGAATCAAGGTCGAAACAAGGGAGCTCACGCATCCAGGAAATACATGCCACGCGAAGTGCAATGTTGAATCATAGGTATTTGCTATCAATTATCGCATACTTTCTCTCTCGATCTTTGACCAGCGGCGCGCGGGTATCTCAGCCGGAGAAAGTGAAACAAGTATTTGTAAATTTCTGTCTTATTGTTAGAATTGGTAAACATATAGCTGAAGTTCTCTTTCTAAGGATCGGGGGGGGAGAAGACTAGTTGAGGCCACTTTCCACGGAGAGAGATGGTACAACACCTGGAAGAAATGCTTTTTCTTTCTCTTTTTTTTTCGCAAACGAAACTTTTCTCTACATGAAGAAGATTACACTCTCCCGTACTTTGCAGGATTTGGCGAAGTAGGGATAGGCGTTGGGATATTTTCACGCGGATATAAACGCGGATACGCAGATTTAATTCGCCTGTGGATCCGTGTGCGCGTGTAACCAGGTCAAGCATTTTTACACACTAATCGACAATCAACGAATACACCGTGTTTCAACACGCTCGTATAACCGTGTTATTCTACTTTACTGGACGTTAAAACGTGCAATTCCTCTGTCACTGAAACTCCTCTTACTCCTTTTGCAATTTGCGCGCCGTAAAATTGAATTAGACGTACATGCTTCACTAGGAAATTATTCAATACTATCTTCGATGCTTATGAAACAGTAGCTTATGACGCAACTGAAAGAAATTGAAATTACTAAACAATTTTTCTATGAGTAATTGATAAATATTCGTCTTCGATACAAGTATTTCCAGCGAGCTACCTGATACAGCTGAAAGAAATGGAAATTACTCTACAAATATACCAAGTAATTTTTTCGACAAAATTTCCAATTGTCCAATAAATTATAAGGAAGACAAATTTTAGGTTCTTCGTATAGAGAGGAATTGACTCTGCTTTTCCTAGTCTCACCTACTTCTAGATCCTTCGGTTGCAACACGCGTGTTTCTTAATTACGCGATACAGGCCAACGACTCACGGGATTAGTTTTTTTTAATAAAAACACACGTCACGATCGTACAGCGCGCGTTCGTGAAAACTCACACGTGCTTTGCGTGCAGTTATGTTCATCGATGGTTTTTCCGCTGGCGAAACAATTTACCCGAAGCACGCGTGATGACGAAGTTGCAACACATCATCGGCTACTATTATTATCGTTTTTATTGCGAATATCAAGTTGATATTCGTATTGTTGGGCTATATACTATATTTATTATACAGTAATATAAATATAGTTATACTATGATATATAAATGCAGTTATACTATATTTATTACAGACTATACAATTTCTGATTAAAAAGAGAAAAATATCAAGCTATATATAACATGTATAACGTTTTGTGGATGTCCGAAACATCGTCTATTAATTAAAATAATTTTCAAGTAATTTCATCCATTCCTCTCAACGATTACCTAACCTCACTATTCTAATCAATTCTACAATTAAAAAATCCTCCGTGTTTATTCATCGTATAATTCTTTTCAATCTCAAACAATCAACTTAACTTACTAAAATTAAAAATTACTAATTGCTAATTAAAAATTAAAAATTACTATTGAAGTTAAAAATATTTTGAAGAAACAAAAGTCGGCGATTATAAGATTGTGGGAATAGGGACGATGTTGCAAGTTACAACGTTTCCAAGTTTTTGTACAGTTATTTTCGGCACGCAGACACACATAGTGCGTCCATCACAAGATCGATTTCCAACAAATTACTTCTTTGTTTGCATATTATCAACATTTTTACTATGTAAATTTTCGCACAATATATATTTAAAGTTTTCTGTAGGCACAAAACATTCGCGACATAATTATAATTATTCGAAACAACAGTTATTCTGAGTTAATCGTGACAAATCATCAGCTACTATAGCTGAAAGAAATTTCTTTCTCTTTGAATAGTCGCTAACACAACGTTAATGTATCAAAAAAATTTCGGTACTTCCTTCATCTACAATCGTCGATGATGACGCGTAGTGATGTTTACAGAGCGCGAAAGAAAGTAACATGTAACATTTGTCCGATCAGTGAAAGCTTGGAACTTTTTACCATACTATCTACTATTACTCTCTATTTATGGCTTAAAGTCTTGTACGATTGTGACACCGAACAAGACAATTTTGTAAAAAGAGAAGGCAAAGGATTGGTCATTAATCAAATTATCGAGTTCCATTGGAAAATTGTTAAACTTTTCATCATTCAAATTATTCGATTGTGGTATGTATCATTTCAAAACCTGACACATTATTAGATTACACGTGTACGAGCTGGGTAATTCAGATTGCGAAAAGCGGAATGCACCGACAAAGATGCAACGTCATCCACATTAGGGAAATTTCCTTTCTCCTTTGGTCTCATTATCCCTCTAAAAGCAATAAAGCTGGTTAACCGCGATCGTGTCATTGATTCAAATAGGAAATATTTAGTAACAGCGATGAAAATAATTTTTTTTTAATTCAGCGAAGAAAGACTCGTGAGAATCGGCTTAAAATGTCTGTTCATCAAAATTTTGTATTTTTCTTTTTATTTAATTTTATCCTGCAGCATAAAAATTACCAGTAGTGTTTTTGAAAAAATACTTTTTGTGAATTTTGTGTCATTTTATTCGTACTGGAGAATCTGTGCAATTTTATCAATTAAATGATATTAGCTACGTATTTTTTACTTTTATGTATTTTTCTATAAATGTTTAATATATCATTAATACCTTTTTTTAAAACACAAACTCATTTCGTGACATTCTGTTAACACAAAAGAGAGAAAAAAAAAGAGAGGAAAAAGAACTATGGTAGAAGAATATTCTCCCTGTTATTTGAAATCTCAGTGTACAAATGGATCTATTTTCCTCGTATGTCACTGGTCCCCCAGTTATGAATAAATCATATCTGAAATAGTATAACGACGTTAATAAAAATGTCACGAAAACGTTTCCACTTTTATCCCGCAATTTTCCAAGCTTTCAATGTAAGCATCGTGCCTTGACGTCGACTTAAATATGCCGCCAGTGCGCATTCATTCATAACGACGTTGTTTAAATTGTATATAAAACTTTGAATTACATTACTCGTTGCAGTCTGGAGACGTCGCGGATAGATTTCAAGGCAAACGCCTTTAATAAGATAAACACGGGATAATTTCAATAACTTTGTAAAAGAAAATTGTATAATGATCCACTTGATCTTATTTCAAAGCATAGTAAAGTGACAATCTTGAATTTATTTTTTACAACAACAGGGAAAGTGAAGATATTTTTTTACTCTTGAAAATTGTGGAAATTCAAATGTCCTTTGAAAAATTTTTTCCAATGGTAATTAGATCCACCATTCTTTTGAAGAATAAAGTCTCCCCTTTGCAACTTGCTATCAGCATTTTATTGTACTTAGTATATTAAGATCAAACGACAAAAATTCGAGAAATCTTAACATTTTGTCAGTAATACTCAAAATTCAAAAAAATCGTACAGCAGGTTTTAAAAAGTTGTTGCAAATAAAATATTTCAATCGTTATTAGTCGTAGAAAATATTTTTTTACTATTTTTCAGAGACGTCTGAAATTTTTGCAATTTCCGAGAAAAAAGTATTATCCTTACTTTCGTAACCGCTACGTGGCGTAAAATCATCATTGAAGAAAACAAACTCAGGATTATGAAAGTAGAAGTTCTATGCTTTAAAATGAAATCAAGTGAACTGTTGTATGATTTCTTTTTACAGAGTTGAAACAGTTCAAATTATCGATAATTTTTCATCGTTATTCGTTCGATAATGCTCCTTGCTGTAACTGATATTTCAGTTTTTATTAAAGTGTAAAGTTTCCAATTTTTTATAGTAATTGCCTTACAATTCCTGAATTTGAAATTTTAAAAATAATTTTAATATTTTATTTGTAAGTAATACGTATCAGATATTTTATGAAATCAAAATACCGTTCATTTTGTAATACAGTTGAACGAAATTATGTATCAAAATACATATTATATTTTCTCATAATGACACAGGCATAATTAAATATATATGATTTACTGCTTTCAAAATCCATTAAAATATGAATCTTATGAAAATACCTAAAAAATAACACGAATTAAGCGTATATATATCAACATTTAAATAATTTCTTAATATTAGCAAGTTCAACTCTAATCTATTAGAAAAATTGAACGAAAAAGGATGAATATATACTTAGTATAATATCATTTAAATTTTTATATACTTAATTAAATTAAGTACATAATTAAATTCCATTTAAAAAAGAAACCTCTATTTAATTCGTTGAATTTCATTCTTCACTTTCATAACTTTATTGAGTATTGAATTTAATATTTTTCCCAGAGAATATTTTTACAGAGAACAGATGGAACGTTTTCGATAAAAAAAATTCAGCATTTCAATCTTCCAAATGAAAAATGGCATTAATTCCACGGAAACAGTAATAGCAAAGCCGGAAAGAATTTATTCCTCCTTTATTTTCAGATTAAATGATTCGTGATTAACGTATCATTTTTCTTCGCCATTTTATTAAACTTTGATATATTGGACGACGAAAATTCAAGAAATCGTAACACTCACAATCGTCATATTCATTTTCATCTGATATTCAAAGTTCAATAAATTGACAAATTAAACTTCAATCTTTAAATTCGTTGTAGATTCAGTCATGAACAAAATTTTCCAATGTTTTCACGTAATCTGACAATTTATAACATTTTCCAGAAGAAAAAGTCTAATAAAATAATATATATATATAAGAAAGTAGAGGCTTCAAACTTTAAAATGAGCCCATTAAGCGATGTCTTTTTACAAAAGTATATAAGAGTTTCAACGTTTAATGTCACTGTAATTCAGTAACGAGCAATTACGGAAATATTTCTGAATGCAGATTTCTGAAATAGTTTTGAATGTGAAGACTTCAAGTTTTAAAATGAACCCATTACACTTACATTCCTTTTTACAAAATTATAAGAGCTTCGATATTTAGTGTCCATATTAATAATATTAATGGTAGTAGAGCAATTACGGAAATATTTCTGATCAACTACAATCGATGAAAAGAAAAAAGTCAAAAAGAAAAGAAACAATGCGAAACCGGAACTACACGCGCGGCACGGATTGCGAGCGATTTCGATAATCGCGCGCGGTTTAGATGCACGTCGCGTTCTTAACATACGTACCGAAGAACGTGCGTGCAACGTGGGGGGAAGAATCGATCGATCGTTCATTTCAGGTGGACATTTAATTACGCGATTGCCATCTGCCGATGACACCGTCTCAATCGCGGCCAGTGAAGTAATCGTTGCCTCAGTCGCGAGTCGAATCAACGCTGAAAAGAGCGGACGAGAACACTAGATGTACATAGAGCTATGTACATACAGTGAAACTCCATTTATGCGGACACGTTAATGTCCCGTTTCGAATGTATACGCTCCGTTCACAAATCGAAATTGGCAGATCGAGAATTAACGTTGGATGTAATATCCAGAAACGAAATATCGCAGAGTGAAACGTTGAAAATAAGTTAAAAAAAAGAGGATACGATGAACGAAGAAATATCTGGGTGACGATTTTTAAATCTTAAAGCAAGAAAAATGAGTTTTCAATGGTAAATCAAGCAAATGATATTCGATATCAAATGTAACAATATAATATCATATAGTGAATTTTCGAATTATTTTGAAGTGGACATTATTTATATCATAAAAATATATAATACTGTAATATATTAATATATTGTAATATATAATATTGTAATATATATTTGTGACAAAAAATTTAAAAAATATTTTATTCTGACGAATAATCTGTAAATTAAATAAATTCCAGAATTCAGTGGTTAAAAATTCCAAATTGTTGTGATCTTACTACCTACTACCAATACCAATTAAAAGTCAATCCTTAAATGCACAATTTCTTAATTAAGAGACGTAGAATAGAACGTTGCAAATTCGCAACGGTGTGAGAGCATTCAAAATGATATAATTCTTTTCACACGATGTGAAAAAAACGTCGAATCACCTTGGAATTAAAATTCAAACAGCCTGTGATCGAGCTGGAACTCGAGTAGATGAAATACTACCGATGGGACGAAAGGTAATGTCGTGGATAGATCGAGCGTGTTCGCTCATCTACCCGGAATATATCATCCTGACGGTTTTTGAGGCCCAAAGTGCAGCAGGCACGACTATTATGACGGGGAGCCGACCTTTTGAATTAATTGACGCCGATCCCGAGCGTATCGTGCGGCCATTTACGATTGCGAAAAGGTCCACAGGGGACGCGGCGGACGCGATGACGCCGAGTTTCCTAGGAAAATCACGAACTTTCGTGGTTCTCGCTAGTTTAAGGTGTCCGCTGATGAGACTCGTGGGAATCGAACGAGCATCGTTCGTCATCCATCTAACAATAAAATTGTTTACAGCCTGTCTTGAGGTAAATTGTCTTGAGGTCTATTTCTTCGATAGTACAATATTTAAAATATTTCAGCACATACCTGGAACATATTCTTCCTCAATGCGACTGTTTTTTCAGGAGATCCGTAATTTACTACTTCATAAACGAAAAGATTGAAAGAGCATGGCCGTTAGCATGGGAGAGTAAAAGGATCACCTTGGAAATTTTTGCAGCCAATTCTTCTGACCGTGGCCTGTGATAATAAAAAAAAATTTTTTTAATAACGCGAACAGCCTTGAGTGGATAAAAGAATTTTGTCGACAAAAACTTTCTTGGTGTAAATGTAAATTGTTCTTTGTTAATTACATTTTGAATCGAACGATCGTGATTGACGTGTGACGTACGTAGGATAAAAATATAGCTTAACGTCATTTACATGTGATCTAAAAAAGAATGAAAAAGAAACCGGTTTCAAGATCGTTCGTCAATGATGTTCACGGTTAAATACGATCGATTGTTTCGATAACCATCGCTATAGAAAGGCAAGTCGTACGTACGTTGACAATGGTAATGGCTATATATATTGTAGTTAACACACTATGAAACATACCAGGTACTTCTCGTATCGTGTACAAGTACAGTAGTGTGCAAAAGTGTTAGATTAAATCTGTTGTTGCTGCTGCAAGGACAACAAGTAGTTGTAAGAGATGTAAACGTTGTGTGTTTGTATAATTTTTTCAGGTTTAAACGCGAAAGAGATTCTTGATATCTTCATTCTGTGGAATGCAAACATTAATCAATGAATTATCAAATAATTAAACGTTAGTGTTGTGAAAATAGTCAGATTCAATAGAGTACTATTATGATTTAGTATTTTGATAATAATTATTATTAATATATATATATTAATAATTATATTATTATAATTAATATATATATTGATAATTATTACACAATTCTGTGTCAAACTAATTATTTTACAAAATTTAGCATAAATTGTACGATGCTTGAATTTAATAAAATAATAATTTCTCTCTCTCCCTCTCTCTCTTTCTCTTAATGATTTAAAAATTAATGAAACTGATTTTTAATAAAATCAGCCCTAACTTTTTGAGTATAAATTACGAAACTTTATTAACAACCTTATTTATTCGAACTCAAATATTCGATGAAAATATTATTTGTTTCGAAGGAAGTTCATAATTATGCTACTTCATTGGTTACTCTTACGAAATTCTGATTCGTAATTAAATGTTTGTATAAAGATGATATTTATTATCGTGTAATTAATATCGCATATTAATTACGGCATTATTAATCTTAATGATAATATGTAGCAAAAAATATAAAGATACAACGTAACAACGCAATGATTTCTACTAGAATAATTTTACAAACAAATTTGATCGCAATAAGGTTTGTTAAATCAACGCTCGGTATTGCGTTCTTTTTAAATATTGTGTAATGTCTTTATTCGTTAAGAAATTGATTGATGATTTACTGAGATAAAACAAGACGAACAAGGAAATTACCCAATTGACCAATTTTCACTTTTCAAACGTGGGTTTCCATTAATGCAACCACATCCAGATCGTGATTTCAAACATTTTTTTTCTCTATCTTTATTCACAGAGCGTGGTCTCGTTATATACTAATTATTTCGTTAACTTGACGCTGTTATCGTACGTTCAATGGTCTTAAAAAATATTGATCCTATCGGTTGAAAAAGAATATTTAATTTTTAATAAAGATATAGACACATGTCCTTGATATGAAGATTTTTTAAAATGTAAAATTATAAAATCGATATTTGTGAAAAACAAACACATTTTATAAACATAATTAGAAAAATGAAATTTTAAAAAAAATGAAATTAATGGACTCTACATTCGTAATAAACGATTTACTTCCATAAGTTTATTAATTGTAGAAAGATGATATAAGCAATAGTGAATTTTGAGAAAAATATGAAAAAAGAATATTCCAAACATTTCATTTCATATGCTCCTGAGTGTATATTTTATTAATTTCAATTTAATCTCAATTTAACTCGTAAGAATTCTAATGATCATGAGATAGGTGAATTTTATGCATGTTAAAATTTTTATAAATATCATTAAAAAGAAATATTATAATGTATTCAGTTTGGAATATTTTGCGTATAAAATTTTTAGTCCCTGTCGTCTAAAATTCGATCAACGAACGGACCATTTATTTTGAAAGTTATCCAGTGTAAATCCATTTTCACTTCTAGAGATCTGTTGAAAGTCTAAGGGTTGTAAATTGTTTATGAGTGAAAAGTTCCTCGCTCAATTTTTCAAAAAACGATGCATTTCTTCAGGAGAAGTAGCACGAACGCGCGTGAAAAAAGAGGTACCTATTCATCTTGACGGTGAACGCTCGAAACAAAAGGGTGGAAAAATCAGGTGTTGCGACAGACGCGTCTCTCTGTCAGAGACGAGAGAGCTGTGTGTGACGAGGCGAGGAAATCGGCTGTTGCGCGCCTCCTCCGAAGAGGATGCATTCTGCTCTCGCCGTCGTAATAATAATCCCTTTAATCAATTAGCTCGACGGGAAAATGAGGCAATCGACATGGCGCGGAGACTCGATGCGCCTCGCTCGCCCGCAGAAAACTACCGAGGCACGGATATTAATTATCTAGGGCAGAGATGCGCACAATGCTCCGGTCCGTCTCTCGGCTCTCGGATTGGTCTGACATGACTTTCGCTTTTTCCTACCCCACGCTAATCTATCCTCCTTTCCATCTCCGCTCTTCTTCCTAGCCTAGCAGTCCATCTAGTCACAGTCCGTGCTACGAATCTACTGCGTGCTATGGAAATCACCGACCGCGCCGCGCCGAAAACGAGAACACTCGGCGAGAACACGCTCTTTTCTTCCTCTTGGAACGCGCGAACGTCACTCGAACCAATTCTCTACTCGCCCGGTGATTGTCATCGTTGGTAATCAGGACTGGGGAAATTTTATTTGAAACGAAGAGATGAGGAATAAACCTATTTGAAACGACGAATTATTCGGATCACACGGTTTTATTCTGATAGAAATTAGGCCAGGAAACGTAGTGATTTCATCTTGCTCGGTCGATGAATCACTTGCAAATGAATCATTTATTCGAGTTAACTCGAGTTGACATAATCGTAGAAGATTTATGCATTGTCAAATAAAGTAACACGCATTCGACGATAAATCTTCTTCGCAAAATTGGTATTATTTTATTATTGGATATCGCTAAGCTTGTACACGTGAGAAATTCTGTATTTTTGGCAATGCAAAATACGAAATAAAATAAAAAAGTATTTTACTTTTTAGCCAAGTAACGATGCAATTTGGAGGAGAATCATCCGCTTGTGATGAACTAATGCGAGATTATTTCGAAATATATCAAGTCGAACGAAATGATTTAAATAATTATTTTCTCAAATGTTCAAACAAGGGGTCGAAAAGCAATTTCGCGATTGTTCTCGTTGAAAACTTTTTCAGTTCGTCGACGATTACTCGAGGATAATTGATCGGAAAGTTTTACCCTTTTATTTGAGAATGAAACGTCAAACTCCTCGAGGAGATTTATGAACAGTCACACGCGTAATTAGAATTTATCGACAGATTTCTACGATCAGTTCCTTCGAAATATAAATAGAATGAATGAAGCGAACATACTGATCAGTTTAATGATAGATTCTTAGTTCATACTTCTATTGTGTTTCAAATGTATACTACTCGACAATTTAATATAGATTAACGTGATTTTCTTTTTTCCGTTGAATGCTATTGGGACGAGTTTTTCTTTCCTCGCTGGATTTATCAGAAAGATACTATTAAATGATTGAATAGTGAAAAAATACTTAGCCATATGAAAAAGATCTCTTACTCTCATAATTGTCATCTGATTCCAAATTATTCTACGACCGAAATTAAAATATTCCACTGTTGGTAAAGAAACAAAACTCTTCCGTCTTTTAAGAGGAGTCTAATTTCGGTCATGCAGGTAATTTAATTTTTCAATAACTGTCACAACATCTTCTCAACGAGAAAGAATTAAAAAATCAGCATGACACAAATAGTACCTTTAGGTTCAAGAAACGGAACACTGGCAAATTAGCCGAAGAATAAGCTTTCATTCTTCGTGAGAGATTTTGCGCTACAATATCGTGTACTTGGAGGTTGTTCAGTTGCTCTCCTTATTTTTTCTTCTTTTTTTCTTTTTTTTTTTATTACGCAGCAGCCAGGTGTTGCAACGGTCCAATCAATGATGCGCACCCGATGATAAACACATTCGAATCTGGGCCAACAATTCATATTACCGCAACGTTGTCATAGCGGGTGCATCTCAGCAACTGTGGCACGCCGTGGCATCGGCTACGTTATTGCTACACGAGCAATAATAAATCGTCGATTTAGCAACGTTCTTTCAGCAATCAGTGAGAGCGTGCTAACTGTCGAGCGTGGTTCGTGAACATCGAGCGCGTACACCGAGCGCAAAAGGGAATTTAAAAACTAAAATGAAAAGAAAGAAAAGAAGAAAGGGGGGGAAAGAGGACGAAATGATAGAGATCCGTACTTACGTGGCCCCGAAGATGGAGAATCCGTGCGTTTATCTGGGATCGAACCGTTCAATGGGGAACCGTGCATTCCCACATTCACTTATTGAAACACAGAAGCGGCGAAAAATTCACGTGTTCCACTAAAGCCACGTTTCCATTGGGCAACTTTGATCGAACGACTGGAAGAGGAAAATTCAAAGGAATTTCCCGTGAATAGCAACGAACGAATATTTTTCTTTTTTTCTTTTTTCCTGTTGAGAAACGATTCTAGGGGTGAAGACACCCGAGGAAATTTCGACTTGATTTTCTCTAGATATGCATCTCACTTTGAAGTACAGAAGAAAAATTAAATAAAAAGTTGCGAGATCTCTATCTGTATCGTAACAGTTTCATTTCGTCAAAATTTTTCTGAAATTTAAGAACGATATGTAGTTAAAAACTATAAGAAACGACACGACTTTTAATTAAACTTTTCTCCTGCGTCATGTGGGAGTTTCGCAAATGTCTGCCGTAATACGTAAAGTCAAGACTCATTTGGAGGGATATTATGCATCGGTAGGGAACAAAATTCTTCACGGTTATTACGTTCGTAACACCGGTGTCGATCGAGTTGAAACAGCTTCTGATCGTTCAATCAATCAAGCATCCCGTTTCTGTATTTTGCGTGTTTCTTCGTCGAACGACTTGGTTGTTTCGGCCGAGTACGTAGTTGCCCAATGGAAACGTAGTTTAAACGATGATCGTTGGGAATAAAGCGCAGCCTCACGACAGAAATCGATGCATCATATCTCACTCTTCCAATTTGCAGCGTCTAACGCCAGGCGAATGAATTTACGCGGCCGAGCCGAGCAGATACGTGCAATCGGCCGACTGTAGATCATAGAGTCGACGAGAAAATCGAGCAAGAGGAGGGTACGTACACGAGCGATCCCCGCAATAATACGTCGATTTGCTAAATTGCACGCTGCTCGTCTCGCTTCGTAGAAGCCCGTGTCCATCCTGTATCTGTACTCGATCAACGTGATACCGATCATTTTCGCGAACGACTTCGCACACGTCTAGGCAGATCGTGTCCTCGGCCTAGAAATCATCGCCGGTCGTCATCCGTGCTCCGTATATATCGCAACGGGTCAGAGCGAAACGTGTTCCGGACAAGTGCTTGCCTAAGTAGCGACATTAAGTCGTGCTCACCCATGCGGCCGGTAGGCTGTTAATCCTAATTTGGCCGACACTCTATGGCTTTCGATGAACCTTTGTCGGTTGCGCAAAAAAAAAAGGAACGTGGTGTAAGATTTATATTAATCCATCCGTGATTGTTAAACGAAACGGGGAGGGGATTCGTCCGATCATCTTTGTTGAAACGTCAAAGGAATCTGTATGGGAATTGGTATGGAATGATAGTCGGTTGTAAATATATTGTTACTCCATTGATATGTAGTAATATTAATAAATGAAAACTTACTTGAACTGTGTTTATATTTCATTACACTTTACAGCGTTTCTAGTTACATTACACGTATGAACTTGAACCGACAGACCTGGTGAAAATTTATATTCCGCACTGGTAACAATCATGAGACAGAGAAAATTGCTCGATTTGATTGAGTATTCGGCTAATCAAGTATTATAATTTTTTCATGCTCAATAGGTTGCCTGTGATTAATTAGAATGTTCAATGAGTAATACGAGTTACGCACTTGTATCGATTAAATTAAAACAGATAATTTTGGTGAAAATAGAATCCTGTTAACTGTTTAGAGTATTGTCCAACAGCTGCGTTCAAAATGCAGATAGCGTCCTGCTAAAAATACAATCACTTTCGTACCCGATAGATCAACGTAGAGTAACTTTCGGCGTCGTCTACATTCGCCTCACGACTACAACAAACTGTTCAAAATTCGACTGTAACAATAATAAATTAAATTTGGCATCGAGCAGTTAAAAAAGTCAATGACACGCTCCGACGATACATTTTCACTTCCAATTTAAACATGCAAACGGCAATCCCAAAAATCGTTATGCAAAGTTATCCTACTTCCTCTGGAGAAAGAAACCGAATTTTTTCTCGTCGTGGAAGAGGTGCAAGAGAATGGGAAGCCCCGCTTCAAAAGGGCACTCTTTGAAAAGTTCACGTCCAACGAGCGCCGACTGCAACCAAAGAATAATCTACATAAATATTTAATAAAGTGACGAAACGTCGAATAACTGGTACGCGATGAGTATGCACGCCGGTGCCTCGGGTGATCGTCGTTACCATCGTCGTCATCTCCCGATCGCTTCTTCCATCAGCTATGACATCAAGGCCGCCGCCGCCGCCGCGTCTGCGGGCAATTTATCATAACAAGAGCTTTAAATTCGCGACGCGGCACAGAAGGAACGAACGAACACACAGGATTAGGGAGGGGAGGAATAGAGAAAGGAGGAACAAAGACGAACGAGATTCAAGAGGAAAGAGGAAAAAAAAGGCGAAGTAACAGCCTGACCAGGGTCAACCACGACGACACCACGACGCGTCTCTTCGCCCGAGATCCTCCACCCGAGGTCTTCTCATCCCCTCCTGTTCGTCTCTTCCCCCCCGTTCGCCATTCAGCCCCCCACGTTCGCTGAAGAACGTCTTGCCTACCTGGTAGCATCCTCTTGCACCGTTGGCGAGGACTTTCTCCGAAAGACAGGCTAACTATATAAGCGAGATCGGCGATGTTTGAAGCACGTTAGACGAAATCTCACGGATGCGTCGAGCAGGCCACGTCGCCTCCGCGCCTCTAGCTCACACACACAGTTGATTATTTATTCATCCTACGTACTTGCTGCGTTAACGCTGGTGAATCGTATCGAGAGGCCCTCACTGAGGGGTGAACGGACAGTTCCGTGCATGTGAGAATCGGCTTCGGCTGTACATTGAAGCTACGTCAACCACTACGGGGTCGGGGATCATGAGGCCCGCGAAAACCTGGGCCTCCCTGGCAGCGACCGTGCTCGCTACGGCCCTGCTCTTGCAGCCTATCTACGCCGAGGGTAAGAACCAGTCCAGAGATTGAACACTAACACTAAAATAAGAGTATTGTAAATTTTAAAATAATAAAATTGGCAATTTTAAACGGGAAAATAAGGATATCCAGATCCATAATTCAATAATATAGTAAAATTAGTATTAATTCTCGATGAGGAAAATGGTCATGAAACAAAAAATACCGATTCTAACTATCAACTAAATACCAGATTACGTTATTTCCAGAACTCTTAACTGAAATCGTTTCGCAAAACGTTAGACTCGATTAATTTCAAACTACAGTGTAAAAACACACATACACACACACACACACACACAATGCACTGAGATAATCGTTTCAACTATCTACAGTTTTCTTGTAGTACGCCAGCTACGCTCGCGAGTTTGTCTCGTAAAGCCAAAAGCGTGCCTTAATGACCAACGATTGAAGTGGCGCGAGGCGAAAGTGTAACAGTAACGGGACGTTGGATCGTCGTTTCATTATCCCTGGAAACTACTCGACGGGAATGAACGCGTCGAAGCACGTAGAAAGTCGAAAGCTACGGGGGCAAAAAGAAGGAAACTAGAGAAAAAAATACTGGAAAGTTTCGAAAAAAAGAAAAGAAAGAATGACGGAGAGCGACGAGCGAGGTAACGCGATGCTTACGATTAGCGGAACTGTCACTTTACACCTGATCGAAACAGCCAGGTGAAAGATAAATTTCACACGATCGCGCCGCGATCGGTTTCTCCTCGTAGAAGGATGCGTCCTGACCGTTCACCGGTGAATAAAGATCGGGCGAGAAATTGAAAAATCAGGACGCAGAAAAAAAGAGAAGTAGAAATCGTTGGTCGCTACTTCGAGTAACTGGGAATGAAATATTCAAAGGACAAAACGACGTGAATTATCGATACGCTTCATCGATCAAGTCGCACGTAATGGCGAGCCAGTGTGTGAAAATCGAATGAATATATAGCGAATTGACACACTTCTTCTTCGATGGGAACGAATATAGACAGATTCGGTCGAAATCAAATATTCCTCGTCCGGGGAATTCGCACAGCTTAAAATTAGATCGCTTGATCGTTAAAGAGAAGAGACTTTCAAACGTTGCACTGATCAATTTATATTTTACGCGGAATCTTGTAACGTGAAAATGAAAAGGAGAATACGGCTGATTTTTCAATTTTAATCTCGCTTTGTGATTAAAAGGAAACGTTTCGAATACAAAGTAGCTGATAATGAAGGGAAGATATCGAATGTGTGGCTTTGCGAAGAGAGATAATATTTACGAGTAAAATTCCAAATGATGTGGAATAATTCCGGTAGCGTGGAATTAATTAGCAAAAGTGCGGCTCTTCTGTGAAAAGCAGAAATCTTCATAAATCTACATTTCGTAGTAGAATACTTGTAAATCTCAATACGTAGTAGATAATAGTAATTTCTATTTCGATATCGTAAGCATTATCTAACAATGATAATTATTATAAAAATATCGCGCAGGATTGGCTAGTTTCTCAGTAGTAATCGTTACGATCTACTTGCGATTTTATTGCAACTACACTCTGTAGTTTTATCTCATCGAAGAAAACTTTTCATGAATATTAATCATGCAAGTATTTCCGCGTTTGCCTAATCAAATATTAAAATTTCACTTTACGTAAGAAACTGTATTATTTATTACGCCATTAATTGCGAGAATTCATATTCGAAGCGAATCTCAAAGTGCATAAAATATATAAATTATATAAGTTATTTAATTAAATAATTATGAATTACTCAAAGTGAATTAAATTTAATGAATCATTTAAAGTAAATAAAGTAAAAATTTAAAGTAAACGAACCATCATGAAATACATTTCAGCAATTATATATTAATAGGCAAATTTGTGGTAACGAGAAATAAGTTATTAAGCGAACCTTGAACATTCAATTACGAATATTCTTCCGGCAATGCTCTGACAGGCAATGAAACAATAAGGGACAGTGGAGGGAAGTTCAGTCACGAACTTGATTAAAGACAATGCGAATGGAACCGTGGCTCTTGACCTCGGCAATTTCAAAGGTAGTGGTATCTCAGCAGATTCGACGAGAAGGCTGTAGATGAGTTTAGAGAGTACAGTGTAAAGTTATAAACTACGGTCACACGGGATAATCATGAAGACTAAGTTATTTAGAGATCTCTCACACTTTCACCGACTAATGATGAATACAAAAACAAAAAGACACGAACAGAGTCTTTGATTTTGTTAACGTTCTACTGCTACAATTTTTAGAATCTACAAAGCTAGAACTTTTAAATTAATTTTCCCTGTATTCAATTGTATTTAATAAAATCGTATTGAATACTAGAACTAAATTGTACTGTATTGAATACTAAAACTAAATGTAATAGTACCTTTTGAAACATTACACAGACTCAAAGAACGGTAAGATTAAATATACACCTGCAAATAGTACACTACGCGTGATCAGTATAAGAGAGATTAATAACAAGTTAAAATAAAAATAAAAAATTAAAATCAAAATGAGTTAAAATATCCACGGCATGATTCAGCATAAACTGTAACACTTGGCGATCCTCTTGGATTCTCTTGGGATTCTCGCACAAAGCTTTAGATAGAAATATAAAATAAACGAATATAAAATAAATAAAAAGAAATATAAACGTCTATACTATTTACAGCACCGATCTCGGGTAGCTACTTACCACCATCAACAAGTTATGGGACACCGAACTTAGGAGGAGGTGGCCCATCCTCGACCTATGGTGCACCGTCCAACGGTGGTGGTCGTCCTTCTTCAAGCTATGGTGCACCATCCAGTAGCTACGGTGCACCACCATCCAGTAGCTACGGTGCTCCACCATCTAGTAGCTACGGTGCTCCACCATCGAGTAGTTACGGCGCTCCATCTGGTGGAAGACCATCCAGCAGCTACGGAGCACCATCGAACGGTGGTGGCAGACCATCCTCAAGCTACGGTGCACCATCGGGTGGCGGTGGAAGACCATCCAGCACTTACGGCGCTCCTGGAGGCGGCGGTGGTTTCGGCGGTGGTGGTATCTCGTCAAGCTACGGCGCACCATCACGCGGATCATCGATATCAGCAAGCTACTCAGCACCCATTTCCGGAGGTGGTGGTATCTCCAGCAGTTATGGCGCACCAACCGGAGGCGGCGGTGGTGGATACTCGAGACCATCATCGACTTACGGTACACCTAGCACCGGTGGTGGCAGTTTCGGAGGGTAAAACATTTTTTTTTTACAATATTTTTTTTCTTTCTCGCTACTTGGACAAAACAGTGGATATTTTACAACGAGCACGAACGCATATCGCACGTTATAACCCTACTGCAGTTCTCTACTGAATTTCTGTGTCTTCTCTTGAGAAACACTTTGTACTCGAGTATGAATTTCATTCCAGAAATGGATATTCTGGAGGCGGAGGTGGATACTCTGGAGGCGGTGGTGGCTACTCTGGAGGCGGCGGTGGTTACTCAGGGGGCGGTGGAGGTGGTAATGGTGGATACTCCGGAGGCGGCGGCGGTGGATACTCGGGCGGTGGTGGCGGCTATTCCGGCGGCGGTGGAAATGGTGGCTACTCCGGCGGCGGCGGTGGAAACGGTGGTTACTCCGGCGGCGGCGGTGGAAACGGTGGTTACTCCGGCGGCGGCGGTGGTGGTTACTCTGGAGGCGGCGGAGGTGGTTACTCTGGAGGAGGCGGAGGTGGTTACTCTGGAGGAGGTGGTGGTTATTCCGGAGGTGGCGGCGGCTACTCCGGTGGCGGCGGCGGTGGCTACTCCGGTGGTGGCGGCGGCGGTGGATACTCAGGCGGTGGCGGTGGCGGTGGCTACTCCGGAGGCGGTGGAGGCGGTCAGAGCTACGCTAGCAACGGAGGTTACCAATATTAATCGTAAAAAATCTTCATCTCGCGCGACGACGACCTTCGACCATGTTTCACCATTGATCATCGACCACCACCGAACGAGTCGAAAGAGTTCAAACGCATCGACGTCTCTCGAGTCACGGTCCAAGAAACGCAACAACGCCGTCCACGGCGGTGTGCTTGCGATTAGTCAGACGAATGGAACATCAGCCGACGAGACGGGAAGGAACGAAGCGGAATCGGAGGTCGTTCTCGCGAATCTTCATCCCCGAAGCATCCAGGATCCGTATTAAAAGTTTAACAGAGAGAGACGCGGTGACAAGGCCGTCACCTTGGCGAAAATTGCAGTGTGTTTCGCGGCAGGCGTATTTCTGAAAGCAGACAGAAGAAGGAAAAGGGACACGAGAAACTGAGAATCTAGAAGATTCAAGGGACAGAGTGCAACTTTCCTTACCTTTCTTCCCGCTTGCTCTTAGGGAGCCGTCTGCTGGTAATATCTACCATCGAAATCCATTCGAAAGGAGCGAAGGTCTGCGAGAGAAACAGGGAAAATTGGAGAAGAAGGAGGGAAGAGAAAAGTGACACGAAGGAGAATTCGTTCCTCGTTCAGAGCCTGTAACTTATTTATTTTGTAAAAAATATGCTTTTTGTACTAATAAAGCCGCTACGCTGAAAAAAGAAACGTGATCGTGGATGGAAGTTCATTGCGACACGACCTAGCCACCTTTGCATAGCTGGAGTAAAAACCGGCGGTTTATATATGTAACGTGTAAGACGATTGGGCTCGTCGTAGGGTTAGTTGGGCGGCGTAGTCGGTCGGTCGATTTATCGATTCCCTAACTCGAATACCGGGAAGGCATGAATAAGTAAGAGCTCTTTCTATTTCTGTCGTAACCTAGCTAAAAACGCGTATCAATATCGGGACCCAAAGCCCCTACGTTGGTTCGCTCGAATTATAACAAAAAGTCGTGTGTGTCCTGACCTATTTGCCGCTCCCTCTGTGAAATGGACGATCAACGGTTGGATAATCGCACGGTTCCCAAGTGTTTAGGCTCGTTTCTTTAAAAAAGAAAAGGCAAAGATATCCCGGGGATATCTTTCTGAAAAATAAAAATAAAATCAACAAATCAGACTCAAAATATTTTGCTGAGAAAATTTAAAAGTATTTAGCAAACAAAGTAAATCTCTGTGTGGGTTTTATTTCTCCAATTTATAAAAATATAAAACAAATAGTAAAAGTATAAATTTGTATAAATATCCAAAATATAAATTGGCAACCTACCAGTGGCCTACTAGTCTAAAATAAGGCCTTTCTCAATTTCTCGCTTCCCAGGGGAATAAGAGAGAGTCTAGAGTAAGAGAATTGCAACAGATCTGGCTTTTTCGTACACTTTTTATTTTTAACATTTACAATCAACATCGCGTTCAGTTTTTCAATTATACACGTATGATATGTCGTATAATACAGTACCGGTAACGCTTTCGTAATACATATACATGGATATGCTCTTACGGGGTAAGTCGGGCATATTTTCCTTTTTTTTCGTTTTTTTCTTTTTCCTTTGTTTTTACACATAATAATACTCTATGATAGGTAGGCGTCCCAGGCTTGCGAGATAGGACGAAAGTTACAGTAACATTAGGTACGCGATTCCGTTATTCAAAGCAGGCGAGTAGTTGTAGAACGTTGCGTTCCCCGTGACGCTGGATATTATTTATTATTATTAACGAGTTCGCATCAACCAACCAGCTTTATTGAACCTCTCGTGTTCGGCGTTCAGCCAGCCTATCGTTCGCATAGTTTTTTTATTTTCCTCTATTTTATTTTATTTCATTTTCTTTTTTTTTTTCAATTTTATTTCGCAATCCACGTATCGTTTCTGTTCTCCTCCGGGCAGATCGCTGGGAGTAGTGACACTCGAAAATTAAGGAGAAATTAGGGAGACACTCGTTTGCTCGCAGAAAATGGAGAGGGTCCCCCTAATTCTGTGGAGCTACGAACCCATCGATCCCTTTTTGCGAGAGGATAACCACGCTATATATATTTATATATATATATATATATATTTAGTACGTATATACATGTCTTACATATTTTTTTTCTTATCGTGTGGTTTTTTTCTTTATCCTTTCCTGCGTATATTTCTTTACCTTACACGCTAATGTACCTAATACAAGTATGTAGAGCACGTATCGTGATATGTATAGGTTGTCCGTTTACGTCGTTGGTTACAATACGTGGTAACTGATATGTATGTGACCGTGGCTGTTTCATAATCTCAACACTTAATCGCCACTAAGAAATATGTATATCGGATCTTATCGTATGGATTCATCTACGCAACAATATTCTTCCTTCTTTCCCCTTATGCGATACGTCATCTCGATATCCAGGACGAGTTAATCAACGAAACAAAGGGCGTTGTTAACCTGTCAACTCGAGGAAGAGATCCTTTTTGATTTGAAACTTTCTTATTTAGAAAACACGCGGGATCGAGCAACAAAGTAAAAGTGACTGGTAATTTTAAATTAAAAGCGACTTCATCTGTGTACTTAAGACGCTACCAGGAGAATGATTTCAACAATAATCTCAAAAGTATAATTGATACCCTCGCTCACAGAGATCAAGTAGCAAGCATCCTCTTCGGTTCTTCGCGTTGCACATTCGCGTACACGTCCGTGACAACCAGGTAGAAAAGTCTTTCAATGGCGAATTAATTTGAAACCGAGCAGCCTCTGCAATGTTGGAATTCTTTTTTTTCTCTTTGTTGGCTTTTGCCCGGCTAATTGTTCCTTCAATCTGCGTAACATGCAATTTCAATCATCTATAAAGAAGTGCTCCGCGATTCTGCCTCTGGCCGTAAAAGGAAGATAGCAGCTACGAAACGTAATAACGTCAATTCCGCCATCCGCAGCGGGACAGCTCGAGCATCTTGACTTAACCAGCCAACTCATCGCTCAGACATGATCGCCGAGTGAAAGTCCACTGTCTGTTAATGGCAAAACGAAAACACACGGAAGATGTGCGTGTCTATGTGTACACGTCCGTTTCTCTCTCTCTCTTTCTCTCTCTGTCTCTGTCATTTGTCTAGGTGTAATTTCACCTGCGCCGTCGTCGTGCAAAGACGCCTCGCTTAACAAGCGGCGCGTCTCGTGCACTGACGCACGCTAAAAAGCTACTTCCGTCCGGAACTGACGCCGTTGTTTTTTACAGTTGTTGGCAGAAAAGGAGACTCTTCCCGGAGAGTCGACAGGTTAAACGAATAATCTTGCGAGCGCGTTGCTTCTCGTTTCGTTCTCGGTCGGCACGACCGATTGTGTGTAAAACGGCGGCATCTCGACCGGCAGCTTCTTGTTAATTAATCTTTCCAAACGCAGAATTTACTTAACTCCTCTCGGGCGGCGGCGATACGTTCATCAAAATAATGTCTAAAAATAATTTGCCCACGATCTCTTTTTTTCGTGTGCGTGATTCGCTCGAATCGCGTAAAATGATAACAACCATTGATGGGCGAGGAGAACTTAGAGAGAGACTATCTAACTCTTAAGTGAGACGAAAGAACTCGGACGCGGCAAGTGTGACTCGTGTGGGTAAGGAAAATTTGCGCGCTGTTCGCTCCGTCGCAGAGTGGCAGAATACTTTCTTTCGTATCGCGTTCGTGGTTTATCCATGAATAAATATTAACGAAAACGGTAGGTAAGATTTTTTTTTTGTTTGTTTGTTAAAATTTGTTCCTGCTGCGTTCCTCTTCGATTGTACTTCGTCGTCTAACGAAACTTTCGACGGTCAAAGGAGGATAATTCAGGGACATGGGAAAACACTGTGAAATTCGGAGACTGAATAGGAACTACTCGCTTAACAATTGCACGCACACTGTCTTCTCTCTCTCTCTCTCTCTCTCTCTCTCTCTCTCTCTCTCGAGATCTCTCTGTTACATATTTTTCCCTTCTTTTTTTTTCTTTTTGGCGGTAAACAATGGGATGAGCAACTATCGTACGATGAACGGTAATTTCAACTACGTAGGCGTTACCGTGTGGCCCTCGCGTACAACGTGACTGGCTACGTTTAAACAATATACTATACTCGATTAAACCAATCCGTCGAAATCAACCAACAGCGGCGATAATTCGTATCAGCGAGATTATATAAACTACGATGTTAGTCTTTTTTTTGTGTGTGTGTGTATGTGTGTGGTGTACATATGCATATACGTATCGAGAGATCTGACTTTCTTTCTCTTCTGCTCGTCACTACATACTCAAATTCATTCGTCTCGTTTTAATGCCAGTAATGTCAATTATATCATACATTGTATATATATATATTTATATATACTATATAATAAACACAACGAATCCGTGCTACGACCGATTCGTCTTGAACGATTTTTCGTTGCCTCACGTGTCCTGCCTGATACGTTTATGAATGATTTAGCACAGCACTGTTAACACACGATTGTGCTCGAAACCGCTATAGTAAATTGAACATTTCGGAAATTTTTATTTTTTTTTATAATTACGATACAATCTTATTGGACATTACGAGCGACATTACTTGTACGATATTTTCCAATCTTTTGACCACGGTTCGTTATTTTGCAACTTGATTCAAGAAGGTTCTTTCTTTCTTCGTTCACTGTCACCGAGAGTTTTAGATTTAAGTTTCAGTAAGATAAGTCGTGGCTCTGCGTCTCTGATCGTTACGAAGAGTGTCGCGCGAATAAAATGACAATCGCTCCGTGTAAAAATATCATTTGGAGAAAAAAACATTCTCCCTAAAATGTCAGCACGGCGAAAAAAAAAAGTCACACGGTCAAGAAAGTTTCAGATACGTGCTTGATCTCGAATTACCGTCGTCATCGGTAAAGTAAAGTTCACAGGTCACTCGACCTCAGGTAGCTTCACGCGTGAGTCACGAAAAATCTCGAGCAGTTTCACGAGCGGCTACGCGTGACAAGCTAATTTACAATATCTAAATTCGCTTCCGTTTTTTTTGTATTTTTTTTTTTTTAATAGTACAAACGAACGTATACAACGTATGCAACGTGTATCGACTGCGTTTCCAGTCGGACTAAGCAAGGGAAGAACAATCAATCGCAAGTACAAAAGCCTCATAACGTCTCTCTTTCTCTCTCTCTCTCTCTTTCTTATTTTTATATTCTTCTAACAACGATGGACTCTACATGATGACGATGAATTAGATACTAATAATGCGATGAAGAGGGTGAAGAAGGTGGAACGATGCGCGTGGAAGAGGACTAAACGATAACATGGTTCGTCTAATTGAACTTATTCTAAAAAAAAATTTATAGATAACGTTCATTTATCGACTCTATCCTGTCCAGTGATAGCCGCTCGTCTCTCATGGCTGATGTCTAAGGAGCTAAATATTTCTAACCGACGTGTCCAAGCTTCTGACTCGAGCTTGTTGTATTTCTCCTTCTGAGACGGACCCTTGACGATAATCGGGGACGGATCGGTCGTGCATCAAGACGTTATTACTCCCAAGCAGTTTGATAAACTCTAAATATTTAATATACCTATCCGCAATTACATACGTGCGCGTACGTATGTGATTGCGTATAAATATAATTTTTATGTGTGTATGTGTGTGTGTCTGTGTCTGTGTCTGTGTTTGTGTGTATATATATATATATATATATTTTTCAAAAAGGAAACAGATTACTAGGCCTAATTGGCGGTACAGGCGCGAATCACCTCGCCCGACTGTTCAAGAAGCTTCGACTATTTCGCGAGTATTGCACTTTTCTTCCAGTTCCGTTCTCGCTCATTCGACCTCTTTTTTTTATACATTTCCTCTCTTCTATTGCTTCAGCTACGAAAGAGAGCGAACGAGCATTCTCGTACAGGTACACGTCGCTATACAACTGCAACTACGTATAAACAGAACCACGAAACAAGATTTCGTGAAGAACTTGGAACAGATTGGCATGTTTCGGAGCTTCCTGGACGTGGAGAGAGGGGGCTGGGTGGGGGGACAGAAGAAGAAGCGTGAAAGCAACCTTCGGGGAAATCGACGAAATGATTTTCTACAAGGAAAATAATCGCGTACCTTCGTTCGCTTCGTCGAGAAGCATTCAGACAACTCTCGCCTTTCTGTGCGAAAACACCGCTCCAAGAGGTACGCAGGTACTGTTAAAAAGAATTGAAAATAAGGGGGCAAGAAGGTGGATGGTGGGGGAGGGAATGAACGAAGAATGAAAGACGAAGAAACGAAAGAAAATGGAGGAAGGAGAACAGAAGACGGAGCCCTGCACCGCCGCACTTATTGTTGGTCACAGCATCCGAACACGGAACCAGGAATTAAAACGCGGTGCTGGATTGCGGCTGTCGCGGCACGTTCGGCCCGTGAGGTACCAGGTGTGCTTCACCACCGCCCCCGCCGCCTCCGCAGACGACATCTTCCGTTTCCCCGGTTGTCTTGCATCCCGGCTCCATGTCGTAGTCCGGCTCGAGTGCAGGATTGACTCGGCCGTGCGATTCGTCTTTGCTACCGTATAGCCTGCCGATGCCGGCAGCTAGGACAGCCATTTGCTCGCCTTCCGCCGGATCCGGCCCGACTCTCTCCACGTCCTCCGGTATGTTGACCACGCACCTGAACACGTCGTAACCAGGCGCCAGCCGGCCGGTGAGGAAGGCTACCTGCGTGCCGTACGACACGCCTATCAACGTCACCAACGACAGCAGCATCGCCATCGTTCTGAATGGGAACGCTTGCGTGTCCGTCTCCTCGTCGTACCCCGGATAGTGAATCAGCGCGGGCAGACCCATCAACGGCTCGCCGCCGCTTATCCTCACAACGAAGGCTATTATGTACGCGGCTAGACTGCCGTAAGTGTTGCAGTACTCTTTGAAGTGGACCACCATCAACAGCTGAGGGAAGAGGATCACGTAGACCAGGTCCGAGCACATCGACCAAAGGCCATAGATCGAGGGTATCGTCAATGCCATCACCGTGCTCAATATGCCGACCACGCCTATTCCCACTCTCATCACCCAGATGATCTCCCTTTCCGACGCCTGTTTAACGGGGAAATGGCTAGTAGAGAGGCCGGACGATTCGACTCGATACGGATTCGATTCTACGATCGTTGCTGCATCGTTCGAGGAAGTGGATTTGACGGGTGAGCATAGAAGGGAGATTTTTGAAGCAAACACGAAAAATATGGGACGATGAGAGCGCCACGAGATTAGCGAAAGCTAATGAGAACGTTCTCTGTGATCATTGGAAACTACGTTCGTGCGACACATTACGTTCTTTTCTTTTTTTTTTATACACGGTTAAGTTTGTGATCCGCACGAGGGGATAACGCTTTCGATAACGTGTGATCCATATTCACGCGTATGTGAGGTATTGACACGATTGGAAGGATCTGTATCACGTGTTTGGATACAAGAACTACTTGAGACTGATATCGATACCTAAAGCGTTGTCGCAGTCCTGACTTCGCCTTCGTTCGTCAACGGATCAACTGTCTGGAGATTATATAGATTCCAATTTTTTTCGGTTACGTTCGTCTCCGTCTTCACTCGAGAAGCAATGAAAAATCGATCCTCGAAACAGTTACACTCGAATGTGAAGCACGCTCGAATTTTGCAACCACTTTCGACGAATAGCCACAATCGAAGATGGAGAAATGTTACGCATGATGATGGTGATGATAACGATGAACAATGAGATGAAAATAATTGCTTGGCAATGATGATATGTGCGACACGTGATGTCAAATAAAATTAGAAGCGATGATTCAGGCGAGATTCGTCGAACGATTAAAATGCATAGGCACAGCACGAAACTAAAAACAGATAAACGACCATCTACGTAAGGACGGAGAACTTACCCTCTGACGGAAGATCAATTTATAAACGTTTCTGGCGAACATGGAACTAGCCGAAAGGATGCTACTATCCGCCGAAGACATCACCGCTGCTGACACTGCGCCTAACCCAAAAAAGGAAACGAAATCTGGCGTCAAATACTGCAAAACCATTGGTAGAATCATGCTTGTTTCTGTTTCGGTGAGAGGATATGGACCGTTGTATCCTGTCTCGTTCCAAGCTACAACAGATTGTTAAACGAGTCGTTGAGAAAGTTACAATAACGATCAATCTGATTTCACATGAAATTCAAAACGTGAAGAAATTAACTAAATGACATTAACTCTCAACTGATATCACTGGAAACAGCAGTATAGAAACAACAACAATTAATTTAAGTTTAAAATTTTCAATTTTGTTCAATCTCTGTTATAAAGAACTACCGTTATAAAATTGCGAGACAACGATGTCATTTGAGCCTTGGTAAAATTTTAGATATAACAGAACAATTAGACAGGAGGAAATAATTAAATATTCCATAAGTCTGACGTACGATACTCATTTTCTCGAATTTCCCACAAATCTAAACTCTGATAATGTGCTCTAATATATGAAAAAAAGAAAAGAAACCTTTATCGACGCGCAAACACATACAGATAAGAAATTATTTACCTCCGCGTATACCGGAATAAAAATACACGAGATACCGATACAGTGTATCGTATTAGTTCCAGCGGTTCCATTGTGCCCTACGTTAGTGTACGAGTCGCATTATCACCCTCACCCTCGATCCCGGGAGAACACCATATGATAAAATCCCACGCTATTGTACACGCTGTGGGATATCGAGGCACCCTTCGCCCACACACACCCTTCCCGTTACAACACCGACCTACTTAGTCCAGGAACCTTGTAAATACCAGTAGTCCTCTCTCTGCAGTACTACCAAATGTCAAGTAGCCTAGAAACGCGGGCGGGGGAGATGACGTGCAAACCGGGTCTAATTCAATCCCCTTTAGATTCGGGCACCCATGAAAACGTGTTTCTCTCCCCTCGGACGAAAGCCGAAGAGGTAACACGTAGAAAGACGTACGAACGACCCGAACATGCCACTCGTTTGTATTATTAATACGCGATGAAATTAGAATTACCTCCGTTCTAACGAACGAACAGCTGAGACGTGTCTCACGGATCGAATTTGCAAATCTGACGATTCTTCTCTCGGAAAATTCTACGGTGATATTATGCAGAGTAATTGCGAAAATTACGACTCACTGTTGTTAATTAAACACGAGTTATAAGAGAGCTCAAATGGCGCTTATTTACGATACGAACATCCTTCGTCTTGAATTTTACATGTTGTAATACGCGTGCGAATAAATAGTGCAAGGACGAAGTATAAATAAGCATTACGCAGTCAATTGTTACAGTCTACGTGCATCCAAAGGAAAATTTTACAGAAATTGAAGAGCGCGGGAATATTGTTCCAACTTGTCAAGAATTGAGCAATGAGGATGTTATAAACATTTCAATTCGTTGTAAAAGGTACGTTTTTAGAATTCTCTTTCCTTCCATGATATTAACAAACAAAATTGCCCTGGCGTAAGATTAGTTTTTCAAAAAAATATAAACGCTCGAAATGCTTGCTTAAAATTTTACTCACGCGTTGCTTTGGCGATCGCGCCAATCAGAACAGGTGGGATGGCCATGAGTATACAGCCCGCCGCAGCCACGTAACTCAACAGTTGCGCTCTTCCAGCCGTTTTCGAAGATAAAACCCGTTGAAAGTATACTTGCCAGGGGATGCCGCCGAATATCAGTAAGAGTCCGTAATCTATGTAAGACCAATACTCCCCTGGTTTCACCTCGCCGATCCAATCCACCTCCATGGATTTAAGAGATTGTACTTTCGGATTAGCCCAAGCGAATGGAATGCACATCCACTATAAACAGAATCGTAACACACAATGTCTGTTTAAAAATTCATTTCATTAAAATGCAAATTGAAAAATTAAAAGTCACACAATTTCAGCTTATTTCTGATTTTCTGAGGAAGATATTCTACTTTTTCTTTTTTTCCTTTGAACATTCTTCAAGCTGACAAGTCTTGGAATAAACGATAACGTTATCGATAACGACGGACAAAGTAGGTCACTATCTACGTAACATTGAATGAATTTGGTAATATAAATACGCGTACTTGAGCCCTTGTTATCGATCTGCAAAGCCGGTTTTCTCCGCAAGATCTAGATAACCCGGCAACTCGATGAGATAAAACCTGGTGTTTTAATAATGTATTGCTTCAAACAGAAACAACTTGGCAACATTATGCAAACACGATACACGATGTTACTTTTGCAATATCGATCATTTTATTTCGTAGAGTATGTAACGATACAACGAAAGAAATGTACTTGAGAAATGGCAAATTTTTTGTTCCTGAGAAATAAATGTTCAATTATTTCAACCACGATGTACTGCAAACGGCTACAAAATATCGAACATGTTCGTAAAGCGCGCGAATAAAATCGATGATAACCTTCACGTTGCAACCCTGCATGACAAATTTCCCCAAAGGCCTTTATGAACCAAGAGTTAACTGTAAATAAATATAACAATAACCTATATAGAAAGAATGATTGAATTCCTTATCGAGTAAAGGAGAAAGTTATCGTGACAGATTTAAACCAAAGTGTACGCAAATGGCTTTTCTTTACCGAAGTACATAGAATTACATAGAAGAAATTTAACGTATCACGACGTTCTGAAAAGTATTGATATTGGCGACATCATAAAAATCTATCGTAACGAAACTTGCATTATTCTCTGCTTTGTTAATTACAGGCAAGGTTCTTTTATTTTTAATATGTAACGTCGCAATATAGAAAAGCATATCTACATTTTTTTTTTTCTCTCTATAAAGGTACGAGAGTAATGGAAAAACTTGACTCTAACTTACCAATCCTATGAAGATGCAAAAAAGTTGAATAACATCGGTATAAGCAACAGAGTAAAGACCTCCGAATAGTGTATAGAAAACTGCGATACAGGCGCTCAAAATGACCGAGGCACCCTGATCCATGTCGATGATGACCGCCAGCGTCGCGCCCAAGGCTGCCAGAATACCTGCGGCCCAGAAGACCTCGCCACAGAGGGCAGGAAGAAACAGAAGACCTCCCATACGTTCGCCAAACGCATCTTGAAGAGGATCTAACATCGTGATGTACCCCTGTTCTCGCATTTTGTTCGCGAAGAATATACCACCTGCAACGCGATTAATATTGATAAATTAGTCAAATCGAATCGTATTAAATCACTGTTCAATGTAATATTATTTTTGAACGTTTGTCATTTACGCAATAATAATTTTGGGAAATGTCACAAAATGTTCTACGATTGATAACTACGATATCCAGGGGATGAGATAAGTTTCTATTTCACGGTGGAATATTTCTTTCGAGCTATTTAAAAGTACAGTTCTTTTTAAACAAAATATACAATACGTGTATCAAGCGCGTGCATAAAAATATAAATTTGCACAGAGATCCGCAATCTGGTATAGTTTCCAAATTTTTTGCCAGGCTGTACACGTCATACAGCGATACATTTTTCATACAATCATTCAGTGAATAGACGCCTATAGTTTCAATGGATGGTTATACACATGTTTATTTTTTCTCGAGGCCATTCGACCACGTTAAAAAGTTATTATACGTAGGAGTCTTCATTACCAGCCATCTATTACCTTGCTATACTACGCCGCAAGAACTGCGAAGTTTTCAAACGATCATAAGCTTTTTCTAACTGAGAAAAAAATAGACGCAGAGAAATATCTTCAATCAAATCAAAAGCAGTATATACATATACATATATATATATATATAATGTTTTAAATGTTTTACAATGTTTTACAAATTCACATTCACGTGGGGCTACAATTTGCTTTTTTCATCGCATGGAAACCGTAATTCCTACTACTCAAAGGGATAACAGTGTTTTATGTCGAAAGCAAATATCAGATATTCGAACGCGAGATTATATTCTTTTTTGATAATCACAAATTATAATATATTTTAATAGATAAGATATAGTAGAAAAATTAAAAAAAATGTCTCTTGTGCAAGATAACATTGTATATATATAAATACAGAATATTTCGAGCTATAATTCTCAACCCTCCATACGACGATCATCAATATTATTAAAAACGAAGCGAAGAAACGCGGCGAAACTTACCGAAAACGAGGCTAAGGGCGTATCCGAATGGAGCCTGACACCAAACGAGGCCCCTCGTGTAGATCGCTTCGGCGGTGCCGTTGATATAACCACCGCCGACCCAGGTCGCTGTCATCGTGAATATCCCGACAAACAGGCCGATCGAACGACCAGCTAGCATCACTTCCTCCTCGGAATCGTTGCCACTTTCCTTCTTTCTGGCCGCCCATATTCCTACGGCCAGGATCAGCACGTAGAACAGAACGATTGAGACCAGACCGGCAAAGTTGATCATCTTCGGGGAGTACGGGTCCACTTGCGTGAACTCGAACTGACGGAGACGCAAGTCCGAGAGGTATGGCGGTCGATCTGATTTTGGGAGATTCGGATACCTGTTTACAAATGGAAAAACAAGCTCCATTATTTCGAGGGTTGAACGTTGATAACGTCAACGATCCATAGGCAAACTGGGTTGTTCGTCTAGAAACGAGGTTTTTGTACTTTTGACTATTGAATAATTATACTTGAATTTTATACGGTAGGCTACGAATGTTCATGGAAATTTGTGTTTCTGTGAATAGAAGGTAGTAGAGTTGTTTCATCCCCTGACTTTCTTTGAGACAACTTTTTCTCTAAACAATGAACGCACTGCGTGATAATATGTATAGATCGTAACAGATTCTAGTTTGAAAAAAGAAAAAATGGATTAATTATAATTTTATAAGACGGAGTCTTATTCTTGGTATCCATCAAGATCAGAAAATCAGAAAAATCAGAACGATCCATCGTTAAAAGCTAGTACAAAATATTTGAAACTTCTTTCGATAAGGATTCTGAAAATCCAGAGGTAAGAAATTTAAGGTACGAAGTTTCTCTTAAGTCGACAACAACCTAGTTTGCCCACGGATAGTTAAAGTCAAGAAAAAGAACAGAGAAATTGAGAAGCGATGGGTAATGAAAAAACGGCGATCGTCAAAAGTAGCTGACATTAGAATTACAGAGATTCCAAGGCTACTATTAAAATTATATTAACTGCAACGCTAAACAATTTTTCTAGATTTATGAAAGTTTTCTCTATCTTTTTGTATAATTTATACAACGAAACTACGCTATGTTGGAAAAATTATTGCGACAAGCTGTATTTCATGCAATTAAATTCACTCATCGTAGTTTAATTATAGTTAACTCTATGCTCGTCATTAATCAAATTCAACTATTCATCATAAATCATTTTAAAGTATAAAATGAAATTGGCTTTAACGAGAAACGCCACTTGTTAAATATTTAATGATTAACATCGCAGTGTTACATTCGAATGTTACATTATCATTAAATGCGGTAGAAAATCTACATTTCTTTCTGAATTCAATCACCTTGGTGAAATTGCATTCTGCTTTTCTAGTCAATTAACGTCGTGGTCGATCAGTTCGCATCTAATGCGTGCAGTTAAGTGTAAACTCTATGCTCCTACCCAGAAGGCATTTAAATCGCCCGGCTGAGTTCACCCTCTAATCCCATTAGTCTTGCTTCACACTATACAGAGCTAACTTTTCTATAAAAAAAAAAAAAAAAAAAAAAAAAAGTAAGACACATAGTTCCATTAACGTAAAAAAGCAAGATAACAAAAATAAAACACGAAGGTTCAAGGTCTTATCAATAAATGCAGCGAAATCAACAGACAAAGCTGTATCATTTTCTTCACGCGAGACGGAAATGATATTGAAATTGAAAGAGTTCTGTCTATTAAAATTTCCCGCATTTGCTGCATTCTTTTTGGTCAGTGCATATTAGTATTACTAATTTTAAAAGATTTCGTCGTAACTTAAAGTTACTACATAAATCAAGTTCTTGCTTGACAAACGAAATTGCATATTTTAACAAAAAAGAAAAAGTGATATCGTGTAAAAATTAAAAAAAAGAAACTGTGAATTTACATTTGATGTTCCACGTGATTTATAAAAAGATCCCGATACTAATCAGCTACACGACCAACGCTCGACAAATTGAATTTCCTCAGCTATCGATAAAAGCAACGTTAAAAATATACAGTCTTTCAAATTCAAATCTCCGCTATGCACGAAGATTAAGAGGCACGGAAAGGCAGGGAAAGTCGGGAGTCAGTGACAACTACGACTTAATTATAACGAGAAAGAGTACACGAGGCGGTAGCTTATGCGGGAAGGCATGCGTAAATGTGGACAAATGGAAGAATGCGTGAATTGGTAAGAATTAATTAGGAATACCTCTGAAGACCCCGAGGGGTACAATCACGAAGTAGTGGGGGACAGCCTCACACGGGTACCGGCGGCATGTCCTGATGATGGTCCTTCCAGACGGCCGACGACGACGGAGGGTTGGGATTTGGGGGGCAGCAGTCGCCCCACCGGAGCGAGGTCTTCTGGGAGGGGCTATTCCTTGTTCTAAACGCGAGGCCGCCCATGGGCGCTGATGGCCATCGATTTTCACCCAACTCACCAAGCGTGGCTGCTTCCCTTCAGCTGCTTTTCCTTCCTCCTCGAGATTCTACTTCGCCAACGGCACCAGTACCGATCCTGTCGATCAGTACGGTCCTCCGCCTGAATCTGAAATACATCCAGCTGCATCCACCCAGATACGTGTCCGCGTTCCGTGCAAATAGACGAATGTAGTAGCGGGGTTTGAAGCTTTGCTCTGTCCGAACGAGCGATCGAATGATCGAATTCTTTTTTCTAATCGTATTTTTAGAGAAGAAATTTGAACATTCACGACAATAGCAATCATCTTTGCTGTATTAATTTCTGTAACTTGCAAAGTGACCAACTTGTTCTAATTAACGTTGTGATTGAACGACACGACAATAACGAACATTATTCCTAGAAAATATCATAACCGCGTATATAAAGATATGTATAAGGAAGAGTGCGTCTTATGTAACCGATACCAGTCGATTTGTTTTCTCAGGAAAGTATTTTTCTTCTTCACGCATATTTCATCACCAGAGAACTGAACAACAACAGCAGACAACGCGGTACACAAAATTGATCATGTGTGGTACATAAAACAACTCTATCTAGGTTGAAAGCCATCAGCGGGGGGAGTCTTTGAAAAACTCATTCGTCAAACAAGCTATCGAACTGCAGAATCGAAGAGGGAAACTGTACTTACAGGTACACCGATTGATGCTCTCTCGGTCTTCGAATCCCTTCGAGTACCACTCGCGCACGTTTCAACCGTTCGCAGGTACGAACAAACGATCGGCGAACAATTCGACGATCTCTTGCCGATCGCACTGTTGAGCGCGGATCATTCACAGTTGCGTGGAATTTGTTTGAAAATAAGCGGACGACTATGAAAAATCGAGGAACCGCGTGAAGGAAGATGACGATAACATGGACGCGAGAAACTAACGTAAAAATGTGGCGGAAGTACCGGAGGATGACGAGTAACGAGTGCAATAGCCGCGACAGTTGTTCTCGTCCTCGTCTTCCTCTTTATCGTCGTCGTCGTCGTTGTCGTCGTCGTCGTCGTCGTCGTCGTTGTCACCGTGGTCGTTCTCGCTGGAACGACGCGCTCTCGGTGTCCTTAACGATCGTGGAGGCCACCCCGTACTGAACGGTCGGTATCTTTCTCGTAGTCAAGGACCGGCAGCGGAGGAATGGTTCCGTGATATTGATTCGACCCTCGTGACGTCATACAGACTCACGGGGGGTGCGTGCTACCCTCTCGCTGTGCTCGCATCTCGCTCGCGCTCACCCTTCTAATTCGTGCCTCTCTGTTATCTGCCCACCACTACTTCCCTCTCCGTGTCCACACTCCTCTCTCGAACCCCTGACGGGATCGAAGTCGGGGGCGTGGACTCGGTGAAGAACCGCGAGTCTGCGCCTAAAATACCGTGACAGACATGAGCTCTCTCTTTCTTTCTCTCTCTCTCTCTGTCTCTCGCTCTCTCTCTCTCTCTCTCTCTCTTCCCGTGGTTCACGCGTATCAACGTGAAATCCAACTGAACGGGCACCACTCTCTCTGGACAGGTATCTTACCATATGATTACAGGTAAGTTAGGCTAGTTCGGCTAATTACACGAACCAAAGAAAATCTAGGTGGGCGGAAACGCAGCAAGCACCATCGAATCGAGTTCCCACTTCGCTCGGGTCAATGCGAATGAATAGATTCAATTTCACTAAAAAAAAATCGTAACTGTGTGACATTTGGTCACTGGATTTTAGGAAGAGATATTTATACTACACGAAGAAGCGTGACGTAAGTACTGTAAGTATAGTTGACTGTTTCTGGATGGCTGAACGATTTCTGAAACAGAAGGAGGAATTGGAGGAATATAGACAGTAAAAGATTAAGAGTTAATACATTAAATATTAAGAATAAATTTTTTCAAATAGGTACTTATTTTGTAATTTCAAGTAATATCAATTTTGCGTACTACATCATCCCCTCTATTTACTCGTTTATAAAAGGTGATCGCTCGGAAAACAAGTCCTTAAAGAAATTCTACAACTCAGGTGTTTATTGATGCGATTATTGATCGTCGTGAGAAATGGAGGTAACGTAGGTGTCATTGATCAGCTGTATGGGTCAGAAATCTATCGCGAGGTGTGCAGGTCTTCCAGGTGAGACTGCGCGTACACGTAAACTGGAGGAAGGTAATGGTCGAGGATCGCGTCAATGAAGGTGGAAAGGCGTATGACCTCGTAAATGAAACGCTATAAAACGCATGAACCTCGCGCCACAGATCGTAATCGTTGTACATAACAATGAATGAATTGACGAAGATGTATAACGTTATATTTAATTGACGAATATATTATTCAGAACAAACATATTTGAAAAAAAAGCATAAAATTTTAGTAAAGAAGAATCTTTCAATTTATATTTTTTAATTTCCCATTAAAATGCTGCATGAATGAGCATCATTACAGCTATTATTAATTAATTATTGATTAAAGAAAAAAAGCATGCGAAAAGTTAGACAGAATCGATACTTTTCATGGTTTCTTTTGAGAAAAGCTACAATTTTAGTTTATTAAACAAATAAAATCTATCCAAGTTTGTTCCTAGTGCTAAATTTTTTATTACGAAAAACCTATCGCGAAACTTTGATGTACAATAATTAAACGATTTATTTTCCTCAGAATTCTACTAACGAACAGAAATTTCTCGTTCATGTTAGTCTAGTTTACCAAGAGTTTTAATAAGCAATTAAAAAATGTAGATGAAAGAATCAGTCGATGATTGTAGGATAAAATCAGCAGCCGTTCAATTGAAACGGTACCTATTAATTAACGAATATAAGTCAATTCTCACACTCTAGATTTACGTTCTGATTCGTCCACGACTTTCACTTGTCTCGCGTGTACTTCATTCATCGTACTTTAATAAAATGCATTCTTCGTGCAAGTTCATCCGGCGAGGCATGGCCAATGCTGACGTCAGAAGTAAAAAAAAAAGCTGAATGCGGGAAAAGCTATTAATGGTTAAGCAATGAATTGCATCGCTGCCGCCACGTTTGCTATAGGTCAACAGAAAGCATAGACAAATATACCTAGTTGATCTGCCTCCGCTGGTAGACGACACAATGTGAAGGAGCAAATATAGTTGGTCGTTCAGGCTAAACAAAGATGCTTCCAGAATGAATCGCGAAACCGAATCTTCCTATATCTCTTCTGTCTCTGTATGGTCGATATCACTTGACCCACTCTTTCGGATCTAGAAATTATACCTTCGCTTTTATATCCAGACTCTAGTGAACCACCCTCTATGTTCGAGAACTTGATTTTATCATGGAGCGACTTGTAACATTCTGTTTTGTTAATAATTATGATGAATTTTATCAATATATATTACTAATATTTCAAAATATGTAAATTGTTCAAACTACTTTTCTGTGTACAAGTATATTTAGAAAGAGATTTATGGTTCTCGCTTTGTTTCTGATATAAAAACCAAAGATAAATATATAGACTATTAAAAAAATACAATAATATCTTTATAATTTTTTACAATGTGTTTTATCATATTTTATCATGTCGTAAGACCCAGCAAGAACAAATTTTGTGTCATAAATCTTGTGCTTAATTTATTTAATATAGTTGTAAGAATTTCACAGAGGATACTTAACATTCTGATTTTCATATTTTCACTGTCAATTAAAACTTTTTATGTTATCTTATACTTGTTGGCAAGCGTTTAATCATGCATTCTAATTAAAAAGAATAAAACAGGCAGATGCTGTTAGGCGAAGGGGATTCAAGCGGGGTTGGCTCCTCTGTCAAGTGTCACATCAAAAAGTCAAGCAGTCCGTGTCGTACGAACTGGGGAATTGAAAATTGCCACGTGTCAGGTGAAGCACCAGACGACAATAGGCACGTGCACTCCGGAACGTCGTAACAGGATACGTTGGAACCGGGTTCCACGGGTATCAAGGGCAGCTCGAGTCCGTGGCTCTTAGACTGAACGCGTCGTGACACACGTGATGTTCTCGTAGAAGGGGTGTTGTGTGTGCGTTTCAAAATAAAGGTTGCAACCTCTCTCGCTCACATAACACACTATGCATTGTGCGTTACCGTTATAGAATTCATTACATTAATTTTGAAAGTCCTCCAAAATTTACAACATTGATTAGTAATATAATTCATATCATTCATTCATAAATAATGTAGACATTCTTATATAACATACTCTAATAGAAATGTTCATCTATTTGTGCGTATTTATATTTGTACATTGCATACTATATTATCATCCGATAATGAAAGAGAATGACATATCGTGTTGTAAGGCGTTGACAGAGATGAATGAAGTAACTCTATCTCTCATGGAAAATTCTTCCAATGTTAAAGTCAGGATTAATGTAGGACAAGATATTTTGCGTGGCAAAGAGAATTCAAGAAAATTTGTAAAACAATACTCTACTACAAACGAACACGAATTATTCAAAATTGAGCTGTTGACTTTAGGATAATTTCATAAGCATTATAAGTGTTTGTTTCTAATCTTACCATGTCGAAGACCAAGACTAGATCCCTTATATTCGAAATACTGCAAGTAACCCATAGAGGTAAAACAACTATTTTATCTTTGTCTTCAGCGATTTCTGCTTCTAGACATTTTAGAATCCGGCAATTCCGCGAGAGATGATTTTGATTGGTTGCGGCAGTGGTACCAGCAACAGCAAAAGTGGCATTTAGGGAAATGTAATGAAGCGCAAGGATCAATTTCATTTTGATGCTTTGGTGACTCTCTGGACTCTCTGAAAAGGTAAAAGGCAAACGTGAATTTAAATCAAAATAAATATCATCATCTAAATGGACAACGATATTATCAGAAATAATCAGGTTAACTATCAAATCAAATTTTTGTTCATGCAATACGAATGAAAAAAAAGTAGTATTATTATCTTTGTAGATAAGTTTTTCTCAATTCTAACTTCTTTACTTCGAACTTTGTAGCTAATTATAGCTAATTATTATTAAAATTACAAGTCATATAATTACAAAATCACAAATCATTAAAAATACACTAAAAGAACACGGAGGAACAGTTATGGGAACTTCTTCACAAAAATGGCAAGGGAACATGAGAAAAGAAGCTCACTTTTAGATGTATCTACAATAATTACATGTATAAAATTTAACAAGCGTGAGCCGACGTTCTTGTGAAATATTTATCTACGTAATTTTTTTCACGTACATGAACTTACATAGCACGTGTATAACGTATACAACTCTTAATTAGGATTATAATTACTAAACAAATTTTCTTCCTACATCATCAAATTGCTAAATTATTTATTCACATAAATAAATAAGGTAAATTTCTAGTTTGGGCTATTTTGCTACCGTTTCTTCGATAAGAGGTTCATTTCATCACAAGAGAGAAATCAATCAGAGAAGGTCAAAAAAGTCATAAACATAAACAGACATTCACAAGCTAATGATAAATACAATTATTTGGTGTGTGCGGCGAGTACCGAATGTTTATGTGAAACGCTAGTAAGCAAATAGTAAGAATAATTTATATGATTTAAATTATGTTGTATTTGATTTCATTTCATCCGATTATCATGAATACAATGGAAATATTTAAAATATATAATATTTTCATGACATGAAAAAAGAAATTTCTCTTTAAAAAAGCCACGAGAACTATTATATATAATTTTTTCCCTCGGATAATTTCCCATTTTAAAAATGAAATGAAGCTTCTATAAAAAAAGAATTGTAGCGAAATAGTCAAAATTGGGAAAAGCCGCTAAACTAGGAATTTGCCATAAGTCGCTTTACCGAATTGTCTTTTCAGACGTAATAATAAAATGTATCTCTCAAAAATTGTTTCTTTCCTTTCTAATCGGAGGTGTCCATACAATTTCCTTATCGTAAGTAAATCCTGACTCCCCCCCCCTCTCTCTCTTTCTGATTATGTGAAATATTTTTCCTCGTCACGGTAGCTACGTTTGATGTGCTCAAATTTCGCGTCGCATATACGGAGGACGTGAAGATAATTAAGTGGAGAAGCGGAGTCCTCGAGGTTGTGTGAAAGACGCGGAGGTCACAGCTCGTGACCCACTTTGTCCATCGACAACTGCTTCCTACTTGGAGAACATCTTATTCTTCCCTTGTTGAACGTAGCAAACGTAGGCAGCCTTTGGCCCGCAGAAATATCATACCTTAGAAAAATCGTGTCGAGCGCTGATCGAATATCTTTCGACAACCGCCGTTGTCTGAAAAATCACGTATGAAGATTACGAAAAAATTTCTATTTCGCCACGGGTCATGGGATCGCAGCGTCGCTTTGTCGAAACAAAAATTGTTACACTTGTTAGGAAAGATCGAAAGTGGTCGATGAGATTTTAAATTCGTCTGTGACATTCTAACCTTTCTTAATACACATGTGTACAAACACATTAAGTAAAACTAAACTTTCTATTTGTTTATATTGTCACTTTGCTGCGTTTGATGCGTGCTAACGAATATAAAACCGACGCTAACTGCAATCACTTTAACGTTCATTCTATTTGTTGTCAGATATTTTGATGCTTATGCGATATTTTTATAATTATGGTTTTTAATCAGAATTTAATTATACCGTGGTTTTTAAGTCCATTTTAAAGTTGAGCTTGTAACTTCTTTCGTGGCTGTTATTCCATTAGGAAGATTGAACTTAGTTCTTTTATATTATTTAAAAATATGTAAAAATTGATGTACGCTACAAGTAAATACCTAAATACGTCGAATTATAATAGATAAATCCTCATTTCAAAATGTACACTCGTAAAAACGCGATATTTTAAATATACTATCCTGAACCACAAACCGTATTTTACTGAATACTATAGCCATCTCGTAACTGAAGATGAAACTATAGCTGATGGTATAGAATGTGCGTATGTAGCGACCTCTGCAGAATTGAAATCAGTACCATCTACGTTTGTTCAATCGTTCCGCCGAAAGATGCGTTTTTGATAAACCGACAGCACCAACTTTATTAAACTCTTATAGATTAGACATTAGAAAATTTATAAATTGTTATTTCATTTTATTGTTACTACGGAGATATTTAATCAATGTTGGAGATGTATATATAGTGGTCATCAAAGAAATTATTCTTCATTCGTTATTTGTTATTAGTTATTAGTTATTAAATATTTATAGAGAATATTTTAGTTAATATATATTTTGTTAGATTAATATTCAATATAATTTATAAAAACATAATACGGAGTTATTTATTTAAATTTATAGTACGGTGATTGAGTTCAATCAAGTTCAAAATTATCATCATTGTACCTACACGTAAATAACATGTAGCACCATCTGTGATTCATCATATCGATACTTCAGAATATATCCATTAGCTAAATGATTAAAGGCCCACCGGATGGCGCAAGAAATATTTTCTATTTTTCCAAGTTTGACGTTTCAAAATAAAAAACACGATATTCCATAATATGTCATATCTATTCTATTTTTAGTCAATGAACTCTATATTGAATCAATAATGTCGGATATGATACGAAAATGATAAGGGGATCGGATGGTCTGTTGAATAACAGACCAACTTATATTTCCTATAGTTTTCAAAAATTTTAATGGAAATTCATGTTTCTTGCTATAATAATGCGATTTTTTATATATTAAAATAAAAAAAAGAAATTATATGTAACCACTTTAAATATTATATGTACAGATATATGTACAAATTAACGTACATTTATAAAAAAAAAAAAAAAAACTAAACCAACAGGTTTCATAACTCGTACAAGAAATGAATAGTGTCTGTTATTAAAGCCAGGTAAAATATCAAGGGGATCATACCTCACTTATATGGGTAAGGTTCCATTGTTCCTCTATACCCTTAACAGCAATTCAGAAGAAAAATATCTAATAATCCTTTGACCATTTGACCGTTTTAAATCACACTGCAACGCTATTCCAAAATTTTCCAAATTATATCGACTAAATATGTAAATTTTACATTTAGCATTATTAAATTTCAGTAATACTAAAACTGTACATATAAACAATTTCTATTTTTTTTATTATAATGCTCAAGAGAGCTAAAACGGCAAATATTTTCTGTTTTCTTGCATCAAATATAAAGCGCGCAAAAATGCTCGATAATCAATTTCCAGTCGAGTATCTCTTTTTAGAGAGAAACATTTGTGCACAGCGTCCAGTTCTCTGTTGGTGATTAATTCTAACATACGTCTGATAGATAAAACTTTGATCAAACACTCTTTCGAAACTGTGCCAATATTCTCTTTATCGTAATTCTGCAATTCAAAAATTTTGCAAATTATAATAATATAAGTACAGCAATTAACAGTGAAATTTTTGAAGTAATTCTGAAGCCTAAGCTATTTTATTCTAATATAAATCATCCTAATTACCTTGAACAACTCCTCGAGATTTGGTTGTTGTATTTTGCTTAATTTGCCTATTGCCATTGTAACCATATGCCTTTCGTCGAAATTCAAGAATGTCTTAGGACTGGCTTCCGAGGGCACATGTTGCACAGGCACTAAACATGGAGCTCTTTCTAAACTTCCTAAAGTAACAGCTTCCTCAACTACTTCCGCAAATTTCACGTAGTCTATACAGTCTGGTCTTTAATGTAAAATAACAATGATTTAGTAGATATTATTAATCAAAATAGTCAATTAAATTAAATTATCTGTATTTATATACCTTAAAGGTGATTGGAAAATATCCATAATAGTTCCCATTTCTGTGCAAGTCAAATTGCAACGTAATTGATCCAGTCCTCGTAGGAACTCTGTTCTTTTTATAATGTGTTCATTATGAACGTCATATTGACGCATGAATTCGATAACCTTCCCATAAAAGTACAGATGAAAGATGCAAAGGAAAAATATAAAAATATCCATACTCTATGATTTACCTTTATTCTTTCACGTACAACTTTTGCTTTGATTTTAGCTAGAATTAAAACGATATTTGTTTCTTCAGCTGTGACTTCCGGTGGTGGTTTTTCAGCATTGATTTGTCTTTTTTCTTTTATCATGGAATGATACAAGGGCTCTTCGATTCGTTGAGCTTCTAATTCTTTTAAAAACCAATTATAATTAAAACCTAAATCATTATTGTACCTCCGTTCTAATGCAAACTCTTCTTCTTCAGAAAGTAATACCGCCGCGATGCTTAAAACTTGGCGTAATTGCGAACGTGATACATGACCTTTGTTATGTCTGAAAAATTATTAGAAACGAAAAGGAAATAATGAGGAAATGTCTAAAAAGAAGTATTTTTACCGATCGTAATCCTTAAAAAATTGTTTTATTAAAATTCTTCTTTCCTCGACTCGATGTCGAATTTTTAATAATGTTTTTTCACAAAGATCTCTTATGTCTCTTCCTTCACATTGCCAACGAGACGCTCCTTTTCGACTTAATTCCGCTATTTCTTTTGGCGGTACTTCAACTTTCAAAGTGGGCAACTTTTCAAGTTCTTTCACAGTAAATACTACAAATAAAACAGAAACAGCTCGTAAAATGTTAATTTTACGAAGTTCATAGTCATTAATGAAAAATAGAAAAAATAAAAATTAGATATTCTTTTCGAGGAATGCCTTTATCGATGTCGTCTTCAAATGTTCGCCAACAAACACGGTCCGGGTCGTTTGGGTCTTTGTAAAGCGTAACAAGCGCGTCAATTTCCGTTTCTGCAAGATAGAGGCGTCCTAAGCTCGAAATCTGAAGGCCATCTAATCCTCGTTTAAAGTTGGAAATCGTCGTTTTGCCCGTATTCAAAGCATCAAAGTTCTATTAATAATTATTAATTATAATTGTTATTTTTTTACTTTTTATTTGACTTTTGTTTTAAAGTTACCTTAAAAAATTCTGAAATACGTATTCGATTTTCAAAGATATGTCTTTGAATACGCTGAATAACTTCCATTAAAGGCATTGTACTTCTTTGTTCTTCCATCACCGGATGAAACACTGCTTGTTTCCCAGACACTTTACTTGGCATGACTTTACCAATTTCCGGTCTTGGAAGTTTCGGTAATTCAGCCGTGATAATTCGACCAGGAAATTGATCAAGTAATTCCTTTTGAATAAATAATAATAATATAATATTTATCACAATTTTATTTTGTTTATGAAACAGATAAATCAATAGTGTTAAGCAATATAATGTAAGATAAAATATTACTCCGCCAAGGGCCAGCATTTGATGTTTATCAAAGTAAGATTGAATTTCGTCAATCGCTTTCAAGAAGGCCACATAGTTAATCGTATAAGCATCTTTTGCGAATCTCTTTACAAGTAAACAAAATTCTTCAGAACCAAGAACGATACCTAAAAATTGTAAGATTCGTCCGAAATGCGTGAAAGTTATAGTTCCAGCATTTTTTGCAATCTAAAAAATAAATAATTGATGTTTATCACTTAATTACGTAGTAAAATGAAATAAAATTATCTAAAAAAAAAATGTATCAATATTTTTTTTCCAGTGAAAAATTATTTTTCGCACCAATTCGTAGTCTTGAAAATAAGGTCTCAATACCAATTTTCTTTTGTTTACAAGAACTGCAATTTGAGTGAGTATAAGACATAATTTTCGATGTTCCGTTGCACTTATTCGATTTAGATGCTCTAGATCTTCCCACTCCAAACCAGTTACAAGCGGTTCATTTTTATCAAATTCAGGAGCTACATGAAAATTGGTAATGTTTTATAAAGTTTCATTCAATAACTTAAAATCTATATGATTTTGATATCTTCTGATAACAGAGCTATGTTGAAACCAATGTACCAGATATATCCAATAATTCAGTAGTGTGTAAATATTTAATAAATTGCAAAAATCTTTGTTTATAATATTGTCAAATATTGATCATCAGTTCTCGTTACCGATTTAAAAAATCAATCTTCATTTATACACTTCACTTTATTACTAAGCATATACATATAAGAAAAGATATATGTATATATTATAGTATGCAATGTTTCGATTCAGAAAATAGAGTGTCGATTGATGTTACAATATTGCTTTATGAAATATTTCAACGATTATTATTATAAATTATAATATTGTAAATTGTAACATTACTTTTTACTCGGTTTCAATAATAATTTTACTAATATTAATAACATTATAAAAATCTAATCGAAAAATACCGGTACAATATCAGTATGTTTCGGTGGAAATCCATAATATTTTTAATATTAATGCTTCGCTAAGAAGCTAGCGACTACAAACGAATATTTGGAAGAGGAAACCAATTTTGCCTGGACAATGAGTTCACTTAACGGTACTAGGGCAAGTATGCCAGATAAGTAGGAATTCCTTTCTTTTGAAACGCAGTATCTTTCTTTTCAAATTCTACAATTTAGTATCGTACCGTTTTGCTTAGCTATTTCAAATAGCTAATAAAATGAAATTTTCTTTCTTCTAACATTCGTTACTGTCACTACAATCTTCAATGAAATGAAAAATTTAATATTTTTGTAATATTATGTATTAATATTACAATATATGTATATAAAATTATAAATTAATCGTACCACTATCGTGAATTATTTGGCAAAACTGTGTGTAAAATATTCGGCCATCTTGAACGCGAAAATAATCGGCCAAATCGCAAATCTCTTTATCAGATAAACCAATTTGATCCTTCAGCGGTCCAGCCAATACAGAAATAAATTTTGATTCTGCGTATTAACAACATTATATAATTCATAACTATCATTCACAATCAATATTTGTGGAACAATATGTCTGTAAATACTAAATATTTGCTAAAAATTAAAATACAGGCAATAATACTAAGCAAAATAAAATTTTAATACGAAAATTCGAAAATCATGAAACAATTAAAAAATACAATTAAAAGTATTTTAAAAATTTCAAATTAACTCAATAATGCAAATTGTATGACTATACCTGAAATTAAACAATTATTATTAGGATCTAACGGTTTGTAAAAATCCCATAAGTTAAAACCCACGCGAAATATCGCCGCTCGTATTTTATTACAAGTACGCCAAACATCTTGTAGCCTCAAAATCTACGGGTAGAGAGTATTTGTTCATCGTATTTTCCATCTGTAATATTATTTTCAATGTAATAAAAATCCTGGCTTTACCTTCTGTTCTTCAGGCATTTGGATAACTGAAAGACAATATGTTACAAAAATTTTATTCTGTAAGTATCTGTAAATTTTGCAAATAAACTATACTTCATAAACAAAAAACAAACGTTATCGTTAATAGAGATGTAAAATACTCGCTTTACAAAATAATTAAATTAATTAAATATTTATATTTAATATCGGTTATTCGAGAAAATACATTTTAAATGAATAAATAAAATACTAATTAAATTAAGCAATAGATTAAATGAACATTAGTTAATTAACAATAATAATAATGCTTAACTACTATTGTTATTGGAATAACAAATAAATAATATACAAACACCTTAAAATATATAAATATATTCTTCAGTTAAAAAGTTCAAGCAAATATTTCAGTCTTGTAAAGTTGTAATTTTATGATACATATAATATATACAAATATAGGTATAAACATGAATACATATGTATAAAAATATGTATATACACAGCATAGACCATTGAACGAGCGAAGTGTAGCAACATTCAAGTTGACGCTAGCGCCAACTGTGTCTACAATAAGAACGCTGAATCAACGGTAAACATTTCCCGCTTTTATTGGGCATCAACAGGAAAATGGAATTCTCTTTTTTATTTAAATATTTAAATAACGAATAATAATTAAGTAACAAGAATAAAAATATAACAATGTAAATTAACACGAAGGAGTAATATGAAATATAATTTAAAAGCAATATTTTATTGATTTCTTACAAATTACGCGCATAGAATTCTGGGAAATGATGCCGAATGAAGCCAGATCTTTACCGAATTCTTATTGGCTGATATGTATTACTCAGCACTTGCTACGAATCTTATTGGCTCTTCGTTTTCGCTCCATTCCCCACGCGAGGCTAAAATTTTCGTATGCATGCCATTGTATTCACTATTGCCCCTTAACATCACTGAAATACTCGGCAACATCGATTGATGCAACAGGACCGTAACAATACTACGAAATATTACCGATGCATTATTTTCTGAAACCACATAATTTTTCATGCTTTCAGACACAAAATAAAATACATTTTATTTCGTAATTGATATAAAATTTAATTTCATCGATTTAAGTAAAATAGACGATCAATTTATAAAATAAGATTTATTGATCATTTATCGTATTATTTTTCACATTATCTATTTTTTACAACTTCCCAAATTTTATTTGATTTTGTTTCAATTTAAAGAAACCAATTATCAAAGATTAATTGCAACAAACAGTGTAGAATGTAGAAAAAACATTATTTCTTTTTTCTTGATTGCTGATACATAAAGAACGCTGAAGTGACGCATTTTCGGAAATTGGAAACTAACCTGGCATCGAATATTATAGGTACGGTACTGCGTGCTGAAATCTGATTGGCTAAGAGACGGGATTAGGGGAGAAGTATAAGAGAGTCCATGATGCTTTGCGCGGAATCTCCTGAGTCAGACGGAGCGTAAGTTGTACCTCTTTCTTCTCCATTCGGCGGCCGGTCAGTGCGGACGTGAAAGTGTTGTTAGCCCGTGTAGTGTAATTATTCGTTAAAACGCGATTTACAAATTGTGTTTTAAGTGTTTTAATAAAATAGTTAAAACAAAGCAAAATAAATAATGGCCGATCAGGAGAACAAGGACTTCAGCGAAGATATTGCCGATCAAAACTTCGAGCAGAACGGCGAAGCTGAAAACGGCGGCGGGGACGCCGCAGAAAATGGCCAAGAATCGCAAGAGGACAGGTAACCCTTTTCATCTTAAATTTCGATCTTCCAATTAAATCAATCGTTATTTTACGAAAATATCGACTTCGATTCACTTGGTACTTTGAACGCGCGGGAATATATAGTAAAGCTTCCAAATGAGAGTTGCTTTGTGCGATACGATTGTCGCGATGACAAAATGGCGGATGCGCGAGGCCCCGAATAATGTAATCCGTTCCCATCGATTCTAAAGCGAGCGTTCCTAATATTGCAGTTGACTTCTTTTGCATTGCTGCAGTATAAAGAAATCCTAGGTATCAATCTTTCTTTCTAAAAAGAACAATAAATAACAAAAAAAAAAGAAAAAAAAAGGAAGTGAGTCGGTCAAATTGAAAGGAATGCCGGCCGCAAGTTCAGAAAGGGCGCGCCCACGCATTGTTGCAAAGTAAACTTATAAGAAAATAAATTTTTATGTGAGATCGAGAAATTTCAAGCATAGATTTGATACACCTTGCTTGGGCTCGTTTTTTTTTCGATTTTTTTGTTACCATTATATATCGTATCACGTCCTCGTGTTCTTCACGTACAACATGCATTGGATGCGTCAAAGCAGAACACTGAATTATATACATATTACGTAAATATGAGTATGTAGATTATTCAGGGAGGGTAATGCGCAATGATCATTGGTTATTTAGTATCGTCGTGATATTTATTAGAAATATTTATAGATTATAAGGATTTTTGGTGGCTGGTGGCACAGCACCTTGCCTTTCCCCTTTTTCAGCGTAACGAGATCTCAAGCTGGACGGTTTGCTCATCGACGAGTTTAGATGTCAATATTGATGTACGGACACAGTCTATGTAAATATTTTGTAATATCGCATACGTTCGTTCTTATTCTCTTAACTATTATCACAGCATTTTTAGTTCTATACCTAAGGGATTCGACTTTTTTTTCTTTGTATCCCTGCAGCTTTGGATTGTCACAAACTCTTACATAGTTTGGGGTATGTTTTTGCAAAATGGGTAAGCTACTTTTAGATTGTAACTTGTAGAAATACTTAAATTGATATTGGGAAAGAAGATGTAACCTTCAAATTTAGTAAAACATGTATGAATATTTACATTTTTATGTAACCAAAAAGCTATACGTACACATTGAATCCAAAAAATATAGAATCACTTTCTTGTACCATTACAATATATAAGATGAATGAAGAATTTGGAGGTGTGCTTCCTCTCACCCCAACATTATAAAACTACAAATGTGTGTTGAAGGACGTGATATCTATGCATGAGGTAACAAAAATAAATAACTGAAAGCTGGCATTCCTTAGTTTATTATATCAATTTAATATACAAGTAAAAACAAAGACAAAATTAAATATTGCATGTTCTTTATTGCAAAATTATGATAAGGTAACTATATACATATAAGAATTATAAGTATTATGACTTTATATGTGCTGTTGTTGCGAGGTATACGTTTATCTGTTTAAAATTTTGTAATTTTGTGTAAACTCCTTATTTCTGCTCTCCTTCCTAGTTAATTCTATTCTAGTTTTGTAATTGATAAAGAGAAATTGTGATTTCATCAATGATAAAAATTTCTATATATTACGCAAATAATAATTGTAATATTTTTATAGAGCATAAACTTTGAAATACATTTTTGGCCAGCTGAGTCTTCCTCATTGATTCATTGCAGCAGAATTCTGGTTAGTCAATTCTTCACGATTGACAATATGTACGCTTACCTGGGATCTGTGAACTGAACCGTGAAGCCTTATGATTGACTTCTGAGTCTGAATTATTGTGAGAAGTCTACGTCAAGTTCAAGTCCGTCATGTTTCGTCACAACACAAGCACTGGAAGTCGAGTCAATTACGTCAGATCAATAAGTCTCGCACAGACACACACTTGCCTGCTGGGTCACGCGTAGAGTAATTTCTGATCAGATGTCAATGCTGTTTGGGCGTGATCAAAGCACAGAGTCACTAGGGCCAATGCGAAAAACTCCGATAGGTCGGAATGCCATTAACCCAGTTTATGTGGCTTGATCTGCAGGTGGCAAACGACCCAGTGCGATTATGGCGGGCGGCTCGCAACCGGCTAACCGTGACCCGACCAACAACTGATTACCGGCGAGTGACTGGTGCCTACGGTATTTATCACCAGCCCTAGATGATTTATGAAAAGATCAATCTAAGTACAGACAACTATCATCACACTGCCAGAAAAGTGAAAAATATTGCAGCTTGTTATATTTGTATATGAAAAGGCTGAAAAGCATATCAGGAAATATAATATTTTGCTGATGAATAAACAAAAAGAGAGAAATATAAATATATAAATATACATATAAATAAACATAAAATATTGTGTGCATATAGATATTTAAAAAGTATGAAGAAGTGACCATCATTAACTTGTAATATGGAAACAATTTTTTTAGCTTTTTAATAGAGTTGCAGTCTATCTACCATATGTCAATTCTTTGGGCCAATCAGCAGTCAGAGTTCAACTTGGAAAAGTTAAATTTTATTTCCTTTAGGAGCAGCTGTATGTCAACTGGAGTTATAACTATTGTTCGGGTTCACATGAACATCGTGAAAAGTACTTTGCTCTCTCAATGCGTTAATTTTTACATATCTACTTTTTTCCAAGTTTTTCCTTTAATTTTTGTTGATAAACACATTTATCTGAAGTTCAAATCAAGGTCTATGTGGTGTGCAAAGCTGTCTTCTCATGGTTGTTTCTTACTAAGGACATAATTTTCATATAAGATTGTATCAGTGAGTTAATTTATTCTAGGTATTTTCGTGTTATTAATACTATCAAATTAAGATAATTTTACTTTTGCAAAGTTTTTCTTCCAAATTTTAAAGTAGACATTAATGTAGGTCACTTAATCAATTATAGATTACATTTATACATGAGTACATTTATATTTATATACATAAGAAACATTTAATAAATTGCATACATTACCTGTCGAATAAAATTCCTTACCAAAATGTCTTTAAGAGTTTATCCAGTGCCCTTTTTCCAAATGATTTACTTGCATTTCTTATATATTGTCAATATTAAATTTTAATATTTTAACTTTTATTCTAATTTTTCCAGGGGTCAAGTCAAACTCCTTTTTCAAATATAAATGGAAATAATTTGTAACAAAACTTAAATTTTTGCTTCAACCTTAGTCCTAAAAATTAATATAAATTTCAAAGAACATTATAATAAAATATACTACATTGCTTTTGCAGGTCAACTGGAGGTAATCAGGATTCTTTAAATGATAGGTATGTTCGTTCTTCAGTGTCTTTTATTTTTGAATTTTTACGCGAAAATATCTTAGCATTGTAATAGTTCAATTGTAAATATAATATAAATTAAAATATAAATTGTGACTAGTATTCAATTAATCATAAATTAATAGTTATAAACTTTATGTAATTACAAAATTTTTCAACATTTTTATATTTTGTTTAATTTAATTTCCATAAAAAAACTATTTGATTTAATTTAAATTTTATTTTATTTTTATAGGAAATTATTTGTTGGTGGATTAAGCTGGGAGACTACTGACAGTGAGTATTTTTCTTGTATTTTGAAAATTATAGACTACACTTATAAACTATGATGTTAATTACTTAGGACACCTTCAGATGACATGTGTCATATGAGAATACATTTTTTTGAAAGCACTGAGTTTTAAATTTAAATTTAGTAAAAATTAAAAAATTCAATTGCTAAAGTTTTTAAGTAAATATATATATTAATTTACAGAGGAATTGAGGGATCACTTCGGTACATATGGAGATATTGAAAGCATTAATGTCAAAACAGATCCTAATACTGGACGATCGCGAGGATTCGCTTTTATCGTTTTTGCAAAAGCCGAGTCGTTAGATAAGGTAAAATTAATGAAAAAATTAGTTTTTATTGTATATTAAAGTAAAATTGATCTGATGATAATACACTGTTCAGTTCTGCTACTGAGTTTATTTGATGTATTCCACTTCTGAAAATAAATTATTGAAATCAATTATTTAAATTTAAATTGTTCGAATATTCATGAAAATTATTAATATTGCAGATTATGGCAGCTGGCGACCATGTAATTAATAATAAGAAAGTTGATCCAAAAAAAGCAAAAGCTAGACATGGAAAAATCTTTGTTGGCGGTCTTACGACAGAATTAACGGATGAAGATATTAAACATTTCTTTTCTCAGTTCGGAACAGTGAGTATTTTAGTTTCTTTAGTTTGCTATCATAAAATATATATTTCTAATTAGAAAAAGTAACGAAATTAAATGTTTGTTGCAGATTGTTGAAGTGGAAATGCCATTTGATAAGACAAAGAATCAGAGGAGAGGGTTCTGCTTCATTACTTTTGATTCAGAACAAGTAGTGAATGAATTGTTGAAGACACCTAAACAGACAATTAATGGTAAAGAGGTAGGTGTTAATAAATAAAATATTTTTTAATAAAAAAATTTCATATGCTGATGAAATATTATTAAATACATTCGAATATATGAAATAGGTTGATGTGAAGAAAGCAGCACCTAAACGGGATGACATGGGAGGTATGCGCGGCGGTGCCGGTGCTCGAGGCGGTCGTGGTGGCAGAGGTGGTAGAGGACGTGGTTTTGGCGGTCAAGGTGGTTGGGGGCAAGGCGGATACGGAGGTGGTTATGGCGGCGGTTACGGACAAGGCGGTTACGGCGGTGGCTATGATGGATACGGAGGAGGCTACGATTATTACGGCGGTGGGTACGGCGGCTATGGTGGTTACGACTACAGTGGATACGGTAATTTTATTGATTATTACTAAAAGAACTTACACGCGCTTATCGCTGTGTAGGAAGATATTGAAGAATTTAATTTCTCTTTTTTACAATGATCAATAGCAGATAATTTTCTGCTATTACCGTCCCAATGTATTTGGCAGACAAACATAACATTAAAATTGTCAATAGTTTAATTTAGCATTTGCTGTTCTATTTTTTTTGTACGTCTGATTAGTTTATATCATAATTTTAAATTTATTCCAAAATTTAAGATCATTAAAACTTTTAAAATTCAGTAATATGTCGCACGTATAAGTATCAGACATTTTAATAATTTACATTTTATCAAAAAGTAATTTTTCAAATATATTTTTTTCACGATTTAACAAATATTTCATACAGTATTATTTAGTATTCATTGTGTATTTTTCATCAGAAATTAAAGAATAATATATAAAATTAAAAAGATATTTTCTTTCTAGAAAAAGAAATACCAGTATTAACAGTAAATAATTAAGTTTTGTGAAATAATTTTGTAAATATTGATTAATGATATTAATAAACATAAGTTTAAATAGATAAATAAACTCTTTGTATGAGTTCTTTGTAATATTATTCAAAAATATAAAATTTATATTCAGAATAGACGTTTTAAGCCATATACATATGGGACGAATTTTTAAAATAACCAGATATTGAAAAGGTTTTCAAAATTACCTGACACGAAGTTTTAATTACCCATACCTCCTATAAAATTTTGTTTAAATTCTGTTTTAAGTAATCTTATAAAAATTTTTTATTTAGATTACCTAAATTTATATTATTTATTATCGTAGTATAATATTAATTTAGCGTTATATATAAATTAAATGATACAAAGTTGATGTGATATAGGTATTATAGTTCTGACTAATACTGCAAATTGTGAGCGTTGGTTTGCAGGCAGATCAGCGACATCTTTATTTTTTAAATTATTTACTTATGAATTCGAATATTCATAAGTATTTATTTTAAATAATTATTGCAGAATTAGTTATAAATACAACTGAATGTTGAATGTTAATATTTATGAATAAAAATAAAATTAAGAGAGTAAACCAGCTGCTCAGATACATAGGAATACATTCGGATTATGTTCTTTTATGTATATTACATGTTTTTACTTCTTTTTGGTAAAAAAAAAAAAAAAAAAAAGATTAATACTCTCTAATAAAAAAAAAAAACATAATCCGAAAAGTAAATTCCTACTTCCAGAGGGTTGGCTGTTTTTGAGCTGTAATCAATTAACGTATTGATTCTAACTTTCTATGTTGAATTTTCTGATGCCTTATTAATATTTGAGTTATATATACATAAATATACACACATACATATGAACGACATTTAAATGCAAACCAGTAAGATATCATATATGTAACAGTGAATGTGTGACAGTGATGAATATGTATATTATAATTTCATATATTATTTTGAAAAAGATTTAATCTTTAAGTATGCTGGATATACTATACCAACATTTTTTTTTATTAATATAATATAAATATCATAATAAATAGTTTTACTTAGTAAATGTTATATATAAAAGCATTAATTCGTACGTTCATCATACGTTCACTGAGTAATGTCAGTGATTCCGTGAGATAAATTCTTTTACATCTTTATTAGAAGTATTGCAAGTTCTACAAACTTGCTGATTTCAAAACATACGGAGTCACTGTAACATAATTATATCTGTGGAGAACATTAAAGTAAAACTATACAGGACAATGTCGTATGATATGGTATATTAAACCTGCAATCCTTGCTTTCAAGTCCTGTCACGTTTCCTAATGTGCATGCTTTCACATATTTCCACATTTCACATAACCACTTCATTCATAAAGAACTAACACACTCCTCGACAATACTGAATTACTGATACTTGCAATAATTGTGTTTGATTTATTTTACTTCATTGTTTTTAGCATGATTTTTAGTTCATTTATAAGAGAAAACGAACAGAATCATTTAAAACGGAAAACCGTTTCTTACACTGTAAACTAATTCTGAAATTACTTTTTATTGCATACACTGAATAAGGATAAATATTGAAAAACACAATAGCAAGTTTACATTGATGAATTTATATTCATTTATTTGCGTGTTCGACCCTGCACACTTTTTCCCCGGGGCTCTGGCAAATAATTATAAATTACACTAAACTTTTTCGTCATAAAGAAGTTTAAGTGCATGTCACTTCATGTTAACGGTATAATAAAATCTGTCGTAATTTTTTTTAATACACGAGTTTATGAACAGCCTCTGCACTTATGTTACGTATTAAATGTGCAAATGAACCCTTTGGAAGATAAAAGTATGTTTTAATATTATTAAATATTATTTTAAAGTTCATATAGATTTAGTATAATATTTTGAATTATATAGTTTCAAGAAATATTTAATATTAAAGTTTAAACGTCAGATTTTTTTTTTACGTAATTATAGTAAATATATACTTGTAAACCGGCGATAATTTTTATTACTATCATACATGTATTATAAAAATACAATTGCCGGTTCATGTTAATACTGACCCCATTTGTCTCTTATACCGTGTGTTCCATGAAACGCAGACGGCTATGGCTATGGCGGTGGTAGTTACGATGGTGGCTACAGTGGTGGGCGCGGTGGTGCACGCGGTAAAGGTACGCATTAGCGTTCCTTCTCTATTGTTTTGTATTTTCCCGAATGTATCCTACTTTTTTTATCAAAATTCCAATTTCTAAATTCACCTTCATTTCATCAATTATTTTTCATCACCATTATTTTGTCTCCAGTTTTTGTTTGTTTGTCCTTCATCGTCATTTCCCTTTATTTTCTCTAAGTATGTGTGTACATGTGAACATATAAAATTGATATTTTATTATTTTTATAATTACAATAATACTAATAAGAATAATGAATTTTCAGCAATTACAGATATGTATGATTTAATACATATGTGCTTTTTATGCAACTTGGATGCCATTTCTGCTATATATTTTTAGCCATATTTCTTTGCTATTATTCATTATTTATTATGTGTATATGTTTCTTCTTTTTTTTTTAAACGTCCTTAAAATCTATATTGGAATATCCTATTAAGATAAATTATATATAATTTTTATATATTTGCATTTTATTTTTAAAATTCTGTGATATCTATGTATTTTCATAAATATTATTCATACAGTTAAAACATACTTCAATCTTTTGATATTAGTGATGGCATTTTGATTAGAGAAACTATTCACAAAGTTTATTCGTATCTAGTTAATTTCATAATTATTAAGAGGTATATATAATTTATTCTAAGCGATCGATATATTTTTTAAGTGATAGTTTACATTATCGTTTTGTAAAAATTATTCATAATCTAAAATTCGATCAAAATTACATGTGTGTGTATGTGTGTGAAATTTAGAAAAGTATATAAGATTATAAGATATATAAAAATATATTTTCGGGGGAAAATATATGAAACATATATATCTTATATATACAAAATAAGCATGTTATTCGTTTCTTCAACTGTTTCATTCATTTGGTGCATATTAAAAATATGAAAAAGTAAAAAATAATGAATAATTAAAATTATTTTTCATTATTTTTGGTACTAAACACATTTTCATGTTTATTTCATTTTTCATATCCTTAACCTTAAACATTTCTGGCTATTTGGTAAAAACAGCATACATTTTTATTATAATATTAATAATATATTGTAATGATAGTATATAAGGTCTATTTACTTTTTTGTAAATTATTTAAGTAGTTTGAAATCCTATTAAGTATGTACACAGTATTGCAATATGGAAATTTCAGTATTTCAGCATACGCAGATCCCAGAAATGTCTAAGGAGAAAAGGAGAGTATAAATCAGAACGCAGCCTTGCAGCTTACTACCTTAGCCTGTAGCCTCTATGTAGATTCTACTTAGTTTTATATCCATTACGTTAGTCTATATCTTTATACATATATTGTTTCGTATCTTATTCTGTTATTAATAGAAGTGTGCGTGCGGTAATTTCTACAAATAGATCGTTTTATAGTCGGTTATTTGTAATTTCTTCGAAAAAAACGGCGGGAGGAAGAAAGCGTGGGAATATATCCAAGTTGCTGGACTAACGTACATTGTGGATATTGTTTCAGGAGGCTCAGGCTACGGCGGAAAGCAGAGGGGAGGTGGTCGCCAGAACCAAAGGCACCAACCCTATTAATGGAAATCATTCATTGCGACCGCAATGCAATTCGCATTGTAACCGCTGGTGAGTCATCATAGCTTCCTGACGTCTATAAGTTCAGTTTCAACAACCTTTCGTTTCCTTTTCCAATATCATTTATGTTCAACGTTACCAAAATGATTTCATATGGTTACATAATAAAAATATTTTTAAATACTGTACTGAAAAATATTATACACAATTAATTGATATATGATAATTATACATATAATAATTGATATGCACAATATATTTTAATGTTTGTTTTTTTTTCAGGTTTCCTGTCCCTCCACAAATCTCATAACTCGTTAAATCATCATTCCATTAAACCACGCCATTTTCAGCAAGAATTTCAACAACGCAGACTACTGCCGCAAAATAAAATGAATCATCAGGAATCACGACAAACACTGTAATAGTTTCACCTTTTGCGTCTAGCAATACATCTGTATTATCGAGACAACAAAAGCAAACATATAAACATATATATATTATATATATATACATATAGATACACAATGCTTTGTTCCATCTCTCGTTTACCCTTTTGTACAAAGTGGATGATACTTCATATTTCACATTGGTCTCTTTCTCATTTCATCTTATTTATCATTAATTTTTTTTTACTTCTAGTACGTTACATATTCTACAGTGTAAGGCAGTGTTGTGTAGTTTAATACGTTTGTAAAATAATATATGCTGATGCAAATATAAGTGCAGCATAAAAATATCTCAAACGTATAGATAAAATGCCTTGCGACAAGATACTGTAACGTACCTATTCTGTGCAAATGGGAAAGCAAAAGATGATAGGAAATAATTTAAATACAAATACATTAGGAAGAATCAAGTTTCGTATTCATCGCTTGGGACTGTTGAGAAATAACCGTGTCCCTATTTTTAACAATAAGATTATTATAATTTGTCTATAAACTAAACTTAATAAGAGGAAAAACCCACTATAGAAGAGTAAGCAGGCAATGTACTTTTTACACAGCTACGATAAGATAAAAATGAAAAGTACAGAGTTGTTTATAATGATTGTGTGAGGTATGAAATGTGGTAAAAAGATTATTGCTTCCTTATTGGTAAGAAAAATAGGATAAAATAAATTCATTTTGTGTACATAATATATACCGCGTCTGTTTGTATTTGTGTTAACCGATCCTAATTTAATTTTTGGAAAAAGATATGTACACAATATTTCTTTAAAATATAGTGATAAACATCTATACATTAGATTTAAATAAGACTGACACGAAGATTTAGTGAATTTGTATTACAAACAATATTTTGCTGATTCTATCACAGTCGTGCATCGAGCTCTTAGGTATTCTTTCAGTTTTTATTCTACACTCAAGAACAACACATATGCATTATATTTATATACCGATAGTTTCATTCTAGGCAAAGACATCGTAATAAGATTTTTAAACTAAAAGAAAATATTGTATTTTTCTCAAATTCAACACTGTTCTATGTCACAAAAGTATTACATTAAAAAAAATTAGACAAAAAATGGTTGCCTTTTTTTTTAATTTCACAATTTAAAGCGACGTGTACAAAATGCATTCTTAACATTTATTAAATTTTAATTGAATAGTGTAAAAAATTAAACATTAAACTCGAGTAAAAGATCTGTATTCGAACTAAATTTTCCATTAATTAAATTGTGCATTTTAGTATATAAAATTTTATATACATAATTATTTACACATTTTACCTTTTATTTAAGTAATTTATCTTGATGTATATATAAAATTTTTATTGTTAAACAAATCAAAGAATTTTTGAACAATTTTCATTTTGAGTAAAATTTATGAAATTGTAAAATAAATTAAAAGTTATTCTTAAGACACGAAAAATTAGATCGAGATCACTATAAGATAAGATTGCATAGATTTTTATGGTAATTTTTCACGAGATAATTTAAATTTATTTTACTTATTTATAAAGATTCTTTGGTATGTAAAAATTTTCATTTGTGTATTTTTTATATAATTAAATATATCCTAATTAAATATGTATCCTAATGCTTTATTTTACTACCACTGAACGTTAAAAATTGATAATTTTATTTTCAAAATATTTTACAATCCAGTAAAATATATGGTATAGTTGAAATATTTCACTTTGATTTTACAGAATTTTTCTAAATTTTATATCGTTCAATTTCTAAAAATTCTCAATTGTTTGCATTATGATGCTAAGATTACTTTGATTGTGATCTTTAATATATATTAATTATCATTGTATGATAATCTATATTATTTTATTGTGTACTGTATATGTTATTGTACAATACTATATCATATTAATTAATTATTATTGTACAATACTATATAATTTGGTGTATATAAAAGCATGAATAAATATACAAAAAATTATCAAAACTATGATGAATCAGCAGAAAATATTTTATCTTTTGATAGTCTTTTTGATAGTTAAGTATTTTATCTGTGCTGATTTGATAAACATAAAGTAAAATAAAACTGTATTTGTTAATATTGGTTAAATAAATTTTATTTGCATAAATGGTCTCATGCCAATATAACAATAAGAATTATATATATATATATATATGTATGTATATGTATATATAATATGTATACATATATATAAACATATAAATAACAAACATGTATATATATATATATATATATATATATATAAATAATAAAGATTTGTAAAAGTAAATTATAAAATATTATTAATATATTTATTTTAGTTGGAATCGTGGTATATTTGTAGTATAATAAATGTAGTTTATTTATATAAAAATATATACATATGTAGAGGTTCTTAAGCCACAGTTCTAAAGTGCGTCATTTAGTAAATCATCCAATAGTATATAAGGTGTAGTGGAACTGAATGTATCATTGGACTAATGACATTCGTTTTTCGACAGAATTCCCCACTTAATCCGTCTTATAATTGGCTGACACTTTATACCTGAAACGAAACAGCCAATCAGCGGCGTGGTAAACGGAGGAAATGCCCTTCTGGAATTTGTTCGATTGATGATGTAGTTCCTGTAAAATCCGCATAGCTTGGGTAAGAACTCGGCTTCTATGAGAGAGTCGTTTATCTTTATACGACCGGTGCTTCTGTGCAGGTTCCGCTGCATGTGCTGACATCAAGGTGCTTGGAGGACTTATACATTAAACTGTTTTTGTAATTAACATTATTGTGAACTGTTGTTGCTCGTAGAAACATTCTGTTTTCATCGCAGCAATCTCGTTTTGCCGGGAAAAGCAGTGAGTTGTGTTGCGCATAAGTGATTTCCATCGGGTGAGTGTATAACGCCATAAGATCGGCTTTGCCGATATTCTTTCATTCGACTTCTCACAGGGAAGACCTCAGAACAAAACCAGGAAGGCAAGCATGATACGAAACTGTGAAAAGTGCTGCCCATTGTTAATGAATTAACTATATTCGTTGTTTGTAAATTATTGTTTGAATTATTGAACGTTTTGATAGTTGTGCTGTATGTTATTTATCGAAATGTTTCGCTAAAATTTTCACGCCGAGGGGAGCTTGGCGTTACCATTTCTTAGATCAAGAAAAATCGCCATGCTTGCTCATGCAACCGGGCGGCCCCCTTGTCCTCGACTTCGCTCTTCACACAGCACACGAGCTGAGAGACGATTTACAGCTTTTTTGTTTCCAACTGCTTTGCAACAGAAATCCCTGCAATTTTTATACTTACGCGAGCACATGTTTCTTCGAGGCGTGATTGTACACGCGCCTGACTACAACTTAATGTACAAATTACCGAGGTCGCGCATTTTTAATGTGTATATATCCACGTTTTAGGATTATTGTATTTACTGCTTGCACATGAATTGTATATATCCCATATATCGATCTTTACGAAAATGTAAAGTTCAATCAATTATTTTAGAAAAAGAAAAAATTTCCATGTATTTCCATTTTGGTTTCAAGCGCATCACTCTCATGTGATATCCACAGATAGCCACTTTGATTGATGTGCATATTTTTAATTTCTATATTATTACAATTGTGCATTTGTTTTTGGTATTATTTAATTCTCTGTGTTTATTATATATATATATGTATATATGTATATATATACACACACACACACACACACATATAATACTTATAGTAATAAATTGTTTAAGATGTAAACATTTAATGTAGTTTTAAGTATATTGTATAGCTTTTATAATACATATATAATTAATTTAAGCTATGTTTTTCTTTAAATTCAATTATTGGTGTTAAATAATGTTAAGATACGTGTCAACATAGTAACGTACTTATATTTGAACAAAAATATAATTTATCTAAATAAACATTATGATACAATATGATCTGTTAACATTATAAGTATCTTTTTTTGTTACAGACATCTAATCTTCTAATTTTCACATTTGCAACATAAATTTTTCATTGCTGTTTAAGCAAAGTATTATTTTAGAAGTTAGAAGTAAGAAAATGGTCATGGAGGCGTTTCCTTCTCCACAAAATGTCGGTCGTGAATTTGTCCGGCAATACTACACGTTACTTAATCAAGCTCCTGCTCATCTGCATAGGTAAATAAATACTTCTTCATGTGTAAGAAACATTGAAGAAAATATATAGTATATCATTGTATTTAATGTCTGCAGGTTTTACAACCAACATTCATCCTTTGTGCATGGAGGATTAGATTCTAATCGAGAATCAACTCCTGCAATTGGCCAAAAACAAATACATCAAAAAATTCAACAATTAAACTTTCGGGATTGTCATGCCAAAATAAGTCAAGTTGATTCACAGTTGACTCTTGAAAATGGTGTTGTTGTGCAAGTAAGTTGTACTATTAACAATAGTTAAGTAATAATTAAAAATATTAATTAGCATTCAATATTGCAAAATTATATATTAAATTTATCATTATTAATTCTATTATTTCTAGGTATCTGGAGAATTATCTAATGCTGGACAACCAATGCGTAGATTTACTCAAACATTTGTGTTAGCAATACAAGCACCTAAAACATATTATGTACATAATGATATATTTCGTTACCAAGATTTGATCTTTCCTGACGAGGAAGAAACAGATGTTGGAGGTATTGAAGGTGGAGTAGGTGAGTCTGGAGAGAGGGAGGGAGAAGAAGGAGGACGTTCTGAACCAGAGGAAGATGAACATCAAAATCGCGGGCAACAAGTTCCAACACCGGCTACATCTACAGAACCACAAGCTCAACCACCACTTATTCCTACACAACAACCTGTCCTTCAACAACAGCAACAAATGTACTATGCACCACAACAGCCGCAACAAACTCATGTTAGTTTCGTATCACATTATTTCATTTAAATCATTTAAATAATAAGTAATATACTGTAATTTAATTTGTTATTGAAGGTTCATCCTGTAATGCAACAAGTACTAAATGGTTCAGTTCATGAAGAAACGCCGTTAATTAATCAACAGCCACCACAACAGCAACAGCAGCCACAACAGCCACAGCAACCACCTCCGCCACCTGCGCAACAACATCAATATATAAATGAGACTACGTCACAAACGCAATTTGTACAAGAAACGGAACTGGATTCCACAGCTGAACAGCAACAACAAACGGAAAGTGAGCCCCAGGCTCAATCGAACGAGACTCGCGAACAGCCCGAGGCTGAAACGTTTACTGCTTCAGTACAAGATTCTGAGCCAGAACATCAAGTTGCAAATACAAATGTAACTAGCAGTGGACCGAAAACGTACGCTAATCTTGTGAAATCATTCCCCAGTACCACTGGGGCGACTAGCCCTCAGGCTCCAAAATTGTCGATGTCGCCGGTATACATTTTATAATTGCAATAGTTATTTTTAACAATTAAGATTTAGATGTAAATAATGGAATAATAATTTTGTGATTTTTTTTTGTCAGCCCCCCATGACAAACTTGCGTTTAGACGACAGATCACCGCTGCATCCCTCTAACAGTGGACCCCCACTATCGACAACTAACGTTTCTGCTCCTCAACAGCAAACTCATAGAATTAATAATCAGCAACCACAGCAACAACAGCATCAACAACAGCGAGCTCCAAGAGGAGGGGCAGTACAACGAGGTAAAGATATCTATCGAAAGATATTGAAAATATCAAACGATGTTAATTTTCTACGTTCTAAATTGTATCAAAGATTATTAGTATTATAGAACAAGTGATGAATTCTTTAGATGGCGATCGTCGTGGTACGAGACAAAGTCAATATAGTGATGCTCATCAGCTATTCCTTGGAAACTTACCGCACAATGCATCGGAAGATGATTTACGTCAAGTGTTTGAATCTTACGGTAGAGTTGTAGAATTACGTATTCACAGTAAATCGAATGACAGGTGCAAAGGACCGCAAGGAAATAACACAGGAAAAGTGCCTAATTACGGGTTTATTACTTTCGAAGACCAACAAGTTGTTAGCAAAGTGTTACAAAACTTAGTTAGTGTTTTTCTTACGCATATATCAGATCTCTCGATACATAAAAAGATTGACGGAAATTTAATTAATTTCTTTAATTATAGCCGATCTATTATCCTGCTGAAAATGGACAGAAACTGAATGTGGAAGAGAAGAAGGTGAAACCAAGAACGATGGAAGGTAGCGGTGGACGGTTAAATTCCAACGACGGAAATATGAGGGCGATGGGAGGACAACAGCAGCAGCAGCAACAACGAGGTCCAGGTATGCGCATGCGTGTAACATTTTTGTATAATTACATTTAAAATTGTTGTGTTTAGTCACATTTTTTTGTTATATAGGTGGACCTGGAGGTATGATGAGAGGTGGTCAACATGGTACAAGAGGTGGACGTGGAGGATTTTCACGAGGTGGTGATGGTGGAAGGGGAGGTGGCGGTATGCGACAATCTGGTAATCCAAACAATCTAAGTTACCAAAACCGCCGCTAATACTTCAAGCAATGTCACAGGCACTCTTCAGTTTCTTTATTTTTGAACAAGTCATCGGTATTTAATTACCATCCTCATTTTTTAAACTCAAAATCCAGGACTATCTCGTATGTCACACAACGTGATTAAAGGCGCTATCCTTTTACGCTTAAACATCGCTTGCATCGTTTGTCAAGCAACAACTATAGATGACGCAGCTCAAACTGTATGGGACACGAACTCAAGTAGGATAATCGGGTTATTGCATTTAAGCTAAGTTCGTATTCGTACGATAAGGAATAATTAAGGAATGATTTAGTAAAATAATTCATTGAACGTTCAACTTGGTTCGTTGGATATTTGATGAAATAAATACTACGAGTTCGTCCTTCATACATCGACGTCAGGCAATTTACAAGACTTTACGATGAAGAAGAAGAAGAAAAAAAAAAAACAAAAACTGCATTCAGTATATATGTATAATAGAGCGACGCGTGATATCCTCTTTAGAAATATGGGTGTGTTTCTGTCTCCTGATACGTAGCCCACGTTTCTTAGAAACCAACATCCAAGAAACAAAATTGTTGCCAATTTTTGTGATAGAGTGCAGAAGAAAACTCGAATCAAGTTTTTTCGTGTTTCTCGAGCACGTGTGCGGTATATATGAACAAGAGACAATGTTAGAAATGTATATCATACACATACATACATATACACACAGATATATGTCGAATTAAGATTCGGTAACGTACCGTTTTGTTTTCTTTTGGATAAATATTACGAAAATCATACGTCGCTCTTTTAGTTTTCTTTGTTTGCCAATCGCATTAAGGAGACATAAGCGGTGCGAATTCCGCTATCGTATGAATAAGTCACGAGCCAAAAAAAAAAAAAAAATAAAAAAATAAAAAAATAAAAAAAACGAAATTAAAACGAGAGGATACGAATCGTTTTAAGTATGGAATAGAATCGTCGTACAATTTTCATATGCTCTCGAGTTAATTCATTGACTGCCGATGTAAACGTTCCACCTAAATGTAGAAAGTCGGCAATAATGTTTATAGGTGGTAGTTGGTCGGTATTGGTTAACGAGTAGAGAACTGCGGCTGTTCTGTGGTCGCATACAAAAAGACACAGTCTATTTTTTTTTTCTTTCTCTGTAAAAACATGGCCAACTGTCAATCGACCGGTATCGATTGATAGTGGGGAAGTACCCTTAGACTGCAGCTGGTCTCGCTGTTTCCTAATTCATCCGCGTGTCGCTTATGCTCTATTTTGTTCCAATCTGCTGATTTTTGTTCAATTTTCTTTTTTCCATTCTACATGGATCTTCGCGTATTAGGCTGTTGCCTTTTCTTCTTATGTTCATCTTCAACTCTTTCTCACTTACTCCCTACACTTTTTGTCAATCCTTCGTTTCGTTTCTTTTTCCCTTAGGTCGTACAAAGAGGGACAATGCCATTTCAAAATTATAAATTTGACAAGTTCGATTGAGAATTGTCCAATACCTGACAGTTTGATAGTCTCTGGTGATCGCAGAACTCGCAGTGCGCTGCTAAAAACAAAGAGACCTAGTACCGTTATAACAACACAAAATTTTAGCTTAACTTTGTGCAAAACTTCGTAACTACAGAAAGTTGTCGGAAAATTAACAATGTATATTGATGGAAAAAAAAAGAAGAAAAAGGAGAACATTTCCCTGCTTACTAACGTAATTAGTATTATTCTTGTAATTATTACACATACGTAAATAGCAATTTTTCAAAGTTCGATCGCGAGTGATAAATATTCATAAAGTTTATAACGTGTAAAGATGTTATAAGCTACTTTGGTCTGGCCCTTTTCTTGAATATTGTACTTCCATATCAATCATTAGATCGAGATAGACGTATGATAATCATTTTCGATGATCTTGTTAGTTTTCTGGCGCTAAGATACACTTTTAAATGTTTCTCAATCTACACGATGTCGTACGAACGAATAGTTTCTATTCGCAAGTGAAGTAATAACAGCGATATTAGTGAAATTAGATTGTCGATCTAACTTATCCTTTGAGGATATCCAGCATAAAAGGTAAATTCAGCACGTGCACTTATTCTATATCACCGAAATGGAATTGAGGAATATTTTGATTCCTGTATCTTCATAAGTACCCTAATGTGTAGATAGTATTTTCCTATCTGTATTTTCGACACGTGTCCGTATAAAGGTGCTAGGGCAGACAAAACAGAGGAGAGAAAGTGAGCGAGAAAGGATGAGAGAGAGTGAGTGAGTGAGTGAGTGAAAGCGAGAGAGAATTGCGTTTATTAGAAAAAAAAAAAAAAAAAAAAAAAAAGCGTCAGAAATATTTTCGAATTTCTAGTAACAGTTTGCAAGATGCGAAGTCCTGCGATTATTAGAGACAGGGCGATATATTTTTTCTGGCCTATATTTGTCATATGGTTTTATTTCCTTTTTTAAACTCAGAGTATCGTTCTTTTTTTTTTTCTCTCTCTTCAAATTGTCATCGCATCAAAAGTCATCAAGAAGATTAATCAGAACAAAATTTCCAAGCCAACATTGAAACAATATAAGAGAACCGTGAGTGCAAAGTAAGAAAAAAAAAGGAAAAAAAAGAAAAAAAAAGAGAAAAAAAAAGTAAATACATGAAACTACCATCGTCGTGAAATAATGGTAGCGCATATAGTAATTTATGTGCCATCTCGTACGTGTACACCTCGCCCTAACCCGAGTGCACAGGTGAAAATACAGAAGAACGAACAGGGACGAAACTGTTTTTCTAAATAGTGCTGAGAATACAGAGGTGATAACGAATATGTTGATGGTGATAAATTAACTGGTTTTTTTTTCTTAAATTTGGCAAAAGTTACTATTACAAAGTGCACGGCGACTAAACCACAAAAAAACGCTACGATATTAAGGCTGAGAACATGTGAAAAGTAATTATTTACGTTTCTTATTGATCCATTAAATTGTTACGTAGTCTACATTAAACATCCGCAATAGTTTGTAATCGAATGCGTTTACAATTGCTGTGTCCGGGATGTAGCAGAATCATCAGCGATTCAAAGTCTTCGTTCTACTCTCTCTAAAGACCTGTCAAGGTCTCCGCGTAACTAATTTTAGTTAATCATAAGTAGAACTCCACACGGTGAAATATGTAATTCGTTGTGTAACGAAATTCAATGTTTCCAGAACATTACTTTGTATTATACATATTATTATAATGATGATGATGATGATGCTGCTCTGTCTTGGTCATGGATAAAGAGGTAATTTCGCGTGATCAGTTGGCTGAGTTGTTCGTTACGTCGAATAATTAGAATATTTATGAAGCATGCTCGTAATTGTCCAGTCATCCGTAATGAAATTCTATCATTGAAAATGATCATTGTAAAATAATGAATTGTTCCTTTTTCGTTCGAGGTATCGGTACATGCCTTCTACATTAGCACACGATATGATGATATTTTCAATTGTATAAACAATGATACATCAAATTTTATCTATTTAAACATTATGACGCTGTTATGTCCATGCATCGAATGAGTTGTCTCGTTTGTTTCTTCTTAAATCGTAGGGTAAATAAAGTGTTTGCGGGCTTTTTATGGCTAGGTATTTTAACGAGCTTTTCTTCTCAAACCTCGACGTGTAGAATGTACGGCACTTTGGTCTTTGCTTTTATTTAAATTTACAATATGTATATACAGTTTTTAGGTAAGTTCATTTTGTACCGCTAGGTATATATGCATACATCAATGTGCATTTCACACGCGTAATTGCATTGAAAACAAAGTGTTCAGAAGCCACGTGTACGCGAGATCGCCTCTTTACACCTTGAACGAAAGCTCTGCAAATTTTTAGTGTGAATGTTTCCGTTTTTAAGTGACTATTAATAATAATATTAATAATAATTATTAATAATAAAAAAAAAGATAAATATAAATGAACGAAGAAAGGAATATGAAAAAACACAAATAATTATAACAGTATAATAACTAGAGGATGGCGAATAAGTTGTGAATTTTTGTAGTATACATTTTTATTTCGGTCTACCAGGCCAGTTTGTGTGTACAACCATGGTCAACGTTACTACGACAAAAAAAGAAATAATGTTAAAGGACAATGAAAAAAAAACAAACATCAAATATATTGTAACTTTTTTTGCATTTAGTATAATATACCTACCTTACTACCAGCTCCTGTTAGTATCTCTTTATTTATTAGAATATTTCACCATTTCTTTCATGTTTCAACAAGATATTTGACCCCCCCCACATATTTGTCAATCAAATGTTATGTGTGCACATAAGCTTAAGAGTGATTTATCATTAGTAGTAACGTTTAATAAATGTTATTATTTGCAGTTGTTTAGAATAGTATTTTAATTTATTTAAGTAAATTTTGAATTTGTTTAACATTATACGTCTCGTTGTGGTAGTCCATTAGTAATATTCTTTTACTTATTAGTAAACTTTTCGTCACTAGTAAGAGAAAGTACTTCCAATTTTTTTCATTTGCGTATATATATTGAAAAACTTATATGTAAATAAAAAAACAAATACATTACGTACATTTTAGTTGTTAGAATAACTCAAATAAATGCATTAAAACGAAAGAAAGAATATTTTGCATTACTGTAAGGAACAAAATCCATAATTTTATTTCCATTCACGGTAAATTATTTAATCCTTTAATTTATTTTCGTTATTTAAAGAGAAAATTATAGTTTTGCCAAAGTATCTCGTTTTCGCGAAAATGTGTAAGTGTTCTCGCATAAAGTTCCGTTACACGTTCTGTAATGTAAGTTCTATTACTTCAATTAAAGGGTTAAATTGATTTACTCTCGTTCGCGAATGAACATTAACCATAGTAGTCGTTTATTTACGATCGCTTGATACATTTCCTCATTGCGCGACCTGGTTATTCCGACATGAAATACAACAGTACGTAATACAGTATGAAACTTGCAATAATTAGTGTTTTCTTTTATATTTTTTATATCCTTTGTACTCTTTGATGATAGATCTCAAGTAGTTCGTTACAACGTTTATTATAAAATTTATTTATTATCATTTCATGACATAATCAACAAGAGAACATTTTTGCTCGCTGCAAGAAAGTAAATACGTCAATGTTGAAGTATACTTGTTCGTGTTCCGTTTTGTTTTAAATCGTCGCAATTTCTAAATTGTCTGACATGGTTGACTCTATGATTATTCCATAATTTTCATGCCACGCGCGTCAGTGAAATTCAACTTTTGCCTCTGTATCTCGAACTTTACAATTCAGAGCTCTCCTTTGTCAAGTTATATTTTCATACATTAGAATTTCAAAGGAATTCTTAAAAATCGATTATCAATTCACAAACGTTCGACACTTTGTGACGATTACCAGACGATCTCGTTAAACAGTTTCAACAATTTCGTGAAACGACAAAATATACGTATATCTTTTCAGGTTTGTCGATACGATTGTAACAGCCGAATCTCACTACTCACCGAGATCAGTCTCAAATTTCAAAATGGTTCGTATAACGTGTTCGTAGAAAAAAAAAAGAAAAGAAAAAGTTTGAATACTTTCGTCAGATACTGTATGTCGCAGGGGCACGAGACTCGATGGAACCGAAGCGGAACTTGAATTCCCATTGTTGAAACGATCATTCGGGAAAAAAGCTCGCAGGCCTGCGTGCGATTGATTACGCACGGGACACGCTTGCACGCGGGATTGCGTAATTTGTCGGGGCCCCGGTGACTCGGTTCCGTCGCAAGCAGAGGAACGAGAGAAACGGTGCATGTGGCAGAAAGATCAAACGGGGGTGTCGGAAGAAAGAAAAACGATGAGATCATCTCTGCCGTTGCTCACGGTCCACATTGACGGTGAGCGTGGATAGTCTCTGCTGGCCGTTCCTCCGTATGGCGCGCGCCAGTCAGTACCGGTCCAGCGACCGATTTGGAGGGCTCTTTTGAACGTTCCCCGAAAACGGCCAGAGAGAGGACAGGAACGGTAACGCCGGGCAACAAGGGAAAGGAACGACACGAGGTAAATGCGCGTCAGTGCTGCAGCACGGGCAGGTGTGTGCACTCGCTGCGACCGACTTTACGATATTTCCAGTGCATGTACGTGCACTCGCGACTGCACTGCCCCCCCTTTTTTTTTTCTTTTTCTTTTCGAACAACTCACTCGCTCGAACGCGCGATTTTTTTTTTTCTTTTGATCATCGCGAGTTGCTGCGAGAAACATCCAGATATACAAGAATTTTATTTTAACTTTTGCGTTCTTTTTTTTGTTTCTTTTTTTTTTTTTTTTTTTGAGAATTTGAACAGAGTAACTTTTGTGCGATCTTTGCGAATTATTATGAGAGATATTGCAAGAAATGGCTTGTTTCGATTTTCGAGTTAATTACGAATATCGCGTTTTTAATGCGCGGAATTATCGTTTTTCTAAAAAAAGAGTATGTGAAAATACATAAGAGACTTTTATCGACACTACACATTATACTACTTAAAAAAAAAATGTACTGATAATCTTCTACTCTGAAGCATATAATTATCGCATCACGAGTAGATATATTCATACTTTTGACTCGCATATCCATACTCAACTCGTCAAATTTAATTCCTAGTAGAACTCAATTTTTCTGCCAACGTTTTTTTATTAAATTTATTAACTCGTTGAAACAGTGCTATCAGTTTCTTGAGCGTATCATTTAATTAAAGTTTAATTGAACGAAGTATTCTCGATATCGCGAATCTTTCTACAGTCAAACGAATAAGATATCGCGAGCAACAAGAACGAAGAGTCGCATTTTATCTGAGAACATGCTCGGCAAACGCATTAATAGTGGGCGTTTGTCACAACTGGCTTATCTTGTCGCGAACTCCTCGGAAATTGTCCCCTTTAGAACGGAAATTCAACATCCTCCTCCCGAAAAAAAAGAAGATACATACGTGCCATAAAAGGAGATATTTGCGTGCGTAATTTTATCGAACGTTCCGCGCGGTCGTACAATCGGACGAAAAAAGTAAGAGAAACCGTATTCGAAACGTTGGATAATTTACACGGGAAATGTTATTTCGCAGACGGAACCTCCGATCTCGAATTTCTGCAATATGCATGACACGTGATATCTAAATCTATTTCACGAGAGTCAGCGAAAGGAAGTCCCAGTCGCTGTAAGATAATCTCTCTCGGTGAACAGTAACAAATCGTTTTTCGAACGAGTCGCGTTCAAGAGCGAGTTTTACTTGGAATTTTTTACTAAGAGGTACCCTTTTTTTTATCGCCGCTGAGACGCCGCGACGGTACACACGAAACAGTATCGCGTCGCGTTCGACGCCACGGTTGTTCCCTCGTGTTATGGTTGAAAATTTTGCTCAGACGAGAGAACGCAGTAATACGACGGTTCTCCGAGGCTTGAAATGGCGACGATTACGCGATTTCGTGGGCGCCGATCGAGGAAGCGATAAAAACAGGGCGATTCCTACGCTCGCCTCCGCGTCTCGCGAGCTGCAGTAACTGGTACGCGACATACTTGCGACTCCCGTTTTATCAGAGGTTTTTATAACGCGCAAAAGAATTTTCAAAGTGTTTTACTCTGTCTTATTTCTTTTTCTTTAATCCGACCGGTTGCGGGATTGTCGAATTTTCACGTCCGAGTCGCACGCTTATTTTTACTAAAGGTAAAAGTTAAAAACTAATTTTTGAAGTAGAGCCAGTTTTTTTTTTTTTCAATGAAATAGATTCAGGAAATTCTTCCTTGCTTCAAGGAGTAAATTATATCATCTCAGACACTTGCACGACACGCAAGGTGCAGTTATGTTCTAGGGTTAACGCGATTTCGTAGAAAGGAAGTAGCGATACGAGTTCTTTCGAGGAATTCAAGCTCTTCTGCGTAGAACCTTTACTGAAAACAAAAGAATTGTATCGTTACGTCGTACAATTTTAGTTTAAATGCCCAATCTGGCGTTTTGTCTTTTTTCGACGTAATATTTCAAGCTTCACCTGGTTTTTTATTTCTTGAAATTATGCTGCACAAATATAAATTAAACACTTCGAAATGAACGAGGAATATTGTTCGAAAGAAAAGGAAAATTTTCGTGATGATAGTCGTGTGATATTGTGATATTGTGTATAAAATCTGGATTGAGAACTTTATTTAAAGGAAAAAAAAAAGAACGCTGACGTAACGCGTGTAATCATAGCACTGTTTAACGATTCTGTTTAACGGAAATTTCACGCTGTAAATGTAATCAAACCGAATGGACTTTACGCATAAACCAAGCTATATTTAGCCAGTTTAACCCGCCAGGAAGCTAGGGAAATGTGTTTTAATTTCTGACTGGTAAATCGTCGTGCAAGGACCACGATCGTACTTGAAAAATACTCTCTTATTATAATCGTTTAAAGATTTAATGTGCAGGAATACAAGAGTTCGATTTCAATTAAGAATTGACATAGTTAAATATGTCTATAATTTGACTTAGTTATCTATAAATTAACATATCTATAAATTGACATAGTTAAATATATCTATAATTGAGTGGACAATTTAAAAGATCGTGTTTTTCGTACCCAAAACTTTAGAACAGAATCACTTGCAAGTATAGCCTTCTTCTTGCAATTTTTGTAAGATAGTGCTTTCGCAAATAAAAGTTAAGAGCAATCGCGAGATAATTTTGCGTAACGTGACGATCTTGCAAGTCGAAGAGAAATTAATTGAAAGAACAAAGAGGAAGTTCCTTGGAAATTGCGAAAAATCAAACGAAACGTTTGTGGGCGTCCGTGTTTGGTTGATGAGTTCAACCTTCGTTTCTCGTCATCAATTCAAAGTAATAAAGACAGCCCGGCGTAAATAGGTTTTGTCATCCGCGTTTGCCTTAATATATATTTACGAGCGTCGAAGAAATGTACGCGCTTACTCCGCGGTACGCATCCGAGTTTGTTACGAACATTCGTAAGAATCGTGATTTCCAAGTATCTGGGTTATCGCTTCGTTGCTTCTATTAAGGTCTCGGAGATTTATCGTTGGCCACGTTGACCCGAGTGGGATCGGCCACGTTGTTCATGCGCGTCGTACGTTATTGGATACTTTTTCTTTAAATAAAACCGTAATAAAGCCGTAAACGATCTTCAATCGAGATCGAAATGTTCGATCGCGTTATTTCAACGCGAATCGTCCCTGCTTCGATAACAAACCGTGCGAATGTAACAGACGCCTGCCATTCGCCGCGCGTTAGAAAATAAGAAAAGAGAAAAAAAAAAGAATGGACTAGGCGTACTATTTTAAGTTCATACGCGTATCATATTTAACGATCGATTGCCTGTCGCAGAGATCGCAATGCGGACGAAACTGCAGCTCCTTCTGTTTGCGTTGCTGTTAGTGTCCCTTTTGGTGGACGGTGCGACCCAACACGTAAGTTAATTAGAAGACAAATAGATCGTAGAATATTAAATACATATATATAGATACGAGTCGTTCAAGTTACTTCGATCGTGTCGTTAAAAGCAAGTTTAGTTTTCATCGACGAAGTTGAAACGACAGACTTACTTGGCAAAGTTTATTTTACACGAACTGAAACGAATTAGTAATATATAGTATATATACAGTATCCGTTACGATTATCGATTTTTTTTTTAGCGCAGAAAACATCGTCGCCGCACAACGACGACGCAAGCTCCTGTCGAAGATGAGGTCATGAACATGCTCGAGGCTGACGAAATAGCCGAGCAAGCGGAGGATGCTGAGGTCACCGTCGAAGATGGCAGAAACGAGGTTGGATCGAAGCGTCAGAGCTTGCTCCGTATGGATCCGTGCATAGATAAACACTGTGACGCAGGACGAGTTTGCAAGGTTTGTCAGGGACAACAAAATTATGCCCATTATTATATACGACCGCGCGTGTAACCCTTAATCACGCACGTCCTTACTTTTGCCATTACCCAAGACCTGAATCATCGTACACGATGTTCGTCTCTCAGATTGTTTGGTAATTTCACTTGAATAAATCACGACTTTTACATTTTTACAATTACAACTGCTCGAAAATACGGATGAAAAGTACAGAGAAGTTTAACTGGATTCTTACGTTTCGTAGGAATGTAGCAAAAATGGAAAATTTTATTTTTCGCGAACTTGTTTCGATACCGATCTCGGAGAACTTCTAAGACTGTTTCATTCAAAAGTTTTTGAATAAAACTTGGCTAAGGAGTTCATCTTACAGAGTCCGTTTAGAACGTTTCGTTTCTAACGTGAAACGAGAGAGTTCCCTCGAAAGTCACAAAGACTGCGATCGTTTCAGGCCATCGACGACGACACTGCCGAGTGCGTTTGCGTTGACGTGTGCGACGAGGAAGTCGATCCTAGACGAAAGGTTTGCACTAATCACAATGAAACTTTCGGGAGCGATTGCGAGGTCCAGCAGATGCGTTGTTTCTGTAACAGCGGCGACGCCAGATGTAGAAGCCATAAATATCAACACGTTCACGTCGTGTACTATGGCGAATGCCGAGAGATGCCTGTAAGTATCTACTAGCTATCGTCATTGATGAGCTATCTGAGTAAATTCGTCTCGAGGATATAACGTGAAGAGCAAACTCGTAACAACATTTGCGACGTTCGCCGTATGTTTATTGACGAAGCTCGATGCTTCGTGAAACTTAACGATTATTCATTGATAAAGTTGTAGTTATTATTGACTGATGGGACGTTATTCATATACCAGAAGTATATATCTTATCTGTTGTGTATTGTCGTTCTGTTATGGAAATGAATGTTGCAGTTTTATATTTACGATTCTTCTGTTCTTGAAACATTGTTTGTTTAGTTGGATTGCTCAATCGTATCATCAATTAGCTGATCGTAATCTCTGTTATGAAACAAAAACTGTTAAATAAATGTAATCGTTTCCGCAGATTTTAACTAAATCTCCATGTAATTTCGTTAAACTTAAAAATTACGAGTAAAATATATATTTTTAATATATAATATATGATACATATATTAAATAATATATTTTAAATATACATAAATATATTTCTTTATGAGAAACAAGCGAATCAATTTCTTTCAACCCCGTTCTTGCAGGAGTGCAAAGAGGAAGATATGGCCGACTTCCCAAGGCGAATGCGAGACTGGCTGTTTAACATCATGAGGGATCTTGCCGACCGTCAGGAATTGTCGTCGCATTTTCTGAAGATGCAACGGGAAGCGGAAACAAATCACACGTTGCGTTGGACTAACGCCGCCATTTGGAAATGGTGCGACTTGGACGGCGAGCCCCATGACAGGGCTGTTTCCAGGCACGAACTTTTCCCCATTAAGGCCCCTTTGATGACCCTCGAGCATTGTATCGCACCGTTCCTCGACTCCTGCGATCGCGACGACGACCACAAAATCACTCTCATCGAGTGGGGCAAATGTTTACAGCTGAACGAGGTAAACGTTTCCCGACGTTTATATAATAGTTAATTCTACAATTTTTAACGCTGAGATTTAACATCTCACGCCAGGTAATATAAATTATTTTATACACGGAATAACGAGCAAAGCAGCAGCAGCAGCAGCAGGATTAAATCGTAGAAGCGAAAGTTAAAATAATGAACTCAGCTGCCCGTGCAATTGAAACAAATATATCAACGTATCTTAAACGAAACTAACGTTATTACTTGAAATTGTAAATTGCTTTAAAAACCCCGTAAAATGATATCGTATTGTTTTGTCTGTCTGTTGAAATATCTCAAGCTGTTACGAAATGAACGTTGTTGAAATGATATCGATTCGAATTGTAGGAGGATTTGGAGGATAAGTGCGACGAGCTGGCCGAAACGAAGAACTCCGACCAATAATTGCTACGACGAGTTCGAATGATAAGCGGTAGTGGTTACGACGGAAATGAACGGAAGGGACAAAAAGGAGGGTAAACACACGGCGTGCAGTACCAATGAAAGGGCGAGGAACGAGAAAAATGGCGGGAAAAGTTGCAAGTAAACCGTTGCACTTGGCAATGCGCATGTCTGCGCAGAGACTCGTCGATATTGCAACCCATCCGTGATGGGTCGTGCCAACCGCAGTTTTAGACAGTGCTCTCTAATAATATAGAGATGTGTACGTTAGGGACTATTCGCGATATTTCCATAATAACTTTTTTAAAAGCCTGAGAACCGTTTATTGTCACATGATGGTTCAAATAGATACGCGATACACCTGCTCGTTTCCTCTCCCTGTAGTATAATCTTGATATTATCCTCGTAGCAACAACGTACGTATTTTCTATATATACACACATACATACACACATACATGCATACATACTTTTTGTATAAATTTATTATGTGACTACTGCCTTTCTATCAATAAAGAGTGATATAGTTTCTCTCGTCTGCGCAATACTAATCCACTGTTACATTATACTTCACGGTGTCAACTGTTAAGATTAAAGAGGAAACACATGTTTATTATTTTTTTCAGGAATAATTTCATTCGTGCCAAGATCGAAGTATCAATGTTATTTTACATTACAGTGTCTGTATAGAAATTCCTTCGTCATGTTTCATTCTGTTCGATTGTGTGTTCGATAACACGTTCGTACGATACTTTCGATAATTTAATTACAAAAATATGAATATATGTTATACACTCGTTTATTAAACTCGTTTCGATTGATGAGATTTCGATTTTTCATACAGTGTCATTTTATTTTATCATACCCGTGGCAACGTATGAGAACAAATCGAATCGCCGAGATTAATAACTTTCAAGTTCGTCGGTTGTACTTGTTTCGAAATTCATCGATACCGCGTTGCCATTTTATACTTTCTAATCGCTTTTTTAAATGCCAGCTGTTACGTAAATGCGTTTTAAAATTATTCGCGTGTTACATTACTTTTAGCATCGTTTCATTTTATATTTATTGAATGTATTTAAAATTTCAGAAACGAAATATCCGGGCAAAATACATGTAAATCGTATTAATACCATAAAAGATATAATACAATTTACTAGACGAGACGATAGAGACGCGAGGAAATTTTCATGTGAAGAGATTGAAAAAAAAGGAAAACGGAAAAAAATTTGTCCTTTCATTCGCTTATTAACTTTACATTTATTATTAACGATACAATTACGTTTCCTTTACGCTGTCGTAGAAAAATGAAAAAAAAAAAAAAAATGCTGTTATTACATGAATGAAATTTGAATGTCAAAGCGTTCGTGTGTTTAAACGTTATTTGTAACAAAGACGTACGTAGAGAAAGACATACGGGATTGGAAATTAAGAATAAGTCTAAAATTCAAAGAGAGCTTTAGAGTGTGTTTAATAAGTTAGAAATAAACGGTAAGTGGCCGACGTGAATAATAACGCAGTGTAGCTCTCAGAGAGTATGGAAAATTACCCAGTGTATGCGATGCAATGTTCAAGTGATATATCAGATAGGAATGTTGCTCCTCTGGCGAGGAGTTAGTAACGAGTGAAGGCCAACAGATGGCGAACGGGCATTTCATTCAGTCGCTGTAATTGGTGTGTTTTAGTCACGTGGGACGATCGCAGGACGTGCCGACAGCGCCAAGCGTATTTGGCGGGACCGCGCTTAGACGGCGTCGTCCGTGCTTCTGGCAAGTTTCTCCATAGTGAATCGCAAAGCCTCTTGTCGGATAATGGTGAGTATCCGCGAGTTTTCAGCGGATCCATTAGCCATCCGTGCATTCTAATTGCACCGCTGTGTTCTACGATGTTCACGCTGCCGTCTGGCGAAGTTTTGTGGTCGTATCTTGCAAATTAACCGTGATTTTTGTTTCTGAACAGGCTGGTGGGAAGGCGGGTAAGGATTCGGGTAAAGCAAAGGCGAAGGCGGTCTCTCGTTCGGCGAGGGCTGGCTTGCAGGTGAGTTTGTTGCTTACTGCTCGACTAATTCAAATGCGTAGATTGTAGTTTCGTCAACATCGTTCCTCGATAACGGACGTCCCCACGGTTGTTTCACGTAGATTTTAAGGGCAAACAGATTAAATCGTCACGGTTGGCGCGAAAAACCGAAGCGTTTTTAGACACCTAATGAACAATTCATTTTTCTCACGTTCTCGCGATCCCCGTGCGTGCAAGATGCGCGAAAGTGATTCATTCCATATCGTTTTACGCGTATGGTGTCGAATAACGGTGGTAAACTCGATCAAAGTCCATTATTTTTTGAATTGAAGTTATGATGATTACCTCCAAGTTCGGAAGTTTTCAAACGAGACGGTTAAGTGTGTGTACTACGCCCCCTCCTCTCGTCTCTTTCTTCAGTAATACGTTTTTTTTTTATTGAAAAATGATTTATTTTTGTATCACTTCGAAACGATCGTTCAACGTGTGTCGCCGGTATCTCGGCAATTGTTTACAGTTTAATTATATTACGTTAAATCTGTCAAGATAATTTCAATTGTCGGCAGATAAAAGTTAATCTCGCATTATTATTTTTATGTACAATTATGCTTGCCTATTGTTCAAATTTATCTGATATTTGTATTACAAAACAGCGTACTCTTGGCTTCTTCAATCATAAAAATCTGACAATTCGAACAATTTGAAAAACTTTATTTCGTGTTGTATAAAACGTTGTGCAAATAGTAATAATAAACAGATAAACGTACAAATAAATAAAAGCATCAAACAAATGTTGAACGTATCATCTGGTAAAATAACGTGTGTAATATTTTATTCGTGAAATTTCGTCGAACGTTTTCCCTGAATAAGTTGCAATTTCAAACTCGAGAAAATTTATTATCGTTATCGTTGTTGTTATTGCGAATGTAAATAAGTAAAATACACGGCTAGGTTCGCCAGTGAATGACGAAACTACATGCTAAACTGGAAAGCTCGGGAAAGCCGAATCATCGTGCACCGCTCGATATTCGTTGCGTTAAAAAGAGGATTGAATTATGCGTGCTGTTCTTAAGTGTCTAAGCAATGTTGGCTTTTCCTCTAGAAGAATCAAATACAGTGTTGCTATGTGAGGAATTATTGCCGGGAAAGTGCTAGAAACGTACGATATTACGGAAAATTGTGTCATTGCTCGTCGTTCGATATTTGTTATACGAAAAGCTGCTGACGCCGAATGACCTCATGTTATTTGAACGGACATTACGTACGATGCGTCCTAACCCAAAAATATTTACCTTGCCACGAAGGCAGAATTACTTTTCGGTGTAATAATTTCTTCTTTCTCTCTCTCTCTTTCTTTTTTTTTTCACCTCTATCAGACATCGTACGTTTGATTTCTTTTCAGTTTCCGGTTGGAAGAATTCACAGGCATTTGAAAAACAGAACCACAAGTCATGGTCGAGTCGGTGCAACAGCAGCGGTATACAGTGCAGCTATCTTGGAATACCTCACTGCTGAGGTGAGTGAGAATATAATGTGAAAGAAGAAAGCATTCGCAAAACAAAAGAGAGAAAGACAGAGAAAGAAAGGCAAATACGCACAATAGGAAGATCAGCCGTTATAACCAGGACTATGTGCGTTGGCATCACTAGCAACTGATGGCGTTACTAACGCCAAGCATCATGGCCGATATTTCCCGCCTTTTCGTCAACCGTAGGCAAATAAGGAACAACATTTTCTTCTGCTTGTCGTGTTATATAGAATTTCACTTTTGAATTCGTAATTTTCATTTCTTTTTTGAAACAACCATCTCGTTTTCATTCTCGTTAGGGAAATGTTGTCACGATAGTTACACATCGCGAAAAGATATTTCTATATATGGATTCTAAAATATACAATTCTTGCATTATTAACGTTTTGATTTGCAATTAATTTTGCGATTTCCGAGCATCTCTGTATTTTTATTCGAAGATGACGTCAAAATTTTGATACACAAATATTTTTTCGCACATCGTTCAATTTTTTTCACATTATTTGCTTTCTGTATGCAACGTATTGTGGTTTCTTTTTTTTTAGTTACGTGCTAATGGTTTCACAAGTATCGTACGATATTAGCTATGTTGTGAAACGACATTTCGTTTGTTTTAGGTTCTTGAATTGGCAGGAAATGCATCGAAAGATTTGAAGGTCAAACGTATCACACCAAGACATCTTCAGCTTGCTATTCGTGGTGACGAAGAATTAGATAGTCTCATTAAAGCAACCATTGCAGGAGGAGGTATATTTTTTATTGATTTTCTTGCTTCAATTGGCGCATTTAAAAAATTGTACGATCATATTGTTCTGTTACATAACCTTGTTATAATAAATTAAAGTATTAGCTTGCTCTTAATGTATAAAGTTTTAAAAGTTATATTTCAAATGGTAGTTTATATTAGCTATATTAATGCAATCTTACATCGATGCAGTTACAATTAAATAATAATTTTTTCTTCTGTGACAGGTGTTATTCCACATATCCACAAATCGTTGATTGGAAAGAAGGGTTCGCAGAAGCCAGCATAATTTAGTGATTCAGTTGAGAACATGTGAAGCTAAACCTAACAAAACAGATGAGAATCAACAGAGAGTGATTGTTGACAATGTGTACCTATGTTACTAAATTGACGAAGGAGAGACTGGCGTGATATATATATATAGATATATAGATATATAAATAAAATAAATATTGATATAATTTAATATAGGTAATGAGAGTTAAAAAAAAGACAAATTTTCATCACGTAATTGGCATTCAGAGTCGAAAAAGTTAATCATAGTCTGAAAATTTTAGTGTATGTTACACTGCACTTACTTGACAAGCGATGCGTTGTAGCATGGCTTGCTCAAAACTGCAGAAGTCTTTGATACTGTATGCAAATATTAAAAGTTTTTAAAGTTAGAGTATTTAAAGACTTGGATGTATCCTAAAGTTTGTATTGCTTCGAAAGAATTTTTCTTTTGATTTCTCACTTTGTGCTTGGTGTCTATTTCTCTTTTAAAGTTTGCTATTCGACAAATAAGAGTAACAATCGTTCGAAGGAAAATGTAATATGTATCAGCCGTTACTAGTACATGTTTCATAAATGCATCTATTTTCAATTTCTGAAATTTTTCAATTTTTATTCACATTTAACTACTTGATATCTTCCAATTATAGTTACAAGTAAAAAATAGTTACGTACTCGCTCCTGTTATTAAATACTCTTAACTATCTTGTAGCAGTAAACAGTGTGCATAAACATCTCTAGATTTAATTTTTAATTTTGGACACACTCTGTATTCGAAAAATTTCTGTTGCTAAATATCTTTGTTTTAATTTTGAAAGTTTTCAGTCTCTATAATATTAATGTAGTTATGTAAGATTAAATGACAAAATTATTCTATAAACATTGTTTTCTTTTTGCTAATTTTATGAAATTACTACTATCATGTATGAGTCATAGTTAATGAATTCTTAGCACAATAAGTTGTAACTAGAGGCATAGTGTAATTTATGCCCACGATTATGAGACTGGAATCTTTGAAACCGATAAAAGCTTTTACTCGTGTAAAGGTAAAAGGAAAAGTATTTCGGCATTGCAGAGCCTTTGATGTAATATATAATCTTTATTCCAGTAGTGTTCAATTAATGTAAAATCCATAGTAGAAATATTGAATGAATTTGAAACAGCGGTATACGTTTTTTTTTCTTTTTTTTTTTTTAGTTAATAACGATTATTAATTTCGTTTTTGGTTTTATTTACATTACTTTTCATTTTATTCGTAAAACTACTATTGTGTCATTTAGTGTAATTTTCGCTGTATCTGCGGTGTTGTACCGTATATTAAATATCAGCCATATGTAAAATCTTCATTTTCATAATAAAGAACAATTTTACTATTAAGCATCGTTCAATTACTAAAAATTGTTAAGTCGGGGAAAAAAAAAGTACTAATTTGTATTCTGTGCCTTCTTTCAGTCGTCAAATTGTCACACGAATTAGAATGAATATACATTTAAAAGGCTGTAACACAACGAATGATTTTTGTAAATGTATTATTGTACACGAATTGCGTGATGTTTTCATATATGTGTAAACAATTTATAAATACACTTTCTGTACCGGAAAAGGTAGCGTCTGTTTGTCTAGTAAGATTTTCAAACAACCTCAGGCCTGAAAGAATTTTTAAATTTCAAAAAAATTGAACAGGTCGAGCCTTTGTTTTTACATGTTGCGAGCTTCGTTAGTACATAAAAAACTGGTATTGCTCATTAAAGATACATATACCGTTATATATAAACGTTAGCGTTGTCACGATATAAATTACGTAAATCATAAAAAGTAAAAGATTTTTTTTTAATTTCATGTACCATCAACGTTCAGTGCTGCCATCACGCTGGGAGCGGTCTCTCCGCTACTCCATCTCCCCCACCAGCGACCAATCCCATGGCTCGTTCAAAACCTTGCGGCTTTTCGTCCGAGTCGGTTCATAGTGGGGCACGGTGTAGCTCCTTGCGTTTGTGTGGGAGTGACATAGCAGCAAGGAAGATCTCCCCACTAAGCCGGTCTGAACCTCAGTCGCCTTTCACGAGTTCAGTCGGTTGGGCGGCTTGTGTGTCGTGGGTATAATTGTAAACGTGAGCATCGAGCCGCTTGGTACACAAATTCCATCATTCCGTAGCAAGGGACGAACGAGCTGTCTGTCGACTTCGCGCAGGGGACAGGATCTCTCGGCGGATCGTCCTCGGATCCGTCGTGAGAGGGCCGCGAGATAGTGCACATACCGGTGACAGTACGCGTGGTTAATGTCAAGCAGTGCGTAGTTGTACGATCGAGATTTTCGTATACTGGTGGTTCGCCGATACCGGAGTTCCGGTCGCGAGAGAGAGAATCAGTGGTTGTTGTTTCCGTTTCGCTCGCACGTTACGCTGTTGCCGGTGTTTATTCGTCCGAATCGAATTTTTACGCGCGCGAAAAAGGGTGCGGGTAGGGGGAGAGCCAATCGGTCCGAGAAACCGGCAATCGGTAATTAAGAGAGTTATCGTATTCCGTTTCGAAGCGGACTTCTGGTTTCGTGGCAAGAGTCAACAACGGTATGACATTCCTGGCGTAACTTCCCGATCGAGTACTACAACTGTGGAGAGATTAAAGATTTCCTTGAAGATGACGAGCAGACACGCGGAACCTGTCATCCTTCGTGGCCGGTGAGTCGTTTCGTTTATCCATTTTGCGTTTGCGTGACGTCGCTTTTATTCGACCAACCTGTTAGCTCAAGTTCTATCATTCATTCTCGCCGTGTTACGGTGAAAGGAATATTTTCTTGTTGCGCTGTGGTGTCCGCTTTGAATTTACCGACGTCACGTCTCTCGCAGAAATATCTGTTCTCGGGATCCGAGTGAAAATATACGTACTCGCGCTTTTTCGTCGGAATCTCGTCGATTCCGTTTCGCTCTGCCATTCACCGTTACCATTGATCTCGGGGAAAATTAATCGCACGTACGATGTGTGCACGTATTTGAACACTAGTTGCTTCGACGAAGGTCAATGAACAGTATTGACGCTCGGTTTCGACGTTTTTGCGTTTGTTTCGTTTCGGAGCGTCGTATGTACGCGGCGATTGCACGTGACGTCGAATCGGAGTATTATTATAATTTATATTAATACGAAAAAAAGTATCTCAGTGTAAATTCTTGCAATTAAAATGCAATTAAATTGCCACAGTGTAATGTACGCGACATATTATAACGTTCGTCTCGTTCGTGTATTTGTATCTCGAGGATTTAGACTTACAGATCCATTAACGTCACACACGACGCCATGTTTATTATCCGTATTCATTCAAATTAATCATATTAAACATATTTATTCTTCGTAAGTACAACGCGAACAATTTGGGACATTAGTTTAGCGAATTTTGAAACATTCGAAAATTGAACATTGATCGATCATCCGTGCACGTAATTAGTTATCGTATTAATCGTATTTCAAGGCATTTTACATGTGCGTAGTAATCTGCAGTAGCAGAAACGCCTGTTCAATTTTGTATTTTTATTGTCTAGCTTTAAATTAGGATTTTCGTTATATCTTATGATTCTTTTTCTCTTGTTGAAATGACGCGTCTCGGTAAAATTTTTCTAATAATATATATTGTCATTTTGAATGAAAACTTAAAGCTAGACTTACGTTACACTTCATCACTTTTATTGTTTAATTTTTACATTCTATGTAAACGCGCTTTTGCTAAATTCTATACACGGTAAATTAATATGAAATTATAAAAAAATGTACTTTTCTTTTTTGTCATTTATTTTGATTCTTTTGTTTTACTTATTTTTCAAAAGTCTATTTATGTAACATTGCACTACACATTACACAGTTTGAAAAACTTTGGAATTTTGTCTATTTTCACAAAAATGTGAAAAGATAGTGAGCATCGAAGTCCAAAGATAAGGATTATCAAAACAATGAGGTAGAACCATATCTGGTTACATGTTACATGTTACTCGAAGAAAAGGTGGCTCCAAAATACTCGCGCGCTTCATTATCCTTTATTTTCTTCGAGGAATCCTGTGTTTCATAACACTTTGAGTGCGCCGGGTGCGCCAAATTTGGTACACGGTCGAATGAAGTTTCTGCTTTGTCCAACTTCTTCGTTATTTTTGTATATTCTTAATACAAGTGAAATATTTTTTGTCGCGCAGTGTATTTTCTAGTTTTAATACACATTTCCCAAACTCTACACCGCGTATTATTTCTGGTGCACGCGGCATTTTGGGATAGTTCACTCAAAACTGGCACTCAACGTGATGATACATTGAAACAGGAAGTTCCTGTGAAATTTTTTCGACCTGAAACTCGATCTATTCATTCAGAAATCACATTGATCACTCTCACAGATAAAAACGCAGAGAGAATTATTTCCTTTTCTATTTCTACATCCGAAACTATATACTCGCTAAATACTTTGTTATTTTGTCTTCTTCAATGTCAAGTTTCATGTTTGCAAAAATATTCAAAGACCTTTCCTGGTCTACAAGTATTGCCAAATAATTCCATCGATGTTTTTCAATCTTCACGTTCCAACTGTACGAATGTACGAATGTCTTACTCTGTCTCGCTCGTTAACGAGGTTCCACGTTTGCGAAAATCAAAGATACTCGAAATTTAGTCGTGGCCTCTGCGCGCGAGATTCCACAAAAATGTTTCCCGTAATCTAAATACCGGTACTTGGAACGCAAGGTCGGTTGATCGGCAACGTCACCGACGAGGCGATGGCAAATGTTGCGGTGAAAGTTTATCCCGCGTTGGTAGGGATAAACCTCTGCACGACACGTTCATGCAGAGGAATGAACACGGAATCGTTCTTAGAACGAACACCTTCGCCGCTGCTTGGGGAATTTCGCATGTATAAATACGGGAGGAAATATTTCTTCGTTGCTTAACCTGAATCCGAAAAGCGCAATCGCGTTCGCGTGTCTTCCCACGAACTTATTCGTATCGGCCGAGTCAGGTTATGATTTACACCTCGGTCTAGACGAACCGGAGCTGTTCTCTTCGTCGTCTCGTCAGTTTAATTCTACATCGTACCGTACCGTGATTAACCTATTAAGGATCAAGCGGTGAAAATAATGTGTTGCATAAACGCAACCTCGTTAGGCAAACGTAAACGGAATGAGTTCTTGTTTCACGGAGGCAGAAAAAGTTTATTAGAATAATAGATACGTAACACGAGACGTTAAAAGCAGTTGGTCGTAATACGCATATAGCAAATGCGAAAATGAGCTTCCAGAATTCAACAACGTGATTTGAATGTTACAACTTGTTGGGACTTAATGTCCTTAATGAGACAATTTTTTTTTATCACCGAAAGTGAATTTAGCGGGGATAACCCAGAAAATCAGGCCTCTTCAGGTGCAACGCTGATGCAACGAAAATTAGCGATTGGTTGATTTGGGTCACGTGATTCGCGAGGGGGCGTGGAATAGATCTCGAGTAGGAGTGGCGTTGTCTGGTACTGAGCGATCGCGTCTGTAATTTGTTTTGTATCGATTCAAATGTTTGCACGTCGATAAAATTTTATGGCGAAAAAGTCGTCTTCATTTCCTAGTCAGAAACAGTTGCTTCTCATGCAGTTTTTACTTAATTTCTCTAATTTAAATAAATATGATTTATAACATAATTTTGATAAATATTTCATCGTGAAATACGGTAGCGTTCAGAACTCCGCATTGATCAACTCCATAAATTGAAAAGTACAGGGATGTACCTCGAACCCGCTGTCTTTCAGACGCACTTTAGATTTTACCATTATTCATGCCGTTTCCTCGTGATAAATGAACTCGCGGACGCGTGTCATTCGTTTCATGGGAATTGAATATTAACCGTGCACTTATCTCGAACGAAGTTACGAAACTGAGAAAAACAGGAGTTGATCAGCTCGCACCTTCCGCGTTTCCTTCGATCGTACATCCACGCGATCATTTGAAAATTTCAATATCCATAATATTTATACATTTCTGAGAGAGTGTTCGAGTCACTTTTCCCCAAAAAATTAACGTGTCACGCGGCACGTGGATTTTGTCTCTGGCCAGGGCAGACACAGTTCATCGTTCAACGTTTTTCGTGAGAGACGTTTACGAGCTGGTCTGGGTTCGCGGGTTCTCGATTCAGCGGCACGATCCGTTAGTACATCCTCTGGGTCATCGACCACACGGTCGCGTAGAAGACTCTCCGTGCCGTGAAACTGGTTAGGATTTTCCAGCAGATCCCTGCTAAAACTTTTCGCGATAATCTAACGTCGGGCGTCCTTTCGGCGAAACGTCGTCTTTGTACCAGATGTCACGCAGTTCATCCAACTTTCCGCCTGGAATTAATTCCTTACAGGTGTATAAATTTTTATGGGAGGAGATAGAGAGAGAGAGAGAGAGAGAGAGAGCGCCGAGTTTCCCCAGTCTCTTTCATTCCACCAACTATCAACTTGTCGCCAGTCGCGAGATTGAGAACATCGAAATGATAACTTTCGAACGTTCGCTTTGCGCCGGCAAAGTAATCGGCGAATGATTAAATTGGCTACCGCCGTAAAGGGTGAAAAAGTTTTAATTAAAACGTCAACAAGGAACGCATTCTCTCTCTCTCTTTCTCTCTGTTTCTCGGTTAGTGTACACGTTCCTCTTGTTTTCTGATTTCACTCTAATTGAGTCGTTGTTTTACGCTTTTATCCGGCCGTTACGTTAAAATCAGCAGCTGCGTCGAGAAAATAACGACAAAGGATTCTTTCAACTTGGCAAACGAAGGAGCTCCGAACAACGAACGCTCCTCGTTGGAATATTTTGGAAATTATTCTTAAATCTTCTTCGTGATAAAAGATACATCTTGGTCGAAATTCGAAGCAAGATTGTTCACAATAAATTTCATAGATTCGAAGAAACTATATTCTTTTATTTTATTTTATTTCTATTAATTACAGGATATTTATTTTTTTTTTTTGTTAAATATAGGATTTTATTTTATTTTTTGTTAAATTTTATTCTATTTTTATTAAATACAGAATTAAATATTTATTTATTTATTTATTATTTATTTTCTTATTTAGAATTTCTCATAATTATTTCACGTTTTATAGGAATTGTAAAATAGTTTATAGATACTTTTATTCCATTTTATTTTTATTAATTGCAGGACATTCATTTCATTTTTATCGAATGTAGGATATTTATTTATTTTCTTATTTGGAATTTCTTATAATTATTTCAAGCTGCTTTACACATACCTGAATCATGCATACCTGAAGCATCGCGCGAGAAGTTTTATTTGGTAATCCAGGGACACGTCATCCGTGTCAGGGATTCTTCATCCAAGCCGTAGGTTTCTGACAATTATATAATTTTCAAGTAACAATCGATCTTTGTTTACGGGTCTTTGTTTTTCGCTCATGTAAAATGCATTTGCCTTTCCATTATTCCTAAGTTATTTTCATTTCGTCTCACCACTCCTGCAGCCTCTTGGCATTCTGCCTCATGGGATGGGTATATTTATAATATGCAAGTGGACCGTTCTCGATAAGGGTGCTCGCGAGAACGAACATCCCCGATAGATTTATCTTTCTCCGAGTTTTGTTTAATCTCTATCCGGATAGATAAGTACACGTAAATCCAATGTAATCGTTGTTTAACGAACGTTTCTTTGCCGTGAGTTTTTTTTTTTTTTTTTTTTAATAATAAATAATAACAACGTAACAAGTTATCTAATAATAAATCGACACATTATAAATTTTCTATTTTTATTCGAATCGCAAGCATGCAAGCATCTCTTGTCATATAAAAATGAAGTAAAAATTCGTTTCGATAAATGCAAGCTGAATAGCATCTGACAGTGTATACAAAATGGCTGCAAAATGTTCATTTCAAATTTTTCTAATAATAGTAATAATAATAATAATTTTAATAATTTTAATAATAATTACAATAATAATTATTATTATAATATTAATTATAATAATTTTAATAATAATAATAATAGTAATAATTATAATAATTTTAATAATAATAACAATAATTATAATAATAATAATAATAATAACAACAATAATAATAGTAATAATTATAATAATTTTAATAATAATAACAATAATAATAGTGATAATTATAATAATTTTAATAATAATAATAGTAATAATTATAATAATTTTAGTAATAATAACAATAATAATAGTGATAATTATAATAATTTTAATAATAATAATAATAATAATTTTAATGTATTTGGAGTTAATCGATCAGCGCGCTCAGATACACGTTCCTCGTAGCCAGTACGTACATCACACGCATCCGAGATGTTTTTCGGTACGATACGTTTCCCGACGGTGCATTTTCATCCGCGATTCCAACTGATCATTCTGTCGGGAAGATTCACCGCGTACGTGCGATACACGTGATGTTTCACCGTTTCAGGCTGAGAAAAATTCCGGGAATGGCGCGTGTACCACGACCACCGCCCCCCCCCCCCCCCCCCCCCCTTTTTCTGTGCCAAAGTTCTTACTATCCGGCCACTGTGATAAATCACTTTCCGGATACTCGTACATCTGTTCCCCTGGTTTTCGCATCGTATCTATCATACCGTTCGCCAAAACACCGACACGTCTGCGCTTCATTACGAATTCCATAATGTATCGAGCGTAGCCTTCTGCCGCGGTGTTTTCAATTCGTCTGCCTCTGTAACGCCGCGTTGTTAGCGCCAGGGGTGAAAACGAAACACAGTCGCACGAGGGACTGTTCGAATTGGTTTCCGAATGACATTTCGAACGTGAGCACGCACGTGGAATTTGAACGTAGGTAGGGAACCAGGGGTCAGACCAGGTGCCATTCGGGGTTTTTTCGAAAATAGGAGCTTCGATACGTAACCGAACTGTGACACGATGTTCGACTCCGGTCCGAAATTTGCGACACTGTCTGACAAGTTTCAGAGCAAACAAATCCGCAGGTGGAGTTAAAAATTTTGGCTCGAAGAGTTTCAATGTTTTGCGAGCGAAGTGACTGTTTTTTTTTCACATTTGTACCCTAATATTTGTAACAAATCGTTCGTTTCCTTTTTTCATACGGGAGCATATTGTCGATAGACTTACACATACTTTTCGTACGTTGACCGAACAACTCGATCGACCACGATTAACAGAGGCAATTATGGGCTTTCTCTTGCGCGAAGGGAAATCACTGAAACCACAGTCGCCAAACAGGAAGTCACCCGTACGTTCACCCCACCAACATCTCTCTACCAAGAAAATCTTCAATCTCTTTCTCTCTCTTTTCAAAGAAGAATTTCAAAATTTCAAAATAAAAATCGAGAGCGAGTATTAAATCTCTTCGAAACTTTTCGTCGAATAATCGATCAATCAGTCTTCACCCGGAAGTGTTAAATTCATCCAGAAATCGAAGAAAGAAGAAAGTCGCAAAATTCGGTGGAATTTCGTCCAAGAACACTATCTTTCTAAAGTCGAAAAAATCCAAAAGAAAAAAATGCAAAATATAGCAATACCGTGGCAAATGGTATTTACAACACGGACAAACCAACGTAGGGTGGGTTTGTTTCGACGATCGCCGATACGTTACAGCAGGCGTACGGCATTTTGTACGATATATAGCGCGCGGGTCGCTCGGACAAAACCGTCGAATAAATTCCATTAAGAGATTTCAAAGCCGCGCCACGGTCGCAAAGAAAGAATCAGAGCGAACGAACGACCATTTGAACGACAGAAGAAAATATACTGGCGGTAAGGAGAAAGGGGAAAGGAAAAGGAAAAGGAAAAAGGAGGAAACAGGGGAGAGAAAAGCGTAGATTGTCTCCGCGGGTTGTGTCTCCGCGGATAGGTACAACCGGAGGATTGAGGTAACGGTTTAACCCGACGTTGCCCGGACATATGATGGTGTACGTACATCGTTGGTACCGGATATGGAGAGACGAGATACGCAAGTATCTATACTTTCTGTGTATAGATACGTGATGCGCGTACAGGGTGTCTCAAAGTCCGCGGAGTCTGTTTCAAAGTCCATATTTGTGTACAACATGTTTCGTGCCGTGTGACGGTGTATGTACATGAACTTTCAAGCACGTTTCGAATTTTCGTTGTAAAACGAACAATTTTTGTTTAAAAATTTGTTACAAAGACGCGTATTGACATCTTAGTAACGTGTGTACCGCGTTTGGTCTATCCGTGGGGCATACGATCATTTTTTCTGTCATTAACTGTCTGTTAATATCAATTGATTTCGGTAAGAAATAATTGTAAAATTTGTTGACAAAATAACGTTAAAGTAAATTCTATAGTATAGTACATTGTATAATTTTTATAATTATAGTATAGTATATAGCTATAAAAATTACAACAATATTATTATTATATAGTATTATATAATTTTTATAATAAGTATTCTAAATACAGTATTATATAATCTATATAATAAATCATTATTATCGCTGAAAGTGATTTTAATTCTCGTAATTTGACAACTCAGTTGTTAAGACACGCAAACATTTTCAAATCTCATCAAACGAGCTATTTTTCAGATTGTTTCATAAATTGTGACTATTTCTAAATATTTCGAGAATAAGTCTGTGACACTAGCAACTACAAACAAATATTTTTAGTTGTAGTAAAAATTGCAAAATTGTTCATACATCCAATATGTATTTTAAATTACTATCAAAGTTTGTTTAGTCTCGAAACTGTGCCTGATTCTTCACGTGTTTCAAAGGTGGCTACTTTCCTCCTCGATAAAAGTTCAAACGTCTCTAGAATCATTTTAAAAATCACTTTTTCATTAACTAGATCCACCATTATTTTGGAGATTAAAGGTGGACAATTTCTGAGAAATTGGACGGCAATCATTAGATCGCGGATATGCAGAGGATATACATTTGCGATTCAACTGATCCCCGTCGCGCTGTTTGGAAATGCCTGGATTAATATTCAGGAATTACTTGCTCGGATCTTCCCCCGGTGTTCCCAATACGTTCTCGTTCAAGGCATTACGATATTTAATGAGCGAAACAAATCCTCTGCTTAGGATCCAATTCATTCCCGAAGATTTGAGTAAGCAGCATTGCCTTTTCGTTAAGAAAATCGTGATCTTCCACTTGGTGCAAAAGGGAGTTGGTTGAAATAAAAATTTATTAACACGAACCCTAGTTGACCATAAATTTATAGCACGTTTGATTTGATTTTTAATCGCTTTCTCGCTGCAGAAAATTTACTAATATTTCTTTCGATTAATATTATATTATATATATATATTATTAATATACATAATTAATTTTTTTATTTTTTATCTTTTAAAGCGTGAAACAATCTCCGAATCTCTGGATTCACAGTTTCGAAATTGAAAAAAAAAAAAAAAATTGGCGGAAAATATGGCTGATGAATTTGCCTTACAAAGAGAGACACCTCGCGACATCCTGTAAATACATCCCCACACGTTTCGCGTTCGCGAGTTCGCACGCGTTTTAATCTCCAATCGTGTCGGCACGTCGCAGTCTTCCATCCAGGTCTCTCCTCTTCCGGAATCGCGTACCTAGCACGCGACACTTGCCCAAACAAGTCGTAACTGACGCTTAAGCGTCCTTGGTAGCACGCGGATTGGATGCGAGCGCCGTAAAAGGATCGAACAAGTAGACGCGAGCGAATTTCAACCGCGGTATGCGAAGTAGCAAAGGAGAGACACCTCGCCGACACGGCGGAAGATTCGCAATTGCGAATAGTTGGTTGGATGGATGGATGCTGTTTCGAAAGTGAATTCCGCGAAAGGAGATACTCTCGGTCGCTGTTGAACACTTTGATAATTCTCTGTAGTGCTCCCTAGTGAGAAGTGTTGTCTGGCGAAATAGGATTGATGGTTTGCCAATGTTGAGAGGGTGTCGAGGGCGCCGTGATTAGGGTTTCATCCAGTGAAATGGTTTTCTCCGTTGATGTTAAATCAAATCACAGTCTTGCCGCGCTAATGTATGCGAGATACGCTAAAATTGTTTTGTCACGTTTTGTAAAATACTTGACTCGATCCTCGATCGCACTTAGAGATCGGTCTAATTGCTTTCTGTTTTTTAAAAAGACACGACAAAAGACACTTTAAACTCGTGGAATTTCTGTCATTTTAAGTTCGAATGACGAATGACGAAGGTTTCCCGTTTAAATGAAAGAAACACAAACGTGTAAGTAGATCCAGCCGAATTGCTTTTGTCACATACATATCCTGTCGATTTTCGAGCGATGCATAATGGAGTATTTGGTCCAGAAAGTCGAAAAATATTATTTTATTAATGTTATTCATATGCTCAGAGTTGTAATACATATATGAAGTGAAGAGTATAACTGTACCAACGATAATTTCAACTGATGTATATTTATGTCTGTAAAACAAACATCGCTTGATCATCCACTTGCTCTCATTTCAAAGCATGAAACTTCTGGTTGTAATAGTCACGAGTTTATTATTTTCAAAAATAACTCTACATCGTGTAGCGAGTGAGAAAGTAAGGATGATTTCAAAAATCCAAATATGTGTAACGACGTGAAAAAATCTTTTTCTCACAAACTAAATGATAACATCAGTTTGAAAATTGAAGTATCTCCTTCGCAACAACCCCTCAAAACTTGTTCTACGATTTTTATTTCACCATTTTATTGAACGTCGAACGAGTAGTATAAATGCTAAAAAATAAATTGTACAGCGAGCTGTGCAAAGAGAAAATTTTAATTTCCAAAGCCGTGTGTTGGATTCAGTTATGAAAAAAAAAAGATTACAATACGTGTCATAAAATCTCTTGACTTTCGACAAAGTTTAACGATTATTAATAAATATATATAAAAATATATATAAATTTTTTTTTATTTATTTATATTTATATATAAAATTTATTATATAAAATATAAAATATTTTATAATAAATATTTAAATATATAATATAATATAATTAATATTTTATATTTTTATATAAAATAAAAATATGAAATTTATTATATATATATAAATTTTTTTTATTTATTTATATATACCTTATTAATATAAGTAATAATATATATAATATAGTAGTGTTATATATAAGTATTATATCTTATATATTTATAATTACTCATATATATAAAATTACCTTATTCCTCAGACATTCGACAGCTTCGAATGATAAAATCTTTTTGGCTCGCGTAAAATTTCTGAAATTGCCTTTTTTCCCGGCTATTCGGGTCAAATGCCTCATTGCGCCACGGAGTGAAGTTATTCTAACTGTTCCTCGACTCGTGGAAGCAATAACAGTTGCCGGATAACTTAATGTTATTTTTAATTTTGTGCTTGCCGATGCTTGCTCCGTTAAACCTCGGGTATTTTACGTTTCTCAATCTGACTCTCGTCTCGATCGACGAAAGGACCTTTATTATCATTCTTTGAGAAAATCCGAAATTGAATGTCAGCCCGAGATTGAAAATTCACGTTTCCCTCAAGCTTGAAGGATTTCCCAGCGACGCTGAAATTTCGTTTCGCTGTTTTTTTCTTTTTCTCGCGATCGGTTCGTCTTCGGCGACGTTGACTGCGATTTCTAAAATCGTCTTCCGGTTATTTCCCCAGTTTTATGTTTTATTTAACGTACTTAATCATGTTCGAAACGTGCAACCTCAGCGACGTGGGTGAAGAAGCACCGGAAGCATAAACTAGCGGTGACACCTCGACGCTCGGAGATCTTCGAGGATCGGGCCCTCGAAGATTTGTGTATTTCTGAGGGTCATTCGATTTATGCCAGATTTATCGCGCGGAAGTTGGACGACCGCTTATTACACCGCTCGAGGATGTCTGGATTAACCGATCCAAGCAGCAATGCTCCGCTGCTGCAATTCTTTCATTTGCAATTCTTTTCAATCAGCGGAAATTCTACTTTACGTTCTATAGATTCTACAGATTCTATATTCCTTTATAATATTATTTGATTTTCAGTAGGTTAAACTTTGGCAATTGTACTTGGATCTTTTCAATTCTTGGATCTTTTCAATTCCAAGATACCAAAGTGTTTATAATGTTGTGATAAATTATCACTTGGCCTTCAGTAAGTTAATCTTTAGCAATTGTATTTGGACTCTTCAATTTTTAGATCTTTTCAATCCCAAGAAACCAAAGTATTCATACTATTAGGCTAAATTATCATTTGGTCTTCAGTAGGTTAATCTTTAGCAATTGTAGTTAGACTCTTTTTAATTCATAGATCTTTTCAATCCCAAGATACCAAAGTGTTTATAATGTTGTGATAAATTATCACTTCAGTAAGTTAATCTTTAGCAATTGTACTTGGATTTTTTCAATTCTTGGATCCTTTCAATTCCAAGATACCAAAGTATCTACATAATATTATGATAAATTATCACTTGGTCTTCAGTAAATTAATCTTTAGCAATTGTACTTGGATTTTTTCAATTCTTGGATCCTTTCAATTCCAAGATACTAAATGTTTATAATATTGTGATAAATTATCACCTGGTCATGAATAGATTAATGTTTAATGCAATCATACTTGGACTTTTTCTAACGTTTATGTCTGTAATACTCTCTTCTCTGACAATGACAATACAACAAGACACTCTGGCAATTTCTATCAGTACAATAGACCGAGTCTGTAAAATTCCGTAAAATCGAACACGAGGTAATTTCTCGTGGAAAACAAAGTTGGAGAACAAAAACAGGGAATAAAATCTCTTTGTTCGAGGTTTAATTTTCCAAAACTAGCGAACAAATCGTTTACCTTCACCGAATCGTGCTTTTTCATTTTCCGCAGTGTTCTGCAGTTAGTTCGAAATTATTTGCCTCAAACAAAAAAAAAAAAAAAAAAAAAAAAAAATAAAGGAAGAAAGAAAAACTATAGATGCTTTCAACGCGAAAACATTACCACCTATTTCCCCCATGGTGGTTTTGTTGTGCAAAAATTGATTTGACAAAGGTCGCGAAATGGCGGGATTATTATTTTTCTAATATCGAAGTCGTCGTAAGAGTGTTGTAAAATATTTAAAAACCAATTTCCAGGGAACGCGCGTGTAAGCGAATTTCCGGCGAGCCAGCTTCCCGTTCGTTCGTCGTTTTCGTTTTGTTATCAATTGGCTGCCGTTGGTTGGATATTGCTCGCGGTGGGTGGAACTGGGAAAAGGCACGCCGGAGTTGCCACGGGTCCGCGAGCGAGCATACGTACGAAAGAATTCAACTGTTTAGGAAAAAACGCGTCGTTACAGTTAACGGTTTCGTCAATCGATTAACGGTGCCTCTCTGTTTCACGGTTCGGCGAACGCGCGCCGCGGAAAAACTGATTTCACCTATTTTTGCTGAAATTACTCCCTGGCCACCGTGTTTTCCGTCCCAGTTGTTGCATCAACCGTGCACCAACGGAAAACAGCGTGTTATTACGTTTACGCTTGTGTGTAACAGGCGACGCGATCGAGAAAATTCGGGAAAATCTTGCTCATCGAAGACAGAAATTACTTTCGCTTCTGCGATTGATCATTTATTTTAATTATTTTAATTTTTCAATTAGAGTCTTCATTTTGCGTTTCGTTGTATATTGCATAACATTGTTAGAGAATTTTTATAATTGAAGTAGAATGGGTCGAGAAAGTATTGGCAAGCACCTAGTTTATTTGCAAAATCTGTTTCCGTGCATTTTTGTACAGGATGTTCCGTAGCACGTGGGAAGTAGAGCAGATGATTCCTCGTGGAATAAAATTGTTCTCTCGAGGCTTCGTTTTCGAGGAAATCGAGTTTCTTCTGTTCTGATAATTAGAATTTTCTTGATAATTGTGCACTATTATAAAAATTGTAGGATGCACTTCAGAAACAAAATTATGTACCTCCCACGGAAAGTAACCAAAAATCGGCACGGAACGTATTAAAAGGAGCAAACTTCCATAAAACGACGTGAAAGTGTCTCGCTTATCGTCTTCTACCGCTATTTCACAAATGACGTTTGCACAGTGCTGAAATAATTCGCGGTAACGCGTTCGAAACGCGTTGGAAAATGACGGAGGGACGGCAGGAGCCTCTGGTTTCAACTTCTCGCGTGAATTGAAGTTCGCCCGGCGAGAGACCCAGACTCGTGTAAAGTCGTTAGCGCGCGGGACTCGCGAAACGTGTGTGAAACGCGGTGTAAACGCGGGGAGGATGAGTCAAGATAAAGTCAAGAAATTGTCGACGGGGTTCCAGACCGAGGGTGGAACTTCGCCCTCGAAATTCCGAGTTAAAACGTCACGGTGCGATACTTCGTTGGAACATGTTTCTCTGTTGGATCAACTGTTCCTCCATCTTTCTTCGCGCTTCGTCCAGATTTTATCACTGAAAGTGATTTTAGCGGAGATAACCCAGAAAATCACTTTCGGGCCTCTTCAGGTGCAACGCTGATGCAACGAAAATTAGCGATTGGTTGATTTGGGTTACGTGAATCGCGAGGGGGCGTGGGATAGACCTCGAGTAGGCGTGGCGTTGTCTGGTACTGAGCGATCGCGCCTGTAATTTGTTTTCTATCGATTCAAATAAAATTTTATGGCAAAAAAGTCGTCTTCGTTTCCTAGTCAGAACAGTTGCTTCTGGGTCTTTCAGTGAGACGAATCGTACTGGGGTACAAGTCGTGCAGTTGTTTTCACCGGGTTTTCCGGGGTCGGACTGACCCGAATTTTCTCTCCTAACTTTTGAAGCAGCAATTACTCACGCCTTTGCGCCTTATTTCTGCATTTTCTTCTTTCTTTTTTTTTTATTTTTTTTAATTTACTCCTTTCCCTCGAGTTTGTGTCATTCGGCTTTCGAAGCGGGCACGGTTCTGTTTAATCATCGAAGTTACAAATTATATTTCATTACACGCTCGCAAGTTGGCTTCCCTTTTCTTCGCTAGGTTTCATTTTATCTAGTTCCTAGATCGGGCAAAGGTTAATTTATCCGAGAGAGACGGGATTTTAAATTAAAAACGCTGGCGGGAAACTTTAGATTGCTAGCTCAAAGCTTCAAGAAGAAAGTTCGAAAGAAGATTCCTCGTGAAAATGACGCGGCTAAAGAGAATCAACGATTTGCGAGTTGTCACTGCAAAAACGCTCGAAATTTTGACAATTTCAACAATTTTAATGTTGGGCTTGGAAGAACGTCAGAAGAATATTTTTTTCATTTTAGCGAATATTTCATGTTAGCGAATATTTTTTTAAATCGGAGGTCTCGAAATGTTACGTAGATTTTTTGACAGTACTGACAAAAAATTTACAGTAAAAGTTTCTCACTACGCAAAAAATTGATAAAACTTTAATTTTAACAATCTTGAAATTTTAACAGTTTTAAAAGTCACAAAATTTCGTGAATTCAATCTCCCGTATAATTTCCGCGAATATTACGAGGCTCGTGTATGATATTTTTTAAGTTAGAGATCCAGGGGCCGAAAGGGTTAAACAAGCTGAAGACACGACGGTTGTTTAGCGGAATTATCGCGGAATTCACAAGTACACATGTCATATTCATAGAACAGAGAGGGGCGAGCAACTTTCCTCATTAACTTGAACTCTCGTTTTTCAAACGACAGCCAGCCAGCATCGTCACCGTCTCCGAGCCTCGATTGCGCAACGCGCAAGATTTCGCTTCTATTCATACGTGAGACCACGTGAGAGGCAGATCCACGAAATTCTGCGATACAATTGTGGAAACCGTTCATTGTGCTCGCGGAGAGCTCATTGTCCTCTTTGTCTCGCCGCAACTGGCACGCAGTTCTTTCTATCGCGCGATTCACTTACATGGTTACTACGCTGCTTACAAAAATTAGGGGATATTTCAAAATGAATATGAAGCGATAAAAAAAGAAGCATTTGATTTTCTTTTTATCACTGAAAATGATTTTAGCGGGGTAACCCAGAAAATCGGGCCTCTTCAGGTGCAACGCTAATGCAACGAAAATTAGCGATTGGTTGATTTGGGTCACGTGATTCGCGAGGGGGCGTAAAAAAGTCGTCTTCATTTCTTAGTCGGAACAGTTGCCTCTGGGCCTTTCAGTGAGACGAATCACACTAGGGTACATGTCGTGCCCCTCAGTTTTTATTAAACAATTTTGAGGTATCATTATAAAGGGGAGATCTTAAAAATGTTTAATCTTAAAGATCATGCTAGATTTAGTTACGAAAAAAATCCGTGTCCAGATAGACGTCTGAATTTGCGAAATTTCTGAAAAGAAAAATATTTTACTTCTTCCGTGTGTTTCAAAATAGTGTAAAAATATTTGAAAAAAAAAAAAAAAAACAGAAGTAAAAGCTTGAATAATATAAAAGTAGAAGCTTCAGGCTTCAAAATAAATCCAGACAAATTGTGATAGTGTATTTTTTTTACAAAGCTATAGCAATTTGTAGTGTCGACAATTTTTCATCGAGAATATTCGGCCGAATGAAAAAGAATTGTTGACACTTCAAAATTTTGTAACTCGGTGAAAAAGAATCGTAGAACAGTCCAACTGGGCTCATTTTAAAGTGTGAAGCTTCTACTTTAGTACTGAATTTTTTCAAAGAGAATAAATGAATATCTTGGAAGTTTCAAAACATTTTTCTGGGTACTGTGGAAAAATTTAAAACTAAAATTCTGAAAAAAGCAATTTAAATGATCTTAGAGATCGAAACCTCTCTTTTACAACAATTTTTTAAAAATTTATTTTCCTTCGATCTTCCTCGCCAAAGTTAAAATTTATGTCCTCTGTTTTTCTCGATGCGAGATCATTTGTTTCGTCGCGGCAACGTTTCCCGTTTCGTTTACGATGTTTCGAAATTCACCGGCACAACGTAAATAAGTATCGATAAAATTGAACTGCGAGGCAACCAAGAGAATCGTATTTAATGCGCCGCCTAAAGCGGATTTCATTCACGTTCAGCCGACATTAACATTATATATAATCTGATTATTTCGATAGTAGCGGCGAAAATGCGAATCGGTGTTTCGAGAGGAGCGAATCCCGCGATAGTTTTTCACTCCGCCGCGGGCAAAGGGCGGTAATCGAAATTGGATTTCTCGCCGGACTCGTTTCATTTCATCGATGAAAAATTCATTTTTTTTTTTCATTTCTCTTTTTTTCGGCTAAACACACAGCTGATGATCCGTAAATTGTGCGCGTGTTATTTTTTCGAAAGCGATTGGCTCTCTGTTTCGTATCAGGCAATTGTTCCTCTTTTGAGACTACGTTGACACGTATTGTGCGTTCCATTACATCGAATAACAGGTTCGTTCTTCCTGTTTTTCGAGAACGTTGCATATCTTTTTCGCGTTTACTCGGAATCCAGCTAATCAACGATTTGAATACGTTTCCAGTATTCCTACACGTGAAAAGGGATGAAATTTTACTAATTTTCTACTGATAAAGTAAAATTCTGACTTTTACCATTTTCCTTTTTTCACGCGCCAGATACCAGACAACGCCACTCCTACTCGAGGTCTACCCCACGCCCCTTCGCGAATCACGTGACCCAAATCAACCAATCGCTAATTTTCGTTGCATCAGCGTTGCACCTGAAGAGGCCCGATTTTCTGGGTTACCCCGGCTAAAATCATTTTCAGTGATAAAAGGAAAATGTTCAAATGTTCCAATTTCGCGTCATCGTGCTATGTGCATAAAATAATGACTCGCGGGGAATTAATAGCTCGAACATTCCGTGTGCATGTGTGTGTGTCTGCGTGAATTTTAGTCGCGACAACGGGCCGGGGAAATTGATTTCTTTCAATTAAAATTCCCCAATTTGCGTGGAAATACTCTCGGTATTTTCAGTTTTAATAATAAAGTTCGCGCTTTTTAGTCGATTGCTCTGCTAACGTTTCGCGTTACGAAAGTATATGAAACGCGCGTTCGCAGCGGGTGCAAATTATGCGACTCGATAACATTCGCCGCATGTTAAATTACGCGTAATTGCGCCTTTTCTTGGTTGAAGTGAATCAAATGCCGGCGGGCAGGAAGTCTTTGAATTTTAAATTCAACGGGTCCGCGCGGGAATTTCAAAGGTAATTGATTTATTACGAGGGAATAGTTTTAATGCTTCCTTTTATTCTTATAAAATTATACCGCGGGTTATTAATACTGATCGGGTCGAATAAACTTATAGTTTTGGTATTCGATAAGACACGTTTATACAATATTTTTTTTCTCATTTGTACATCTCTTATTTATATAATATTATACAAATATAATTAATGTCTGATGTTATTGTTGTTACATTAATTAACGTAACGCAACATTACGCAATATAAATTTTCATATTTATTTAATTGCAGAACATTCTGATACCGTTTGTCGAGATAAAAGTAAAACACGACGTATGCGTTTTCACATTCGTAAAAAATACGAGATCGCGCAAACATCCGCAGTTTGCTAATGAGATACAACTATCAAGCTGCGCGTATTTCCTAGCAAAATTGTTGGACTCGCGCCAACGCTCGCGTTCGAAATTAGAAAAATGAATTTCGTTCAGAATTGGCGACAGGACGTTCTTCTTTTAAATTGTTTCTCGCGACAAGGGGAATCTATAATAAAATTTCACGATTTTGTTGGAAAACGTGCGCAGCTTGGAATTCGTAACCTACACCACGTATATCGTGCAAGCTTGATAGCTAGTATGCGAATCTCATATTTTTTATGAATCTGATTTATAATTTAAAAAATAAAACAATAATAAATAAAATAGAAAAATTTTATATAATTTAAAACGAAATAAAAATGTTCGAAATTTTCCAAAAATGTTCGAATACACTTTCGGGAACAACAACTGTACGAAAGCGCAGTTGCTGGAACACATTCGCGAGTTTCCTTGAAACATCGCGGAATAATGTTAAATGGAACAGAAGCGATAAAGTAGTTACGTTGTAAGTGCTCGTCCAAGTATAGACAAAGAGAGAGAGAGAGAGAGAGAGAGAGAGAGATTGGGTTATTTACATGAAACACTTTTACCCACGGGAGGAATCGAGCGTGCCCCAGTATGCGATGGAAACACCTGCACGAGCATCGAGAAACGTCATGGATCGTAGTAGAAAGTTGCGAGCAAAGAAAGTTGTGTTTTCCTCCGTGTTGTCTAGTTAGCCGTTTCGTTTCGCGGCGGGAGGCGTTTGCTCGAGCGCGAAGCGGATTCAACCGTGGAGGGACCATTGTATGTACGTGCAATTTCGTGGAACTACGCTCAGTCATAATGCGTTGTTGCCTCGTTCTCTTGACTTTTTTTATATTTTATCATCCGGGCGCGGGAGAACGTGCCCCAGAGATGCAACGAGTCGACCGTATGAATCGCTCTTCGTTAGCACGCCGCCAGACGATCCGACGAAAAAGATACGAAAATATATTACGCTCGAGCAGCAGCTCGACCACTTCCTTCGTTTAATTTAATAATCCGTCGAGGACAACGCGATAACTCGTCGGAATATTATACAGGGTGGCCACTGAAAAACTGAAGAGTTTGAAAACGTCGCAACTTGTTCGACATTTTCGATCTTTTTTATTTTCTTCTTTCGTAGGTTACAGTAAAAAAAATACTGAAAAAATTCACAACTTGTGAAAGTTATTTCTGTTTTATACGCATGTATTTTAGATGTCTCAATTATTTAATTTTTAAAATTAACTTTTAGTAAAAGATGCGGTTCGTCCAAATGCCGTGATCTCTCCCATCAGGAACAATTTTGCAAAATTGTACGCTGCATTTCAAACGAGGGATTAGAGTTTACGAGTCAAAGAGAATCTTTTATTTTAAATCCTCCGGCTCTCGCCAGAAATGGCGGCCAGTTGTCGATGTTCTAGCGGAAGAGGCTTTACGCATATTGAATAACTCTGTCATTTTGTAACATTTTTTTCTCTCTCGAAAAACTTGAACTTTTCTTTTCTTTCTTTAATTATCCGCGAAAATATTTATCGTCTTAATGTACTTTCACTGATTTTTGTGAATTTTTTTGCAAAGAAATTAACTAAAATTTCCGGAGTAAAATAAAATTTCTCGTTTGAATGTTCAGAGGGTGAAATAAACTCGCCACTCCTACTCGAGGTCTACTCCACGTCCTCTCGCGAATCACATGACCCAAATCAACCAATCGCTAATTTTCGTTGCATCAGCGTTGCACCTGAAGAGGTCGATTTTTCTGGGTTAACCTCGCTAAAATCACTTTCAGTGATAAAATTAAATTCTTAAAGGTCTCAGACCTTAGTCTTTCAGTGTCTGCCTTGTTTGATTTTCGTACAATTAATCTTCGCAGATCGAGTGAGTCTTACTTTGGATAATTTCCACATTCGTCAGTAACTCGTCCGATTCGCGGAGAAAACTGCTATAATCTCGCTTAGCCGTGCTTTATAGACACCGATTTCCGGCGCGACGTGGTCCTCCAGTTTGTTTCCCTCCTTGGCGGGAGTTACGGTTCGTGGCATTGGCACGTGTCACCTGGCAGCCCGGTATTGCTCCATTATGTAGGATAAATGAAAAGCCACGGAGTCATGAATGCGCGGCACGTGACTTCGACGTGTCACGTTTCTGATCCTCCAGTTTCTATATGGCCGTGCTCGCTTCGTCCCCGTACGTACAGGATGTTAATTTTAATCCGAAGAACATCAAAATTATTTCGAGTTAACTGTTGTTAACTTTAAGAAAAACTTTAAGAGAAAATTTTTCAAGTTTACCTCTCCCAGACAATTTTCTTTCTAATGCTTCAAGAACTTTAGATTTAAATCCTACGTAAATCCTCCCTTTTTCTTCGCGTTAGTGGCAGCCGAGGTGGTTCAGACGTTCGATTTCAAATCCACACCCTGTATATTCGTATCCCCGCGTGTTGCCCTCCCCCTCGTCGCGTTTTACTCGTACTAGCCGCAAAATTCGCTGTTAGAAGCGGTGAATCCCGCGAAACAGCGCGGCCAAAGTAGCCAGCCAGTAGCTTTCTGGAACACGCGGCTCGACACGCAACCGGCAGCAAAAGTGAATTTTGAGTTTGTTGGGCGTGTCACTTTCCAAAAATACTTCCATTAGCCACGGCGATATGCTGTTACGCATATAAATTTCGCAAATGGCAGCAGGCAGCGGGCCGAAGGTGTCGGGGAGTTCCAGGCGCGACACCGCCATTGAAATTCTCTGACAGAAACCAGTTAAAACCGATGCAGGTGGTTGGCTTGTTATTTTCCCGGCTCGCGAGCGGGAAAGCTGCGGTGCCTCCGTTGAAAATAATACGGGGAAACAGTTCGTGTATGTGTGTGTGTCGCGGGGTGACTTGTGTCGTCGTCGCGCGTTAGGAATTAGAAACAACTAGAAACGAGTGGTTTATTTCGATCGTCTCGGATCGTTCTGCAGCGTGCCAGTTTGATGGGAAATAATACGGCTAGCGATTGAACAGCCCAACAGTGCAGAAAATACTAAATAGCAAGTGCAGTATAATTTTTTTAGTTTAGTGGATTTTTCCAATTGTTCAACTTAAGAGATACATTTTACTGCTAAAACAAGAAATCAATCCGTGAGGCGTCGGAAATTTTGTTATCGAAAAAGTTCTTTTTTTTTTTTAAAAAAAAGCCTCATATTAAACGAAATTAGAATAGGTAGAAATGGCCAGAATTAGTGGAAGCCACGAAGATTAGAAATTCACCGTTTCTACGTCATCTCTGAAGGAAAATAAAGTGTGTTTAATGAAATAAATAAATAAATAAATTATTGAAATATATTTATTAAATAAATGAAATAACAAATAATGTTTTATTGTATGATACAATAAATTTTATTTATTTATATTATATTTGTTACTTTGTTACATATTTATATTACATCTAATATATCGTGTAACATATGTATATATACAGGGTGTCTCGAATTTAAATGTCAAAAAATTGCGGGTAATATGCAAATCTATGAGATGAGACACTGGAAATTAGAAGAGAGGGAAACGATGTTTTTACTCCGATCGTCAGATAGTGTTTCACTCGCCAGTTCACGAATCCGTGCTTCACGCTCGTTAAGTGAAAATCCCGCGTCTCTCGAGATTTCGTTACGTTATTATCATACGTTCTAAGCCATTTAATTGCGTCAATTAAGTAACCGCTATGACGGTTTTCTGCGGAAATTTTGCGCATTCGTTGTGCATGCGTGTGTTAATTAACACGCGGTGGGACGGTGGAGAGGGGGGAGAGCAGAAAGCGAACTTCATTCACGAGTTGCGGACGCTCTGTTTCGCGATTAACAATACCCATGTTTCGCAGTTCTTGCGTCGGGTTTTGCAACAGCTTGTTTCCAAATTAATTCGAATTCGCGCGCGTCGATTCGATTCGATACAACTTTTTGACGCGTTTTCACGCGCGCGAACATTTGAACGTGCCATTTTTTCTTTTCTCTCGTAAAGAACGATTTTCACGCCAGAATCATGAAACAGTTTCTCCGATAGTTTCGTTAATTTTTTGTAACGAATTGCGAATGTCAAATCGTATTAAACATACGTTCGATAAAATTATGATTCTCTGACCCGCGAGATGCGTTACGTTTTAAAATGGTATAGCTGCGTTTCGACGTTGCTACGTTCAAGAAAGTTTCTTGAATTTAGAATAAATTAACGGTACAATGGAAGGATGCCTGTTCAAGTTTACAGTTTTTGAATATTCATCGTTGCGGATAGCATCGGTAATTCATGAATCTTCAAAGATGCAAATGGCCAATCAAATCCTCTGTCTCGTTTCGAGACATCGATATTTGTATAATTGTTAGACTGCGGTCTTCCTTTTCTTTCATGCAGGCTTACATTTTTAAGGGTATGATTAAAAGACTGGGTTGAGAAGTTGAGAAGTATACAGGGTGGTCCATTTAAATATCTTTTTGAATTATGATGATACAGCACGGCATCTTTGTTTTATATTATTTTTATTATTACATTTCTGTTGGCCTTCTCACGTCATTCGTGTTGCCATTTGTTATTCATAGTCGGTGTAAACGACCTCGGAAAAGCGTCCAATCGCATACAGATGATTTCTTACAAATTCCGCCTTCTGCTCAGCCTGATGCAAAATGCATTACATCAGGATACGATATCGAAGCTGACGTAAGGCGTAACGCCTGTTTGTTATAAAATCCTTTCTTGCACCGGAGGAAATATACAAAAAGTTACAATGAGTATGCAAAGCAGGAAAAATAATTCGCATGGCCGAGTAATTCGTCGATATATTCCATAGTAGGATGGTTAGCGATGGGATCGTAAATTATATTTCTCTTTCGCAAGTGCTCCATAACATTCTGTTGCTTCATTATTGTATTTTAAAATTTGCAACAATTATTATTATTATTATTATTGACATAATTATTGATCGTTAAACTTAAGCTGAGGTAAATAAATAATCTTTTCTTCCTCGTAAGTAAGCGAGTAAGTTAATTCTGGTTTATAGGTCAGGTTAAATAAAATCAAGACTGAATCAAGATGAAATAGTACTCGAATTATAATGTAATTAATATCAAATTATAAATACGTCAAAAATTATTACGCCAAATTGATATTTCAACGCACTGATTGTAAATGACACGTAAGAAATTGTCAGATGAATATAATTATTGAAGAAACATTTATGTTTTGATTATATTTTCGCTGTTATATTTTATTGTACGTATAATAATATACTAATTATATTAATATACTATAATAATATAATATATTATATAAAGGGGGTACCTATAAGTAATGTCGTTTTTTTCAAATTTAATAAACATTATAGATTAAAATTGTATATATATGTAAATATCATTAACACATTAATCGTTTAATAGAACTAACAGCCAACTGGTTTACAATCTTTCGTTTGCCTTTTTCGTCCGCAGTATTGACAGATCGTCGAACTTTTAAATGATGATTCACTAGAACCGAGAGAGCTATTCGTTTCCAGCTTGTTCGAACAAACGAAGGCGCGGAATAAAACGTGACTTCGATATATATCACGTTTCCGATCCGACGCCTTCTTTAGTGTCAACCCCGTCGCGTTGAAAGTCCCCGGGGAAGTTAGAGGCGGAATATGCAACGAAAGGTTATACGCGTTTGTGCTTTACGTACATATATATATGTATATATATATATTACGCGTACGTTGTGTGCATGTAACTAAAAATATAGACGTATACACACACGTGTGTATTATATTCGTAAAAAATTGCTCTGTTACACGACATTACACGGCATTACACGGCGTATCTCGCGACATTTAAACTATGGTAGTTGAATTTTTGTTGCCGTGCAAACCGTGTTCCAGTCGACACGCCGGGCAAAGTGAAATTCTTCGAGATAGGTGGAACGTCGTACCTTTGAATTAAATAACCTTAGACCAGAAAGTGATTCTACGCGCGGCAGTAGGTCGAGAATGTGTGTAGTAAAATTTCACCGTCTAGAACTTAACTTTCAGGAAAATTAAGCTCGAAGATTTGTTCGATATATGTGCGCACGTGCACCAATTGCTAATTAACGCCGAAACTACCTATTACAATTTCCGTCAGAGACGTTAAAGTAAAAAAAAAAAAAAAAATAAAGAAATTTTATAATACAATGAAAGTCGAAACTCTAAAAATACGTCGTTTTATATTCATAAAATTCTATAAATCGATCATTTCAATCACACGAGTAAATATTCAGCAAAGATGCGCGCCAATTTCAAGTTTAAGTTTCTTCGAAACCAAGTCCTCGAAGGACAAATCTTTTCTACCAAGATCTACGTTTTCAACAAGTCTCGATATTTTTAAGCAGCAAATTCAAGCAGCCTGGCGAATCTCGCAAAGTCACTAGATCAATTTCCACCGCGTATTTTACTCCATAGAGTTGTACGTGTCGCGCGTTCGTGTTTTACACGTGTATACGTATATATTCCTTCACGGTGGGGATCGTGAGTGGCTGACGAAGGCAAATTTCGAGTTGGCGAAATGTCACTTCCCAGAACGTCTCCATCAATTTCTCCCGGCGCAGTTACACAGAGTTCACTCGCGAACTGCAAGTAGCGAGCTTCAGGTTAGCTCGAAATACGTGTAGTCGGGGTCGGGCTGACTGGGAAATTATAATGCAATTTTCAACTAATGGAGTTAAAATAACGTCGCGAGTTACCGTGGCCTGGAGTTGGAATCGATTTGTTAACTCATTAGCCACGGCCACTGCTCTGCTTCGTTTCCTTCTGCTGTCTTTTCTTCTCTCTCTCTCTCTCTTTCTTTTTATGACGGTCTTAGGCAACTGTAGCAGACTTCCACTCCGTGGTTAATTTTAATATCTCGTACAACGTTTTGCCGTGTAACGTACGTACTTTATCGAGCGAATCGAATCGGAGCACCGAGCTACATATATTAAAAAGACACGCGCACGTAACTTTCCTTTTGCGCGAAGAGGAGGAGAGGAAGTTTTCTTTCGTGCAAGCGCATCTCGACGTTTACCTTACGTAATTTGGGCGCCTGAAATGATCGAGAGTCCAGAAGTTTAACCCCTTGCGCTGGCACTGGTTCGCGGACCATAACGGGAGACCGAACCGTATACGACAATTTGTCGCTTTCCTTTTCTTTTGAATTTGTCGGTATGATATCACTGGGTAGAAATTATTAAGAAGTAATAAATTACATTTAAATATACTTAAAACTGAGAAAATGTTGCAATTTGAGACAACAAATTCTCGACGTGAAATAATTCTTTACCCAGATTCGATTATTTCAATTACATTTCCATTTTTTCTTTACATTCCTAAAAATTAGTCCAACAATTATATTAATCTCCTCTGATTCAATTCTCTGCCCGATAGATCAAGAAATTGAACGCACGATAGACGACGAAACAGTGACAAAGCAATTTGTATTCCACGTGAAAGCAACGTCTCGAGCTCGAACAAGTCGTTCAAACAATTTATTCTCGCGAGGTACAACAATGTTGTTTCGTGCGACGAGACAACAAATTTCATCATTCGTAAATTACCGTCGTTTCAATAACGCGCGGCTGCCGATAAAACGGCGAACTCCCATTGGCCTTTTTAATTCACTCGGGGAATCTGATATGAAGACGCGATCGAGCGTCACCGTAATTTACCTTCCTTTTAAGAAATATTTTCCGATCGATCGAGTAGCCCGCTCGCCTCGAGCAGAGTCCCGATGCTCTTCAATTTCAAGTTTGTCCTGCTCGTTCTCTCCGCTCTAATTTCTGCCATTGGACGAGCTCGCAACGAGCGAACAGAGACTTTGCAAAGGGACGTGAAGAAAATGCAGGGAGAGCGTCTACGATATCGCTTCACAGGCGAACGAACGCGAATTTCTAGTTCACGAAACATCGTCGCCCGAGAAATATCTCCGCCAATTTCTACCGCTGTTTCCGGCGAAGTTTATGCCCGCGGTACTGCACGGTGTTGCATTTAACTGCTAACCGAAACTGGTTGTAAAATTTTGAGCGCGAGTAACGTAGTAAGTTGTAACGCGTTAAATCGCGTTAACCTTTTGGGAAAAAATTTTTCCATATGGAGCAGATTTAATTTGTTGGTGCATGGGGTGGTATGTTGAAGCAGTAGAATTCGTTTATTTCAGTGGTATACGTAGTATCGCTAATATAGAGGACCTTAGGTAATTGGAATTGCAAAATAAAAATAAATGACTAAAAGAAACAAAATGGAAAGAAATAAATTCAAGGTATATATTAGTGTATGAAGACTATTGTTTTCATCATCTTCACTTTGTAATTCACTTGACAATCGTCAATCGTAGGATCACTAAAGAATTCTTCATCAAATTTCTCAGAGTCACTTCTTCAAAACTTTCGTTGTCACCAAAGCAATGAAACAATACTTTGCAAAAAAAAAGAATTCGTATTGATAAAATAGTCAGCCAGAGTTTTCTATAATAGATTTAAGTCTCCAGATTTAAATATTATAGAAAATTGTTGGGGAAATTTAATACTGGAGGCTGTTAATTAATATATTAATATATTAATATATCTTTATATTGTGTTCACTTGGTGTGAATACTGTAGTCGAATGACAAATAATTGAAAGTTGGACATTTTTATCTCAGAATTGTCCTTGTTTCAATTATTCTTGAGTAATAAATATACGAGCCTATGTTTTACATTATAATATAAAATCCCAATTTAAGGTGATAAAATCAGAATTTATTTTGTCATGCGTTTCAGAAAATGAAATCTTCAGTTATTTGATAGTTGAGTGATTAAATCCAAATTCGTATGTTTTTATAAATTGACGACGATCTTAATCTTATAAATAACACGAAACGTTGTTAACACGAAACAATTGCGAAACAGGGATTTGACAATTGTTATTTTAATTGTTCGACAGAAATGTTGCATAGCTAAATTGCTTCGCGCAATTTTTTTCCGAATTGGAACTTGGAAACATTTTGCACGCGGGTTGCACGGTATTGTTACGCGCTGCGTTAAACAAAACTGAGCTTGTTATAAATTTACGACTGAATACATGCGCTCATGAATTGAACAAATTTAATTTTCTCGCTTAACAGTTACATGTGTTACCAGTCCGAACACCGGGGTATCGTCCAGGGAACACCGAGAATTACGCTTTCGCGACGGAGAAACGTTCGTGACATTTAATTTTTTTTTTTTTTTTTACTTTTACATTTCAACGTTTCGACATTCGCGATGAAGCTGCAAGCCAGCAGGAAATATCGTCCACCGAATCTTGATAACTCTCGTTGCGAGACATTCGGACGACATTTTGTTTAAAAACTTCAAATCGAAGCAGCAAAGAGGATATTTTATTTATCTTTTCGTACTTTAAATTTTAATGTTTGTTTTTTGGTTGCGAAATTATTCGCGTTTTAGGTAATCGATCGTTCGATGATTCTTTAAATAAAACAGGCAAGGAATTTTAAATCAGGGCAAAGTAAAGAAGATACTATTTATGTTCTGTACTTGATTCTTTTACTATAATTTCTTGGCGTTTAATAATTTTAAATAAAAATTTCAATTTTAACATAATTTGTATCATTTTCGTCATTTAGTAACTTTAAATGAAGATATGGGAGGAAAAATTAAAAATTTAAACTTTGGCCAAAATTAAAAATTAAAATTTAAATTTTAAACCAAAAAACGATGAAGTGGATACATATTATATCTCAATGTACAATCTACATTTTTATTGGTATCGTCGTGATACTATCGATCTTAAGAGCGTTTTCACGTTGCGTGGGCGTAAACACGCAGACGTTCGTTGCCATCAAGGGAACCATATACAAAGTGCAACAAAGTACAGATTTCAATGAAATTTTGTAGCTGCTACAAATTCATCGAATATTTTTAATCATTTCTCTGTTGTTCGAAACACCCGTAACAATTACGTGACGAAACTCAAAAGAAGGAAATTCGCCGGATATATTTTTAATCGTTTCGCTGTCGATCAAAATGTAATCGTTGTAAATCCAGAAAGAAAAGAAATCGGTCAATTTTATACAATGATTTCGTGCGATACACAACGATTACGAGAATTCCTTTGTCCGAAAAATCGGATTAATTCGGATTTCGAAGATTTCGTAATATCGGTGGAAATATTTTAAACAACCCGAGAAAGCTTGTTAAGCGCGCGTATGAACGAAATAATTTTCGTAATGACGTTTTATCACGCGAGAACAAAAGGATCGTGCAACCGCGGAGAATCACGTTCATTGTGGCAAATTCTTCCTTTGAAAATATTTGACGATGTACGAGAACGTTACGAAAAATCACGACGCACCAGGTCCTCCCCCCCCTTCACCCCCTGTGTTTTATAAAACGCGAGCCCCGAAACTACGGCATTTTTACAAACTCATTAAACTTTATTAAAATTCACGAACGACGTTTGCATTCGGTTCCCTTGTTAAGGATGATTTTTGAAAATGTATTTTCGTGGCCTGCTCAATTTTTTTTTACCGCGCGGAACCGCGTTTCCACGTCCGCGTGTTGCAATTGCAATTAGCGGATACAAAAATTGATCGTTAATATTCATGTATGTATAAATGCGAGGAGCAGCGGGCATTTCGTATTCAGAGCCTTCGTTCATGCATCATTATGTGTTACGGCGCAGGTCGTATTATTCTTGTTTCTAACTAATGGAATGTTTATTTACGAGAAACGTCTTCATTATTTAAAATTACTTGATTCGATGGAAAGTTTAGTTTCGACGAAGTTGAACGAATAATTCCTCTTGTTACTCGTTATCAAATAATTTTACTACTTTTACCATTTGTTCGTGGAGTGTATAAATATATAAAATATATAAAATATCGAAATTAAAATATCTGTCACAATATTTATTATTAATTAATTAATTAATTTCGAGCCCCATTTTTTTTTGAACTGCGTTCATGAAAAATATGAAATTCCATCAGTCGACTGACGACAAATGCAGAGACCATCGGCAATTCTGTACAATTAATTTCTCTCTCAATTCTATTCTGTTCCCGAACCTTCGAAAAACAGTTGTCAACGCTTGTAAATCATTTTGCCAAAAGTGACAAATTGTCATCCGCTTCTTGTTGCGAGACGAGACAGTTCGAAGTGAGAGAAGGGAGGCAAGACCGAGATTTCATTTCATTCGGGCAAAACTTCATCGATGCCCGACGTGTCTCGGTAAGTATGCGACTTCCGGTCTCTCCCTCCCCGCCGTAGTGGCACCTGCAGTGCATTGCCAACTCCGTTCAACCGGAATTTGCGGTCGTACCGGCTCTAAATAATCCTCGAGTTGGTAATATCACTTGGTCCACTAAATTCCCGTGGGCTAAATAGCGGGTGGCTGTGCCGCTGTTGAACGCCGGCTGTGCCGTGCTAGGCGCAGCGAGAAATGCCTTATCCCCCCGGTGGATTATGCCTTGCCACGCATAATCGCGGTAATGAAATTGAAACCAAACCGGCACATCGTATGCTCGTTCATCGGTCTTCTGTCTGAGATGGACGACGACGCGATTCGGAATTTACGGGAACGAAGGGAATAGACCACCACCGTCGGTTCGAGGAATTTAACAAATTAAATCTGTTCAACCTTCTTTGACCTTTGTGCGGCGCGCATTGATTTTTCATTGCGCGACAATCAAATCGCACGAACTCGAATTTGGGAAATTTTTCTCCAAATGTTGCCACTATTTCGATCGTTGCAACACAATTATTTTTGGTTGGCAAGAAATCGTGACAATATATATAAAAAAAGACCAGCCTTAAGAAAGATATTTTAATGAAGAACTCTTGGCTAATTTAAGAAAATTCTACAACGACGCGGGGAGAAATCGAGGAATCGTGGATTCGAGAGGGTGATCACACTTTCACATTTTCGTAGCGCTTGCGAATATATTTTAAACTTTTTATCACGGATAATAATGGTAAAAAGCGGAACGAACTTATGGAATGACGTGATGTTAAACACAGGGAGTTCGACAGAAGTCACGAATGGCTGTTTCGTCTGTGAATTCAACAGTTGAGTCGCTCAACACAACCGATTCAAAAGAGTTCCTTTGCTGCACGCTTGTGCTCGCGTTTGTTCTGGTAATCGCTCGTTTAAGTAAGCGGCCGTGGTTATTGCACTATCGTAATTACGTGGACACGTGTCCTCGTTACAAGATAGGTGTCGGCTGACTAACTTGTTTTGCAATATTCGGCCTTGATCGTTAAAAAGAAAAAAAAACGATCGATCGAGTAGAATTTCGTACGAGTAAAATTTGTTCACAAAAGAGTTCATCTTCTTTTTCTTTTCGTTACTTAAACCTTCAAGCGTTTTTACTCGACGAAAACACAGCGAATGCACTAAATAAATAAATAGCAAAAGCGAATTTCTTTTTCTACACGACATTAAACGAAAAAATTTCGTCTTTTCACGACGAAGTGAAAAGTATACTCGACACAGACGCTCGAGGGGTTAACCGATCCCTCGTGCCTCGCGAAAATATTTTTCGTAACAAAGAGAGAAGCAGCTTCGAGAAAAGACAAACTCCAAGCACAAAGGTCGAAGTCGCTCTTCTTCTCGATGAAAAAAATGATTCTCCTTGCACCGAGTTTGCAAACGAAAGCCTCAGAAGAGAGAACAACGTCGAAAAATGTTTCATCCAGTTGCACACACGCAGCTCGACCGACGTACGGACGAAAAAGATGCAAGGAATTCTATATCTCCCTTTGTATCAAGCTCCGAGCACTTGCAATATCCATTGCCGGAAGAATTACGAACTGGTGGAAAGCCTTTCCTTTGGCCCTTTGTCCATATCGTTCCGTCATGTAGACAATTCGTCAAAGGTATTTCATCAACTGTTACCAAATTCTATGGAAACGCGAGCCACGTGCACGCGTATCCCTTTGATCGGGGGAACAACGCCCTTTAATCTCTTGCGCTGGAATGACGTGTTACGCACGTCGAGAATTTTTTGTCCCAAATTGCAACATTTTCTCAGTTTTAAGTATATTTAGATGTAACCCAGGCGAAACGAATAATAAGTTTATTACTTCTTAATAATTTCTATCCGGTGATATCATACCGACGAGTTCAAAAGAAAAAGAAAGCGACAAATTGTTGTATACGGTTCGGTCTCTCGTTATGGTCCGCGAACCAGTTGCCAGCGCAAGGGGTTAAATTCCCAACGACTTGTCCCGGCATACAGGCTTCGACTCGACGACAAAAGCACGAAAAATTTTAACACTTTCACGACGAGCGTCGCATATATTAATTTTGGTTGTCCAAAAATATCAATATAAATAAATAAATGAAAATATTTGTTGACACTAGAACAATTATATGTTCTACATATAAATCATTATAATTTAAATGATGATTAAAATAAATAGATTCATACACTCGTGTTTCTGCTCAAACAGAAATTAATATTAATTTTGACAAACACAGCTATATCTTTTAAGTATTATAGTTCAGACGAAAGTCTGAAATAAGTCGTACTGATTGGGGTTTGATCATGGTTAATAAAATTACATTAGTTAAATTAGTATGGTACAATAACAAAAATTTTGCAGTTATTTATAAAAATATGTATAGAAATAATATTTCTTACACGCGAGTGTCATTATTATTCAAATACCCCGGAAAAGTGTTAAATTAAGAACGACGTTTCAGGAAATCGAGAATTCACCTTTCAACTTGCGTACGTTCAATGTTCCTCATTTTCTCTTTTCGCTTTTAATACACCGTTGTGTTTCTCGAACAAAAGCGTATTGAGCTGTGCATACACGCACAGCCACTTGACATAATTAAAAAATTGCTTAGTCGGATAAAAATCGTTCAACAAGTGAACGCTTACCGAGCATTTTTCATTTCCGCAACAGTATTCTATTGTGCATTGTGTGTTCAATAAAATTTCTTTCTCGGTATACTGGTTGCGATCAATATCTTTGTTGTTTTCGAGGATGTGGAGAAATTTTTTTTAGAACTGAATGGATTTTCGGAAATTGTTAAGGTCACCTTCGCTTTCTTTTTTTATACGGAGTGGCATATTTTTTTGACGCAACAAAATTACAAAATTACAAAAATTAATCAGTGTAATTAATTGAAGTGAGTAGTAAGACTTTATATAAGATCTCTAATTGTAAGTATTATATATCGTACTTCGTTCGTGATAATCATGAATAACTATAGGTATATTATATTTCATTATTTATATTATAATAAATAAAAAGTATATTATAATAATAATATAATAAACGACGCATTGAACAAACTTTGCTTGCGACTAGCAAAGGGGTAGATAAACATTACGTACAAACTCACGACCACTTCGATATAAAACGATAATTTATCACATTTATTTGTCTATCGCAAATTATCCGAGATATTCGCGAGTTTTTTGGTTCGATTCCCAACTTTGAAAGTTGGCGGATACAAGGCCGACAAAGTGGAAAGTCGCGCAAGTTTTAATCCTCCGTGATGAGATGAGTGTAAGTAGGGCTTGGGAGGCGATCGAGAATTTTTTAACGATCCAATCTATCTCTAAGGCTCTTCAAATATATATATCGCGTATATATATATAGTTTAATATCCGCGAACAGGTCAGGTTTTAGCTTGATGAAATTTGAACTTTGCTGGATTTCCAGCTGGTACAACGTAGCTCTGCATTACCGGCATGTACGCACGTAACCGCGAGAGCTCAACCCCTAAGTCCTGCATTTACCCTAAAAGACAAATTTCCTGGCCCATTCTGAGAAACCCTGTCCGCGTGTTTCGTTAATCCCACTTGTAATTCGTCCTTCTGTAACGCGGAGATCGGAGCGAAATCTTTGCCGAACTGTTTGCTCGTTGTTACAGCGTTTGATTACTCGTGATTTTGAGCATGAATCGCTGTTGCACACGACGAACGTTCTACCAATTTTTTGTTTCTTTAGATCGAGACTTTTTATGTTTTTATTAGATCCGTAATTTTGAAGATTTGAAAAATTCAAAAAGTCCAAGTATTTCGTTTTAATGTTCAAAACTTGATGAAACGGTGAAAAAAAATTATATAGCAAATTTTAAGGTTTCGTTGTAAATAAGAAACTTCATTCTTAAAAGCCACTGTAGATTTAGTCAGGAAAAAAATTTTTCAGTGTTTTCAGAAGTGTTTGAATTTTGACAAAAATTTGAGAAATCCCAACGTCGAACCTTCACGTTCGAAGTTCAATAAAAAAATCGAGATGTGAGAAAAGAATGGTACAAAGGCCACCGCAACTTTTATCTTCACGATCGTAGTGGATTTATACGTTAGTCAAATTTTCCAATCGAATTGAACAATTTTCGAGAGTACAATGGGGAAAATTCGCGCGGCTGATTTTACAGCGATTTTGGCGCGGATTAAATTGGCAGAATACAGGTTTCAAGTAGCGCGGTACGTTGTGGGAAACGGGGCAGGAAGTTAGGGGATTTCGTCTCTCGGCGAGAGACATTTCCATAATAAGAAACCATACATGGAGTACGTAAATATTTTCAGCATTCGGTTCCACACGGGTAATTTGCCTTTATCGCCTAAGCAATTAACGCTGTGTGAGCATTAAAGTTAAACGCGCAGCGCCGTTCAACGAGGCTAAAGTTAATGGCATCGATTTTGTCCACGCGCGCACGAAGAATTTCAAACAAGAGTTCTCGCGCAACGCACGATAAAATGATTTTATCATTTCAATATTTCTCGCGGTGATTTTTCAAATAATAACAACGGAAGCACGAGCGAATAATTATTAAAGGAGCAAAAATATCATCGAAGCCTTGGGAGAGACGGTTTGTGAAAACGTAATTTCCGATTTCTTGCGCCTCTAGTGTCTGAATTTATAATTTTTCAATAAAATAATATATTAACAATTTTATAATATATTATCAACAATAATATAAAAATAATACAATAATATAATAACAACGAAAGCGTGACACTGTCACAACAAGCAATAATTACTGGAGGAGCAAAACTATCATCGAAGTTTTGGAGAGATGACGTGTGAAAACGCACGGATTACTTTTGTAACTGTTTCCGATTTCTTACGCTTATGGCGTCTGAATTTATTATTTTTCAAACAATAACAGCGACAAATAATAATCGCTGCAACAAAAGTGTAATAATTATTAGTGGAGCAAAAATACCATCAAAGCTTCGTGAAAACGTAATCGCGTTTCGTGGCCATTTTTGATTTCTTGCGCTTGTATGTCTGAATTTACAATTTTTCAAGTAATACAATAATAACAACGATTGCTATGACAAAGCGTGGTACTTTCACAACGAGCAATAATTATTGGAGGAGAAAAAGTATCTATAGACTGTTGTGTCTGTAAAAACGTAATCGCTTTCGGTAGCTATTTCCGATTCCCGAGCGCTTGTGGTATCTGAATTTGCCTTGAGAACCGCAGAAATAGGATGTAGCCATGTTCGCGTGTTTGGGTAATCCTGGACGTAAACGGAGATTAAAGGAAATCCCGGCAGAATCCGCGGATCCTATAAAATGCGGTCGATACGCGCGCGATATCACAAAAGTGTTGATTCTTGACTTGGAGGAGCTCGATGCTTGTTTCGGATAAGGATTTCCATCTGGCGGGATGGATCTTCCCTTCCCGTCGTGTCGAAATGCACGAATTGCTCAGCAACTGTGGAATTTATTTTTATGATCAACGTCCGAGGTCGAACGAACTCTTGTTGATTGTATCCACTTGAACTTGAACTCTCGTTATACGATACGAACGAAGAATCACCAGCACCTATTGCGTGAATTCCAGTTATTGTGCAAACTGTACTCACGCACACGAGTGAAATTTACGTTCAAAATGCACACGTTCATTTGTAAACGAAATTTAAATTACTGTGATTGAGAAGGATTGGAAGTAGTCTAGTTTTCTAATTGTAAGCTTAAGAAACTGAATTTTCTAACCTCAAAATTGAACCCTGTACACACACGAAGCACCTCTCGTTTATAAACACGAGAGATCGAACTTCATATCCTTAATTTTAAATACCTCTTTTTTTTTTTACTGAGAATATCGATTGACCAACGAAAAAACATATTGTTTCGTTTAAAAAGAGTAGAGGTGACCTTGAGATCTCCCCAAAGGTGACCTTTCTCGCGAAAGAAGTTTCATTCCTGGCCCGTATCGCGAGCCTTTTGCACTGATTCTGAGCCAGAAAATTTTTTCACATTTACGAAAACAAAAAAGGGAATATTTAAAATGGCCGAAGTACATGAAACTTCGTTTCTGGAACGCAAGATTATTATAATATGCTCGTTGTTGGTACAAGTAACTGGCGATTTTCCTTCCGGTAATTTCGTTTCGTTCAGTCCAGCAACAATATTTGCATTCTTCTTCCTGCTGACAGAAATTTACTCGTCGACGAAAATCTCACTCTGTTACCTCGAGTCCGTTGCATCAGAGGTATAACAATGTTTACAGCGTGTTCGCAGCTCGGGTAAATGTAACACGCGTCGGACGAAAAGTTACATTGTTACGTCATTAATTAGCGGGCAAGGCGACGTTAAATTGCTGTTAAAATGTGTTCAGGCATCGCTTGACTCACTCGAGAGACGCACGTGATCGTTTTCTTCCACGTTCCTCGAACGCGCAACTTGTGACATTCTACGTGCTTTCCGTTCTTCATAAGCCTGTATTTAAATATTTTGCGCAACGAGAATTTTTTTTGAAAACGCCCGACGATAATTGTCATTAATAATTTGTTAATATATTTAATAATATATTTCTGTTTCAGGTAAGTAACTGGACGATCGATGTATATACGCGCATTACAGATGATTTGGTAATGGTGAGTCGAAGTAGCATCAGTTCTTTCGTAGCATAATGATATATATATATATATATATATATCTTATAATATAATAAATAGATTTTATTATAATAAAACTAATTTTTATAGTTTTGTCGTGATGAAACTAATTTTGCAATATAGGTATATTTAGTAAAGATACCGATTTTATTGTAACAGAATTAATTTAATAATGGGAATGTAATGAAAATACAGATTTTGTTTTTTATTATTTTTTGTTGCTTCAATAGGATTATAATAAAGTATTGATTTTTATCAACAAATCCATTATTACCGGATTGCGGGTTTTTGCGCGGATTCATATTTTTTGCGAAAATAATTTGCGAAAAGTAGAATCCGCTTATAACAAGTATTGTATATTCAATACTTCATATTATGCTCTCGCGTACTGCGTGCATTGTATCTTTAAATTTTTACATAAATGCATAAAACTCCGCAACCTAATTATTACAATTCTAAAAAATGATAAGAAAAAAATATAAAGAATGATAGAAAGCAGCATCACATAAGATTTTTATCTTTGACTTTCGTCACGGTTGATTCTTCACAAATCCACAAAAACTCACAGTCTAACAATTGCATCAAAAATCCGAGTGACAAATGAAAAATTAATTAAAGAAAATAATTTCCACGACACATGCACGCGTCGCGTCGACTAATACAAAAAGAAAAGTATAATTCCATTTCGTTAATGTTCCGAGGAAAAACGCGACGAAGGGGGGAGAGAGAGGTTTGAATCGTACGGTCAAGAACTCTTTCGCACGGAGGAGCGAAGTAGCAAGCGCAGGGGAACGCGATAGCGGAGGGAACCGGTTTTTCACGACAGAAGCAATTTCCATCGGCGGTGAGAGACAGAGATGCAATTTCTCAAGTTTCGTTCTCTCTCTCTCTCTCTCTTTCTGTTTTACCAACCGAGGTAAAACGTGAAATTTTTTTCTCCTTATCGTAGCGCCGCGGCCGCTACTCGCTGTTGTTCGCCATTTTCCTCGTCTCTCGGTTCGCCCGTTTGTTCGTTGCCCTCGCCGCGAGAATGACTTAATTCGTCGGGCGTCTTAATCAAAAGTTACGATTCGCTGTTTTGCTCTAGAATGGCGGAAGCGTTCTCGCAAGAATGGATTTGAACTTGGCGAAAGTGAAAAGCAAATTTAATCTGTTGGTGAACAATACCACCGCAGGGGACAGAGGAGAATCGCGTCTGGCCCTTTTCTTCTTCGTTTTCATTCGTTTAACGTCGCGTCGACTGCGAAGCTAAACGAACGAAGTCGAGTGATTCGATTCTTTTCGGATTTTGTTGTCAGATATCTTTGAGCGATCAAGGATCGATCTTTTTTCGCTCGTAGGGTTCCCAGTGAATTTGAAGAGCTTTCTACTTAAGAGAGAAATGCGACAGGGAATTTTGAAATTGATTTTGAAGTGATTTTAGCGGTAACCCAGAAAATCAGGCCTCTTTAGGTGCAACGCTGATGCAACGAAAATTAGCGATTGGTTGATTTGGGTCACGTGATTCGTGAGGGGGCGTGGAATAGACCTCGAGTAGGAGTGGCGTTGTCTGGTACTGAGCAATCGCGCCTGTAATTTGTTTTGCATCGATTCAAATGTTTGCATGTCAATAAAATTTTACGGCAAAAAAGTCGTCCTCATTTCCTAGTCGGAACAGTTGCTTCTGGGCCTTTCAGCGAGACGAATCGTACTGGGGTACAAGTCGTGCAGTTTTTCTTTTTTACCTTTTTTTCGGACATTTTTCATAACTAATGACACGTGTATAAAGTTCGAAACGAGTTGAAGTTTCAACGCTATTATTTTTCCGGCCTTTGTTGCCGCGCACATTCTCTATCTGAGAAAGTGCGTTGCGCGTTACAAATGCGTCCGAAGTTTTGTCATTACGGCTCGAGGAATTTGTCACTTTTTGTTCCGACGTGCACTCGTCGACGAAACTCGATGTATTTTTGTTCGTGTTAAAAAATAACTACCATTAAACGTGCTCTTATTTATGTTGCGGTTTAACGTTTAAATTTCTCGACGATCACGCGTTTCGTGCAGTTCCCTGTGCGTGTTTCACACAGTTCTTGTTAATCGATAATTATTAGGTCATACTGTTTTTGCAGATTCCTACAGTGTCTAAAGAATATTAGAATATTACTATTAAAATTAAATTAAATAAAAATTCAGACTAAATTAATTTAAAATTGAGATTAAAATTAAAACGAACGATCGATTCACCGTTCAAATTAAAATCAGCCCCCAGAAATATTTTTAACCGATCGCTTTGATTTGTCGAATCTTTGCGGCGAAACTTTCAGTTCGATACGTGCCCCACGTCTTAAAGAGTTTCCCCGATAATAATCGCAACTTGCTCCGTTCCTCGGGTATTTACAAATTAAATCGGGCGGTGAGCTGGTCTGATTACTTCCATCAACGGTGCAATCGACTTCCGTTAATGATCAGCTTTGGCAAATGGGATACCGGCAGGAAGAAAGGAATTAGAAAGATACGATCGGGTTGTACTAGAGGCGGAGAATTAAGCGAGCCACGGCCTCTATCGCCTCCTCTAAGCTTTCGATATTATCTGCTCAAGAGGATATTTCGCCGCGGGATGAAGAGCGAGTTAAAACGCTCTTGCGATGGATAGCAAACAATTTCATCCGTTAACTAAGAGCAACGAAAAAGGAAAACTGAGAAAAAATTTTATAAATTAAATTTCCTTCGTCTCTCGCTCGAGGAGATGGCTTTCGTACGTGTAGTTAAATTTTAAAATTCGCGAGTCGATATTTTATAAGTTTCGAGTATCTTAACTTTCCTTCTTTCGTTGTTTTGCGCTCACAAAATAAAGAGAGAGAGAGAGAGAAATTAAAATATCGTTAATTACTTTGAAAAGCGCGTGTACGTGATCTACGTGTGCGATATTAGCAAAGTAGATCGGATTGCCATCCAATTACACGCAGTTAAACGAAATGGCCTCTTTGCACGGCGTTTTGTCCTTGTTTAATATGGAATTCGCAGTGGAATGAGGAAGTTGAACAAATATTGCGAGAGAGAGAAAGAGAGAGGGGTTATGCGAGACTGGCCGAGAAATTCGACTCGTGCTTCAGTTGTACAACCAATATTGTTGATTTTGCGAACGCTTCGCGCGCAGTTGCTTTACAATATTACGCCGTGTTTTCACCGGAGAATTTATCAACGTTGTTTCCCTCGTTAACGTTCGTTCCCCTCCGTAACCGTTGAAATTAGCAATTTTCGTTACCAGATGAAATAATCTCGTCGTTGAATGAAATAATTTTCACTTCGTTTTTGAACGTTGAACGTTTCAGTTAGATGACGAGATGTAGCGGTTTCTCGGCGTTCAGCAAAACATCAAAAAGTTTCTCAACCTTCAAAACCATGGTAAATCTAATCGCGGAAGAAAAATTTTTCAATGCTCTTCAGAGATGTTTGAATTTTGACGAAAATTCAAACATTTCGTATGATTACATAATTATACTTGAAAAAATACTAATGACCTTCGTATCTCTTACACAGACAAATTAAATGTACCAAATTACTGCCCTCTCGAAATAGAAAAAAAAAGGAATTGGAGACATTTTTTTAAATGACGAAATCCTAGTTTTGGAGATAATAGCACTTATAGATTAATATATATTATATTATATATTAATCTATAAGTGCTTATAATATATAGATTATAATATATACACTATATAATATTATAGTGTATATATTATATACACTATATATTAATATATTAATATATAGAGTAATATATAATTATAGATTATGTATACAGTGACTCACGAATCGTACATCAGCATTTGCTACTTACGAATTTTTGTTATCGCAAGATCTCACACAGCGACGAACGATAGCAAAGTTTCGCGTTGTGTGAAATCCACACGTGCTTGTTAAAAGTTGTTTTATTCGTGTAATTAAGATAAATCGGGAACATTTTATATTCTCGCAACGGCTTGCAAAGGTTCGGCTACAACGCAAATACGAATACGGAAACAGCGACGTGCAAGCAGACTCTGTTTGCTCCGTTTAAATATATATACACGCGCGGAACTTGGCGTTTTAAATCGGATTAAAACGGGAAATTAAATTTTCGTAAAAGTTAATTCCAGTTCCGAAGGAACAGTTGAACGCAACACTGGGGCGGGGAAAAAAAAGATCAGCTCGGGAAGGAGAAGAGGAGGTTTGTAATGTGTAGTTTAATTGAAATACGCGGAGAGCCTCGATCTGAAGATTTAAGTGAAACGCGGAAAATATCTCAACCGTTGTTGAATCGTTTTTGATCCAAGGACTGAAGATCCTCTTAATTTTTACGTTTACGTTCTGCACGAGAGAAAAAAAGAAAGAAAAACATAGATATGTATTGGGTTGTTCGGAAAGTTCGTGCCGATTTTGAAGGAGAATTGAAACGCAGAAGATTTAAATTTTAGTATACATTTATTAAATATCAAACTTAATTTATATTAAATCGGCACGAACTTTCCGGACAGCCCAAAGATATACAAAAATCGATTAGTGCAGTTGTTTAGAACGGAGAAAAATAAAATGACGGTGATCGAATTGGGAACAGATTCGAAACGAAATTTTTCAATTCTCGGGACTTCGAGAATTCGAAAGCTCGCGAGGAGCAAGGAGGACGAGTGGCGAGAATGTTCGCCGATGAGGTAAAATTGAGATAGTTCCGATCGTTTCGCTTTGCTCGGTGGTTCTTTGCCCCTCACCCATGGCAACGGCGGGTTCATTAATTTTCGCAATGTAGGTTGAAAAACCTCGTTTAGACGCGAGTGAACTTTGACGATTTAATAAGTGCTGAGAGAGTAAACGAACCTTCCACTTTCGTTTCGTTTCTGATTTCATTTTCTCTCTCTCGCTCTCGCTCTCGTTCGAGCGCATTCGTAACCATCGTTTCAATTTTTAATCACGGTTTCGCGGAGTGACGCGAACGCGCTTGGAAATATATAGAAAAACCGGGACACGCTTCGTCAAGTCGGCGAAATCGTCCACCTGTACCACTGAGAAATTTCTGAATTAAAAAGACCACTGTATTAGAATGAAATAACAAACGTGTATTATATATTAGAATGAAATAACAAATGTATATTGCACGTCAGAATGAAATAACAAAGAAATTTCTGAATTAAAAGAAACCATTATATCAAGACAAAATAACAAATATAGCAGTACTGAAAATACAGAGCTTGAAAATTGTTTTACACACCGGAGGATTAAGTTCTAAGTATTCTAAATTCCAAGTTTTTTTAAACTCTAAATATTCTAAATTCTAAGTCTGCTAAATTTTAAGCAATTTAGACTCTAAATGTTCTAAGTAGTTTTAAGTATACTAAATTCTAAGTGTTCTAAGTTTCTGTTGTGAGCTTAGAAATATTATAAGTCTTCATATTTTAGTTGATATTTATTAATTTTATTTAATATTTATTAATCACTTAATATTTTAAATTATATTTATCATATAAATATATAATATAAATTATATAAATATATAAATATAGTATATATAAATATATAAAAAATATATTAAATATATAATTATATAAATTATATAAATATATAAAAAATACATTAAATATATAATTATATAAATATATAAATATATTTCAAATATATTTCAACCCTTTGCGACCCCATACCCAGTGTGACTGGAGAATGATTTTATCCTAGATGCCATAACGATTTTAACAAACAACGATCTGTCGAATGACATTCACGAAACAGTTGAAAATAATTACAAACCGCAAAAGAATTCTCCTTAATACGCATTTCGCGTGTCACGTACGTACGTGACACACGTACATACTTTAGCCCTCAGCAAGTACTTAGTTAGCCACATTGCTAACGTTACACGTTGTACGTAATTTCCCTTTATCGCGGCAGTTTTGCAAAGACAGCGATATTGCTCTTACGCGCCGGATATTGTCTCGGTTTATCGGTGTTTTCTTTTTTTTTTTTTACGGTGCACGATAAATTTCACTTTTCTCAAAGATTGATACCAATGTTGCAAGGGGTGGAAAAGAAAAAAGAAAAAAGAAAAGAGAAAAGGTTTTATAGTGTTCGACGTGAGCTAATCAATTCCTTCCTTCTTTCCACGCCTCTAAACGCGACTCGACGTAAAGCCGAATGTATCGAAGGAAAATTGCCGGCCGCCCCTGCCGAATAAGGGGGTGGATTTGTTCCAGCTAAATTTGCCTGGCCACCCTTGGTCGTTCCTTTCCGCCTCTCTCTCTTTCTTCCGAGCTTCGCGTTGCATGGTTTACGACTAACCATTAACATTGATACTTGATATTCCCTTTTTTTTTTTCTTCTCCCACGGCATCGCGGCGCGTGCAGAATTGTTATTTACGAGAGCCGTTATTTAGCCGTAACGATGGCGACTCGCCGCTCGCGAAAAGCGAAGGGGAAAGTGAAAACCGAGGTGAAAAGAGTAATTGAAAATTCCGCGGTGTTTGTTTTACTTGATACACGGCGGCGAAGTACGGCTAGGTAATTTTTCAATTAGCCCGTTGTTGTTAACGAGTGTGTTGAAAAAGTGGAGGTAGAATAGCGAAGGTAAAAATTGAGGTAGAAGGTAGAAGAAGAAGAAAAAAAAAAAGAGAATAATCGACGTGATTAAAGTGTAAAATTCGTATCCGGGAAATGAAAGTACAAGATTATTGTAATAAAGGACGCGAATTCTCGTTGGTTCAATTTTTTTATTTGAATTAATAATTGGCGAGGCGCGCATCGGAGAAATGAGATTACAAGGATCAGCAAAACAAATTTATAACATATATATTATATAATAAATTTATACATATAATAAATTTATATATATTTACAAAAATTTGTTGTCGGAATCTTTAAAAATGCACTCTTGTAAAAGAAATTTATTTATCACTTTGATCACTCTGATAGTTTTAATAGTATCTTGAGAATCTACTGGTGTGTGTTGTAAATAAATAAATGTAAAATTTAATAAATATATATATAATTAACATTATAGAGGAAAAATAAAATATTGTAATATAAATAAAGATATTAATTTGACAATATATAACCATCAGATTTAGGACCAATACTTTTTTATTTGAAACTTAATATTCTTTCATTTTAACAAGGTTTTTCAAATAAATAATTTGACTTTGGACATTTAATTTAGAGCAGGTATTGTTTCTGTTTCAAAGCTGGAAAATATTTCTCCAAATTAATAGAAATATTATAACAATCGTTTAAAATCCAGGTTCATGCTTCGGCGAATCGTGCATTTCATTTTATTACGTCATTAACAAGATTTCGAATGTATAATTTGACTTTGGACATTTAATTTGGGACAGGTATTGCATTTATTTCAAATGCAGGGAAATTAAATGATACTTTGTACGTTAACAATTGCATTATAAAACAATTTAGGAATTTTGACCTAAAAACTTATACCATTTGATCGAAATTTTATCTATGATTTTGACGAGGATAGCGACGACAAAAATTTTAAAAATTACCAAATTATTTTTTGGAAGAATGCAGGAAAATTGTTTTCATCCCATTACAAATATTTTATAGCGAACATTATGAAGTAACGCTCAGCCGCGATATTTTTCCAAATCAGAAAAGAAAAAGGAAAATCAAGAACGGTCGGCTTTTCGATCTCTTCAAATGGAAACAGCCCCTTAACCCACTTCCGCCGCTTTAAATCGACGGATTTCGCGTCCGCGAATTAAAACGTCACAGCCTGTTAACATTTCGCAGCGAATTGGCTTCGATGAACAAATAACGAACACGCGCAATTGAACGTCTGTTCTCGCATAAACCTGGAAATTGGATTCGTGCAACGTCGATTTAGCTCGCCTTGGTTTAATCGGTGGAAGTTGGAGGCCATTTGCGATACTTTGGCGAATACGACGCGATGATATCGCGGTCGATATCATCGCAAACTGGAAGAATACCTGGCCCTGATTTGGTTGATCGAATAATTCGCAGGAAGCTTCGAATAATTACGGTTATTTATTCGGCGCCGCATCGAGCAAGATGAATTCGTAAGCTCGATCATTCCTTTGGGAAGCGGAGATATATCGCCGGGGATTTTTCTCTCCCGTTGTAAATAAGTCTTGAGAATTTACTCCGCTCGCCGAAATTGTTTTTCAGGGTACTCGCGCTTCAGATTACAACGGGGGGGCGAGCCATTCGTCACAGATAATTCCCGCAGCTTAAAACGCTTGATCCTTCTTCCGTTTTATGAAACGCGATGAATCGCATCCTCTGACGAGACTTTGTCTCTGGCATTAATTCTCTAGTTGGGGTATCGATTCCGCTCGCGAGCAAGTGCATTGTTTTCATGCGAGGAAGTTGGTTGCAGGGATAATTATAGAGTTGTGACATGTTAATTATCACATGAGCATAATAATAAATATGTTATATAATTGTAGTAATTATATTATTGTTATATAATCGTAATTATTATATGTAACATTTTTAATTACACTGATTATATGTAAAATTATAATTATTACACGTGTAATAATTATACAATTATTGTAATATATGTTAATATACGTTGCAAAAATTGTAGGAATAATTATGGAATTATATTCGTTCTTCGTAAAGTAAATTGACGAAAGTTGATCAGAGGAATATGATAGTATGAATTGAAAATACGAATTTTTTAACGAAGAGGTAAGACAATATAAAAGTATTTTTTCGGCAAAAATTTGTAAAAGAATAAATTGTAAAAAATAATCGAGCAAAAAGCAGCATTGTATTCGGACACTTAAAAATTTCGAATCTCGTTATTATTAGGAGATTATTGTTTCTCCCCTTTGTTGAAGATACTTTCAGTACAGGATTCTGTCGACTGGTTCGTTCAAAGTGACAATTCCATTTGTTGCTGCAAGGAGAGGGATGCCTCGCGAAAACAGACTAACCGAAAGTATGTTTGGAAACACCTGCGCGATACGAGTTACATTCTCCAGTGTTTTGTTTCTTCTTTTCTCCTCCCATTTCTCTCGTGAAAAATTGCGCTGCTTCCCAGCAAACCGGAGAACGTTATTAACCATCGAGAAGGAGATTTCACCATAGAAAAAAGTTAATCGCGAGAATAACTCGTTGCAATGTTCGATTCTGGATTTTTGAACGCGTTTTGCCATTCCTGTGAACGTAAAAAAAATGGGACGTGAATGGAAATTTTAGTAGTATATTTATACGTGTATATTTCATGCGAGTGACTGCGACTTCTCAACACAGTGGAGAGAGATCGGCGCAGTGGAGGGGATAGCGCTAGCGATTGGAGAAGTGGGGGTAAGGGCCGCGTACAGCTCGCCGCCAGTTAGCCACTTCTGCCCTAAAACGTCAGGAAATTGGTTTCCCTCGACTAATCCGCCCTCGAGATTTTTTCGTGTCAGACCTCGCGTATTTTTCTCACGTAATTTTTTAACGAAGCATTTATGGGCTTTCCGCTACGTGACGATTTTAATCTCGCCTCTAGATGCAAAACACAACTTCTTGCACAACGTTGCACGTTACACGCGCGATATACAGATTTTTGCAACGTGCGATTTACCATAAATGGATAAAAGTCCCCGCGGTCTAGTTAAAACGGCACGGTCACGGTGGAAAATATCCGCGGCGGTGGCGGTAGTTTGAGAATTTTTAAATTTTTCAAATTGAAAGACGCAATTTCCAGGCACATAATTCTCCAGGCTAAAAAGTTGGTAAACAAAGTTCGCTCGCGAATAACACCGCGAAGGATCGTTGCATTATCAGCGTTACGCGTGTCACGTGAAACTTTCACGTCCAGTACTTGGCCGCGGAACTTTCAGTTTAGAAGTCGTTTGCTGTAATTTTTTAATGACCCGCCCGCGCACATATTCGCCCGCGCTTCGATGAAAAATGCAAAATGCAAATATTCGCGGAGCCGTGAACTTTCCAACTCGAGAGGCCTGCGCAAGAGTATCGCGTTAAAACTGCTCGAGCGAGATTTCACCCGATTTTCTTGCAGTTTTATCCATTTGCTGTAGATTACAGTAAATATAAGTTTGCAATATAAGTTAGAATTTTTTAAATATATATTATATTTGTACAAATATTGTGTTTGTACAAATACAATAGGTTATATTCTTATAACGCGAATTAAAAATTGCGCCTTCTCGTGTAACGCGATTAAAAAATTGCTGAAAAAGACTCATTTGCGACGTGAAAGCGTGTGCGTTTTTTCACTGACTTGAAGAAACACAGTTTTGGACGGACTCTTGTGCGACAAGGAGGGCTTGTTTGAAGTACACACTGCACGGAACAATTATTTCTGTACAGAATTAGCTGCGTTATTTAAAAATATTTCAAAAAGGAATTTATTTCAATTACGAGGAATTGACGGTACATTTCGAATGCAAGAAATGTGATGTAGGATTATGTATTATGACACATGTTTCGAATTGTACCGTACCTTACTAGATTATTATCTTACTCGATTGCTAGATATACACGGTAGTCACTGAAAGACTGAATGATATAAAACAAAAATAAACTTTTGCAAACACATGTTCTTTCAATTTTTTATTATTTTATTTGGAAATGTAATTAATGGATTTTTTTCAGTATTATATATGAAAAGCAACATTCCACAAATACGAATAAGGCTCTTTAAAACCCTTCAGTTTTTCAGTGGCCACCCTATTTATTCTGAAACGAAGCTTAAAGTTACTGTTACATTTTTAGTATGTGTATAATTCAGTACAGAATACGTATGAATAAACAATATTGGTTTAATGTAGTTCATAACTTTCCAAGGGATCTAAGCTGACAAAATTTTTTAGCCAAGGGATTAAAGAAATTCGAAACTATGCAAATAATCGGCAAAAAAATGAATTATTGAGAAAGTAACAGCTAGTCGCAACTTACAGTGTGTCCGAGAACAGTCTGCGCCTATCGATCATCACCGAGGGAGGGGAGATACCTCTGGGTAAACCGAGATATAATTAAATCCGTTATCGAGCAGCGCGGCGCACCGTATCGTCGTCGGTGATATTATTTCTTAATTAATTAAGACGTCTGCCTTATCACCGCGGTCTCGAACGTTAACGTGCGCGGCTGCGCGCCTGGAAGATTATAATTAATTAACCCGCGGATTTGTAGCGTCGCTGCCTCAACGCGAGTAACAATGGACCGACGGATAACGGCTCCAGGCAGAATGGAAGCTAGTGGAATAGTTCACCTCTCGAGGTGTATCGACGTATCGCGTCACCGTTACGGTTCTATCCGGTTCTGTTTCTTCGGGTCAAATCGAAGAGGACACGCACGCGTGGGAATTGCCCCGAAAAAAAGAGAGAATCACTTGGTTTAATCACGCGCTAGTTGATTGCAAGACGTTTCTGGCGAGATGTTGCAAGTGGAAATTACGATGGGAATTATACGCGTATTTTTGGACGGACGGGCTTCTCGTTCTATGCAGATTTCTCGTGAACCTCGAATCCCGAGTCGCGGGGTCACGACCTCTCTAGTTGTTTGTCGCTCGATCGCGAGGAAATTCCTTCCGATCGAGGACGGAGACGAAGAAATTCAGTTTTACGCCCGAAGGTTTGTTAACTTCTCGAGCGTTCCGTTTTATTTTGAGGATGTGCACTGGTGTGCTTGATTATTTCTTGGCGATGATGATACTCGACGAGAACGCAATGAATGCACTTGCTGTAAGATCGAATTAAATTATGTAACGAAATGGTGAATTCTCTTTGAAAAATTTTTAATTTTATTTGTGCTCACGGAATTTGACATTTCGAAAATCGGGCTTCTTCAGGTGCAACGCTAATGCAGCGAAAATTAGCGATTGGTTGGTTTGGGTCACGTGATTCGTGAGGGGGCGTGGTAGACCTCGAGTAGGAGTGGCGTTGTCTGGTACCGAGCGATCGCGCCTGTAATTTGTTTCGTATCGATTCAAATGTTTGTGTATCAACAAAATTTTATGGCAAAAGGTCGTCTTCATTTCCTAGTCAAAACAGTTGCTTCTGGGACTTTCAGTGAGACGAATCGTACTGAAGTACAAGTCGTGCAGTTTTTTACACAAGCCTCTATTGCAATTCTCGGGGAATTTTGGAAAGCGGCGGGACTTTAATTAACGTCAATAAAATAATTTTAACTTGATCAATGATCAGACTACGAATATCTACAGATATTTTGAATTATTAAATCGTATAAAAACGCGATTGGAATTGAAATTAAAATTAATATCTGATTCTCGGACATTTTAAATCGCAACATTGCGAGGAATACGTGTGAAAAATATATAAAATATCCAAAGTATGGTACTTTTCATATTTGCCTTGTTCCATCGAGATTCTGTTTTCTAAATTGTACTCTCAAAAATATGAATTTGTACGAGAATTTACACTTTACCAACAGTCAAGTTAATAATAATTAACAGAGTTTAATAATCACACTGATTAAATTAATTCGGATTTTCATTTAGAAACGTAAGGTTCACTCAAACGAGGAACCACTAAAAGAGTTGGTACCTGCGACACAGATACAAGCCAGATACGTTTAAACCACCACTGATCAGGGAAAATCAAGCCCGCGGTTCCCTCATTTTGGCGGATGCGCGATTCGCACGCTTAGCGAACCGCGTTTAACCAATTTATCAGTCGGGGAACTATGAAACCATTTTTATCCGAACGTGTTCACATTCTGCTATCCTAATACGCGATTGGCGGCCTGATTAAATTTTGACGAGACAATACTTTTGTTTCGCGAGAGACGAGATTATTCCGGCCGAAATTCCCCTTTATGATCCGTACAAAGAAAGATAACCCGGTTAAAGATATCGATCGCGTTTTATACGCGAGGGCTTGTTCATCCGGTCGTGTTCCAGTGAAAATCGGACAATGAGTCGGATCCAGAGCGAAATAAAAATCCGCTTATTTCCTTTTTTTTTTTTAATTTTATTCTTTTCTTTTTCCTTTCTTTCTTTCGTTTCACCAATGTTTCGCCAATGTATCGATAGCGCGGCATTGTGCTTCCAGTCTGGTTTTTTGGACACGCGCGTAAAAAAAGTTGACAGAATCGATGATGCCTGTCGTCGATCAGGGAACACCGCGTCAAATTTCACGATCGTTATTTACGGAGATGGGACTGCGTAGGATCATAGAGTAGAAAAATCTGATCAATTTGACGGTCGGATGTTGTTGCATCGATCTCTCGTCGCGCACAAGATGAGTAGAGTCTAATTTTGGTTGGTAGAAAAGTCATCAGTGGTGGGGAGATCGACGCAGTGGAGGGGGCAGCGCTAGCGATCAGGAGAGTGGGGGCAAGGGCCGCCAGTTAGCCCCGCTCGCGTAGCACGCGTTGCAAATTGTTCGCAAACGTCACGTGTTTTTTAAATTTACGTCTACACGACGTAATGTATCAATGAAAGAAAATTTTCTTACATAAAATCACTTTCGAAGAAGCGACGGTGATTCTGACTGGTGTATACGTACGTGTAGACTGAGAGTCGCCGAGAATCAACGAGGGAAATGAACTGTAATCGGAAAGAAGAAAGTGAATGGGGGATGGGGGTGGCGGTCGGTGGGAAAAACAAAGAGAACCGCGTTCGCGTCGGCGACACGGTTCCGCGGCCTGCACGACGGTGCGAGTCAGAATGCCCTTTGCTGAATTTCCCCGGAGAAAATCACCTTACTCTCCCCGACTCTCGATCCGCGTTCCCCGGTAGACAAGGGAATGAAATATCTATTTGCATACGAGCAGAGATCTTGCTGCAGCGCTCCGAACTCCGCCGACAAGATAAATAACTAGCGATGGGATCAAGTCCGGCGTGTATTTACGAATCGAGTTCGACAAGTCTAAGTTTCGATGGCTTTCGAACGCGCTCGAAAGTGAAAATCTTCTCGACGACGATTGGTACGTGATTGTTTTGTGAACGCTCCTTAATCTCTTCCTTTTTTTTACGCGAAGAAATTATTTTATTCTGTCATCTGTAGATGGAAAAAGCACAATTTTAGGAATGATTTTAATTTTAATTGTTTTCAAATAAAATGAGAGCTTAACTGTTCTGTGTGAACTGTGGATGCTGAGAATTAATGCAATAGTTATTAATTGTCAATTTTTATTATACGCCTGTTAATTATTATTTATTATTATTTATTATACGCCTAGAATTAGCCAAGTTCACACTAAATTTTTTCGAAAACGAAGCCTCGAACGGAAGAGTTTTATTCTACATTTTTGACTTATTTTTCTATCACAAATCATCCCTCTGCATGCTCTACTTTTCGCTACTACAGAACACCCTGTATATACGTGAGAATTAAACGAAAGCATACATAACACTATATATATGTTAATATATGTTAATTTCATCGTATTGATTGATATCGTAACGTGTTTCACTGCTCACAATCAGAGGTTTTCAGATTCTGTATAGTATGTGTGTACGTAGTCCATTCGCGAAAACAACGCCGTAGGTAAGCTCGATAAAATAGGAGCAGAGTGGGAAGAAGCTGCTCCAATTTCCGTCGTTGACAATGAATTACAATAGCACGGGCGTACGTGTTGGTGAACAGGATTTGTTGCGTCCCGGCGACAGTGCTTTAATTCTTCGGTTTCAGACATTATCACTTGGTGTCGGCTGGCTGGCTGGATTCGCGCCGTAGCTCAGACCGAGATTACACTTTGTATACAGCGCGAAACACTTGAAAACGTACGTCTTTCGTACGTTATGTCGTGGAATGTCTCGGCAAGGCGCCCTGCCCGCACTTTATCTCGATGCTGAATTAATTAAACTCTTCAACTTTGTGTCAATTCTTTTTTCTTCTTCTTCTTCTTTTTCTTTCTAGTTGTCTTTTATTTCACTTGTGAACATTCATGGCGGACGAACGTTCGAGGAGGATTATTTAGAAAATTATTTTAATACATTTAGGTATTTAGGAAATTTAGATATTTAGAAAATTTTCTTAATAAGTTTAGGTATTTAGAAAATTATCTTTAAATATGTAGGAAATTTAGAAAATTATCTTTAAATATTTAGGAAATTTAGAAAATTATCTTTAAATATGTAAGAAATTTAGAAAATTATCTTTAAATATTTAGGAAATTTAGATATTTAGAAAATTATCTTAATAAGTTTAGGTATTTAGAAAATTATCTTTAAATATTTAGGAAATTTAGAAAATTATCTTTAAATATTTAGGAAATTTAGAAAATTATTTTTAAATATTTAGGAAATTTAGATATTTAGAAAATTATCTTAATAAGTTTAGGTATTTAGAAAATTATCTTTAAATATTTTGGAAATTTAGAAAATTATCTTTAAATATTTAGGAAATTTAGAAAATTATTTTTAAATATTTAGGAAATTTAGGTATTTAGAAAATTATCTTTCTGATCGCGTTGGCGTGTTACATGGAAATCTATGCCCGCGCTGCTTTAACATAAGCGCTCCACTAATTAGTTTTAATTTATAAAACTAGAATATCTTACGACGCAACGTCTATCATCAGATCGACTAGTACGATTTATTGTTCTTTTCCTGTTTTTTACATACAAATGTAATTGAATGTATTGTAATGTATATTTTGAAATAGAAGTAGTTTCATAAATCGAATAGATTGAATATTGAAGTTATAATTTCACAATCGTAATAATCTTGTTTCTTTTAATTAATAATTTACAATCTTTTTTGATTCATAGTCTCAATAATTCGTAACTCGTATTACTTTCTTTCAATCCGCAGTATTAACGACCCAAATGAAATTAATTATTCCGTTTCTCTTAATTTGTAATCTTAATATCTCGTAATTCATGATCTCAATAATTCTTAATAATTTGTAATTTTATTCCCTTTAATGTTCATCTTCATCATTCTTAATTTACAATCTCACTTTTCTTCTGATCCATAATTTTAACAACTGGTAACTTTGTAATCTTATTTCCTTTAATTAATAATCTTCATACTTCGTAATTTACGATTTCGCTTTTTGTAATTTATAACTTTAAATAATTCATAATCTTACTTCTCTATCGTTTCTCATTAATTTACAAATCTCTGAATTAATTGCGAGCCATAGTGACGTGTAGAATCTTTTTCTGTATTGCGAAGAATAAGAATCTCTTTTTACATAAATACATGAAATATTTTGCAATTTTATCAGCATTGCGATGAGAGACGCTAATTTTAACAAAGAGAGAAACAATGAAATGATTTCCTCTCTTTCAAAAGAGGCGAAAACTGGCAGCGGGGACTCGAATTGAAATTGATTTGGAATTTCCAAAGACGTCTGTCACCGGGCGTAGAACGAGTCTGAAATCGATCGAGAGGGCGGAGTGCGGCGGTGAAAAACGAGATGCTGAGTTGGAATATTCGAGGGTGTGCAACGTGCAATAAACTAACTGTTGCAACATGAATACGATAGCGTGGAAACTCTATCTCAACGGTGTTCTCGCGTTGAATTAATTTCAGGGGAGGATTCATTGATTTGATACCTGGACCTCGTTTGCGACGTAGTGTTTTGTATCACACATGCGTCACATCTATTTTTCATGTTTCGTAACTTTGCTCGTGTTTTGCATTTTAATTTTTTTGCTTCTTTTTCTTTTAAATAATTCATGATCCAGTAAAAAAAAAAAGAAGAATTGAAAGATGGAAAATTTATTTTCTTCGAATCCTAATATAATGATCTTTCAAAACTTTTGTCACTTCTCTTTGAGGTTATGTACCTGTTGGGATATAATGAAGGCCCAAAATGGCCTTTGGTAAAAATACGTACTATATTTTGCACATTGGTAAAAACGATAAAAACGATCATAGAAAATAAAGTAAGATATTAATCTACATGTATAAAATAATATATTAATCTATAGAAGTAAAATAATGTATTAATCGACATATATAGATATATAATATAATGATATAGAAATAATAATGTAATATAGTGTACAATATAACATTTAATATTATATTTTGTTCATTACACTTTAATTGATTAACTGTTCGTCATAGTTTAATCATCATACATTAATTAATTAACTAATTAATACACTTTAGAAACGAGAAGAAGCAATTACGTTTACACGATTGACTGTATCAGGATTAGCCAAGTTCCAAAGATCCTACGATGAATGTCCCCTAGGATTGCTCGTTTTATCAATTACGTATAGACCGTGCTATAAACTCAACACGTTTACACGTCGTTCGTGAATTGTGCGTGTTTTCTCATAAAAATGCCTGGGCGACAGGGGCGTTTTCGTTTCGGAGCTCCTCCCCATTTTAGAGGGCTCTGACGATCTTCAGTTACGAGGAAACTCGATTACGCTTGGGAGAAGGGTTGCCCTCCCTTGCGAGAGCATTTGTTTAGGGTGCCGAAGCACGAGAAGTGCTCGCAAAACGCCAGGCCGTTGATCTGGGTTTCCACGCTCGATTACCCCGAACTCGCATAATTTTCGCCAACCGTCAGGTGAAAACGAGGTCAGAGTTCTTTATCGCTTCTTTTCGGCTCGCGCTCTTTGATCAAGTGCGCGGATGTCCGCGACAATTGTCCACGTTCCCATGATTTGCCTCAGTCGAGTTTAGTCGAACAAGAGGTTGGTCAAACGAGAAAGTTCGTCTTTCGGCAGCGAACGAGGCAGGCGTTGAACTAGGTCGAATCTATCTTATCTACTTTGAATGTCATCATCTCGTTAGCGAGGGCAGATCTTCTGATTAGGGTGGATTAGGTTTGATCCTGTGTACAGACGTAGCAATCGCTTCGCCAGAAACTAATCGCGTTTTCTTTTCTAACGAGCGTGTACGTTTATGTTAAAAACGTGACTAGATAACTTCGTTTTGAAAGGAATGTAAGATGTAAAGGACGCGTGGAAGGGATTTGAGGTAGTTGAGAGAAAGCGAAAGTTGCGTTTCGTCTCGGAATCACTGCCTAGATTTATTAGTGGAGCTGATGGCAGCGACTCCTTAATCCAGACGCTTGTTAGTTATTGTAACTACCCGCTGGGCTGGCCCGGTCACCCATCCTAGCGGGGTTCCGAACACTGCTTTGCTTAACGTCGGAGATCGACAGGACCTCGACTCAGTGTTCGAAACTCATAATTGAGTTAATCCTAGGCCACTACAGTTTCAAACCGTTCGAAACTCGTTCTGCAATCTGATAGCTGATTGTTCAGGACAGTTCCAAACGTAAAACGTTTCTCTTTCGTTCTTCGTCCACAGATAATCCAACGAAATGAAAATTCTCGCATTGCCAGGTCAATAATCGTCGTCAACGAAGAGAAACAAACAAGTCCTTCGAAATTATCTCTCGCGAGTAGCGCGCGCGTGCGTCAAAGTCAGTCAGGCTAGAAGAAATGGAGTCGGAGTCTCCCCGTTTTTGGAGATGTTCGGCGTTTGTTTAAGGTCAGATGGGAAAGAAAAGGAGGAGAGAGGGAGTCGAAACGGTGAGCAGCATCGGGTGGTGACGGCTAGTTAAGCACATTTCCCTTCTGGAGAGGAGCAAAGTTGGCGGCGCGCGCGCGCGCGCGAATGATCGTAGAGAACATCTGCCGCCCGCTTAAAGGGAGAACTCCGGGGTAGAGTTTCCGCGTCCGGAAGTGACAGCAATGGCAGCAATGGCAGTAGAAATTCGCTCTTTGCGATACCCCGAAGACCGAACGTGGCTTCATCGTGGCTCAACCCCCCCTCCCACCCCTTTCCATCTTCTTTCATATCGCCCTCACTCCAACCCCTCTTTTTTTTAACTCGCCGGTGTATCTTCCGTTTCCTCCCTTCCTCTGCTTCCTTTTTCTCCACTCGCTCTCCTTTCTCCCCTCCCGCTGCGTTTCTTACTTTTTTCCCTTCCGCCCGGCTGAGTTTTCTTTCTACCTTTTCAACTCGGTGTCTCTGCCCGCGTCTCTCTCCCCCATATTTCCTTCTTCCGCTTCCAGACCGCGCGTCTTCCCCCCCTTTTCTCGTCGTTTTCTTCTCCTCCATCTTCCTCCCGAGTGCGAATCCGATCTCCCTCTCTTTCTCTCTCTTTCGCTGTCTGTCTGGCCGCGGAAAATGGAAAGTAGCTTAGGTCTCTCAGGCTGGCGTGTCCACCCTCACTGATCCCCGATGAAATACGTCTCTGGGCCGCGTGTCGCAATTTGAGAAAATTTGAATTTGCGCATTAGTCGCGGGGGAGAGGCTTCGAAAGTCACCGGAAATCCATTGAGAAATTATTTTCGTGATCAAGTACACCATGGTTTGGTTAAAAGTCGAAATTTTTTTCTATACAATTTTCTGCGCGTCGAACATCTTCAAAAGCATTGTTTGAAAAATTATTTCCGCGATTATTTCCTGTGCCATGGTGTTGGAAATTTAAATTCTCTCTACGTAACTTTCTGCTTTTTTAGATTTTATTGCAGTTTGCAGTAGATGTACAGGGGTCGTTCAAACACGACGAAAATTCAGAAATTCTGTCATACTTCATCGTTGTAGAAATTTTTTTACCTAAGGTTGTGGACTTTCCTCCAAACTCTCCCTTCTTCTCCCTTTTTATTGAACTTCGGACGTTAAAGTTAGACGACGAAATATTAGGATTCTTGAACTCCAACGTTCTCTAGGAACGTCAAAATATTTTTCCAAGGATTCCAGCGTGTTAACACGTTGGCTGCTGTGTTGGTCTCCGGTAGTCATTATTAAAATATATTAAAAATTGAAAAACTTTAAGATTTCGTAAGAGAAGAATAGTGCAACAATAATTTTAATGGGTTTTATTGAAACAGATTTAGACAAAGATTGTAGTTTCCCTTTGCAGAATGTTGCAACTTTCTCACAATCAGTCACGTTTCTACTTAATATTTCTCCCCAGCATCGTTGCATTTCCTTCGCGACAATTTTTATAAAATTTCCCGACTTGGGATGCTGAATGCAATCTCGTACTGTAACCTCGCGTTTTTCTTACTGTAACATCATTATATCGTATTGTAGTATTTATTAATCTCGACGAAGCTAATTGGACCTGAAAAAAATTAACTACGTACAAGTCAGTTAAGTGCAAAGGGTTGACGCTGTTCTTCCTTGTCTACCAACCGAGCGAGCGTTAGCCGCGAGAATAAAAAATGAATAACGATAAATGAACAGAGACTGCAGCGTCGATTCCACGCACAGTTGGAATAAAATCGAAACTGGTTGGCACTGGTGGTTGGCCGCCGGCGTGACAAACGTGACGCGTCAAGGGCGAGCGGGGCTGGAACGGGGGTGAAAGAGTGGCGGCGTGTGTATCGGCGACGCGGGCCAACGGTGAAATTTAATTCCACGCACGGTCGTCCGGCAGAATTCCTGAGAATTCGATTGCCGTGGCCGAAATTTGCATTGCACGGCGGAGTCCACCCCTCTCGGCGACACGCAGCCCCGGAGACCGATAGCGAAAATATATTTGCCCCGACAACGCTACCTACCGACCCCTCCAGCCCCCTTCGTCGGGGGTTCCGAGCGACGGCAGAGGCATTTCGGCCTCTATTTTTCGCGTTATGGCGGCAGCTGGACGTGATCGATGCTCACGGTCGTTCGTCCTTTCGCGCGAAACGCACTCGGACGCGGATATTACACGGAAAATAACACGGGCAAAATATTCGTTGTTTGCTGTTCGTCGACTGGATCACGACGATTTGGCGATTTGGGCCTGACAAAAAAGGAAAAGAACGACGATCGACGGCGAAATGTGTCCCGGTGATCTTTAGTCGCACGTGTTGTTAACAATTAAATGCCTTTTTTTGGGGATTGAATTTTTGTTTCAGTCGGTTGTTTGTCATTGGCGAGTTATTTTCAGTTTTCAGTCGTCAGTTGGTTAGCTCGTTAACACCTTATCCACGGATGGCGTCATTAAGCGTGTAGTCCCATCACATGTAGAAAATTGTTTCAATGCCTATCATACTGAACAGAATTATTGATTTTTCAATATTGTTAAATTTGTAATTTTATTTCTGCGATTATATTGTGAAATATTTATATATTTAATATTTATAATATTTATATATATATATGTTTCATTTTTCATAAAGTTTAACTTTTTTGTAATTTTACAAAAAAGTAAAAAATGTTAATTTTTCTTATTAAATAGAGGCATTTATAAAAAATTAGCACGTACATTTTCTTCCCGTTTCAACGATAAGAAATCAACCTTGTCAAAGTTTGAGATTCTTTCTGCAATGAAATAAGTGTTCGTGTGATCGATGATTTTGATATCGTTGCCAGAGAATGTTAAAATTGAATTTGTGAGTCATTGTGGAGACATTGAGAGTAAAAGTTATTATAGGATTAACTTCAATACTTTCAAAACAAGATAATAGTTCTTCAAGATTTTAATGATCTCTCAATATCTTTCTCGGAGGTGAGAAACCTTTTTCTGTCCGTTCTACATGTTTGCGCGTAACTTCTTTATAATTAGGGGTTAATTAACAAGAGAACTGATTGATTGATATTAAAGTGTTCGAAACTGATATTAAGGTGGGAGGGACTACGTTAACTTACTACTACTAAGTTGCTACTTGATACTTGATGCTTCGGCTGATCTTTGACCATGGTGTTAGCTAATTACACCTCTGAGAGAGAAAACTTTCGAGGAAAATCGGTCAAGTTTGGAGCCTCGTTCTAATGTACATATATACGTATACGGTAAACGTTTACCTTGCGTGCACGTTCGAAAAGGTAAATGCGCTAATATTCGTTGTAAACACGATTTACTTAATACAATATTCAATATCGTAGAATGTAAGTTAGGGTATATTTCATTACGATATTTAATAAATGAAACGATGAATATATATATATACGTAATTTTCATATTGGGTTTCACTAACTAAAGTTGTAGCATCAGTGTGAATCTAAATAGTCAAATGATAAAATTAATTGTTAACATATTTACACGGTGAAAGCGATCCCTGTTACATCGCCCTATTATTCAGCCTCATTGTTTGCAAGCAATTCGCGAAACAAAGTAGAAAAGTTCTACGGATTTGTTTAGTATTTCCCTCGAATTTCACCAACAGGTTTGAATTACGTTGAAGTGTCCATGTTTAATTACGAGAGAAAATCGGGTCTCTTCAGGTGCAACGCTGATGCAACGAAAATTAGCGATTGGTTGATTTGGGTCACGTGATTCGCGAGGGGGCGTGGGATAGACCTCTAGTAGAAGCGGCGTTGTCTGGAAGTGGAATTGTTTGGTATATCGATAAAATTTTATGACAAAAAAGTCGTTTTCATTTCCTAGTCAAAACAGTTGCTTCTGGGCCTTTCAATGAGACGAATCGTACTGGGATACAAGTCGTGCAGTTTTCCTTTCTTACGTTTCTTTCCTTTTGGCGACGGGCTTTTAGAAAAGTAACGTGTAATTTAGTTTGTTCGTTAGTTTTAACGTGCACTTTAGTTTTAGTTTGTTCGATTGTAATTTCCCAGTTCCTGTTCGTTCGGTCTGGAGATGGATTGGATTAGATCATGTGATTCATGAAAATTCATAATTTTCACGTGCGCCGTAGCGTGAGCGCGTGAGTGCAAAAACCTGTCGAACAACTTTATGGGGAGAAGGTTTTAGCGGTTGGGTAAAGCCCGGAAGAAACCGTTTAAAGTGAAGTACCGAGGTGCTTACGTTATAGTATGGTGGCTGCGTGCACGGCTTCTTATGGCGTCTGGCGTTTAGTCTTTATAGATGAAATTACGAATAAAATGGGATATTCTAAAATTTTACGGGATCGCTCAATCCTCTTTCTTATTGTCATTTTTTTTTATTCCTATTGCGATTTTTATTATTTGCGATTCCGCTGCTTAATCTGCGTTTAATGACGGAATGTTGTTAGAAAAATTACGAAATATTGGAAATGTTATCGAATGATATCGCGCCAACATTAGAGAAGGACGCTCGTCTAAACTATTAAAAAACTATTTTCTATTCTGTTCAAATTAATGATAGAATTACAAAAAAAAAAAATCCTTTGTATATCAATATTGTTTGACTCTCGAATTTTTATGTCACATGTGTTATTATTTAGTTTAGTTTTGTACGTGACAAACTATTTCTGTTATCGCGAGAATATTTCGAGAAGACTAGAAGTGTGCACTTTCTTCATTCCACTGTATCTCCTTGGACGAAACGTACAAGTTTTCCTTTAAAAAAACAAAAGACAACGGTTCGTTTCGGTTCCTGGCGCACGCATTTCGCGATTTTACGAAGCGCCAGTTATTTATCAAAAAATGTACGCGAAATATTCGAAAAATGCAGGGAAACGTTCGCCAACGTGGCTCTCGAAACGCAGTAAAAAATATCGAGCTTTTAATGGGATTGCGCTAGCGCGTTCAGTTTTGTTCGTACATCACCTTTTGCACAGGCAGGAAAAGTGTTGCAGAAAGTACGAAGAAAAAAATGAGAAAGAAAAGGAAAATCAGAGAAGTTCTCTCAAAGAGGGGGCGAAGGATGAAGGTGAAAAATGAATCGTTCGCCCTGTTACTACGGTTCGGTACAGTAGTTACGGCGAAAAAGAGTCGAGATTCTAGACTTTCGAATGTCGTGTAATAAACCCTGGAGGAACTTCTTGCGACTGCGTCTCGCTCTTTTTAATAAGATTCTAGACCATGTACCGGTTACTTTCATCAGAGTGCGCCTCGCACTTCTCAACCGACGTCCAGAAGTTAATAACAGGGTAATAATATCTACGATATTACGCAGTGGCTCGAGTTTCTCACATTATAAACATACCGAGCGCACTCTCCCTTTGAGCGAATCTTTCTTATTCCTCTGTGGGCCGAATTTTTCTCGTAACTGTGAAAAATTTACGTAAATTTGTGCAAAATCAACGAATGTAAAATCAACGAATGACTTGTAAAAACAGGGAGATTAACAATGAATTCAGCAGTTTCAAACGAATACGTTTTGTGGGATTTCGTAACCCGTAAATCGACATAGAAAAGCAACAACCGAAGAATGTTTTTCGTTTCATTAGTTGAAATACCTATGGATTTTTCTGTATTACATTGCAGTGTATGTGCAACTATATTACTTATAATTTCGTCGTCAAATAATTTTTTGGGAAATAGCTGATAGAAGAGTAGGGTCTTCAAAATAATCTCCTTTCCAAAAATAAAGAAAATTATTTTTTAGGATTTTGATTAGCAAACAGTTTTTCGTGGTTCTGTATTTTTCTTACTGCGACAATTGCACAAGACGGTTCCTTTAGCTTCTATCTGCAGACAAATTCCAAAAGCAAGTTTACTTGACATTTCAGGTTAGAGTAGATAGTCAAGAATGTTTGGTTACTAAGAAGATGTGCACGCCACCTTGTGGAAAAAATTAAATTATTTAATAAAATATCGATACATTAGTGTGTGACTTGAACTTGTTTTTCTACTCGATTGCATTAAATTAAAGCCAGCTAACTGGCGGCCCGTGCCCCCCACTTTCCTGATTGCTAGCGCTTCCCCCTCCATTACATCGATGCATTGGAGGGGATAGCGCGAAAGTAGGGGCAAGAGCTCGCCGGCCGCCAGTTAGCTAATTCTGCATTAAATATTAGAAACGCGGAAGCTCTTTTCAATCTGTTTTTAATCTCATGTACACACACAAACCGTTCGGAAACGAAGTATTTACCAAATATGGAAACGTGCTTTCGCGTTTTTACATCGACGGGATTAATTTTTTTCAAAGGTCTACACCGATTAATCGGTTTTTGCCCTTCCTCTTTTTCCATGGAAATAAAACATATTCGAACGATTAATTCGTCGAACTCTCTGTGTGTACATTTCGAAAATTTATTCTGCTCGCAGTGCGTTGTTGTTATAAAACTGATATGTTGATTCAACAATGCGACGCATCTCCGCCGCACGTGTGTGCGTGTGTGTGTTTTACAAATGAAAAAATCGTGGCCTGAAAAAGTCATTTATTAAACTCTACGCACACATTTCGGCAATTTATTCTCGTCGTAGTCGGTAATAAAAATTGACGTGTTTATCCGTCGGCGCGATGCTTTATTTCTCGTCGCGAGTGATAAAAGTATTTAATCGACGACCGGGGATGAAACAAAGAAGCGAATTGCGTTATTGAACGCGACAGATCGATGAAACAGCAACGATTGATAGCGAGAACAGTGCCCGGAGAAAAGTTTATTCGGGTAATTTATTCCGTTGCGCGTAAATTGCGGAAATTATAAAATTCGTTTATCAGTTATTGCAGCGATCAAACAATCCGCGGGAACAAATTGAATCGAATGAAGCGACGCCACGGTTAATCATTATGATTAATAACGGGAAACCTACACGCTCGGTCGACGATTGTTCCCGTTTAATCCTGTTGCTTTTAACGTCGATCGCAACCCGCATTCGCAAAATTTACGACGCGAAAGTTTGAATGAACCCGTCGAATTCTCCGTCATTCCCCAAATTCCATTCTTTTGTTACAAAACAATAAAATTTTTTACAATTTTATTTTATAATTTTTATTTTATACAATAAAATAAATAATACGAAAACAGGTGCTACAAAATGTAATGAAACGAATAACATGAAATAATGATGCAGAGCACGAAAAATTACGATACGAAATCGATAAATAATACAAAGCACGAGGTGATGACAATTACGACACGAATTAATATCTATGACTCGTTGATAGAAACGAGCAAACAGAATCGCGGTTGTGACAATATCGCGGTTGATTGTTGTAATTCCTCTTTGTCAAGCTGGCAACAGCTTTCGTACAGTCGCATACGCAATGCGTGATACGCGCGGTCGGTTCGACGATTCGCGTTTAATACGCGATAGGGTCTAAATCACGCGTGATAACGCGATCCAGACCCGATATCACGTTTATTTTAGATCTCTATTAAGAGTTAGGCACGGACAAATTTGCCCATATATCGATAATCAGTTTATACATTGCGCCATCATCGGCGCTGGGACCTGGCCCCCGCCGCCCGAAAGTTATAGATTAAGGATAATTTACGAGTGCAAACTGCATCGTTCCCACTGTAGTTTGGCCGTTGCTGAAGTTATTAGCGGTGCTACGTCATATCGATAGCAGGTATAGTACGCGTGTACATCGTTTTGGGGATTCGATAAGGAAAAATTAATGGACCCGGCGTATTGTGGACGTAAATTTCGGATTTACGGTCGGGAAGTAATTACGCTTTCTTTTCTCTTTTTTTTTTTTTGTTTTCTTTCTGTGTTTTTTACGAAATTATATATTGTCCATTTTGTACACGTTTGAATATATTTCTGCACGATACTACGTGATAGAAAGAAAATACGTGGTGTTTCAATGACTTTGGAAGATTTGAAAAAAAAAAAACAATGCCTATATCGACCACTAGTTACATATAAAATATTCTTCACAATTGAAAAAAATATTTGGGGGTCACACTTAAATGAATCACCCTGTACAATTATATGTATAAGTTGTGAATATAATACATCTTTATAATAAGTTTATATTGTTAATTTTTAACTTTAAGTTATAATATCGTTAATTGTGTAATACCTGCATAACATAATATCACAATTTACAATTAATAATTGTACTTATAATTTATAATTTAGGTATTTCTTCTTTCGCTCGAATATTGTAATAATTTTGCTTTTAATTCGTTGTGTCGTTACGACAATATGAAAATCTCTCGTGGATTTGTTAGAAAATTATAATACTACGTATGAACGTAAGAAGAATTTTGGTGCAATTCGACGAAATCTTGAAAATTCAGCTTGATTCGCGTCCGTGATTCGTTCTGAAATTGTTTGCCAACTGAATATGTTCATTACGACGTGGCTTCTGCTTGTTACGCGTGTCGATAGTCTCATGAATATTAAAATCGTCTTCACCCTTGTACGTTACATCGTGGTACCCATTCATTACGCGTGTGTTTAGAATTAAGAGGTTATGTTCTTCTAAGAGGTTATGTTTCAAAATGTCTGTCGAGTGTGAAAAACATTCGCGAGCGGGTATTTTACAATCAGTAATAAAATAATTGGTTTGCTTGTTGGAAATTCAAATACAGTACGTCGAATATTTATTAAAATATATTTATTTGTAATTTAATATACAATTATTATAATATATTACATATTATAATAAATATATTATTAAAGAATATTTATTAAAATATATTTATTTATAATTTAATATACAATTATTATAATATATTACATATTCTAATAAATATATTATTAAAGAATATTTATTAAAATATATCAAAAGATAAACGTTCAAGAGTGAATTTGTTGTACGCTCAATTTCTAACATTTTTGTAATTTGAAACATCCGAAGGGTCAGTAGGAGAAAAATGAGTAATTGTTAATGGTCGGCAATTGGAATGTGAAATAACGAACGAGGCAAAAGTCAGAAAAATTTGAGCCAACGCGGGTATTCGAATTAAATTAAATTCGCGCACGCAACGTGAATCGTAATTACAAAGAGGAAACGAGCGCGTCCTGCGTAAATTTCTACACGCTCGTTTCCTTTGAAAATGCGGCGTTTGTCTGAAAGCTAGCGACGTTTTTGCAAATTTGAAGTCAAGAGCAACTGTGTCTGCGATTCTCGAACGGAGGAGGGAAATTTTTCATTAATTAGAGCCGTTGTTCGACGAGCGAGTGGCAAGTTTTTTGTTTTGAGAAATCGAGGGGCGAACTCGCTGATAACTCGACCGTGTTAACAACACGGCAGAGTTATTGTACGTATAAAAAGAGAGCCACATTCTAAGAAACTGTCGACGAAAATTGGAACGGTTCCTCGACACGAGGAAACTCGCGAGAAACGAATATCCACGGCACGAGGGAAGATTTTTATGAAATAAATCCAGCGTTATCGTTCTCGACGAGGAAACTAACAAGACCGACGATCGCCAACACAAATTTCAGACGTTCTTTCTTGCTTGAGAAGTACATATATACCCAACAAGCTTGCTCCGCGATACGCGAAACTGTCGAAATACCGACGCGAGGGAATTTCGAGACAAGAAATGATCCCCCAGATACGCAGTTGTTGTTCTTTTTTCTCCATTTTAACCGTTTTAGTGCCAGTAATGTCATTTAAAAAATTGTTTCCTTGATGTAACTGTGAGAATGTATGTGTATGTGTGAAATGTAGACAAAGTGAAAAAAGTCGAGAAGAGAAGAAAGTAAATTGGGAGAAGAAGCTTCGATATCGATGACGACAGTGATAAATCAGTTTCACTTAAAATTAATTTCAGTATATCTCTAAAAGGTTGAAATAAGCCTTTATAAATTAACTTATTAGGACCTTTTCCACATTGTATATAACTTAAAATTTTTCGCTCAAATAAAGTTAAAAAAGCAACTCTTGATATTACTGTTAATATTAATAATATATAGCTCAAACTTAAAATTACTATTTATTATAATATATATAATTTAGTTTAAAATTAAATACATAAATATAAATAAATATATTATTATTGAATATATAATATTATTAAATATGAATTAAATGTATAAATATAAATATGTATAATTTAGCTTGAAATTAAATATATAAATATATATAATGTAGCTTAAAATTAGAATTATTATTTATTATAATATATATATAATTTAATTTAAATTCTAAATTTAAAACACTAATGTGCTAAAATAATTATATTTATTAATTTTAAATAAATTATTTATAAATTATAGTCCTTTCGTACAAACAATTTGAAATATATTTATAGATAGAAACCAATCTGACTTGCGTCTATTTGAACTCAAATCATGCGAGATTTCAAAAGTCGAACAGACTCAATCATTAACTTCTACATTTAAAATTTATCTTGATTCAATATCGAGGTCGCAACCATTCTTTTCTATAAACAGTGATAAAACAGTTTCACCTTAATTATTTGGAATAAAAAAAAAAAAAAAAAAATGACAGAAATCTCACGATTCGAAGATGGTCATCTCGAAACGAGTAAGGTTACGGCGTGCAGGTTCGAGCGATGAAAAAGTGGGACACTGTTCGCGCGCCAACGTGCCCCAAAGAGTTAATCAATAACAGCCTCGAACCAAAGCGACTAAAAATACAAAATACAACACGCCGGGTCGTGAGATTCCAAGATTCTCAACTCTCTCTCTCTCTCTCTCTCTCTCGTTGAGAAAAGTCGACGATGAATCGTTAATTTCAGCGTGGAACGCCGGCGCGGCGCACAATTAAACGAAATTGAATCACCGTCTGGACAATTTCGTAAAATTCGCCTGGGAATTGTCGTTTGCGAGAGATAACCGTAAAATTAACAACGCTTTAGTGCCGATCGTCAGACACGGTCTCGGTGTACGTGCATGTATGTGTATGTGTATGTGTGTGTATCGCTCTTGCTCCGAGCGAGAGGAGCGAAGATAAGAGAGTGGAGAGGAGGAGAGACAATGAAGCGCAGGGCTGAAGGATATATAGCGGCAGCGAGGTGGAGGCACCGCTAATGGATGCAATTAAAACACTATAATAGGCTTATGACACGGACTATTCAACGACCTCGCCGAGGCGAGACCTCAAACGAAGTTACCGCTTTGAGATTTTCGGCGGACGGCGGCGTGTTTCAGCCTCTGTTGCAACGGACAGGTAGCTAGCTAAGGGTGGTGATATCGCGCGGAAGAGAGACGACGTCGAGGAGCAGTTCGTCTCTTCTCTCTTTCTCTCTCTCTGTCTCTATCTTTCCTCTTGAGCAAACTGCCGGCATCGATTTTCGCGTCTCTCCGCGAGCTGCAGCCCCCCGCTCCGGGGGCTGAACGTTCCGTTTCTCCGGAAAGTGAGGGAAGAAACAGGCAGGTTCATACGTTTCGTTGAAAACGGCCTCTTCCGGCCCGACTGTCGCAAGTCGTAACGCCTCCGCCGGCGCGTATGCGCTTGACACACACGCTCCGCGCCTGAAATTATCCGTCCCTCGTCGTTCTTCGATCCTTTGCCTCTTCGATTTTCCATCTTCGACGTAGTCTTTCTCGCTTTCCACCGATCTCTTCACGCGGGCTTGTTTTCCGGCTGATTGACACGCGGAATCGTCGCGAATCCGCTTTCCAGCGATAACCTTGGACCACCCGTCCGAGAGATCTTTCGATAACTATTGGACGCGTGTCTTGTCTATCCTTTGGTAGTTTCGTGGTTTGACGGTGCAGGGCAAAATAGGCACTGATAGGTTTGTGAGTTTCGTGAAATTTTGTTTGGAAAACACTGACAAATGGCACAAATAAAATGAAATTTTATTTTATAACTTTAAGAACACTGAAAAGTATGCGAGTTGATAAGTTAATGCATTGATAATTATATTGTATAATTTTATATTATATAATATATAATATTTTATAATTATAAAATATATTATATTATATTTTATAATTATATATAATAGTTGGTAAGTCAATACATTGATAATTATATTATATAATTTATAATTATATATAATATATTTTAATTATGCAATTATAAGTTTCACGAAGTGCGTGAATGCTCCTTTCAAATATTTTCATTTTATTTGGAGTATACTATGAAGCACAACGGCGTAACACACGAAGTTTACGAATGTTCTTCTAATGCTGTCACAATTCCAAAACATTAAGAAATGCTCAATATATTGATAATTTTCGCAAAGTGGCGTTTGCAAATTTCCGAGGAACGGAAGATTTAAGGGAGTCAAGTTCTCCTCCTGAATTTAGCCTAAGTTTCCTGAGTAACAGAATTCTCGGTAGTAGTAACCCCCTTAAAATATTGAAAGCGAAACTGCTTCTATCATGCGACGTTTCAGAGTTCCAGCACTGAGCTAACCTTTGCATAAGCTTTCAGACTTCTTTTTTTTAGAAATCCTCGATAGTTCGCAACTTACTTATCGATGATACTTAAAAGCTTGAGAGTATATCGGTAGAAAATTCGTCAAACAGAAATTTTTAAGACTCGCGGTGAACTTGAATAATAAAAACCTTTTTTACATTAAATACGCTTTACTTCGACGCGACGACGATGGCTCTTTTCGTTCGTTTTATGTCAAATCGAAGCAAAAAATTTTTGTTCATGAATCTTGGAGCGACAGACGAAAGACACTGTGTTAACAATTTGTCAAATATTATATTGGTGACGTTAATTTATTCTAAAGTATATTTTTACGTGTATTCATCGTCGTTATAATCGTCGAGCGTAATATCTGTTTTCTGGAAAAAAAGTGGTGCAATCCTGTCTCTTAAATTGCCTTTTCGCGCAGTTAAATCGTGGCTGTATGCACGCGAGATCAATAAATTAATATTCGACAGTGTTTCTTTTCTCGCTCGGAGTTGTTCAAATTATCGCGCCTCGATTCGACTCCCCAACGGAGGCAAGATATATTAGAGAGAAAATATCCAGGGAGAATTCTCATTTTGCTTTATGCCTCGATAACTTTAATCCCTTGTGAAAACTAATTTACGAAATCTAGTTAACTCCGCTTAATACGCCATAGGTTTCTGAAGCGTTCGATTAATTAAGAACGTTTAAGTACGGTTCTTTCTTTCTTTTTTTATTTTTTCAATCTTTTCTCTTTTACACCCGTTTCACCAATACCAGTATCGCGTGCCCGAAAGAGTTACCTCTGGAACGAATTTTATTTCAATTCGCCGTGGTGGGAGCACGGGCGAGAAAAATTCTCCGATTCGCTGTTTTTGAAACGTAATTTTCAACGTCGCTCGAAATATCTATCGGTCGTTGAAACGAAGCGTGAAAAATCGATCGATCGATTTCTGTTCGATTTCGAAATTGTCGCTTTAACCAACTAGTTCCAAAATTAAAAAAAACTGCACGACTTGTACCCCGGTACGGTTCGTCTCGCTGAAAGGCCCAGAAGCAACTGTTCTGACTAGGAAATGAAGACGACTTTTGCCATAAAATTTTATCGATATGCAAACATTTGAATCGATACAAAACGACAGACAACGCCACTCTTACCCCACGCCCCCTCACGAGTCACGTGACCCAAATCAACCAATCGCTAATTTTCGTTGCATTAGCGTTGCATCTGAAGAGGCTCGATTTTCTGGCTTACCCCCGCTAAAATCACTCTCAGTGATAAAAAATAGATAAATAAGAAATCTGCAGGACAAAGAAAGTGTCGAGAGCTCTGCCTCGCTTTCCGCGCGGGTGAGAATTTCGTCAAGGGGTGGCAAATGACGGGAGAGAACGTTTCGCAAAATGCGCCACCGTCGCCTGGAATGTCCATTGCTTTTGACAACGTTTTCAGTTCGCGACGGAAGAATCGTTCGGCGCCGTCTCTCGCGTGTTTCGACTTTGCATGTACAATTACGTGGCTGCCAGGAAGTATGTATTTTCCTACCTGTCATCCTTTCGTGTCGCGCGAGCGCGCACAGACATACCTACACGCACCGCTTCCAATCTCGCGAGTCTGTTTTTCTCCCCCTCTCTGCCCGAATATATAAGGCGTAGGGTATCGCGTTTTTCGCGCCTGCAATTTATAATATCGCTCGCTCCATGAAACGCGGGGATAAGTCGACGGCGACCTTTGTTGCCTTCGTACTCTTCTCTTCTCCTTCGTCCATCGCAAATTGCTGTTTCATAACGGCGGCGAGGTTCACTCGCGAGTTTTAGGAAAATTAAACAAACACAGAGAGACCGTTCGCGCTTCGCGAGTTCCGCCATTTTTTTTTACCGCTATAGTTTACGCCTCTGTGTGAAAGTGAAGGTTTGGAAGTACTCGTGCGCGAGCGTCATGTTTCGGAAGTACTCGTGCGGTCAGTGGAGAAATTGCGAAAGAAAACTGTTAGTCTTTGACCCTTAGGGCCACTCAATTTTAAAGCAAAAAAAAAAACTCTATCTGCGCGGAATTTTTTTTAATATACAAAAAAAAAAAGAAAGGAAATTAGTGTTGTTGTGTGATTTTTAATGATTTGTGATGATGTAATTTTTTAATAGTTTGTGATCAGCGAAATTTTAGTACAGTTACAGTATTGTCGTGTGAATTTCAATGTAATTGATCACGTTGTTGTGATTGATGTGGCGTTGCCGCAGCGTTATGTATCTTCGGCACTTGATTCGTGACGTTACTATAGCATCATGTATATATATAATTTTCCAATAGTTTGTGATGACGTTACACTAATATCACGTGCTTATAATTTCTATGCTTAATAATTGATAACGTTACTGTAGCATCACGTTATCTTTCAACGATTCGTGATTGCCGATAACACTGCAGTATTATGAGATTTTATGCAAATTCTTAACAGAACTTAGTAGTCGCCATAACGTCCTCGAAAAGAAGAAAAAAAAAGAAAGAAAAATTGCAGAAAATATCGGAAAAAATTCTTAGTATTATTTTTAGAACAACCAAAGATCGATCCAACACGATCCAATATTTGAACGAACTATATTTAACGAGACACTTGACTCTTACAGCGTCTAGCAACGATACATCGTTGTTGGCTACACTAATTTCTCCTTCCTTTCGTTTCTTAATTAATCAGTTAATTAATTAACGCTCCTTTCTGAATTTCCTAATCGAATCATTTCTCTACGGAATTTTTATACCCTTTCCCCCGAAAGCTTGGCAAACTGCGTCAAACCTGGCTCTGAGTAGTTTTCGCTTCGGTGCAACTTTTTAATTTCGAAGTTCCTCCTCCGAGGAAGACGTGTTGCGAAAAACACGAGGATCTGATCCTTCAGCGATTTCTCTGTGTAATAAGTATCCGAACGTGTAATCGACCTGTTGGGCCGCGTAACAACTACGAGAGAAATGAAATTGTTGTTTCTGGCGCCGGCAGACGAGGGGGGGGGGAGTGGAGGGAGGAGGTTGGCAGGTTGCGGAGCTCGCGGGAAACTTTCCCGCAAGAGTTGTGAAGGGAAAAATTTTCCAACGATGTGGAAACCTTTCGCGGCCTCCCCTTTTTTTTTTCCAACGGGACTTCATTATTGAGTTTCGCGGCGAACGTCTCGCATCCGGCGGGGAGGGGAGTGGGGAGAGGCGGCGTTGGAAACAAGAGAAATTGTACGCGATGACGCGCCGCCCCTTTGTCCCGGGAAATTTTGTAATAAGTGTTCGCGAAATAATCATCCTTCGGGAAGCAGGTCCTTGTCTGGTTTCTTTGAAATTCCGTGGAGCCCCCCTTTCCCTCCCTCCGCAAGCATCGATAATGCCCAGTTGTAATGCGCAGAGAAATGATTAATGAACGTTGGCTTGGAAATGGTTGGGGGAAAAAATGAGCTGGCAGTTTTCTGGTTAATGTCTCCATCTTTTTTTCCTTGTTTTTTTTTTTTTTTTTGTTTAGGCGAGTGATTTTTATTTGGAAGTTCATTTTTATTCGTTTGACGAACGAACGTCGTAGATCAGGTAAATCACAATAGGTGTATATAAACGTTAAATTTCAAGTAGTATTACTCTTAAACTTGATTAATTGAAATCTTGTGACATTGAGTATTGAATTTTTAAAAATAATAAATCAGTATTTATATTAGTACATGTTCATTTTATTAATATAGTTTGGCAGTACAAATATTGGACAAATATTTATATTATATATCTGGAAATATTAAAGAATTATAATAAATTATTGCAGTAAAGGCATTAAAAAGTTCAGTAGAGATATTATTAAATAATAACATTTTGCTGTAAACATATTTCGTTTATGGTTTTGTGTAAAATTTTTGAATTCTATTGGAAAATCTTATTAATTAAATCAGAATTTTCTTCTTCTTCCTCTTCTTCTTTTTCTTTTTCTTTAATCCTTATTTTTTTTTTCTACTCCTCACTTTCTAGTTTAAATTTTATTAAAAACTGAGGATGAATTGGACAGGTACTTACAAATTTCTTCTAAACTTTTCAATCGATTCAACTGATGAGAAATTTCAGCTGATTTACGATAACGAAGTTTTAAATTACGTAGGCGTGTCTCGAAATAAATTTCCTCTGAACACTGGAAGATCGTAATGAATATATATGTACGTGTCAGCCTACTGAAAAATCTGAATTAGATCAGAATTTTTTTCTCTTTCTGCATACCCGCGTCTTTAAATTTAAATAAATAATTAATAATATTTAATTATTTAAACAAACAAACACAAATCCACGGTCTGTACATCGTAATACGTAAATCGAACGATCGAAACGTATCATCGAATGACGCATGTCAGAATTTCAATTTTTCACATGCATCTCGTTCTACGTTTGAAAACGAAGGATTGAAAACATGCAAGAATTTCGTCGCGATTTTGCGCAATTTTTCCACGTTTGACGTGTCGAAAACGACGAAATGTGTAAAACTGTTCGCGGCCGATTGAATTATTCGAAACCGCCACACGCGCACGCTCGCGCGCCTATAATTTGTTCATAACGTAGCTCATACTTGGCATTCCGTAGCGCGAATTCCGTTCGCTGCCGAACTTCAAAGTGCCCGAACAATTTTGTGTCAGTGTCTGACGCTCCGTTAAATTAATGCCCGGCCGGAGCAGCTTAAAAGAGGGGAGGGGGTAGCAAAATAATTTCACCGCCGCGCCGGCGAACGAACGACCAGGTGAGTTAAATTTCGAATTAAACGGCCGAACGAATGACGAGACGAAAGAGCGTTACAAGCTTCCGCGACGCTTTGTTGATCGCGAGCGACCGATGCAGTGGAGGGGGTAGCGCTGGCTAGCGGCCAGAGGAGTGGGGGTAAGCGCCGCCAGTTAGCCACTTCTGTTTTAGAAACTCCTAATACGATGTCTGTTCCACAAGTGTTACGTACCGTTGGCCTTGACAGCGAGTGATCGTGACGGAAACGTGTCTATTTCCCGTGTGATTGGTACGCAACGTTTTAAGATCTTATTCAGCAAATTGTACAGGGTTTGCCTACGGTTTGAACCGTATTTCACAGATTGTGAGTGCTTGTTAATCTACGTAAAACGTTACGAGGCTTTCTCTCGCGGTTATTACACTCTGGCGCCGTTACCCATCATAACCATCACTCGTGTGTTCCATGTGTGTTTGTAATTTATTAGCGTGATGGAAGCTCGATCGTTTGGATCACGTTTTACACGGAAGAAGTTGAATAATTTGTTGCACGTTGTTGCGCGTATCGTTGCGTAAAACATTTTGATGTTTGGATTTGTATTACTGTCGGAATGTGGGCAGAGCTTCCTCGTTGTTATCACATTTTATGTTCTCTGCCACTATCCCTCTGTGTATGATTCGTTGCTCGAATTGTGTTGAATGGAATGAAATAATAATTTATTTGATATTATCGCGAATTATTTGAATAGTTGTCGTAAAAGAATCTGTATGAAACATTTTGAAATTTAAATTTATAATACTAAAAACTATGCAGCTTTTTCGTGATAATTAGTGTTCCCTATAACAACTATCACGTATATTATATATGTATGTTTCATTAAAATTTATTAGTACAATAGAATTGTTTATTCGAGTCGTGTTTCATATAGAGATAATAATTAATTGAATATTAATTTATTATATTATAATGAATTAGCATTAAATTTTAATTTAATCATTATATAATAATTTAATTAATTTAATATTATTACGAATTATTACAAATCAGTCAGCAATAGAAGAACGTGTCGTGTGATCAACCATCATTTTGATTAACTATTCAAAAATCAGACGGTCCAATTTTTGGTATAGTTGAAAGACTGCTACGTATTTCGCGTAGAACAATAATAATTCACAGCGAGTTGTTAAACATTATTACGGGAACAACCGCCATAGAAGAGCGTGTTATTCAAAGTATTTACTCGGAATAAATAAAACCGCTTGTCGCAGCACGTGAACAAGAAGAGTACGAAGCTAGATACGAAGTTTGATTGGCGAGTAATGTGGATGGAAAATAAGAGGAAGAGACGAGGTGAGAGAGAGAGAGAGAGAGAGATATTTTGCGAAATTCAAGGAATTTCCGAGGGCTGCTGAAGCGGAACGACGATGTATGGCCGCACCGTGAATATTTTGCATTCTCGTGACTTTATTTCTCGCTAGTCTCTTTCTTTGACGAGCGGTATAATGTCGTTTCCACGGAACGTGTACGTGAACGCGTAAAACGAAATATATTCTCTCGTTTGCTCCCTTTCCTTTTTTCAGCTTGTTCTTCGAGCAACGTTAATAATTTTGTTAACAATGTAATATAACGAAAGAGTGTTCGTTAAAATTATTAATACAAAATGTTATACGATGAGAAGCACACAAGTTGTGATATACGTATATACATGTTATATATACGAGAGCGTCTCTATCCACGGATATTCTGTGCAAACACGATGCAGAAGGACCATTGACGCGTGTATTTCCACTCGCGGAATGATTTCGTTCCGACGCCGGTTCGAGAAACTTGACAATATCGACGAGAGGAGGAGAAGTTGCATCTTCGCCCGGTTGTTAAAAACTCGTGGGATTTGGAATGTATTTTTTTCTTTTTTTTTAGTCGAGTTATATTAGCTGTTTTGAAATAACTCTCTTACTTGAGATTTTATAATAACATTTTTATATTCAATAATTTTTGTATTCGGTGAAATACAGTATTCGCTATTTACGCAGTATTCGTAACGTCGAGAGAACTTTTTTTAATATCGCTGAGCAAATTATCCGTTCCCGACAGTGGAATTTTTAGTTTTATATTTTGCAAGTTCCACACTGTCGGGAGCTTTTATTTTCAACAACGATTATTTGTCCGTTCTCAGGGAAACTCGCGATCTAAGAACGTTCCCCGAGGAAGTTCTACGATCCATGTTTCAAATAGAATCTGCTTAAAAGTTTCTTAACTCCTTCTCGATCCCCGATTCCAACGCTCAGCATAGAAATCTTGCAAAATTGAAATTTTGTTTATACACTGAGAAAATTTGTCCGGAGAGATGAATCGAAGATTGAACTAAAATTGAAATGCACGTCTGTGCTTCACGTGTGATGAATTTTTGAAAAGATCGTGAAATGTGCTGAAATTACGTATAATGAAGAGCACAATCGCACAAATGACGGTGGAAAATTGTCGATAATTTAAGCTGATATAACTTCGTAAAACAAGATCGTGTAACGATCCACTTGGTCTCATTTTAAAGTGTAAAGCCTCCAGTCTGGCAGTCGTGATCTCGTTTTTTCTTTCGAAGATGATTTTACTACATATAACGGGTGGGAAAGTAAGGACATTTTCTGCTCAAAAGTTATAAAAATTTAAAGATGTATAAAGACATTAAAAAATTCTTTCCCATCACCACTTTGAAGATTAAAGTCTCTTTTTTACAGCTCTTAAAACGAGCTCTTAAAACTTGCCGTACGATTTTTTTTGCAGCATTTTATTAAACTTCGAATGTTAAGGTTAGACGACGAAATTTTGAATTTCTGCGAAAATTCAAACACATTTAAAAGCAATGAAAAATTTCTTTTTACAACTGAATCGACGATGATCGTAAAGATCGAAGCTTTCTTTTTATAGTGGGCCCTTAAAATTCGTCGTGCGATTCTTTTTTCTTTCTTTTTTTCATTTTATCGAACTTGGAACATTAGGATTGAATGACGAAATTTCTTCAATTTTTGTTGTTCAAAGTTCAACAAAATGTTTTAAGGGCTTGTCATAAAGGGGAGACTGTAATCTTCAAAATGGCACTTTTTAGTGTTTGAATTTTTAGAATTTCCCAAGAAAAAGTATCCGTACTTCCTTACTCGTTACACGATGCAAAATCGTCTTCGAACAAAAAGTAGAGTTTCCAAGTAGAAGCTTCACGCTTTAAAATACAACCAAAATCGTTACATAATCTACTTTGAGTTGAATTATTCATTGTCACCGATACAGTTGAGCTTTTCGTTGTACATTCGATGAATCTCCCTAAAATGAGACTTGCTCGCAATTTTTCGTTGAGAAAAATCAAGATTTGTGTTAGAATATACAGTTTTTCATAAACAAATATTCAAAAAAATTTGTCAACATTCACTTAGGAAAACTTATAAAAGACAGTTTTCTTAATATATTGTTTGAACTTAATTTACTTTATTATAAACTTTAATTAAACTGTTTAAACTTAAAATATCGTTTAAAGTTCCTTTGTTAAAAAGGATGTTGTTAAAAAACCATCAATTTCATCAATTTACACAAAAACGATAATTTCCGAGATATTTGACAAAATATATAGAGTAATTTTCACCCCCTCAACATCGACGGTTGTCAAATATTTTTTTGAAATCTACGTTTATGCCAAGTGTCATCAAAATCGATGATTCACACTTCGGTGTGTTCCCTTGCTAGACAGACTCAAGGTTGGGCACTCTAGCAAATCTTCCTCGTCGCATAACCGACGTGGCACGAAAGTGGAACGATTGATCAAGTTTTTCTTGACGAATGGCGATGCGGGGACTGTGCAACAAGTAAACTATTGGTTCGTAGGGGGAGAGAGGGAGAGAGCTCTATTGTAGGGGTTGATGGTTTGGTATATATTTGGCGGGGCTGATTTACGACAGACCTGTACTCCGTACTGTCTCGCGGACTGCACGAGTCACGGAATCCAGTCTCTAAGGCCAATATTGCGCCGTGGAACGCGACGTCGTTATTAACGGGGAAATTATGGAAAAGATCCATCAACTGGCAGACGCTGAACACGCGTGCGGGCAACACGTTCGAACAGTGTCACGATGAAATTCTGTGTTAACACTGGAACAATCTGTCTTACGTTCAGAACGAAATACCGTGGGAAAAATTCGCGAATATTTTGCGACGAGTATTCCTTTAGATTTCTGCGACTTTTCTGATGGTTGTTGCAACAAACTTCTTTGCATGCAGCGTTACGTTGTTAGAATCTGATTTTGTTCACTGTCTTTCAGATAATAAACGAACGCGTTTTGTTCATTTCGAGCAATGAAATGCTCGCAATTTTGGAAGAATAATTCAACTAAAAATATATTTAATACTATATATAATATTAAAAATAGTAACGAATTCTATTGTTGTAGTATCCAAAAGTATCTCGAGAAATAGTAAATACCAAATATCAAAACTAGTAAAATTATTTAGTTCTAACACTAAATACTAAAAGTACTAATAACTTCTAATACTAAAAACTATCGCAAATATCCAAAGTATCTTGAGAAACATCCTAAATTTTAAATTATAAATATTAAAATTAGCAAGACGTTCCAACAATACCAAAAATATAAAAATTAGCAATAAATTTTAATACTACGAAACATCTTATACGAATTCCAAATGCCAGACATTAAAAAACACTAGAAACTTCCAATTCCCAAAACACCAAAAAAATTCCACCAATGCCGCAAACTATCCCAAAGTTTTTCGAGCGCTGCACGTATTATACGTGCGACATATCGCGAAATAATCTCTCCGCGGAGATTAAAATTGTCTCGCTGAGAGAAACATCACGCACATTTATTCTTACTAAAAGAAAAAGAAAAAGAAGCGGGTCATCCACGCTCTCGCGAAATTGCTGGGAATAAGTCAAGCGCGATGTTCGACTCGGTTTTTAATACTACCCTTGACGATAATTTTGCGAGAATCCTTAACCGCCTGCGCTGGAATGACGTGCCATGCACGTCGAGAATTTTTTCTCCCAAAGTTGCAATGTTTTCTCAAGTTTAAGTATATTTAAGTATAACCTAGGCGAAACAAATAATAAATTTATTACTTCTCAATAATTTCTATCCGGTGATGTCATACCGACGAGTTCAAAAAGAAAGCGACGAATTATTGTATATATACGGTTTGGTCACTCGTTATGGTCCGCAATCAGTTACCAGCGCAAGTGGTTAATATCCTCCATTGTCGGGGCGGACAAAAATAAAAGGAAAAAAGGAAAAAGAAAGTCCTTTCACAGAAAGGAACAAGCGTTGCCGCTTCGTATCGTGGACTTGCGGTTTCCAATTAAATTAACCTGTACAAACGAAACCCCTTTGTTCCCTAAAATGAAAAGCTGCGGGCGTGCAAACACTCCGGGAACGACGGAGTCGATCGAGGCAAGAATCCGCGATACGGTTGATTAAATGTTCATACAGGCCGCTTTGCCGGCTAAGCGAATTGACGATTATTTGTGTATGATGTTACTTGTGCGTGTGCGTGTGCGTGTGTGCGTCACGTGCGCCGGCGAGTGGCGAGTGGCGATCTGTTTTAAGCAGGAACTCACACGGGTCGAGTTGTTTTCGAAGGGGAACGACCACCGGCGCAAGTTCTCATAATCTGTTGTTGGTTGACCCTGTGAGGGTCAAACGCGCCGACGTGATTGCGATGATAACATATTCTGCATCCGGTATACTTTTCTCGTTACGCGCAATGTTACGTTCACGCGCTCACGCGCTGGGAAAAATTGGGCCGCAAATGTGTTTGATCGTGATGTATGATCGAGCAAATGGTTTCAACAGCTTCAATTGCTTTTTTCGCCCTTTTAACTATTTACTTTGGGTAGGATTGAATAATTTATTAGATCGCTACGCTTTATCATTCACTTTATCAGTAATCGGACTGTATTTGGTGGTAGGTTTCGTCAATTTTTTTCTTTTTCTTCCATTTTATAAATGAAATATTGAAAAGTATCGTTAATCGACCGCTTCAAATTTCTTTCACTGCAATTTGAATTAGTTTTGTTAAAAAAAAAAAAAAAATAATAAACTTGAGAAAGCGTTATTAATCGATCGTTTTAAAATTTTTTCACTATATTTCGCTGAAAAAAAAAAAAATTTGAGAAAATTGACTAATAATTTCTCTTTAAAGAGGGAAATTATTTTTTTTTCCAGTGGTAGTCTTAATTGGATATCTTAATTTTATTTGAATTGTTTGAAAGTTAGTAATGTTAATTTCGCGTGCCGCCAAGCAAACGAGTAAAAAAGTCACGGGCGCTGAATTTTATTTCCGGTTGGCAGTGCCGTGTAAACGGGCCTTGAGATAAATAGTCGAAACATGAAATCCGCAGAGTGCGGCGACAATTCAATTCACGATCGCGCCGGAATTTTTTCTTCACCTCCTCCCCCCGTCGGCACGTGCTTGAAAAAAACGCTCGACGAAAAAGATGCGCACTAATTATTTTTTCATTCATTCGTGCTGCACCGTCTTCGTTTTGCTTTGTTAAAATTCGTTCATTAAAATACATAATGTATCCCGCGCATTTCGCATTCCGCGCGCTTGATACACATTTCCTGCAGAAAAATGTGTTTTGCTTAAGAATCTAAAGTTGGGATCGCGTCTCTCGCGTCAGAAAGCGGGTTAGAATTTTTATCGGAAGCGCACTGCAAATTATAAGCACGAGTATAAATATTAAGTAAGTTGTTTAATTATTAAATTCCTTATTTATTAAGTATTGCATTTAATAAGTAATATAACTGTACTATTGTAATTATATTATTTTATTTAATATAAATACACTTTTTACTGAGACATTTATACTGAGAAAAATTCGTAAAATATCAACATATCGGTGAATAATTTTTAACGCACATTTATTGTACAGTATAGAAAAATATATTTCACTTAAAAATCTCAAAATTAGAATACTTTTGCATTACAAAATAGAGAATTTTCATCGACATACTATGAAATACTATTATACTATTATTTAAACAATATAAATGATATTATACTCTTATTTAAATTTAGACAACAATATACTAAAATTACCTTTGGTAATTATCTCAAGAGAAATATTCTTCAAACATCGCTTGATATATTGCGAAATAATTTTGCAACAGAAAAATATGTTTCATCTGAGAATTCAAGCTCCGAGCGAAGAATGCTTTTGCGTTAGAAACTTTTATGTTACGACGTGGTATTACACTTCAGCTGATTCTATATCGAGAGAGTATTTTCGTCAAATATCGATGTAATTCTGAAAAAAAGTTGATACGTGAATGGCGCTTTCTTCGAAAGCGTTGCAACTCGATGGCATAATCGTAAATACATATATATATGTATATATCTGGCCTTTCGAAATGCCATGGGTAACCTACTGCCAAGTTGCTTCGATAAAAGTTCGACTCGCCGTCCGAGTGAATTTCTTGGAACTTACCTCTTGGTGTACGACTGGTTGGTTCCAAGGGTACCAAGTCCTAAATATTCAAGACGTGCACCATCTCCATACAGAATGCCAACGATGCCCATAGAGTTATGGTACGTCGATCGGTATTCCGTGGAGGAGAGTCGGAATGAAATGAATTACATCGAAACTCTAAACGTTAATAAGAACTATTCGATTGTGCAAGCTGTGTGCGTGAATGAATTATGCTCCAAGTGAAAGTTTTCCCTTTTCGGGGGGAAAAACGGTGTTCCCTTTCGTAAAAAAGTGCCGGACGAAAGAAAGTTTCAAACAGGTCTCTTGGAACATTATAACAGATATTGTACAGGTCACTGAAAGACCGAATGTATAATATCGTAGTGCAAAGGATTAACAAATTAACAGATTCCTCGGCGAGTAGAAGCGAGACTAAAATGTGGAAATCCACTGAGCGAAGTCTAAATTGAGTCAGACCGGGGCCGGATGTCTGATCCGTCGCGTTCCTCGACTACTGACTCGTCGCGAAACTTTCTCCCCCTTGCTTCTTAACAACCGGCCGTTTATATCGAATGCGCATACCGTCGACAACCGATTTCCGATCTCTTTTATCCGGCATTTCTCCCGTTTCTGCCATTTATTACCCAGGGATCCTGTACACCGACTGTATATTGTTACCTCGGTGGCCCCGTGGTTACGTCATTCTGCGTGCGAAAGCTATAGTGCTGCTGTTACATCGATAATGATAGCCAGGGCGGGGGAGGGAGGTAGAGAGAGAGAGAGAGTCAGATTTACTTTACGTTAATAAGGTGCCGGCTATATTTCAAACGTCGGTGGCGTTTTGTTACTGGGAGAAGTGAGATCATCGCGCTTTCGGGGATGGTAACTTACGGGGGTGGTTGGGAAAGGGGCAGGGGAGAGAGGGGTGGTTGTTTCCATCAACGTCTTTCCATTACGCGAGCGAGGAGAAGGAGGAGGAGAAAAAGAATAGAAAACAAAAGTAGTAATCACAAATCATAAATCATCCGATGGCAGTCGCCTGGTGTGTACGATGCGTCAGTTAACTCGAATTATTAGATCTGACCTCTTCTGCGTGTGCCCCGTTCGATCGGTGGAAAGGAAGGAACATGCAGATTTGTCGCAGATGAATAAGAATCGTAACTGTACCATAACTGTAATTAAATAGAAATTTTATCGAGATCATTTGTGTTCGAATTGTATCAGCAATATTATTCTATTATTCTTTTATTTATTATTTTTATTTTTTATATACTTTATTTATTTTATTATTTATTTTATTCTATTATTTATTACATTATTTTATTATTCGCGTCGAATTTTTTTTTAGTGGAACAATTTTGCAGATAAAAGGCAGCCATTTTCGATTTCAATCATACTAAAAAAATCATCAAAATCGAACTTGGTTCTTTCTTCTGTAAATATTGTTCTTAAATAAATCTTAACAATCAGCACTGAATAGATTTTTGTAATTATCTCGAAAACTGAGAAAAAAGTAAGTTCATCTTGAGAACATGTTTCAAGGTCATCGAGATCGGAGACGGAATCATCCTTAATGGAATTTATATTTCGTTTCCATCGAAAAGTACGAAAGGGCGTATATTTGTTTTGTACCGATCGGTGGAAAGGATGGGAAATGTTTGAATACAAATTTAATGGAACAAACACTATAGATTTAGCCACGATTGGTATATATGATCAAAGTTTCGAGTACTCAGCTATTTTTACGCTGGATGAAGCGGATTGGAGTAAATACGCAAACAATAAAGATGCGCGATATTCGATACGGTTACATTCGTTGATTTAATTTCAAATTTCAACGCATTGCGAAATCCGAGGAAATTTCTTGTTTGAACATTGCACGTAAAAAGACAATTTAAAATGATGGTCGTCCATATATTTACTAAAGACTCTACTAAAAAACGTATATAATATTATGAAAAGACACGTATAATATATAAGAAGATAATACGTATCAGAAATGATTTATTACAAAAGAAATTAAGTTTTAATTCTTATTGTTCAAATCTTTTAGTTGCAGTTTTCGTAATTTATTTTACGATATTATTATTATCGTAATTTACTTTGTAATATGGAATATTAAACGTTAGACAGTGTAATAAAAAACTGCACGACTTGTACCCCAGTACGATTCGTCTCATTGAAAGGTCCAGAAACAACTGATTTAGGAAATGAAGACGACTTTTTTACCATAAAATTTTATTGATACGCAAACATTTGAATCGATACGAAACAAATTACAGGCGCGATCGCTCAGTACCAGACAACGCCACGCCTACTCGAGGTCTATCCCACGCCCCCTCGCGATTCACGTGACCCGAATCAACCAATCGCTAATTTTCGTTGCATCAGCGTTGCACCTGAAGAGGCCTGATTTTCTGGGTTACCGCTAAAATCACTTTCAGTGATAATACTAAATTTTAGACAGTCATCACTCGTAAACTTTCTCAATTTGCTACTATCTGACAACAGCCACTTCTCGCAATTAATTATTATTAACAATTTCATCATTATACATCTTCACTGTACGTTGGATCGGCACACGTTCACGCGCGCAACAATAAAAACGCGCGTTTCAAGGATCCTTAATCCCTTAATGCACGTATCACGCGTCACCATGTATGTACACGGTGTGTTTTAGTACGAGCTCGAGCTCGAGCTCGAGGCCCTTGATCTCCAGGATCCAGTGGAATCCTGTTCGCAGAAAATTCGAGATTATTGCGAGGGGCGGAGGAAGATGGAGCGGGAACGGGGCAGATTTCAGCCTGTTACCGCGATAATGGGGGATCGTCCAAGGATCGGCTGTAATCCTCGCTCCCCTGCGAAGCCTAGGCTTCCTGGCCATTATCCTGGCGGAGACCGGAGGCTCCGCCGGATACGTGCGGTGCCTGTATCATTCGACACGTGGACTGCGTGACGTGATAAAACGCACGTCGCCGGTACGCTCTGCCCGAAAGCTTTTACGAAGCGGACGCGAGCGTTCCGCGGTCAGTCGTCAGATTATAGGGAGTTTCGATCGGTCGTGGTCACCTACCCTGGAAATTACATCGCGAGAGGCTAGAAATTCACGCGAGCGCTGTGTGTAGTATACATAGCTAAAATGATTTTTGTCGACAATATTATGAAATATCTTAACGTTTACGTGGAGAAAAATATCCTGCAATATTGTATCATTATATATTATATACATATATTATTATTATTATTATTGTTGTTGTTATCTTATGAAAGCGAGTTATTTGAAGATGGTCGCGACGACGAATTGAAATAAAAATTAATCAGCATTCACTCTTCTACAAATTTCCTTAAAATAATTAATTTCCACGAAAATTTTGCTTTCAAAAAAACTCAAATTTTCACGAAAATTCTATTTTTCTTTATATTCTATTTTTGACTATTTCGACAAAGTTAAATAACAAGCCGTCGAATTCAGGCGACCTACTACCACGCGACGATCTTAATGAATCTTGAAAACAACGGTGAAATAATTATGGCCGCGAAAACGTGGTCGCCGGACCATTGTGCGCCGATCGTCGGCATTTATACACGGGACACGACGTAATTTAACGCTGTAAGCGACCGTCGAGCGAAAGGGTGTCGCGGAGGGGGGGGCAATAGCGTCAATAGCGGCGAATCATGGCAAGATGGTCGTACGAGGGGCACGGAAACACTCGTATAAACGAAATCCAATTCGGTCGGATCGGGTTCGCGCCCGGGGAAAGTAATTGCCACGTTCGGCGACGAGCATCCGCGTGCTGGAATTGCAGAGTGGATTTATAGCGACCTGTGTGTTGCGCTTGGAATTTTATTTTACGATCCGCTGTGGACTTCCTCCTGTCCGGCCTCGGAGTATCCGCGGTGTCTCGCGAATTGAATTCGTCGCGCACTCTTTTTTTCAGGGACCTGAACGACATCACGGAACAAAAACGCAGAACTCGCAAAACGTCTTCCTTTCGTTTCAATTGGAAAACGTTCTATCTGAGAGATTAATTCTCGACAATAATTTTATTTTAATTGGAATTCTCTGCCTAGAGATTATTTCTCATTCAATGATAATTTCGTTTTATCTGCAACACGCTGGGAATTCTTTTTTTTTCATAAAGTATATACAGAAAGTGCATCGATAGAAGTTTGAAAAAAATTTCGAAATAGGTCTAAAAATTAATTCTCATTCAATGATAATTTCATTTTATTTGCAAAGTTTATACTTTTCTTTGATAAAGTATAAACAGAAATCGATAGAATTTTGAAATAGATATTTCGTGAAAAGAATTTGGTACGTCCAAAAATGTCCAAATTGGTACATCCAAACTTTTACTATTTGCAATAGTTATTAATTTGTTATTTACGTTTTAAAAATTTTATTGTTTACTAGGAATGATTTCCAACGTAATTGCGTTTTACGTTTCTATTGTACGAACATTTTCCATTTTCCATTTTCCATTTTCCATTTTCCATTTTCTATTTTCCATTTTCCATTTTCCATTTTCCATTTTCCATTTTCCATTTTCCATTTTCCATTTTCTTTACTTTCTGTTGCGGGTCTAAATGTGGGTCTTTCGCGTCAACTGATTTCGTACGGAGAAAAAAAGCTGTCACTCTTCATTTTCGACTTGTTTTTTCACTTGGATTCATCCTCCCCTCTGTGCTCACCCCTTTCATCCATTCAACCCCTTTGTGCGGCGTTTAAAGAGTTACTTGACCCAGTGACCCAAAATATAACATAATACGTTGATGATGGGGTTCGCGAAGTTGGCAGGGTTCCCCTCGGCAAACAGGTTAAACGGCAGGGGTTGCGAGAAAGGGGTGACTTAACTCAGTATGCCGGGAGTCGAAGAGTCAGATCAGTTTCCTGGAACGCGCGGGTAACCTGCAAAGCGAGTGGCGCGTAATTGAGTTTTCAAACGGATTTTTGAAATTTACGCTTGCTGGGGATCTTAACGAGCAAAATTGCACAAGACGCGCGTAACATGAAAATATCTATGTAATATTCAAAGTTTAGCGTTTCAATATTCTACAGCGTGTAAAATAATTTTCTATCTTTTTTTTTTTTCTATTGTTGTGTGTTCTCAGATATGTGAATTTAAAAAAAAAAAAAAATTCGTAGGTATAAATTGATATAATTGAGTAAGAAAAATCAATTAATGCTGAAATTAAATTATTAATAATCGTGCGATCTTAGATCTCACGCGACAGATATTTGATCGTAATTAAATATCGTAATTAGTATTTTGCTGTAAACATTTTACATATCCTTTTCTATCGTGTCCAATTTCTACACTTTTTAATCTCCTGCAAATAAATAAATTTAATAATAATGAATACTACAAACAAAGTAAAATAATAAGATAAGCAATAATATTAGGATAACAGTAAAATAAGGAGATAAACATAAAGACACATTGCTACAAACGAGTAAAATCCATCCAACAGTCGAATTACAGTTGAAAACGCAAGATGGTTGAATATAAAAAGTGGGATTAAGTCAGAGTCTGAAACGTAGATGATCAAATATAAAAAAAAAAAAAAAAGAAAAAAGAAGAATATGGGTGTTTTAAAAAATCCTAAGCAGAGAATACCAGCGGAGATAACGCAAGATAGAAATCTCGCGGTCGGCGACTTTGCGAAACTGAAAAAGTTCGGAACGCGTTCGAAAAGTTCGAAATTTCTTCCGGCGCAAACACAATCTCTAAGTGCGTTAAACTTTTCCCCCGCGGAGGGAAACATTGGATATTTTCGACCGACAATGCGAATTTCTATAACAAGTCTCCCTCACCCCCTTATCACCCCTTTCCTCCTCCTCTCGCGTTCTTCAAGGGAGGAACTGTGCCAGAGGGGGAGGGGGGAGGGGGAGTTTAAATCTGTATCATTCGTTAGATTAGCGGAAAATAAGACGGATGAACTTACCGAGAGCTTGTTTCATTGAAATGAAGTCCGTCTTCGTGGTTTATTGGATATCCCGCGATTGTTGCTCGTTCCCGCTTCTCTTTCAACTTTAATCTCGCTTCTTTCCCTCTTCGAGAAGTCGAAGATTTTTCTCCCTTCCGCGGGTCTCGACGCGGCAACTCGACGTAAAATTGGCCTGGTATTCTATAGCTATCCGGACAACGTTACAGAGAATGAAAACTTTGTAAAAAGAATGTGATTCGGAATTAAAAATCCAGAGATATGCAAGAGTATTGTTTATCGCTGCATAGTTTAATAACGAGACTTTATTAACTATGACTCATAAAATAAGAGAAATAAAATTAACAATGTTTATAATTAAAATGGAAAATATACATCGTAATCATTTTTTAGCCACGTCGAATTTCATTTAGCTCGTCCTGTCATAGAGTGAAAAATTCAACACCAGAGTCGTTCACGTACACTGTTCGTCGCTGTAAAATAGTTGAGAGCGTTTAATAACAAGACTTTATTAACTATGACTCATAAAATAAAATTATTACATAAAATTAATTTAATCAAGTTATAATTAGAATGCAAAAAATAAATATCGCGATAACTTTTTTATTTAACTCGTCGTGTCAAGGGGTGAAAAATTCAAGCCGAGGAAGCTCACGTTGCAAAGCACAAAGCAAGTTGCGTTCGAGTGATTACCGAAGTGGCCGAGTGAAATAACTATTTGGAAAATGCTAGCGTGAAACCGCTCTGGTCGGTTCTGGCGTGTGTCGCGTGGTAAGAGGGATCGCCGGGGTGGTTAACGAATGCCCAGCGGAAAATAGCAGCCGACCAGCGCTGGTACCGATTTCACCTTTCTCGCTATTTATACGGGCGAGAGCCGAATCGAACGCAGCGGCCGACCGAAAGAATTAAAGATCGGCCTGGCGAACCGTGAGATCGCGCACGGACTCGGATCACTGGCTATTTACGAGCCAGGGGGAGAAGTTCCCGGTCAACGGTTCCTCGGTATCCTCCGCAGGATAGCTACCACGGAATTGGACGTGTTCGATATAGCTATCTACGTTTTCCGTCCCATCTGTCTGATCCTTTAGCCACCGGCTTTTCTTACACGCTTCTAACAACGTCCGAGAGGCAGGGGGGATACGCAACAGGGAGCTACCACGTTACAAGAAGTTTGAGAAACGATGTTTCTGTCAACTTTGAAGGGTCTCTTTTTAGGCAAATTATTCCTTCACTTCTGAAATGGTGGTTCACGATCATATTTTGCGTAAAACGTTGAAAGATAGAAAAGATAGAGATAGAGAATTGTTTTGTCTATTAACCATTTTAGTGCCAGGGGTTTTTAAGAATCCGTGTTCGATTGTGCCATGCAGCGCGATAGCGCTTCGTTCATTTATTTATTTATTATAACTTTTAAATTGCGTGTCTGATAAAAAAATGTTTAATATTTTAAACATTTTTAATAAAATTTTTAATATTTTAAACAATTTTAATAAAATTGTTTGATACAGAAGACGCGTGGTTTTAAGGGGGGCGAAATGTGGCGTGTCAATTTCTTGGGGGTTTCGAAATTTTCAAGGTCATCTTAATCGAATCATATATTTTTCTTTTCATCATAAATCGGAAGAATATCAAATTCCAAGTAAGAAAGTATTAAGCCACATTTATCTAATGTCTTAAATGTTAATTTGTCTTGAGGATGAAAACCACAAAATGTCGTAATTTTCGGATGAAAATCAAATTGTCGTAAAGTATCTCCTTAACCATTAGAACCAGATAACGACATCATTTAATTTTTATTTAATTTTTCCAGTTCTGAGATGAATTTAAAAATCCACTGAGAAAATCTTCATGTTGTATACAGTGGCGTAGCATTTTGCATCCTTTTCGATCAAAAATCCTTCAGAATTACTTCAACAACCCAAGAGCTTCCACCAAGTGGAAAATGGACACGGTCGATGGGGATGGCGTTTCACTTTTCTCGAAACTCGAGGGCAAGCCGTATTCGTAAGGGGTTGGCGTTTCACTTTTGGCGAAACTCGAAGGCAAGCCCCATTTAAGTGGCTCGTCGAACGTCACGCGGACGTGAAGGAGAAAATCGTACAAAAAGAAAAAGAAAAAAAAAAAAGAAATAGGCGTTTCGATGCTTTCACACGAACGCTCGCTTTGCACCGCTATTCTATACCGACTGGATTCTGTACGTATCTTCTCTTTTCGAACGATCGTCCATTCGAACTGCGAGAATTTTATTAATCTTTCGCGCAGAAACGTCTGGCAGGATATGTCTAAACGCGGCGTGGATGTCGGAGGACTACTTTAATCCTCGCAAAAGTCGAACGCTCGATTCCCGTGATATATTTTGACGCGTATCGAATTCAGTCGGAAGTCTTTGACTGATACTCCTCCGGCGTGCAAGGGGAATTTCATTTCTATGCAGAGACGGAGTCTGTGTTCAGGTAGGATTTTATTAATTTCTTACGTCGAGATGTTTCGTGTATCTAAACGCGGATGGTGGATGTCGAGAGACAGTTCGACCCTCGAAAGTCGAAATTCCTTTCAGCGTGGAAATGTATTTATGAGAATACGGGAAGAGCTCCGGCCGTTTGTAGCATAATGCTTGATTTATCTACACTCCGTGCTGTTTGATCTGTATCGGATATTCAATGAAAGCCTCCGACCGATGCTCGATGCAGTAAGAGGGATTTTATTTTTATGCACAGACGTTTGGGAATCTGTGTTCGAACAGCGATCTTTTTGTGTCAGGATTTTCGTTTTTTATTGAGGGAATAAGTATCTAAACGCGATCAAAGTGAGAGATATTTTAATTCTCAGAAATAGAGATTCTTCTAATTGGAGGATATTTTCATTTTCAGAAGTCGAAATCCTGCTAATCTTCTAATTGGAAGATATTTTAATTCTCAAAAATAGAAATTCTTCGGCGTGGAAGCATCGACTCCCATTAGTGTTCGACCTGTGCTGTGACTTATCTTAGAATAGAAGGAACGATATTTTTGAAAGTTTTCAAATATTGCAACGAACCCAAGTTTCCTTTTACAAAATTACGGATTTGTTTTAGTGTTCAGGAAGTCATTTTATCACTGAAAGTGATTTTAGCGGGGCTAACCCAGAAAATCAAGCCAGGTGCAACGCTAATGCAACGAAAATTAGCGATTGGTTGATTTGGGTCACGTGACTCGTGAGTGGGCGTGGGCTACCTCAAGTAGGAGTGGCGATCACGCCTGTAATTTGTTTCGTATCGATTCAAATGTTTGCGTATCAATAAAATTTGATGGCAAAAAAGTCGTCTTCATTTCCTAGTCGGAACAGTCGCTTCTGGCCTTTTCAGTGAGACAAATCGTACAAATCGTGCAGTTTTTTGGCCCACTCTATATATTAATACGGTACTTGCCTCTTTCTATAAAAATTTCTCCAAGTGTGCTATATTCCGCGCGGAGAAACAACCCTCTAAACCCGCTCTAAAGCCGGGGAGCGAAGTGTCTCGAAGAAGAGCCTCTATAGCAAGGTACCAGGCATTAGCGCGAGTTGATAGAGTTGTCCTTTGGTTTCCTTCGGGCTGCTGGCCTACATAGGGTTTCAATTTACCGAATCTCATTCCTGGTGAACGGGGCAAACGGACTCTGGACGATAGTTTGTCCGCCGTGTGTTGGAGGTAGAAAGACGCGAGAGAGATACGAGGAACGAAGATTTTCTCGCTATAATTACGTCCGTTTCTATACCCATTCGCTTGGAAACGATTTTAAAAGATCGTTCTTTGCCTTGCACTCGTCCCCACGGCGCGCTGCGAGCTCGTCCAACCAGCCGAGCTACGTGGAGACGCTTTAATTATGGGATATCGACCCCCCTCCCTCCCCCATTAATAAGTTGTACTCGTCGCGCGGGACGGCGATCAAAAGAAATTCAAATTATTTCCAAGTGCATCTGTGCCACGTGTACCTAAGATATACCCTCCTCCTTTCAGAGCCGTTAATTGCTGCGATTGTTCGCTGAAATCCCCCTCCCCCTTGGGGGTGGGCCAGAGGCTTACGCTCGGCAAACTTTTTCGAATCTCGAAGGCTCCGCCAATGAATATTTCCAGGATATTGGTTTCTCCTCTGCTCGTCGATTTGTTATTAATTTAATTAATTCCGTCGGGCTTGCATCTGATACTCGCAGATGAAGGACTCGGTCGGTTCCCGCGTCCGATCGGTTCCTCTGTTTCTCAATATTTTTCAACTTGCGAAATGTTTACAGAGGTACTGCAGTATTAATTAACAGTCATTAATTAACAGTCATTAACCTTCCAATTTATTTTGCAACTGCGAAATTAATTGGAAGGTTAATTCCCTGGTTGGACGTAAATTTTCATCCAAATGTGGCGTGCATTGTTATTGTTGCTCGCGTTACACAGTCAAAGATTTAATGATCATACGTTTCTCTAAATCTTTTCCCCGTATGGTGGATAACATTTGTCATTGGTTCGTTTCAGTTTTATGTTTAGAGAGTCGGAAATTGGCCACTTGGGAGGGGATCGAAAGCTGCAAATTTATCGCAGGCTTATGCACTATGACGTGGAAATGTTGTTAAAAATAAACGCCTTCTCGTTCACCAGAGTTTCTCACCGGCGTCCGAAAAATCTCTCCCGCGACTCAATTATCGCGCCCCTCCGCCACGGTGGCGCCGGGATAATTCGTCGGTTCGTGCAACTGCAGCGAGCGTTTCGGGATCCAGCGGGGTGAAACAACGACACGGGGCCGGCGGTGGTAATGAAAGTGTACCGTGGAAACGTCGTCTGCGAGAGACGCCGGTGTTTTTCCTTCGAGCGTTACATCCCCCTAGAAAGGGGGGTGGGTCGAGGGTGAGGCGCGTCTGCTCGCAGAAAGGGATTCTCTTTCTGAGGCGAACAGACGCGAAAACAAAGGTAAAACGTCGCCGAATGGCGAGGCAGAACGGGGAAAAGTAGTGTTTCTATGCTGACGGTGTTGTGTTTCCAGTGCTTCTACAACACTAGTAACACTAGAACTACTGAAATGGTCAAAGCGACCAATCTATACTTTTTGTTAGAAATTTTATATATTTTATGTTTTAGTGATTGAATGTTTCATTGTATTATGAAGTTTCTGTATTTCATACTGAAACTTGGACTATCTACTATACACTATTAATTTATATTATTGATATAATATCATATACAGTAACACTAGAACTATTATACTAAAATGGTCAAAGTGACCAATCTATACTTTTTGTTAGAAAATTTACAGGTGTTTTTAGTGATTTAAATAATTTTTAAATAAAATGAAGCTCGTGTGTTTCATTGTATTATGAAGTTTCTTTATTTCACACTGAAACTTGGACTATCTGCTAATATTGAATGCTTCGTACACTCGATATTAATTTATATTGTCGATATGCATTACTCTCTGACACTAAAATTAACAAAATGGTCAAAATGACCAATTTACAATTTTTCCCACATATTTTGTAGTTGTAAAGCAGTATATTTTTAAAAATTTAAATGATTCTTTTTCTTTTTTGTAAATCTTGCATATTGCATTATAATTACAGAATTATTCTATTTATTTCGCTTTAAATTTCTGTTTTTGGAATTTTACGTTTTAATCGTCGGCTGTTCTAGCGTTCAAGCAGCTCTCGGCCCGACCGGCGGAATTGAACCGTAATTCAGCAAAATAAGCTGTTCCTATCGGTGGGAACAGGTTTCGAAAACGGATAAGCTGCTTTTCTATCTGGCGCGGATCGGGAGCTGCTTGGTTGGAACAAGGCGAGCAACTATTGGCGAACGGCTGTAAATTCTCGTCGCCTCCTTGCGCAGCCAGTTTCGAAAAGTTGCGACTGAACTCCATAAAGTTTCTTTCGCGAAGCGTGAAATCGCGAAACACGTGAATGTCGAGCGATCGAGTCAGCGACGAGCGTGGTATTTTCAATTATAATTCCAATAACGTAGTATTTGTATTTCGATGATAAATTCGATGATAAAGAAATATAATTTAATAATAATTCGAATGATTGAGGACTAATACATTTAGGAGCAGACTCTGGATGTATTTGTGAAGAATTTAAACAAGGTATTTACAATATACAAAGCTGGATCTAAAGTGAATTTAAAAATTATAATGTTATTTCTTTAATGATCCAAACAAATGCACGAACAAAATTGAATGTTTCAAACATGTGAATTTAATGATTCGAACGAACGCACAAGTAAACGTGTAAATTTGATTAGAATAATAAATAAATTCGATAAAAATAAATATGTAAATAAACATGTAAAACGAATTACAAGACATCGCGATTCGGAGGGACTTTCGTTCGTAGAAGATTACAAATTTGAGGAGGTTTGAGAGATCGAAATCTCTGTTATTATTGTCGCAAGGCTCGTAGTTAGGTAAAAATATTTCACGTGCACGAATGTTTATAAACGCGTCTCTGACAAATGCTACAACAGCTCTTAAATTTCAATCCAAACTTCCCGTCCGATCCATCTTTTTCCCCCTCGTCTGCCTTTTTGTCTGCCTCCTCTCTGAACACAGGCAAGGAACACAATCTTCTCGGACAGAATTGTCATTTTATCCCGTTCGCTCGTTCTTCCGCTTTGTTCTCTCTGCCTCCAAAAGCGTAACGACGTTACTTTCCTCTCGCGGCCTGTATTTTCAACCACGTTTCTTCCTCTTCCCCTTCCTCCTCTTTCCCCCCCCCCTTTTTTTTTATTAACAGCTACACCGTTATTACCAGAATTCTTTTCTATTTATCGAACCGTTGGAATCGTTCGTGTTTCCACGCTTTTTTTCCATCGGCGAGCTGGTCGAGAAAGGCCGGCGAGTGTTCCGCGATCGCTGGATCAAATTCACGAGTATCGGGCGCGCAAGTTTGCGTTACGTGCTCTCTGTTACGTGTTTCGAATGTTAAGAGTGTCGACGGTGGCTACGCCCGAGGAGAGACACGTTACGTAACATCCGGTGGCCAGCTACAAACGACTGAGGATTTCTCTCCAATCTGATACATCACTCCCGTTTCTCTGCGTTTCGAACCCCTCTCCTCCTCCCTTTTGTTCGAAACACAGAAGGACGATCAATCGGAATGACCAGAGGTGGCGAACTGGCGGCTCGCGAGCCGCACGTGGCCCTTACCCCCACTCTCCTGATCCCTAGCGCTATCCCCTCCACTGCGTCGATCTCCCCACTCCGTTAACAGTATCGCGGCCACAATCCTGGCGTTAGTGTAAAGATAAAAAGAAATACAAGTGATATTTATTTAATAACAATGTTGGTGACAAAATAGTAGATAATTAGGAAAAAACACAGATTAATAACTAAAATAAACTCTTTTTTAGCAACTCTGTTGACGCTTTCTCACCACTGCAATCGACTCTCTCCTTTTTCAGAAAGAAAAACTCTTCGTGCCACATTCATACTTCTTTTCCTTTCACGCATTTCTGCAACTAAAAATATAATAACTCAACGACAACCTACGATGCTACATTAGTAAGCATCCGTCGCTTATCCCTAGCAATTTTTGGAATTGAGATCTATCTCGTGTGGCGCTCATCCCCACTCTACTGCACGTATAAATTGTTTTTTTTTTTACTGTAGTTGCTAAAATTAGAGTTCATGGTGGGGGGACCAACAGGCTGATGATGACAACGACAACGAGCTCGTGCGAAGAAATTCGTCGGCTCTGGTCAGTCGTCGGGCATGTTAGTGTTTTTCGATCGTCACGGTTGCTTCCTTCCGCTTCCGCTTCTTCCCGATCTCAAACGCCTTTGCTCGCCGCGCGTTATCACGTCGTTCAGATCGTTGTTTCTCCGCGTGTCTATCCTCTGTGTCTATCCACGTATTCTCCTCTTGAAGGGGAATCCTCTGTTGAAGAGGAACAAAGGCCACGGTTATTTTCCGGTGCCACCTCGGCGCTCGGACACCGATTTCTTTGAAATGATGATCGCCGGCTTGAATTTAACATGAACGGGAGCAGCTTCCACGAACGGCGGTAACGCGAAGCTCTGTGTTTGTGTCTTGTTAGAAAATCACCGCGCCCGTTTTCTCAAAGTTAAAAGAAAAGTCAATCGATGCAGCAGCTTGTTGTAAAGACGAGATTTCAATTTTTTCAGACCTTCTCGTTAGATCCAGCCGCGAAGAAAATTTTTTATTGCTTTTAGACGTTTGAATTTCAAGAAGCTTTTCAAGGAAAAGAACATTTTTACTTTCCCTTTTTAATTTTTACTTTTTCCTGGTTTAGTAATCAGTGTATCCAGCAAAATTAAATTACTCTCCTCAATATCCAATATTTTTAATTATATAGGATTATTTGTAATTATATAAGATTGCTCGCCTCACTTGACTTGTTTCATTTTATAATTTCGCTACAACACGTCACTTTCGTTCGCTGCGCAGTCGAAAATTCCGAGTGTTTCAGCAATTTTCGATTATTGCTCACTGCTGAATTCAACGCGAATTGAAACTAAGAAAGGAAAAAAAAGTTCGCGATGAAAATCCCCGCCGGTCGACAGGTTTCGTTTCCAAGTTGGGCACCGCGGGAATCCAGAATTTCAAGTCCACTTTCATACGCGGCAGTTGCCGCGCGTAATTGACGGCTTTCGCTGAAACTGTGTTCGAGATCGAGCAGCCACCGCGATTCGAAAGAGGATTCGCTCTACGAAATCCGCGACGGCTTTCGAAATCGCGATTGGTGGATTTCAGTCTGCCGAGCCTCTTCGTCGAAACTGCACCTCCGAAGTCGTCTCGTGCGATCTTTCTGTTTCACATCCGTCTCTCTCCTTTTCCTCGTTCATCAACGAGAGATGAAAGGAAAATGTTTCGCTAAACTATTTTCGAGGGCGAGTTATTTTCAACGTAGACGGCGGTTGCTCCGCCACGTCGCGCGATACGGTATTTTAATTATCACTCGGTGTCCGCTAGGAACTCTTCGGCCGTGAATTCTTTTGTGTCTTCGATGAATTCCTCCCGTTCCTCGCGTTCTGCGAGCATTCATTACTTTCATTAATTACTTTCGTCTCGCGTATCGTCCGGCCGTCTTAATTAATGAGTCTTCGTTGCACGACGCAACGTTCAAGATTTCGTTTCCGCGATTGGTTTCACTCTGTCTCTCCTTCGTTTCCCGCCTCTTTGTATCGAGGACACGCGGGGAAACTTTTTTTTGAAAATTTTCGGAAACAAGAAAATTGCGTCGACCCCTTGGGTACGTATTTGTTTTTCCTAAGAGCAGGCTGACGTGTCTAACTCTTCGTTCGAAATTATTAGTAATTTATTTGTTTGTTATAAAGCGAGAAACTCTTTCGGAGTCCTAAATCTTTAAAAAGACACGGACAAAACAAATTAGTGTAATTTTTTATTTGTCGAATAGAGGTTTCTCTACAAAAATGTTTATTTCGTTCTTTAATCCTTAGTAGTATCGTGGTTTTTCATCGACGCATGTTTGTTCGTGAAAAATGTGAGGTAAAAGTTTCTAGTTTTTATCACTAAAAGTGATTTTAGCGAGGGTAACCCAGAAAATCGGGCCTCTTCAGGTGCAACGCTGATGCAACGAAAATTAGCGATTGGTTGATTTGGGTCACGTGATTCGCGAGAGGGCGTGGCGTTGTTTGGTACTGAGCGTTCGCGCCTGTAATTTCTTTTGAAATTTCGATTCAAATGTTTGCATATCAATAAAATTTTATGACAAAAAAGTCGTCTTCGTTTCCTAGTCAGAACAGTTGCTTCTGGGCCTTTCAGTCAGACGAATCGTACTGGAGTGCAAATCGTGCAGTTTTTAATGTAATTTTAGATATAATTGTATATAATTGAACATATAAATTACGTCAATTTTAATATTGCAATCGCATATGAAATTTTTGATACGTACATATATAAAATTATATAATTTACAATCTTTTATATAAATAGAAACATAGATATCACACAGATTATTATATTTGTAAATAAATTATTTAAACATATTGTTCGCAATATAATGAAACTTTCCTTGCAAATTAATCTCTAAATAGAACATTTTTCAATTGAAATGAAACGAAAATAGAATTTTGCGAATTTCCAACTTGAAAGGAAATAAACTAGATGAAAGCGCACTATGATTTCAATTCGCAGCACGTGATGATACATGACAAGGATTAATCAAAAGATTGTTCAACCCGTTTGATCTCTCCACCTTCAAAAATTTCTCTTGTACGTGACATCGCGCGGGATTATCGATTCTTGAGGAAATTGGCCACGCACGACGAGAGAGAACTGTCTCTGCTTGATTTCTCATGCAACTTTCCGGTTTCGTCGCAAACGAAAGATCGAGCCTTGGCAAAACGTGGCGAAACATACATTTACGTGTACCGTACTCCAACTTCATTTAGATACGCGCGCACGTTCTCCGAGAACTACTCGGTTCTCGATAACGAATTTTCCTAGGGGTCCGGAAATGCTTTCCCAAAGTTTTTATTCTGTTTTCTCAATTTCTCAGTTCACCCATGTCTCTCTCTCTCTCTCTTTCTCTCTCTTTTTCTCTCCTTCTGAAGTGTCACCTTTCAACTTTCTCGTGGTGCACTTTGACTCTAGTTACCTGTCGGTCTTGAAACAGTTATTCCTCGCCGAGGACTTTCAACGAATGCTCGAAAGATGCGCCAAGATTTTGTTTCGTCTGTCGTCTTCAATTATTTAATCGAAACGGGGATATTTTAATTAATTTTCGTTTTCTTGTTGAAACTGGGGAAGTTTGCCGAACAAAAAATCAAAATTTTGGCGATTTTTATAGTAAAAGTGAATTGAGATGTAGCTCAATTTTTTTTTCAAAGTGAAATTGGTCGAAAATAATGGTGTTATTCGCTAGTTTCGAGAGTGAATTTTCCTCTGATTTCCTTTCAAATTCTCAGTTTTATATCTCAACTGTCTTTGAGCTAAGTTTCGATGAAGAATTTTCTTCAGTCTTTGTTCAGTCCTTCCTATCACTCGCTAATTAATTTGCAAATTCTTTCATAACTAATTATCAAGTCAAAAGTTGCAGTACCACCTTTTCCAAGGCGGACTTTTAGTTCTGTATTTCAATTGTTTTCAAGTAAAAATCTCAGAGTTATTCGCTAGTTTCGATAAAAGAATTCTTCCTCCGTGCATCGTAAATTATCTATCAATTAAAATTACTTTGAAACACTCCACTCTTTAAACCACGTTGATTGCTTATTCTCGCTATAAGAACGGCAGAAATTTACAAATTTTTTCGCAGATGATTGTCAAACGAGAGATTGTTTCAATTTTTTCTCTTGATAAAAGGTGTGCTTTTGAGAAAAAAAAACAATGAAATTGTTCTATTATTATACTATATATTATACTCAGAAAATCGGGCCTCTTCAGGTGCAACGCCAATGCAACGAAAATTAGCGATTGGTTGATTTGGGTCACGTGATTCGCGAGGGGACGTGGGGTAGTCCTCGAGTAGGAGTGGCGTTGTCTGGTATTGAGCGATCGCGCCTGTAATTTGTTTTGTATCGATTCAAATGTTTGCATGTTAATAAAATTTTATGGCAAAAAAGTCGTCTTCATTTTCTAGTCAGAACAGTCGCTTTTGGGCCTTTCAGTGAAACGAAACGTACTGGGGTACAAGTCGTGCAGTTTTTTATAAACAACGTAATTGTATATGACGTTCTTTTTTTATTGATAAATGCGTAAATTCACAACCCGAACGAACTACCTCGTCTTCCGTCGGATGTTCGGAAGCCGAGTCACGTACATACGAGCGAGGACACGACGAGGCTGAAGTCGAACTTCGGCCAGCCGACGCGACGCGAAAGTTGTTCCTAGTTGCCAACCGGCTGGGGAAATTCTCTTAGCGACAATAAGACCGATTATCCCGAGTCGAGATGGCGAGTTCGGATCGTGGCGCGATATGGCACGATCCAACGAGAAACAGCTCACTCGAGCTGTTCCCCCGGCGGATTTGCCTCCCTCCTCCGGGATTAAGGGACGCGAAAGCGCGAAACCGATCGATCCGTCAGTGCAATCAATCCTTGCGTTTTATCCTTCTTCGATTGGGATGAACTCGACGCGACGCATCGGAAGTGGTAAATAATCGACGCTGAATTCGAGGTACTGTTGGTTCCGAACTTGAAGTCGAACCGTTTCGCGCTTCCTTATTTGTTCGCGGCTTTGTTCGTTCCGAGGCGTGGCTCGCGGTTCGTTCGAGCGTTCCACTAGTGTTCGTTGTCGTCTTCGATTGTTCAGGTTGCTGAAGTCGCTTGATTTTGATCGACGATGTTGACGATTCTCGTTTGAGACGGTCGAGCGAATCTTCTCCGTGAAGCGATCATTGTGCGAGGAGCTGCAAACTTTTGTGGTACACAGGCGCGAGTTTTAACATTATTCTCTCGAAGTGAGAATTTTCGAAAATAAAATTACCCTCCAAGTTTGAAGTCTTGCTTATTTCTATTCGAGGTAAAGAATTGCTATTGATTGTTCAATTGTTCATCGATTTACAATTATTCGAAATGTGATGTACAGGATTTCGAAGATTACTGTATCAATTTTAACACTAGAGCTACCAAAGTATTCAAAATGACAAAATATGTAACTTTTTACAATAATTTTCCAGACTTACGACAATAAATTCGTGCAGAATAATGTATGATCTATCATTTCCATTTATTCATATATTTATATATATAATAATATTATTAATAATTATATATTAATTACATATTTATTATAATTATATATATAATTAGGTCGGTTATAAAAAAATCCTTCAAGTGAAACTTACCTTGTTTCGAGAAAAATATATTTTGGTGATAAAAAAAAGCTTGGTCTAGGTGAATTAAATAATAATCTCCATAGTGATCTTCTTTTTGTATTTCTTCAGATGAACATTTATCTATTTAACTTAATTTTATTATTATACATTTGCTCCTATTCCTCGCACTCGAACTTTTCCGACAGATTTACACTTTCATTTTACCGTTTTATTATTTTAAATTGTCATCTCAAATCCTCCCGTATTTTTTTTTTCAACGTTTCATCGCGACATTGCATAATTTCCGAATTGCAACTCGCGTTTGTCAACTTTTCAATCAACGAATCGCGTACGTTAAATGATACGTCAGATTACAAACTGTTCGTTTCATTCGTCCAAGCGAAATGATTAATCTGCATATAAAGAGGTATTAGCCATTCAATCGATTTCATCAGGGAAATATCATCATTTGGGATTGAAGCAAGATTGGACGTACATTTAAGCGCGCTGCAAATTTTGTCTCCCCTTTCTTTATTCTTAATGTATAATTTTAATATTCGGCTCCCTCGATGAGGGAATTTATATTTCACGTAGGATATCGAACATCGATGTGGCGCGAAATAGCCTGTTAAATATATACGGCTTTCTAGCTTAAATTATTCGCATCGTGCTGTCCTAAATTATCCACGAACGTATCTAATTTCTCAACGTTAGTTAATATTGTGAAATAATGACGTGGATTATTGATGAAACACGAAAATCTTATTTGAATAATTGCGCGGATGATATAAATAATTTATATTTATAATGTTTAATATTTAAAATTGTAGATAATTTATATTTATACTTGATACAATTTTAATCTATATTTTTATTCTAATTACAATTTCAATCTATCATAATTATATTTTTAATTTTTATAATTTTAATCTATATTTATACAATGAATCAATTACATTACGTACAACTATATGATACTCACTCTTCCACGGTCATAACAAGAGATCCTCCATTTTGTCTTTCTTCCTTGAAGGAAGAAAATGTCGATTCGTCTCACTGAAAGGCCCAGAAGCAACTGTTCTGACTAGGAAATGAAGACGACTTTTTTGTCATAAAATTTTATTGATATGCAAACATTTGAATCGAAATTAAAAACAAATTACAGGCGTGATCGCCACTCCTACTAGAGGTTTAGGTTAGGTCTACCCCACGCCTCCTCACGAATCACGTGATCCAAATCAACCAATCGCTAATTTTCGTTGCATCAGCGTTGCATCTGAAGAGGCCCGATTTTCTGGGTTAGCCCCGCTAAAATCACTTTCAGTGATAATACTGTAAACCAATCAGAAAGTTAGTTTTTCTTACGAACTAAAATTTCTGTAAAATTAGAAATCTCTTCAATATTCCTTCTGTCTGTTTCATAATTCATTTTCTCCAATGTCGTCGTATCGTTGTTCATTCTTGCTGCTAAAGTATTCTTTTGTATTCTCTTAAAAAAATTTTACAAACATTTTTATATTTTTACAAAGTGTCTTAGACGCGTGTAAAGAAAAGGACGCCTTTGCTTTCGAGAATATTCTTATCAATCGACAACGTAACGGCGTGAAAATACACAACAATGGAGGAAGCTTGGTCGTTGTACTATTTATTAATTCAGCCGCTAATTCGAAATCAAATAAATACCGCGAGTATTTAAATAACCCCCGAGAGAGGATTATTTATCGATACCAATGCTGTGTCGATACTTGCGTATAAAAAACTACAATAACAGTTCGACGATGTTTGTGTATTTGAACGCGTTCGGGCAAGAATTATTAATCGATATACGGGTGCACTTGACCCGATTATGAAACTCGATTTTCTCGAAAACAAAGTCTCAACCGAAAAAGTGTTATTCTTCCACTCGTTCTTGTTTTTCTTTTTCTATTTTTTATTTTACTTATTTTTGTATCAACTCGTGCTCGCTTGTACTATTCAAATACCTGAGACACCTTGTGTAAATTATAGAAATTTTAACCACATTTTTTCATCGAGCATGCGAATATACTCTTGTCCACCTCTGATTGTAAAATCGTAAACGTAGTGTGTCTCGAAGCGTGAACGTGCAGCTCGAAAATTTGTCATCGGAGGAATATTTAATAAAAATTCCACATTTCTCGTTTTGATAGTTCCATTGTTGAACGTACTGGTGTACGCGCGATTTATGGAAATTCGCGGATAAAATTGCGAACGTACAAGCAAAATCCTGGCGACGGAATTATAACACTGTTTTTACCGTATCACTGCAAACACTCGAGTTTCAATCAGGAGAATTGGTTTTATTTTTATGGCAACAAAAATAACGCGCGTATATATATTGTTTAATTTATTTTGCATTCAATTATACGAACGACGGAATTTAATAAAAAAAAGTACATCCGTGACGGATTTACTCGTCAATTTTGAAACGCGTTTCGCGCGAATTAGTCTCATATTTTTATACATTATTATATATTATGTATATTAGACTTGTACAATTTAATTGTTAATTGTGGTAATTGAGTTATTAATTAATCTAATCGATATTCTTAATTGTATCATCGTTGAACCTATTGGGAATCGTAGCAATTTAGAATTCTTCAGTTTCTCCAATTAATCACGTGAAGACCACTTTATTTAATTCGCAATTAAATTTAAATCTGAATCTACGCTAGAAAAGCCGACAGAAAATCACCTATTTTTTTTTAATTATCGAGTTAACAGAAGGATAGAGTGTTCAGCGATTAACCATTAAAAATACAGAGTTTAAAATACAATTCCTAGTTTAGAAAAGATCGTCTTAAAACAACTGTGTGTGTGTGTGTTTTAATAGGATTAAAACCGAGGTTTCATTTAATATAGAACAAGTTGAAACTATAGTTCGACTATAGCTGAAAGAAGGAAAAAGAAATGAAAGGCCCAGAAGCAACTATTTTGACTAGGAAATGAAGATGACTTTTTGCCATAAAATTTTATTGATACGCAAACATTTGAATCGACAGAAAACAAATTACAGTACCAGACAACGCCCCCACGCCCCCTCGCGAGTCACGTGAGCCAAATCAACCAATCGCTAATTTTCGTTGCATCAGCGTTGCACCTAAAGAGGCCTGATTTTCTGGGTTAACCCCGCTAAAATCACTTTCAGTGATAAAAACAGTTGCTTTCAACCGATAATATTAGGATTCGTATCGACTCAGAGTTGTATTTCTCAGTCTCGAGATCTTTTCATTTTTTTCGTTCGACTTAATTTTTCACCTTAATCAAAATATAAAATACTTAATTTGGCCTTTAGTTGGTCATCCAACGTTGGATTTCGGTTTGGAAACCGTAATGCTCCGCAATTTTCGCACCTTCGCTCGCTTTCATTCGCGAATAATCAGAGTTTGCCGCGTGGTCTCTCATAGAATTTTCAAATTTTCCCCATCCCGTCTAATCTTGGATATTTTTCTTAATCGATGAGATGCAAATCGAAAACGCGAGGAGACGACGAGTTTCCCCGAACGATTGGACTGAAACTGTGTCAGAAATTTAACGCCGGCCAGACCGGTTAGAAATCCAAGGAAACTCGGGATTTCGCATAATGAATGAATTTACATAACCCCAATTAAACGGGAATCGGCCGAATGCAAAGCAGTTGCAAAAGTATTTGCCTCGCCGTTTAAAGAAGTTTCATCTAGCCGTGTTCTGGCCTCACTTAGATTTCGTCAGCGAGTTACGCTCGAGTGAGAAAAAAATTCGACGAGTTAGATCTGTGTGTGTGTGTATGTGTGTTTGTGTGTGCATAGTTTCGCGCGTAAGTGTTTGGACACTTTTAAATTATTGCAGAGCGCAAAATAGGATTAAAATGAATCTCTAATTTGATCTTGCTATCGATAGAAGGAATAAATATAATAGTAACAGAACAATAATTACTATATAGTAATATAGTTGTATTACGATAATTATGATATATCATTATGATGTAATATCGTAATACAATTATATATTATAATATGTATATAAATTATGTTTATCTTAATTATTATATCACATTATTTATAAGTAAAACAATGTAGCATAACAACAATAAAAGGAATAAATAATTATAACAACATAATAATTAAGCAGAGTGACTTTAAACATGTCTCGCCATTACAATGTAAAAAACACGTGTTTCTAGCCGGATTCGAATCACGCGGGTTTTAAATGGTCAGCTGTTTATTCAAAATAAATACGAAACTTGAAAATTAACACTCAAAGAAACACTCGTCGAAACCGTCGCAACGTAACAATAATGCATCGACCTTTTAACGAGATTAATGAATCTTGCACGATGGCGCGTGCAAAAGGAGAAAAGTGTTATTCGTTGAGCGAACGGCTGAGTCGTCGATGAGAATCGAGCAGCGTGCAGCGCGGAAAGACTTAACGGCTTCTCGTTCCGTATTTAGAAGAATGTGTAATCGAGTTCCGGTCACGCAGTGCGTACCGTTCGATGCACTCAAAGTGGTCCTAAATTCGTTCGCGCGGTCACACGCATGCGCATACACATGCGCGCGCAGTGTATTTTAATTCGTCTATTACTCACGCTACTGCCACGGAATCTTCGACGAACGAATTTTACGAATAATATTCCCATGGGGAATAATTTTACGTTTCATTTCGCTGAGAAATTTTATTTATAGTAAATCTGTAAAAATTTTTAGACGAAACTCAGGTAGAAGTTTCACTTATCGAACGTTATAATATCTCTTCATTTTGTTTGCATTTCGTTGTATTTTTTATCTTTTCAAATTTTTCGCAATATATGTTGAAATTTCGCAGTCACTCGTTTCGAGCGTTAAAAGAAATCATTTCGATGTTATTTCAATACACCTTTTCTACTTCGAATAATAAACAATATATTGAAATAATATGAATAATACACAAAATGAACAACAATGTAACGAATATACGAAAATGTACTTTTTTTGCAATCTACTCGTATTTCATTGTCTCTTGTTTTTTAAATAAATTAATATTGTTACTCGGTGGATTCGTCACGTCAAACGATAAATTCGATTTTCGGGGAAATATTATTTCTAACATTACACGGAACGGTATCAACGATTCGATATCTCGATCCGGAATCGTGGATTTCTACGGAAATTAATTTCTCGCAACTGTCAATACCCGGACAACTTGGTGAAGAGAAACGCGCACGCGGATATTACTTCTTTTAGTAGCGGACAGTGTGGCGAGATGTTCAGATACGATCTAACGTTATTTAAGAAAACGTATCTCACCTTTATAAGAAAAAGAAGAAGAAGAAAAAAAAAAACAATGCAGAAAAAGAAAATTACGCCAGATTATGACTTTCTCGAAATCATTCGCTTTCTCTCTGAATCATCTTTTGTATAACTGACGAAATTGATCAATAATTCGCATTTTTTTTTTTTTTTTTTTTTGGTGGTTCGGAACCACCATCTGAAAAAACTGTAGCTTCAAAAAAGAGTAAAAATAGAAAAGAGGAGAGTGTAACCAACGACGATAAAAAATTTACTTCGTAAAAGGAAATATAGGAAAAATAACATAAAAATTCATTTGATTTTATTTTACAAAGTAAAAAGCCTTTGACAGTACTCAATTAGTTTTTTTTTTTTTAAAGATGATTTTTATATCCTGTAACAAGTGGAAAAGCGAGAATTTGGGAAATTCAGACGTAGAAATACGATATAATAGGAGTTCGAGTTTGAATAAGTTTGACTGAAATTTGGTTAAAATTTGATTCGAATAAACAGAGTTTGAAAAAGTATAACAGTTTAAAAAATATTATACCTGACCCGTATGATATTTACTATAAAATCTTATCTACTCTAAAAAAAGAAATTTTCTTTTCCAAGGAAATTGTGTATATCGATTTGAATTTACGAGATTTTGTTTTTTTTTTTTTCTAAGAAATAGTTACAATAGTTCAGACTAAATTGTCTACTGTATTCTAAGTGATAATAAATTATTAACAATTTTAATATTCTAAGAGATGTTAATTATTAATAATTAATGGACTAAATTGTCTACTGTATTCTAAGTGATAATAAATTATTAACAATTTTAATATTCTAAGAGATGTTAATTATTGATAATTAATAGACTAAATTGTCTACTGTATTCTAAGTGATAATAAATTATTAACAATTTTCTAAGAGATAATTAATTATCAACAATATTCTAAGAGATGTTAATTATTAATAATTAATAGACTAAATTGTCTACTGTATTCTAAGTGATAGTAAATTATTAACAATTTTAATATTCTAAGAGATGTTAATTATTAATAATTAATAGACTAAATTGTCTACTGTACTCTAAGTGATAATAAATTATTAAAACTTCTCTAACTATATAAAAAATACAATACTCCTAAAATTTTACCACTTCTTCCCCTCTACGGGGCCGAAATAGTTAATCCATTTCTTACTTCTAGGGACCTCTAGATATTTCCATCCGATCGCAAGATGATGGCGTAAAATTTCTCGCGACAAAAGAGTACCGTCTTCCGCGACAGTTTCTTCGCTTCGTCACGTGTAAAAAGACAATAAACTTTTACGGCGTGTACTCGCAGATTACTCTAGCGCGAGATTAAACGGTCGGCGGAGTGGTGCGAATTAAATTAGAAGAGAGCGTACGTACGCGTGGCGTGCGGCGATGACGTGAAATTTAACGAACCGGCGCGAGCCGACTCACGGCCGCTGTCTGCTTTATTGCTCGTCAGATCAAACCGTGCGATTACCGTATCTGCCGCGTCGTGTAATAAGTTCGTTCGTTCGTGCTTCTTTGAAACGGAGCATCGGCCGTTATTGCCGGCGACATATGAAATCCCGTGTGACCACGCACGCACGCTCGTTTGCTCGGGCATTTGCAGTGATTGAGACAAAGCGTTTAGCGTTTCGAGCTTCCGGTTGAACGTTCTTTGAGAATTTGTGGAATTAATTCGCGTCGAAATTCAATAAATATATGTATTGACATTTATTTATAAATACATTGTTCATATTATATCATAATTGTTTTATAAATGTATTGTTTATAATTATTTTTGCATGTAATGTACTAACTATATGTAAAAATATAATAAATAATAAATATAATGTATAAAATGTTTTGCAAATATAATATGTACATTAATAATACAAGTATGTTATTTATAAATATTTTTATGTATGAATTGTATTTTCATATATTAATATTCTACTCAGAATATTTATAAATACATTTATATATATGTAAATCATCATGTTTTAAACGATAAGAGTAGAAATGAATTACGTCTTTAGACAGAATATATAATTTTATATATATACAATTTTATATATATATATATATTTTTTTTTCAATGAATACACAATTATTGTATTTTTTTTTTTTTGTTTAATAATCTGAGAATTTGAAAGAGTAAGACTATTTTCTGTAAAACAAGACAGTTCAAAAGCATTTGCCTCGATTTCGTCTATTAATCAATTATTCGCGTTTGCCTTGCAGATGGATGGAACATAACTCTGCGCAACCTCAGACCGAAACGAGAACTCATCACGACCATGTATCTTCAAAAGGGTAAGTGATTCTTACAAGAATGTCAACGAGACACTTCATTATTTACAATTCTGCAATTCATGGCTTTATTTATCTTCCTAAAAAAAGAATCAACGTGCAGAAACGAGGCAAAAGAAAATTTCAAAAAAGGTACAAGTAGCGGTACGTTTTTAGAAAGCGAAATTATATTTGACGAGAGGAATATAATAGATAAATATAAAACGAACTGTTCCACGCAGAATAATTTCTTTACTATATCATTACAATATTATTATTGTCTCGTGCATTATATCTGATCACTCTTTTTAATATAGTAATAGATTATACAGGGTGGTCCAATAACTTTATCATTTGTAATACATACGAAAAAGTTTCGCGTATTGCAAGTAGTTTTTGTGTGATTCATTTTAGCAATAAATATTATAATAGATTCAATGGACATTCGTAATTTCTTCGTCACCGTACGACATGATAACAGAAAAATTTATCACCGGAGTAACTCGCGCACGTGTGAGAGCGAGCGTCGGGTGCAACAGTTTAACCGCATGGTTGTTTTGCTTAAGATCAGAAGCTTAGAAACTAAAAAAACTCGTGCAACAGGCATATTGGCCTGTCTAAAATACGTGAATTAAATATACTCTCCGAAATCTTCGTCTTCTAGATTACGAATTTGAAGAAGAATATTGAAAAACAATTGATAATTCATTTTTTAGGTTAGGTTAGGTTCAATTGAAGAATATTGGAAAACAATTGATAATTCATTTTTTAGGTTAGGTTCAATTGAAGAGCATTGAGAAACAATTGATAATTCATTTTTTTAGGTTAGGTTAGGTTCAATTGATTATGATGGAGTATTGTGAGTTTAGCAAAATATATTCGAATAATATATAGTAATATATATACAATAATGCCCAAGCCTCGACATCGTTTCGCAATTGCACACACCGGTGATCGTTTGTGACGAGGAAAAAGCAAAATGCACAGCCCGACGCTCGATCGTTTTGTATCAATGAGAGATTTCCAACGGAGACAAAAGGCCAGCCGCGAAGGAACTGGTCGTTTAGGAATGCATAGAATTTTTCAGCGCGCACCGCGGTGAAATTTACATGCATCTTTCACTCGCGCGCAGTGTCGTCGTTACGTGCACGCGAAGCTGAAATGTCTCAGAACGCGGTTTTCCGCCTGGTTTTTTACAGTTTTGTGTGCGATTACAGTTACACCAGCCGCGGCCTTGCACGTTTTATGAAAGCGATGATCACTCGACGCCGCGGGTCCGCAGGGAAATTTTCGAACGTTCCACCAGACAAACCGTATGCTCGCGCCATGATTAAATGCGATTCCCTTTGTAATGCAGCTGATGGCCGTAGCAAAAAGCACGCCGATAATCCCTCCACGTTTCTTGCCGACGATTTTACTCGCAATGGCTGGTTTTTTCTGTTGACGAAACGAAAAAAAGGCAGAATCGTCAAATTTAATACGATCCTTTTTAGCGGGGAGAATAAGAGACTACAGTGAGTCCCAAAATTATTGGCACACGTATGTACTTCGAAAAGAATGCGTCGAATAAGTGATTTGTAAAAATATTTTTAATACTTTTTCAGTTGTGACATATATTTTATACTCTAACTAATAGAACAACGCACGACTTGTACCTCAAATCAACCAATCACTAATTTTCGTTGCATCAGCGTTGCACCCCCGCTAAAATCACATTCAGTGATAATATTGTTATTTTTTTGTATTGCTTTATTAGTTTCGAGTATAAAATATATATGTTGAAAAAGTATTAAAAATATTTTTACAAATTACTTATTTGATGCATTCTTTTGTTAGTATATATACGTGTGACAATAATTTTGGGACTCACTGTATGAGTAAAATAGATTATAGAATAATTTATTCGATATAACACACTGTATACGGATTATAACACGTGTCGTAGAGAGGATTATCCCACCAATATCCTTGCGCGTGTATCTATGTTGAATGTCATTACGAAATTTCTCAGAAATACAAAAACGAACATGTAAATATTGTCTGCGCCCTCGAGGCAGACAAGTTTGAACAGGCAGAATATTTACGTTCGTCAGTCGTACGGAAGTTGTCGAAAGCGTAACATTCGTGCGAATTACAGTCCATTAACGCGTGTGTTAACATTTGTAAAAGTGGTTCGATTTACTACTGTTATCGTGATCGTGTGAAGAAAGGAGCAACAACTTCCACCAGAGGCGGCGGTACAATGATTTGGGCAGGTATTCGTCGTCAAGGTAAGGAAATAAAATTTATTACAAAATTGAATGATAAAAATGTATTGCCGGAAATAAGTACACTTTCGAACATGATGGCGAAAGCAGTGAAACGATATTTTGCAGACAAAAAAAACTCGTGTTTTAAAAAATAGTCAGCCAAGTCTCCGGACTTGAATCTTGTAGAAAATTGTTGGGAGGGGTTTGGAAGACAATTTGAAGATGTTAGATGATACATAAATGTATCATTTATTTTCATAAAAACTAGGCGTGAATACTCGTATTCAAATGATAAATAACTGAAAGTTTAATTAATTTTTACCTCAGAATTGTTTCCTTGTTTCAATTATTCTCGAGTAATAAATACACGAGCCTACATTTTAAATTATAATAATGAATATACATAAATGATAGGATCAGAATTTATTTTGTTACGTATTTATTACATTACATTTTGTTTTATATTTTTTTATTTACTGCACAAGTCACACTTTCTTATCACTCTCACCTTCAAGCTCTCTATGCTAAACATAAATTCATATTTTCACCGTTAAAAAGATCCAAGCCTCCCTCCTCGTCAAATAAATGATCCCACACTGCCGAGCAACGATCTATTTTCATCCCGCTTTTCCGTGAAACGTCAACGTTGCTCCGCAATTCTTCTTTCTTCCTTTCCTCCCAGCCAATGTCATTTACAATGGACTTCCGCATTGGAAAACAGAAAGAAATCACAATCGAGAACGTTACAATCGCGTCGCGTATTGAGCGTTCCGCGCTGATTTCAATTGCAAATTTTAATTATCGCGTTGCAAACCTACGCGAAAACGCACAAAACGCACGACGTCATTAAATTCAGGTTAAACGACGGGACGAATATCTCGAATTATCCGCGAATTGTTCTTTCTTCCTTCGCGTCGAACGCTGCCCGCTGCGAGTCGCGAATATTGCTGTTTCGATATATATAGCGGGAAGATTTTCCACTCTGTTTATTATTACTTTTCCATTTTTTATGAAACGATCGTTAATCGACACGAACGCTGGAACACCGTCGCGTCGTAAGTTGCAATTTCTCGCGGAAATCTCGTAACTTTTGCAACGAAGAATTTTTCTCGTCGAACGTGCAAACGAATCCTTGTGCCTTGTATTTGTGTTAGAAATTAATTCGGCGCTTTTGAAATGAACCTTAAAATTGAAAATTCGAGAAACAGAGATAATTATTAAATGAAACTCGAGAAACAATTTTCCATCGGGGAACGATCAGAGAGCAAATTAATAGATATAATAAGATATAAATTAATAGACATAATAAGAAGACATTTAATTTACTATTTACGTTGTAAATTTATTCCAATCTCTTGTATTTTTATTTTCCTGATACAATCTTTGTACTTTGCAATCTTTACTTCGTATCGCAATTATAATTTCTTCCGCGTTTGAAGCGCGCTTTAATTCCACGTTCGCAATTTTTCTCCTTTCCTCTTCTCCGCGCGTATTTTTGCAGAGGAAATTAAAAAACAATTTTTAACGATCGAAAATCATACAAGTATATGAAACGTGTAAAATGTAACAATTGAAATGGAAAGAGCGCGCGCGTTTAATGAAAATTTGTTCCCGGTATCGGCACCGAAACATCCGTTTCCGGCGTTTGTTTTCAAACGCAACAACGTTATTTTTGTAAGAATAACGAGACGTCAGAATTTTCGCCGTTCTTTTGTTAAGGTAAACTAAGCTGATTAAAACGCGCTGTTATATCGATATTCTTGTTATTGCAACGAATGTTCGCCTGGTGCTAGTTTTCATTGGTATTCGTTTGTACATGCAATTCGTCGGAATGAATTTTTCACGCTCGCCTAACGAAAATAGCGTTGCACGACTCCGGCTGTGAATGGGCGAGAATTCCTCCTGCAGTTATAAAAATTTCTCGATCGTCATTTTGAATTGTCGAGCAAGATTTATTACGAAATAACACAGTTGATAATGACAATTATAGTGATCTCAAGATGACGAATCGTTGCATAGTGATTTACGAAAGTATGTGAATATTTGCGAAAGAAAATTTACATCGGCACACTCGACGAATCATATTTTCATATTTTCAATTTCGTGAAGAATCCAAAAATTTCCGATTCAATGAAATTTGTATAATTGTAATATATATGAAATTTAGATCACGTCGTAAAATTATATAAAGTAATCACAGTATGCCATTTTCTGCGAAATACGAATTTTCGCAAGAATCCACAGTCTATCGATATCGTATCCCCTCCCGAGAATCACACGCGCGAACGAAAGAGACGAAATGCAAACTCGAGCCGCCGCGCGCGCGTTCGCGCGATAAAACGAAGTTTCCTCGCGGCTTAGCGTTTCGCGTTTAACGCAGTTGCGGGGAAAGATCGCGAAGAGAAACGCGCGCTAGGTACACTAGGTATACCCACTACTCGCGTATAAGCAATCTGTGGAAATAACGTTCCCCGATTTGCTGCTCGCAGACGCATTAGACGGAAGGAGTTTCCGATCGAGCGTGAATATTGAGCCGGCACCGTCTGGCTTTTGCTCGGCCGCGCGATAAAGGAAATGCAATTCCCGTACTCGCGTACTTTCGCAGAAAGACCTAAGGGATGTCTTATGACGAAAAAAGGTCTCTCGTTCTTCGCAGTTATCGCTCGCGCGGATCCGCTGCCACTTCATTTTTCGTTTGTGCCTTGTGACGTTTAACGGCGGATTCCGTCGCCTACTCCAGAGATCAATCGCGTTTGCCACCGTTTCTTTCTGCGTCCGTGATCCGCCGGATATTTCGTAGCATTTCACCAAAGTATGGTGTAAATTATAAAGCGTGTTATTCGAGAAATTTTTCTCTTTTTTGTATTTTTTTTTATCACTGAAAGTGATTTTAGCGGGGGTAATCCAGAAAATCGGGCCTCTTCAGGTGCAACGAAAATTAGCGATTGGTTCATTTGGGTCACGTGACTCGTGAGAGGGCGTGGAAAGACCTCGAGTAGGATCGCGCCTGTAATTTGTTTTCTATCGATTCGAATGTTTGCATATCAATAAATATTTTTTCGCCCCTGAGAATTCGCGAATTTACTGTTTATCTTTCTTTATTTATTAATTTAACTATTTGCCTTTCCATCATAATATCGCGTCTTTTGTGTTAATTTAATGTATTTTTTTCTTATAAAATTGTGTTGTATTTTATAACATTTAAAATTCTTCACATCTTTAATTACTCCAATTTTTAAATCACAATTGAAAGTCTGTCCAAGCTTTTTGATGGATTCCATAAAAAATGAAAAACAAAAAAAGTATGCCAAAACTCCAACTACGTGATTCGTTGTTGGAGTTTTGAAATTGAACGTCCACTTAAGGATTAATGGAACAGTCGGCAAGATGCAGAATATTTCAAACCTCTTTTACAAAGAGTGGAAAATGTGACTTATCGTCATCTTCCTCTGCAATCTTCTGGTGTATTAAACACAAACTCCAACTGTTGAATTAAATTAAATTAAAATTGACAGTCGAAGACTTAAGAGTTAGTAGATCAACCAACAACTGCGGTATATAGAATTTTTAAAGCCAACTCGACAAAAAATGAGAAACGTGACTTGTATCGCCTTCTTCCTCTGCAATCTTCTCGCGTATGGTAAACCCTTTCGCCAGAATAGACATACTTGGCGGAATGGAGGCGACGGTCGCACGCGTTAAGCCGGAAATTGTTGGTTAACGACGCGTGATTTCCGCGGCGGGATATTCAAAGCATCTCCGTGTGCAATCTTCGCGTTTTCATTTTTCCTTCTTCTTTTTTCCCCCATCGTCTCTCCCGGACGGAGAGGAGCGGAATTAATACCTTTTAGGGACGTTAATTCTGTCGGGGGCTGGGCGTTGATTCTTTAGAGCAATCTTCGGTTATTTGCCTCGCGAACTATGTTTGGATTCTCACCAACGCAGCCATTAAAAGTTGTCCGGCTTTTATTGGGCCATAAACCATTGGTGCTTTAGAAATGAGCGTGTTACCGGAGGACATCGCGAGTTCCTGTCATATTTGCCTCGCTCGAGAATTTTTTGATCGTCGTAGACTCGCTTTCCAACCCTTAATTAATGTCGAGGGACTCTCGGGGTTAGTAGCTAGCAGCATAAATATTTTTAATTTTTTTTTGTTTTTTATTTTGCGTTTATGGGAAATTTGAAAGCGCGCGCAAGTGGAAAAATTCCACTGTCCAAGGATTGTTAAGAACAAGTTTAGATTTAGGTTTTGGTAGGAATTCTTCGTCACTCTTTTGTCAAAGATTATTAAAAATAAGTTCAGGTAGGTTTATCCGTTCTCTTAAAAATTTAGAACGTTTACCTCGGATATTTCAGACGCAAAAATGAAAGTGTCCATTTATTTGCAACATTTGTTTCGGTAGAAAGTTGGAACGATAACAATTGGATTATCTATCGTTTCCACTTAACTACCAAGTTCATCATGCATGCGCTCTGCTCATTAATCACGTAAGATCGCAGTTTGCAGATTACTATAATTTACATGCCGCTGTACATACATACTTATCGCGACTTGTTGAATTATTCGATGAATGTGCGCATCTTTATTTTTTTTTTTTTTTGTCGAAAAAATTAATATTACGCTCAAGGATCAAGACGATCGATGTTAATGACAATTTCGGGTCACGAATCTCGATTCACCGATACGATAGAACGACGTTGCAAATTAATGCAAGTAATTTGCAAATTACAACTGCGCATCGTTCAATCGCCATTGTTCGGCCGTTTAAATGTCGCGTCTGTCGCACGATAGTCATCGTCATAGCCAGAGATTGCACGAAGACAGTGTGACGTTTAATCTTAGCGATATCATAAGTAACTGTCCAGATATTTATGCAAATTTACACTCTTCCAAAGGGAGATGAGTAACAAATGAGATTTATTTTTATAGTTCTATATACATTTACAGTTTATATAATTTTATAAACATGACTAACAAATGCAGTACGAACAGAAATTTATTATCACTGAAAGTGATTTTAGCAGGGGTAATTCAGAAAATCGGGCCTCTTCAGGTGCAACGCTAATGCAACGAAAATTAGCGATTGGTTGATTTGGGTCACGTGATTCGCGAGGGGGCGTGGGGTAAACCTCGAGTAGGAGTGATACCGAGCGATCGTGATTGTAATTTGTTTTCTATCGATTCAAATGTTTGCACCACAATGAAATTTTATGGAAGCAACAAGTCACAAGAAGAAATTTGAAAGCAACAATTAGAAATATCCGAGATATTTCCCACGCGGCGCAATTTTCTACCGAGGTTCCACCTTTTTTCAATTACACACTCGCGAGAGCGTGCGTTCGCATTGAAGATTATAATTGAAATTCGCAGTCCGGTTATAACAATAAATCCGCGCGGCTTTTCACGATCACGTGAAAACTTTCATCAGACCTAGAGGTCGGGCTGCTTCTTGTAAAAGCAATCTAGAAATTCGAATGAACGTTTGCCCTGAAAGGAAAAAGAAGAATTAATTTACATTTTCGCTTTATTAACGCAGTGGTCACTGGTGATCGTCGCCCCTCTGTCTCTATGAATATTTCAGAACGATTAAATCGCGACGAGTATCGTTGACAATGAATTTTAAGCGACACGAATAACCAAATAATACACAAATTATTACAAAATATCACACTTTCGTTGTTACTTTACTGGAAATTAAATATTTCGTGACGAAACGTGAAAAACTTTAATACTTCGAAATATTTCGAAATATTTCGAAAATTGAAATCGTGCGATCTGGTTAGCAACGAAAACAAAAAAGAAGAGAAGAAAATGGGGTAAAGTAAAATAAAAGAAAAAACAAAACAAAAAAAAAATAGAAAAATGGGAACGATCACACACACACACACATACACACGCGCGTGAGATGGATATTTGCCACTTTATTTCACTGGAGAAGCTGGAAATATTTGCGGATCGGCGACGCGTATCTCATCGGCTGTTTTTCTCATTCGGTCATACGCTTTTCGTAGTATAACGTGCAAACACGAGCGCGAAAATATTTTGTCCGCGTGTTTACTGACAATAATATCTACATACACCGTTCGTGTCCCTGTTCTCTCCTCGTCGGCGTTCGTTTTCGCGTTATTTCACTGCCACTTATTCCGTGTTGTCGAGCAAATCATTTTACCGGCGGAACGCCGGCTCTCTGAACGCTTCTGATTCTGAAATCTACGGCTGTTGACGAACGGGAGATCTTCGCGAATAAAATATTCCACGCATTTAAATACTTCGACAATTTTTGTGACGATTGCGATGGACTCGCGATAAGTTATCACGCGGTGATTGTGTTGACGAAAGTGTTTGCGATTTATTACATTTTTTACTTATATATAATTTAAAATGTCCAAGATTCACGAATTTTCAAGCGATAAATTGCAATTACTTTTTTGGCACTACGAAGCATACTCAAGTCATTACAAAAAAAAAAAGCAATTATTTTTCCGCGACGTCGTTCACAGCTGGGAGGTTAATTTTCTGTCCTCGCGATCTCAGTGTCTCCCGTCCCTCGAATTTCGAAAGCGAAGAGCGTAGCAAAGTTGTCGTCGATCGGCTCGATCGCGTCGTGAGAGGGCGATACCCTTTATCTCCCTCGACAGGAACAACACGATCGGCCATCACCGCGACAGCGAAATCGTCCGTGTGACGGTCAACGACCAACGAGGAAGAGTAGAACGACAGCGAGGAAAGAGAACGATAACGAGGGATCACGTCCTCGTGTCGAGCTTGCGAGAAACAGCCATATCGATCGGGTATTGCGCATGGAACTCGCGAACATTTCAAATCATCGAACAACCCCTGTCCTTGGTTCGAGTCTGTCTTCTCAGCCTGTCTTCTTCCTCTCTTCTCTTCCTTTCTCTTCGTTCTTTCGCTTGCTCGATTCTTTAATTTCTCCTATTCTCTCTCTCTCTCTCTTTCTCTAGTTTCTCCCTGTTTCGTTCGCGAGTCTGACCTAGCTCTTTCGTTAGCGAGAGAGGAAAGTTGCGACAGGATTAGCTGGTTAACAATGCGCCAAACTCTCCCGGAGACCCATTGTACGTTATTGCGAAACTTTTCCGCGAAGTAACCTCCGAACGCTGCTGCTTCTTCCTTTGCCTCAACCCTTTTCGCGCTAGAGCTCGGCGAACCCGGCGACGACGACAACGAAGACAATGACGAGAACGGCGACGACGTTGCTCCTCGAAGCGAGAATTACTAGCCGAGCGTTTTAAGAGCGTCGCCGCGTCGGCAAGGCGCGACAGAAATCCGACAGTCGCGCGATTCCCTTTTTATCCCACGATCTCCGTGCTCCTCTCCGCGTCCGTTTCCCACCGACACGGCGAGAGAAACTTCCGACGAGAGCGAGAGACGTACAAGTGTACGTCGAAAGGCAACGACGGACTAAAATAGTTTAAGGGGAGGCTGGTTCAAGTCGTGAATGTTTCACAGAGTGACGATATCTGACAGTGGGGAAATGTGTCGATATAAATTCGTTTGGGAAATCCCATCATCGAAAAGATACATCTGTGGAGTGTTTTTATTTTAATCTTCCCCGCCGCGGATCGCGAGTCACGAGCTACTCAGTCTGCTAGTTTCTCCACTATGAATATTAGTTTCCATTCCTTTAACTTTAGTAGCTGCAATGAAAAAAAAACAATTTATACCTGTACATATATACCTAGCGCGAGTGTGTGAACGCGACACTCTCAACGCAGTGGAGGGGATAGCCGCACGTGGCGCTTACCCCCACTCTCCTAGGAATCAGAGGAGTGGGGGTAAGCGCCACGTGCGGCTCGCGGGCCGCCAGTTAGCCACCTCTTTTTTAAAAGATAGAAAAAAGGCGTTTAATGGAGAAGGTTCTTTTCGTAGCTCGTAGGTTCAGTGTCAAATTGAGAAATGTCTCGAAATTTTGCACATGTAGCTTTTAAATATGCGTTAGATGTATTTGCATCGCGTTTTTTACTCATTGTTAAATTAACGAAAACACGCGTATTGGGGACAAGAAATCCCTAATGTGGAGAGGTGTTCTCGATGCGGGACAGTGTTTTATAATGGTAAATATTATATCTTTTTATTGTAATGGTTATAAAACATCGGATATACTTACGTAATTAATTTGAAAATTAAGAATTATAAGACATTTGTTGCAAACAAACGTGTACCATTCCCGGTTTCGATAATTTCGCACGCGACAATTAAAAATAACAACTTCGACGAGAGAGGCTTTTAAATCACCGAAAGAACGTACTTTTGAATTTTCACTGTTCGTTTCGTTCGTTCGTTCGTTTCTCACAACGCGCAGCACGCACGTGCTCTTTAATTATCGCGTAGAAATTCCTGCAGATTCGAATGTCAAGCGAAATTACCGGCATTTATTCTACGCTCGTCAACGTCGTTTGGCAGAATGATGATGACGAGATTAATGGGTAATCTCCGATAAATGGATTCTCTTTCTCTCTCTTTCACTCGCGTCTATTATTGCGCTCTGTAGATCATCCCGATAAACTACGACGAGGTCAAATCACGAGGTTGTGTTTGCGTTCGTTGCTAAAGGGTGTTCGAATATTTGACAATAGCGATGAAAGAACGTGTTTCGAAGGTAGTCGATTTAATTTGTCAGTTTCGCTTCTCTGCGGACTGTTGCCAAAGCGCTGGCACTATGGTTTCCCGACATTGATTGTAAACATTGAAAGGACTGTTTCATTTGCTTTGAAACATATTTCGCGTAACCCAACGTTTCACCTGTTTCTCTATTTTATTTTTATTTTCATTTGCGCCGCGTGTCGCATATTGAAGAGCGCGCGGCAGACGCTTTCAGCTACAGAAAAAATGATTAAACGTTTTTTTTCTTTTTTTGTCATCGATCCTTCTGACTTTGAATCGATCTCGTTTCGATGTCTGTACAGCGCGCCTTCGAATCGTTTTACACAGCGTTGGAAAGTAGAAGACGACTTAATTAGCAAAATTAATCAACTTTCGATGATCTCACGTTGTTAAAATCGATAATTCGAAATTTTGAAAATTACTTTCGCTGAGCACGATGAAAAATTTAAACCATTTCGTAAGAGGAAATAATCTGCTTCTCTCATTTTGAAGCTTAAGACTTCTACTTTTACAATTTTCAAAGATGATTGTCCGTCATACAGGATAGGGAAATATTTTTTTCTCAAAAATAGTCAAAATTCGAACGTCCGTGAAAACGATAATAATATTTTTCATGACCGGCCTTGAAGACTAAAACGATTAAAATATTGATTGATAGTAGGATATTATGCTTTTTGCTCTCCATACACTCTCGCTCAAATATTTAGAGGTTGTTTCAAAATTTCAGAATATACAGCGACTTCATCTATTAAACATCTACCAAACTTCTCTTTTTCATGATATCATATCTTTATACTTTAATCAGTTATATTTAATGTTCAAAATTATGATTATAATATCCTAATTTTTCGCGAAAGCGCGCAGAAAATACTGTTGTGTTTAAATGGTAAAGAATGTTCCAAATTTTTCAGTGAGAATATTACAGACGCACATTATAAAAGGTTCTTGTTGACTGTTCATCGTCGAAGAGTATTCGCTTCAAATTTTAAATCTTAAAATCCAATCAAACGTTTCGCCGTTCCTCGAAAAGATTGCCAGCGTACGGTGAATTGAATAGTCCGTACCATGAGTATAAAGATTATCATCGACGAAATAACTCTATCCTCGGAACGTCGAACGAAAGAAGATTATATGCGACTCTGTGGTAGAAATCCCGACGAAAATAGACAAATAAAAATGAAAACGTTGAATAATTCGACTTTGCACGAATTGCACTGTCGTTCGTTTTAAATTTCATCTCAAGACGTATAAAATAGAATGCAATTTAGTGCGGTATAAAATTATTATCAACGAGATAATCCTGCCCTCGAAATGTCGAACGAAAGAAATTTATGCGACTCTGTGATAGAAGTTTCGATAGGCATTAAGTAGGAAAAATAAAAATAAAAATGAAATTGAATAATTTGACGTGAAATTAAAACTAAATGGAATGCAATTTGGTATAATATAAACATATCATTGAGATCAAATAAAATTCTGTCATTGAAAGATTACATCGTTCCAAAGAAAATATATAAACGGAAATGAAGAGTCAGTCTTTAAATGGTATTGTGATGTCACAAATGATAATTCGTATTACATTATCAAATCCAAGATATTTAATTTAATTTTATAATGTTAATAATGATAAACCAAAAGTTCTAGAATCAAGCCTAGTACCTAACCTAAATTGTCATCAGTTAATCTAACCTAACCTAACCTACAGCATCAGTTATGATACAGATTACATCGGTTATTATAAAGATTACTTTTTCTCACGATGTAATAATTTTACAAGTTTTCTTTACAATTAAACTCGTATGAATTGCAATGCCTAACCTAAATTGTTGTCAGTTAACCTAACCTAACCTACAGCATCAGTTATGATACGGATTACTTTTATAACAACATCGGTTATTATAAAGATTACTTTTCCTCACGATGCAATAATTCAACCCCGAGTGAATCACGCTGAATCGCGATGCATTGTCGTCCGCTTTAAATTTCATCTTAAGTCTCTCGCCCGAGACGGGTAAAACAGGGTGCAATTTCGTGCTAGACAAGGTTCGATCGAGAACGTACCGACACGTATCGGTCGATACCCGAATGAATTCGTTCCGGCAAATGAAACACGATTACGCATTCCTCGCGCGGAACCGCTGGAAATGCGATTGAAATTTCAGATAGGTTATATCGATCCCATGGCCGTGGCCCGATGGTCGAAATTTAATTAAACGCACGGTCTCGTAAGAAAGGATTCATCGTCGAATGATGTTGCCGGAACGACAGCGTGAAATTAATGGATTTCGGCGTCGATGCGGCATCAAACGTGAGGCAACCTTTCGAAATCCGGCGCGCTACCTAATGCTCTTTGCTGCGCTGCACCGTGTATGCTATTAGCATCAAATTATCCACGAGCCTCGTGTATAACGTTGGTGTTCTGTTGTAAATTAAAAAGAATTGTCAGACTAATCGGGAAGCTTGTAACATTTTCGAAGGTTTTTAAGTAGTATTTTAATTAGATTTGTAAGGTTTAGATTAGGTTTAGGTTAGGTTTGGCTTAAGTTTAGGTTAGGTTTAGGTTAGGTTTAGGTTAGGTTTTCAACGTTCAATTTTAATGCTTACAAAGTTGTAAAAGACTGTGTTTGTTAGTGGAATAATTGATCAGAAATTTTCTTAAATTCAAGATTTGGTTATTTGTGTCGTTCTTCATCTGAATGTGAGCTTCTTGGAGTAAAATTCTTTATGAAATAAAGGAGTAAATAAGAGGAAGTAGAGAACAGAGTATAATGTCTAGTTTTTTATAAAAATACATTTTTTTCAAATTGACGTTAAACTTAGTTTTTAACTTTTCGAACAACTTAATATATAGTTATAAATTTCTTGTAGTTTTTTGTACAATGTTTTTACTCTTAAACATTAACATTAAAACTCTAATCGAATTCTCTCTATATGTAGAATCTAGCGATGAAATTAAACTACAGTAACGAGATTCCAAGATTTTTAAAAAATGCGAAATATATAATAACCTGATAATTAAAATTTTCATTTTTCTAACAAGTTATTAATTCAGTATAAAATTCAATCGTCGTTTGAATATCACGTTAATTATCAATCTGACAAGATGTTGATCTATCAATCTTAATAAAATCTCAGTCTATAAAATCCAGCTATAAAATTAAATTATATCAACAATTTTTAATTCATGTTATATTTATAATCTACGAGTGTGATGTATATTCTAAAAATTTTCGATGCCAATAAATCATCGATGCGCAGAATTTTCCTATTTATTTTGACAAATGAGAAGATCGCATAAAATATTGAAATTTTCATACAAAATTCAATCATCGCTTGAATATTATTCCAATGAAATCTTTAACAACTCTCTCTCTTGAATAATTTCTGAAGAGAAGTGTTTTCCAAAAAGCTTCTCGCTTGCGGTACAGTGGTAACGCGCAGGCGCGAGTGAAATGTATCAGTTTCAGGCCAGGCGGTAGTATTACGTTGCACGCAAGGTTTCGAATTATTTCAGGCAGTTTTGCCGGTGAATATTGGAGCCAGTAATTTCATTTGTGTTTAGACGTACGCTGTAATTAAAACGTACTTGGGGTAATTTCGATAATTATGCCGGCCTGCGTGTACAATGTGGCCGTCTAAAATTCGATATTAATTATCTCGTTAATATCGAACGTCGACCGCGCGCGTATTCAGCGCTGAGTAAGGAGATGAATTTTGATTGATTGATTCCGACTAATAAAGCTGAAGAAGAGGGAAAATTACCAACTCAACCTAAAGTTAATCCTTGATTGTAATTTTACAAAAAAAAAAAACAAAAACAAAGAAAAGAAAAATATATATTAACTGTTATTTTACAAGAAAAAAATATTATCGTTGAAAACATGGTATTGAAAATTTTAGGTATTTATAATTCGTCGACACTTCAATTCTTCAGTTTTTCTGAACCCTCTTTCGAGAGGAACGCCTAAAAAAAGTTCGCGTTTTCGTGCCTTCGTTGCCTTCAAAGAATTCGAACGTTTGTGTTTAATTTGTGAGGCATGTCGGTGTGTTTGTGAAGGAAATCACGTGACCCCGTCGAGAGTAGAGAGTAACGTCCTTTTTCTACTATTTTTCTCCAATTTCTCCCGCCTGTTCCAGTTCCTCGGATCGCTCTCTACATGTACAGCATTTGATCGCTTCGAGAGAGGAATAATTTAGCAGCGACCAGTGCGATCAATCCGGTCTAAAGGCACTGAAGGAATCTAACCTAAAAATCTTTCGAACCCTCGTTTCCGTTCCAATTAATTTACGAGCGTACAAAAACAAACATTTTTACACCTTTCATGCTCGGGAAATGATGTCGACACAATTTTTTTTTTTTTTTTCTTTACTTTCATTATGTATGGTCGCACTTGCGTGGGTCATACAATATCGCGTGTTATATTATGTAATTATAATACTGCAGCAACAACACACAAATCAAAGCTCCGCGTAAATCTTTACTGTACTACAAATTTTTTTTATTCTTCTTGTACTTCCAGTTTGTTTTAATAAAGTTTGTTTAGTATTTTATTATTTGTTTAGTATTTTTAGTACAATCGATCTCGGACTTTAATAAACCTAACCTAAAAAAAGAAAAGCTGCATTTTTCACACACTTTATTTTCTCACACGGAAGATTATCTTCTGTCGATTATTTTTTCTTTTTAGAATCGACTAAATTCAACTATAGTATTGATAAATCTTCAAACTCGATTTCTTCGAGGCCAAGAATTTTATTCTTTAGTCTTCTCCTATTTTTTCACGAGGAATCGTCGCTTGAAATATCATTCACCGCACTCTGCGAGTGTTTAATTTCGTAAAAAATTGATCTACAGCCGTCCAAAATGTCGATCGAACATCGAACATCCTCATTAAACGCAGATTTCGTGCCTCTCGTGCCGCGTCTCGTGCAATTTCAATTTATACCCCTACCTCTCGAAGCGTCTGTCTGTCATAATTGAAACACAGCGAAAGCGATGCACGGACCAACGTACCCGGATGTAGGTGTAACTATTCGCCCCCCTCTGATATCTGAATATTTACCAGCTAATTCGTTCGTTCGCTACAAGAACGCGTTTAATTCGCGCGATGCGTTTAATACGTATATCGGTTTTTCGCCGCGCGCGTGTAGCTGGCCTCGGGCTTCGTGCTGATTCGCGTTGCATTTGCATGGAAACGAGCCGGTCTCGCCGTGTAACCGCGCGTAATGCCTCCGCGTTTCTTATACTCGCAACGCGAATGCTTCGTTCGTAGAATTATTGCGACACGCAAGTGGGTGCAAGTTACTGAACAGACGAGTTTATGACAGGGTCAGAGAAAGCTATTTTTGAGGGTCGACCTTCATTTCCATCCGCGCAACGTGGAAAGAAATTGGAGAACAGAATTATGAAATCAATATTTCACGAGTGTTAATCGAAATATTAACCCAGAATGTTCGATAATCGTTTGATAGAGCGCTGAAAAGCGTGAAAAAGGGTAGAAAGAAGAAAGAAATCGATAGAGTAAGTTACTTAGCAATTTGGTTCTGGTAAATATAGCTAATGAAGATAATTTAATTCGAGACATATTTGGTGAGAGACAAATTTTTCGAATTTTAAGAAGTGAACAAAAAATACTGTAATATTTGAATATTCTCTAATATTCTAATATTCGAATATTCTGAAACAGAGGTAGCTAACTGGCGGCTTTTGCCCCCACTTTCCATCGTCAGCGCTACCCCCTCCACCTCCATCGATCTCCCCACTACATTGAAATTTCCTCGCCGTGCATGAGTCTCACTCTTATCGTAAGATAGAGAAAGTGCGAACAGAACGAAAGTTAATTTTCAGGGTAGGAGAACCGGCAGACTGACTTCGTTCCAAAAAAGATATTTCTCGCGAGATGAGATCGCGAATCTTCGATCCGACTTCAATCCTCGGCGTAAACTTCGATCGTCGTTAATCATTTTAACAAGACTTATATAACTTTAATTGATAAAGTTACTAAACGACAAATCATAAGTATCAGTTAGTCGATAATACATATTTAGCGATCGTATTTCGATTGTCGTTGATAGTTTTAACAAGAGAAGTTTAATCGATAATTATAGGGTGGTCACTGAAAGACCGAATGATATAAAACAAAAATAACTTTTACAAACACAAGTTTTTCTATTATTTTTTATTATTTCATTCGATAATATAATTAATGATGAAAATATAATGGATTTTTTTCAGTATTTTTTTCTATAACCTACAAAAAAAGAAGTTAAAAAAGATTGAAAATGAACAAGTTATGACTTTTTCAAACCCTTCAGTTTCTCAGTGGCTATCCTATAGTTACTAAACGATAGATCATCAATCTAGTATCAATCAGTCGATAATGTGTTTCGATTGATAAATTGAGAATTAGGGAAACGCAGATCTAGCCGATTCAAAGGATAATCGTATTTCGATCGAGCGGATTCGAAGGATCGAGACGCCGGTTATCGAGAAATGGCCTGCACCCTCGGTGCACAAAGGTGCATTCGTGATATCTGATATAGGCATTCGGTTCGTGGAACGCAGGTGCGCGGTAGGAAATTCCGTGCAGATTAAATTCGTGCGTGCGAAATCGGCGGGCAATGCTTGTGAATGGGGAAAGAGGGGATGGATGGTGGAGAGGTCACGCGAGTGAAGAGCCAGCGCAGCGTGGAGGAGCGGAAGAACGGACAAAGCCGCGGAATATCTCTGGTTCCTGGAATTCCGGGAAGCACTCGAATTGGAAACCGGTTACCCACACCCTCGCCCCCTTGGGAGGGTGGGGGACGAGACGCATTTACGTTTTCGTCTACCGCGACTTTCGCGGACGTCGCAGACACCGCCGCGTCTATTTAACGAGCAAACATTCGCCTGTTTTTTCAGACGCAACGCTCTTTGACGCGCGTCCTCGGCCGATGCTGGCCGAGCCAGCCGCGTAAAAAATGTCGCCTTTTCATCCCTTGCCGGCTGCAACCACCGTTTTATTCCTCTCTCTCTCTGTACATGTCGGATCAGGTGGCGCGTGAATTGATTTATTTTCTAATTACTTCAGTAATTTTTAATAATAATGATTGGTAGTAATAATTAACAAACCAATGATCGTGAACAAGTTCCGTAAATTGTAATCGTTAACATCTTTCTACATATTAGGCTGGTGTCAGAGTTGGACATTAATTGATTTCCATTGTAATTATTAATCGATTAATCTTTATTGAGATGGACCAATAATCTTGGATGAGTTCTGCAATTTATAATTATATATTATTAACATCCTTGTGTGTGTTAAGTTGGTGCACATCGATAATTAATTCGTTAGTGATCTTTTCTTAGCTTTCTGAAACATTCCAATGTCTTCATACTGATTCAGACTGATCAATATATATTTTAGTAAAAGTCAGTTGACAAAATTGTCCGTTCAATCAAACTTCGTTAATCACGAAGCACGAAATCTGTAGGAAGCGCAACCCCCTTTCTCTTCCAACAGTGCGATTTTCTCGAACCGCAGCGGTCTCATCAGCAAAGTGTGATCACAAACTTGTTTCGTTCCGCGCCAATCAACGCGATAAGGTTCTCGCGATTTCCTCGAATGGAAACGCGACGAGACAAACGTACACTCTCGCAGCTGTTGGATACTTTTCTCCACGACGCTAGCGTCCGACGTTTAGTCCCGGACTGAATACACTCGCGTCGTCTACGAGAGACACTTTCGTTCACGGTCGAGGATTCTTTTTTTTTATAGATGTTAAAGTCGAGAAGTGGAGAAAATTTTTTTTTCCGCGAATTGTGAAATTTCGAGTAGAATATTTTCGGGGCGAAAGCTTCGAGCCTCGCAGAAGCGAAGTTTCACCCAGTGTCTGCGCGCGTGCGCGCGCGTGTGTTGTGCGGAAACGTGACGGCACTGCCGACGAGTCAATACGTCAACAGCGGAGCTTTGACGCAGCACAGCTTTTAATATTCCTCCTTCGGATTGGATTCGAGTGTACACACGCTAGACGCGGTCTCTCGCTGTTTTTCCTTGTTTGATGAAAATACTGATAAATTCGCGAACGGTTTACACAGTTCGTTGCGCGGGTTTTTCGCGCTTTTTCGGAGAATCTCGAAAGAGTGGAGAGAAAGAGAAAGAGGTTGGAAGAATTTTGGCCGTTCGCGGGCAGTTTTTGTAATTAAAACAGCAATGGTCGTTTAGGATATTGTTTGTACAGTACTCCCCTTGTTAGAATTTGTTGTAATTTTGTAAGAAGAGATCGTACAATAATAAAGGAAATAATTTATTATTTATTTATTTATTTATCATTATACATTTATTTATTTATTAATATTGAAATAAAATGCAAAAACGTAGAGTTTGAAGTCGTTGAATGAAGTTTGTTGTTCAAACAAAGTTTGAAGCCTCAAAATGCATCGTTTTTACATCACGAAGCGGCTGAGTGAAGGCACTTTTCTCGAGAATGGTATGCAAATGCCAAAAAATTTTTTTCATAACCGAATAATAAACAATAAATTTAAAGATCGAAGCCTTTACAACGACCTCTCGAACTTTAACGTGCGTCCTTTTTTCGCCATTTTTGCCAAGTTTGAATATCAAGTTCGAACAACGAAAATTCAACAAATAACATTTCTCGTTTGATACTCGAAGCTCAATAAACTGGCGAGAAAAAATCGCACAGCAAGTTTCGAAAAGTTGCAAAGGGCAGCACTTTTCTGCGAACTCAGTCGCAAACAGAATTTTTCAATGTTTTCACGACAATTTGTAGCATCGTTCGAGAAAAAATACAGTGCGAAAGCAAACATTTCGCGTTATTCTAACGTTTAATATTGCCAAATATTTTTCAATAATTCTTACAAAATTATACCCGATTCACTGGTAGCGAGCGGTTGTTTGAACATTGAATATCAAAACATCGAATGCATATTTGAACACCTGAGAACGAAAATCGGGATATTATAATGCACGTGGATGGATGGAACGTGTAATAGAAATCTGTCGGGCTAAGCAAATATTTGTTATTTCTCTCTATATTCGTGTTTCCAACTTTAGATCGTTATATCGCACGGAAGGAGAGCTATTTGAAAGAAATTGGAAACGATATTACGTGATACATGTTTGAACATTCGTTCCATCTCCGGCTGTTGCATCCGATGAAGAACGTATGCACATACATGTATACGTAACTTTGGTTTTTCGTCTCGCGTCTTATATTTCTGAAACGTTCGAAGTATGATTTTTCGTTACAATTTATTGCTTGGAAAAAATTATTTTTCTAGCATTCCAATTGCAGATATTTTTGGTCAATCCGTGCTAAATATTTTATGTATCTTTTGTATTATTTTGTATTATATTTTTTTTGATTCGGAATTTTTTCTGAAACTTTCTGAAATTGTAACGTTGATGTAAGACTGAATTTGTGACATTTTTGTGACTCTTTATGCAATTTATACGTAAAATATGTTTGAGGTAAAGTAATCTTTGTAGCATAGTTCAATAAATGAGACAAGTCTCTTGTACTTGGTTCGTATTCGTAAACACTTTTTACACGAACGTCTTATTTTACATAAACATATTACGCATTCACGTAAACACTTTATCCATATTCATGATCTTTAATGAATAGCGAATTTGATCAGTACACCCATTTGTAATAAAACATTTTTATTCAATATGTAAATACAGTACTGCATAAAACATGAATGGAGTACTTTTCTGTTTATTTTTCATCGTACATACAATAATGCGCAGGTATAGAAGATATTTCATATTTCTTCCGATGTTCAGTGACTCCATATTCTTAAAATCGGCGACTAATTTTCAAATTAGTATAAATATAATCAGTGTATACTTGGAACAAATATAAATAAGTGTACGAACTCACCAACAATTATGCCAAACACAAATGAAGCACTGTTCTAACATAGGGTGACCCGAAAGTTTCTTCCCACCTATTCTTTTTCTTTAATAAAACATCAAAATATAAAAATATTATATTATATTAAATTATATAAATATAAATGTTAATATTATATTTAATATAATATAAATATTATATTAAATTATACAAATATAATTATATAAATTACAAATACTAATATAAATGTAAATATAATATCAATATCAATATAAATTATAATTTTATTAATTTTTAATTAAATTTAAGTTCAAACATGATTTTCTTTTCATTGTGTTTTAAAAATTATTTCCGCCAGAGGACATAGATATTTGATGACACAGATATACACACGCAATAGATAGAAAATCCCTTCAGATTCCCAAATATGCGGTGTCATAATTTTAATTGTACGAGACGCAATTTTCCTAAAATCAACGACTATGTTACTTTGCTCGTTCGTAATTTTCGAATCGCGAATGCGTGCGTGCGCCACGTACCAACGTTGGAGAGCATCTCCTCGCGCCCTCGAAATAACGGCTCCTCGAAATTAATTGTACGAGCGGCCATTAAGATTCACGCGCACGCTCCTACCGAAAGAATAGTCCGCTACATTATCTCGTCACGCAAGGGACCATCCGTTCCACGGAACGGCTCAATTATTTCCTACTGGCTCTGTTAATCCGCTTAATCTACGAATTCCGCGGATTTCGGCCTCGCATCGGATATTCATCGCGCGGTATGTGCGTTGAATCGTCGCGTCGCCTCGCGTTGCGCGGCCAGTAGCTTCGTTTGCCTCGCGTGATTTTCGTTTCAATTGTTTTCTCAAACTAGATCGCGCGGTTTGGGCGATTGAACGAGCCCATTCTCGAGTTTTTTTTTCTTTCTTCAGAGATAACTTTCTGCGAGCAACAAATTATGACAATGATCGGACGGTAGTATAGTACTTTTATATACACGTATACAATTAACGGAGTTTATTTTCGAGTTCTTTTCTTTTTTTTGAAAATAATTTTTTTTGAAACTATATATATAGTTGATAGAGTGTTTAGTAGTATTTATAGTATACTATAGTATTTAGTAGTTTATAGTAATAAATAATAAAAACGACTAAATGACAATATTTTAGTATTATATACATATGCATATGTACAATTATATAGCACAACTAATTAGTTAAAATAATACGTAACGTATAACAATTAGTTGAAATTAATGTGATGATTTTGAATTTGGCGCGAGAATTTAAAAGAAGACACTATTTACTTACCAATATAATTATCAAAAAATCTGTCTTATGAGAGATTCTTCTTATTATGAAAATTTATGTAAATTAATATTTACATATTATAAATAATATAATATAAATATTAATAATCCAACAACCAAATTCATCGAATTAACAATGCACCAACAACGTCGAATTAATAATAATATTTGAATAACTCGTCAATTGGACACGTCACGAGTCGAGAAACTAGCGAAATCTGGTGTCCGTTTCCGAACTAACTGGCAAGAACAACTATCTCGTGGATGAGGAACAGTCTGGCGGATGGTCTGGCCCGTTGGTCTTGCAGGATACAAATCCTCGGTTTGTATCGGAGGATCCGCTTTGGCGTTTCTATCCGGAGGAAGGCACAGCTCCCGTTTCGACTCGGATTATGCGTCATTCGTCGAGCTGCAGGAAACGGTTCGGGAACGGAAGCCGGTTATCTGTAGGACGAGTGTCAGCCGCAGCCTTGACAGTCCTTTCCGTCTATCTATATCATCGTCGTAGTTTGGACATTGTTTTGACTTCTGACAGGGCCGACATGCAAATCGGGATTTCGATAATTGCGGGGGATTGGCCTTTGAATGGCCTCCGAGGCGAGGCCTCTCCCGTCCGTATCAGCTATTTCTCGTTAACCCGGGTCCATCGTTCACCGACCGTCTCACTTATCGTCTCCGGCTCCGTGCGTCGTTTTTCATGGGGTGATTCCCCCGTGAGAAGAGAATCGTGCTTGTGGCGACCGTAAAAATGGTGTTTCTTGACTCTTTCAATTACATCCCAGCTTTTAGCTCGTGTATTCACAGTGGCTCACGTTGATACTTGGACACCTAAATACTCAAACTGTTGCAATTTTGTAGAAAAATTGTACTTGAGATTATTTTAAAACCTGAAGCCTTTATTTTTTGAAGCTTGAACCTCTACCTTCAAACTGTTGCAATTTTGTAGAAAAATTGTACCTGAAATTATTTTAAAACCTGTAGCTATTTTTTGAAGATTGAGGCTCTACCTTCAAATTGTTGCAATTTTATAGAAATTCTACTTGAGATTACTTTAAAGCCTGAAGTCTCTATTTTTTTAATCTTGAGGCTCTACCTTCAAACTGTTGCAATTTTGTAGAAAAATTGTACCTAAGATTATTTTAAAGCCTGAAGCCTCTATCTTTTAAAGCTTGAGGCTCTACCTTCAAACTGTTGTAATTTTGCAGAAAATTGTACTTGAGATTATTTTGAAGCCTGAAACCTCTATTTTTTGAATCTTGAGGCTCTACCTTCAAACTGTTGCAATTTTGCAGAAAAATTGTGCTTGAGATTATTTTAAAGCCTGAAGCCTCTATTTTTTTAATCTTGAGGCTCTACCTTTAAACTATTGCAATTTTGCAGAAAAATTGTGCTTGAGATTATTTTAAAGCCTGAAGCCTCTATTTTTTTAATCTTGAGGCTCTACCTTCAAACTGTTGCAATTTTGTAGCAAAATTGTACTTGAGGTTATTTTAAAGTTTGAAGCCTCTATCTTTTAAAGCTTGAGGCTCTATCTTCAAAAGTGGCTCACATTAATACTTACATAATACTATTTTGTAGAAAAAATTGTACCTGAGGAAGAAAAATTGTAACTAAAATTATTGTTAAAATATTGTTAAAATAATTTTACCAGAATATTGTTAAAAATAATAATTTAACTGTCCCATCGATTGATAGTTTCAATATTAAAACATATTCGCATGGATATTTGCAGATATTTTTGAGAAGTCACTTGCACTAATTGTCTTCCAAGCCTTAATATACCACGTATTAATAAATATAAAAATTCACGTGCGAGTGAATGGCTAGGAATTTCGAATTTCATACATTTTATGAGACAGGGTGCGAGTTTCGTACTGAAATGTTTTTTTTTCGGAAATTTATGCGCACGCGATGTGGAAGAGTTAAACGAATAATTTCAACGCGCGTGTCACTCGAAACACACCGAGAATGCCGCGGATATTTCGGATGTTTCGATTCGTCGAGTGTCACTTAATAAAATTTGAAAACAAAAACAGATATGTTTTTAACCCAGTTTGAACACGAATATTTCGCATCAGGCAAAGTGTTGCAATGTCTTTCCGATTTAAAATTTAAAATTCGCTCGAAAAATGTTACATTTCTCGCGTCGACGATCGCGATAAGAAGAAACAAAATTTTGATCTTGAAATTCTGAGCGAAGATTCAATTTCGCGGCAGCTTAATCGTTGATAACAATCTTGAATTTGCAAAACTCAATCGCAATGAACGATCGAAAGATGTTTAATCGTCGCAATTGGCAACTAAATCGTCATTTATCGTCGATCAACGATAACAAAGTTGACTTCGATAGAAGATTATTGGAAAAATTTCGTCGTCGATTCCTCGTTCAGGTCTAATTGAGGAGTGATTAACTCTTGGTTTCTCGAGAGAATTTCAATTTTTGATTCGCCCGAGCGTGCATATTTTGATGCTTACGTGCCGATTCACTCGTCAGATGTGGGTCAGACGTGTTAAAAGCCAACAGTGTAATTTCATCTGCTTGTCACTGCGACGTAGTTGCAATCCAGGGAATATCACCCTGGTTTTGAGGTGCAGACTAATCGTGTCACTGCTCGGTCTCTTGTCCGATACTAACTTGTCCAGTAAATTGACTACTGCGACGTATACTATCGAGCCATCATCTGTATCAGTTTGTATTTTACCTGCTGCAACTCAGGAAATATTTTAATTAGAATTTTAATTTTTCGTAACTCGAGACAGCGGACTTCGACTCGAGATAAACTCTTTTTAATCGAAATAAAGACAGTTTTTTTTTCCAATTTCGTACTAGTATAGTCATTGTTTACGTGAATGAAACAAAAAAATATTACAAGAAAAATATCGCATTTTTCGAGAAATGTCCAATAAATATTTACGGTTTCCAAATGTGTATTAAAATTACTTTGAGAATCTTCGAAATTTCAGCTTGTAATTAATCGAAAGAAAATTGCTTTAAAAATCCCCTAAATTTCAACTTATAATTGACTGATATAAAACCTTCTACGTTTATTCTTCGACGAATTCCGAAATAGGACATGTTTTCGAATCTCCATACGAAAATTATTTGCACGAAAATGTGTCGAGCGTATCGCAAAACCAAAGCTATGCGCAAAGCTATGTGCCGATTCTATGAGATTTGGAAAGATTCACTCGCTCGAAAAAATTGAAACAGAGGTCGCGTAATCGACTTCGACGAATTCAATGACAGATCATTCCGTTCGTTTTGCGACGAATTCCGAATCGATGCAGCGTACACTTCGAACAGCAAATATTTATCGGACCCGTGAAAAAAAAAAAAGAAAAAAATTCGCGATATTTTTCTTCTCACACACATACATACACATACACACACATACATAGTAATGGAAGTTTGTCGAGATAAATTCGGCAGTCGTAAATAAAATTTGCGTTCAGTAACGCGGGGCGTTTCGACATCGAGTTCTCCCCTCTCGAAATTTCGATATTTTATAAAAAAAAAAAAAAAATTATCGACGAACCGGCGCGGCGCGAACAGTGGCAATTACGCGCGTGCGAGCCGGCGAATTAATGCCACTAAATATCGTCAGGTTTTTAATGGTGTTTTCTATCGGCCGGCGGAAACACCGATATTTTGACACGCGCGCGTTACGATTCGACAGAACCCGCCGAACGAGCGAAAAACGCTATATTAAAATACGTATAAACGGCCTCGTCAAGCGTGAACGTTCGACTTTACGAGTGCTGCCGGTAACGGGGAGACTTGTCGTGAAATTTTTATAAAACGCTTCTGATCGCGATCTCGACGGCACTTTGCGTCGTTTATTTTGGGAAATCGGGCTGTGGCTCGATAGAAATAGCGTGAAGAAAGTTGGAAGGCTCGATCGGTTCGTAAAATTTCTTCGAAAGTAGTCTCTTCTGATAGACTCCGTCAAATTGTTTGGAAATGTGTTTCTTCAATAAGCGTGTTGTTTTTTCTTAAATTCAAACTAAATTATGGTTTGCTAATTGAAGTAATTTTTTTTTTTATTTGTTTTTGTTTGACACTTTTTCATGGCTCAGAAAACTGTTCAGAATTTCTGCAAAATTTCTTTTGATATTTGTGGTCTTTTTTCTCAGACTAAATTATAAATTGAAATAAAATTATCTTGCACTAACAGTTCGAGTAATTGTTTTTTTACTATTATTTTTAACAGCATCGTATTTTAAAAATACTTTTTTGAGAAAGCTACTCATACATTCTGTAGACTTTTATGATTGTTATATTTGATTTAGAGTATATTTTTTTAAATTACATTATGAATTGATAATTTAGACGATCTTTCTTGATCATCACTTTCCATTGCATTTTTCTGTGATGAGAATTCTTTAAAATTTCTTCGAACGTTTCCTCTGATTCTTCGCTTGGATATGTTATATTTTTCAAATTAAGTTATAAATCAGAATATCGTATGTAAATTATTTTTGAATAATAATCGAAGAATAACCCTTCCTGGTCGTCATTTTTGAAAACTCTTCTCGATGGCACGGAGAACTACTGAAACGTTCTGCAAATCTCTGTTTCTGTGTAGATGTATTTGTTTTTTTCCCCTTTAATATTCATAAGTAGACGATGGATTTTCATGGAAATTCGTGCTTTTACGAGTTACGAAATATCAACGTCTTTTCTTGAATTTACCTCAGTTCTCTTAGTGAGATTTATCATAATTACAATTAATTCTAGCAAATTATACAAACGAGAACAACTGCATAGCATGCAAATTGTCTCTGAAATTTTTCTAAACTATTAATTCCTGGAAAATATTATCGTAGTTACAACTGAAAGTGGAGTATTCGTGCTCCCACAACGGATGTCTGACTATAGATCATTCTATACTACTTGGAATTCTGGTCGCCTCTTCCTCGCTTACTGTTACGATCGTGTTTGACTTTCGTACTTTTCGTAGGTTCATTTTGTCAAAAAGCAATGTACAGAGGGGATTTCTCGAGGAAAATATCTAAAAATCAAGCCCCTTAGTTGACAAATAAATCAAGTTCCTTTTCTCTTGGTGTTATAAAAATTTACTTTCGTACGATACTTTGTAAGAAATTGGGGAACGTGACTTTGGAAATAAACACCTTGAAAGGAAAATTGCAGTTTTAAGCTATTAGTATTAATTATTATTAACTATATAATTATATAAAACTATATTTATTAATATAAAATATATTATATTTATCATAAAGTTAAATAAATAAATATAGTTTTATATATAACAAATATATTTATTTATTTAACTTTATAATAAATATAATAAATATAGTTTTATATATAACAAATATATTTATTTATTTAACTTTATGATAAATATAATAAATATTTATTATTATACTAATATAATAATATAAATATAATTTATAACAAATATTTATTATTTAATATGTAAAAAATAATACTAAAAACATTTGGAGCAAAATGTTTTATTCTAAATTGATTTTGACATCACTAAGAAATACAATCCAAATTCCTTTACGGACTCCACATTCGCACGAAACCTAATTAACTTTCTCCTTTACAAATCTTTTTCGAGAAATTCGAAGAAGCTCTCGCGAAACAGCCAAAAATATGTAAGCAAGCGTGATGGAGAGACGGAGGCGTTAAGAAAATGACATTCCTCGCGGAAAGAAGAAAACTCCAGCGGGATCCGTCCAGCAAAGAAACTCCAATTTACTTTACAAGCGCGAAGGAGCGAGGAGCGTTGCAGCGGCCCCCGGCGGCTCGCTCGTCGATCGATCAATTAGATAAATCGAAACATTCGCGCGAAGCTTATGAGCCTCGACGCTGTTTGCGCGGCGCAAGCCGTTGGAGTTGGCCAAGCACGCAGAGTAATGTCTCGCAGGGGAATCAAGACGGATAGATCGGGGGAACCGTGCGTTGCTTAATTGCTCCTCGTCAAGCTTCGAATCGCGACCGCTTTCGAACGCGAGGATTGTTGTTCCGAGGTGAAGACGCTCGGGATTGGTAGATGTCTTGGTAAGAAAGTCGAGAATTTTAACTGAAACTGTGGAATGACCAAAGTGTAAAATTTGTTGCAGAGATTTCAACGAAATTGCAAACATTTCTCTACGTCTTGTTCTTTGCAGAAATTCCTTCGAGACTCAACTTTTTTTTTCGATCAATTGATTTCGCGGAACTGAATGGTGATCTTGAACCAATTCAAGACACACTCTCGCATTAATCCCCCCCAATTCCTTGAATAAACATTTCACGCGCAGTCACGTAATACAAATAGTAAATTATTCGTGGTGACCAGATAAATCTAGCGCATTGATCACCGCTTAGACAGGATTTAACCGTAAAGTAAATTTAGTGCCCCCCGCGATAAGAATCAACATCGTCTACCTACGTTTTAATGATACTCTCAGTCCGGTTTCCCCGGTTTTCCCGGTTTCCATTCTGCTTGACTAACAGAAGATAGAAACACTGTGGCCCGGAAAAGTTTTCGAAACTTTTTCTCTTTACCTTGTAACAAACAAACAAATAATGATAACATTTAGATGACAGTGTACAGTGTTTCTTCATGCAGAATTTTATTAATTAAGTATTAAATATATTTAATATAATTATTCTATCCTTCAAAAATTTCAAGAATGAAGACAACGCCACTCCCACTCGAGGTCTACCCCACGCCCCCTCACGAATCACGTGACTCAAATCAACCAATCGCTAATTTTCGTTGCACCTGAAGAGGCCCGATTTTCTGGGTTACCCCCGCTAAAATCACTTTTAATGATAAAATGACTTGTTCTCTATTGTCAATACTGAGAAAATACATAGAAAATGCTTATAGTTAAAACGATAAAAAATACGAATATTAGTATTTATTCTTTAGTAACTTTTCGTCGAAAAGAAGATAAAATATTGTGTTTAGTTCGTAGATGATTGATCGTAGGTGAATCTATTGTAATCTTGAAGATTGAAACCTTCTCTTTAAAACCTGTTTGTAGGATTCTACTGAATTTTGAACTATATCGATCTTGAATCTTGAAGCTTCGCTAGATTCGCGAAATAATGCTCGATCGTGGCGCGTGTGTTCAGAACTCGAGGGTGCGAGTGTAGTTGGAATAAGAGTAGTTGGAAACGTCGTTAGTCGTTAAAGCGAATGGAGCATGGCAGAATTACGATCGGCGCCGGGGAGATAAATCATATTGTATTTTTCGTGCGGGCGCGTCCTTTCATGCCCGTGGGGGGCGGAGGGGAGGGGGAGTAGGATGGTCGTTTTCTGGGAACACGCTGTAAAAGCGGATGCTTTCCTCGTATTCGAATTTTATTGCGTGACACGTGTACGTGTATCGTATGCACTTTTTTGACGGGCACTTTTTCTTCCTTTTTCCCTTTTGTTTCACTTTTTTCCCCCTCCCCCCTCCCCCGTTCGGTTTGAAAGCACAGATTCCGCGTGATTTATAAACAGATTTCGCGCATGCAACGCCGCGATCTAATAGAACTTGGTGTACATTGTGTTTCGAAGACAAATCGTTTCCCTCGCTTTTTTTCCTTTCTTCTTTCATTTTTTCGAGATTGGTAGTATGTTTTTTAGTCGTATCGTGTTTTGAATGCTTTTAGTGAAGGTACATTCGTGTGACTAAGATTAAAATACACAGATACGTGAGGAAACAAGGATTTGAGAAGCGTTGTATAGACATTAATTTAAGTATTGTATTTTGCTCATGTTGGAGATTTTACGGATAATTTTACAATCAATGATAAAACGATCGGTTTACTTATCAGACATTCAATGAGAATTATTACATATATATTGAATAAATATATCAAAAAGTATGTGCTCGGAGATAAATGCTCACTCACTGTTAAACATTTAGATTTTTGGCCCTTTCAGAAATTATGCTGAGATACAAAAATTCGTCAAAAATATCTTTATACGCTATTTTCATATCAGAATATATCAGAAATTATGCGTTTAAAGATAAATGCATTCTTAAATTGTTTTTTATACTTTTAAATTTAAACTTTGATTACACTTTTCGTCATTTTATTCGCTCGAATCAAGGATCATAGAGTCTGTTAAAATTCAAAAATTCCATTGAACGAAAGTGTTTTTGTTAGTTAAAGATCTCTGAAAAAGCAAAGTTTTTTAGATTTGACAGACGTGAATAAATCGAACTAAAAGATGACGATTTATTTTAATATCTCGGATTAAAAAGAGGCGGTAGATATCTATTGACTGCGATGAAATTTTAGTCAATACGCGAATTTGAATAAATGGAACGCCACAGTGACGAAATATATTTAGTAAAATTAATAGCAAGAGTGCTGGTTCCGCGTAAAATATGAATCATCGGCTGGATTCATATAAAATATAAAATTTTATAAGCAGAAAAGCTGGCCAGAAAAAAATATAATAATCCCGCTTGAGGAATTATAATCTCGACATCTCGGCCTGGAAGTGGAGTTTTCTTAAATCTTTGGGGGAACACTTGCACAGTGCTTGCGCTCAAACGGTTTATTAAGACTCTTGTGCTCACACAAAGCGGTTTATCGTGCTCGAATCGAGCGATCGAGCAAGCCAGCAGCGAACACGTCGGTAGAAAATCGCTTGGAAAAATTATAATGAGGCAACCTCTGGAAGTTTCAAAGCGTCTAGCCAAGTGACTACGAATTTCACCCCTCGCAGTATCTTTTTGCGCGTATTTTCATTAACAATCGCTAGGAGATTCTCCCCAGGTCTAGCGAGTTTTCGACTCTTCAAGAACGATATTGAGGCGTCAAAAGAAACCTAAATTCGAAAAGTGAAAAGAAACGACGTGTGTTCGTTCGACTGCGGAGTTTTATTCCCTTGTGAGAAACTTGAATAGAGAGTGTCTCGTAAGTGGTGAAACACATAAAAAAAGAAATCGAAAAAAAGGAATAAAATTTTTCCATCGAAGCCTTTGTTCTTCGGAGAAAATTTTGAAAATTTATCAGTTCGAATACATACTTGAATTTAGTTAATTCCGATTACTGGAGTAATCGACGTGAAAGTGTGGAATAAAATTTTAGATTTTTAAAAACGTTTTTAGTTATATATTTATTTATATTAATTATATTATCACTGAAAGTGATTTTAGCGGGGGTAACCCAAATTGGGCCTCTTCAGGTGCAACGCTAATGCAACGAAAATTAGCGATTGGTTGATTTGGATCTCGTGATTCGTGAGAGGGCGTGGAATAGACCTCGAGTAGGAGTGGCGTTGTCTGGTACTGAGCGATCACGCCTGTAATTTGTTTTGTATCGATTCAAATGTTTGCATATCAATAAAATTTTATGGTAATCGTACTGGGGTACAAGTCGTGCAGTTTTTATTGTAGCTATATATTATTAGAATACAGGATTTGATGAATTTTGTTGAAAGGTGTTCTCAAAGTTTATTCGTAAACACTTTAATGAATTTTTGTCCGATAATAGAGCTTAAAACGCGAAATTTCAAATACCGATTGTTCTTATTCGATGGTTTGGTATTTTTAGAGGTAATTAAAGTTTCAGTTTCATGTTGACGTCCTCATTCACGCGATAACGTGCAGAATTTAAAGCTCGTTACGTAAACTGCGTGGAAATCTTGCAGGACTTTTTGTGCACTCGTGCAGGAAATTTAATATGAAAAAATAAAAATATCTGAAATATCCAAGAGCACAGTGTTTTCTGTAATATTCGCCGCGTGCAACAATTTTCTACCAGAGTTCAATTCTCTTCGTTATATTCGCGAAAACATAAAAAGTAAATAAATTAAAATTAACGAAGTAACTGATAAGTTAAAAATAATACGGACTAAACGAGACACGAATATTTGACTTGCAAGCCAGGTGGTATTGTAGAGGTCGGACTAAATTTTTGGCCGACACGATCACTAACTCGGTCTCGAACTACGAAACTTGCCCTGCGGGCTCAGGACTGTGTTATTTTAGGCACCTTACAAGGGAGGTAACACAAGTTACCACTGGGATTAATCAAGCTAAGGCCAGCCTTATTGAACTAGCGTAGACTCAACAAACGAGCCAGCAAGCTCGTGCAATTTTCGGGAATTTTTAATTCCGAAATATTTCTAAATATCTGTTAACATATCCAACACTAGAACCATCAACGTGACTAAATTTATAACTTTAGAATGATTTTCGTAAAAGACGTGAATAAAATCTTTGTGTTCTATTCTCTAGTCCAGCGCGGTCTAATTTTTTTTTTTTTTTTTTAATTTTAGTTTTAACAGTTGAACAATTTCCAAAATATCCTTATATTCTTATAACATCCTTGTGACAGTGTAGAGGACAATTTTTTTTCAAGATTGGACCTTTCAAAGGAAAGATTTCACGCGGAACGATGATTTTGTTCTCGCGCGAACTTGCATTCGCCTGTGCATTCTTTCTGAAATTTTGCTGGCAGTGCGACGTAAAATTTAATTTAGAGGTTGAAATAAAGTCAAAAATTACGGAACTTGCCACGGGCTTTATGTTACTACGCTCGTGAAAATTCCGGCGCAACGCACCGAGATCCTTTTTGAGATGAATAATGGCATAATCACTGAAAAATGTTGATCCTTCCTGGAAATATTCAAAGACCACTTCTTAAATTAGGTTAGGTTAATCCAACTTCAGACGGTGTAGGAACCATGGTGTTCATAAAATTCAATTTTTGCGCACGAACCTAGCCGGCGGTGTGTGCAAGGAAGAGAGAGAGAACCAAAATCCCGCGCGCGGCACGTAATACCCGCTGTTATTTATAATAATGAGCGGCGCGCTTATTATTAGTAATGTGAAGAGTAAAAAAGGCCGATGATAATTTGACCTAACCTTAAAGCTGTTTGCTCTACTCTTGCTTCTTTCTCGCTCTCGTACCTTAGAATTTGTTTTTGTCATGAAACAAAAGCTTAATAATTAAGCAAAATTTTTTAATATATAAATGTTACACAAATGTATACATAGTATCATCAGTCGATAAATTAGAAATCGGAATGAACGACTTGCGTAATTAGAAAATAATTATTCCTTTTGTCGGCGACAGATTTTCAACTCGTCATACTTACAATTGGTAACTTTTAATCATTGTATAACGTGTAACAATAAAAATGTTACACGTGTAAGATTTATATATTATAATTCCACGACAATCTTTCACTCGCTGTACGCTATAACGAACGAAAAGAACTTGCTTCTTCAAAATATAATCAATTCCGATCGCCCTCGAAGAACTTTCTATCCACCTCTTAACTATTCTCTCTCGCAATTTCACGTACGTACGTTTCTTGCCCCCAAAACGAGGAGTTGAAAAAGAGAGTATCTCGCTGACGACTAGCTGGCTCGTTTCGCAGCGAAATTCATTGTCTCCGGAATTGTAACGGCGCGGACGGAAACCCCTCTCGCGGCCCGATATTGCGAAATGGACGGTGCCTAATTTCGAGGTCGGCGAAAGCGTATTAGCGTAATTCGTGCCGGTTAAAAAGGAGAGCTATTGCTGGAGCCGCAATTTGCCCGCGCGGAATTGTGCGCGAGCGCCGCTTCGAGTAACGTAATATCTGATTATATAATCTGACTGCATAATAGACTACGAGCACAAAACGAAGAAAAGAAGAGAAGGGAAAAAAAGAAGAAGAAATAGGGGGGGACGCGACGCGGCCGCAGAAATGAAGGATCCTTTAATGAGCTGAAGTGCTGCACAAAGAAACGCGTATAATGCCCGAGATTTTCACGGTTGCGGATCCGCGCGAGACAGACGGGAAACTATAATAAACTTTGCTCTCTGCGCTTGCTGGAGAGAGAAAGAATAATAAGCCCGCTTTTAATACTATTTTAACGACTTTCTGAAGCGTGCGCCACGGTGAAAAAGATAAAGTCGCCTCCCGGCGGCGGTGGGAGGAATCTTAAGAGCGGGCTGGCTAGCTGTGCTTACCTGACGAAGAGACAACTGCGAGACGTTGACGTCAACCTTCGCCAACTTTTTTAACCTTTCTCGCCGGCGTCTGGACGTACAGCCGTCCGCGAAACTATTCGAGTTTCTATTGTACAAGGACAGTCTATATGTTGTTAAGTGTTAACCGTTTTAATGCCAGAGGTTTTTAAAAATCCGTGTTCGATTGTGCCATGCAGCGCGATGGCGCTTCATTCATTCATTTGTCACCATACATACATCGCGGCACATTTCACCACAGTACGCGAACAGCGCGATCGCGCTGCGTGGCGCTAAAACGATTAACACCGCGACGTTACAACGAGTCATGATTACGATTATGTCGATCAAGTTTTGAACAAGTCTAAAAGTATTATAGAGTCGATTCGTTATTATTAATATATTAATATAATTAATTCATTTATTATTAATATATTATTAATGATGCAATGAATATTTCATTCATTACGTTGATTAATTATTGAGTTATTAATATAATTCAGAAATACTGCGAAATTTTATGCATTTAAAGATACAAAATTTAAATATACAGAATCCATATGAAATGAAAAGGTATATATATATATATGAAATATCGAAAGAATAGTGCTTTTTATAATGTTTGGTGCGAGGAATGATTTTCTACGTAGATTCGATTTCTTTAATTATACTCCCAAAACTATGGTTTTGCATAAAAGTCTGCATATATTATAATACATTAGATTGTATATAATATAATGAATATACAGCATGAATAATAATTTTAAGCATGTAATAAATGTCATGTATGGTGCATATTATGTATGACATGTTATATAATGTGTATAATTACATATATATAATTATTCTATTATTATACAATTACACAATAATTAATTTATTAATACAATATTGTTATAACACACTTTTTACACATATTTAAAACGACTATTCATGTCGTACATTCGTATGTTTAGAACAAATAATTACACTTGTAATTTCTACGTATTATACATCTTTCGATTTATTTCAAATTTGGTCAATGTAATCACGACAATCGCGTCTCGTCGACAGTGTCTCAATTTCTCGTGAATAATTCACATCGTATATTTAAAAGAAACCAATTGTTTTTGAACCGTCTTTCTTTTTATCGAAGCAGTTTCAATTTTTGCGGACAGACGTTGCATTTTATTTGGAAATCTTCGACAATTTATTGCAACGCCGCGAAGTAACTACCGGTGACTGACACGTTGATAAATAGAAAAAGAAAACAAATTTGACAGAATCCGGAGAATAATCTGTTTCTGCGAAATTTTTGACGTTTGCCACGTGGAAACGCCAAAGTGTGCCGGTGGTAATTGACGTCTCGGTTTAATTATACGGCGAAGGTGTTACACGCCAGAACGGCCATCCATCACTGTTCTTGCGGCGATGCGCAAACAATGCTCACGACCAACGGTGGAGGAAGAAGCGATTTTTACGGCCGGCGAATTGGTGGGTCTGTCGATTGTGATTTACGATGGCGGCGTACAGCCACGGAAATAGTCGCTTCGTCAAGCTCGTAGTTTCCACGGCTCCTCACTTCGTCAGGAACGATGCATCCTGGCCAGAGGGAGTTCGCCACCGCTCTCTTGGTCTTGGTCTTGGTCTTAGTCTCCGGTTCCATTCGATTATCCTGATAAAGTCGTTGATAAACTCGATCCTTTCTTGAACTGCGCCCAGAGGACAACGAACGAACGCTCTTTACTTGGACGCTGATTAATGCAACCCTGCTATGCTTCGATGGCCGCCCCTCCCGTGAATTATCGCCAAGTCGGATCCGGGGTGCTTGGACTACCAATGTGAAAACCCTGATCCAATTATGGATAGGGCTTACTGTTCGTTGTCATCTTTCTTCATCTCGTACTTCCATTATTTTTTTTGTTTTTTTTTTGTCTTATATTCTCTGGTGGAAATGAGAGTGGACTCTGACGACCCCCTTAGTTGCAAAGTATTTTCTAATCACGAATTTTAAATATTGAGAAGAAAATGAGAGAAAAAAAGAAACAAAAAGTGTTTATTTACACGTGGTGATACACGTTTCGGTTCTATCACGATTTCTACGTGGACAGAATATGTTTCCACTTCTCGGACTGTGAACGCGGCGAGTCGATAGTTATCTCGGCTTCTGGAGTTGGTCTCCTCCTATCACCGCGAGTTCATCTCGCCTCTCCTAATTATTGCCTGGTCTTTGTAAAGAAATTTCACCTTTTACAAATTCACGCTTTTAATTACTACTAAAACGCCACTACGTTTCCTTTCCCTTTTTTCTTTTTATTTCTTTTTTTTTTTTTGTAGAAAAGACCTTTTCGCTCAGGTTCAGTCAGTTTTCGAGCGAGGCCGAGTTTCGCGCTGAAGAGCAACTTCCGGTAGCGCGCCGCGGCGAAAATAACGGCGTGTTCCCGGCTGTCGTCTGCAAACAAGACAGGTTGCGTGTAATCGCAACTAAATTACACCGAGCCCTCTTCCGGCCTCGCTCAAACTCTGAAAAGAATCATCAACATTCAGAGTGGCAGCTGGAGCAATTCGTTTCGCCGCGGCTGTTGCTTCTTCTCTCGCGGAAGCATTGCTGTAAACTCTTCCGCGTCAAGAACGAGCGTGTTCGTCGCGTGTTTGCATGTATGTACGTGTTTGCGCGCGTGTACGCGGTGTATTTCGAAAGTCGAGTGTAAAATTATAGATTTTTCACTGGGGAGAGTGACGAATGTTGCGACTGGACTTGACAAATGACGGCGGTGAGTGGTTTATTGAAATTAATAAAAATCTAATGGCTTAATTAACTGAATATGCGAAACAAATGTGGAATTTACTCATCTTTGAACGCGGAAGAAAGAAAACGCGGCGAAACTCGATCGGTTTCACACTTTTGCGGTGGAAAGCGGTTTTGCGCTTAAAGTGGCAATGCGGCGTCGGTGTAATCTCCGTGTTTGGCCGGCGACAGTGACGTTAATAATTTATGCAATCAACGCACAGCTTTATTAAACATGTCCGTTTTGCGTGGTAGTTACTTACGGTACGATGAAACGTGCTTTGCTGGTGCTCACTGTCGCCAGAAACCCTCTCGACCCGGTGTTGGCCCCTGCGACTGCCGACCGGGCTAACGCTGTCTCGGAATTAATTCCGGTTAAACCCGATGGTATAATTAACGGGTGCCGCGTCACGGGCCCTGCCTGTTTGCAGTTTGATTTATTTGCTCGTGCTTATCTGGTCGTGCCGTTGTGCGTGTGTACGTTTGTGTACGTTTGTGTACGTTTGCTCAGAGACGCGGATGCAAAATGGGCAAGACGTTCAGCTGGCGTCGCGTCTTAGAAATTGTGCGAATTGTCGTTCGCGATTCATTTCGTGCGAGGTGAGGTCTCGAAAAGAAAAAAAAAGAAACAATTGCTATAGTTGATTATCAGTCGAAGAGCACTTGATTGTACCAACGGCGATGAAAAATTGCAGATGGATAACTTGAATCGTTGTGACTTCGTAAAAAAAGATCGTAATTTGAATTTCTTTCGATCTTCAGAGCTTCGCGTTTGTAGATTGTTTTCCACGGCAATCAGTGTGAAGCAAATTGAATGATCTACCCGTGAAACTGAAGACTGTTACTGTAGACGCAATTGAACCGGCTGTTAGTTGTAGAACCACGTTGTACACCTGTACAGAAATCGATGGGCATCACTTTGACCGTCAGCTGTAACTAAGGTAATTACAGGGAGTAGCGTGATCGTGGTCAATATTCTCGCAAACATCTCGCCAACTAGATTTAAAACAAATAAAGGTGGACGTTTTGTACATTCTGCATACAGTAATTAATATTTTTAATAACCTACAAGTATTTTAACAGCCGCGTACTGTGTTTTATTAGAGTTTCATATTTGTAAAATAACAAAAATATAAAATTCACAATTGTCCTGGAACGAATCACGCGATTTTTACGAAAAAAATTGCAATTAAAATATCTCCTGAACTAATAATTTTTCAACGTACGACAGTTAATTAACGATTAGTGCATAGAAAAACAATAACAAATCTATAATAAATGCAATATAATGCGAATTCACAGTCACTAGCGGCCTGTTTTCGAAGATAATTGCTATGTCCGTAGTTTCAGAATGTCTCAAATAAATACAGGGTGCTCAAACTGTGAGAGCTTGATCAACAAATACAACAAAAAAAAAGAAAAAAATTTTATATAGAATATATCAACAGCGTCTCCATTCGGTTTTACAACTATTTATTAACACTAGAACCGCCAAAAAGCTTCTCACAATCAGAGAAACTTTACAAATTTACAACTCTCCAAACATTTAAAAATTTCGAAAGATTAAAATTAAAATTCTTGCCCCCCCCCGCATTCCCATTCCAATTTCCTTAATGTAAGCGTCACGCTTTAATCTAATGTTGTTGAATGAACGTACCTATTGTGAGACCACTGTTTTCGAACGGATCGATAGTTCAGGTACAATGTCAACTTGGAAGCTGGAATTCAGCGACGACGGCGACGGCTTGGAACCTTGTGGTTGCCAAGCGTACGTAGGAGAGGAGGCTTTTACGCGTTTAGCGTGTGTGTCGTGGAACGCCGTTGCAGCTGCGGAATGTGATCGCAATTATAATGAAAACAATTACGCCGGGGCGTCTTGTAGCCAGATTTCAATTATACGAACTTCGCCCGCGTGAACTCCCGATTATCCGAAGATCTAATTAGAAATTCTTCCGCTCGGCGTTTGAATAGACGAGCGTATATGAAAACGGCGATCGGTTCGTCGAAATATATCGTCCTCGTATCATTTGAAGGAACATTGTCTACTCGAACGAAATATTTAGTTCGGTTATTCCGTTTATCCTGTTTTTCTTTTGAATTACAGAAACGACTAGTAAATTTAATCATTTTAATTATATTACTGCTATATTACATAGTATTGTGCTATTATACTATTATACTGAATAAAGTAATAGTAGCTTAGAAGATTAATAATTCAAATAACTGACGAGTTCGAGTAACAGAGGTTTACTAGCTTTCTTCTATTCTTTCTTGTCTTTTTCTTATTCGTCTCGACAATTTTGAGGTTAGAATTAAATTTTAAAATTTTTCTAGATGAAGACACCATCGTATACACGATTTTTGAAATATGATATATTTAAACGTGTCTAACAATTCATTTTAGAACTGTTTTTTGAATTGTGAGTCCTACTTTTGTTATATTTTGATCAAAATGATACCTGTATTAAATTTTGAGGTTAGAATTAAATTTTAAGATTTTCCAGATAAAAACACGATCGTATATATGATTTTTGAAGTACAATGTATTCAATCATCATCGTACACGTGATTTTTTAAAATATAATATGTCAATAACCATGCTTAAATTCATTTTAGAACTGTTTCTTGAGTTGTGAGTTTCATTCTCGTTTCACTTTGATCAAAATCAATACTGCTACGAAATTTTTCAATTGATATAATCGTTTATGTATGAAATATCAATTAATTAATTTTAAACGCAATAATATCATTTCTATTCTTCATTCTGTGTTCAATAACAGTAAATGTTAACTTTATCAATATTGTTGTTAGTCGTGAGCTTTCACTCACCGTATATATATCCATATATTCAAGAAATAATGAAACAAACTTCATCAATCGTCATTCATCAATATATATTTTTTTCTCGTCAGAAAAAAAATCAGAAGATTTATATTCAGACTTCGGCGACGCTTTTCCCACGGCACTTCAATTTTGCGAGCTTTCGTGCGCGGATATTTTACGGAACAGCCTTCCACGTTTTTAACGAGTCGTTTAAACGTAACGAGCGTGCATATCGCGTATGCGCGCTGCGTACATACGTACGAGGGTCGAGGCCGAGCCTCGAGTTTACTTATCAAAACCACCGCGTTCCTAAACAGCGGCACGTTAACCCACAGCTTAAGTCAGTTTACTACAGGAACAGACAGGTTTAATAAAGCTCCGGCAACGGCAACGGGCTTTCTGTATATTGCAGAACGTTTACAGCTGCCCGAGCAACGCGACTTTCATTACCCGGAAGAAAATATCAGCGCGAGATATCTCAGGCTGCAATTTCACATTTGCAAGTATCGTATTTTACCCACGCCGAAGGAGGATAATAGATCGTTTACGGGCAAACGCGCATCTCTCGAGATGATCGAGAGGATATGTAATAATTGCCGCGTTGTTGGGACGCGTGCAAATTTCCAAAGTACGTCCGTAGGCGACGCGAAATGGTGGCGAAGAAAAATATGAATACAATGGACGCGTGTGCCGCGGAACGAACAACGACAAACGAGTGGACGCTTTATCGATAGAAACAGGACGCTGCGAAGGAAGCAGGTTGTAAGAGTTTCACCCGTCGTTCGCCTGACGAGTTTTATTTACCACTTGGCAATTCCTTGCCAATCCCCTTGTCAAATTGCTTATTGCTTATCGCTGCGACTACAGTTTTCCTGCAGCTTGCTCCTTGTTGGATCTTGTTTTGCTCCTTGCCTCGCGATTTTCTTCTCAAACTTCCTGTTACAACCGTGTTTAAAGAATTGGGAGCTTCAAACGTGAGTCCAATTTACAGAATTGAAACTTCAAACTCGAATTGTGAGTTTGAAGAGTACTTAATAATACTTGTAAATTATTATTATTACTTTTATATATTATTACATTATTTTTAATGTATCTCGCATATTATCATAGGAAGAAATTATAATAGAAAATTGTCATAAACATACCCTTAATAAGAAAACCAACTTTTGATAAAAACCTATTTTTATCGCCAGACTGTGAGTCTATCAGTTTCGAGTCGAAGCTTATTTTCGCCAACGAGGGCAATAATTTATGCAATCATCGAACTATCGAATGTCATTGCACGAGCGAAGCACACTACTATTGCTAATACTTAGTTCTCATTGCCGGCATGCAAACGTGTTGTAAGCTCTCCTGTGTACATCGATGCTAATGCAATCGCGAGAGTAACGTAATTAACACGTCAGAATTTATACGCTCTCTCTTCAGCGAGAATGGTCGCGTGTCCGCACGCTCGAGCGCTTAGTCAACCCTTAATTGGCGATATTGGGATTTCGCTCATCAGCCGAGCTGTTATCATTTCTTCTTTCCACTGTCTCAATTCAGAATTGTATCACAACGATTTAGTGACTCTAAATTACTTTTGGAATTTTTCGTTTCGTTTGACTTTGTCGCTGAATCTGAAATTTAATATTCGAAATGAAATGAAATGAATGAAAATAAAATTACACGTCAAAAGTTTGCAGAATCTGACCTGATTTATCATGGTCATGTAACTCGAACGAGTCTAATTTTCAATCTAATTTTGTTGCAATTTAAATAAATGAAAATAAAATTATATATCAAAAATTATCTCATATAACGAAAGTAGAATTCACAACTCGAGAAACAGTTCTGAAATGAATTTAAGCGATTATTGTTAAACGTTTGTTTGGATATAGGCATTACGTATTTCAAAAACAACGTGTTCAGTTTTCATGTGAGAGATTCTGAAACGTCCGTGCCATCCTTTTTATCCAGGTTGATACCGATAGTTGAAGCCATCGACTTTGTGCCCACTTTGGTCAGAAGCTATATCGATCACAATTGAACGGTGGTGTGCCGCTTGAAACGTCAATACGGAATGTGTAGTTTAGAGTCCACTTGATCAACAAGCATTGGTCATTCGATCTTTTCCCCTCTCTCTTTCTCTTTTTGATAGTTTAAAGGGGAAATAGCTTTCAGTGAGAATAAAATCATTGAAAATAATATAATAGAATCGAAAGTTGAACTGAAGTTACTTGTTCAAAAGTTTCACCATCTTTGGACTTTTAGATCGATTCTCAGCTAATAACAATAATCATGAATTAATCATGAGAGCACTGTAAATTCTTGAGAGATGGAATAATATTTTTGGAAGGAGATGTTTACAGTAAATAGTAATATAAAGATATTCTTGGCTTCAGTTCTGAAATGCAACTTGAGAGAACCTTTTAGAAGCTAGTCCTTTAACTCTAATAATAATTGACTCGATAGAAAATTAACCTCTTGCGCTGGAGTGACGTGCATTTTCACGTCGAGCATATTTTGTCCCAAACTGCAGTGTTTTCTCAGTTTTAAGTACATTTAAATGTAACCCAGGCAAAAAGAAAACGATGAATTATCGTATACGGCTCGGTCACTCGTTATGGTCCACGAACCAGTTGCCCGCGCAAGGGGTTAAAAATCAAGTTCAAAATAGTCTCGACGAAATTTGAGGATTCTTAATCCTTAACTTAATATCGATAAACTGTGACATTGAACTCTGACAACTTGGAATTAAGTTACGTATATCTTTTTCAATTTATTAGATTTAATCTTAAACGTTGCCGTTGCAGATGGATATTTCATCAACCGAATTTCACAGCGGAATATTTGGAGCGGGCGGAATTTTGATAGGCACGTTGTAGACACATGTTTAAGCGGGAAGGAAATTACAAAAGGATGCAACAATAGCCATTCACTGGCTGTCCTTCTCTATTTGCACACTTGTTCATTGTTCCTCCCGGCTCTAGTGCTTTTTCTAGCGTGCACGTTCTTCTCACGCGCGCGCCTTTGTCTAGCGTTGCAATTCACGTCTGCGTTTCAATCTTCCTCGTTTCGCGCGAACCGCGAAATTCACTTTTGACACGCAACCTGATACCCAGAGCCCTCCCCATTTTTCCTCCAATTTTCACGCGACACGTACGAGCGCGAAAGTGCGCAAAAGCGAGCCAGCCACACTTACCGCGCGCGTCATTCAGAGCGTACGAATCGTACGCTTTTAGTCGCAGATCTCGATGTCACTCTCGCGATTCTCGAATCTTGCCATTTTGTGCGAAACTAACGGATTCTGAGTTGTTCCAACGCCTCGTTTCGTAATTTTGCTTTTAAAGTTCTTAGATAATATCACGTTGGATGTATTTAGTCTTATGAACAAATACATAATTAAATTCGCAGATTCTTTTATTAACAGTAAATAGACTAAATTTCTATATTCAATTCGCTTAATTTCATATCACAATAATCAATTTTTAAATATTAATAAACGTATCACTATATTATACACACGATTAATTTAATATGATACAATCATGTATAATTTAACAACAATATAGAAACCTTAATTTATCGTTGCATGTGTTGAGACCGTAAAGATATTGTTAAATATTTAATTCTTAGATACGTAATCACGCGTAATTCAATGACAACATAAAATTCGTAACCACGACGTTTATTTAATAATAACGTAGAATTTCGAATTTTCATCCCTGTCATCATCATAATCCGAGGCGATTTCACAGCCAAAATGAATTGGCCACCTAAAGCAATCTCTTCGTCTCTGAACGACGTCACAAGTGATCTAGTCTTTCGTAACAGCGTTATGAACATCGAGTGTTGCTCGATATACCAGATCAATGCCGCTGTCGAACCTCAGCTTTGGTCCTCAGGGATCTACCTTCAGATACTATCTCTTCATCCCCTTGACAGGGGTAAGGTATTCGCTGATACAGCGTTTCACGCTGAGGGTTCAATGACCACGCTGGATATTCTCGCGTCGTTGATTCCGGTTTGTGCGGAAGTTAAAACTCAAGAATCTTAATAAAAATCAGAGTGTCAATCGGAATGTATTTAGAAAGAAGAGTTGATGATTCTTCGTGTTTTGAGGTGCGAGACACTAACTCTTAGATTTAAAATTTTTTCAAAAATTTCTAGATTCGAGATTTCTAGATCACGATGAAAACTTTGAGAAAGTTGATTATTATTCGTGTTTTGGTGGTGAAAATTTTGAAAGTAAGTTTTGAAGAGTCATCAACATCTTCTCAAAATTTTCATCGTGAAAATTAATTATTTATCAGTTAATCTTAAATTTAGCTAATTTAGCGATAAATAATAAACAGGAAATTATTCGACTTGCAAAAAGAAGTGGGAAGTATAGAACCAAATTTGAAATTAAACGTCAAAGTTTATCAAACACATTTCCAAAGTCGAAAAAGTTTTGTTCTTCGCTTTTACAGATTATTAACTCTCGTCCAATCCAAAATTAGCCAAATTCAAAGGCACTTGAGTAATTGTCGAGTTCGATTTTCTCAGAAACGAAAAAAAAAACAAGTTTGTTCTCTCCTCCCGATTTATTTTCTCGCGTGCACCCAGTCCCTGTATATTTTACGACACGTGATTTTTAGTTTCAAGCCAAGTAATGGGGCGAACGTACATTCGAGCGAGTTGCGAACTAAGAAGAGTAACGGTGTCGTTTCTAATTTAACTTTCGTTGGAAAAAAAGAAAAAAGAAAAAAAGATCCGAGCCTCGCATCTAAATCACATAATCGCAGAGCGAGGCCGACTCCGTATAATGAAGTTCCTTCGGTCATTACGGGCTAACCTACTTCTCATCGAGTTGAAAATGAAAATTACGTTGCCAATTTATCGCATGGTAATACCGAACACTTTCAAACTGGATCCGACATTTTCAAACTTGAAACTTCGGGACGTGCTAACGTACGTGGAAGAAAATAATGTGGAAAATCGAGGAAACCTGCGGTGCCATGTCCGATCTATCTTCCACCTACGCGTTATCCAAATGAAAGTAGACTGCCGCTCTATCACGCGTAAACTATGTGTCTGAAACTTGTTGTAAACACAGGCTGCCCGACCGAAACTTTTCGTAATTTCCAAAAACTTCTGCTCCCGGGGAATACATGGCGACACGCGTACACATGTACAGTAACACCGGGTAACATCGCTGCAAGCAAATCGAGCGGAGTTAATTTTCTAAATATTGATTACCCTTAGAAAATTAATAATAAATTCAGCTTTTTCTTTTTATAATCTACCACGAATTTAAAGATTTAAAGCCCCCCTCTTTCCAATAATCCTCTGGAACTTGCTCTATGATTTTTTTCATTAAGTTATTGAACTTTGAATGACAAAAATTGAAAAAAATCCCAAGATTCTCAAATACATTCAAAATTCAATAACTTGGCGAAAGGGAACAGCAAGTTTTACGGAAACTTCAATCTTCAAATTTATGATGATAAATTCAGTTGTGAAAAGGAATTTTCGGGAGAGATTTTAATATTTTCGAAGGAAAACTATCTTTTCAATTGACTTTCCCACTTTATTACTACAGACCCATAAAGACACTTTTTTCTTTTAATGAGTTCAAAATCGTAAAGTCGAAAGCTTCTTTCATTATTGTACGATTTTTGTTTCCAAAATTACAACAGCGTTAATTTCTCGAAAATTCGGAATTTAGTACACAAGTATCCCTCAAGTTTCAATTAATGAACGAACACACGATAAAGACAAAACTTTGAGGAAAACTCGAAGACTCTCGAGAAGCTTCAGGAACTTGAGTACACACCGATGACTTCTGGGTCAGCCAGAAACAACTGGTGCACTCGTGGGGACGAGATCCACGATTGGTCTGGATCGATGAACCAATCTCGCTTCGGTTTCTCCGATGAATGATTTAGTTGCGGCTGGAAGTTGGAACGGTTGACGACATCCATCCGAAACATTAATGTAATTCGCGTTGCCCGGGTAACTGCAGCTTTAATAGTTGATGCAATTAGCTCAGGCCTTATTAAACATGTCCAGCTAGGAGAGAAGTTAGCTTAGCCATATCGCGATGAAGCGCTGCCGTTACACCGCGGCGGCGTGTCACGTCGTCCCCGCCGAGTGTACCCTCTCGTGTATGGGTGCTAATGCAGCCGTGATGTTCGGCGTCGACTAATTAACGTCGCTGCTACTCGTCGATCTCGTTCTGCGAATGATACTCTTGTTCTATGAAATTTCTCGTTTCCAATGGAACTTTTTTCTTCCTTCTCGTTACTCTCGTTTTGATGCTACCGTTCGATAAGGTCATGTTCAGTTTGATAAAGTTTGACTATGTATGCGGTGGAAATTATTTAGCTGATGGTTAAAGAATAAGTTTAATTTAATGCAAGAATTATGGAAAATAAATAATTTACAAGCTTGTAAATCTCATAAATCTTTTGTTAACAATTTTATAATATTATATAATATAATATATTATATTATATAAATATACGAACTTCCACGACTCTCAATCTCAGTCACATCAAATTATTTATAGTTTCAATTTTCAATCGTTTCGATCGTGTCTAAGTTCTCAATGCAAATTGAGGCCAATTGAAATCAATAACATCATCGAGAGAAAATTTTCTCGAACTCGTTGAGAAGAAAAGCCCTGACAATCTTAGACTGACACACTCTCGCTTTGAATTTGCATATTGTTACACACTGTTTACGGTAGACTGTAGACTAGGCAGACCAGTTGTCTCGAGCAGAGCGACAGTATACTGACGGGCAACGCTGCTGCGCGCAGTGAAAGGGTTAAATATGCGCCGGCGACGTTAATTGGAGTTGCCATTTGTTTTGCGTTTTGTTAATACCTGTCCCGCGCGTGTCTGCGAGGAGGACGCAAGCTGTTGGAGATCAGACTCCGAGGAAGATTTCGCTGCAAGATTTATATCCGTTTTCATTTGCTGTTTGAACTCGATATCGCAACCCCTCGGCGGTTTGCAGTAATTTCGTCGTCGAGTTTTTCGTCACAGGTTATTTATAATTTGACGCGTCGATCCCCAGTGTTATTTGTAATCCAGAATTTGGAACAGAATCGGATTTGGTACTCTTAACCTCTTGCGCTGGAATAACATGTCGCGCAGGTCGAAAATATTTGGCCTAAAATTGCAATATTTTTTTCAGTTTTAAGTATGTTGAAATATAACCCAGGCAAAATAAATGATAAATTTATTACTTCTTGGTAGTTTTTATCCAGTGATATACCGATGAATTCAAAAAGAAGATGAATTATTGTATACGGTATTTGGTCACTCGTTATGGTCCGTGAGTTACTAGCGCAAGAGGTTAAAACATGTGGTGAACTGCTAAATTCAAGCATGCAAGAAAAATAAAATAATTAATTTTAAATCGTTCGGATCGATATGTGCGAGATGATACTTAATTTTTAGAAAGTATACGGTGAACGTAATGTACGTGTTTCAAAATAGATGAGTGTCACTACTGTTGATAAAAGAATATTTTACAGTGAATAACACAAATAAAATTGTCGATAAATTTATATAACTTCGTAAAATAATATCATGCATTTGATCTCATTTTAAAGCGCGAACTTTTAACTTTACATCGTGTAAAATGTGGTGGAAAAATGAGGATACTCTTTTTTTCTTGAAAATCGTAAAAATTTAGACGCGTGTAAAAACGTGGAGAAAAATTCTTTTCATCGCCATTTTGAAGATTGAAGTCTCTCCTCTATATTCAGTTTTTCTTCCATCGTTTTATCAAACTTTATATCACAGTTAGATGACAAAAATTTAGAATCTTTGCCAAATTTTTTTCCTCTTCAGAAAATATAGAGAAAATTTTTTCTTCAACTAAACCTATCGTTGTCTTAAAGACTGAAATCTTTCTCTTTGTACTTACAAAAAAATCATTATACCGAGTAACTATCGTTGACATAGTTTCTTCATATTTCGAGAAACTATATTCTTCTGCTTAATTTCACTGGACTTATTATCATTTCGTACTATACTACACATGTTACATACACGCGATTCTTCTTCCTAGATTTTTGATTCACATTCTCTTCATTACGAGCTGATGGAAGCAACTGCATGCGCTAATTACCTTACTATCTCCATCTACTTAGCTACTGTCTTAAACTATTAAACTTTCGTCGCTTGCTTAAAGTTCGGAGTTTAGCACTGCCGATCGAAAATTGTCGACGATCGACTTAACTGTTAGAAACTCCAGCGAACCAAATGTTCCTAATTCATGTTCGCGAAATGTTTGATCACCACAGAATGTTTGATCACCACTCTTACTCAATTGAATAGTTTTCTTTTTTTCAATTCGACTGTGTGTATTATCAGATTTGCTCTTTTCAAAATTAATTGTATTTTCGAAGGAGTTTGGTTTCTATTAAATTTGAAATCATTATTCAAATTTTAACACTAAAACCACTAAAATCGTCGAGACGACCAGTTTTTAATTTTAAATTTCTAGGTTCTACAATACTTTAGGTTAAATTTATATAATACTATTTTGTAGAGAACGATCTGCTGCAAAACAAAACTTACATAATTATACTTGAAAAAATAGTAGTGACTGCCAAATTACCCTCTGAAAACAAAACAAAAAAAAGCATGCATTCGAGACATTTTTCAAATGACAAATAGTTTCGGAGGCAGTTGCATTCATAGATTAAAATGAATCTACAATTTTAGCTATAAATTTATAATTTTTAATTTAAAAAGAAAAAAAAACCAATAATACTAACGCAACACAGGTGAAACTGGACTAATTCATAATTCCGTGTTAAACCGCTGAAACCAGAGATAAGACAGTATCTTTAGCAAAGAGGTAATGAGAATCAATAGGCACTATTAACCAGAGTGTGTGTCCCTGGTCCTGTATAGTTGGTTGGTCGTGAACGTTGGATACATAGTACGTCCACGATTCCAGCCGCCTTTGTAAAGTATCGTCAATGTGGCAGTGATGCAGTTTGTCAACTAATGAATTGCTCCCTATTTGCAACTGATGTTGCAGCTGTACGTGGCCGCGTTTAGGGACCGATTCTATAGTTGTGTGCCACTATTTTCACAGGCAATTGAATGACAAACATCGTTTCGGTGGCACATCCGCCATTGTTTATGTTCGGCTTGTAGATTGGTCATTTAACGGAATTGAAGGATTACCTGTACTATCGAATGGCTTGAGTTGATGCTCGAGAACTTGACGAAGCTTCAAGCATTGATAGATTAAACGGCGTTTCGAAGTGATTTAACGTCGGTTTTTTGAATAAATAAATATCTTCCGCAACGTATATACGTTATCATGATGTACAGCAGTAAAAATTCTGTGTTTCGTTGACATCTGTTTCTTGTATAAACAAAATTATAAAAAAAAAAAATTAATGATGAAAATAATACAACACTATCAACATATTGTGATAACACAAGTTGTAAATTACATAACACAAATTATATATATATATATATATATTATCGCGAAATAAATTCTCGCACTGTGAAATATCTCCATTTCCCGGCTCGTTCCCGGATTCCAAACAAATTCTTGATCCGACATTTCCGATGCGTTCTCGCAAAGTCAACGATTGTCAAAGTGATTTCAAAGGGTCGGTGAAGCGATCAGAAACTGCTGCGTTCCCTTCGCGACGCGATTATCAGTTTCCCGTTTCACGTAAAAATCATGGGGCTCTCCCGTAGGATATGTTCCAAGTCGTGCAAGTGACAGGCAGGCATTTACGGATTTCATTAGGTCGATATGTAAGATACCTGGATCGTACATATGTGTGTGTATGTGTATGTGTGTGTGTGTGTGTCGCGTACATAGCATGGACCTCCTGCGGTGCGCGCTATACACAGTCTGACGCCGCTGGAATGCATTGACCTCGACGTGCGTTTTGATAGCGAGCGCTGCTCGATGCGTCGGCCCTGCGTGTCCGTGGTTTCCATTTCGCCAGTAGCCGGTATTATCGCAAATCGAAATCAAAGCGACCGCAGGTTATCTGACATAAATCTGAAATAAAGTTTTTCATAAATCACGAGTGAACGAAAATTGCGCCTTTGCCACTCGACTCCAGAATGGATTTCACTTGTTAATTGATTAACCTAACGTCGAACTTGCTACATACACGCGTGTGCACGTACTCAGCATTTATTTATTAACAAACCATTCTTGTAGCATTTTAGTAGAAAATTTTACGAAGTGACGTGAAAAATTGGTTTGGACGAAAGAATAATTTTGGCGATTACTCGTAGTTGAAATATTCGAGATTTTGCACATTGATACAATTCTTTCCTAGTATATGTTGTACATGTATATTTATCTTTTAAACAGTTCAAAATTCTGAACTATTTAAAAAGCTGATCGATGAACATTAATTTCGCAAATCAATAATTAATTCTTTCATGTAACTTGGATAAATTTTACTGTATAATTTATTCATTGCGCGTAATACTAAAATATCAGAAATATGTTATTCATTATGTAGTTAGTACATCCAAAGTACGATAGTTTTTATAACATGATATCTCGTATGTAAACTAATTTTCATGTTGTTTTAAAACTGTTTTCTAAAACGCATGAAAAATTTGAAGAATATTTATTAATAACGAAAAAACGTACGAATAATATTTATTGAAAAATACGAATTTTATTGTTGTCATAAACAAAACACGCGAGATTTTGGTCGAAATAAAAGTCTGTAATGTGATCGCAAGAAAGAAAAATATTTCAGTACCAATTTTACTGTTAATTCCACTCTGGATCGTTATCGAATACTATTTAAAGTGTTTCGTTTTCGTTGATATTCATTGTTCATTGACCTTTTTATCAGTTTCGCGATTTTTGTCTTATTTGAATTCTTTGAACATAAATATTTCTACTGAAAAACGGTACGAGATTTTTACATGAAACTTCTCTGCAGACAATATTTTGTAACTGTAAATGATACAAAGAAAAATTATCGGCAAGGGTTAATAAAATTGTTCGTTCCCTCGAGTATCAAACATAAGGGATAAAACAGGTTTCGGTGGTTCTTGGCTGCCGGTGATCATTATGTTTAACGTCAGCTAATTTGACTCTCACATGTACAAGCTTCTCGCGTACGATTTAATGGTAGACATCGTCTCTTCCACCAACGATATCACCATGTCCCTCTCACCGTGATAACGAGCATTATCGTCAGTCGCGTCGTTATACTAACGATGCCCGGATTTTTTTGTCACAGTGTCGGGTGAAAAGGAATATCGATCGTGAAACTTCTGTAAACAGACAGTCGTTACGTTTGTGACTAAAATAAAATGGAGACATTACTGAAGATATTACTCTGAACTATCATTAAATTCTATTTCAAGTAGTTAGCATTTTTATATTGAAATTAAATTTGTATTTGGTTTTTTGCCAGAAAGAACATCAATTTTCGAGTTTTCCTAAATTTTGAATGTCAAAAGTCTTTTATTAATTAAGTCAAAAACTTCAATTAATTGAGAAAGTTAGAAACTAGTCTAGTGGAAAGAAAATCCCTAGATTATTAAAGATTCTAGAGGGAGAGGTTCCTCGTGAAAATAACAAGTCGAAAATGTGGAATAAGTTTTTTAATAAAATGCTTCAAAATCAAGTAGAATTTGAGTATTTCTAGTCATAATGAAAAAAGATAATTAACGAAAAGTTATTCTACGTGCAAAAATAAGTCAAAAATCTAGAATAAAGTTTGTACGTGGATGAAATTAGATGAATTTAATGGCATATACCATTTTGCAAGAAAAACCTTCTGTTCCAAGCAATATATTAAAATCCCTATTTTTTATAAGTTTTCCCAAGTAAAGGTCTACCCCACGCCTCCTCACGAATCACGTGATCCAAATCAACCAATCGCTAATTTTCGTTGCATCAGCGTTGCACCTGAAGAGGCCCAATTTTCTGGGTTACCCCCGCTAAAATCACTTCCAGTGATAAAAAAAATTCATTACTTTACAATCGACTGAATAAGGAATTTTGAGCATCGAATACCGAATCTCGATATACCGGAAATCGACAAAAGTTGACTGCCAACTTCGTATCGAGCTGTATTCGAACGCTGTTCGCATTCTGCTATCTCACGAATCTAGCCGAATCAGGTACGAGAATCGAGATCATCGCGAGCAATCGCGCTGATCGCTGCGACGCCTGGGAACGGGGAATGCAGCCGGAAATGGACTGTTTCCTTGCGGTGAGTGGCGTCGGTGCCGATGCACGTTAGACACCCTCCGAATTCCGTGTTGTACACTTGCGGTCGATGCATCCGCGACATTCAGCGTCACGTATAATTAATTCGTAGTTATCTGCAACGCTGGCGAAACGCATATGTGGTTTACCTCGCGTGTGAATTCCACTACGTGCACGAATTTTGTCTTGCTTGCAATTAGGCCAGTGTTTTTTTTTTCGGCCATGTTCCATCCCTGTGACGTATGTAGTTCTTAGTATTCAAAAAGTGAATTTTAGATCAAGTTGGCCATTAACTTGATCTAAACAAGCTTCCAAAATATGTGACGTCCATAAAAGGAAATTAGAAAATTAAAAAGTTAAATTCTCATCGAAAGAAACGCAAAAAAGTTCATCGTTAATATTATTTTACCCGCCAAATATTTATATACATATTTTTTTTAATAAAAATGTGTTACATTTTAATAAAAAGTTCAATTTATGTTACTTATACTTGTTGGACCAAATACGTATATGAAAAATTTTTGATCATTTGTTTAATAAAAAGAAATTTGATAATTTTTAGAGCGTGCTAATTTTTTTTTCTCTCGAAGCGTAAAATTAAACAAATGAAATTTGCACAAAGATCTGCAATCTGGCAATAATTTGTAATAACTTAAGAAATCTAAATCTGCTGGTTCTGTATTTAATTCAGACAAATTCCTTGCATTTTTGGGAGTTTCTATTTCCAGACGAAGCTTGCCTATAATTTATCAGATCTCTGGTGGTATCAGTCCATCAGTTTTAGTCGCTCCGTTTCAAAGAAATCCAGCAATTAATCTTCGGGTCGAACTGGAGTTATAGTTATAGGGGAGCTATACTCCCACTGTTTTATTTGTCCACTGTTGCCGACTTCAATCAATAATCAACACGTTTCTTTCCTTTTTTCTTTTGCAGGTTCTCCAAGAAGCTCGCCACGTTTCTTGCAATTTGTCTCTTGATCACACGCACCGGTGAGTGATTTTCTTTGATCTTCCTTTCAGATCTAAACGTTCTATCTTGGCTTTGTTGAATTAAACGTTAAATATCGTTGGATGTTTTATTATTTGTTGCGCGATATAATGGTTAAACAACAGGTCCAAGACTTCGAGAACACGGACTAAGTGAAAATATTCTAACGTAAAATTTACTTTTGTCCCTTACTTATTAAGCATCGCTGTTTGCATAATCGAATGTCTCGTTAATCGATGTCCCAATAATCGATCATGCGGTTAACAGGTATTCTGATAATCGAGATTCCACTATGTCTATTTGTTTTTCGTTACCGCGTAATATTGTCCGGATAATGAAACTTCGAAGTTGTGTCGCAATATCGATCACTCTTCGGGAATTAAATCCAAGCAGAATTGGAGACTTTTTGTTCCTCTTACAATTAGGAGCAGTATCTTCGTTGCACGTCAATGTGTAAATAAATAAATCAAAGAAACTTCTCCTACGTTACCTCAGAGATAAAAGACTTGAAACTTTAATTTTTTTATTCTTTTAGAGGTAGTATTTTCGTGGCACATTAATATTAAATAAATCAAAGAAACTCCTCTATTATTTCTATTTTTAAATAAAAGAACTTCAAAGTTCTGTTACAATATTTATCATTCTTAAATCCAAATCGGGGACTCTTTATTCTTCCTACAATTTTACGTAAATAGAAGCAAAAATTTAAAGTAATAAATTATAAATTGATAAATCATATAATCAAAATAACAATAATGTTTATATAGTCACGATTTAACAAAAATTCCGTCCGTTCGGTATTTCAAAACTAAAAATAAGAAAACGAGGCGCGAGGTTTTCCCAACGTATGTGGCGAACATTTTATCAAACTGTACTATCAGCGAAAAGCTTCTGTACATATACATGCAGCTTAGAAACGACCTCTCGACGGCACTCTGAGAAAACGTGACTGCTTCTTCGTACGCGTACATACATAATCACGTGTACTTCCTGGTCGTCCCTCGAAATCTCTTTTACGATCCACTTACAAAATTGTCGGAGCTTTTATCCTCGGTAGTCTCCGTCGTCACCTTTTCAAGATACTCCTGCACAACATTTTCTATTTCAGCTTTTGCTACCTGCGCCGTTCTCTTTATCGCGCCACACTCGTTCCTTTGCGTGCCGAGTAATTTGTAAATTCAACTAGAATTGTCCCTTTTCACAACACGATTAACACCTATTATTTCCAGTTTTTCTTGTAACTCAAATGTTTATTTCAAGATTTTTCGATCAATTCTGACAATTCGGATAATTTCAATGAATAACTTTTGCAATGGAAATAATTCTGACAATTCAAATAATTAAAAAAATTATTTATGTATAATTTTAATATTATATATATATATAAAATTGTCGGGCAAAAAACACTTGCATTTGATTCTTAATAAAAAATACTTGTACAGACGGTATAAAATTTGGCAACATCCGTCTGAACATAAGTGGCGCGCTTAAAACGCAAAGGACGAAACAGCCGCGTAATCCAAACGAATCAGCCCGCTGTAAGAAATTCACTTCGGTTACCAAAGCGTGCGTTCACTCTCGAATTAGTTGAACAACGTCCGTCTTTGTCAGAGAAAGAAACGGAGATCGAGGAGGGCGATATGGAAGGTTACAAAGAAGGTGCGAAAGATATAGATATAGAAAACCGGAAAGCAGAAGAGGAGAGGGGGGATACATTTCCTTTTTCCCTCTAGGGCAGAAAACAGGAACCTTCCACCGAAGCGGCTTGCTACTTTCTTCCCTTCTTCGACCTTTTCTCCACCCCCTTTTCTTAGAAAACCGCGTATCTCGACGAAACCGTGAAACCTGGTTTTCAGCGGAAGGAAACGTTGTTTTCCTTCATTTCTTCGTTTTTCTCCCTTTCCCCGCGCATTTTTCCATGGTTTCATCCACATTTTCCCACCCTTGCATCCGACTCTGTTTCACTTTTCCATCTTCCTTCTTTCCGACGTCTCGAAACGCGCTTCTTTCATCGTTTATCGCTAGCCACGATTCTTTTATTTCCTTCGTTGTCCTTCCGTCTTTCTCAGTGTTTGGTTGTTCGTGACGAAAGCACAGCCGTGTGTAATAAATAATTAGGGACGCAGCGCAGTTCCATCAAAAGCTTGATCGTCGTGATGGACTTTTTCTGCATTTTCAAGTTTCATACTCATGTTTTCGACAAGCCGATGTTTCGTAAAATACAACGTATAAATCTTTTCCAGCAACACATATTTCAATCGTTTTAAAATTTCAACATTGAGCAGACGTATTTGAAGTCACCATGCAGAATATTGTTCATTCTGTTTTATTATCATTCTGTATTTTATTATTTATTACTTTTATTATATATATATATTGTATTTATTTATTCTTATATTCTATTAAATTTATTTTTCCCTTTTTGTCAATATCTATTGTATTTTATATTGCAGTGATTTAATAATTTTAGTTATGCATGGTGATTTTATATTTATTTATTCTTATATTCTGTTAAATTTATTTTTCCCTTTTTGTCAATATCTATTGTATTTTATATTGCAATGATTTAATAATTTTAGTTATGCATGGTAGTGTGCATGTAATGCTTTGCAGAAAATCGAACACCGTTAAATCCGTTGGTAGGAATCAAACGAGACTATTCTGTTTACGTCGCCTTTAATATTATAAGAGGATTACTGTACAGAGTTTAGTTAATCAATTGTGTTACACACTTAGAACTAGTTTGTACGGTTAATAGCCGTAAAGTAGTTTAACAGTAGTCAAACCTCTGAGTATAATAAGTTCGGACAGTTAAGTTCACGGGCAAGTCGAACACGCATAATTGGCAACTGCGGTTTCATCGGCTTGTTGTTACGTTGTTCGAGTTCAGGACTTCTTTCGATGCAGAGCCATTCCATTTCTAGAAAAACTTGACTATGCTGTTTGTAAATTTTGGAAACACTTATCGCGAATTAAACAAATTTTCAAAAAATACTCATTTTTAACTTTGTAAATTTTAATTTAATCGTCAGTGTCGTAAAATCACAGTATAAAATTGAACATTTATATCAGAGAGTAGGTTATACACAATCGAATGGAAATTTACTGTATTAATTTATTGTTAATAAAAGAATTTGCAAATTTAAATTTGATATCAAGCGACAAATTACAATGGGAAAAAATGAGGGACGAATGAGGATTAATAAATTCTGTCAGGGAAGCTAAGATGTCGTAAATATTAATTTACACCAGATAAAAAACTGAGGTACTGATTTCAACTAGCTATGAGTTTTTCAATTTAGGTTACAATTAAAGGCCTGAGGGTTATAAGTAATTAATTAAGTGCCATTTTTTAGTAATGAATGAAGTGATAACAATAATCGACTACTAATTCAATTAAACTAAATAATACTGACAATAAGCTTTCAACGCTCGAAGAACTTTTAGAATGGCAAATGCGTGTAATTATGGCTATTGAGGCTTAATGCACAATTTTTGTTTAAATGATGGTTATATGCGTTGCTTTATAACTGTTTAGGTTAGGTTTGTCTGTCGATTGTAACAAAGCTGCAAGAGCGCCATCTGCGCCACCAGAAGTACTCTTACATTCCTTTAAATTTACGACAAGAACGTTACCAATCGAGATGACAAAAATTTACGTCCCTTTATAACATTAGAAAGTTTACAAAAGGTCTGTCTAGAAGTAATACCTGATTAATATCGCTGAATATATGGAAAGAGAGGTTTTTGTTACTCTTACGACACAACTGTTTAGGTTAGGTTTGTCTGTCGATTGTGACATAGCTGCAAGAGCGCCCTCTGCACTACTAGAAGTACGCGAACTCCTTACTGCGATACTAATATCTGCGAGATGACAAAAATTTAAATTTGCACCACCAAATTTGCACCACCATGATTCTCAGCCGTTCAATTATTACCATCTCTGTTCCGGAAGCGTCACCATTAAGATCGCCACGTGAAGCATCCGCAGCTCTTTCTCTCCTCCGGTTTTTCTCTCCTCTAATTGCCGTTGCTCGGAGAGGCGAATCGCAACGAACACGGTTTGCACTTCGAAATAAACGTTTCTTTTCGTCGAACGCTGAAAAAAAAGCTAATAAAACGACGGCGATGGCGGCGCGAGGGGTCTGCTTTTTAAAACCGGACTTGTTTGCAGCCACCTCTCTTTCTCCCTCCCTCTCTCTCTCTCTGCGTACGATTGATCACTCAAAGGGCAACGTTTGCCCGCCTCGCGAATGCCCGTCAATCACGTTCTAACGATGTATTCAAGTACGTAGGTTGCGCGTAATTGCACTGGGAAACGTCTGCCGCCTGGATGATTTTCAAAGGTCTATTGATTTATTTCTTGTTTGCCGAATTATGATATATTCGCGCGAGTTTGTAAATATTGTCGTTAAGCAGCGGAGCGAGAGCGAGAGAGCGGAAGCTTCGGGTTTGATTTGAAAGTACACGAAGGCATGAAAGCAGCGAAATTACACAACGCGAGGAGCACACTTGTTGACGATGACGACAAAAAATTGCGGATAATTTAGGTTGGTACGATAGAAATCACGTAACGATTCACTTTGATCTTGCTTTGAACAGTCGTGAAGTTTCTATTTTCACGGTTGTACGTGATAACTCACAAAGAGTAGAAACGTGTTTTTTTTTCAAACACGCTTTGACAACTGGGAAAATCAGATACTTTTATTTTTCAAAATAAGACATTATTTTTCAATTCAGACATCTTTGAAAAATCTGTTCCACAACTAAATCCGCCGTGAAGGCTCTTTAAAACTTGTTGTACAGTTTTCTTCGTCATTTCATTGAACTTTCAATATTAGATATAGACGACAGAGTGTTGGGATATCTTGAATTTTTGTCAAAATTCGCACATCTCTGAAAACATTGGAAATCTCCATCGCAATCTTGAAGACTGAAGTCTCTTCTTTCAAACGAGTTGCAACTTTATTGAACTTTGAACATTAGAATGACGCAACGAGAATTCTAAAAAACTTTCGTCAATGTTTATGCAACGTTGTGATCGTACAACTCATCTTTGGGCTTTTTGATCTGTCCTCGCGGTAAGAAAACCACCGTAGGTACATTTTTTCATCCGGCATGTTCCAACCAGGAACGGAGAAGAAGGACGTATTTCAATCGCGTTTACGCACATACATACGTTCCCGTGGAAATCGATATCTTCGGAGTTGCTGCGATACGCAATGCCCACAGTCCATCGGTCAGTCGGTTTGCGCACTGTCATTTCGTCGGTGAATGTGGCTTCTAGCCGAGAGAGAGAGAGAGATTCATTCAGGATCCCGTTAAATACGGCTTCGTTGAGGCAGAGCAACGAGTTTCCGATAATGCCGGACGCAGTCGGTCGTATTACTGGATAATGCGCCGCTCGCTCAATAATACGCGGCGTCCCGTGTCTCTTCGATCACGTTCGATCGCTTGAAAAGTCCCCGGACCCTGTTCCCATTCAATCCGTAACCCTTCTTTTCTTCCACGCTTTTTCACCGCCGTTATACACGAGCCCCCGTCCTCGTCGTCGCGTTGCGCACGGTACAGGAGGTTCTCTCCCAGTCTCTGTCACCGTATCCATTTCCGCTTCCTCTCGTTCTCCGCCGGCCATTATTTCTTCTGCTCTCTCACTCTCTTTCTGCGTTCCTCTCTCATTAGAAAGGAACAGCCGGGTTTCTGTGTTCCTCTTTCGCTCGTTGTTCCTCTACGCGCCGCTTCCAACCGTTAATAATCGCCAGCTACGACGCCCGTTATCGAATCATTTGTCGTACATGCGATTCCATCAGCCGTCGTGATCTCTCGAGCGGTTGTGTCGTTATTCGATCGTCGCTGGAACTTTCGTATTATCCGCGAGAGGGTTTGGTAATTAAATTAAACTTGCCTCGGCAGTTTGTTTTGAGATGAGTAGATTGTTATGTGGATTTCTTTTTTTGTAGGAGTCTGTAGATTTTTTTTTTTATCACTGAAAGTGATTTTAGCGAGGGTAATCCAGAAAATCGGGCCTCTTCAGGTGCAACGCTAATGCAACGAAAATTAGCAATTGGTTGATTTGGGTCACGTGATTCGCGAGGGGGCGTGGGGTAGACTCGAGTAAGAGGTCTACTGTGATTTGTTTTGTACAAGTCGTGCAGTTTTTTTTTATAGGAGTCTGTAGAACGTACGCAATGAGGTATTTGAAGATTATATACATGTACATGTAGCAACATTGAAGTTAAATTTTTTTAATTACGTTTGCAAAGACACAGAGTCGCATAAATATCCGCAATTTTATTTTTATTTTGTGTAGTATTTATGGAGTATAGAAGATCATGTTGGTTGCAGCTGTGAATACGATTGTCAGTAGTTCGAGTCCGTGACTAGTCAGACAACAACTCTTACGCTTCGCTATTCATATGATTCTCAATGGATTTCATTATATCATGAATCATTCAGAATTTATTGTTCCTTTGTTTAATATTCCGTATTTTTTTACGATTTAAAGAAATAAATTGTTGATATTCACAGAAACTCATTTCTAAGTTTGGCTCGACGCGTATCGTTGAACTCCGAGGAGAAAGTCATTCGTTGAAAGTCATCTCGAAAAAAATATTTGTAGAAAATGCTCCGCGATTCCCTTCGATTTCGCCAATGTTATTTACAGAGACGTTTTGCTTTAATTAAACGCCACACGTTCTCCTTTGATCGATGAAACTAGAAACATGATTTCATACGTGAGTAATTAACATACGTGGTTCTTTCAATTTTGATTTTATCTTACATTAAAATGAGAAACGTATTAAAATGTTAAGTTAAGATATATATTAAGATGTTTCTCTTGTTCTAATTTAGACGTAACGAAGTCGCAAATTTTGTTGGTTGTTAATTTTGTATGCGTTATGGAATTTTCGTGTCATTAAACCTTTATATCTGAAATAGTAGTACTCTTACAACGTAAAAAGCTCTCTTTATTCCGTTAAGAAGAAGAGCGGTAAGCACTTAATTAAGGAACCTTCGTTCCATAGTCGTCAAAACACAGCTACAAAACCTACCCTCTAATTTTCCGTACAATGGAGCATCGTACATCCCAATTACAACGAACCTACATACCTCAATTCGTTTTTGCTACAGTGGTAGCAACTTGAAAAATCCGCCCGTTTCTTCTAATTTCCATCTGAAAAAGTATAAAATACAAATGATGAAATTTATCAACTTTTGAATTATTCAGACTGATCAATACTAGAAATGCAATTTATTAGTCACAATGTTACTTGTGGTATGATATTTGCAACTAATATTAATCGATCATATACTATGATTCAGAATGTACCATTTTTCAAAAACATTATGTTATAATTAAAGTCTCATTTTATCAATAAGACTATTGTCTTCTTCGTCAATTGTCAAGCCCCCAAAAAATTTCCACCCCTAACACGGAGGTTTCGACGATTCAGCAAACTGAAAGATATTATTTTCTCAATGTTCATCGCAACGAGTAAATGGCAAACCTTCCATTTCATTTTAATCGGAGGAAAACGCGAAGAGAAAAAAAAAACTGCACGACTCGTACCCCAGTATGATTCATCTCACTGAAAGGCTCAGAAGCCTACCCCACGCCCCCTCACGAGTCACGTGACCGAAATCAACCAATCGCTAATTTTCGTTGCATTAGCGTTGCACCCGAAGAAGCCCGATTTTCTGGGTTACCCCCGCCAAAATCACTTTCGGTGATAATAACCGCGTCTTGACCTAAGGGAAAGTGACGCGCGCTCCCATTGGTTCGCCATTTTCCGCCGAAAAAACGGTGTCGCGACGAGAAAAAAAAGAAGCATCCCCGGGCGATAAAAAGGTTGACGAACGAGCAAGAGAGCGACGAATTGTTCGAAATAGAAAGAAAAAAAGCGAGATTCCGGTTTTTGTGCCGGCGACAGAATTCCGGTTTGAGTTTGAGTTTGACGCTGCATGAAACTGACTTTTCATTCTCTCCCTTCCTCCCCTCCCCTCCCCCTCCACCTCGTGCAAATTAACATGTCCGACGCATGTAATCAAAGAACATGCCGGTGCCGCTTTCCACCGGCCACATCCGCGGAAAATAAATTACCTGCGTCCGCGGGCCGACATCAAAGCGATCCTTCGCGCAGGGGCAGGGTGGAGGAGGCCCACGCTCATTTAATTTTGTCGAGCTGCGAGAACAAGAAGAAACGCGTCCGACCAGGAGTCCACGGTTCCACCGGTGTCCGTGATACGTTAGAAAGAGGGGGGAACGAAAGACGAAATAACTGACTGTACCCAGGGTCGACGTTCGTCCTGTGTTCGCAACCTCGACCAAAGGGGAGGTAATTATCCAGCGACGGCCCTTTATCTGCTGCGCCGCAGACGCGACTGTGCTCCACGTTTCCGACGTTCATCCACCCCTCTTCTCTCTCTATCTCTCTCTCTCTCTGTTTGCTCCGTGATCGTCCATGGTGGTCCGAGCGACGCGAGTCCGCATAATCCATGCAGCTGCTGAAATTACGCATCCCGTGCTCTGATAAGAAATTTCACCTACCCAGTCTGTTGCGAGAGAAAAGGAAAAAAAGAGGAGGAAAATGGAAAAGATAAATTGAAGCAAAAGGGGTGTGTATGTGTATGCGAGTCGCTGTGAGTTTAGAGTCTTTTTTTTAAACGTGCGCGAGACGATTATAAGTGGATGAGTTTGAAGTTCGTGATTAGTTGGAAGATTTTTTTTCAACGTTTGGCAAATTGCAAATTTTATTGTGCGATATTTCAAGGAGATCGCGAGTGAATGAGTTTGAAGTTCGTGGTTGGTTTGAAGATGTTTTCAGTTATTTTCAATGTTTGGTAGATGTAAATTGCAAGACATGATATTTCAACGATAATATTACGAGAAGATAGATATTTATAGTTTGAACATTTTTTAGTTATTTTCAATGTTTGGTAAATGTAAATTATAAATTTTATTGTGCAAAGCTTTTGATGATACTTCAATGAAATGCTTATAAAACGGATAAGTTTGAAGTTGATTATTGGTTTGAAGATTTCTTAGTTTTTTTCAATATTAAGAAAGAAAGGGCAAATTGAAGCAAAAGATTGCACATGTCGAATCGCAGTTTGGAATTTTTATTGTTTTGTCGTGTATGAGACAGTGATGGATTAGGTTTGAAGTTCGGTAAATATAATTGTAAAAGATTTGCAACAATGATATTTCAACGATAACATCGATAGGTGTTCGTAATTTTTCAGCTATTTTTATTATCCAGTAAATGTAAATTATAAATTTTATTGTGCCAGAATTTTGATGATATTTCAACGAAATAAATGGATGGATTTGTAATTCGTGCTTACTTGGGAAATTTTTTTAGTAAAAATTGTAAACTTTATTGCGTGAATTGTAAATTTTATTTTGACGAGATCACTGTGAGCGAATAGGTTTCGAAGATGTTTCGTTTGTAAATTATTACAGTTATAAATCGCAAGTATCATAATTATAATTCTCTTTTAATTCGTTGCACATTTTAATCCAAATTGGTACATCTTGCCCTGTCCACTACGTAGGAACGCGAAAAGATACAAGTGTAAAACTCCCTTTTAACTGTAATTTCATTTTTCTCTTAATATTTCCAAAAAGCACGAGCAATCCTGCATAGTGCTCTCAGCTATTACGGAAAATGGGAATACTCCGGGTAAACAGATTTATCTTAATTGCATTATTGCGACGTGTGAACGGGTTTAAACTGAAACGGAACAAGGTTGAAACTGGCTTAGTCGTCCGTATAAAATTTAATCACTTGAATTTTGCTTAGTGCAACGCGCGGGAAAGCAAGTTCATTGCCGTTGAAGTAAAATTCATTATCAAAAATCTTTTATAGAGGAAGAAGTTCAATTTAACTGACGTAATTAATCGACGAAGTTTGTTGAACCGTTCAACCGTACGAGCGTTTTGTATCGTCGAAAGATTTCAAAGAACGATCACAAATTGACGATATAATAATTTCCTTAATTATATTCGTATTTGTGACGTTAAAATCGAAAAATTTATTAGAACGAATAACGAATATATTGCGTCAAGAAATTCTCGTCACGCGAGAGCCCCTATTCAGAGCCTTTGGAACAGACTAATTACCTCTAATTAATTTAATGTGATCGTATTAACCCGCATGGTTCAGCCATTCGATCCAAGCCCCGAGTATTGATCTGAGCAACCATTGGTTATGCGACCACGTAAAATCAGCGATGGAATTTGAGACATTACGGACAGCTTCGAATCTGTGGCCACGTGCGGCGATAAATTCGAATTATTTCGAATGTGATTCGAAAGGTGAAGAGTCTCGATTTCAAAGAAAAGTCTTTTTAATCATCTCGAGAATCTTGAGATGGAGTTTGACAGCGCGATGAGTACTTCAAAAAATTGGACTTTCTGCATTTTACAATTTTCTTGTTAGCTTGCAACGTACTGAACACTCATACTTTTCGGTGTAAAATTCAGTCTAGCAATCGTAGAGGAACGCTCGATTCCTTGACAAAATGTGACAGTGTGTAAGAGGCTGTCTATCTCCATTCGTTCTGGAAAAATTCATCTATAATTCATTCTTTCCCGCTCCTTTTTAGCGTGTCTTCTCAAATTCCGCGCATCGCTATGTCACTCTGACAATTTTAAACGTGCCCGAAAGTACGAAAAAGTTAATAAAAATTCGCGGTCTAGTAATTGCAGTGAAGCGCTCATTTTTGGAATGTCCAATTCTGATCCGTGACGTGTTTTCGTTCGCGAAGAATTCGACAGCGATATTTTCGGAGACGTAGGAAAGAAGAATTTTTAATTCATTCTTCTTCAACGAACCATCCTTATGCAGGTATCTCAAATTATAAATTTACATTTCAATAATCTCTATATCCGGTGAATCGTCTGACACCAGCTTCGACTTCGACCGTATAAAAATCCGCGTGTAAAGCAACTAGCAGCCACTGAAGAGACGCTCGGTTCCTCGACACGCCGCGTAATTTTTAGAATTGGCAAAATTCTGATCCCGTGACCTGCTTTCGCAGCTCCAGGCAAAACCTCGACAGTGACATCTCCACCGATGCACCTCGATGATGCATTTCCGGAGAGACTGTCCGTTTCCATTCGGTGATCGATGAATTTTTAATTCGTTCTCAGATGTGGCATCGTCGCAAATCCGTAAACGGCGAGATCGCGGTTTCGCCGCGAATAAAGAATCGCGAATCAAACGAGACTCGGCGAGGCAAGGCGAGATCGGTAACGAGTAAACGTGTCTGTCGGTCGGGAAGACTGGAACGCGCGGGAAAGGCTGAAGCGAGAGGAAAAGCGAGATTCCGATGGTCGAGAACGGGCCCGCGTTGGTGACCGTCCATTTGAAGCGCCGTTGAAAAGAGCCAATATTCCGCTCGGCTGCACTATGCAGAGTTCGATTCATCGGGGAATTCAATTAGCGCCAGTTGCCGGAAACCTCAAGTAATTTGCGCTCAGTCTCCTACCTATCCTCCCTTTCTCTCTCTCTCTCTCTCTCTCGTTGGATTTTGTCCGTCCTCCTCACTCCGACGCCAATTTGCGTTCACTCTAGGCTTCCAGTCGCGCTTTCCCTCTTTGCTACGATTCCACGTCTGGCTCCACACACAGTTCACACAGAACCACCTCTACGTCTGTGTTTGATCCTTTAACTCGCAGAGGCTCCCAAATATATTTCACCCCCTTTCGCCGGGCGAAAGTTACGAAAAACCAGTCCTTCGCGAGAAATTGCGTTTCAAAGATTCGGCGAATATCAGAAAACAGCGTTCTGCGTGTTTGCTTGGCAAACGAGGCAATCAGCTCGGAGTATTTAGATTCTATGAGTATTTGGGTAATCTGCGGTGCTTGAAATAATTGGTTTATTTGTTGGAGATTCGCAGTGTTGCGATATGTTTGGCGAATTGTACATCGAAGACATACATAAAATATTTTAAAACGAGTGTATTTTTAATTTGTTGTTATACTTGCTCCTCTAGTAATTTTGTTGAACACTCAAGGATTCTTGTTTTGAAGAATGTCCTCAGCATCCCAAGATCATTATCTTTACTTTGTTAGAATTTCAAATTTCAAGTTTCAAAAATCCAAAAGTTTGATATCGACTAAGAATCACATAATAAATCAAGAATGCAATTTGTCATTAATATTAGATTAAAACTTAAAAGTCCATCAGAGACATTGAAAAAAAAGAAAAATAAGGAAACTTAGTAATAAAATGAAATACACAATAAATACACTCTCACTATATACATTTAAACTAAATTTAAAATCGTTTAACTCTTCAGAAGTACACTACAAAAATACACCTGCATATAAAATAGATTAAAACATAAAAGTCCATCAGAGACATTAAAAAGAAGAAAAATAAAGAAACTTAATACACTAAATACACTCTTGAAATACACAATGAATACACTCTTACTATACATTTAAATTAAATTTAAAATTGTTTAACTCTTCAGAAGTACACTACAAAAATACACCTGCATATAAAATAGATTGAAACATAAAAGTCCATCAGAGACATTAAAAAAAAGGAAAATAAAGAAACTTAATACACTAAATACATTCTTACTATATATTTAAATTAAATTTAAAATTGTTTAACTCTTCAGAAGTACACTACAAAAATACACCTGCATATAAAATAGATTAAAACATAAAAGTCCATCAGAGACATTAAAAAAAAAATACAGAAACTTGATAATAAATGAAATACACAATAAATACACTCTTACTATATATATATTACGTTTAAAATTTAATTCTTTGAAAGTACACTACAAAAATACACCTGCATATAAAATATCTAACAAAAATATATTATAAATTGGTTATTTTGATCATTTCCAATGCAGATACTAACTTCATAAATTGTTACTCTTGCAATAACTGAATGTTATTGAATGTTAAAAATATATCTTGCCTGAGACAGTCTATTGCAGCTTGGATTTTTGTAACGTCGTTCAATGGAGGGTGCCATTTTGGCAACCACTATTGCGTAGCTCTGCCGCTCTAGCGTCGTCTTTGAATATCAAGTGGCGGAATATCATTCCAGCCCTGTCCGAATCTCGTTCGAGCCGAGTGACAGTCACCGCTGCTTCTACGATTTCCTAGACAATCGAGGGGGATGAGAAGCGGCCGTTTTTAAAACGCGTCCCGCCGACGAGCGCCACGCAACCCCCTCGGAATAGTAATTTCATATTTTTCGTGGCGCGTTTGAAATTCAAATAACCCGCGGCCTCTCGAAATGTTTACCCCGTCGTGATACAACGTTCTTGCCTCTGTCTCTTTCACTTTGTTTCCGCACAGATTTTTCTTTTTTTTTCTTTTCAGTAAGCACGTCGTTTGGAACGTGTTCGAGCGATTGTGGAGCTCGTTTCGCTCCTTTCGCGAGGAGGAATTTATCGTCACACACTCTTCAGTTTACGGTTTCTAGAATTTTTTTTCAACGCGGAGCTTTTTGCAACTTTGTTCCGTAATTTTTTAGTTACCTTTTTAGCAGTTAATTCTATCGAGAATCGTAAAGAGAAATTTGTTGTGAGAATTTGTCATCGAAATTTTTCAAGCCGAGAGTTATTTTAGAAAGGAGAGCTCTGTTTCTACCGTCATGCGAGACGATAATGGAAGAGTATCCGTAGAAAACATCGCGAGAGTTGGAAAAATCTTGTTTCTTCGCTGAAAAGTGTTCCACTTGTTGATGAAAATAACTTAAATTTAAATGGAATTTTTCTTTTTTTTTAAATATGACACGACTGATGAATGATTTATGTTTCCGTAACATTTTTCTTTCTCTTGAAAAATTTGGATGTTGCAAGTTTAAAAAATTAGAATTTGTAACAAATAGGATGTTCTTTGCAAATACTCTTTAACTGTGTATGCCTGTGTGTGTATTTTTTTTTTTTTTTTTTTATTTGTTCGTCGAACGAAACTTTGATCACTCGATCGAGAAAAGCCCGGAGCGAAATGATAAAAAAATACGAGTAATCCCACGTATGTATGTACGTATTTTCATCAATTTATTAAATTCAAGATCTACCCTGCTGCTGGCTGTATCACGCGGAGAGCTTTTTAATAGATTGGAAATTGCGCATTTTCCCGCGAACGTCGCTATGATCAAATTTCCATCGAGTAAACTCGCACCGAGTACAATCAGTCGCGAAAGTCTGCGTGCATCCTTTAAGTTTGACACGTGTTTATGACAAATTGCGTCCAGTTTTTTATAATTGTATTTAACATTTTGATAATACTAAATATTTCCACGAGAAATAATATTAAATGTTCAATAAAAATATTTAATTAACATCACTTACTTGTTTTCACGATGGTAAATAATTGAAGTTAAAATTTAATAATATTTTCAAATTTACAATAAAATAATAATGTTATAATAAAAATCAATAGCATATAAAATTTTGTTGAAATTGATAGATAATCAGAAGTTTCGTAAGCCACATGCTTGAAATTTCTGTAATTCTCGCTTCGGAGAATAAATACAATACGTTGATACAACGAAGAAATTGGAAATCGCCGAAATTTCATGACAAATTTCGCTCGCAATCGGCATGATTTTGCAACCGACTGTACGCGCATAAAATAATTGTATCTTGGGCAAAATTATTGAAACAAATCCCGGTAAAGGGGACCATTTTTTAAAAATTCATTGTCGTTCAGCGTTTCGCCGCTTTCAGAAACGCGTGAAATGAAATGCGAGACAACCCGAGCGGTTGACTGAATACGCTTCGAATACGAACAAATACAAACCTCCTGCAAGCCCGCGGGAGAATAAATTTTACATTCTCGTTGCAGCTGAAAGATTTGTATCGAGCACTCTTATCGTCGGCTGGTTTTCGGTACACGGATGTTTCTGCGGCTTTTTAACTGGGAGATTCGCTTCTTGTCTCCCTCGAAATCCGGTATCAAAAGCGTTAAAACGTAGTCGAGTCGTGTGTTGATAACGTATCGTATCATATTTCGTGTCGATCTGTCGTGATTTGAAAAATTCCAAGCTTTTCGTGGAGAATTTCCGAAAGAAATTTGCGTAGATGATAGAAATTGGTAAATTTATGCTAATGTATCAGCGAAATTAGTAAATTTATGTTGGTAAGTACCAAAGCAGAAACTAAATTCCTTTTTTTGCAAGGAAATTTTTAATTAAGAGCACAATTTATATTACACTCGGTCGATATTTTAAACTGTTTGAGCTCGGCAGAACGATCCAGTTGGCCCCATATTAAAGTGACGAAACCTCTATTTTACCAATCTTGAGTCCTTTTTTCCCCAAAACTGCACCGGCTGCTGTATCCGGTTTCAGTTTGCTGGCAAATAAACGAAAGCCTCGATCAATTGGTTAATTTTAACTCGGGCCGTCGGGCGAAACTTGCACCGCAGCTGCTGCGTTGCTTTGTTTGCGAATTAAACTATCGATCCTTTACATGTAATTTGTGTTTCCCGTTTTAAACGAACTTCGATTCGAAACACGCACCCGAAACTGATAGAATTCGAATTGAACTGTGTTTCCGGGGTCCCTTAAATTTCGACCGATGCCGCGGATAATTTATAAAATGAGAACGTGATTGAATTATAGAGACTGTGCTCTCGGTTATACCACGTATGCCAAATCACGGAACGCAGCTGACTATTTAGACAGTGCACGGCTACTAGAGAGCGGAAACAATCACGACTTAATTGAATCGGAGGATAGTCAAACCTCTACGTTTACGTTAAATGCATCGTTTCGGGGAATTTATGTTATGAACGAACTGTTTGGAATTGGCAATATCGTGGTATCAAAATGATGTCAAGAAAATGTTACGTAGAGCATGAATTGTAGAGCAAGTGTTTAATTTCAGATTGTAATTTACAGTGGCAAATTTGGACGTGTTTGAATACTTATTGTGTGAAATATTTGTACGTGTGTTTTTATGGTATGGTATTTCGAAATTTCATTAGGTCAATTTCGCATTTGAAAATTTCTTGTAAACGCGCAACAATCCACAGTCTACTTAACAATTTAAGAATTATGGAACAAATTAAAAACTAACATTCAAATTCACGTGATAATCAACAACGCAAAACCATTCATAGGTCCGAATTTTCCACTCTAATTTATGATTTTAATAACCCAGCAGTTTTTCTTTCACTTTTCCCCAAAAATTTATATCTTTTGTTCAAATTTCATCATATTCTCAGCACTCTTTTGTATCTTTCTCTAAAAATTCATAACTTTCATTCAAATTTATTATTTCGATGTATCTCCAGTAGTCTTTCGCAACCTAACCTCAAAATTCATACCTTTTATCTAAATTTATCTTCTATTCAATATATTCTCGGCACTCTTTCGTATCTTTCTTTAAAAATTCATACCTATTTTTTGTCCAAATTTATTTCATATTCAACATATTATCATCATTCTAAAAATTATAACTTTTATCCAAATCTACTATCTCAACCTATTCTCAGCGCTCTTTCCTATCTTTCGCTAAAAATTCATAATTTTCGTTCAAATTTATTACTTCAACATATCTTCGGCACTCTGTCGCATCTCTCCTTACAAAATTCGTACTTTCTGTCCAACTGCTCTCCCGCCACCAACCTCGGCAAACTGTCACGTCCGTCATACTTGAGGCTATTGACCAGGCATCCGGAAAGTAACGATTCTCCCGTAATCTCGCCGCTGAGAATCGCGTGTAGATTAATTGTTTACACACCGCGTACGGATAGCAGGCTCTAGCAAGGGACCAAGGGTGTTCGGCGAAGCTCGGAGCTTGGAACGGTGCTGTACATATCTCGGGACGTGGCGCACCGCTGTGTGTGCTTGAGTAGCCGGCCATCGAGGTTCCCAGAACCTTCCTGCATGTTCGTAGATACGCGAGTATGTACCGAATCCAATGGAGGGTTTGTCCGTCTGGAATTTAGCGTCAGAAGCCAATGACCCTTTATCGATCGAGGGATCGATCGAACTCAACACCTCGTGATTGTCCTGACCAACCTGAACCTGGTCAAGACGAGAGTTCTCATCGAGAAATTTGGACCCCCTTTCTTTCGTTTCTTTTCGGACGATTTCCATTCGAACCATTGTTGAGAACTGTTCGACACCTGTAGGTACAAGAATGTTCGAAAATTTACCAGATTGGGGGATTTGTGCCAGGATCAGCTATTTTTGAAAATCCATCCGAGTAGAAGAGAGGATTTTTTCTGTGAAATGTAAGGGGAACTTGGGTCCTTCAATATCGATGATTGCCAATAAAGAAAAATACGCGTTAATTATTTTTCCGAGAACTATATTTATGCCAAATTTCATCAAAATCGGTGATTGACACCTTGGTACGTTCCCTTGTAAGTGCAGTGTTAAGAGAGTGCAGCCATTTTTTTAGTCAGAGCCGATTAGGTGTGTACACTTTTATGAAGAAAATTTTTTTTGATGAAACATCAAAATATAATACAAGGGAAAAACTTAATTTTAAATTAAATTAATTTTATATTAAATTTACGTTCAAATGCGATTTTCTCATTATGTTTTAAAAATTATTTCTTTCATCATTTTAGTAGGAAGTGATTTTTCATTTGTTTCAAATGCACTCTAGACTTTCTACATCCTCAATACACCTTTTGGATCCACTCTAGACGTTCTCAGTTCTAAACTTTCTACATCTTCAATACGAATACACTTTTTGGATCCACTCCAGACTTTACTGCACCATCTATTTTTATTTTCTCAAGTAAAGTCACTCGCTTGCCGATCGCGAGACGTTCTGTTACGACAGTTTCGGAATATCGTACGTACAATATGCAATTACCAAGCTAGGTTCTCGCTCGATCGACGACAAAGTGGACGTCGATGGGCGTAGCGGGAGGGGTTGCGAGCCGCCCTTGCCGTCTGCATGCCGCGCATTCCTCACCCTGATTGTTATTAGGTCGTTGCACCTTCGACGACGGGAGATGTCAAATAGCCGAAGCAATTTGTCCGCAGGTATTTATTACCTGTCGTACGCCGGCGCTGTTTCTTCGTCGGAGGAAACGAAGCTCGGGAAAGGAAAGAGGAGAGGATCGAGGGACAAGGCGAACGCGCGGAGGTTAATGGCAAGATTATACTCGCCTCCTCCTGTCGGCACGCGGCCTAGACTACTTGCAGTGACACCGAGAGGAATTTAATAATCTCGATGGAAACGCGAGCCGTTTCGCGAGTGTTTATCCTTCGTCGGCGCTTGAATTCGAAATGGCAGACGGCAATGCGAGTTCGGTACCGTTAGCCCGAGCATTGTGGGGCGTGCAATTTTTTTTTTTTTGTCACAAGAAACTCAAATAAATGCGCTGCGAACAATTTCTTTTTCAATTCTTACGTCTACCTGGAGAAAGATACGAAACCTTATATAGACCTTAGATAATTAATACATATGTAAATTGATTTAAGTAGATCCTCTTATCGTCGATTGTCAAATTAAATAACAAATTTTTTCAAAAAGATTAATTATACAAAATAATAAAATACAAAATATACAATAAATATAAAATTATAACAAAATATAAAATGCAATATTACATGCATTATATCTGTCACATTGTATTACAAATTCCACAAACTTTCCAGCGATTGCGTATCCGCGTTCGATTTTGTTTCTTTTTCAAAGTCACTTTTGGCAGACTGTGTAGAAACGTCCGGCTTTGCGATTCGATTTTTCTCGGGGGCGATCAGTAGCGGGTAAAAAACGCTGACGACGGTGGAAAAGCGGTACGAATTCGTTGTTGTCCGCGTCAGCCGAGCCACGAGTTCACTCGGTTCTCCGCCGTGTATTGGCCTTTATTCGACGGTGTATTGAATCGGTCGGTACACCGCGCTTTTTACACTCGCTTCCTTTCTTCCCTCGCGTGGACAGGCAGAGCCTTGCCCGGAGAAAACAAACGAACGACACGACAGGAAAATTAGAGGGCCGCGTCGTTGATGTCTGTATTCATTTCCGGTACTCGCGATCTGTTCGCGTCATTGTTCCGAGAAAACGTTCGCAACGTAATTTCACGAATCGCCGCCCTTCCGCAACTGGACCACCGCGTCGCCATCTTGAATTCTCGCGCGAGATCAACGGGATATCTATTTTCGTTCCATGTACGTTTAATTGTACAGAAATTTCCTTCCTGTAACAGATATCACGCGGCAATAAAATTAATTATTAATCAATGAGTCAACAGTTTGCGAATTGATCTCAGTCTTTCGATATTTACGAGCGTGTGAGAGAAATTTCTCAACTTTGAAGGTTAGGTTTCAATTTTAAAACCATCGTACATCGTGAAATCGTTTCTGTCAAATGTTAGCAGTTATTTTAAATTGTAAATCTGTAAGTACGTGTCGAGAAACTATTAACTTAGAAATAAAGGTATCTTAACCTTAATTTCAGACGAGGACAGTCAAGAGTAATATTCTTTGTCCTTTGGAATTTGCGAAATTGAAATTGAAATATCTACTGCTGATAATTTTTCGACGCATGCACATGGATTAATACTTTTTTTCACGTATATGTATGAAAAATGCACGAGCTGCGCCGATTGAAACGGATATATCGAGAAATATATAATTCCATTTGAAAAACTGTAATCTCCATGAAAAAACCACGTTACCATATTGTGGCTCACTTTGTATTGAATAATTCACATTGACAAAACTTTTTCATATTTCCCACAAAAAGGTACACAAAGTTTGTTGGAACACCCGGTATAGATATCTTAGCATCTTCTTTTATTATTATAAACATATCTGTTTTCCTAAAATTCATTTCTGTATGGAACTTTGAGGTCGAGAGCTTAAATTGTTTCGCATAGAAATGCAGATGTTTCGAAAGGAAAAAAAAGAAAAAGAAAGGAAAACGAAAGGAGTCAAGTAGCTTCTTCGAGATTCGATGAAACTGCCCTTTGATAGAGAAGAACCTATTGTAGTTTCGAGAACCTATCGACCATCTACTTGTATTCTTTCCCTTTCCTTCTTGGCCCCTGCGGGTTCCACCGTTCTTTTCCTCGCCGATTCATTATTCCCGCGAAAAACTGTGTTTTCTATTTTCCGTATACTTGATTAAACATAGTCGTGCCCTGTCGCATGGAAAATCGATTTCTTTTGTACGTTCCTAACATTCTCCCCCCTCCCCCTTTTCTTGTTACCTTGGGTCTTTCGAGTTTCGAACATGGTATCGCGATGTTTAAGTCGATGGAAGAACTTTTTATGCAGAATATTTCCCATATTGCGGTGAGAGTGTGTTACAAAAAATGTCTATGAGCATTAAATACCAAAAATTTATAAGACTGATGAATGAAACTGACTCTCTTTTCTCATTTCTTTTTTCGCACAAAACGAAATACAAGTATAATTAGGCACTCGTTGTTTCGATGATAAATTTGGAGCAGCTCGCTCGATTCAATTTCATTCCCCAAGCAATTTTGCAATTTCCGGCGCATATTTCAGAACAATAAAAATCTTCGCATCGAAGGGAAGGAGTCTGAACGCGCGAGTTCTTGCGCGATGGTTTGTTACCATCCTACCGAGTTTGCCGACGAATGGAATGGCACTTCGCTCGTTCGCAATTTCATTCATTGCCGGTCGTATTCGATTTAGCACTTTTGCTCGCGGTCCGCTCTTAATTGTGTCTTGTCCGAACGAAGAAAAGCACCGACGCGAGCTGAATCGTAGAGTGGGTGGTAAAGGAGGGGGGGGAGGAAGGGCGATGAATGAAAAGGAACCGGAGTCGCCATTGGAACCCGCTTTCTTTGATCTCATCCGGTAATAACTTTTGTTCCCCCGATGACAAAGTTCCCTTCGAACGAGTTATTCTTTCATATCCAAATTGATGCCGGTCCGTCAGTTTCCGTTCTGAATTTACATTCAAACCGCGGGCACCAATTGGAAACTTCGAAGATCGATTCGATCCTGAGAAGAATCGTGTATCGTGCGAGAGCCCTCGAAACTTCCTCGAGTAAGAACGGAGGAGAAAGAGATGAAGGATAACCTGCGAGGAAGTCGGTGGCGATTTTCGTATTCGATGAGACGATGATCGGAAACACTGAACAGTCCAACGGAACACTGAACGTCAACACGGCTACGGTCGTTCTAAACACCAGTCATCGTCATTATTACGACTTTCATTCCGGTGCTATTGCCTTGCTGATCCTTCAGTTTGCCCTCAGAGAAAGACCTCGTTGAACGAACTTTACGAGATCGTATAAACGACTGAAGAGAGAGAGAGAGAGAGAGAGAGAGAGAGAGAGAGAGAGAGAGAGAGAGAGAGATCGATATATATATATATAGAACGCATCGAATTCACGGCAGCTCTTTGTCATTTCGTCGGTTATTACCCGATAAGCTTCGATAAGTTTCAGGATCGATTTTCGAACGTCAGCCCGGTCGACAAGGCTGCGTAGCAAACGAGGGAGACAGTATCACTCTCTCTCTCTCTCTCTCATTCTCTATTTTTCTCTCTTTTCTTTTTTCACGTCTGGTCTCCGATCGAAGGGGAAAGGGTGACGCTCGCGGTATCCACCTTGTCGATTCGATCACGATCAACAACTGCACTCGTGACGAACGAGGCAACGCGGCCGCGTTTCCGGTCGATTTGAATTCTGTCTGTCTGGCCTGAGATCATCGGAGTGACTGCACAGAATCTATGGAGCTACTTAACCCCTCTTAAAGGATAACTAGGCTCACCAGCGTCAATTAGAAACACGAACGTACAGGGGTGAGATTCTTGGAGATGTAACTTAACCAGCTTGAAGATACTAACGATGGAACTTTGTTAGAAAAAATTGTTCAGTACAGAGGAGACGTAATATGATACAATATTTTTTATCACTGAAAGTGATTTTAGTGGGGGTAACCCAGAAAATGGGGCCTCTTCAGGTGCAACGTTAATGCAACGAAAATTAGCGATTGGTTGATTTGGGTCACGTGATTCGCGAGGAGGCGTGGGGTAGACCTCGATTAGGAATAGCGTTGTCTGGTAGATCTACTGAGCGATCGCGCCTGTAATTTGTTTTGTATCGATTCAAATGTTTGTATATCAATAAAATTTTATAGGGAAAAGGTCGTCTTTGTTTCCAAGTCAGAACAGTTGCTTCTGGGCCTTTCAGTGAGACGAATCGTACTGGGGTATAAGTCGTGCAGTTTTTTGTGGTTAGAGATTTGAGGGTCACCCTCACTGTTTTTAACATTTTTACAATCCTATATGCTCTCTATGAATATGTTTCTCTACGAAAAAAAGAAACACTTTGCACCATAGTTTGGGAGATATTTTAACTGTAATTTTTATAAAATCTACGCGTGAGGAACAAAGGCAGTAATAAGAAATAATAATAATAATAATAATAATAATAATAATAATAATAATAATATAATATTTTATAAAAAAATAGGATAAATGGAGCTTAAAAGATTGTATCTTTAAATTAACTGTAATTTTTGTAAAATCTACGAAAGACAGTGATAAGAAATAATAATGATAAGAATAATAATAAGAATAGTAATATTATATCTTGTGAAAAAATAGGATAAATGGAGTTTAAAAGATTATATCTGGTATTGAATTTATTATCTGAAATACTAAAAGATTATACCTGGTATTGAATTTATTATCTGAAATACATCACATTATGAGAACAATCACATTATGCCGTTACATTATACGAGCAATTATTTTTGAATAATGAGATTCAATTTAAAAGCATCTGGGATTTAAATATTACGATCGCCATTTTTCTGAAAGTTCAATCATCCAGAGTTTAAAGGTAGGTTTCCTTATAAAGTTTGTAATATAATAGCTAAAAAACATGGACAACAAAAAAATGTGAAAGAAATTTAAGATACGCAATGAAGTTAATCATGTAAAATAGACGTTAAAAGAAGAAATTGGATTAAAGTGAAGATACAGAAAACGTGTGCAAATTACTGCAAACCGCGGTTGGATTTTCTTGGAAATTCTCGCGAACGATGGATTGAAAAATCGGCCAATATATCGCAGAGTATTTACAGAGGATACACGCGGGAGTAAAATCCAATTCGCGTCACTGGCCGACCCAGCGGATTAATTAACTTAATCACAACCAATCACGGGAAATTTACATTTTACAAACGTTGGCGCGTCATCGAAGTTTTGTCGTGTTTTGGATCTCTGGCCGCACCGTCATCGAAGTTTGTTTCGCAAGTTCGTATCACGCGGTCGTTTCCGTTTCCGGCTAATTAACATCTCGCGCCGAGCGACGAGATCCTTCAGGATCAAACGAAGCGAAAAATTCGGCTACTTTCGGTTATTATCTCAAGTTTGATACAAATTGAGACTTGCAGTTTGGATGAAACATTTCGCAGAAATTTACAAGCTGGTGAAGTTAAATTACTTCTGGGTGTTGTAAATTGATTTTAATTTTCGATAAACAAGATATGCGATCTGTGATGAAATACAGAGAGATACGAGAGAAAAATTTCTCTGTGACTTGAAGGGAAAGATTTTCAACCTCGAAGAATTTTTTTTCTTTTTTGAAAAATATTCTGAAAAATTTTTTAAAAAAGTATTCTACATTTCGAATTTTTTAAATTTCAAATATTTCAAATTCCAAGTATTATAAATTCTAAATATTTTGAGTATCCTATCCTGAATTTTAAATGTCCTACATTCTAAACTTTAGATTCCAAATTTTAGATATTTTGTATTTAAATACTCTAAATTCTAAACATTTCAAGTATTCCTGAATTTTAAATATTTTAAATATAACAAATATGTTCTGAATTTCAAATATTTTAAATTTAAATATTCTGAATTTTGAATATCCTAAAGTCTAAATATTTTACATATAAAATATTCTAAATATTTCGTTCCAAATATAAATATTTTAAATATTCTAAATACAAAAACTTAAATTCCAAATATTCTAAATTCTAAATATTCTAAATATCCTAAATATTCTAAAGACTCTAAATAATCTACCAATAAATAATCTCATTGTTTTCCAAACGTTTCAAGTATTCCGAACTCCAACAATAAATATCCCAAGTATCGTAAATTCCAAACATTCCACGTCTACCGAAGAAACTTGAAATTTACCCGATCGGATTCAACGAGCCGCCGCTCGAAAATGTAATCCCACTCTGCGAATAAGCCGCCTTTTTCTTTCCCGTACAATTAAAGCTCCCCGGCGCGAACTCTTCGGAAAGTTCGGCTATCACTGGTAATTTATTCAAGAAAGTGCTCACGCAAAGAGCGGAATAAAAACAAATTGCCCTGTTGTGAATTGTTTCGCCAGGGAACGCGTTCACTTTGGAAGCACTGTTTTCCAGCCCATTAAAAGGAAAACGGCGCTGGAGAAAACCGTTCGGACGTACGCAGTTTATCCACGATATCGCAAGCACGGTTCTCCAGCTCAATAAGTGTGAATTGAAATTGTCTTGAAACTCCAGCAGCCGAAAAACTGTTCCCTGCCAACTGTGTCTGGCTAATTAACCTTTTGACTACTGTTGGCGCCTAAAGGCGCTTGGTAAATTTGCGCTTGCGATGCCGTAGGCGCCTATAGGCGCTCAAAAATTGCACTTACGATACTCTAGGCGCCTATAGGCGCTCAAAAATTGCACTTACGATACTCTAGGCGCCTATAGGCGCTTATCCTTTGATTCGCTGACACGAGAGGCGCCTATAGGCGTTCGGGAAATCTTATCGACCATAATTCCAGCAAATCTCATTTGAACCGGACGTAAGTTAATGCTAATCAGAGAAAAGTGTAAAGAGCGTCAACTTACATCAGTAAAAGTAAAGTAAAAGTAAAGAAAAAAAAAAGTCAATTAAATCTTGTTACTTTTTAATCATATATATGTATATAAATATATTTATTCTTTATGTACATAAAACATTGATATATATATATATTTTTTTTTAAATATATAAAACAAAAAAGCATTAATCTACGTATGTCGAAAAATTGTTTAGATAATATTTGAACTTTAATTTTGTAAAATCTATCGTACGAGGAATAAAGAAGAACAAAAGCATAATTTCGTGCATAAAAGCACAATAAAATTAACTTAGATTCAAACAGACGTCTTGCCAGTTATTCGCGCAAAATATTCGTCATTTTTTAATAAATTTGTTTGTACAATTTTTACTGTATTTTCTTCGCGCTAGAAACGCTCGAACTAAAAAAATCCTTGTTTTTACAAATTAACAAGTCAGAATAGTCACGAGTACGCTCTTAGCGTAACGGACATTGTTATTTCAAGTAAAAAGAGACGCAGAGTCGTTCAACGATTGGAACTAGGCTCCATCTATTTTCGCTGCGTTTCGATCGGATGTTCGAGTCTTCCGAACTTCCCTCGACGGTTTAAGTCGACGTTCCAGCAAACTGCTTTTCCCCGGCGTCGTCCGTTCGCTCCAAGCGGTACAGACGTCGCGATATTTCATTTTTTTTTTTTCATATCCCTTGTGCTCGCTTCTACCGATTCAGCGATCGTTCCTTGCCGATTATTAAAAGCGTGATAGTTCATCACCCGCATTCCTCGTGCACCGCTGACGCAGGAGCTTTCTTCGCTCGCAAACGTGGCCCCTGCTTCACCGCCAGTGCCTCCATCTATTATTTTAATCGCTCAACCGATCTCTGTTTTATTACTCCTGAGACTAGAACAATCGGTCTTTAATGTCAAAATATTCTACAATACGTATAAATTATCTACATGTTATTCTACATATAAATTAAAATTAATAGATTTATATTATACGATAATTGTTAATTTTGAGAAAAATTACCACCACTGCTTCTACCTATTATTTTTACTTGCTTAATTGGTCTTTGTTTTATTATTTTTAAAATTGCAACAGTCGATCTTTAATATCAAAATATTCTACATGCGGATTTTTATGCATCTAAAGCACAAAATGGTACATAACGTGTGGACGATTTAAATAAGTCTATATTTAATACAATAAGTACAGCACAATCGATATAACATTGCGTATAACTGCACTCTTCGACAAAAGACGCGCGCTAACGAGATCCGCCATTTTGTTTTTCTTTCCTTAAACAAAATGTCGACGTCCTTCAACATCCGTGGACACGACAACTTTTCACATAACAATTAATAAAATGTCGAAAGTACAGTAGTTTCTATAGTATTTTGTACATTTTTTATATAAACAGTTATTCATCATGGTTCTAGTTTTTCTCAACTATCAAACATCTCCAAAAATCCGAATTTGCAAAAAAATTCACAGTCCAATCGTTTGGAATAAATAAATTTATATTATGTCAGAATCGTTATTAACTTTGAAAAAAAAAAATTTCTATCTTTTAAGCAATTGTGAAGGAAGAAAATTGAAATTGAAATTGAAATTCGTCACATTGACAAGTTTCGAGCGAATATGTCACTTCGTCAAAATGAAAGTAGATTGACACAGAAAAAATTTTGTCTATAGTACGTGTGTAACGTGTCAGTTATTTTAAACTCGTTTTTTTTCTGTCCGCTATTCTACACCCATCGAATGAAACCTCCCGTGAGTAATTAACTTTGCATGATCTTTAATTCAAAATAAATTGAAGGCTAATTGCCTCGAAACACTGCACGTCGACAGCCGCGTCACAAACGAAGGGCTCAACAGTTGTAGAACAAACGTTGTATAATTTACTGACCAATATGCGGTATATTTTGTTTCGATTCGTTGATTAAAGGCGCCTGTTTGACTAAGATTTAACGGCTCAACAGTGTGTCGCGTTGTTAATGTACCAAAATATAAGCGGATAACGTACAAACGGATGCGTGGAGTAATTTATAGTTTTCAATTTTCCTAAATAGTATTCGTTTGTAATTTAAGAAAAATTAATTTGGTAAGAAAGTTGATTTACTTCAAAGAAGAAGAATGAAAGTGGCTTGTAATTTTTATTTTTTTCCAAAATCGAATCATTATTGTGATTTGAAGAAAATTATCACATTACAATAAAACGTTTCGGAGGGAGAAATATATTTGTAGAATTGGAATTTATACAGTAAGAGTTCTATACTAGTGATTTTTCGTTCAGAAATATACATATATCAAATAAATGAATTCGACCAGGAGAATTCATTTAATCGAGTATTGACTAAAATTTGATTCGACTAGATGGAATTTATATAAACGGAGTTCTACTGCACCAAAATAAACCTGAACACATAGAATGTCAAAATTGATTGACCCCTTCGTTATTTTGCACGAGATATCTCGCGATAGGATTTAACGCTTTTGACAATTTTGAAATGCAGCAAGAAAAGCATGACTGAATCAGTAACGATGAAAACTTGTCGAGTAATTTAAACTGTTTTAATTTTATAAAAGAAAACCGTACAACAATACATTTGAATAGATACAACAACTTCAAGGTACATACAGGGTGAATAGAAAAAAGGGTTTGTAACTTCTAGACTATCCCTTCCATCGCATCGATCTCTTCACTTGCTTAGTGGGGAACTCAACAGACTAAGAGAGTGGGGGCTCGTGCACAGCGAGTGTAGCGGAGAGATCAATGCAGTGGAGGGGATAGCGCCAGCGATCAGGAAAGGAGGGGCAAGGATCCGCGGGCCGCCAGTTAGCTCTCAAAAGAGAAACAAAAAATCGTTTATAACTTTGAAACTATTAATTTTTCGACCCATGTTTGTTAGAACTTTTTTCCATGTTTCCCGCCAGTTAACCAACTCTGATGAAATTAATGATTTACCTTGTAATTTTTCCTTTTTCCGATTACAAAAGATTTTCTACGTGTCCTATGCATTCTTAACGCTTAGAACTTTCTCACAAGCCGATTTCAACCGAAACAAAAGATCGTTTCGTGGCTATCTCGTCCGCGATAATTATATTTAATACCGAAGTCAATTTTGAACAAAAGGATTAGTCCTAACCTAGATCGAAAATTAGAGGTCACCGAAACACGCTTACTATTAAGTTGTCTATCCGTTTCAAGTCGAAAAAGAACAGGGCAGCCGCAGAGTGCATCACTGAGAAGTGAAAGCCGCGATTATTTACACTTATCATCGAACCGCAAGGATCCGGCTTCGAATGGAGCGGAGAAAGATTGAAAGCGTCCGTGATCCACGGCCCTTTCATTTTCGCCTCTTCGTCTAATCGCCACGGGCGTTTGCAAAGGGCGTACGCGAGGCAGGCTGGGTGTACTCGGTGAAAAGTAATTTAGATACTCGCGAGGAGGGCATTCAGCTGGAAAATTGCTCGGCGGTTGCGTGCAAGCGGAAGCAGCCTTGGCAAGCGTTTAAGAGGCGCGCGTGGTTGGCTCGTTTCGCGGACTCTGCTTAATCCGTTCTTTGTTGCGGGATTAAAAGGTTGGAATTATGGGCCCTTCGAGGGAGCACTATCGCGGACGCTAGGTATCATCCCCCCTCCACCTCTGCAACAGCTCACCACCCTTAAAATCGACGCCAGGCGTTTCCCAGGGATCGAGAAGTCCATCAACAGGCGAGGGAGAACGCGAGAGCACGCGAATGGAGTATCACGCTTGCACTTTTCGCGGTGTGTTTAACGCGGGAAAAATTAGAAAATAATTACGAAACATCGAGCTACGTGGGAGTTAAAAAAAGAAAAAAAGAAAGTGTAGAAAATAATTGAATGTTCGATGAAAAATTATCGATATTATAAACAAGTGTTTCTTAACGGGAAAAATCTTAGGATATTTTCAGTTTGAAAGATTTTTTAATGGAAATCGTAAAGGATAATTGAATATTATATTCAAGTATGAAAATTTATTTTGAAATTTAAATTATATAAAATTATTAAAATTAAAGTGATAATAAAAATAAGTAAGTTAATGCAAGTTTATGTTTAATGAAATCTTAATTGTCCAAGTTAATATTTATTTGTTATATTGTACAATTACTCGAGTTTCAAATAGAGCGCGCCGTTGCAATGGCGAAGACCGGTCTAACCTGGCTAGGGGGAGAAATCAGGGGAGAATCGAGGATAAAACGAGCGTGCTAGAAAGGGCGCTCGCTGCTCTTTTCGTTGCGGGTTGCTGCCCGCTCGAATTTTCCTCAAGTGGAGCGGCCACGACCGGCCTCCGATAGGGGCAGTTACCAAAGGGTAGCCAACGAATTGGCCGTACCAACGAGAGTCGAACGTCAGAGGTAATCGCTTTGGCGATGTATCTCTCTCCATCGACTTACCCCCTTTCGATGACGATGAATGCGAACGAATTACGTCCGATCGTTAGAGCCTCTCTCACTCTTTCTCTCTCTCTCTCTCTCTCTCTCTCTCTCTCTCTCTCTCTCTCTCTCTGTCTCTCTGTGGCTCAGCCGCGCGAGCTGTCCGGCTTTCTTTGTGCAATTTGCCGGGCGATCTCTCCCCGGAAACGAGTGCTTATGCAAAGCTGGCTGCTTTGCTCCTCTGACGAACGTGCGCGCGTGTGAAATTGTTCGTTTAATGTCCGGTTCGTTTCTACGACACGCTTGATCGCGTCGTTTTGAACTTTTCGAAGAGACCATATTTGCAGTCTGATTTTTTTTTTTTTTTTTTAATGGCAAGGAAGCTTTTTAATCATTTAACACTACGGACGCGTGCGTGCTAACAGCGACTTTATGATTCTGGACGCGTGGATGTCTATATTACGTGTATGTTTATATTTCGAATGATGTTAATGGTTGTTATAGTTTTATCATTCGATTATTTAGAATCACGCTGATGCTACAACTGTGATAAATCAAATGACAATGAAACCTAATACGAAAATTATGTAAAATAGACGTCCACGTATCCAGAACCATAAAGTCGCTGTTAGCACGCACGCATTCGTATCAAATGATTAGCACTGGAACTACCGACGAAAAAGTATAATATTTGTAACAATGAAATTGCAAATTAAAATGCAAGGTACAAGAAAAAGTTAATAATAATAAAGAGTAATAATAATAACAACAATAAAGAACACAAGCTTCTATTAATATATTTCATTAAAAATCACTCGAGTATCTGAAAATACACATTTATAAGTTTCATACAAAATTTCCATAGAAAATTATAAATTAAAGTTATGTAGTCATTTTGATCACTTTGGTAGTTTTAGTGTTAAGAAATTTTTTTACCGTTTTTCAAAAATTTTATCTTCATGATGGAATGCAAAAAAAAAAGTTTTGACCTTGTTTGAAATTAAAGTTTTTTTTTACATGTGTTTCCATCAAATCGAATGTGTAGAATTCATGATATTTATTCTACGACAGCCACGGACAAACTTTTCTTTCCACCATGTACATTTATCGCGGAGAAGTTCGAGATATATTTCATGTGATTCGTGTAAAATATTTGTCACAAATAGAACGCGGATTTTACGGGAAATTGGGAGTTATACTGAGATATACGTGCGGACGATGCAAAAATACTTACGCAAAATATCCAGTAGAATATATATTATAACACGCAGAGTAGAGAAAACAAATTCTTTTGAGTTTCTTCAGTGACGATCATAAAAATTCTAACATACATAAAATATTGGTTGAAACTTGGCATGGAAAATTTTTATATAGAAAATAAATGTGATATTTTGAAATTTTGGTATCGTCGCGACAAAACAGAATTATATTGGTTAAATTTAAGAACCATCTGATAATTAGATATTTCTGATAATTATATTTTATTTAGTAAATAAATTTTCACTAAGTAAAAAGGTAAATTTATTCGCTTGTTTTTGCGTTTGAACTTTTCTTTTCAAATGTTGAATGAATGCACGACGATATATAATAATATTCACTGAAATTACAAGATCATCAAAAATATTGGAATATCAATTAATTAGTTCCGAAAATAAAGATTTACCGAGACTGCATTTGGCATTAATTAGCATTAATGTTTGAAATGATCGTTTGGATTAATTTATCCATATTATCCCTGCTATTTGTTTTAATAAATATAACGAAGATTTCCAGATTGCATTTTGAAACTGTTCAAAACATAATAATTCACTGAATGATTCATCATTGAACTGTCACAAACCTCAACAAATTTTGAAAAACTCACCAAGTGGCTGGTTTGAAATGGTTTGAAACTACTCACAGAGAAATAACAATCATTTATTCCAAATTAATACCTTTATAATACCAATACTTTTATAATAATAATAAAATACGGGAAACAGTCAAAATAACACGCTCCTTTTTCCACTCGTCGACAAAAATCAACTCATTACTTCCGTTTTATACTCATTTAATTACCCATCCTTTCATAATTTTTATATCCCATTTGGCCAACAATAAAGTGAGCAAGAAATTATTTTTCAAACGGCCGAACAAAACGGTCGGGGCCATTCATTTCTTTTCAATATACTCCCGTCAATAGCTATCAATACAGTGTGTTATTCAATCCCTCTTTTTTTCTTCCTTTCTTTCTTTCTTTCTTTCTCGTGCAAACAATTTAACCGTGTTCCACGGGCAAATCGAATCCTCTCCGCAAATAATGAACACCACGGCACGAGCCATGATTCCACGATCGAGGTAAACATGAATTGGTTTTGTTAGACATCCCTTCATGGGGGGATATAAAACATTTTGCTCTCTTGGCTCGGCACGCGCGACGCGTTCCAGCCTCGATGTTCCCAGGCAAATAAAGTTTTATTAGAGGCAGAAAGTAAATTGCGAATCGTTTAACACCCGTCGTGATACTTCCCCCGCCCCTGTGAAGTTTCTCTAATTTGTTGCTCGGGGGGGTCGGCGTTGTTCTCGTTGTTCTCGTTGCGTTTCGTTTTTTTTATATTCTGATCAATGAACAACTCTCGTCTTTAGACAAATGTTTGGACGTTTGTTTAAATGATTGCAATTTAAACGAATTGTTTTAATTCAATTTTATACTATGTTATGCAAACAGCCAATAGATTAATAAAAAATAAACAGTCGATACATTGATGAAAAGAATAATTAATATTATAATAATTAGATAACTGGGAACTCTTTAACCCTTTACGTTCCGGCATACACTATCGGGTTTAAATTATTCCAATATTAGATACAATACAAACTTTTGACTTAATTCTTTTTAATTTAAGTTTGATATAAACAGTCAATAGATACTGATAAAAGAAAGTATAAAAACTGAAGACTCTTCAACCCTGCATGTTCAGCATCATAAGATCGACGTTATTTTGTTGCATTTTGTTTTTGTTTGAAGACGTCTCATCCTGAGATAGGTAAACACTACCGTGTTTAAATTATTGCAATATAGAGTACAATATACATTAATTTAATTTCTAAATAAGGAAACTAGTTAATGTTACAATAATTACACTCGATTAATTATTATAATTAACAAAGGCTGAAGAATCGGTTGAATCAATCGACTCGTGTTTCAAGCTTCAAACCGTCCTCAACCTCGAAGTAAACTTACTGAAACAACTCGAAACAACGATTTCTTAACTCGACTTGTCAGCTGAGAGTTTCCAGTTATCACTTAACACAGCTCGACCAAAGTGTCCGAAATCATTCCAACATGAACGCCTCGTCAATTTTCGATTTATACGCGAGCAACAACCAAATCGGGGACAAACGAAATACGACGAGATACATCATACACGATAAATGCTAAACTGAGATCTTCTTTCCGGTATCCTGCAAGGAACGATCCCGGTGTAAACATTTTAGTATTGCCATGCAGCGTGCACGCCTTCAGATAGAGATTTAGTACCCGCGTCTCTGTCCACTTTTATCGAGCGTAACAGGAAGCTGTGTATGTGTGTTTGTGTGCGCGTGTGCGTGTGTGCTCCGAGTTGAGATCGTTTCTTCCTTTGCACGGTCGACCGTTCCGCTTGGAAAATTTGTTGCTCCTGCTTGCTTGCGAGATATATTAGGCTGTCTTGACATTGATACACAGTGGCTCATGAAAATTTTGCTACAACGCGCCGGATTTCCGATGCTCGGTGAATCGACGAGCTATTTGATGTTTGACGTTGAATAAATTTCTTCCTTTTGGACATCTTTATACTCGTACTGTGACAATTTGTAACATTTTCGACGAAATAGAGCTCTCCTACTCTGTGTCGTACATAGTGCTGTCATGACGTAAAGGTTTACTCCTTTTTTTTTTTTTTTGATTAATAAATATTACGAGGTTTAATATCGACGCAATAACTATTATTTATTTCATTTATGATACAAGAAAATGATTTCTCTTGTATCGACGTTGTTTCTTCCATCTTCTTTTGCTGTCCTTCTCGTTTCAAAAACGATTTCATAGATCTTCTAGCATTTTATACTCTTTATAATATGTCAAGTTCGTTGTTTTCCAAATCTGGAGTATCCAAGTGTTACTTTGGCCTCCTCGACGACAAAAATTCGAATTCACTTCGTCGTCTAATCTCAATGTTAAATTGAAATTCAATAACTTGGCGAGAAAAAATTGTACAGCAAATTTTAAACAGTCGTTACAAAGAGAAAACTTTGATCTTCAAATCCGTGGTAGATTCACTCGTGAGAAAAATTGTTCGGTGTTTCGAGAGACGTTTGAATTTATAGTGTTTTCGAGGGAAGGCAGCATCTTCACTTCCCCATTCACTACACGATATTTTTGCATGAGAACATTTCTGCAAAAAATGAATCTAGGATCGTGAATGTAGAAGCTTCACGCTTCCAAACGAGCCAAGTTTAATTGTTATACGATTTCCTTTTACGAAATTACAACAGTTCAAGTATCGACTTGATATGATTGTAAATTTGCTTTTCGAACACTTTCACATTTTGGAATTTCGCATCTCGAAAGTTTGTCAGCACGTTACGTTGTCGATAAATAGAACTAGATTCGATATAAGTTTATAAATACCAGATCAAGTGTCGTTTTTCATCGTTATAGCATGTTCTTTTTTTTTCAAACAAACGTCTAACGTTTCAGCGAAATTCCAACGGAGATTTCGATAGTTGAGAAGCGCCACTGGACTAAAAAATTTGCTTGACCTCGCTCTGGGATTGCCAAGGTCCCGGGCTAGAATCACAGTTGATTGCGTTGCGAGGTGGTGGGTCCCGCGGGTCCGTAACAAAGTGTAGACTTGTTTTCGCGTTACGTGCTCCCGAGTAGTACGCACGTTTAAGAATTTATTTGTGAGATTCTCCGAACAACGAATCTCCGCTCGCAGGGATATACGTTTTACATTTAAATTGCTCGATTTGAATCTTCAATTTTGCCCGATCGTCTTCGTCGCCTCGCGAAGAGGTCGATCTCGTTTCTCACGTTCTCTTTTTTCTTCAAAACGTTTAAAAGAAATTTGTTATTTTAATTCGCGTACCGTGATTAGTGAAAAGTTATGCGAAGAATGATCATGTAAATTCAACGTAGATTATATAGATTTATAAAAAAACTGCACGACTCGTACCCCAGTACGATTCGTCTCACTGAAAGGCCCAGAACCAACTAGGAAATGAAGACGACTTTTTTGCCATAAAATTTTATTGATATGTAAACATTTGAATCGACACAAAACAAATTACAGGCGCGATCGCTCAGTACCAGACAACGCCACTCCTACTGGAGATCTATCCCACGCCCTCTCGCGAATCACGTGACCCAAATCAACCAATCGCTAATTTTCGTTGCATTAGCGTTGCACCTGAAGAGGCCCGATTTTCTGGTTACCCCGGCTAAAATCACTTTTAGTGATAAAAAGTTATATATTTCGTTTTACTACATCTTAAGTAGTATGATTTTAACTTTGCGTGGTGAAATGTTCTGTCGGACTTTTTTCATAGCTCTGAGACAAGGGTAAACTAGTTTTCTTCCAATGAGCATAATCTTTTCTTCTTGAAGAAGAGGAAAACAAATTGCTTGGTTATGTATATACACAGCAGTTGAAAACTAGTTGGAACAAGTACTGTATTTGTTTCGTGACTGAAAGAATTAAATAATACAGCAAAATATTCTCTTGGGCTTCTTTTATAGTTCTGATGCCAGAATAAATTACGTAGCTTCTTTTCAGCAAATATAATCCTTTCTTTTTGAAGAAGAATCACTTCTTAGGGAAGGATATTCTTAGGGAAAATTAAACAACACTCTATACAATAAAAAATATATTAACAATTACCCAATAAAATACACTTGCAACTTGAAAATTTCATTATCTGCGTAAATAAATAACCGAGCATTAAAAATAAAATAATTATATCTAAATTAAATTTATTTAAAAAAAAACTAGATATTAATAAATATGATAAACATTTAATTTCTATGTATATATTTATCTTTTTTATTTTACAAAAATAGAATATATATATATATTATTACTAAATCTAAATTTTATTATAAAACGTGTCAATTACAATCCTTAATCGATACTTAAATATTAATAATTAAAAAACCTCCTAAATTTACGATCGCTACATTGCCGCCACCTTGGCTTAAATACCGAATCAATCAATGGAGAATTCGACGGAGACTTTAATAGAACCATAAATCCTCAAATTTATAGGCGAGCGATATTCGCAAGGTATATTGCGCATCACATCGATCACTGCATTCATCAGAAATTAATAGTCGCTGTGCGTGAAATACACGGGCTGAAAGGGGGGCTGGGAGGAGAGGCCGGCACTTTTCAAAATGCGGAAGCTTTACCAAATGCCCTCTTCTCGTCCTCCACCGTGCCACGCATATACGAACGACAGGCACACGGTCCACGGACCCATGGGGGAATAATGCCCCTGTCGCGGCAATCGATAAAACGCAAAGTTGACAGACTACTCGAGGGAATGGCTTTGACAGGTACAAAATCCTCTTGTGAAACGGTTACACGCCACATCGGCTCGAATCAGGGGCAATTTTTCCTTCCCGTGCAAATGAACTCTGCGACGTGGCAAACAACTCGACGTGCATACAAATGATCTCTATGGCCAACCTCCCCCCTCCCTCCCGCCCCCGGCACGCGGATAGGTAAATCCTTTTTCATTTCGAATTAACGACGTTCGACGGAACCGAGAAATTAAACGGTCATTGTTTCGAGGAGATCGAGCTCGTGATCCTTTGCACACCGGAAGTTTGGAAACCCCATTAACGCGCCAAGATCGTTTGATCTTCCGAATTTATTATTCAATCTGGCTTCTTTTCCTTTTTTTTTTTTTTTTTTGTCTCCTGAATCCCGCGAGAAAAGAGAGAGAGAGAGAGAGAGAGTTTTAATATTTCAAGGGGAATTTCGGTGGAAAATTAAAACAACTGGAGAATTTTTGGTTGGGTAAGAAATGGCGAAAAAAGTGCTAGTTAAACTGGAGTAGAATTTTTTAGAATCTTTCCAATTTCTTCGTCTGCATTCGTTTTTTCGAAATGTTACGTTCAAATTAATTTCACTACGAAATTAAACAACTCCTCGAATTATTTCAACCGCAGATTCGTCGCTAATTTAAGTTGTCAAGTCGGAAAAAGAAATTCTTTAGTTACTCGGAAAAGTAGAAATCCTATATAGTCACACTTCGATTTTCGAAATGGAGAACTATATATTTTCGCGCGTGCACTATTCTAAAGTTGAATGGTGAAACAGAAAAAACTGTAAAATTTCATTTTACTCTCAAGATTGATAGCGATTTCCTGATCGTTAATATGTTTTTTTTTTCCAGCAGAAAAGTCATAATTTACATTTTAATATTTTTCTCTCTTTTTTTTTTTTGATGCAAAGCGTCGAAATTGAAAACAAACTAAAAATTTCTGTTTGGAGAACAGATTTAACACCGGTGTAGAAGTTTGAAAAAATATAGCCCCGATGGTTGTATTCCGATGGCAAATTTCCAAAGTGAAATTTTTCCAAATTGACTCTGATATATTTCGAAAGAGGTCGTTCAACGCTCGCCATAAATTTCGCTCGTAGTTGGAATTATTCCCGTCTCGAATCGAAAATTACTAGTTTTCCACCAACGACCGTGTTGTTCGTCGCATTTTTCGGAATATTACATCGTCGAACGACGTGCCGTGAAATTGAATGTTTGAGCTGAACGTCGATGAGAAAAAAAAGAAAAGGATAATTGGCTAATTACGAATTTTCCACGCGTAATTTCCACATCGCTCGGTGGAACGTTATAAAACACCGAGTTATAAAACCGTAAATTGTTTTATAAAATACTGAATCAAAGTTAAACTAGCCTGCGAAATGTAAATTGCTGAAAGTTAGAGAAACTTTTGTTTTATATCTCGTTTCTCGCGTGATCAAAGTTTTATTAATTAACTGAATTGTACCATCAGTATAACACGTGTATTACAATCTTATTATGTGATGCATTGTTCAAAATATTCGATTAATTGAAAAGGGACTGTACTATAAAATTTTCTTTGAAAAATATACATTTCTGATTTCTTTTTTTTTTTTGGAAATAAAAATTTTTATAAAGATGTATATTTATTGGTAAATTTTTCAATTTTGTCAATTGAATACACGATTGGTATGCAACTTCTTAGCCCTTTATTACTGACCACTGATGAATATATTTGTTATATAGATATTTATGTAGATTAATATGTTATTTTTTATTGTGATTATTTTTATGTAATTGTTTTTACTTAATTACCTTTTCTTCAACTCGTGGAGTTTCATTGATAATGACCATAATTATTCATTATTGAATTACTGAAATTCATTATTGAAATTTTATTATAGTTTTTATCCCATAGTATTTTGTTAGTATAGTTTTGCCCCATTTTATTATAGTTTGTTATAATTTCATTTATCGCTAGCAGATTTCGTATCGTAAATTCCAAATAATAAATGTTAAAAAGTACAATATTAATTGCACGATTAATAATTCGTAACTGAATTACATTTTTTTATCATAATTTTAATCCTAGATAAAAAGAAACTCGTCTTCAAAAATGATTCTTTAATCAATCATTCCAATACATAAATTCTTATGAACGTTTCAAGAGGATAATTTACAAATTCAATTTTCTATGAAAAGATGCACTATCTCCGCAAATCGCGCTGTCACTCTTAAAATTTTTCTTCTATCGCCACGTTCGCGAAATTTCAATCAAAGTTCTTTGTTCCTTTCTATCAGAGCGCATCATAGACACATATACGATGTCGACAATATTGCATTTTTTAAGGTCACACGTTCGAGTGTTTTGATATCCCGAATCGTTCCAAAATCGTGTGTTTGTCACTCGAATTAGAAACGATAAACGATCGACAGATGCGGAACATCGTCAATTATCGCACTGTTGCAGAAATAGATGGTCGATAACGATTCGTACTGGTCTGCGAATGGTGAAACGAAGTTTGCTCGATGCTACTTTGTTCGCGCGAAATGTTAACGCGCTTTTGTTAGATTTTATCGGGATCGGGATTGACGGACGTTGATCAGATACGAGACGTCATCATTTATACATTCACGTAGTTCGATAATACATATATATATATAATCTAAAAATACATACATACATACATATATACTTACATACGTCATTAGGTTTATTATTATTTATACAAAAATTCGCAGTGGTGTATGTAAAATTAATTTCGTTCAACTTTGTTCAATTACTTCGTTCGCGTGAAATGTTAATGTTTTGTCGGATCTTGAAATTAGGATTGACCTACATTGTAATATTTTATTTTAAATTCTCGCGTAGAAACGTTTTTCAACATTCGACTCTCTTGAGTGTCTCGAGAAATTCTCGATGTTCTCGAGAATATCTAATAAATAAATAATACATAAAATAAATAAATAAAAATGTGGTTCAATTTTCGGCTTCTCGCACGTCTCCGCTTAACAGTGGAACGAAACAAATTTCACCTGCGTTTTAATATACATTCGAAAACCACCGTTTCCATTGTGCACCGACGTTCCGATATATTTTCACCTCTCTGTGTATGTGTGTGGATATACAGGGTGTTCCCGGGTTAAATCGCCAAACTTTAGATATCAATTTAGGATCGTAAAAAAAAGGAACAAATTTCTCTATAAGTATGCTTTCTTCAAGAGATATTTATTACTAAAGTTATACTTGGTAACGTATTCCATCGAGATAATTCAGATTTATTACGTGTATAAAAAACTAAAGAAAGTTGTTGTATTTGTTACTAAAAATAATTGTAATTATTACATAATTACAGTTGCTCAAAATGATTACCTTCAGCTTAAAGAGTGTTATAAGTATTAATCTTGGAAACACAGATATTTCAATGTTATCCATTCCTTCTAAATTCTTAATAACTTTAGAAGTAAGTATCTCTCGAAGGAAGCATTCGCGAGCATACTTTCCAGAAAAAGAATTTGTCTGTTTTAGGATCCTAAATTCATATATAAAAGTTTGGCGATTTAACCTGGGAACACCCTGTATACACACGTGTATATATATCGTCTCTCGCCGGGTTCCATCCGGCTGGCTGTCGGTCGGAGCTTTTTCGAAATTGGCGCGCGCGCGCGATATGTCATCCCGCTAGTTGCACGGTTCCTTCCGGCCGATGCGATCTGTCTGTCCGCGTGCTGTAGCGCGACGTGTTTCTCGACGTGTTGGGGGCCATTTTTTAACGATTCCCGCGCGAATCGACATGTTCGGCCCGACAACACTCGGTGTTTTAATGCGCGACGCGCATCACAGCCGGTTTCTAATGGCGTCGGATCGACACGCCACCTTTCCAACTTCCTCCTCCCCCCACTCACCCCTCACCCAGTGGATACGCGTTGTTTCAGTCGCGACTTTTAGCAGAAAAGCCGCACAACAGCTTGCTGGTTATTTATTTCGACGTCCATTATCGGAATTCAAATGTTTCTGCGCATGCGCGGACGAGATATTTATAACGGTTATTTTCGCCGATGAAACTCGAGACGCGCGACGCGGAAACGGGCAATGATTCTCGCGAAATTAACGCGTATCGGCTATCGAATTGTGTGCACGCCGAGTACGCGCTAATCGATTGTACTCTTCTTGCACGTCTACAACGTGTTTCGTGATTGATCCTTTCGCTACGACCTTGATACGACTATGTACGTAGCACGTGGCGAGAGTTGAAAACGCGACCTACACAGACTGCGAGAACGACGTGCATTTCTCAGAAAGTGCATTGAAATAGTCAAAATTCTGTATTGAACTGTTAGTGCACATTTGACTAAAAATTTGGCGGTATAACTTTCAGTTTTATTTCACGATATATTTAACGATCTGGTAAAGTGTGGTAATTTTACGTATGAGGATCGCGTGAAGAAAAACACACGAAGGCTCGATTATTATTGCGCGGCGTTCGAGCAACCGCGACGAGAGAGAGAGAGAGAGAAAGAAACGGTGGCGAACGTGAAATTTTGACAGCGGCCGCGTGAACGGTGTTATTAATTGGTTGGCTTCGAATATTATGTTTTGCGCGTTACGTGCTTCCTGTTGCCACGTTTCAACGTCCACGAGGGTTGAGGGTGCGTCGCGGCGTTCACTCGCTTATTAAAATCCTACGCTCGAGCTGACGGCGTCGTTCGACACGTCGCGTTGTGTCGCGTCGTGTCGTGTCGTGTCGCATGACGTTACATCGTTGTACAGGGTGGTCACTGAAAGACCAAATGATGCAAAACAAAAATAACTTTTACACACACATGTTTTCTTTAATTTCTTATTATTTTATTTGGAAATACAATTAATCTATTTTAATCTCCAAGAAATGCTCTATAACCTGCCAAAGAAGAAAATAAAAAAAGATTGAAAATGAACAAGTTATGAACAAGTTATGACTTGCGACAAAGAATGAACGTTCTAAACTGGTCTTGAAAAACGAATCGGTCAGGCGTAAAGATTCGTGTTACTTGCAAATTTTGACGAACACATCAAGCTGAACATAAAAAGCGAATTACACAGACGTTTTGTAATTGAAAATAAAGTTTAGTGTTGGTACACCGAAGGTTGATGTTAAATTTTCAAGAAACAAACGACTCTTTCAGGCACAAAAAAACAATCTCTCTGCATTTGAACAAACTTTCAAGAACTTTTCACTCGTTTTAGAGACGTTTGAATTTTTCACCATTTTCGAGAGCGAGCCCTCCACATCACGTGGAAACATGAAAAAAAAAGCAAACTCAAACTTGTCAAAGTTGCAGCTTCACGTTTCAAAACGAGATGAAGTAGACCGTTGAACTTTCCTTTCTTTCTCGCCAATCGTTGCAACAGTTCGAAACATCGACAAATATTTTCATCTGCACGCAAGAGTGCGTCTACGTACAGTGTGCTCGGTCACGAATCTGTGTCTAACAGGTTCGAAGGCGAGGTTTGACACTGTTGGACGATGTTCGTCCTAACGAACGTAAAATAACGCGGCACAGGCGCGATAAACGCCGCGAGAACCGCGCAGAAATTATGGCCGGGCACAATGCGTCGTTACTTAGTGAATTAATGACCGGGCTTCCCGAGTGGATCGACTGCTTTTTCGCGATAAGCGGTCGGATTCAACCCGAAGGGGGAGGCCAGACACATTCACCGCGGGAAATTTTACAGAGCTTTCAGTGGGCTCAATGGAGCATACCCGTGTCGAGCCACTACCCCTTCGCTCCGACCTCTACCCGACTGTCCTCCCACTACCCACCCCCCTATCCGTAACGAGAATCGAAAATCAACGATCGCGCATATTGCACACTTTGTAAATTGCTGCCGCGCAACAATTCGAGATGAATCGTTGGCACACATTTGTAATATCCGTCGCGTGTGACAATCTCGATTTATCGCGTTGTTTGCTGGATGGAGCATCTTGCGATTCTCTTCTTTGGTCACAACTGACTTTATTTTCACTTTCTTTTCAATCTTCTTGCATAAAATTAAAAGTACATGTTATCGTGTGTGTAATATGCAGGGTGCAATTAAAAAACTGCACGACTTGTACCCCAGATTCGTCTCACTGAAAGGTCCAGAAGCAACTGTTCTGACTAGGAAATGAAGACGACTTTTTTGCCATAAAATTTTATCGATATGCAAACATTTGAATCGATACCAAACGAACTACAGGCGCGATCCCACTCCTACTCGAGGTCTACCCCACGCCCTCTCGCGAATCACGTGACCCAAATCAACCAATCGCTAATTTTCGTTGCATCAGCGTTGCACAAAGAGACCCGATTTTCTGGGTTACCCCCGCTAAAATCACCCTCAGGAAAGTAGGAAGGAATTTAAGAAAATTTATAAAACAAGGAAAAGTTTGGAAAAATTTTGAAGAATTTTTATCGATGAAAATATCTCTATATAAAAACCAGTATTAACCTACACATGTCGAAAAACTGTTAGTTTAACTTTAATTTTATAAAACTTATCGTAAAACTACTGTCCCTGTTTGCCTTTCGTTCGTTTTTCAGACGACAGATTTTACAAAATTAAGAGTAAAATATCTCCTAAACTATAGTATAGCTTTTCGACCTATGGACGTGGATTAATACCTTCTTACACAGAATGAGTTACATCGACAGAAGAACATGATCGAAAATGATCCATAGTAGAATCGAGTAAGGATGAATAGCCACCGTCGGATCACCGGAAATGCAATTATTCAATACTGAATTACTTCCAATGAACGTGGAAATCATGCATTGACGAAGATTTTCAAATTGAACGCGTATCGAAATGTAAAGTTTATTGAAATTCCTCGGCTAAAATATGCAGTTTGTAAATATGCAATTTGCGACGAATGTTGCGTTTAATGCTATTCTGTAGGTTCACGGCTTTGATGTTTTGAATAATTTTGCCTGCATAAATGGATATCGGTTGGACATGAAAGTAAGCGTATCTCTGTTTTATTGAAATCTGTATTTCCTATATTGGATATTTTTCGAAGAAATATAAATACGATCGAGCACGATGTGAAAAATGAATGAAATTACGTTTAATGAAATTTTACGTGAACAAATAACGATGAAGGATTGTCGATAATTTCAACCTTGTAAACAGGGATTACGTAATAAGCTTTAAGTTCCAATATTTCGCAGAGGATAAAATTTTTATTTTTTTAACACGTGCGTTGGCAACTTGCGATGAAAATTTCTTTGGTGTCTCAAACTATTGCGTTGGCAAAACAAAATTATATAACAATCTTCGTGGTCTCGTTTCAAAGCGTAGTCTCTACTTTCACAACCTTGAGTTCGTTTTTCTCAAACATCCTTCTACATCGTCCAGCGAGTGAAAATGTGAGATACTTTTATTCTCAGAAGTTGTCAAAATTCAACTCGTCTCTAAGAAAGTTAAAAAAATTCTTTTTTTTTTGAAATTGGATCCATCATGAGCTTCGAGATCGAAATCTTTATAAGGACTCTTTGAAACTTTCTGTACGATTTTTCTTCGCCATTTTATTAAACTTTCAACGTTGAAAAATTTTTTTAGTAGCCAGATCCACGATAATCTTTACAATAATATTTCAAAACTCGCTTTTCGTCGCAATTTCATTGAACTCCGAACATTAGAATTAAACAACAAGAATTTAAGAAAACCTGACAAGTCGTCTAATGTTCAAAGTTCAATAAAATGAAAAACATTGTTTAGAAAGAGAAGATAATCTTTAAGACCGTCGTGAACATAACAATCGTCTTCTCTATGACGTATCAACAAATTGCCAAAGGAATTTCCTGTTAAAAAAATTTTCGTATTAAAGAAAAACACACACACACACACAAATATATACATACACATTTATACAAATCTCCGACACTACAATACAGTTGTCACAAAGCACGTTAAAATTCAAATACCATTATGTGTTTAATTCGGTTTTTAAGCGGCGGTTAATTATCCGGCTGGTTGATTTATCCGATGTTAATCACGGGTTAATCAAATTTCGCATAATAATGAAGCTTAAATTACCGCGTGCCTCGCGGAACTTGGCTTGGAGAGAAACGAAGAAGCGCAACGTTAATAATAGCCGGCGCCGGCTAGCTGCGCGAAACGGCGAAATGTCATAAAATTCAATGAATTTAATTGGACACAAACCGCTATCGATCGTTCCTTTCGGCGTGCAGATTGGAACCGGTTCGTCAAAACTCCGGTACGTGTCGAACCCTCTCTCTCTTTCTCTCTCTCTCTCTCTCTCTAGCAAATAAATTTAGCCGCTCTCGTATAGGTCACGGATATTAAATAAAAATGATAGCAATTCGTTCGCTTGTTCTTCGCCGATTTGGCTGTTACGTCGTTTTCACTCTTACATCCCCTGCAATGTAAATGTGAAACAATAATTGAGTGAATTATTCTAGTATTTATTAAATTAATGAATGCCATTTAATTGTTATAGTATTTATTATTTAATTGAATTATCTAATTATTTTTATTCATTTATTATCAGTATTTATTTAATTATTTAATGAATTATCTAATTATTTATTAAGTATTTATTTACTATATAATTAATGAATTATTTGAGTATTTGTTTTAATATTTATTTGTCGTTTAATTAGTTATTTCATTTTCGGCTCTTTATTACTTTAGTGTAATAGAGAACAGATTGTGTGATTTGTTCTGAGTTGCTTTAGAAAGAAGAAAGATGATGCAAATGCTGGTAAATTTCAAAATAAATTTCAATTGGACACTATCTGCGATATTACTACTGTCGTTTATTTATTTTTTTCATTTTCAGTTCTATTCATATTGTTGTGTTGATCGGAGCACAGTAAGTACTGAACAGTACTTAATCCGATTAACTATTTACAATTGAAATATTCGATTATTAATCGCGATTAACAATTACATGTTCATTCCGCGGATGTATATATAATGCAAATAACATAAACTAGGCTAATTGCTAACTGTGCTAATTATTGAATTACCTAGTTATTTAATCGTCGATTGTAATAACAATCGTCTGTGAAAATTATCTTCGTCATGAAACTAGATACCTCAATCTGGCCTCAGATCTATTATTAATCAGCTTTATTTGCTTGATATTACACACATCTGCGCGCGTGTGTGTGTATGTGTATGTATGCGTTTGTATATGCACGTTGAATAGAGCGTTAATTAAATTTCGATTAAAATCTAACAATTTATGATTCACGATTTAGAATTATGATCAGCAATATTTATAATCATTTATCAACAACTGATTCCTGATAAGCGAATTGAATCAGCCGTGATTTATCGCGATCCGATCGATTTTATACCGATTTTAAACATCTGTCAGGTTAAATTTCAAGTTTTTATCGAAGGATGCCCAATGATAACATAATTTTCATTAAAATAAAATGAAATAAAATTGACGAAGGACGAGAAAATTTTCATGAAGATTACGTATTGGAATTGCAAAGTGAAACTCGATGTGAAACGACAAAAGATCACTGCACGGGGCATGTATATAACATTGAAGCATTAATATCTTGGAAGAAAAATTTATTTGGCAGGAGAGTTTTCTTTTAGAAGTCGACTCTGTGACCTTCAGCGACGATCAATATATCGCGAATCAAGAGTTACATACGATTCAAGAAGAGGCACAATTCAAAGACCTTAACGGGACCTCGTAATCTAGGCCATTCTTTCTTAGTTGTACACATTACACATTCCTTGCCTACTTGACTTTATGAACACGTCACGTGTGTTATACGAATACACTTTTATACACTGTCATACGAATACACTGTCATACGAATACTACTCCTGACGAGATTCGACTGTCGCGATTAGATCACGTGGATTTTTATCCATTTACAGGAAATTTTCGACGCGTACAATCTGAGAAAATATAAAGCTTTCAACGATATAAACAATATTGACATGTATATTCTATGTATAGAGAATTTATAATAATTAAAAAAATGTTCTGCAATGAAAAATATTCCATCAGTAAAATGCAAATTACGCTTCATTATTTGTGTTGCATAAGTATTAGTTGTAAACCTATGTTTTGTATAAAAGTATCTTTCAAACAAAGCTTGTTTTTGTTCGCTGTCAAGCGAGACTTCATCATTTAAGTAATTAATTCGTAATAAACAATAAGTCAATAAATTATTATTAAAGAAATCGTGACACGAGGTTTGTAATCTGCAGTCAGAAGGATTGTTATTAAAACCCAGTCGATCGTACGTATGGACGAATGAATTTTCCAACGCGAATCTAGCAACAACATTAGCAATTGCATAAAGATACGAAAAAAATTGAGAAATAAATCTTCCAACCTGCAGCCAAATATCTTACAATATTATAAGGACTCAGTCATTCCTATTACAGTATAATACAAAAAATTATAAGAGACAAATAGGTCTCTGTAGGTTATCTGCGTCGAATTATTAAAAAAAAAATTCATTCGTCCACGATGACCAAATTTCTCAACGCAACAACAATATGAAGAATCTGATGAACAAATCCTCCGATCTGTACTCAAAAGGATTATTATGAAGAACCTGTCGTTCGAATAAATTGAGTAAAACGTGCAATTTATTCTATCGGTATGTATGTACATATATATAACCTTTTGGTAGCTGCGATAAGTGGAACGCTGATTATGAGGTACATATCGGCGAAAGCCAAGGTACATGCTCATGTACTTACATAGCTTCGAGTGTCTAGCGCGACACACATTGCCACTCGGCGGAGCTGGATTCATCGAACCGCCGCAGGAACTTTTACACGATCCTGGAAAATTGGCTCGACTACTTTCTACTCCTGTGTGTATATGCGTATGTGTGTGTGTATGTGTGTGTGTGTGTGTGTGTGTGTACCAAGTGGACCGAAATCCTACGGAGGATTCGGCTTCTAGGATAGGATTTACGTAGATGGATTTACGTAGACGGTTGCGTTCCCCCGATGAGTTTCGACTCAGCTTCTTTTCCTCTCAACGATCTCAACCGATTTCTAACCGATTCGAACCGATTTACTTTTACTGTTTCGAGGTATAAATAGGAACGAACGCGTGGAAGAACGGTAGAGTGGGAATCACACTGCCGGTTTAAATATTTTATCAATTACAATGGGTCGACAGTTTGTGGAAGCCTATTTCAATTTCGTCGCTATTGGTAAGTTGTCATCTAGATGTGAAGAAATGATTGTTTGATAATGAGGATTCTTGAAAGGAATCTTTTTAAGAATTTGTAATATTATGTTCGTACACATTTTTATTATGTTGCCTTGGGATGTAAAATGAGCTAATATGATAGTTAGTAATTGCAATAAATATTTTATTAGAGTAGAATAATTATAATAATTTATTATTTTATATATATATAACATATGTATAATGTACTATTGTAATATATATGTTTGTTAGTAACAAAATATTATTATATTACATATATTATAATTATATATATTTATAATATACATTATATTATTATATTATATATTATGTTATAATAATAGTCAGTTAGCAAAATATTATTATAATGTTATTATATAATACATTATCATAATATAACGATAATATAAATTATATAAATTTATTTAAAATAAAACTCAATTAAATATTATATTAAATATTATATTAAATACGTACATCTATCTCACAATTGATTCTAAAGATGCATCAAATTACAATCGTTGCTATTAGAAAATGAATGAAAATCCCGTCTCGGTGTTCGATGTCGGATCGCGCGCTCTATATATGTACATAAAATAGAATTCGTCATTTTTTTCTCGCGAAAGAAAAAGAAAAGATTTCTAGAAAAATGTTCGCCGAGTATAAAATTTGTTAATTAAGCTAAAGTTTGAATATATACGTATCTTTATAAAAAAAAATAAAATCGCTGAAACCGAATCCCTCGCCGCGATGGTTTTCTCTCTCTCAAATTGGTTTTGCCACCTATTGTTTCGAATATTCGAACGAATTCATTAGCTTGAAACAATTCGTTACACAATCGAAATACAATACACGCGCGGCTCGATTTTCTTTTCAAGTGTGCCCCTTTTGAAAATTTTAATACGTTCAATAACTTCGATAATCCTTCCAGCAGTTTCGCAATTGACATCCACGGTCCCGAATAAATATCGCGAGTGTGCCTGCAGTTGAAGTGTATGTAAGTCGACGATTCAAACGAAAACAATGTGAAATAAAAGCGAAACAAAAGGCACAAAAAATTGTGCGGTATTTTATGGAATTACAAATGTTAAACAACACTTTTTAGTAATATTTCTGACCCGTTCTTTTTTTTTTTAATAATATTAACGACATTTCTATATTTTCTATATTTTCATTTTTTTGGGGGAAGAATTTATACATAATCTGACGTGAAATTTTTATTTCTAAGCAGTTTATAATTTGAATCGTGGAATATTCGTTTGTTCTAAACAGAATAATGTTTGAAATGAAAGAAAATGACCTTGTTTGATTTTTTTAAAATAAATGGTCCAGTTGTGTAATAGCTTGCTTCAAACTCAAATTTTCTGGTTTATATTTGTTGGCAAATTTTTCAATTTTATTACTTCACGTCATCAGTGGACTACGGATTTTTAAGTATTTATGGGAAATTTAATACAAAATATAAAATATTCAAAATGTAGAGTAATATTTCGTAATATTTGGTACAAAAAATAATTCTAATTGTATTTCCAAATCTACGATTTTGCATAAAAATCCACAATCCAGCGATTAGTATACAACTTGTTAACATTAGAACTATAACGTGTACCGAAAAATTCTTTCTGCAAATAAATCATTTAAATCTAAACACAATTTAGATGACAACAATCTAAATAAATTGGGCCTTTGTTTAAACAGAAACAAATATCAGTATTCACAGAAATACCTTCCAATAAATATAAAAAGAAGAAATATCTATTATCCATATCAATCATAATTATAACAAGTGTTAAAAACACAATTGATTCACTTCACATTTTCACGAGTAGACTGCAGACGTATAATATTCCATAACAGATAATCGACAATGAACTTTCAAAAATATATTTATACGTAACTCTTCTCGAGTGTGTCTCTTTCGAAAATTTTCATTCAACAGCTATCTACTTCCGCCATTGACGTCCACGATGTCGCAAATAATACCGCCAATAATACCCAAGCGTGCTACGCTCGACGTGTAACTAAAATCCGCAAGAACAGGCGCACGCTCTCGAAAATAACACAGAACAATGACTCTCCTCCCCCTCCCCGAAAAGAAGAAAAAAAGCGAAATAAAGAAGACAAGAGCGAAAGGAGAGAAACAAAAGGAAAAAAAAAAGAAAAGAGAGGAACGGGAGAGCAAAGAGAAAAAAGTGGATCAATGGTCGTCGAGGTACTCGCGTGTTAACGACGTCGATCGATATTCACGATCCCGCTATTGTCCCGCTATCAAACCAGCCAATATTCGAAGCGATCGATTAATATCGAGCAAAACACGCCAGAGGCCTCGAGTGGTCCGGTGCCATCGGTACGATTTGCTGATTTTATCCCGGCGTGGTAAGCAACACGCGACACGATGGTCCGATTATTCCGTGAAAATTATAAATACCACCTGCCGATCCATCGCTGATTGTGAGTATTTGGTAAGTATTTGCCGGTTACTCGGCGAACCTCGACCGTGCATCTCGTCGATGTTCGGCCGTTTGCACAAGCGTCTGCAAACACACACCGTTCTCCGTTCTCCGCCATTCCGATATTTCCAGCGCGTTGTTTGCGGGGGCATTTTCGAGCGTTGGCTGGCTGCACGCGCTCGAAAATGCCTCTGTCGAGTAGGAAATAGTCCAGGTCGGAGGGGGGGAAAAGGATGAGACTTTTATGAGTGGCCGTATTATCGAGCCACACACGCGAAACACACGCGCAACCGTGATAAAGTATTGAAATGGCTTTTCTGCTTTAGCTGCGCTAATTCCGTCCTTTCGGCGGCGATGAACAGCGTTGCCATTCGTTCGTAAGTTTTTACCCTGGATTCTTGCGCTGGAATGACGCACCGAGGGTTTTCTTTTTTTTTTTTGTCTGAAAGTTGGAAAGTCAGGTCAGTTTGTTCGTTCGTGTAAAAAAATTTTTTGCTCGTTTCTTTTTCACGAAGTTTATAAACAACAAATGTGTCGATAGGAATTTCATCGTGGATAAAATTAAAGAAATCACGATATACCAAGGGTTAAATGTTAAAAAATCGTCACGTTAGATCTTGGAACGATCAAACAGTATTTATCAAGTCGTAAGGAACAGACTTTCTGTAAACAACATTTATAAATGGATTTACAAATTCGTAAAAAAAAGGGAACAAACTGTTCGTCAGTTGCAACTGCAAATTCAAAGCTTTGTTAATTCGCCGGTTTTAAAACGTATTGTTTCATCACACTTTCCTGAACGTCCGAATAAAAAAATTGAAAAGCGCTCGAAAAGTATTCACGACGAGGATTAAAAACTGCAAAGCAAAAGGGTTTCCTTATCAGGCTGGGGGCTTATGTTTAATACCTTGTAAATCATTTGCTGTTCATGGTGAATTTCACCATCGAATCGAACGCTGAAAACAAGTTTCGTACTGGCTTTGCGAAACGAAAAGTTGTTAATTGGTTCCGCTTTGCGATATTAATGCCTCTGTTTTATGGCAAACACACGCTGCATATAGTATAATGCCATTTGAAATTCAATTCAGTTAAAAGTCCGCAAATGTGCCTGATAAAATTTCCAAACTTGATTTTCTGCAAAACGAAACCGTCGTATGGAACAATTTTATTCTTTCTTTTTTCGACTTATTTTTACACTTATTCCGATTATATCACAATTTCGGAAACACCTTATATACTCAACAAAAAGGTATAAAAATTCTTTCAGAATTTTGCTCGTAAAATTCGTCAGAAAACCATTTCTCTTCAAAACTGCAATTCCTCCTCTGTGTTAATGTTAAAGAAAATCGAATATTTCATACGTCACGCCCGAACATATATACAATACAAAATACCGCGCGAAGGTTAATAAAAATTCTCCTTCAAAATCTCACCGTGCTTCGTGAGCACTAACGCATTCATTAACGAACGGGGAGAAGCTCGGTAAAAATGGCGAAGCATCGCTGAAGCGAACGGTTGAAGGTATTGGCGATGTTAGCGGCGTCGTTTAACAGGAGTCAAACGAACCTGAAATGCTTTGGCAGCGGTTCTAAAACCCGGGAAAAGCGGTGGTGCGTACGGGGCGCTTTTAAGGCGGGACGACGAATTTGACGTCTGGCGGAGCGCAGCGCCACCGCGCTAAAACCGCGGCGAGAGAACAAAGCTCAAACGTACTCTCTTGCTTGCGTACGCGTGACTATACCGCCTATATCTGGACTATTGCTTTCAGGCGTGGTTTAAAAAGGCGTTTTCGTCGAGGCGCTTTTAATAGTCAAGCGTACTTCGGTAAAAAAAAAAAAAAAAAAAAAAAAGAAGAAGAAAAAACACAGCAACACAGCCTCGATGAAAGTTTCGCCGAGCGAAGGTAGTTAATTACGGGAACCGGCACAAGTGGAGGATAAATTGCAGTAGTTGAGGCGCGAGCGCGCGCGTCGTTCGACGCTCAACATTTCCATTTAATTAATGTAATGGATCCGGTGACGAGTAACAATTTGTCTTTTAATAAACTTCGGAAATTAACCGTACGACGCTCCTGAAGCGGGCCGGCGCTTTTGCTTTTTTTTTCTCTTCTGTGTCTTGGCGTGAGTTGTTTTTCGATTAATTGACAAACTGTTCGATTGCTCGATTGCACGATTATTGAAACATTAACGCTAATAATGGTCAAAATGAGCATTTGAATATTTTTGTTAGGTATTTTATAAATATATTTTTGAAGGCTTGATTTATTCGTAAATAGAAGCTTATGTACCGTATTGTATTGTATAAAGATTTTCTGTTTCTTTCACTTTAACGTCGAACATGATGAAAGAATCGAGGGTTTCGAAACCCCGTGTTGTATCATTGCGTTCGTTACGAAGCAATTAACATTGGTGGTGTTAAAAAATCCCTTTTGGGAGCGAGATTGAAAAGCGTTGGGCGCCGAGAAATGAAATTGGAGGGAAAAGAGAAAATGAGGGAAACGAAGAGGGGCAATGGAGCGAAAAGTGGATACTGTGGATACACCGACGACGCTCTTTGGAACGTTCGACGGTTGAATTTCATGAATGACACCGAAGACTTGCTCCAAAGCTTCGGCTTTTCTGTTTCGAAAAGAACGAGCGCGCTGTTGAAGCAGATGGCGCAAATGCGTTTTTGAAACGACACCGGTGCGATGCGAGTTAAAGGGCTATAAATCCGCGGGCTGCGCGTAACTCGCGCCACCGGCCAACTGTGTAATAAAGATTTATAATTGAACGTCGTATAATAAATAACGAAATATGAAAATATCCACGCGAAATTAACACCGGAGGAAATATCTCACCTTCGCGAGGCGATGTATCACGCGGCATCTGGGAAATTTGAAAATTGAGAACGTATTTTTCTCCTTTCCATTTTTTCTCTTTCTTTCGGGAAGGAACGCGAGTCAGAGTGGTGATTAAACGAAAGTCAGAGCGACGATGTCAAATTGAACAAGAGTCTAAAATTGAAGTGAATGAGAAGATATTATAGTGTGACGGTGAATTACGCGTATAATGGTAGTTGTTAAATTACGTAAAACTCGAAATTAAAATCAGAATAATGATTGTTAAATTAAACGAAGGTTAGGATTGAATTGAATGATTAGATTCAGTGAAAACTAGATCGACGATTATGAAATGGAAGAAAAATTACAGTGACGATATGATTAAGTGGGAATTATAATGGCCAAGTTATTAAATTAAATAGAGATTGGAATGAAAATTAGAACGATAATTATTAAATTAAATACTGAACGAAAATTAAAATGACTTGTTATTTGACACAGAATTTAATTGTCACGTTAAATGAAAATTAAAATGACGATGCAGTTAAATAGGAATTGCGATGATAATTATTAAATTAAATGGAAATTAGAACGGAAAAAAATTTAATAATTACTAAATTGAAATGAAAACGATCATTTTTTGAAGACAAAAGACACTGAAAATTTCAATTAACAAGTTTCGAAATCAAAATTGACGTTCATACGTTCTTGAAACATTTTTTTAAACGGCGAAGAACACCATCGATTTTTCTTATCTCATTGGCAATGCATACACTCGGAAAAATCGGCCAAGTTTCTACGACTGTTTAATAATCCCTCGAACTCACCGAGGATCATTAAAGGCTCGACAAACTTCCGCCACTTTTCTCGTCCTGTTTGAATCGCGCATTCTTACGCGAGATTTCAGTAATTAGCAGGGAACTGGCAGTTCGAGCCAAACATCGTAAAAGGATTTGTTAACGAGGCTGATGATACGGTCGATTACTGAACGTGCCAAAGAATTCGTGAAAAGGGGGCTTGAATACGAAGGGAGAGAACGAATAATTAGAGGCAGCGGTAAAAGATATGAATTACCTATTGAATTAAAAAATTTAATGTAGTATGGTTTGGAAGGAATTCTTCTTCATCTGACTTGAAATTCAGAAATTTAACGAATCTAAAGATAAAGTGTTTATTGAGTAAAATGAAAAAACAGTTCTACGAAAATCGACAATTGAGCTTCCCAAAATTCAAAATGATAAACTTTTGTTACGTGAAAGTTGATTAATATTCAATTTTTTTCAGAAATAAATGACGTAGGTGTTTACATGAATTTATTCGTCGAAACAAAAATGTCGAAGTGCATTTAATTGTGTGTAATTGCGTAAATTTAATAATTGTGTAAATTTGAAAAAAAATCATTGTGAATCTGGATGTTCGTGCAATTTTATAATTTTTATGGACTCGAAACAGAAACTTAAAATCGCAGTAAAAGCTCTATTTTGAATATTTACGTGCATTTGCAGAAAATGTTAAAATATGGAATTACACGACATGAAAAAACGTATATAATATAATATTCATGAAATTCCATAATATTCGCGAAACAATTTTCTATCGATATTCCATTTCTACGAATTTGCGTAAAAATCCGCAATGTAATTACACGCCCACGTTCTGTAGATTTTTCGGACCTTAAAAAATGTGCGAACATTCAGAATTCAATCATACTTCTGTATTGATTAAAACGAGCTTCCCAGCAGCTCGATTTATTTTCAGATTCGTTCCCACGAATATTGATTTTCAAGAATTAATTCTACTTTACGTACTTACAATCATTCCTAATTCGGAATGCGGATTTTACAATTTTATGGAAAATTTGGAGGTGCAAAAATGAAGTATACAAAATATTAGTATTTACATAAAATGTCCAAAGTGTATTTATAATATACCAAATGCAAAGAAACAACAAATACAATAAATATAATAAATATAATATCAAAACAAATTACCTTTTCTTTCAGTTTACAATTAAGAATAAAAATAATTAATTAAAGATCCAAAAGCAACTGTTCTGAATAGGAAATGAAGACGACTTTTTTGCCATAAAATTTTATTGACATGCAAACATTTGAATCGATAGAAAACAAATTACAAGCGCGATCGCTCAGTACCAGACAACGTCACTCCTACTCCACGCCCTCTCGTGAATCACGTGACCCAAATCAACCAATCGCTAATTTTCGTTGCATCAGCGTTGCACCTGAAGAGGCCCGATTTTCTAAGTTACCCCCGCTAAAATCACTTTCAGTGATGAAATTACAAAAATCTTGCGATTGAAATAAACAAATGTCCAGACAATATTTTTAGACAATAGCAGGACAGATTGCGAGCAGACAGACGCGAAGCTTATTTCACTACTTGTGATCTGTCGGTCGGTTTCGGCAGAATGAAATTCCACGGTACGCCGGAAGGATTGTCGCGAGTCGACCGATTTGAAATTTGGTTACAGGCTTCGTTACCCGCGTTTCGACCCTTCGGGCGTTCGGCGCCCTCCTCCGGTGGAAACAGCTTCGAAAGTCCCGCGGAAGGAGTTTCTCAAACTCGTTTTCGCGAGCCGTTTACGCTCCCTGCGCGTTACTTTCCGTCTCATTTTGCTTCGTATTTTCGTCCATCCCCCGACTTGTCTCCCGAGTTTCTTGCTTCTTAATTGTTGTCGCTTGATAAAGGGGAAATCGGATGGATATTGCACGGCGATTGCTGTTCGCGTTCAGACATCTTGTCTTGCTTTTAATGAACCGTCGTGGAGAGGGTTGAAACTTCGAACTCCGCCTTCTTGCGTCTCTTGCAAATGGTTTCGTTTGCAGCGCTTTTTTTTTATTTCGAGAATCGTGTGAAAAGACCGGTGACAACTATATACGGTTACGATTTTTATAAACATTTTGTTCGTTTTTTAACCATTCAGGTTGCACGAAAATGTAGATAAATGATCTTTTTATCTTACAAGCTTATGAAGTGTATTTAATTATTACAAAGTAATAATCAAAAATGTATAAAATATGGGGAAATAATATTTTTTTTTACATTTTTATCTTTAATTGTGTACATAAAAACATAAACAGTTCCCTCACAAAGAACAGTTTATTGTCAATGGTCTTCAGGTTATGCAAAAAATATGGATAACTTTTTTATCTTTAATAGTGTATCCAAGAAAAGAATCCATAAAGTAACAATCAAATATAAAATACGAGGAACAATATTTTCTTTCATGGTTTCATCTTTAATTTTTATTTACAAGAAATATAAATTGTCATTCGTAATAATAATATTATTTATAAATTTTTGTTCATGGAAATACAGAAACACTCGCAGTTTGCTTGAAATGAAAAAAAAATAATGGAACAATATTTGCAATATTATCAAGTTAGTGTTATCTCTGTCAGATCGATATCTCGTTTAATATCGAGTAACGACGTTCCAAATAAACGTTTACTACATTTGTTTTTCCCTTTTTGTTTTCCATTCGGTTGTCCGCGTTTAAATTTATACGCTCTCAATTAATAGGAAACCAGGGATTAACTCTCTAGTATGATATAACAGCAATATGCTTTTTCATTTTTGTCCTCTCAATATCAATAAAATAACAGTAACACGTTCAGTAACGAGATAGGTGAAAATTTTACAATTGCAGGTTATCCGATTACTTTGCTCGATGAAAACTTACGAAATCACGAAAAAAAAAATTAGTTATACGATCGTGTTAATATTAACTATTGTTTGTAAGTGCGTATTATGGTGTTATGCTATTTTATCTAAAAGTTTGAAGTCGAATTTATCTGTTCCATGTTTGTATATTGAAATTTAATTTGATCTAATTGAAAGACTGTTGGGGGATCTGTTTAACCCTTTGAGTGCTCAGTAATATTACCAAAGGTCTATAAAAAATCAAAAAAAGGAATGCAATGAATTAAAAATCTGTTTGTTTTTACACAGATTTGATTATATTTACTCAGAATATTACAATATGTTATCCTCTTTGAATCTCCTACAGATAAAGTAATTATTTGAATTGTATTCATATATTCATTTTTAAATTCATGTATTTATTTTTAAATACAAAGACTTGATTACATTTATTTAAAATATTGTAACGTGTCATTTGCCTCTCTGACTCTCCAGCAAATAAATTAATTATTTGAATCATGCATTTACTTTTAAATACATATGTAGAGATTCAGTCAGATATTAGACATTAAATAATCTCTGTCTAATTAAATATCTCAATTAGACATCTGTTCAAAATATTGTAACACGTCAGCCTCTAGTGGATAAATTATTTTTAGCATTTATTAAACAAGTAAATTACTTTATTCATTTATTTTTAACTACATATGATTATTATATAGATATAATTATTTAACTATGTAGATTATACATATGATAATCAATTTATAAATTATAATTATTATGTTAAGCGTCTTGGACTGTCTGTTCGATGCTTAAAATTAATCAGCACAGATTGAAGGATTGGTGGGAAACATTTCTTCGGAGAAACGACAAATTGCGATTGCATTGTTTAGGATAACTCGGCGCGCCATGTCTCGACGTCATCGTCGTCGGCGAAACCTGCGAAAATGCTCTTATCGAAGAGAGGATTTTCGTAACATCGCCTGGAGTAAATCCTCCATGTTGGACGTCGTAAAGGCTGAACATCTAACCTTCAACCCATCTCCCTAATCTTCTTTTGTCCGCCTCGCCCCCTCCCGTCGCCTGTTACGTATTTCCAGCTTTTCCTCTTTTCCTCTATGGCTCCCGCCTCCCGTTGCAGAAGCAAAAAGATACGTCCCGCTTTCACCCGAGAAACTATCAAACTGTTTACCGTATTTATGAAGAACCAACAGGCGGCGCCCCCGTCCGCGGATTGTGTACTTGTGTCATAATCCGAATTCGAGAGAACGACTCCATTTTGAATTTAGACGAACAAGCTCGTTCTTCATTTCGTTACACTGTCGTGTAATCGTAGCACATTATTCAGCGAATAATACTTTCGTTTTCATAAGAATCTTCGTGCAGAAATGACGAAGATGTTTTAAACTTTTTTTCAACGAATTCGTATCTCTGTTTTGCAATAATAATTGGCGTTTTGTCGTTGCATCGTGATTGTTTGTGCAATATTATTTCTGTGTTTTCACGAATGTAAATAGCACTGTTTTTATGAACAAATAATTGAACGTAATTAATGTGGAATATTGTGATATAACGAAAATTATACAATATAACGAATCTTATTTTTATGCATTGTGTGCAATTAACGAAACTGGTTAATTCGGCTTAGAACGTCCCAAGGATTAAAAGAAACCAAACTTGGGGATTTATTATATTGTAGTAACGTCTTCACTTTGGATATTTTATCTTTAAAATTCCTTCGTACTCTTACATTTCCCAAGGATGCAGAAATACTTACAGCTTATTTATTGAGATTTTTAAAAATTCGAGATAATCACGCAAACGTGAATAGTTCTATTACAAACTGAGATGAAAAATTACAATGCCATGAACATATTGACCCATCGAAATTTATCATGGTATCTTAAATACTTCACTCTGCTGTGAATTTTCTAAAATTTTCTAAAATTATGAAACCTAGTAATCTGAAAGATCCAACGATGAAGAAAATGCTAAGTGAATCCTCATTGAAATCATTTCAGTATTAAACCAATCCTTCTTCCTTTAAATATATGCAATGTTGTAATATTTAAAAAAACAGACGACGAAATAACGGATCCAATCGGAATATTCAAATCGCCATCCAGAGTTCCTACTGATATCCAAAGCTGATCGACCAAGTCCGATACAATTAACCAACGGTCGGTAATAAAATCTCGGAGGGATCAAAAATTCGAATAATGGCGCGAGATTACAAGCACAATTTTCATTCTTTCGGTTTGACACTTTCTTGCAACGTTCCAACAATCGTCGTCGTCTGCGTAAAAATCTCAAGAAAAAATCCGAAAGAAATTTTTCCCAGGCTCCTTTCTCCGATAGTCTTTTCTTCCAGCCCAGCCCTTTTCCTCTTCCCATTCTTCCTGGCTGCTCCTTTCTCTTCCGGTTTAAGGCCTCCTCGCCAGTCGACGTCGTACGAACGACAGCCGACGCGCTCGCCCAACACACAAAGCGGCATTCAAATTTTCCTCGCGGGGAAATTAAGGCTCGCCTTGCCTCTCCTTCCTTCCTTCCTTCCTTCCTTCCTTCCTGCCTTCCTTCCTTCCTTCCGCGGCGGGGGACGAAGCTTTTCAACCGGGGAGGGAAATTAAGGAGGTGGTCTGCCCGCTCTCGCCACCATCGGAGAATCGGATTTCAATGAAAATTCTGAAGGGGGGCGGAGGGGGGTGAAAGAGGGAGGCAGATTGGGAGAGAAAGAGCCGAGATGTTGCCCGGAAGCAACGCAATCCCTGCCATCGTTCCGCTGGTCGATAACAGCGTAAGCCTGCGGATTCTGTTGTTTTTTGCGGCGGCAATTTTCACGGAGCGCAGTATTTCCCTTTTTTTTCCGTTTTGCGCGAAATTCGAAAATTTCACGGTTGAAGAGCGAAGAGGACAAAATACGACGAGTTCTCGTTGCTTTTCAGTTTGAAGTGATGTTCATTATCGGTTTATCAGTTTCGATTGGTCACGGTCATCAGATAGTAATAATTTGACTATGGATTTTTATATAATAAGGTGTATTATGCTATTATAAAATATTATTATAAAATATTTATTATATTTATTATAAAATATTATTATAATAAAGTATATTATCTATAACGTAATTTAGAAAATATAACCCTTCTGGAAAATTATTTACATTTCGTGCAGTTTAAATGCACTTGAAAATTGTCTATAGATACATAAATATTCGCTCACGTTGATGTAATTAACCGTTGAATTTTTGTTACCAACTTAATTACATGTATACAATTATTATTATATTATTCTTATTATTACTATTGTTGTTGTTGTTGTTGTTGTCATCATCATCATCATTATCATTATTATTATTATTGTTATTGTTATTGTTATTATATTATGCTTGTGAAAAGTATACAGCTTATGCACATTTGCAAATAATTTCTGTCACAAAACCAGGACTAATGAGTCCCCAGTAAGATGCATAATTTCCATTCTAAATTACCCTAAAAGATCTAATTAGCTTCATGGCATAAAGCGTGCGAGCTTTCGCGAAATAAACGACAGTATATTTTAATTTACTGTGCGTGTCGCTGGTAAAGGAGGAATTTTCGTGAAAATTGACCTGCGAATTGCGAACGTGCCGGCGAAACCGTGGACAATTAAATTTCTTCTAATATCTAGCCCCTGGTTTTTAATTTTCCGCGCCAAAGAGCGGAGAAAGGAAATTTCGAAAATTTCCAAAATTCCTTCGCGTGAGAATCATTCGTAATTATTCGCAATTATTGATCGTTTTAGCAAAATCAGAAACGTTCGATACTTTCCTTTCGTTGTTTCATGTTGTTCGTAATAAATCATTTTTTGAGAACTGCGTCGAGATCATTGTAGAAAAAAGCACGCCATCACTCAAGTTCTTTTTATTGTTTTTGACTTTTTATAATCGGCGAGACAGTTGTGTTATTTTACTTATTATTGTTGTTGCTTAATTAAGTAGCTTAATTTAGTAAATTGTTGTTAAAATTTATCATTTGATTTTATGACGAGTTTTATTTTATTTTACATTTATATATTGCTATATATTAATATTATATTTATAATATAATATTAATATAATATCAATCTATGTAATGTTATGTATTAACATAATACCTACATGTTAACCTTATCAATGTTAATGTTATTTTATGAAACTATTCCTTCAACTGTGTTACAATTGAAATATAATTGATCACAGAAATATTCCTGCTCCTCCATTGTTGAATTTGAACGATTGATATTGTTTTGCAGTATAAATTTAAAGATCCTTGATCAACGATAATTCTGAAACAAGTGAAATTAATTAATTGGCATTTTCATTGACGAGAATTTTGATTTTTTTATTAATCAGAAGGATATTGATCTTTCAGTTATAAAGAAAAGTGTATAAAAATCCCGAACAGTCAATGACCATTGAAATGATGATAAAAATTTAAAATTGCACGTGTATTTTACAATACGATTGTTGATATATCGACACTTTATACATCCTTTGTTGCACAAAAATATGTTATTTAGTATTCCTAATTTCCTAATTTCAGATACTCACTCTGAAATATTGGTTCCAAAATTTTTAATCAAGACTGTATATATATATACATTTTTCTGCCATAACCGATACCTTTAAAACACAAATCGCAAACGCAATTATTCTCATTGTTGAGCGTTTGTTGTTTCGTCGAGCAGTTGAGCAACGTTTTCGGGGGGGGACACGAAGCCATTGTAGAGTTTCGGTGAAATCCAAATAGGTAAAAACAAAAAAAAAAAAACAAAAAACCCGAAACGAAATATGACGACGAGTTTAATTTCTCGGCTCTCGCAGCCGAACCTTTAACATATCGAGTTTCGGTTTTCGTTCCAGCCCCAGCCGATTGCACTCTTGATTTCTCATATGAAAATCTCCGACACGCGAGACGATCCGTGTTTTTGTTCGGTCGAACGCGATGTTGTTTGCGTTAACGAGGAATATTCCCAGTTTGTGTACCCGTACACATCGAAAATATCGATTCGAGGCGAATTTTTTTTTCGCTTTTCTCTTTTTTCCCCGTCACGCGTAATCCGCGTTTTCGGGAAATTGACTTCTCCTGTTAATCGAACTATTACGAAAATTGCATTCCCTTTCCCAAAGTTCGTCCTATCCGCGCGACCGTTCCATCGCGGAGGTATATAATGAAAAAAAACCTTCGTTTTTTTTTTCAATTTCGTCAGCTTCGCCGAGAAATTGTTTTCGAATTTTTTTTTTGACGAACTCCTCCCCCCGTTTGGTCGGGCGAAAAAATTTGTTTCGCTTGTTTGGAGAACGGAGTTAATGGTGGTTGCGGCAGTGTGTTGTTGATATAAATCGAGTTTAGTTCGGTGCGCTTCCCGTCTGTTTTCGAGAAGCTGTGCACTTTAGTAAAAAGAAAAACAAACGAAATAATTAATTTTAATTAATTAATCGATCGGTAGAAATGCAGCGTGTAAGTAATTGCCTTGGTAATATAAAGCTAAATTGCAGCCAAGTACAGGTCTGAAGGCACTTGCTTGATTGCTAGAATAAATACTTACTCGGCGAAAGTTACAGAAAGCTACAGTGAGTACAAAAAGTATCGCTACACCCAGTTTTTTGGCTTACATCTTTATGAAAAAAAAAAAACGATACATTAGCAAAATCTCCAATGACAATAATAATATAAAAATTCGAAATTTTTATTCTGTTTGAATACATGGTAGAGTTGCAAGACACACTTTTTTTGATTCTCGACTTTTTAATGTTATTTACGTTGTATAACACGTCATTCCAAATTATTACTGTGTGCATTGCTTTTGTACGGAAAGAGATTTTTGTTATCACTTATTTTTACGAAACATTGCAAGAAGACCAAGTTGATGAATTCTTTATTAATAATTTTACTAATGACTAACGACTTTTACTTTTACACGAAGAAAGTAAAAACACGTTTTTATTCTCAGATTAAACGTAGACACTATATATATGTTTTCTACAAAGACAAGTGCGTTCTTCACCTCACGTTTCACAATAGCATTTCGCACAGTCAACTCAGCGTTTCTCTCCGCATAAGTAAGGTTATGTAACACGTTGGTGTGACTGCCGTAGTTAGAATGCGACACAAAAAGGAAACGCGCGTCGCGCGAAAAAAAGGGTGTCTTTGAAAAAGTAAACTACTCGCGTATATATATACCTGTACAATTGCATTGTACTTTATTTCTTCTTTTGAACTTACGTTTCGCGTCTTTTTCATCTTTGTGACGCTTGTGTATGTGACGCTTACGTCGACCAAAGATTTCTATCTTATCGACCAAAAGACACAAAACAGACGCCTGTATTTTTGCGTTTTAAGAATCTATATTTTACAACGAATTTACACGCATACAGAATTGTTTTCGCCAAATCTCCTCATAGAGATCAACAATTCAATTTAATCTGTGCTAACATCGCGCGATGTTTCGGTGGAGGGTTTTTGTTATTTCCATTATCCCGGTTTATTTAAACCAAATCTGCTCTGTAGGTTCGTATACTCGGGATTTTACGTTGTTGTGTAACTTTTATACGGATAATTTAAAAACGTAATTTTATACGGATATCGTTGATAAGCTGGTGTTTTGAACAAATACAGAATCTCATATATACGTAGTTATTGTAGATAATAAAATTTCTCATTCGTTGAACTCTACCTCGGTGATAAAATTAAAATTCTCATATAATTTTTTACGAAATCTGTATTTGAAATGTTAGCTTTTGAAGTAGTTATTTAATTTTAAATTTGACTAATTCAATTTATTTTCAATTTTAATTTTAAACATCACTGATTTCGTTAATTTATTGTTAATTTTAAGTAGCAGATAAATTTTGTATAACTGAATTAATGCTGAAAGCTTATTTGCACGATAAATTGTATAATTTTAGAATTTTATGAAACCATCAAATTTTAATAAATTTCTCATTAATCAGCTGAAATTTTAGGTTGTAGATAGCGAATTTAATATGATAATAGTAAGATAATGAAATTTCACATTATAGTACGGAATTGAATTTACTTATCTTTATGATAAATTAAAATTCTCATATAATTCGAAGATTTGATGTAGACATTTAACTTTATCAAACTTATTATTAACGATTTTCAACATTAGATTTTATAATAATTTTATATAAATATGACTGTAGGTAATAAAATTTCATGCTATAATATAGAATTAACGAAAACTTACCTTCATGATAAATTAAAATTCTCAGATAATTCTAGGATTTCACACAGATATTTCACTTTATCGAATTTACTGTTAATGAGATTGCAATTTTCAATAATAGATAGCAAATTTTGTACGATAACTGCGATAGACTTTTATGAATATTACAACAGAGAATTCACTTATAAAACTTATCTTTACAAAACATAAAAATTCTCAGACAATTTCAGAATTTCACGTAGACATTTTTAACTTTGCCAAATTTATCATTAAAGTTTCAAACAGATTTTAGATAATAAAATTTTACACTGCAGTCTACAATTAATTGAACTTTATTTTGACGATCGATTCAAATCGATTCACGCGACTCTTCGTAGAATCCGGGACTTTATTTATTTATACAAATATTGAGTTTCGTTATATAATAAAGATCCGATCTCCCAAATTCTGGTGTTCTACGAGTCTCGTCTTCCGAGACCGGAATTACCTAAAATACGTCCAACTGTCTGAAATAAAAATCCGAGAAACTGACAACGTCTGGTTACCACGAGTACCCTCTGGAAATCGGTTGTCCCCGAAATTCCCGATTTCTCGTTCGCCGTAAATTCGAACGGGCGAACGCCGCACACGGTGGCGTATCACGATGGCGCAGCGTGCCCCGGGGGCGCGCAAAACCCCGCCAGAGAGGGTCCATTTCCAGAGAGAGTGGCCTCCTCTCACATCGATGATAAACCACGAGCGAGGTGGTTCAATTTCGTTGGTCGAAGAAATCGCAGGCATCGTCGATTTCCAGTTGAAAACTAGGAAGAAAGCTGTTTCCTCGAGAGGCAATTAAGGGTTGCTCTCGCTCTCGATCTCTCCGGGTGGAGTACCGGGGGGGGGGGGGCCGAAAGCTCACGTGGAAAAAAAACTGTGGCGCTGGCAGAGAGGACGGAAGGGCGGAAGAGTGGAAGAAAGAAGACACGAGGAGGAAAAAGGGAAAGAAGACGAAAAGGAAGAGACGGAGGGATAAAATGAAAAGTAAAGAAAAAGATGCAGAAAGGGAGAGGGAGAAGGTAGGAAGGAAAGAAAGAAATAAAAAATAAAAAAAAAGGTGCAGAAAGAGAACGTGGAAAAGAAAGAAAAAAAATGGAAAAATAAAGAAAAAGTTGCAGAGAGAGAGAGAGACAGAGACACGCGTTTCCGTCGCCCTTGCGTTAAAGATAAAGGGAGAAAGAATGACAGAGGGGTGAGAACGCGTTTCAACTCTGCCTGCTCTGGCCATTCCCATTTTCTGCTCAACCATACGAGCCGCCTAGGAAGAAAGCTTTTAAATTATTGCCGACTTACGGACCGCTTCTTTCGCGTTGCGTTAATTTCGCGTCGCGATGGGTGGGTGGGGTGGCTCTTTTTGTCGCTTATCCGAGAGCCGGTGGCTTTGACCGGGCGCAGCGCGGCATCGATTTCTTCCAAATAGAGGCACGTTCAATTCCGCCTGTCACTTCATTACCAGGGGGGGTCACGGCTAGCCTGGTAATTACAGCGGCGCTTCACCACCAAACGTAATCAGCTCGCCAGCCCCCCGCCCCCTCCCTCCGCCATGCCGTTTCGCTACCTATTCATCGATTTCCATAAGATGAATGCGAACCCATGAAACATGAACAGCGTGTACATGTATGCATATATACGCATCCCGATGAAAAGTCTCGGGACATTGAAATGACACTCTACGTGACAGAAAAGAAATGTGCAATGGCATTTCATCGCGCAAAATTTCGAAATTTTTATTAATTATTCGTGCCTGTTGGTTTTAATATTTTAATTTAGTCGGTGTTATTATTATTATTATTATTAAGCAGTTATACGTTAATAGCTTAATATCGTACTTGAAGAAGATTGTCGTATTGAAAATCGTTACTGAAAAAAATGGCAGAAAGAAATAAAAATAATAATCATTACACATGAATAATTCTTAAATATTTTTACTGCTTGTGAGATATATCGAATGTTGGATATTGAAACACTAAAAAAGATTCAAACACTTTTTTTGAGCGAGAGTATATTATAAAATGCAGGTGCAGTTAAAAAATTTTATCATCGACAATAAATATTGATTATTAAGAGTAGAAATCTCGATTTTGAGCAAGAGCGTTCTACTTGAAAAAGTATTTACAAGAAAATGAACACTTTGTATCATCATCATTGAATTGTCACTGTCACATTAAGAATAATAGTCATTATATACGGCAGGTGACAAAATTTTATTATTCACAATCAGTAAATTGGTCATTGAGAATAGAAAGTGTCTTAAGATTTTGAGTACGTACGAGAAAAAGCAATGGGAAAATGTTTTAAGCAAGGAACAACCAGACGGATCATTTTTGCGCTAACAATAAGATCGGCGTTTGAATTAATCCTTCGATCTTTTCCTGGCATTTTTCTTCTTTTTCTTCTTCTTCTTTTTCGTTTTCTTTTTTTTTTTCATTTCGGAATGAATTGCGGGATGAATTACCGCGCTGCAATGAATGTTAAGCACGAGCGCAACGCGCCGCTGACAAGAAGCTGCTCGATCGGCTTCCATTCTTCGCGCTTTTCTATCTGTAGAGCGATCGAGCTGATCGGAGTGATTGGTTTCAAGAGACGCTCGAAATACGTTAAGAAATTCTGTGCACTCAGTGAAATTGAAGCGTTTAAATCGTGGGATATAAATAGTCATGTATTTGCAATATATTTTTAATATTATTTAGTATTATTGTGATGTGTCAAGTACATCTTACTAAAATAAATCCACGATTTTCTTAACATATATTTTTTTTTAACTTTCTTTTTACTTGGATCTTTAAAACATAATGTTTTTAAAAAATCATGTTTGGACTTAAATTTAATTTAAAATTAATAAAATTGGTTTTTCCTTATATCTTGATGTCTTTTTAAAGAAAATAAGTGGGAAGAAACTTTTAGCCCACCTTATATATATTATTAATAATTATGTTAGTGTAATATGCATGGTGTAATTATATTATATTAATATAAATGTAATTATTAATGTAATGTTATATAATCATGCATAACAACAGATAATATGGTAGAAATTGTAAACATCTGAGACACAAATGTTTGAAAGTATCGAGCATAAATTTATGCAGCAAACTATGGTTTTCAAAATCTGCAGTTACCGCGTGTTATAATATTTCTTTATAACGTGTAAACAAAATATAATTAATAGCACATCACTCTTCAACTATTATGAATAACAACTTCGAGAAAACGATACATCTTCCAGCAACAGAATATTATTATATTTTACTGTTTGCTAAATAATTGAAAAATTATGCTGTTTTTAAATTAATTGAAATTGCACTTTTTGCTTTTTTTGCAAAAGTAAAAAAAGATGTTAAATTTGGAAATTGCAGTTGTTGTACAGTTATTGCTCTTGTACTTGAGAAATCAGTAATAGAGACATCTATCGTCGTGACTGTTTCTTCGTGTCTCGAACGAGGTTGCTCCAAAATTGATCCGCGACAACAAATCATTCCGGGTGGAAACGTAATAAATACGTGAAATGGAATCGACGAGTCTCACTTGCCCGACAATTTATAGTTGTTTTACTCGATCCGCCGTGGGGAAGAGGGATAGCCGTATTTGGAAATTTTGATTCGAGTTTGTCGGTACGTGCACTGTCGCTGAGGTTTGCAACCAGACAATTGCAACGATCAATCGTACATGACTATGAAATACGAGAATACGGGGTGGTGCTGGTCACAACGGTACAATACCTTTTTTTCCTTTTTTTTTTTTTTTTTTTTTCAAGAATTAATGACGAGCGATTTCAAGCTGACAACGTTAACATTTCATAGATGTTTAGACGTGTATTAATGACAAAAAAAAAAAATTAACCTTTCTCTCTGATTATGTAACGTAATATGAGTCAGTGAATCAAATCGATCATTTTTATACGAAGTTTTCAATTATTTTGTCAATTCCAAATTTTAACGAAGGATTCGACGTTATTTTCTGTTTTTTTTTTTTTTTTTTTTTTCAAGAATTAATGACGAGCGATTTCAAGCTGACAGGATGCTCGGACGTGTATTAATGACAAAAAAAGAATTTACCTTTCTCTCTGGTTGCAGTGTAATATGAATCCTGGAATCAAATTGATCAGCTTCATTCTATATAAAGTTTTTATTAATCGAATTCGATATTCGTGTTTTTTTTTTTTCAAGAATTAATGACAAACAATTTCACGCCGCATGGCACTTCATTGAGGCCAACCTAACGATAAGCTAAATATCTTTTTGAATTGCGACGACGGAGAAAATATTTTTCATTCGATGCGATTTTTTAATAATCTCTGGCACTGAAGCGGTTAAACGAACCACCTCGCATGCTGTCACTCGGACATCGAGCGTCTTAAAAAATTCAAGCAGCTTGAGGATTTTTTTCCAAAGCGTTTAATTCTGCAGGAATTAATAATACAGTCTGCGAACTCGAGGAAATACGGCTGAGCCTCTGAACGGCCAACAATTCGTCGCCAGCATCTCGCCAACCGCTTTCGCCGCTCTTCCGCGACGAAACAATGCGCCGAGATTAATCTCGAGACGCGGCTTTCAATGCAAATTCCCTTAATTCGCAGCCGGGTCATCGTCGCCCCGTTAATTTCCCCTAGCAGCCGTTTGGTGGATATTCGCAAATATTTACGTTGGATCTCGAGCGAAAACATCGTGTCTCGCGCGTGTATCACGGAGTATCGGTACTTTGCCGCGCGCGATCATCGTGTTCTAATTAAACTCGTGCATCGGCCAGGCAACGAACTCGCAGCGATAATAGTTTCGCGAGTTCTCGAAGTGCAAAAGTGGACGAAAATATCCATACACTCGACGCTTTGAACTGTTTGAACTTGGTGGAACGGAATTGTACAGAGTGGACAGAAAAGTTTGTCCGATGAATTCTGCACCTTCGATTTCGTAGAAACTCGTGCAAAATTGACTTTGAATTTCAAGATAAAAAAATTTTCTTCTTTTTGCATTGTATTATACTCATTGCAAAATCCTAACGTTTCAATCCTAGTGTTCGATGTTCAACAAAATAGAGAAAATCGTACAGCAAGTTTTAAGAGAAGACTTCGATCTTCGAGACCGTGATCGATTTGATCGTGAAAAAATTGTTCAATATTTTTAGAGACGTCTGAATTTGGTCAAAAAATTATGACGTTACGTCGTTAAATTTAACTCTGATGTTCAAAGTTCAACAAAACGGTGAAAAAAGTCATATAACAAGGGATTTTAAGGGGTTGTTCTAAAGAAAAAATTTCCACTTTATAAATACTAACGTAAGATTGTTGAAAATACAACAAAATTGTCATGATATTACGAAATAAAGTAACGTGACAATAAATTGGAGTCATTTCCTGTTTATAACACCGAAAATTACAGCAACATGCGTACTCAGGAATATAAAATTCGAGTGTATAAATAATAAATGTCTAAATGATGAATATTTTCAAGCCAAAATATTGCAGTCCACATTGTCGTTGCAATACGATGAAATTTTAATTTCCAAAAGATTCGCAATTTTTTAACTTTTCCGCAATTTAACTACAAAACTTATTAATTTGCAAAACACATATATACGTAAAATACGTAAGTTAAATAGTTAAAATACGTAAAATGCGAAACAATAAATATTTCTAAAGAATAATCTAAAATTTACATGATTGTGAAGTTTCATTTTTCAAAAAATTCGCAGTTTTTTTAACTTCTCCATGATCGACCCTCGAAACTTACTAACAATTTATAAAACACAGTGCAGTCAAATGTAAATGTTTAAAATATCACGAGGTGTATAAACGGTGCGTGAATTTTGATGGACTGTGTATTTGCACGAGCGAGATACCTCTCTTCTTATCAAGTTTTCATACGTAACAATGTATAAATATTGGAATTCGAGTGTAAATAGCGGAGCCGTAACACTAGAGGGAAAAGTAAAACTTGTTTCGATAAATTTGATCAGAGCCGATGGAAGCTAAAATTCATATTTCGAGCTTTAGCTTTGGAAAAACGTTTGTATTGTAAATTGCACGGTTATGTACTTTTGAAATTGCGAAACGCAAAGTTAAAGAGTCCGGCGTTCCGAAAAAAATTCAATGGTGCAGAAGGTGGGGGAAGGGTGGAAAAGGGCACGTATTTTGGTGAAAATTGCACGAAATTTCAGTTCAACTTTTTGATTAATTTTACGCTCTTTGCCGCGTATTTTCGTTCTGTATTTTTCTAGTTAATTAATCGTCGAACATTAACGCGATACACGAGCCTCGTATTTCGTTCAGAAAATTTCGTTTTGAATATTTGAATAATTGAAAATTCCTCGGAATTTTTCTGCGCGTTCGCGAATCGAAAACTTCGTCACTTTTGTCGAAACGTCAATGGACATTCACTCGCAAATCACAATTTTCTGAAAACTGAATCAAGTTGCAAGTTTTTAAAAATTTTCAATCATTACGAAGGACAAAAACAGTTTAGAGATTCGAATTTTTATGTTCGATCAATGAACAACAAAAATAGATGAAAAATACGATGTAAATATAAATACGAATGTAATATATATATGATGTATATGTATATAATATATATATATTTTATATTTGTATTAGTTTAGTATTTATATTTACATTGCATTTTATATTATGTATATATATATATTCTTTTGAAAGCTAAATCAATATTTGAACAATAATGTATTGATAAAAATAAGCCTGAAGTAATTTGAATAATTAAAAAGATAATTAAAATTATATATCTATATAAAACTCGAGAAATGTCACTTTGTGCAGTAAAAATCACATAATTTATATAATAAATAATATTAAAATACACACTTTGCGTACATGTTAAGCTACAAAAGTTGCCTCTTAAACATGTAAAATATTGTGTATTTATTTTACATAGCATTCTCATCTGGATCTTGATGCATTAATGTCTGAACCGTTTCGCGGGAGTGGGGAGAGGCAGAAATTATATTTCGACAGACCCGCTATGTCCAGGCTGCGCGCGCATACGATATTAGCCATTGAGACCTCTCGAGGGCCATTCGCTCGAAATTTCACTGTCTAGTTAAATTATGCCGTTTGATTTAACTTCGAGAATCGGCGAAAAGAAATAGCTGGGGGGGCGACGTTGAAGCACGCGAAAAGAGAGCCAGTCGCGGAAAGTCCGGAGGGATTGTTCGTTGAAAACTGGTAAATATACCGTGTCTCCGCGTAGAGTGTGTTTACTTTTTCTGTCGTGTCGTTCAGCTGAATACCATCCCCATTTTCACGCCCTTTTGTCGCGTGAAAATGGTCTTTCGGGTCTCTATTTGCATTCAGAATCGTCGCACTTTTCGAAAATGATTAGAGGAGCCAAGCCGGACCAACATGTTTCTGAAAAAAAAAAAAAATGAAAACGAAGCAGTACCACTCGCTGATTTTTTTCTTTTTTTTTTTCTTCGCTTGAACGAACGTTCTTTCGATTGGGGACGTTTGTCGAGAAATTTGAAACGATGAAACTGGAATTGCAATTTTTTAATTCGTTCAATTTGTTTGGGATCACATTTGTCGCGTGATTTTCTCTGTACATCAATCTTTCATTGAACGCACGAATACTTTCGACCACAATTTTCAATAACAAAAAAGAAAAAGAAGAAAGTTAATGCAAAATACAACATTTCCGCAATACGCTTGCGCTCCCGGCGGATAAATGTTTCAAAGATCGTTACTCCGTCACGGTGAAATATATATGAAACAACGATGTGACTTCACCGCGAGTTTGTTCCCTTTCAAAGGTTCCGATCCCTTTTGAAGCACTCGTGTGCCAAGAGATACGACATTTTAATAACATAAAATGAAAATGTCGAGGAAAGCTTCTTTGCCTAAGAAAAAGGAAGATGTACACGCGGCGCTGGATAAAACATAAGTATACTTCAGAGCAGCTTCCCTCCCCCCTCCACACGCAAAATTCAAAGAACGAATTTTTCTCTCTCGTTCGTGCTCGTTTGTGGGATTTAATCCTTTTCGTCCGCGCCGAGTACGTCACTGTCTTTGCCTTTGTGCCTGTTAACGCGTCGAGATAACGATCCCCGCGAAAACGTAGCCACGTTTCGGCGACCGCGACTAATACGAATCGATGTTTCAATCATCGCCAGTGATAAGAAATTCAGTTGAACGACAAATAATATAGAAAGAAAATGATATAATATATTAATATAAAAAAAATAAATAATTATAGAAAGGTAATTCAGTAGTAATCGCATTCAACGACAAATAATTGTGAAAAGACTGTAACGTTTGCTTTCGGTTGACAAAAATTTAGGGAACCACGAGACTGTGCCAAATTAAATTGGAAGATTTAAAAATTATTAAAGGATTATTAAAGTTAAAAATACTTTGTGAAGGACGTTGTTACAATCTACATAAGCGAACAGCGCGCGACTGTAGAATGAAAAATTGTCGACAATTTGAGCCGATGTAACTCTGTGAGAATAGATATAATAATCTTGTTTCAAAAAGCTTCTACAGGGTGGCCACTGAAAAACCGAAGGGTTTGACAAAGTCATGACTCGTTCATTTTCAATCTTTTTTATTTTCTTTTTTTATAGATTATGAAGAAATTTAATATTTAACATTTAATATTTCCAAATGAAATAATAAAAAATTTAAAAAACGTCTCTTTGTAAAAGTCATTTTTTGTTTCACGTCATTCAGTCTTTCAGTGACCACCATGTACTTTGGCAATCGTTAGTTTGCCTTTTTTAAAATCAAATTAAAATCATATTTATATTTCAAATTAAAAAATTTGAAATCGTCCCCTTATAACGATCCTTTAACCCTTTAACTCTAATCAAATTGCCTGCAGGAAAATGTCTGCGCCTGTTCTAGGATTTAAAAAGAAAAGTACGAAAAAAATCTTGGGTTACTTAACAAAGTCTTTGCAACGTTGTATAATCAATTAAATCCCCGAGTCTTTCAGAAAGAATAAAAGTTCGCTTCGAAGAGAAATTTCGCTCAGGGCGTAAACAACCCTAGATTCCCCATGGGGGGTTAAAAGTTGTCGCGCGATTTTTCTCCTTTTTCTCGCTATTTTATTGAACTTCGAAACTGAATTACTCGCGTCTTTCTTTAATAGTTTTCATTCGCTCGTATCAGTCTATCGCCAGTAAATAATACCAAATAATAATAAAACGTTCGACATTTGGGATTTGTTTAATCAAACGGCAACAGAATCTAATCTGAAATATTATTCGTCGAGCTTCGCAGAGCGATCTTTGCCAACGTCGTAGCCGTCTAATGCAGATAAATATGTCGGTGTGAAAGAACGAGTGGGAGTGTTGAGGGGGCGAGGAGGGACAAATCAAGATAAGCACAACGCGGCTCGCGCGACGAAGATAATAGAACTTAATCTGGCTTGTAAAGCCGGAGTGTACATAAATTTGGTAAATCGTTTTAAAGTGCAGCTTTTCGCTGGCTCGGCCAATGAGCAATTTCTAATTCCGCCTCTTTATCGCGTTATCCCACCGCCAGATGTTTGCGCCCCGAGCTTGAAATATTTTCATCCCAAGCGTTTCTCTTTCTTTCTTTTTCTTTTTTTGATCTGTAGCCTGGAAATTCGTTTTTCCCGGAATTAACAAGTAAAGATCGCCGAAATTTAATTTGAAATAAATAAAATATAGCGAATAGACTATTTTTGTAATACATACAAAATTGAAAATTGAAACTCTGCTCGAAAATTAGCACCAATTGTGCTAGTCTCCTCGGATCTGTATGAGTCAAATGGACGTCACGTTTTGATAAATTGTCATTAACTTTTCAGGAATGACGTCAGTGCACTCTTTACATAGAAAGTTAATTTCATGGTTGCTAACAATAAGCTACTGAATTAAATTTCCTCAAACTAATTAATTGAACTAAATTGCATGCAAACGAGATCTGATCATTCGTTGCAACCATTTGAAGCTAGGAAAATTGTTATTACTACCTAATTGTTATTTATAGTACTTAAATCTTTGAAAATTATCAAGAATTCTAAATTATCAATCTTAAAGGATTAAAAATTATATAATATTATTACAAAATATAATTTTAAAATTATTACCAACAGTAAATATAGGATACACGTTAATCATTACGATCAGCAAACTGCCTCAACGCAAACATTCAAAGCACTCTTTTTAACTCGTTTCCAATCCCGAAAGCTACACCAGAGACGTATTTCCAAAATAACGCTTCAACGAGTCTCGATCGAGCACGTCGAGCTAAATCGTGTATTTCTCATTCTCAACGACAGATAGTTCGCGAAGATTAATTTCCGTCGTCGGATCGAGATTAAAAGTTAGCCGAAGCGAGTGGGTGGGAGTGGCGGGGAGGGGGGGAGGGGGGATTACTGCCTTGCATACCACTCGACTAGTCGTCGATTTCCTCTCAAGAGCGAGTAACGATAAGTATTCCTTCGGATGGGAAAACATGGGAACCGAGAGAGGGCCCCCGGAAACTCGCGCTCGAAACTTGCCTCCGCGTTTCCACGTCGAATACCTAACTTCCCTCCCTTTCACAGACCTTTCCCTACGATGCGTTCCACTCGTCTTCTACCCGATAACGGTGTATTGTTAACGTCCGGGGGTCTTTCTCGAGTATGTTTCAATCCCGTTGAATGGCACGCGTTCTGGGACTTTCTCGACAGACAGCGAACATTTCTTCTGCTGATAATTCTTTTTAAAAACAGAAAAAAAAACGGCGTCTGAAAGTTGTCGCAAGAGTGTTTCAGTACTTTTTTGTAACAAACATCGTCAAACTACGCAGAAACATTCGATATAATTTTGTATCAAAATTTGCATCTGAACACCAGATTTTGTCATCTGTAGTTACAAATTTTTTTTCTTTGTTCATGAATATCATCCCTGGTTTAGTCAAAAAGATTCGTTTCTAAAGAAACCAGATCTTCGTCTATAGTGTTTCTGACTGAATGAAAATAATTGTGACTAATATTTATAATTAGTAATTGTAACTAATTATTTTTTCTAATTTCTAGTCACCAAAAGCTATAGAAAGTGTTCGATACGATTTTACTTCGGAATTTATATTCATCTCTAAAAACATCAGATCTTCATCCACAATTGCAATTCTTCTAAACATTTTCTAATAAATATTAAGTATCATTCCTAATTCAGCCATCAAAAAAATTACGCAAAGCGTCGAATATAATTTTGTATCAAAATTGACATTCGTTGACATTCGTAATTACTATTTCCAATCGAACGGAAGTACGAAAATAACTTCTCGGATAAACGTCGTTCCCAATTCGATCACCGAGAACTGCACAAAGTCAACAAGTTCCAAATATAATTCTACGTCACAGTTTTCACGCTCAGTTTCTAAAAACAACCTGGATCTTGATCTACACTCGAAAATGTACTCCTGGCAGAACTGGGAATAGTAATTACTTTCGAAATACGAGGGAATAATTCGAGCGAGAAAAAAAATATCCGCCGTAGCGCGAAATCCGCGAAACAAAAAGCGTCGCGAGCACCAGCAGCAGTACTTGGTTTCTGGTGGTGTACACTCGACTCTTATCGCGAGTTGGGGTTCTGGCGCGGAAAGCTCTCTCCCTCTCTCTCTCTCTCTGCTCTCGTCTGGTATATTTCCAGGTGTATGAAACCGCTCGGCGCACTCCAACGTCGTCTCAAGCAAGCGGCAGACGAAATGAAAAGAAAACCAGACAGAAGAGAGAGAGAGAGAGAGAGCGAAAATAGTAGTCGGTCTGTAAACGACCGAACGAAAAGATGGAGGTAGAAGTTCGAAGGCTTAATGGGAACGCTTGGCGCATGGATTTGCATGGCAAACCGGGTTTTCGGGGCGAGGAATCGTGCCAAGAGGGCCATCGCGAATGGTAGCCGGGACCGGCCGGTCTCTCGGGTACCATTTCGCCAAATTAATCGGCCGCGTTTACGAAAGAAACGAACGTCGCTGGGCCATTGTGCGCCGACGACCTCTTCGCCCCGAAATAATTAGCTCAACGACTGCTGGAGCCGGCTTTTTCTGCTCCCGCGAATTTTTCCCCGTGTAAAACGCGCCATTCGCGATACTTTTCTCAACTGACTGTCAACTGACGCCCGACAGTAACGACTAACTTGATTATTGGACTATTAGTGGAGTAGAAACGAACCTGTCTTACGTTTGCGCGCGTAATAAATGAATTCGTGTAATTTTTGATACACGTGTACGTTCAAATATATGTCTACTGGCTGTCAAATTGATACAAGATGTCTGTTACAGGGGGATGATTCTACGTGAAACTCCACGCCCCCTCGCGAATCACGTGACCCAAATCAACCAATCATTAATTTTCGTTGCATTAGCGTTGCACCTGTAGAGGCCCGATTTTCTGGGTTACCTCCGCTAAAATCACTTTCAGTGATAAAACTTATCAAGGTGATTGAGTTTAGAGAACGAGAATAATGAATAAGAAGTTATTCTACACGCGAAAATAAGTCGGAAATGTAGAATAAAATTTTTTTTTTAAGATGCTTCGCTTTCGAGAAAATTGAATTTGTAAAAATTAATCAAGTATACTAAGACAATTTTTTTAAAACGTTCAAAGTCTATTTTCTTGAAAATGAAGCTCTGAATTCTACATTTTTTTTATTTATCTTTTGCGCGTAGACTTTTCGACCTATCTTTATATACTCGAAACACTGTTTTCGTATTTGGCCAGAGAAACATAATTGTACGAACCTCTTTACTCTAGTTATCATTTGAATTGTAATACGTAGAATATTTCGATATGATTCTGGTTTACCTTTAACAGATATTTTCATTTGTTTATTTACGCTAATGTAATACTTTTGTCAACCGAACCGAAGTCGAGCGAGTGTAACGCGACGCCTGCCGTAAAAGCGGGACCAACAGCCGAAACGGACAATGGTCCCTCCCTCGACCATTTCGCGCTGCCTTCAAAACAGAGAAGCTTGGAAAAAGGAAGGGAAAAGCTTGCCAGAGAAAAAGTTTTGATACGATGCGCCACGTAGATTCGCCGCGTAGCGTCGAGTCGCTAATTCGTCCGGGAACGAAGGCAGCCAGTCCCCCGTAAGTCGGAAAAGTCATAAAACTATTAGAAAGTTGGCAGAGTAGCCTCGTCATCGCGGCGTTGCCGGAACTTTCGTTCGAAAGCCAACGAAAGTACAGCCGAACCTAATAGATACATCAAGCTTTAACGTCGTGAGTGGCGGGGAGGCGTATTTCGCCCAGCTCTTAGCGATGCTCCTTCTTGTTGCTTCTTTGTTTCTATCCCTCTTTCTCTCTTTCTTTCTTTCTTTCGCCCTCTGGTTTTCGCGCGCCGGAATCGCATAAAACGGCAAGAGATTGGCCCTCGTGTGTCCGTGCATCTACGGTTTCGCTCGTTTGTTGGTCGTCGAGGGCCGGCGATAATCGTTAAAGCGCAACGTGGCTGAGTGTCTCGGTTCCTCTTGGATCCAAGCTTCTCACCGATCTTGCCAACGAAACTCAGGCTCTTTGCCCGTGGAATTTTTCCAACTATATTTCCGTCGTAAATGGCAGAATTATCTTTTTTTTTTATCACTGAAAGTGATTTTAGCTGGGGTAACCCAGAAAATCGGGCCTCTTCAAGTGCAACGCTAATGCAACGAAAATTAGCGATTGGTTGATTTGGGTCACGTGATTCGCGAGAGGGCGTGGGATAGATCTCCAGTAGGAGTGGCGTTGTCTTGTACTGAGCGATCGCGCCTGTAATTTGTTTTATATCGATTCAAATGTTTGCATATCGATAAAATTTTATGGCAAAAAAGTCGTCTTCATTTCCTAGTTAGAACAGTTGCTTCTGGGCCTTTCAGTGAGGCCCAGGGTATCGTACTGGAGTAATCGTACTGGGGTACAAATCGTGCAGTTTTTTTTTTTTTCTTTAGTCGTTTGAGTGTTTCGTTTCGTTTTAAGAACGTGCGCTTGCGCGGCTAATTATTTATTTCAGCCTCAAGGCTGAAGAGCACACTCGACGAAAGCGGGGTGAGTGCGTTTGCTGTGAAAATTGAAATAAATCATAACGAAACGGCAGAACTTTCCTTCTTTTTTTTAATTAGAAGGAATTGCATCGTAAAGAATTATATGCAATTACAATTTCAACATTTAGCATCCGAATATTAATGTGAGTCAGCGACTATATTACTATGAGAAAATATAATATTGTATCATTTCCGTGTCATTATAGTCGATACGAAAAATATATGAATTATGATAGATACAAGTAGATACAAGTCATAAATATTTGCTACTGATGGCACAATCTTCGGTACAATATCGTACGTATTAAAATATAACGCGAACGGAACAACGAACAGCACGAAAAGCCATCGGATGGCCGCGAAGAATCATTCTTCCCTTTCTGGTTATTTCCATAATTGATATCCGAAGTAGAAGGCTAGGAACCAAATGGAATTATTGATATCCAAATATTGGCTCCGCTGTAGCTTCCCTCGCGGAGCGAGTGCAAGACACGAAATCTGGGCGAAAAGAAAGCGTACATACATAGGTCAGAAAATGCCACTTCCATTAATATCTGGGAGTTGCAATAAAAACTTATTGTTAGTACTATCTGTTATATTGTTTGAAAAATTGGCAATGCTCGAAATAAAATGGACCAAATTGTGCAAAAATACAGAAACAAAAGAGATGAGTTAAATTAACTCATCTCTAGTTGAAAAGTAAATAAATAAATCACAAACTAATTGAACGTAGCGAAAATCCTATACTTTTTGGTAAAACTTACCAACTCATAAAGTAACTCTATTATACGACTATAATACTATTCTGAATTTGTCTACTCACTGTACTATTGTAGTCCATATTCTACTGTTTATACTACTCGCTGTTAAATAAGTCATTGAAACAGAAACGAAAAATAAACTAAAACACTCGATAGAAATAAAGTTACTTCCCTTTTTAAAAAATTAAAGTCTTCAAATGATAGTTTTCTGTATAACTTGATTCAAATGCAAATCGAAATAACATTTAATTATTTAATTCTTTGGATCCTTTTATATCCCAGTATATAAATATATGTGCCAATATTGATCTCTCAAAAATAGAAACTTCAATTTTCATAAAGTATGAATACGTAGCATTATATATATATAGTGTTTCGAAATATGCACTATCTTCTCTAAATCTGAATGATTTCTTATAGTTAGTTTAGAGCGTTCGTTTATAATAGAAATTCATTTATAAAAGTCGTAAGTAACACGAAGCATTGAAAATTCGTCTACAAATGGTCGAAACGATAACGTGCATTTAATTTGCAAGTTTTTCGCATGGCCACGCTGTCATGTGAGAAACTTGAAATTAAAAATTTAATTACGAAGACAGAGTAAGTTGGGCGTGTAATGACAGAAGATAAGCGCGGGAGGATCGCGTCAGTTTCAGTAACGGAGTTTCGTTTCGAAAAGTATTTGGTACTTTACGCAGTGGCGTTTCCACGATAAAATGGGAAACCCGTTTTTATTACCCTGCTTATCTATTTACGAGCCGTCTCTTCTGCAAACTGGCAGAATGCGCCTCGTTTTAGGCCAACTTCCGTATTATCACTGGCTTCGATTCGGTCGCTAAAATCTGGACCCGCTTGTTTGCGTCCGCGCTATCGACTCTTGAAACAAATTTGAGCTCTTCAGCTACATTTATAATACTTGGTATAGTACTAGATGCAATTATTTTGGATTTTTCTTTATTTTTAATTAATATCGTTAGACCAACTAATCAGGAACGATTAATTACCGTCGTCCATCTTTTGTGTCTTGCGTTTGATACATTTTTCTTGTAAAATGTTTTTATCATAAAGAAAACACTTTTTTTTTTGTAAATTGTGTTATTTTAGAGCAGTGAAAAATTTATTATTTTAGTGCAGAGGCGAGGCTCTGCAACGTAGCATGTATTTTTGATGACGAAACGTACGCTGCCAAAGTTGCAAATAATATTCTAATCCCCTGACGGTACATTAAATGTTATAATTAACGTACCATAATTATGCTTTCAATGCTTTCAATGCACCATTTTATTTGAAGGTTTGACAACGTAATTCTAACAAGTGAAAATCTGAAACGAGCGATCACGAAATGGACATATGCAATATCTAACATCTAATGTCTGATTAAATATCGTGTGAATTTTATACACGATATTGTTGAATGTTGTCGAAAAAAGAATTTGCAAATTTAACTGTTTATTCTTCCATTGACAACAATTCAATTTTTATCATTACGTCAATTTAACATGAAAAAGAATGAGAACTTAATTTATTAATTTCCATCACTAGGAGAATATAAAATGTAAACTAAAATCAAATACTCAAAATTTTAGTAAATTTTCTACGATATCTTTCGAAGGTTATTCATTTTACTGAGAATGCAATTTAAAAAGTAAAATCTCGACGGAAAATTGTTTTACGCATATCCAAAATATCGTAGGAAGAAGTATGTGTTCTACGAAAAATACTGTAAATAATAATAAATAAATAATAATAAATATCGTATAAATATAACACAATATACAATATGTGTAATAATACATAACATAAATAAAATACAATATTTATTGTTACATAATACGGTAAACATTATGGAAAAAAGGTATGAATATTTTACATACTTTTTTCACGTTACTTGTTATTTCGAGCAATTTTACGATTTTCAGTGTAAAAACTCGCAGCCCGCCGCCCGTTCTCTCTGATACATATTTCACTTCACGTTCGAAACACGACGATCGATACGAACATCGTTCGTTCCTCTAAAGGCTGCCATTCTATTTTCATTTATTTAACGAATCTTATTTCGCAGCTTTTGTGCCACTAAATGTTTCATCATTTAAAGCCCAATAATAACATAAAATTCTCGTTTATCCTTAAAGGTACCTAATTAATCAAGTGGCCCCCGCTCAAAGGGACGTTGAAACTTATTTTTCTCGTTTTTCGTTGGCTAATCTGTTCCACGAGGATGTAACATTCTCGTCCGCTTCGTTTATCTCCTCGGTGGACGGGACTTGATCTCGAAATGCTTTATAATTAGAGATTCCAATGCAAATTTAATTATCCCTGTCCTTTGGTGCTCCTCCGCGGCGGTTGAAAAATGAAACGAGGGGGCGAAAAATTTCTAGGGAAACAAATAGCCGGACCATAGTGACCATTGTTGTACAGCAAGAAGGATCGACAAGTTGAAAAGAACGGCCATTATTCGCGTAATTTCTTTCAAATTGGACGGCCGGCGAGAATTTAACGTTTGGCTTTGGAACATTCTCGCTTAATTAGACGTAATAACTGAGAATGAGCTTTAAATCCTTCGTCAGGTACCTGCTTTAAAGGAAAGTACAGTCCAAAATATTTTTAAATCGTGTTTGCATTTGTAGTTGCAAAGTCAGATTTGTTTGTTCATTCAACGTTTTTGTTGGTTTGCTATTTTTCGATTGGAGATTGTTTGGCATCTTTGGAAAGTTTATTATCTTCTGCATGGTCAGAAATGGTGTTTTCTGATGACTTTCGAATTTTATTCTCCTCTGTGTGAACTCAAATTATTACAGGTTACATGCTGTTCCTCAGATTTTCATCTTTTCAAAAATTTGGAATCATTCTTGCGACAGAGATCTCTGTAATTCAAACGTTTGAAGAGGTTTGAAGAAACCAAAATTCGAAGAGAATATTTTTTTCCGTTAGAATCTCGTTGAAAGAGCGTCGTGGATGTAAATTTTAGTTAAAGTCGAAAATATCCAACATAAACTTTTCATATAAAAGTTTGTGAGCTGATAATTGTAAATATTTTCAGTAAAAAATTTTGGAAAATCTTAAATCCAATCTCACGTCTCATCTCTGCGATTTTAATTTAATTGGCAACAATATATTGAAATTTTAGCAGTGTTTTTCAACGTATTAATCATGATCCATAGATTGTTAGGACATGTTTTGTAAATATCATCAAGTGCCTACAGAAATGAATTTAATAGAAACCAAATTATGAATAATGTAGGGATATTTACATGCTGCTGCATGAGATAATTGTTAATTATTAATTTACATGCCCGTTCAATTATTAATCATCAAAAATTATCACATTCGATTTGCATACGCGCGAATTGTAATTTCACGATATGTCACAATTGAAAAATATTTAACAGTGGATGCAACGATGAATTTAGCAATTTAGCATGCAACGATAATTTGTAACATTGCAAATGATAATGTAATTCGTATTGAAATGAAATACATACTTTTGACAAATGTCCGTGCAATAATATTTAGAAAAAAAATTCCTAACAAGATCATGAAATATTTCCGTATTCTTAAATAAAATAAATAATTTTCAACTCTTGTTGTTTAAAAACTTTGAGTGGTGCCCTGATTTATGATACAAGAACAAGCTGGCTCATTAGAACTGGAAAGTCGGGTTATTCGAAGATTATTACAGCAGGTCTGTCGAACTGGCGGCTCGCGAGCCACATGGAGGGGGAAGAGCTCCCCTCTCCTCCGGACGCTGCACGAGCCCCCATTGTAACAAAAATTAAAGATACTTTCATATCGACTTTTCTCAAATAAAACATGAAACAAGATGATACAAGAGTATCCAATAATTGATTGTTGAGACTCCAATTCAGTCGTAAATTATGGAAAGTTGATGTATGACGATGTATGAAAAGAGTTTATAAAAAAGTACATTTCCATAAATTGACAAAGTTGTAAAGTTAACGTAATAATGGCTAACAAATATACGTAACAGCGGCTAGTGTGCACGTGATGGATTAGAATCTGAAAAAGGTCTGAAGAGAGCTTCACCGAGTGTCAAACTTGATTCCTTTACATCTTGGATTTCGCAGCAATTAGAGTCGAGGAACAACGTTGCTTTAAGAAAGCAGGCAACTAAAATTCGACGTGGCCGTCGTTTATCACAAAGTTTTCCACTGGGAAATGTAATGCACCCTTCTCTAGGTCGATGAACAATCAGATATCCCGGCAAGAAATAAGATTTCGTGAGTCTTCTCTCTTATCCGAGGAATCTCGAGTTACGAGGGTATCCGTCAGCATCCGGAAATTGAATTCGCCCGAAGTGGAAGTATAAAAATAAATCTTAAGCGCGGATATATCCCGGACGCGCTCTAGCCAGACAAAAGGGAACCGGGTTTAAAGGGCACGATGAAGTACGTTATAAGGGAAAGAAGCCATTAGGAATTGATTCTGTCTGGCAGTCAAAGGCTTTCAGCGATTCGTGAAAAGATGGAGGACGTGTAGGATAGCGAGTAAGATAGATACGCACACAGAAGAGAGAGAGAGAGAGAGGAGAAACGATCAAAGGAAAACGACCGAGTGTTTGACGGGAAAAGGGAAATCATTAGCTTGGGCTGCGTCGCGTGGGATGTGACAGGAATTTAAGTCGTACGATATCGATTGAAAACGCGTATAAATATATAATAAAGGACGTGTACAATCTGAATACGTGTATGAAGACGTATACGCATGATTGAAGATGTGTATACATACGTGTACAATCTGAATATCTGTATGAAGACGTGTACACATGATTGAAGATGTGTATACATGCGTTTTCATATACATTTTCACGTATGTGAAAATTGATCTATAATACTGAAAACGTATACACGTGTTTGAAGATGTGATAATACCAAAGACGTGTATACATGTATATGAAAGTTGATCTATAATACTGAAAATGTGCACACTAGACGTGAACACGTGTGTGAAGATGTATATACTACCAAAAGACGTGTACGTGTGTATGAAAACGTACATATATAAATATAACATGTAAAAAGTGTACAATATCAAAAACACGCACGCATGTACGAAACTAAAAACTAAAAATAGATTCCTAATTGCACAATGCAATTGTTCGATTGAAACGAACAGATTCTTCCGTTTATTTCGAGTACGAGCACCTGACAAAACCGACGAAACGAACCGCCTCGGACATCGATCTCGACTCGAAAATTCTTATCCCCCAGCGGTAACAACGTCGGAAATTCCAGCGATGCGCGAAGAATCGAAAGCGACAGGGGTCCGAGGGCTGTCGCTGCGCCCCCCTGCAGAAACAATTTTCGCTATGTGAAAAATTAATAGGCTTCCTCGAGCTGACAAGAGTTTATCGCGTCTGGTTCATACGTCGATTCTGTATGAACGAACGGTGAATTCCGCACGAACCATTCAAACGAACAACGGCGGAGAAGAGTGACGGAGAGATGAAAGGGAATTTGAAACGCGCGCGTCGGATACAAGCGCGATACGCCGCGCGACACACAGCCACGCCGATCAGAAATTGACGTTCTTCTGTCGGGTTAGTCGCTCGCTTTGAAACTCCCATTCCTCTTCCCCCTTGATTTGTTGTAAAAATTCGCCGGGCCGTCGCGCGTATCCGCTGTGTGTGCCGGTTCGGGAATTCAAGCGAGCCCGAAATTCTCTGTTTTCAAAGGTTTTAACGATATTCAAAAACGTTAAGGCATCTCCGACGCGCCCGGCGAAATATGTATGTATGCACGTATCGGGCAATCTCGACGAAAATGTCGACGATTTACAAGATCTGTTTCGTGTTACCGACGAAGCAAGAGGCAGAACGAATGCATTGTCCAAGAACGTATTGATAGTGTTTTATAGGTACTTCTGAGTCAATAATTGATACGCACAACTGTACGAAAAGAATATTTATAGAAGAATTTTTAGTAATTTAATAATTTTAGATATCTATTTAGATCTCGCGTACACATGCTTCGATATATGTACAGTAAGTTCGTCTGTTTTTCAAGTATTATAACTGAAAATGATTTTAGCGGGGGTAACCCAGAAAATTGGGCCTCTTCAGGTGCAACGCTGATGCAACGAAAATTAGCGATTGGTTGATTTGGGTCACGTGACTCGTGAGGGGGCGTGGGGTAGACCTCGAGTAGGAGTGGCATTGTCTGGTACTGAGCGATCGCACCTGTAATTTGTTTTGTATCGATTCAAATGTTTGCATATCGATAAAATTTTATGCCAAACAAGTCGTCTTCATTTCCTAGTCAGAACAGTTGCTTCTGGGCCTTTATATTGTATATTGTATGTTATATTAATTTGTATTATAATTACGTAATTATAATTGATAATACTCAAATGTATTATCGGAATATCTGCTAGTAACTAAAAGCCACTTGCTATTAGCAGATACTCGAATATTAAATGATATTTGAAAAACAAAGGTTCGAAGACTTCACTGTATATCCAGATACGTGTATTTAAGATCTAATTATGTGGCAAAATATGTTTCCTTTAGTACAGCAGCTTAATTTAATTCCATTCTCTGTTTTCTGTCCCTTAACAGGATGAAAATAAAGAATTTGTAATCACCCAAGTCGGTGCATATGCTTCCCCTGCGGTGTAATTCGATTGCGCTTGTTCATAATACTAATGCGTTTCTATTGGAAAATGTATTTAATACCTGTTTAAAATTACCGAGCGTTCGATTCCATATGTTTCGAACAACTTTGGTCATTTTTCATTTGCGCTTCCAATCAGAAGAGAAAATCGAATTTATTTTACAATTCTCCTCGTGCTCCAAACACTTGAAACGAAGATACACTAAATTGAAATAAAAAGATTTTATTGGAGGAAATATTGGAGGGGAAAGATAGCCAGGCGAGAGTAAGAACGCGAAGAAACTTTCGAATCATTTTCCTGGAAACTTATTTTTTCGAACTGACTTACCTAGGAACTTCTACCGGATAAATCAATTTTTAGAGAACTTCATCACTACCGGATTGATAGGTTTTCATATTTGAAATTGTAATTACCGCGCTACTTGCATATTCTTGAATAATCTCTCTTAATTCGTTAAGGACTCGTTAGTCCTTACCCTTTTCAATTTGTTGGCAAAGAATAACAGATGCTTCATAGAAAATACATTAGAAAATAAAAATAGAGGAACATGGTCGAAGGAAATGATTGATCGTGATGCCATTAATTTGTTATTTTACTATAAAATTAGTTTCTTAAATTTCGTGAGAAGAAGAACGAATATTAACGATATTATACACGTTAATCTTCTCGATGCTTTAAATTATCAAAAATAGAAAAATTTAATACTGATTCAAAGATCTAAGCAATTGCTTGGAAATTTATTTTCATAACCACAGCGTTGAGAAATAGAAGTAAGAAAAAAAAAATAATTGCGTCAGTCCTCGATGGAATTAATCTTCTTCTTCGACCTGACTTTTTATATTTCATCGTAGCAATTTTTCAAATGAACAAACGAACCGAAATTCCTTCTTTTTTTTTGCATTCAGCAATTTCTTTTTATTCTCGCGGAAATCTCGCGGCGAATTTACCAAACCTGATGAGAGGTCTCGAATATTATCATAATTCCGTGTAAATTGCATCGGAATCGAGCGTAATTGAACACGAACGAATAAAAGCGGATAATAAAATTCGTCCACGTCGCCAGGCAAATACTTATTTCATTTCACGATTCGAGTCGCGTCGCACCAATTTCAGGAATGAATAATTAATCGGTTTGTTGCAACGTTCGATACACACCGAACGAAAAACGAAAGTAGCGAATAGATCTAATTTCGACTCGCGAAACATTTACGGTTTCTTAATCGTTTAACACTGCGAACGCTCTGCGACTAGTTTTTTGCCATAAAATTTTATTGACTTGCAAACATTTGAATCGATAGAAAACAAATTACAGGCGCGATCGCTCAGTACCAGACAATGCCACTCCTACTTGAGGTCTACCCCACGCCCCTTCGCGAATCACGTGACCCAAATTGACCAATCACTAATTTTCGTTGCATTAGCTCTGAAGAGGCCCGATTTTCTGGGTTAACTTCGGTACTTCTAATGTTAAGAAACTTTTGCCATTTTTCAAGAGCGACCTATGATTCCTTTGGAAAGTTTTACCTTCTCGATAAATAGAATACAATGCAGGAAAAAGAATTTTGATTTTGAAATTCAATATCGCGGAATATCTCGCTCGGAAAAATTCACAGATACATAGCGATACGCTGAGAAATCATTGGCACGGAAAAAAGTAATAGGTTTTACGTAAGTAGTTCTTCGATTTGTTCACCGAGATACATTTGCTGAGTTGTTTATCGGGAATATTGGGAAGGGGAATTACATCCGGATCGGAACTTCTCTTTTGTTTTCAAACTGATCGCATCGACAGGTTATTATCAGAGCTGTCTTTTTACGTAGATGAATCATTTAAGGGTATTCCCATATTATTTCCTCCGCTCTTTGTACGTCTGATAAGATCAATTTTCGCGATTAATTTTTCCTACGAAGTAACATCGTGCTGCAGTTAATTCCGTAACTGCATTGTTTTCTCCTTTCAAGCGGTGATACGATTAACTTTGCATCTGTGGCGTTGTATCACGATGGAAAACGCATCGCTGTAATTTTAAAAAGTCGCGTGAGTTGATCATAAGTAAAGGTAAAATATTTCTTAAACTAATAGTTTTTCGACGCACATCGACTGCGTCGATTAATGGATCAAAAAAATATATGAATCCATTTAAAAAGAAAAAAGGAAGAAAGATGATCTTGAAATCTTCGAAATTGTACTACCATATAATAATTAATAATTACAAATTTTTCCATATTTCCAAAAGAAAAAAAAAATAGAGATATCTGAGGTGAACATAATTACTTCGTCCTATAAAAAAAAATATCTCATGAAAAAAAAAGAGATAAAGATCTGAAGTAGGCATAATTACTGCTTTATTCTATATATAAAAATACTCGCGCGTTCTCGCAACTTCGAACTTCCCATAAATGCGTAAAAACCAGTCTTTGAAATTATTACCATCGCGTGAATTGAATATTTCTTCTCAACTTCCTCTGAAGTCGAATACGAAACTTCAATTTCAATTGAAGCAACAACAACAACGAAAGCATTACCGTGGCAACAGCGTGGATCGCTGGATAGACGTCTGTGGACGAGACTGACAAAAAGTCGACGACCAAAGTTAGCAAAAAAGAAAAAACTACACGACTTGTACTTCAGTACGATTCGTCTCAACTTGCGCTGAAAGGCAACTGTTCTGACTAGGAAATGAAGACGACTTTTTTGCCATAAAATTTTATTGATATGCAAACATTCGAATCGATACAAAACAAATTACAGTACCAGACAACGCCACTCCTACTCGAGGTCTACCCCACGCCCCCTCACGAATCACGTGACTCAAATCAACCAATCGCTAATTTTCGTTGCATCAGCGTTGCACCTGAAGAGGCCCGATTTTCTGGGTTACCCCCACTTTCAGTGATAAAAAAAAAAAAAAATACGCGACGATTTGCCACGAGCGGTCCACTCGGAGGAAACCGGATTTTCGGCGACAGACGTTCGTGCCATCTTCGCCATCAGGCAAAGTGCTGAGACGGGAGGAGGGTGTCGGGCGTGAAAAGAAACGCGAGTGGAAACTGGGAAGGACGAGGGGATGAAACCGAGAGCTCGTGGAGGAGTATAGAGACGAAGCTTCCTCCGTTGATATCGGGCGCCGGCGACCGGCAAATTATTTTAGACTTGTTAATGCAATTTCCTTGAAAGCTCGCATAAACGCGCGTATATCCGCGTCACCGTGCGGCAGCCGCCGTTTAAGAACTTCCGTTTCCTGCGGCATCGTTCTCCAACTGGCCCGCAGTCCGTGAAAAATGCGCGGGCTAAGAAACGATCGTCGTCTGCGGTTTGATCGTCGCTCGATTTTCAGAAGAAGATTTGGAGAAAGATTCGCTCACTTGCCAGTCAGTCGAGAGAGCTTTCTCGTTGGGGATTTTGAATGGATATTCATGCTTTTATTTCGTGTTTTTCCCGCAGTTGCTGCAACTCGTGTTCGTTCAGCTAGAAAGCTTTCTCGCTTAAGGAGCTGCACAACTTCGATAAAGTCAGGAGGACCGATTTTTTTTCAAGAATTTCGTATTCTTAATAGAAAATAATCAACTTACTGTCTTTGACAATTTCCGAGATATTTGACAAAATATGTTTCGCATATTTCCTTTGACTTGAAGATAGTTTTCACCCTTTCGTTTTCAATATAGACTATTGCCGATAAAAAAAAATACGGGTCGAGTATTTTTTCAAAAACTACATTCATACTACCCGAAAAACTACTTGTATCAATTTCGACAAATTTCTTCTTTTTATTTACAGAAAGAAAAGAGTTGAAAATGATACGGTCTCGTACTTAACCAAACTCGATTGACTTCCACTTCGAAATAGAAATATCGCGAGACTGAACTCCTTTATCGCGAAAGGTAAAATGCCTGCTTTCACAAGCATTTTTCAAGGGGGAATAGTTTCTTTTCTTTTCTTTCCTTCCCCTCTTCCTCCCACCCTTCTATATTTGCATAATGTTTTCTGAGCGAGATCATGGGAGGTATTTAAAATGGTTCCTCGGAAGGTAAACGTTTAACTTTGCATTACAGCGGAGTAATTGATGCTTCCGCTTTTACGAATTACATTCGAGCAACTCTCCACGGTTCTTTTAACCCAGAGATTCAAGATGTCAAGGATTTGTTTTTTTTTTCGTTACGTGCAACGAAACGTATCACTCTTTTCGTCTGAAAAAGAATTAATTGCAGTTTGTGTATAATTAACCGTTTCGCTCGTTATGTTAATTAAAATAGAAACTAGAATAATTGGAAATGAACGTGTATTTTTCTCTTTTTTCTTTTTTTATTAAAAGCAGTTTAAAATAGTGTGAAAGCTTGGAATAGTGTGAAAGCGTTGTTTGCTATATATCCGGTATGCAATTACTTAATTATTATTTAATTTTCAATAAAGTAGAATTCTGTTTTTAAAATTGTGGATAATTGTTGTAACTTCATATCAAGGAAATCGTATAATAATTCACTTTTAAAGCGTGAAGTCTCTGCGAGTACATTTCCTTCTTCTTTCTCTTTTTTTTTTCTTTTTCTAAAACGATTTAGTCGGATATTAATGAATTAAAACTTGATCCAAATAAATGGAATTCTATCGTAATAGTGTTCTGCCAAGTCCGCCATGTTAAATGAAAATGGCGTATCTTCTGGTCAATTCAAGTATAGTTGATACAAGTATAGTTTATCTACATGCTTGATCGTTAAATGCTCGAGAGTTTTTCTTTTCAAATCATTTGTCAAACCACCTTTCGATCGAACTAACATGGCGAAATTGTTACGCAACAATTTCAATCGTTGTGATACAATTTTCAGATGCTTTGTTGCACCATCCGCGATCGATATCGGACTTCTATTAAAAATAGAAAGAATCTTGAGATCAATTTTGACGCGAGGAATGCGTAATCCTTCTCGAACATTCTTCAATACTTGCAAAACTCTTTAACAGTAGAACTACCGACGATTAAATTTCCATCAGCGTAAAATTTCCATCAGAGGCATCGAAGCCCAAAAAAATGGAATTTTGTAACGCAAGCTGTGATTTGTATATTTCACGGAAAATTATCTGAATCTTTAGAAATATCTAACAAAAATTATAAATTTGACCATTTTGACCTTAGGTAGTTTTGACTTTGACTTTAGGTAGTTCCTAGTATTGAGATCTTTATGAGCAACACGATCCATATCGTTAAAAAGAATTTCACGGCAGGAAATGTACAACTTTCGTTTAATTCAGTCTATTAAACGTTGTGCAGAATTTCTGTGTAAATCTCGGAACGTCCGTTGCCAAAGTTCTCTCTCTTTCACTCACTCACTTTCTTAAATCCGAGGATATCGAAGGAAACACAGGTATAGTTCCAAGTCCGCGCGAACTCCCGCTCGATAAAACAGAAAAAGCAGCAATTCGAATGGAAATGCGAACGAACTCAAGTTTCTTACGATCGACAAATACCGAACTTGTGCGAAAGTTACTCTCGAGGAGACGAGAGGGTGGCCTGTTGTGCGTCTGAGGTGGAAGAGAAGTGAGGGAGGAAATCGTTCTTGGTTCTAAGAGAAAAGAGAAAGAGAGCAGAAACGGATGAAGAGAAAGCGACGAATTTCGAGGGGAGCATGTAGGTACGAAACGAAGAAAGAGAAATGGTTGTTGGTTAAAAGGGAGAAGGGAGAGAAAAATGAGGAAGAAAGGAAAGAGACGCGAAAGACAGTAGGTTAAGCAGAAATGTTGGAAGAGAAAGCGACGATGGTGAATTTTAAAGGCCCCCACACACTGTTGAAGCATGCATCGATCCCTAAGTTTCGTGAAACCTGCGTCAGAGTCAGTGTGACCCCGCGCTACCGATTCTTCAGTTTGTCGTGCGACGCCATGTTGAAACACGTGCTTCAAAATGTCGGATCATTTTCCAACTCCAGTACTGCTATTAACCTCTTGCGCTGGATTGAGAATTTTTTATCCTAATATTGCAATATTTTCTCAGTTTTAAGTATATTTAAATATAACAAACCCAAATAATAAATTTATTACTTCTTAGCAAAGAAAGAAAGCGACGGATTATTGGTTCGATGGTCACTCGTTATGGTCCGTGAACCAGTTGCCAGTGCAAGGGGTTAATAAATAGGTTATATCAATTATAAAAAGTAAAGAATTAAATGCTACAAAGAAAAGGCAAACGTGGGAAAGAAAAAAGAGTGAAAAAGAAGGAAAGAGAGAAAGAGAGATGGCGATGAAGAAGGGAGGGGGAAATTTCGAGGCGAGCGCGGGAAAGAATGGAAGCTTAATGGGAATTCCCAACAGTTCGGAGGATTTGCATGGCAAATGGGTAATTAGTTGGTAAATATGATCATGGGGCTTTCAAACGGGCGATCATTGCTCCATAAAGTGGCAGACAGACGATGAAAAGTGATTTTCATTGCAGGGACAGAAACGTCGCGTTCGAACGAGGAACGCGGGAATACGTGAGTATTGTATTGCGCGTTGCGCGTTTCGGCAAATCGTCGTTTGTTTGCGTATTAATTTTCAAATTACGGCTGATCAATGGTCGCATTTTCGGTTTTGGTCACTATCGTTATCTATCGCGGTCTATATTCAATATCGAGCCGATAGATCAATTTAGAAACGGGCCGGCGTTGTAATAATCGTCGGTAATAAGTGTTTAAATCTTCATTATCGTCGTTAATTCTATAACGAACGGGGGTTACCTTCGTTAATTTTCATAACGAGCGACAAGAATCTTTCGCGATAATTCGACGATCCAGTTCTATCCCTTGTTGTTTCAGGATTGCATCGGATCCTAACTAACGAAGCTTCGAACTTTCATTTAAATTTATTAATGACTCAGAGCTTAGGAAAATGATGAAATTTTTTTCTTTATTTTTTTTCGATAAAACACAAAGGAGATAGAAACACGAGACAAAGAAATTTCAGAAATATCTTATTTAGTACAAAAGTTTCTTCAAATTAATGGAAGTATGAATCGTGCATTTAGTTTTATAATTATGTAAATTTTGAGGAAGACAGTAGTAACAAATCTCCTCACTGTAACAAAATTTACAGAACAAAAATTTTAAAAATTAACAAATTTTGCGAATTCGAACGTGATATACATTTCCTTAGAAGAACGCAGGGAAATATTTTTTTTCAACCTGTTAATTTTATAGCGAATACTACAAATTTATCCAAAAATAGCGCTTAGGTACAACATGTAATCTAATTTTTAAATTAAGTACCTAGGGATTTCTGAATCCCTTTCTCTAACCGAAACTACAAATTTTCGAGCGATTTATTGGTTGGAAGAATTGTCAGGTTATCACAGATCGAGAGTTTCGAAAATGTTGTGCATCCGATCGTATTTCAAGACGATACAGCTTGTAATTCTTGCGCAATTATTGACGTTCAAATTAAATTGCAATGTAATTAGCTATACGATAGCATGATATATGTGCATTATGATACACATGTGATACTCATAACGACAGCGATGAATATTGATATTATAATAATTAATAAGAATTATTCGATACGTACTGAAAACCGATCGTTCAACACGCCGCAAGAATTGAATAAAACGTTCGCGTGAATGAACCACGTTTATTTGAAGGACGTCGAATATCTAATTACATTTCCAATCATCACAGTCATCGAGTTTCACGAATTTATTCTCGCGATCAACGTCGCGCTCCAACAAATTTTCCGTTTTTTTAACGCGAAATGGTTTTCGACCCGTCGTGTGAAAAATGCTGCTTGCGAATCTTGCAGCAAGCAGCAAACTTGCCTGAAAATCTCGAACGAACAACGAGGGGGGGAACCAGAGCGTATAATGGAACAAAAGTCGCGTTACTGTGCGGCTTTGACCAAAAAAGAGGCAAGAGAGAGAAAGAGAGAGAGAAAAGGAAACTACAGCGAACGATATTCGGTTTTCCAGGGGAGGCTGGATTTCTTCTTTTCACGCGCGCGGCAACACGACAGGACTACACCCATAGTGAAACAAGTTGCCCGCGCGCGCGGCTGAAGCTGCAACCATAGTTGCCATAGTTATTCTAGCAAAGTTTCGATCACTGGCAGCTAACTTTCGCCGTTCACACGCGCGCACGATGAACACAGACAGGGTGGAAAGTTGCGAGGGGTGGGAACGGCGGAGTCTGCGGTGGAAGTAGTTAGGCACCGCGCGCCGTGTATCCGTCGCAAATTGAGACAATTTCAGGACACCGCTGCCTTGTCCACCTGTGAACCTAAACACGATTATTTCATCATTTATCGGCAGGAATAAAGCGGAAGTGGATCCACCAGTTCCGGTGTCGAGTTTCGTTCTCGAATGGTTTCTTTTTCGCAAAATGATGGAATGAAATACTCTGATATAGCTTGCATTTAATTGCTGCTACATGGTTTGCAGATTCTGCAGTCTTAGTTTGCTAGCAATATTGCATAACTCGCGAAACGCTGGACACAGATTCAGAAAATGTATTACCCCCGAAGTGCTTCATTCGATGAAGTTCGAAATGTGATTACGCGCGATTTTTAAAATTATACTTCTTAACAAATGACAATGATCAGTTCTTCGAAATTAAGTGCTCTTTAAAATCACTTATCTAAAAAAGTCTAGAAATTTAATATCAAATCGGAAGTATGTAAAAAAATTGAGAATGTATCATCTTTGGTATAATTATTCGATATGAGAAATTTTTTTTGTTTTTAACGTTCGACAAATTGATCTGCTTTCAGAGACGATGAAAAAAAATACGCGATATTTCTCGATAATTTCATCAGAACAATAGGACAATTTATCGAGAGAGAGAGAGAGAGTGAGAGAGGGAGCACAAATATACGAACACGTCTCGTGTAAATCGATGTCGATCGATATGCACGATGTATATACGTCGGACAGTGATGAATCCGTGATCGTGCAAACGCAAATCGTACGAAAAGTTTGTCCATAAAGTCGAGTGTTCCTTTTTCCCTTTTTCTTTCTTTTTTTTTTTCCATCTTATTACCATCAGAGGGTCTTGTTGGGAATTCCTGACTCGATGAATTATTCCGCGATCGTAAATCACGGAACATCGAGCGCACGTAAAACCAATGTTTCCGGCAGGCAGAAAGGGCTCCGCGAAAATGCATTATACGCCGCGGGACGAGACACATGCGCGGGGTAATAGATTTATGTTGTCTCTCGCGAAAACGATATCGAGAGAACGATTGCGCCGGGATGAAAGCAAAACAAGGACTCGGTAATCGTTAGCTATGAAATCGCTCTTCGTGCTTTTAGCTTCGCGGGGATTCTGTTTCGGCTGTTGGGGAGGAGGGGGGACTCGCAACCGGAGAACGGATGAATATTTAAGTCACAGTTGGGGCTTTCCCTGAATCGCGAAGCTTAAAATCAGCTTAGGTTATTTGCGCTCGTATTGGATGGTGAGGAAAATCGAGAATAATAATAATAATAATAATAATGACGGCTTGGTGGTTTGAATAAAATTTTTCGTTCGACAAATGCATCGAATTAATTTTAATTTCTTGCGAGAACTTTAGAAATATTGTAAAATTGTGTTGTTTTATGTTATTATCGTATATAAAACGAATTAGAAAAATACCTTTTTTTAAAATTATATTTTAAAATTATATTTGTGACTTTGTGACAAATACGTATTAATATTACGCGTATTAATTATTATACATATTAATATTAATCAATTTTGTTCTTCCTATCTGTATCAGAAGAGAACTATAGAAATATTATAAAATTAATCACTCAGAGGTCACTGAAAAATTGTGCGGTATCCAAAACGAAGCAGAGAACGTGGTTTTTTGGACAAGAGTAGAAAACAAACGTTTCTTTTTGGCCAAGAATCCAATTATCAAAGTTCGCAACTTTGTGAGCTGTGTCTGTGCGAGCTTGTTATTCATATATTCTCTCATTATTCAGTCGCTGTTATCGAACCTGTCATATGCCATTAATTTTAACGCTGGATGCCGAGGTAAATATCTTTGCGAACTCAGCGTAAACGAGATTTATAGTCTTGTGAAATTCTCTTGACTCTTGGAGTCAGAAATACTACGATGCTTGTATCGTAATAACAGTCCCCCAGGAATTTCAAATTGAACGTCGACAAGAATACATATATAATGTATAAAATTGATACATTAATCATTTATTATAAATGTAATATATTATATTATAATTTAATTAACTATTATAGTGATTCACGTAACTTGCATCACCTGAAGTTTTAAATTAATAAATTTAATTACGCGTCTAACGAAAAACTGTTTAATACAAAGTTGTATGATTTTAAGGGAGGCGAAATATGGAAAATATGGCGCGTATGAAATAATAAAAATAACATGTCATTACTGATAAATCTGATGAAAGAAACTTAACAATCTTTTATTCGCAAGAATAAATTTTATGTTGTTACTTGCAATTTAATAAATTGAACAAATTTGATAAATCTAGCTTCGACTGTGAGGAACTGGTTGCTGAGATATTCTCGCAAACCAGGAGCATATATCCAAGCCTCGACACTGCAAGTTATCTCATAAGTTTGCCCCTTTAAGCACGCCAATTCAACCCCATAGAACCCCCACACAAACTAATAGTTTACTTGTCGCATAAAGTCTCCAATAGCTGCTGCATCTATTGCTACTCCCTGCTACTTGCAAAAAGCACCCAACCAGTCTTCACTCTCGTTAGTTAATATTTAACTCGTTAGTTAAATGTTACCACTTTGACAGTAGGTAAGAATAAGTATTCTTCTGATAGCACGTAATAATTGCTGTCAAAGTGTATTCAGCTTCGTGGCAATTTTTACACTGTTCGTCTGGACCTGAATCTTTTAATTAGAATCTCGCTGTTTCCCCTCGTCACGCGCAAAGAAACGAAACAATAAGGAGAAGCCACAATGGCGAGATTCTGTTGTGAGGCTTGAATAAGAATAACCGGATCTTCATTCGCGTTCTCACGAGTATTCATTATTTACCGAGACACTTTTAACACGAAATTTTTAATCACATTGTGCGAAAGAAATGCTAGACATTAATAGAAATGTTATTTTTCTTTTTTTTTAATCGTCAGATGTTATTTGGCTGTTCTTTTTCTCGCAATTTCTTATTAAATTTGTAAATCCTCTTTTTCTCTCTTTCTCTCTGCGACAGAAAAGAATACAAGTTCCCTGTTTCATTGTAGGAAACTTTTAGTTTCCGCTTTGCTAGAAACATACCAAAAGTTTTTAATTATTTAACAAATGGAGATTCCTCTGAAAAATTTTGAAATAAACTCGAGTTCATAGTATCGACAGTGTAGTAACAGATTCCTTTGCTTAAATCAAAGCAAATCAATCTTCAGATCCATCCGTGGATTTCATTCATGAAAAGAATTCCTCTATATTATCACTGAAAGTGATTTTAGCGGAGGTAATCCAGAAAATCGGGCCTCTTCAAATGCAACGAAAATTAGCGATTGGTTGATTTGAGTCACGTGATTCGCGAGGGGGCGTGGGTTAGACCTCGAGTAGGAGTGGCGTCGTCTGGTACTGAGCGATCGCGCCTGTAATTTGTTTTCTTTCTAAACCTAGACTTAAACCTTAAACCTAAACTTAAACCTAACCTAAACCACGTGTAAATCCACGTGTTAATGATCCTTTAGGCGTTAATAAATCAGCAAAACGCGATCTTGACTTCTTCGCGAGAAGAAAAATCTGACGTTTGACGTCAGCCAAGTCGGACCAATTTGTACACTTTCGTTGTCTAAAGTTTGTCTCGATGGAATTCCTGGACTTTAAAACAAACGTCGTGGAATTATGCGACGGGACGCGGCAGCACGCGCGCATATTGCCGAGGAAGTCGCACAATCGAGGCCGCAGCTGTGTGCGCTATCGTTTGTCTACGGAGACAATCACATTGTTGGCGCAGCAACTGGAATTAATGCCGCTAATGTCGCAATTTCTGCGACGACGACAACGCAAGACAAATTCTTCGTGTTCGGCTGGAATTCAACGCATCCCGGGAACACGCGACGCGAGGGAGACTTCTCGCTTTTCGCTCAACCTTCGTCATCCGTCGTTTTTCCCGTATAATGTTTCAGTTCGCATAATACGCGAGTTAAAAAGAGATTCTCAGGAAGGACTGAGAGTCCTTGAAATGTGGTTGTTTAAACTTCGGTGAAACAGAGAGTACGATGAATCAAAAAAACATCGACGTATCCAGTTTTTCTTTTTGCAATATCTTTGTGATACATTCACGAAATCTGCTTCCATGAACAGTTCATTACGTACAAAAATAATATGCACAATGAGGAGTTTCCAATAACGATAAAATTCGAATCTCAGAAATGGACGGACTCGGTCCACTTGCGAGTGTCTGACCACGCGCGGAGTCATTCTACACGGACTCGTTTTACTTAGAATCACGTTTGACCACGTGCGGATTCATTCTTCTTGCGAGTGTCTCACCATGTACAGACTAATTCTATCGGAGATGTCTGTACGGGTTCATTCCACTCGCGAGTGCCTGGTCATCCGCGGATTCGTTCTACTGGGTGTGTTTGGCCACGTACGGATTCATTCCTCTTGGCGAGTGAAGCAAGAGGATGATTTCTTCTGAATTGTTCTTAAGAAACGATCCTCTTGAGAAGTGAAACGTATCTGTCTCTCTCCGTTCGATTGTTTATCAATTTATTTCGCCTTCTCGAGAACACGGTTCAGAATAACTCCACCAAGCCCCATCATTCGGGGAACATCTCGAACGCGATATCGAACGCATCGATCACCGATCAAACGTTCGCAGATAAAATAAGCGGGATTGATAAGCTCCGGTGTTTCTCCAACGAAATTGATTATCGACAGGTTTAAGGATATCGGTAAGTGGGGAAAAATCGATGTCCTGGCATGAGACACGCATCAATCATAATCTGTTTCTGCTGTGCACGCTGTTCGAATCGTTCGAATCGATACGCAGCGTCTGCACGCTGCGGATGTATAATACTTAGAACAATCGACATCTCGAGGAGACGTGACGGTTTGATTAACGCAAATAACTTTCCACCGATCCCCTTTGGTATATATTGTGTACGTGCTCTTGCGAATGCACGATCGACACACAATTTGGCACGTTTAGTATCTCGAGTGCGCGTTTCTACGATTACTTCAGCAATCGTGAATTAATTAACACTCGATTTTCATTTAAACAAAGGCATTAAATGTACAATAAATCTGTTTATTTCAATTATCATTATTTAGCGTATGAGCATATTATGTATGCTGTTAATAAGTTTATTATAATGTCGTTTTTTGATACTGTACAAAATTTTATTCCATTCAAATTATTTTTTTTAAATTATTACCACTAGATGGCAATGTTCATTAAATATTTGAAGAAAAACGACATTATTTATGGATACCATTATATATTAATGTTATATTATTATTACGCGTCGTTATACTGCTTTATACTTCAATCAGGATTGGCAAAAGTGGTATTCCAGTGCTACTCGGAAATATTGATCGGGCATCCTCCGTTCTATAACCGAAGCAATTTCTCGGCCAAGAAAATAACCAATAACAAAATTAAAGATTCGCGCAATCAATAACAACCGAAGCCGGTCTTTGAGGGCTGAAAATAGCTGCATGAGCTCGGCTAAATTCCACGTCAAAAGAGTTAGTCTCGTTTCAACGTCGGGCTTAATAGTTTCCATTCTGTTCTTTGAAATCGAAGTCCTGTCCTGATAGTCGAATCCAACCCGGTCCGGTTTGTAACACTAGTCCGATATCCAACGAACGTGCCCATTAAAACTTTAGAGGTAAATTTAAACTACCCGTACGAAACAGGATATCGCCATTTTTATTTTCTTTTTTTTTCTTTTTCCTTTTTTTTTTTCTTTCTTTCTCTCTTCCTCGAGTCGCTCGTCGTTTTCATTCTTTGAAGTGTTCATTTCCGTTACATCTTTCGCGGCCGTGACTCACAGCAGATCCAACGAGCTTTCGTAAATTAAAACTGTTGAACACCGACCGAGTGAAAATATACCAGGGATCGAAAAAGTTACGGAACTTTTAAATAGGTTGCGCCCTGTTCTGGGACGTGGATCGTCGAACTTTTTCGAGAAATGCTCTTGGGTTCGCAGGTCCCAACGAGGAGGGATAAATAAATGTTCTCAAAAATAAAAGTTTCCGACGGGGTAGAACTTGTGAGATTTTCTGCCGGAGGGACGGATAATTTTTTCGTTAATGTTAAAAAATGTTTAATATGTTAATGTAAAAATTTTTACATTTAATTTTTTTTTTTTTTTTTGTTAAATATTTTTTAATTTTTGCCGAATATTTGTAGCAACATGCTAGTACTCGAGTGCAAAAATAGATCTTCTAAACTGACTGCTAAATATTCTAAAAACTTCTAAATTTCGTAAACTAACTCGTTTCCATGGAACTTTTATTGTACAAATTTTAAAATATTTCACAGACAGATATTCTTTCGTACGAAATGTACAAGTTCAAACGAAAGAAAACCTGTTAACTTTGATGTCTGGAAAATACTGTTAAACATTGAGAATTTTCAAGAAATTTTAATCTTTGAGGGGTTCTCTCAGAAGGAACAAAAATCCACAGGTGAACGAGCTAAAACTTTTATTAAACACTGGAGCCGTAAATAACAAATTCAAAGACTGAAAGCTGCAAGTAATAAGAGAAGTTTCCAAAAAAAAAAAGAGAAAAATTTTCTTTAGTAGAATATTAATTTTTTCAGTTTCATGATAATAAAAAGTAATCATATGATAACGACACGTGACGAGTATGAAAATATCTTTTTACCCTATTTCCCTATTTTGCTGCAAAAAATTTCATATTATTACAAACTAATTCTGCTTTCATCTCATAAAGTCTCTCAGATTCGATAATTTGATATAACCGTATTTAATAATTCGTAATCCACAAGCGGATGCTAATGCCATCGTTAATTTTTAATAAGCTATTAACGATCCATTAAGCGCGTGCAACTGACACGTTCAACGTGAAGATTTTACTCATCTAATTTTCTACAAACACATCTTTTGACTAAATAAATTTTGGAAAACGCTCCGTCCATTTAAAGTAATATCATGGAAGTGCATGTAAAATGATATTTTACCGATGATTAAAATTTGTCCGCGGATGTCGCGTGTTCGACTTCGTTTGACGCCTATTCAATTATTACAGATCATGCTCAATTTCGCGTAATTGACGTGCGTTGAATGTGGAACCCTTGGAAATATCGGAAATTAAATTTCCAAAGATTGAAAACTGGTGATAATATTCGTAAATTCATCGTTTGAGGAAGCCAGTATATTTTACGCTTCATGTATCGCTTGAGTTACGTTTAATTATTAATTTAGTGAAACAATAAATGAATTTGCTCGGAAGGAATATATATTTCTATTTCTATCGTTGATAAAGACTACAATATATTCTCTTTCAGAAAAAAAAAAAGAAATCACTCTTGGAAGGAGTCATTCCCTCTTTAAACTGACTAAACGATGAGTGAATTGGTTTTCAATTAAAATAAATACATATTAACATACTTTCAATAAATATATGTTTCTAACGTTAATAATCGGTATAATAAAATATATTCTCTTTTTATAGTATAAAAAAAGAATTCTCTCTTTAAATTAACTAAACAATAAACGAATTGGTTAATTAAAATAAATATACGTTTACATATTTATTTATGATAAATATAGATGTAAAGAATATATGTTTCGAACACATTAATAATATTATAATTGGACACGTTAATTATATATTATTAATTATTATATATTAAATATTGTATATTATTAATTATTGTATTTTCTTTAGAAAAATCGACTGTCGTAAGCGATAAAAAGTGTACAAAGGATCGCGGAATGTGAAAAATTGTTTGACACGTATATATGTATAAAATTAACAAGTTTCATTCGAAAGGATATCTCATACACACACACACACACACACACACACACACACACACACCAAATTAATACACTGCCGCTTTTCAAGGAAGATCATGAAATATACAGAGATTAAAAAGCAAAGATATCCCGTTCTGTTAACGCTGTTTCTCCTTTCATTGTTTCTTTGCCTCGGCAAAAGAGGAAGGATACGTGGCTATCCTCGACGAGGTAGACGATCGTCTCGCGCCGTAATTTCCAGCCGTTTGAAATTTCAGCTGTTACACAGTTAAGCAGTCCGTCTATTGTAATGAACTGGCAATAATACAATAACGCGAGCTAGCGTAGGAGTTCAGCTAACAATAAATTCGCCCAAACTTACTGGAGCGCGAGGTCCTTACAACGCCAACTGTTACCAACAGCCAAAGTGAGAGTGCTCTGTTCTGTTTCGGCGTTGTTCTACAACTGTTGCGGGTGGAAGGTTACGCTGACTTAATGAAAGATTTCTTGTTAACATCCGTTGTTTTAACTAGAGTGTACTATGTACCATGAACGAACATCGATTTCGCGAAACAAAAGTCAATAACTTCTTCCCGTTACAAACTTTCAAATGTTTAATTTTATACGTTCAATTCCTAGCGGTTGAATCTAAGGATCTACTTTGTAAATATTGAATTCTATTAAAGTTTTTGACGATACTAATTTCGGTTTTTAGTGTCGAGTAACGATCTTTTAAAATGTAGCAGCTTTTTCATTTCTTAACGAGTTCTAACATTTCATATTCAAATTTTTTTAATAATTTTTCTCCAAACTACATCAATTCGGCTTGGCAAATTTTATCAAAGGCCACTATTTTTCAATCCAGGAATCATCGCGCCTTTAATTTCAAAAATATTATTCCTCGGCGCTGCGACATTTACTACAAAATGTTCGTAATATCGAACGAGGAAAGTAAGTTTACAAAATTTTGTCACTTTGAAAACTTTCGTTCTGTGAATTTTTCATCGCAGTGAGAAAGAAACTCTTGCTGCAAAGTTTTTGTCGCCAATGTCCCCGTCAAAAGTCTGCATAAAATTTCTCTTTGTGATAAATAAATTCGCGAAAGTGAAATACCTCCCTCGAGATATCGAATGCTAATTACTTGTACATAAACGTGAAATTCGCGAGTTCGCGACGAGCAGGGACGATCAATTTCCGCTTCAGAGAAGCTCCTATAATCTCGATACGACGTAATTAAAATAATATTTGAAATTCCTTGATACAACCGTGCACCTAATCAACGATCATCGGGGTTAATTATTTACTGTACTCATTCCCCAACGTGTTCTTCCTTCAAGCTCGGCACAAATTATTCAATGATTATTCGTAAAGTTTTCCAACGATTCGACGACTTCAATGTTAATAACGGGAAGAAAAGAGTGCCGCCTTTGAATTAAATTATAAGGAGAAGAATTGTTTTCATTGTTAGAATAATTTCCTGAGAAATTTCTTTCTGTCGTATTTCAAATATTTGTGCCACCCTTTTAGTGAATTTAGCAAATCTATATTGTAGTTTCTATTATAATACTTGTGCCATAATTTTAGTAAATTTAGGAAATTTATATTGTAATTTTTATTACAAGTACGATACCTGTGGCACTTTTTCAATAAATTTAGTAAATTTATACTTCTATTAATTATAATTTCTATTAATTATAATTATTATTTTATGATTGTAATTATTTTTTAATCACAATTTAATTTAATCTTTAATAATCATTTCAGTCGTACAATACTCGTGCCTTTAGTAAATTTAATAAATTTATTTATTTCTCTTTTACGCAATTTGTTCGATAATAATTAAAATAAATGAACCTGTATTTTTTCTTCTTCTGTATAAGAAGAGATTTTTCTCGTTAACTCGAGTAAAATAAATTTAAAAAAGTTAAGATGGCATTCGTTCAATGAGATTGGAACTCTTTCGCTCACAAAAGAAATCATTATTGTATCAATAATTTATTAAATTTATTAAAATTCTCTCGTATCTCCCAAGAACAACTGTTCGAGGTAATGTTCAAGGTAGTAATCGCTATTGGTTCACCCAGTAGATCCAATGTAAAAAGAAAAAAAGAGCTACCGTAAACCGAAAGTTCAACTTTAGAGGAAAACGACTGAAAACACGAATGGCTTCTCTGTTGTTTCAGGCGCGAACAATGTAAACGAACCGCCTATCCTGGAACCGGGTGGATACCCTGCGGGCCTGCCGCTCTCCGAATCAACCAAAGTCGGTACGGAAGTGTTCGTCCTCAAGGGCCACGATCCCGAAGGATCACCGGTGAAATATGGTATACAACTCACGGACCATTTCGTCGTAAATCCACGCACCGGCGTTATCACGTTGGCGAAACCTCTGAATCGCGAGGTGAGTCGCGAATTCGTCTCCTTTTGTATCATTTTTGCTTCGACACACCGCTGTTCCTCGGAACAAGCTGGACAACGCTGTGATGGAAAATTGCGATACAAGCGCGCGAGCAGACAAGTTATTTATAACAAAGAGCATTATTAATCGTGCTATTGGCCAGTGATTTTAATTTATCCAGGTAGGTTTTCAGGGCTCCCTAGGTATTGAGCCTAGAAAATTATTTCTAATAATTTATAATTATTAAAGAAAAGGAATTACCAGCGAAATTTTACTCTTATAACAAAATATTACTAATTGTTAATTATCAATTTCAATCTTGACCAGCCAGATAATCTCTAAAATTATTAATCGTGCTATTGGTCAGTGATTTTAGTTTACCCAGGTAGGTTTAGGTTTTCCAGACAATCTAGATATCGAGCCTAGAAAATTATTATTTCTAATCTCTATTATACTGTTATATTATATTATTATTATCATTGTTATATATTTTTATATATTATTATTATTTCTAATCTCTCAGCGCAAAAAAGGGGAGTCCTATCTTTCTTTGTTCAAGCCGAAGAATTTTTCTCGAGAATCATTCGAGAACTTAATAATTCAGCGCGGAATCGGTACTCGGAGCCTATTGGAGGAACGATTTCCCGATAATATCGATTATCATTCGCGCATCGTTATTTACATGCAATAAAGAGACGGATCGGTTTGCAGCGGTTATTATTGAAAAGCTATTTCGAAAAGTCTGGCCGATAATCGATACGGTGTGTACGAAGCGTGCAGATAAATGACGCCAATGAAAACGGCAATATAACAACGTTAATAATTTATGGTTCTCGCGTATAATCCTAGATAGTCGTGTCTGCAAATTGTATAAATATCGTATGCGACCAATGCGACGTCGATCGATACTGAATCACACTGGTAGCTCGTTGGATGCTCATCTCTTCGCGGTTCTGGTTCATGAAACTCGAACCGGAACGTCTTGTCAATCGAGAATTCACACATTCTCTTATTTCTGATTTTGTGAGAAAAATTATCGTGTAAAATACGAGTTTGACACTTAGATTCCAGAAGTTGACTTTTGCGTATAAATTTTCTTCAAGTGAACCACAGATTTTTATGCTTTAACCGGTTGCGCTGGCAACTGGTTCGCGGACCATAACGAGTGACCGAACCGTATACAATAATTCGTCGCTTTCTTTTTCTTTTGAACTCGTTGGTATGACATCACTGGATAGAAATTATTAAGAAGTAATAAACTTATCATTTGTTTTGCCTGGATTACATTTAAATATACATAAAACTGAGAAAATGTTGCAATTTGGGACAAAATGGGAAAATATAAAATTGACGAATTTGAATAGCCTCGTATAACATCGTATGATTTAGTTAATTAATACTATATAATTAAGATCGAATAGATAATTACGACGATGCTCGGAAGATTTCTGTTTAATTTACATTTATTTGCAAAAAAAGTTCGCAATAACACTCGGCTATTTGATTTTAATTCAAAATTTTAGTCTTCATAGAAGCTCGTCCATATTAAATGCGGTCGTATATTACGAATACTGTAGAGAGTTTCTTATTAACAGCAACTCCACTTTCAACCCCCTTAAGATAGAAGAAATGCGATCCGGTAGCTACTAATAAATGTGATCTCTTTTGTCTTCTTCCTCTTTCCAGATTCTCTCGTGAAAAAAACCGGGCTTTATGCTAAACGAGCTTCGCGTACAGAAAAATTTCAGGCCTTTGTTATTCAAAATTGCCCGAACATTTTTCGAGACGGTATTTGACTCTCGATTCTATCAAGTTTTTCAACAATAATCGTTTTATAACGCGTCGTTTATATGAAAATAAAAAACAACATAATTTCAACATTGTATTTTTCAACATTTTATATTTTTAAATTCACGATTAATATTCAAATTTTCAATGATAACGTTATTATTCAATATATCATTCAATATATTATTCAATATAATTATTCAATGTAATAAAAACTGTACGACTTGTACCCCAGTACGATTCGTCTCACTGAAAGGCCCAGAAGCAACTGTTCCAACTAGGAAAGAAAGACGACTTTTTTGCCATAAAATTTTATTGATATGCAAACATTCGAATCGATACAAAACAAATTATAGGTGCGATCGCTCAGTACCAGACAACGCCACTCCTACTCGAGATCTACCCCACGCCCTCTCGCGAATCATGTGACCCAAATCAACCAATCGCTAATTTTCGTTGCATTAGCGTTGCACCTGAAGAGTTTTGGGACTATGGTCATCGAATAAAAATAAAAAGAATTTATCTTCCTTCGGAGACGAAAGAAAGCGATAATTTTTACAGGAATTATCGAGTGGCAAGCCCGATTGTGATCAAATTGGAACATGCGTTCGTCCATCGGACACGGTACAACGCGGGAAACGTTCAAGAATAAGCGATCTGATGCTGATAGCTGTTACGCATATTCAAGAATTAGCGCGGGCACGCGCAGTGCGTGGCAAAACGTTCGTGCCTGGGCCTGTGTTCGGCTTAAATCAATGTCGATTGGTTGCCGAACGGACAAACGATCTCGAAACTCGCCAGAATGGTCTCATTCTACGAAACACGTGATCCCCCTCCCTGCGGCCTTCAATTGCCATATTTGCGACTCCGTGAATGCCATTTACCCCTGAAAGGGACTGATAAACCTCTCAGCTTTACGCACGGTGATCCGTTTTCGATTTAACGCGATAGGAAATATATTTACTTTTGAGAGTAAGCACAAAACATTCGCTTTCTTTGAACAGAGTTTCTGTTGCGGAATTGTGGAATTGACTGGAATTTTTATTTACGGCAGAAGTTTAAACTAAATTTTAGTCGATAATTCTGATACTTGAATGAAAAATAACAAGAATCAGTGGACTTTTGTTTATTTATCAACTTCATTTTTTTCTTTTTTCTAAATTTAATCAGTAATCTGAACAAGTTCAATTGTCAATTATCGTCCATTTGAACTTGCAATACGTAAACAAAAATTTTTGAAAATCGGTGGACTCTCGTCACGTGAGATCTGAATTGCTCGGCAAGTCTTTATTTTTAATCAATACTTAATTCAACGAACTCTCGTTATTTTATACATTTTTCCAATCATTGCACGCCGTCAAATTTCAAACCTGCATTTTGATTATAAATAATTCATCCTCTGTTTTTGCATAACATGGTGGAAATGACCATGCAAAATAAAATTTTCGAAACGAGAACATATATACCTGCCTGACGTTTAACTTACACGAAGTGACAATTTATGTTGAATAAGCATCAGCCGTTGAAATTCGTCCGTTCGTGTCACACGAGTCGCATAATTAATTGATCAAATGTCGCGAACGTTCAACAATCAATCGCTCTACATTCACAGAAGTTGATAATGAAGATTTATCGCGAAACACATTCCCTTTATTGCGTTAGACGGTAACTGAATTAGCGCATAATGTTCATTCTATTACTCGGCACCACTGACGGCACGGATGAATTTATAACTTTGTTCGCAATGAGCAGTGGTTTCGCGACAACAACGAAAAACGAAAACCAGAACCTGGCCAGCTGGAAAACCCGCTTCAAAATTTACGAGAGATCGAATTTCAGAAATGTTTGCGAAACAGAGGGAGAGACAAAAGAATTCTTTTTATTATTATTATCTTTTTTTCGTTATTAAGGTCGCGTCAATCACTCATCAATGTGTCATTAGCGACTTTGAACTAAATCTTACCATTTATTATAAAGATTGGACTGTCTTAGAAAGTATTATTACTTATTATAATTAATTTTACTGAAAATTAAATTTGGCTGAAAGAATTCTTATTTATTTGAAACACGGAGGAAATATTAAGTATTAAATAACACTGAAAATGCAAAAGGTTCTGAATACGCGGAGGTAAATTAAATAACGTGTGAAAAAAAACAATTGGAGGTATCTAAAAACCGTATGAGAATCGCATGGAATTATAATTAAAGATCATTGTTTTGATCGTTGTTTAATCTTCGTAGTCTCGGTGTTGTTTTTTTCTTTTCTTTTTTTTTTGCCGAAATGAAACGGGCTTTTCCAGCTTTCCCAGAATATTCTCCGAAGTTTGAAAGCCACCGGATCGTAATTCACAACACGTGGCTCGCGAAATAAAAATACCACGCGTGAAAAGTTCGTGTAAAAATTACATTCCCCGCGCAGAGAATCGATCCTTCTTCAACCCGAGAAATTCAGAGTCAAAAATTTATAATCAAAAAATTGCTCGATGCGCTCGAATAATTATTGCAGAAACGATACTCCGAAGCGCACGATTCACAAGAGCGAATGCACGAGAGAGAGAGAGAGAGAGAAAGGGGTGGGGAGGATTATGGTTGCTGGCTTCTAGCCTGATGAAGGGCAAAACGACGAGCGAATCGCCCGGTGGAAGAGAAAAAAAGGGATAGAAGCGTGGGATTCGCCCGACAGGGAAATAAATCACGAATTCTCGGTGCAACGGAGTGACGCGATCGGTTGCAAAGTCCATCTGGTGAGTGGTATCCAAAAAGAGGATGTACACCCGCGCCCAAAAGTTCCCCGAGGAACTTTCCTCCGGGGGGGGGGGGGGGACGACGACAATTACTGCACTATCTGTCTCAAAATTGGGAAAATTAAGTGATATTTTGTTGCTGGATTGTTTTATATACATAATAATAATAAACAATTATTGTAATACAATAATGATAATTTTACATAATAATAATATAATAATTATACATGACAATGATAACTTGATTCATATGAAAATTAATACGAATATAAATATAAATTAATATTTGATTAATAATATATCTAAGAAAGCTGGAGATGTTGTTAAAAAATCCCATTAAAATGACGAACGTAGAACATTAAATACGTAAAATGCACATTTTGCAATTGGATAATTGAAATATCAAACACGAAGTTAAAGAGTGTCTCGAAACTTTGGAGCATGAGTGTACATGCACGCCAGTGATCGCGTGTAGTGTAGTATAATTAATTATCGTTCGGGGGAATTCGGTGGCGTGTGTAGGAAGGGAAGAGAGAGAGAGAGAGAGAGAGAGGAAACGGATGGAAAAAGGATTCGCCCGAGTCCTTATTGGCCGGAACGATTCGATGCATTTCGGCCATAAATTTCATCGCGTTTATGCAGACCGGGTCCGGGCACCGGATCCGTATAAATGAAAAAGGGCGAACACGGAAAGAATATGGACCCGACTTGGCGATTTCAAGCACGTACTGATCGTAGCTCTCTCCCGAGCTTTCCAACTAATTCCAGGGCCCCGGTAGCCAGTTTTCAGAGGACACGGCGATCACCCAACGAGAAGAAAGAGCCTGGTCCTGGCAGCACCGCGCCGCTCACAGAGATCAAGGGTCACGGTTCAGAGAATCCACGAACCTCCGCCTAAAGTCGGGCGCCGTATTCGATTCATATAATCGAGAAATTAATTGTGCTGCGTATATTTCAGACATATACGAAGTATTTTGGTGTTTGAGGCCGGTGTCTCCCGATTATATTTCGTTTAAAAATACAATGTAGAAAGTATTTTTTTTTATCACTGAAAGTGACTTTAGCGGGGGTAACCCAGAAAATCGGGCCTCTTCAGGTGCAACGCTGATGCAACGAAAATTAGCGATTGGTTGATTTGGGTCACGTGATTCGCGAGGGATAGACCTCGCGTAGTAGTAGCGTATTGTTAATATATTTCATTAAAAATACACTGTGATAAATATACAAAATATAGAAAATTATAAATTAAAAATTTTGACCACTTTTTTGCCATTTTTCAAGAGAATTGTGGGTGGATACTCTACGTGTATTTCCATCAAATCGAAGGTGTAGAATTCATCACAAACTTTTCTGTTCACCCTGTAGAGTAGTCATTGTACTTTTTCCTTAGATATTTTAAAGGAACGTATCGCTCCGTAGAATTCCGATTTTCCAAGATTCGGGTGGACCATTGCTACCTTGCGACAGTTCCGCAACTTCGCACAAAAAAATTTCACCCAGAGGTGTATCTTCGATAGAACGAGAAAAGTTCTAAGTGAATGCAACTTACTTTTCGACTCTTGTGTTTACTCGTATTTACCGACGAGGCTGACGAATCGGCAAATGAATACGAATTCGAGCTTGCTCCCCTCCGATTCCCCGCGCTCCTTGTTAAACGAACCGTGGACCGATGACGTTTAGAAACTACCTGAAAACCTGTGTGCGACTGCCTCTTTTTTTTCGCCGCTGCGAGTTTTCTATGTAAATTTCGAAGGAAAACTCGATTACAAGGTCGAAGTTGAACGATGAAAATGACGAAACTTGATTGGCCTCGTGTCTACGCGGAAATATCGATTTTATTTTCTCTGTCCCTTTTTTTTTCAGTCGTCTCCCATTCCGGATGAACGAGAACCGAAATGGTTCGGAACGACTTTGGAAATTGACTTTTTGTTACCGTCGATGGAATTCTAAAGAGATTTCTCTTGTCACGTGCACCGGTTAATTCGGTTGAAACGGTTAATCCCTTGCTGTTAGTCATGGATACTCTTCCTTCTCCCTGTTTCCTTTGACAGAGAGAAGAATCGAGTTTAACGAAAAAACGACGGTTGTACATTTCTTTTTTTTTGCTTTTTCAATTTTACGAACGGAAAAGTACAGATGAAAATAGACGAACACGCGTCGGAGATTGTTTTCCTCAATTTTTTAATTTTTTACACGAAAGAAAAACTCACGCAACGTGCTTCTATAATAAATAAAAACGCTAAAAATCGATCAACATGTAGATGCATATATATATATATATATATATCGTAATATTTTGAAATAGAAATATTTGTTGGGAACAGCGGATTTGTATCGACCAATTTGATAAAAATAATAGAGGCAACTCGTTCAAGAAGTAAGATGATCGAGTAACTAGGTAAAGAGGTCAACTGCATCCAGATAAGAGGGTGAACGTGGCTTAAAATTGTCAAGCTTCGCTGTTTTTCTATATTCTGACGTAAGTCAAGTCTGCTATATGTGGATTGCAGTAAAATTTTACAACGATGAAACATTCGTTTCGTTAATGAATACGTTGTAATGTTAACGATCTTGTAGGAGAAAGTTATACATACGATTAAAATTATAATTATATTAAAATTATGATTATATTAAATTAAAATTATATATTCGGATTTAAGGTAAATTATTTTTCCAAGTTTGCGGCTACAATATATAATAAAATTATTATCGTTGAAATCAAATGAATAAAATTGAAATCGTTGTGACATAAATGTCAATGAAAATACGCAATATAAAGTGGTTAGACTGTTTATTTTCCTAGAAAGATAATAAAACTAACAAAGGTGCTTGTAGTACGGTGGAAGCTCGTAAGTCTGTTCATTCCGGAGTTCTAGAGCGAAAGTAATGCCAGTCAACAATGTTTTCGGTTCCTTGGCCACATTTATGGCCAGGAAACTGAACGAGTTTATGGCACACTCTAAAATCGTTGCTGCACAGGTTGTCTACGTGTTCATATGTTTCCAGATGCCCTGTAATATATAAAGGCTAATGCATTATTGACGTTACGTTACTCTTTCATAACCCGGACGAAGTCTTATATATCGTGGAAGAGCATAAAACTGAAGTAACCCTTCCTGGTGAACCGTAAAATAAAGATAAAGTAGAAATAAAATGGGAGTGAAACGACAATGAAACTGAAATATGTCCTTTCATTTTACGTACAATACATAGTATTTTAATTATACGCTATTGTGAAAAATAAAACAATATTATATTGTTAAATATGTTACAACAAAGTGATATTATATAATAATACAATTTAATAGTGTAACATTTTAATATAATAATAGTGCAATAATAAAAATATAATAATAGATCACGTAAATAAATTTTTCTTCGATTTCTTAATTTTTTGGTTAAATGGCACCGATGAAAAAATTCTGTTTAATTAAGAAATCTCTAACAATAAATAAGAGCGCGATGTGTTCGATCGTCGTAGTAAGTAGAACAAGAGCTTATCAGTCAGACAGTGTGATTAACTCTAATTTCAACGCTTCTCGTCGCGTTTTTCATACAGTTTTTTCTGAGAATTGATGATACTTACCTCGGCAGTGGCTCTAAACCTGTTCGAGAACCATGGTCCACGTGCTGCGATCGTTAATTTCAGAGACAGGATTATAGCAAGGTAATTGCTATCGAACAGATGACTACCAGGTCCCAATTACTTTGTGTTATAATCTACCAACACCTTTCCCTCGTTATTATCAGGGAATGTAAAATGCGAGATATAACGTAAAATCATTCTAAATTTTATTATCAACCGACGTAAATTGATAGCGTTCAACGATCAAAATGTGCTTCTCTACGAAAAAAAATATGAAACGCGTTCCATCGCTTGGAAAAGTCTACGAAATCGCCGACGAAGTTACGATTGATCGAACCGATATTATTTCTCTCGTCCGAGCATGGATTCTCACGTTCCCAATTGCAATTTTATATCTTCGCGCGAGATAAAAATTCAATAGAAATTCGCGATTTCGATAAAAATTCGTTTCGCCCGCTGAAAACGAGCGCGACGAGATTGCTCGACTTCGACAAAATTCCCAGAATTTTGAAAATCCATTCGAGACTTTTTACTAGCGAAGAAATTTAGAAAATTCTATTCCGAGAGCAATTGCTCGCTTGAAATTTACGAAAATTACAGCAAAGAGAGAGAGAGAGAGAGAGAGAGATTAAAATTTATGCGTGAATCGCGATCATTCCGCGTGAAGCGAGAACTTTATGACGGTGACTTGGGGGGTCGGCCGTTCTTTCATTACGTTGTGCAACCCTTTCGGTTCGGCACACCGACACAAGATTCCACCCTCATTATTTAGCGACCTGGCGCAATATTGGATAGCTTTGTGGCAAGATCATTTAACGCTTGCCCGGCTCTGTCCTCCCTGCCCAGTGTAAACAATACTTGACGATTCGCATTGCAATCTGCGGGACAAAGCGACCGGCCCGCGATACTGATCCCTGCCGCGCTTTTATTGCGAGTTTGCTGGACGGTTGACCGTCGACCATGAACGAGTCCCGACGTCCTCTTACTATTTCTATTTTGTGTTTCGCCACCGTCGCTCCCGCTCTTTGATGTTAAACGACGCCTCTACCCCTACACGGGGTATTTTACAACACGTCTCGCACCAGCGTATATACACGTGTATATGTACAAGTATGTTTGTGTGTGTGTGGAGGTATTTTCGAACGGTGTTATACGCGATATTCGAAAGGTGCCCAATAATTTTTCCGACTTAGAACGCGAATGATCACCTTACTCCAGAGTGAAACGACAAAATGGTAAAACGGTACGTTCTCCTTTTTTCGCCCTCTGTTTCCGCGTTTCTTTTTATCTGCCTGAAATCGGGCCTGTCACGGTAACCGCACTTTATGGCCGTGCACGATAATTCATCGGCCGATACGCGCGCGCGCGCGCGATCCCTCGTTTATCTTTCGTCTTGCGCCTGTAAATTTGTGAAATCTATCTTGCGAATAATCCTCCCGGCGCCGCGGATGTCTTAAATAATTAACGTCTCCTCGCGAGGTTGGCTGTACGCCAACAGCCGATGGAGAGGGGAAAAAGGAAAAAGAGGAGGAAGAATCGTTATTCTTGGCTATCCGGGTATCAGAACGGTGGAAAAGTTGGGCCACCGGCGAACAACGGATTGCCAATTGTTTCCTAGATTGGAATACGCAACTTCGCGCCATTGTTTGGACTGTTTGAAACACTCGCGAACGCGGACCAGAAAGAGAGGCCGTTCGGACCGTAATGAAACGCAGCGTGAATAAATGTCAGGGAACAAAAAAAATCAAACGAAGAACTGATGGCGAGTCTGTTGCGATTGTAGAGAGGGAACGAGGGTACGGATTAATGGAAATCATTCTTTATTGCATCGCGAATATTGTAAATTATACTCTGTAGAGACTAGAGCTGTCAATTTATATTAAAAGTTTGAAAATATTTTGATCGTATTTTCGGCAAGATTTTTTTTGAAAAGGCACACTGTATACATCACACTTTCTCTACTGATAAAATGTAAATTCTAATTGTCTCAATTTTGATAATGCGATAGTTTAGATCCATTTCAAAATTAGCTGTCGTAATATTGTAATTCCTGAAACGAGTGATGAATGTAATTTTTCAATCTCTAAGTTTTTACATCAGATTATTAAATTATCGATACAAATAAATTGTGGTATTCGGTATAAATATAAATTAAATTGTTTATTAGCGAAAACCTATATACGTTTATTATTGAAACAAACTTGTTTGAGTACGTTTACATTTCCTGTGAAGCAATATTGTCGTCAGAAAACAGAATTAATACCAATTGTTAGTACCACGATTAGTATCAATCGCTTGCTGATCTCCAGTGTTGCATTATTTTTAACAAAACAAATAAATAAGTTACACAACATATTCGTCTGAAACGTACATTCACACGCAACGATTACTTTATGCACCGTGAAAATAAATTCATGGAGACACGATTCAAAGTGCAACGTTTGGAAATTTCATCGACAGATAGCAACAACGGTCGAAATATCAGGTAATATATTTTCACGGGTAGTACGTCGCCATTGTTCGGGGCAATTTTCTAATAATTTCTTTTCAACAGAACCTTTCTCAGTTGAACGCCTGAACAACTTGTAAAGAGATAACTTTTTAGAAAATTCAAAGAACAGCAACGAAGCCGCATAATTTTCGGAAGTCAGTCATTATACCCTTTAATCGGCCCATTAGCTACGATACTGGTATCAACGGCAACTACCTGTCACGCTCGACTACAGCTTATGCAAATTGTACACATTAACTGTTGTCCCCTAGTTTCAAAGATACTGCCAACAGAGCATAAAATTCACGGTTATTAAACGGAAATGCAAGACGGCGGAGTATTATTCGGCTTCTCCGGGTAAACGAATAATTTAATGAAAAAGTTAAACGTGACGCTGGAAAGAAAAAATTAACGTTAAATGTATTTTATTGTTGTTTTATATAATGAAATATATTGATCGTACAAAATATATTTCACGATATTGTATTTACAATGTCACGTTTATAACACATCAGATTGTAGTTTATTAATCAGCAATTGAAAATTCGAAGAGCTTGAACAATTATTGTATGTAAATTAACAATTATATGTAAATGAAAACTCTGCCCAAATGGAGGAATAACATTGGCCTGCAACGCCAAAGGATCCAAAAACCGATTTCCATAGCAAAACAAATAAATAGCGGCTTTGAATTATATTTTATTTTATATTATATTTTTATTGAACTTTATTATTATTTGTTTTATTATATCTTGCACTGACAAGATATATTAATCGTAATATATGTCACGAGATCGTGAATAAATTGTCGTATAAAATACATTTATCGTACGTTTATAATAACAATACATTAATACATACAATAATTCGCAACTGTGAATTTGCAAATTAAAGATTCGAAGGACCTAAAATTATTAAAAAAAAAGGATCTTGAAGAATTTAAAATTACAAGGAACCCGAGAAACAACGATCCAAAGAAAGAGCAGAATCGACGAATAAACGGCAAGTCTGCCTAAAAAAGAATAGGCTATATTAATTTCTACGTTTAATACAACACACAAATCATTCGTGCCTAATACAAACGTTAAACAATTGAAGCAACCCATCGACAAATAACTGATGTATACTTCTTCCTCGCTCGTTACGCTGAAATAATGCTGACGGAACGTGTCTCGGAGGGACACAGACGTTTATGATTTATCATAATGCTCGAACGCACGGGCCATCTATCAATTGTGAATGTGCGCATTTGCGGAAGAGCATCGATCCGAGCTGTCGTCCTTTGTATCTATTTACGATAAGCCGCCGTGTCAAACAATCCTAGGGGTCCGGAGGGTCGATAAGACCCCGAAGAGGCGCAATTTAGTGCGTGCTTTATGGACCGTGAGATTTCTCATCTGTTGTTCTCTTATCAGCTACCTGATGTGAAAATATAGTCGAACGAAACGTTGCTCCGTGTCTGCAGACAAATGTCAAGGTAAAGAAGAAACGGAGAATTACGTATTTTCACGAACGTTCGACGAGATTATTTTCGAGACTGTCACACACCTTTCGTCTGGGACAGGATTGGGCAAATTTTACTTGAAACGAAGATAAAATATAATTATAAAAATTAATAAAATAAAATACAGTTTGAACTAACGATTCGTTTAATTGAAGTAACGATTGATTTATTATTTTGGAGAAAGTAGTCTAAATCAGACAATCGTTTGTTTGAGTCAATTTGAGTTGAAATGAAGTAACAAACGATCTCAACAGGAGGTGAAGTTTATAAAATAAAATTGGCAATTATTTGAAGAGATACAAAATTATTTTTATCCTTTTGATAGCCAAATAATGAAGTAATTTTAACGCAGGATTATTTCAAGACAACATTGAATCAAAGAAAATGACACGTTATTTAAACAATAATTTTTTCAAATTTCCTGAGTCAAGATTGAAACATATTTTGCACAGCATGTTTTTTTCTAATCTTTAGTTCACGAGTATTCGGAAGCATAATCAAAGTACAATCAAATAATTTGATTTTAACCCATTAAGGGCCAGCGCAATGTAATGCAACGTAATTTCTCACTTGCAATTCATTTTAATCAATTTGTATCGTTAAACTTCAGTTTCTGAGAGTGCAGCTGCGAAGGGAAATTTCAAAGACTCGCTTTGACATTTTTCCCTTCCACTCGGATTCCATTATTTTATGAAACTTCGAGAAATTGAAATATCCGTAATATCGCGATCGATTATTGCTTGGTCCTTAATAGGGTCACTTTGAAAGTAACTCGATTCCGACGCGAAGCGAAGTTGCTTCGACTTACAGGCAGAACAGAAAATCTGGAAAAATTAAAAGGATCGCGTCAAATTAACTTTGATGCAAAATGAAGTCACTTCGTCCAGAACAATTAAAGAATTGTCAAAATTGCGTTCTGGAATAGGGAAAGCGAGGAGATTTCTAAAAATGAATCTGTCGTTTCTGAAGTTTCTGAATTTCGCCGCGAGTTGCGCACTTTTAAAAATAAAAATCACCTCGTACTCGTCTTTATTTCAAATCTAAGCCGCGCGCATGAACAATGGGACGAAAGGGAACGGGCTGCTGGATTACCGAATCTGGATAAAATCGCATTTGGTCCGAGTCACGTCGGCTGAACGCTTTTAGATGTGACGCGGAGGAATCGTTTGCATTTCCCACCGCCGTTACTCGGTCATATTGGATTCACGAAAATATCCAAAGACCTAAGTTTCAGAAGTATTGCATTCGTGGCAAGTTCGAGAATGCACGAGACGTGGATGTACGAGAAATACGGAAGGAGCTTACGAAGTTTTCATTCGTAACGCCACTGTGGAGGTGCTATTGTTTCGACGTTAGCTTGGAAATAATTTCATGTCCCTGTCAAATATTACTATATCTACATTACGAATGGTATCAGTTTTATTTCTGTGTCTTAAGTTTTACAACGTAATTAGGTTTGTGTGAATGTAATAATGTCTAAATAATTTTCCAGTTTTTTTTTTTTATATGGGTGATGACTGATTTTGCAACAGCAATTTGTCGCACATTCCCCACCAATTCGAGTAATTGTGCCTTAATTATGCCATCTTTCTTTGTCAATTGTTGATACCACGTGTTTTGGCGACAATACTGACGCTGTGTCAATTTCAGACTGAATCATTGCGAATTGATTTCGTCCTACGAAACAACGCGGTCTAAGCAAACACATTTATTACAATGTGCGTGTATTGTAGTAGGAAACACACGATTCAAATAACAGAACGTTCGTATAATAGAGCGTTCGCATAAAGGAGGCTCCATTCTATTCAAAACAGAAAAGTCAAATATCTTCAAACTTACTTCGATCATTTGTCGTAATATGTTGAGTTGTTCGAGTGTATGATGCAGTTTGTTTGATCATCGAGTAAAAATAGAAAGGAATCAATCAAACGTCAAAAATGTATTTGTTTCTCGTCATCTCGTGTTATTGGAATATTTGCAAGAAATAAACGAACGTTCTCTCTCCTTCGCTACTATCTGCTGTTGACCCGAATAGCGTAGAGCAAGCTATCGCAATTTTGACCCAATTAGAACTGAAATGAAAAAGCAGCTGTTTATTGGTATACGGGGCGCAAGCGGCAAAGATCTGCAAATGAAACAGAGAACAAGCCAGAAGAGTTGAATATTTCATCGATGGCCCAGATTTCCGTGATATTTGCGAAGACGATTCTTTTCTCGTAATTGAACGAGAAACACAACCGTTGGTAACAGGTTAATGATATCTCCGATAAAGCTATTTCGGAACGGAAGATTATTTTCTCGGTTGAACTGAATAAATAAATGATGAGAAACTGGTTCAAATGTATATGTATATATATATATATATATATATATATATATATATATATATATAAAATACGAATTTGATTTCCAGCGTTGAAAGAGGCGATTCGAGTGCATTTGGAAATTTTCGTAAACATCGCTAACGAAATAGAGAAATTTATCGATAAAATATACTTTATTTTGGATAAAATATAATAACTTATATTAATATAATATAACTTATAAATAATAAATTATTATTATGATAAAATATACTTAACTTATAACATATGTTATATATAACATTATAATATTAAATTAAAATTTGAATTGTAAAATATTCGAATATAACGTCAGACTACTTATTCGATTAATTAAACGATATACTAAAAATTCTTAATATTCAAAGGCGTTCAATTCGCCTAAAATATAGATTGCCTGTCAAGCTGTCGTTAATAACATATTCGTCTTCACACTTTAAACGATAAATCCGAGAGCGAAATTTGTTTGCAGTGTAAACGATCGTTTCCTGTTGGAAGAATTACAGATTACGTATACATACAGAGGGATGACAGTCGTATTGATCAAATGAATGTGCCGTTTCGCGAGTAAAAATGGCAGCAAATTTAGCTGGCATTTAATGCGGGCTGTAACTGCCTTTTGCCGCAGCGGCGATGAAATTCGATGCGATGAATCATTTATGACATTCTCATTATAGCCGCCGTTAATTGGATGATTCGCGATGACGATTCCCGATATGCTGCTAATGAAAGCCGCATACAGCCGTTTCTTCGTCCGCGCGACACCGCAGTGACACAACCGTAGCTGCGATCAGACGCGCTCGACCACGCTTGTTGGAACCTCGTTACATCTCCCCTTTTATTATTTATTAACGTTTCCCAGCGTTGTCAGCATCGACCAGGATAACGCGAAAGAACGGTCAGAAGCATGCGAATCATTGGACAAAATGATGATTACTCTTAGATGCGGCAGAAGGTTAATATTAATTTGCAATTGTTGTTCGTTTAACGATAAAGAAATCTAGTCTTTGTTAATTCATTCAGGTGGACAACTTTTAATATTAGCTTATTTGGATGTAAGGAAGACCTTGGTCAGAAGATTAATATTAATATTAATGTGTGTTATTTATTTAATGATAAAGAAAATCTTCGTTCATTTATTCAAGTGGAATAAATTATATTTTATTATTCTTTTATTATTATTATTTATATTATTTATATTATTATTCTTTTATTTATATGAATATTTATATGGATGCAAAGAAGACCTCCGTTATAAAATTAATGTTAATTCGTGTTGTTCATTTAATGATGAAGAAATGTAGTCTTTGTCAATTCATTCAGATGGGTGATTTTGAATATTAATTTATAATTATTTATTTAATATTTGCATATAATTCTTGAGCAAAAATTTAAGTATAGTATTAACACGTTAATATTAAAAGTATTTAATATTAATTTATGTTAACAATTTAATATTTGTACAAGTCATGAGAAAAATGTGGATATAGCATTAAAACAATGAAAAAATTAATTAGTCGTCGTTCTATATAGATGGACAGTTTTTAATATTAATTTATCTTATTCATTTAATATTTGCATAATTCTTGAGAAAAATGTAGATTGGTATTAAAATGATGAGAAGGTTCTAGTTTGTAAATGTAAATGCATATATATATAGGTAGACGATTTTTAATTTTTGACTGATTCTGCATGTTTGAAATTACATTTTTAAATGCGTTTTTTTCTTCTTCTTTTCTTAGAAATACACAAATGCAAACGTTTACACGCAATGAAATTTGGAATTTTGCCTGGGTTACAATCGAGTGATCAACAAATTTATTGTTATGAATAATGATTCCAATAATGATTGGAAATTAATGTAATTGTCTGTTGCCAGGTACTTGTGGTAATTAGCATTATGATGTACGTATATCACTGAACTTCAGCGAATTAATGTAATAATGTAAATTTATTTGGGTAATTTCATTTGATCACCAATTAAAAGAAACACTCAGTTGAAACTTGAAAACTCACCGACAACGCGGAAACAAATTGTTATTTTTACGAAAATTAAATTCGCTTTAAGCTGAAAAGCAATTGTTTCCCTTGTCCTGCTTTCTTCTATCGTGACTCCGTTGAAATTTCATGGGTCGAAAAAACGCTGGTCGAAGAGGAGAAGTAAAACATAATACTCGTCCAATATACCATGACAACTTTTCTTATATCCAGGGGAACTTCTTTCGCGGCGTTGTGCAGCTTGATGAACAATTTTCTTTAATCATTCTTTATTACTTTCTGCAACAATCAATGTCGAAAGTTTTTGCAAAGTAATTTCAAGACAGAAATTTCATTGTGCGGTTCGATCTGAAGTTTTTGAGAAGAAAATTGCGGATTTTATTTACCGCACAGTTGGACTTGTCCCTTTTGCGACTGAGAGATACATATTTATGCGAATTTATACATTCTCACATTGAATTTCATTGAATATCGGAGAAATTAAATCTAAACGGAGATTTTTGCCATCTGCTAAATGTTGGCACGATTGCAGTGATTGGAATAAATGGAGCACGAGCAGAAATTAATTGTAATTGAGATTATTATAATATTATATAGATGATAATATTTATAGCGCGAAGATTATTTCCAACGCTATATCGTTTTATTTGAAGTGACAGTGCTTCGTAAATAAATTGCTGGTAGATGATACGACAAAAAAGTTTGCAGATTATTTCCTACACAACGTGCAACAATGTGCAGAGATATATGATTCCACGTAAAAAGAAAGTAGACGTTGAAACCTTCTTTTCACTCATATACTACTTGACTCCCCCTATATCATGTGACTTTTGTCAACAAAATCTTCTTTTCTTAACTCCTTGCGCTGGCAACTGGTTTGCGGACCATAACGAGTGACCGAACCGTATAGAATAATTCGCCGTTTTCTTTTACTTTCGAACTCGCCGGTATAACATTACTGGATAGAAATTATTAAGAAGTAATAAACTTACAACATTTGTTTTGCCTAAGTTACTTAAAACTGACAAAATGTTGCAATTTGCGACAAAATATTTTCGTTCCAAAGCAAGAGGTTAAAATCTTGTCTCAACGACGGAGATATACGAGACGAACTGTACATAATCGTAATTACACACGCAAAAGCTCGGCTACATGATAAAAGTCTCGGGAACGACGCTTCTGCGAGCGCAACAGCCACGTGAGTCGACGTCAGCTGGGCAAGTTAATAAAGCGTTGGCCCGCGATTGCATCGATAAACCGGGTAAAGCGGGAGCTGTCGAACCTCGGTGTCGTCGCGAGGCTGCCGTGTCGTCGAAATAAAAAAAAAAAAAAAAACACGAGAGACGCGCGCGAGTTTCGAGTCGTCTCGAAGCTTTTGTCCGCGAGTGGATCGCGATTCCGTGCACGTACGCGCAAAGCAGCGGCGGAACAGCGTGCAGTTGCACGCCGGGATAAACCGTGGCGAGGCGAGACGAGGCGACACGGCGCATTGTGTCCCTGGAAAGTGGCTACGTTGTTCCGTTCCTCCCCGTGTCTGCGGCCGACAGGCGACTCAAGAATGAGAGGAGAATTATCTGGAACCTCGAGACGAGAAACATGCGGTGAAAGGGGGTAGGGGGAGGAGGGAGAAAAAGAAAGGGGAGATAACCGCGGGGAGTAAGGAAGAGATTCAAAGACGGGGTTGAAGAAACGCGAGTGCGGCGGAGCGCGAACTCGTAGAAATCTTTTGTGAAAAATATTTATTCGAATATTTATTCTCTAGTGTACGTTGGGACTATCGTCGTTGAGACGATAGTCGATGCGCAGTTATTCCGGAGATACTTTCGCGAACGCAGACGATGCGTAGATTCTTCTTAGCTAGTTATAAAGAGTCATCTTCTTCGTATATTTTTCATATATTTATATATAGAAAATGACTTTTTATAACTTTTTTTTAACTTGGAAGATTCTATGCATCTTGTGTGCGTGTGTATACAGGTGCTACAGTTGACTACATTCTACGCGAAAAAATAAGTCTGAAGTAAAATTTTTCTCAATTAAAGCCTTCGAGAGTTTTCGGGAAGATCAAGTTTGAAAATTTCTCAGGTACACTCGAATTTACGGATAGATTCTATATAATAGTCGACAAGTCGGAGGATATTCCACGTGCGAAAAATATAGAAAAATGAAAAATCGCCTTAGTACACCTGTATATTTGACAAATATTCAAACTCGGTTTTCTCGAAAACGAAGCAGCTGACGAGAAAATTTTATTCACTGATTTTCACACGTAGAATAACCTTCTGTTATAATTATTCTTCTCTGTCTGTCGTTAGCCAAGTACAAACATACTTGATAAATATTCAAACTCGAATTTTCTCGAAAATGAAGCATTACAGAAAAATGTTATTCCTTCTTTTCGACTTTTACTCGGTTGTACCAACAGTTATGAAATATATTCGTCTAGTATTATACACGACATATTCATATCTTCTTTATACGTCATATTCATCGTATCGTGCAATTTTTAATTCACTTCCTCCGAGTTTCACGAGAAATTAAACGTTAAACCAGCTACGATCCTAAAAGTTCCATACCTCAATTTATACTCTCGTAAACTGTAAGTTTAGCAAACAGGAAGAACGTGTAACGTTTTAAGAAGATCCCTGCTGTATTATTTCGTCAATTTAACGAAGCTGCCTGGCATAAAACTTAATTTTATCATACGTCAATCATTCTTTCTCGTTACTTCTCATACATATGCATGTAATTTAATCACACAAAGAATCGAGTCGTAAGCGAATCGAAAACGAGTGAACACCAGACATTTCGTTAATTTCCCCGGACTGCAAGATAAATGGCAGTGGCCAACAGTCTCTGACAAAAGCTCCGGAGCTTCAGCTGAGCTTTTCCAAGATAAAGCTAACTCCGATTTCCTCCGAATCCCTACGACACTGTCGATCACAAGAAAAGAACAAAAAAAAAAAAACGAAAGAAAGAAATATACCACGAACCTTTCTTTCGTCCCTTTTCGCAGAGCAAGCGAAAGAAGCTCGCGTGACTGCGCGGAAAGGTTGCAAGAGGAAGGAGAGAAACTTTCCAAGGTTATTCGCGGTGCAGAATCGCAGATACAAGAACGGAGAACGAGAGTGATACGTGTACGAGTGAAAGGTAGGACGAGGAGAAAGAAGGTGGGGGAGGACGTGCGCGCGCGGACAGAAAAGGAAGTTCTTCTCCGAGGTCCGTCAAGTCAAAATTACCGTGTTCGTGCACCGAGCGAGAGAGAGAGAGAGAGAGAGAGAGAAAGAAGGGCAACGTGCGTTGTATTTGGATCCTTGACCTCCCGCCAAATTGCAGTCATTACGTTGGATTCTGTCTCTTTTTTACTTCCTGTTCCGCCACTGGCTTCCACCGACTGTAAACTTACCGAGTGTCGTATAGCTTCCTTTCGTCTCGCGAAAAGGTTCTTTCGCCGCGCGAATTATTGATGGGACTGAGAATTAACTTGACTGACTGGGAAGGAAAAATTAATCAACGACTAATGAAATTTTTATATAATACAATAATGTTATGTATAATAATATCTGCGAGGATAATACAGATGAGTTTAGATTTAATGCAACGAGTAATGAATGGTCAACTACTATACTCATGCTCATTCTCCGTGGGCATAATATTTTCGATATTATAGAGATTAGACGTAAATGATATTTATTCAATAACAATGATGGTGATTAAACAATAGATAATTAAGCAAGATAACGAACACAGATTAAGAACTAATATATGCGATCACAACTCAAATAAACTGTTTTTCGCATTCCTCTATTTTCCACTATAATCAAATGCTAAAACTAAAGATATAATAACTATAGATTATAACATAACAACGATAACAACCTACGATACTACAATATCTATAATAAATTGTATAATAATATTTAACGAGTGCACTCCAAATTTGGTAACCTAACCTAAACCTAACCAAACCTCTTAAATTCCTACTTTAGTAATTTAATTTAACTTTAACTTAACTAAATTTAATTTAACTTTAATCGTTCTTCTTATTTCAATCGTCGATTATTATCAACGACGATATAAGTATCATCGTAGCTTTACAACTACAATTGACGTTGACGTCAATTTTCAAGCTGAATCGTTGTGAATTGATTTCGTCCTACAAGACGTATACAATGCGTGTAATAAACACATTTATTACAATACGCGCGTAGTAGGAATACGTATTGTAGCAGGAAATACACAGTTCATATAATAGAACGTTCACATAACGAGTATTCGTATAATGAAGGCGCTACATCCAACAGAGAGTTCACGCTTAATAAATGAGACTTATATTGTTACATGATCTTTTCTTACGAAGTCGTATCAATTTAAATTACCGATCATTTTTCATTGTATACTTTTCACTTCTTAAGAAGATCTTATGCAAACGTTAACACATTTCTAAATTCATCTCACAATATTGCTTCGTTAGAATTGAGCGTTAAATCGATCGAAATTTTCAGTTCGATTGGCTGACTAGCACTTGCGATTAACGAAATTAGTCTTCAATTCTTTTACATATATCTCCACCAAACGTTTCTCACGAGATTCTTTTCAAAATTGTTAAAATTAATCTTGATGGAATAACAACTTATTTCGAAGCAAATTCACTTTGAAATTTTTCGAAGTCTGTTGCGACTCGATCGAAATCAATCGCACGATGGCAACAAGTCACGAAAGGATCTCGCAGCAGTCTCGCTTGGGACTTACGAACCCCAGAAGGAGGAAATTCACGCGGCTCGAACGCGACGTATGACAACCTTCAAGTTGAAACACGATTCTAAGCGAAGATTCTCGATTTGTATCGTACGATTGGATGTCGACGAGTTTTGAATTATACAGACAAAAGAATCGATTGCTTAAGACGCAGCTATCGTCGTCTTTGCTTCGGGAGAAGATTTTGAATGGTACATACGTAATACGATGTTATAATTATCAAAATTTTATAATATAAATACAAGAAATTAATTGGAAATTAATTAGAAAATTTATAGATTTTACAATATAAATATAATGGAAATTTTACAAACGCGCCATAATGAATCTTCAGCGATTCACGAATGTACAAAATAAAAATATTTTGTCTCTGTTAATTTAGTTTAAAGAACAAGTCACCCTGAATAACGACGTAGATTAATTGACAACCACGCTGTCAAATGTTCCACGACGAGAAATATTAACAATAAATTACACAAAGGTACGTTGGGTAAATGAAATCACGCTTTCGAGGGAGAGCAAACTTGCTTAATATATTCCATTCGGAATACATAAACGTGCATGTAATTATTTATCTCGAGACTTCTACACGCCACACGGGGTTATTACTAAATAAGATATATTTTATTGTCTCCTTTGCCTTCTCTCTCAAGCAAAATCGTCGTCGCGCGGCGGAAACACAGCGCAATGCAAACATGACGTTCGAGAAGGTGGTTTTCTGATGCATCGATGAAAAAAGCTTGTTTGTTAAACTGGAAAACTTGGTAAACGATTAACGACGTTTGTTTTTCTCCCAATTAATGTTCATTATCCGAGATTAATGGACCGGATGATCGCCCGCGAGAAAAAACACGATTATCCATGCCTCGCCGATCGCGCGGTTTTCTTGCGCTTCGAGGGATAAACCTTGGGGTTTGAACTTTCGCTTGTAATTGGTTTTCAGTTTGGCGGAGCACGAACTTGAAAATATGGCTCGAGTATTTGAGACAGTGTCTAATCGAGATAAATCGTTCTAAGGGGAGAGAGATCTGCTGAAACCGGCAGTGGAAAATTACGCGTTCGCGTGTTACGATAGATACACAAATGTTGTAACGAATTATGATTTTATGTCCAATACAATTTTATGTAGTTGTATAATAATATAATATGTAATATGGTATAACATGATACAATATACTATAAAATAATGTAATATAATTGTATTTTATATTACATACGTGTATTTATAGAGGGCACAGAAGCCAGCGAATGTAAATCATTTTCCATTAAAAATACAAATATTCTTTCGTTCAATACTTTCAATCGATGAAACTATATTTAGTTATAACGTCATTATATCATTATAAATATCATAACTAAACTCTCCACCGACTGAAGATTTACGTTTAACTCATCGAGTGTCCATATTAAAATAACGTATCAGACAATCTTGTAATCAATAATCAAATAATTAATTTACTTGTCGGAGAGATTCAAAGAGAATAACACAATAATCGTAACATATTAAATAAAACCATCAAAAGGCGGACGCATTCTTAATTTGCCCCCTCGTTCGATATCAAACGATATTTCACGCTTTTGATCATTTTAAGCGTTCAAAGTCATAAAATCTCGTCATAAAATCTCTTTCGCCGCAATACTTTTCACCAGAATAATTTCCACGAATTACACACAATATCACTCGATCAGATATTGTCGATTCGATTTCGCAGAAATTGTTCTCAAACGTTCTTCTGAATACAACTGATGCGATGCCGACAGTTCATGGGATTATTATTTGGCTGTTACAGGAGTCCGACACGATACGGTTCCGCGTGACCCTGGAAGACGAAGTGCCCGCGGGTCAACAGCCGAACATCGTCGGCGTGGATGCATACGTGATCGTGCTCGACGAGAACGACAATCCTCCGCGTTTTCTGAACGTGCCGTACGAGGCTGTGGCCGAGGAGGACCTCCCCGTTGGCTCGACCATACTTCCGGGCATTAGAGTAATGGACCCTGACCTGCTGGGCGACACCATAGATCTAACCTGCGTGCCTCAGCCACAGGTGAGTCATTAATACTCGTTACGCCGCTAATATCCCACGGGCACGTATTGTTGCGCCACTCTTGGATCAGACTTATCGCAGCGCCTCCGCTACTTCTTCTCTTGAGAGAAACTTAAACCTAGTTAAACCTAGTCGGCGTCGGGAAGACGGGAATAATTGAAGTACAGTAACTCCCCGGTTAACATTCGGACAGTAAACACTGGAACTGTTGTAATTTTGTAAAAAGAAGATCGTACGACGATATTCTAGGGGGGAATATAATTTGATTGTAATTTAATATAACCTATATTCTAGTTAAATATATTAACACTTGGTGCGCTGATTGTTAAATCATATTATAGATTAAAACCCTTAATATTAACTCTTAATGTCATTTTTTGATAACAACATTAATGTTGTCTTTTGGTACTGTACAAAATTTTATTTTCATTTGACACCAAGTGTTGATATATTTAAGTAGAATATAGGTTATGTTACATTATACGAGTTACATAAGTAACTCATATAATTTGACACAAGCTATATTCTAGTTAAATATATTGACATTTTACATATATCAATTTCTTTTTACGAAATTCTAACGGTTTCAATTTTTGATATTGCCGGTTTCAGTATTTAATATTAATTGGAGAACGTAGGTATTAAAATTCAAACAATCAAAATATTCTACATATAACTCATTGTAATTTAAATGACAATAATGAAAATAAATATTAGATGATAATAGTTAAAATATTTATTATTAAATAAATATTAATCTCCTTATTAAGAAATTGAAGATTTATTAATGGATCTCTATGCAAATTCATATTTTTGTTAAAATGTTTGAAGAATAGAATTTTGGTGGAAAATTAATATACGTATCACTTTGGAGAGTTTATACATCTTTTCCACGTATTTATTTATCTAAAATTATAATTATAGAAATTGCGCAAAAATCCGCAATCTACGCGTTAGTTTAAATTTCACACAACGTGAGATCCTTATTTAAACAAAGCAAATAAATTAATTTCTATAACAATCGTTAGATGTCAAAGTCAATTCCTTTTAAATATCAGGGAATTTGAACGTCGACGAATAGATACGTATTTCAGCGATGTTCTGTTTTTTTAGAATTCTGTTTTTAGTTTAAAAAAAACAAGAAAATAGAGGGGAATGCTAACTTTTGCCAACCGTCACGTGCGATGGCGATGTAGGTATTGTATTTTTTGCATTCAGTAGTCGTGGAAAATTGGCTGTCTCCGCTGCTTGACTCATCGACAAACTCAAAACCGGATTTGCATACGCGGCTATTTCGCGCGCGAACCGAATAAACCGACTGCGGGCCACCTAAAATTAGAGAATATGCTGGCTTGTCTATGCGAACGGCCTTTGTATTTAACGAAACTTCTAAACAAATTGCGCGATATATGCATATCGAATAAACTCGAATTTCACGCAATGAATTCTGACGCCCGGCAACATTCTAACATTTCTCGAACTTTGGACGCTCGGAATTACCCAAAAGGACTAGAAGTTCAACATCGAATGACAAGTATGTAACAAATTTAAGTTGCATCTGTTTTTAAATAAACAGCGAAGAACACAACTGGACCAATAACGATAGTGAAAAAAATTTTTCAATGTTTTTAGGAGACGTTTGAATTTTTATAATTTTCCTTACTTTTTCATTACACGATGTCAAATCATCTTTGGCAGAAACGAATTAAAGATTTGGACCATTTGAAGTGAGATCTGTGTATATTTTTATTTACGAAAGAGATCTCCTTTCATTTCATGTGAATTCACGCATTTACTAATTCGCGTGACTTACGAACAAAATTCAAACTTCCAGAACTGTGCTTCTTCCCTCACTATATTATACTCCATATTCCGTTTTGTTATATTCGCATAATTATATATCCCATTTCTTCAATTTTACGTATCGAATTTTGCGTATTAACGCTGAGATTATTAACTCTCGATATACGTACCATGAAATTACGTATTTGCAAGAGGGACGATTAAAATGGCTCGTAAAACGGTTGATAAAAGGTTCTGGCAACTCTTCCAATTATAAGTTAGCGGATAACCTAATTACCACTTTATATTATTATACGGAAAGTATTTGCTGTAATAAAACTTAGGATTAATAATATACCGAACAGTCAGCGTGCAATGTTCGAACATAATATCACCGTCAAAAAAAAAAAGAAAAGAAAAAACTGCACGACTCGTACTCCAGTTCGATTCGTTTCACTGAAAGGCCCAGAAGCAACTGTTTTGACTAGGAAATGAAGACGACCTTTTTGCCATAAAATTTTATTGATACGCAACATTTGAATCGATGCAAAACAAATTACAGGCGCGATCGCTCAGTACCAGACAAAGCCACTCCTACTCGAGGTCTACCACACGCCCCCTCGCGAATCACGTGACCCAAATCAACCAATCGCTAATTTTCGTTGCATCAGCGTTGCACCTGAACAGGCCCGGTTTTCTGGGTTACCCTCGCTAAAATCACTTTCAGTGATAAAAAGCCCGGGATAACGAACTCCCCTTTCGAATTTCCAAAGCGCTTGGAAATTTCACGTTCCACGCGTACCGCATCCCCTTTGAGAGGCTCGTGAAATTTTGTTTCATTGGGAATATTAACGTTAATGCGGGATAACGTCGTTATCACATAACCGTTTTATTTATTTTTATTTTTTTTTTTTTCTTGTAATTTCATACACACACACGATCGTGGAATTACAACGCACGCGTTGTTAAATAGAATTAAGCGGCTAATGAACATCGGCATCGGCCGATGCAGTATTATTAATAACTGCAGCAGGTAACACGTAGTGGCGAGCAAGCAGCTCGTTCGCCTTTGATAAATATCGTCCAAGGCAATTTTGATCCGATGTTGAAACAATTTCACCTTAAAAATGGATTATTATTATTCCAAATTGCGCTGTTCAAACTTTCGCAGAGGTCTGGCTTTTGTCGCTCGATTATAAAATCGAAATTCGTTCGACTCGCGTTAATTAACTTTGAGCGCGACTCAAAAATATTCAAAACGTGCGAGAAAGAGAGAGAAGCCGAACTTTCGTTTAATATCTCCCTGATAGTTTTTTTAATTTAATTTAATTTAATTTTTTTTTCGTGTTAACGTGTATTTTAACGTAAGTTTTCACACGTACACACATGTTCGAGTTTTCTGTTTCGAACAGAATTAAATTAAAAATTGCTCAACCTCGCTGTTCGTAATTCCAAATAAAGGCTTTAATTACACGCATTACTTCATAACGTGGAACAAAAATGAACGAGTTTCTCGAAAAAAATAGGAGAATTTCTCCCTCCTTTTTATATATACGAAGGTTTCAACGTCACATTGACAGGTCATTAGCGGCGCGGGATTTCGCGCGACGCTTGTAAATTACAGTGTGAATTTTTGGTTATCGCGACACGCCGTCCCGATAATCGGATTTCTCCGGATAATGCGGATGGCGGAAAAATATGGTAACTGAAGTTTTGGTGAATTTTCGATTCCGACGGGAATTTTAATCGGGAAGAGGATTTTCGAAAAGAAAAAAGGGAAAAAAAAGAGGATGGCGTTGTCAGGGAACGAAAACAATCGGTTGAGAAGGGAAAATTTGTTGGAAACATTTGGATAACACGGAGCGACGTTTCTAGAAACTTGGAAACATATTCGAATGCTGAATCGAAGAACTCAATGCGGGGAAACTAAATGAATTTTAAAGTTTTTTTTAGTCTTTTTGCAAGAAAAAAAAGTAGGGAACTTGATTCACTATCAGGTCTTCCTCACTGTGGTCTTCGTATATGAAAAAGGATCGTTTACTTGCTGAACTTTTCGTATTAAAACTTTCAGTTTCTAGTCTTGTTCCCCAACTTTTCTTACAGTGGGAGATTATCTCCAAATTTTCCAATTATTCCGTTCGTCCGTGATTTATTTTGCCTTTGTAGATATAAAAATTGACTTGTCACGTCTGTTAGCCTCAATTGTACCTTTTTTTTTATCTAAAAATTACTTTTCGCTATTTTATAATAAATTTTATCTGTCTTTCGAGCAATGAAATGACATTGAGATAAAAAAAAGATTATCAAAAATGTACTTGACACGGTATTATTCTACAATCTTCACATATTAGAAATAACGTTTGAAACATTATTGATGTATACAAAAATGAACATGTCACATCTATCATCTTCAATTATACTCTCTTTTAAAAAGTGAGTTCCTTTTACTTTTAGCTGTTTGAAACACAACTTTCGAATAATAAACTAACTAACTAAAATCAAAAACACGGCGGAAACATGTTGTTTTCCCATGTAATCCTTAGACGCAACGCGTTAATCTTCTCTCCCAGTGTACGGATTTAAAGCGACATTAAAAACCAGCCCAAAATTCGTCGCGAAACTAGAGATGAAAGATCCAGGAATAACCACGTGAGATAAAATATCTATCGCAGTAAACAAAGTTCCGTGTAAACGCCACTCCTGCTCAAGATCTACCCCACGCCCCCTCACGAATCACGTGACTCAAATCAACCAATCGCTAATTTTCGTTGCATTAGCGTTGCACCTGAAGAGGTCCGATTTTCTTGGTTACCCCCCGCTGAAATCACTTTCAGTGATAAAAAGAATCAGCCGAAACAACAGCACGTCACAAAAATGTATTTTTTTCGGCGATAAATAAACCCCTCTTCTCTTCCTGCCGTCAAAGAAATATTAGCGAGTTCCTTTTAATTAATGCATAACGAAATCCGCTGGTAATCTCTTTCGTGCACGTTTTCGACGTCCAAGAGGAGGGGGGGAGGGAAGATTAATTGTCACGAGATAAATTTCGCTTCCCTTCCGGGTAGCGTCTGCGAAATTAATCTCGGGGACATTTGACTATTTAATAGGACGCGCTGCATATTTCTCCGCCTCTGTGCGCCCCACACCTCTCGTCCGTCTAATATATTAATACGACAATATAAACTCGAGTCGTAGAAAGTTCACCGCTTACTCGCCTGAATTTTCTATGTCGGCCACACGCCACTGAATACGCGAGTATATCTTTTAACAAGGGCTGCTTTCCACGTCCGAGTCCTCTCTCTTTGTGCTTTGAGCTTCGTTCCTTCGATACATCGCGAGATATCGCCGATCCCGGAGGAGATTTCCGACTCGCGTCTCGTCTTCGCCAACGTTTGAAACATTCGTTCGAAAACACGCGTCGTTTTAGAGAAGACGCGCTCTAATTTGGATAATTAATAGTGTTCCTGGGGTGAGAAGCGTCGTGTGTACGACCGAATGATATAAAACAAAAATAACTTTTACAATGACATGTTTCTCTAATTTTGTATCATTTTATTTGGACTTTTTACAAGACTTTTTCAATCCTCCAGTTTCTCAGTGGCCTGCAGTTTCAAAATGATGGATTTTTGATGAAATTAAATCGTGCAGTGGTATTGTTTCATTTTATTAGGAAATATTTTTGTAGTGTCAATTGTAGAAATTTGCAATGACAGTGCTACTCAGGGAAAATCATTAAAGTTGAAGCAATTACTTGCTTCGTTTTTACTTGTCATTTAAAACAAATATTTAACACTCGTGCGGTGTTTCTTTCGGAATTCGAACTTCACTCTGTTTTGTCCAAGTGACAAAACTTCCGTCGAGTATTTAAAGTTTTTAATCGTTGTAATATTATTATCGTACGTGTCTCTGTAATCAACTGAAACACTATTCCGATGAGTTTCACGTGTATCACGAATTCTGACGTTTAACAAGCATAAATTTAACGTATTCACTGTCAGGAATATCGCGTTCTCAGTTGTACAAGTTTCGCAATTGCGATGAGAGAGCGCACTTGAAATCATTATGAAGATCACGCGAATTATGACCAATCAACGTTCAACGCGAGCTTGACGTTCAGAAACAGACGTTATTATGATATCTGTCAGATGATAATATTTACTGAAGTGACGTATTCCTCGTTGTTAAATTGCGAAATATTAATACAACGAATCGCGTTTATATTCAGACAACGAAAACAATTCAAACAATTGTACTGTCGTAACAGTTTGAAGCAGTTTAAACAGTTTGATTGTTTAAATTGTTTCCGATATCCGAAAATTAATCACTGTACAATTTAACGATTGTTATAATTTTTTAAGAAAAGAACCTGACCTTGTTTTAAAGCTCGAACTACTCTACTTTCAAAATGCATCTGTTTTATTCTGAGATGATATTTTGACATCACTCATCCTTCCAGAAATAGTAAATTACTTTTTTTTTATTTTTATTAAATTGTTTTGTTTATTTGAGAGTCACTAGCGACCACCAATATGATTGTGTGGAAAAGATATTACATTAATAATATAATTATAATTATAATTATAGTTGATAGTAGAATGCAATAATACAGTATTGATAATTAATATTTAACAATGATAATAGTAGTGAGAAAAAATATTTTTCAATTCTTTTGCTGCAACAATTTATAAAATGTTGTCTTCACTTTGCCATCTGTTAAATGTGAAAACTAACAAGTGAACGAAGCTTCAATAACTATAACTTGAAAGTTATAGTTATTTTTTTTTATAAAATTACAACAGTTTCGATATATAAGCGTTCGAATCACTGGAGGAAATTGATCGATCACGTCGTTTGGGGAAATAATTTTTCACCGAATCGTTTATTCTGATTTACGAGGCGCCGAATTGTCGACGCATTTTCGACGGTAGCCCGCCCTCAATATCGGCGAATTTTCTAGTTTTCAAATTCGAAAAATCGTGTGTTAACACGATGAAACACGGACATTTAATAAAATAACGGATGGAGTGACGACGTTGATGCACAGTTAAATTAATTTTTAAATTCATTTCGAAATTCAATCTCCCTTCCTTTTTTTTCTCGTTTTTTTTTTTTTTTTTTGTTTAATTTTGTAGTCGAAAGCCTCTTAAATATAACACGTGTACACCGCTTAATAAAAGGCCGAAGACAGGAGCGTTACAATTACGGTGTAGAACATCTTAAATAATGGATATCCTGCTTATCCCTCGAATCCTCTAAGCAGTTCAAAACGGAAGAACTTAATATCCTGCATAAATAAAAGCTCGGTAAGTGTATTCACTTGTTCAAGCACCGGGGATCTCGTAATCTACAGTCTGCAGAATCTGCAGGATCTGACAAAATCCGTCGTGCAAGTACTTACATGGTGTCGTCTCGTGTTATTCATCGTGAGATCAGGTCATTCGATTCAATTCGTAGGTACGAATTTTGAAAAGCTTACCAATTTGTGTGTTGTTGTTTTTTTTTCTATTGTCGAAATATTTTGAATCTTTATAAAGAAATGGTGTATTGCGAAATATAATATAATTTATTATATATATTATATAATAATTTATTACAATTAATATAATATAAAATATTATATAAAATATAATAAAATAATATATTATTTATTTATATAAATTAAGTAGTATATATTTATAATTGAGTAATATATTATTTATTTATATAAATTGAGTTTCACTCTTATCATTTTATATTTCACCCTCAGAGCTTGTAAATTAATTAAAAGAAACAATTAAAACATTATTCGGCAAAGTGTAATTTTTCAAGTACGCGTTGATTTATTTCGACGAAAAAATAATTTTTCTCTGAATTACTGTTATCGAGTAAGTACAGTGCACTGTATTATATTACTGAACAAAGTAATCTCTCATTTATTTTAATACATTTATTTCGGTAAATTTATTAAATTTATTTCAGCAAATTTTATCTAAACCGGTAATTTTTCAATTGAAAATCAGCTGAACTCAAACTGAGTTCCCCTGCTGGCATTGCCTGCCACAGTCGAGTACAAAAGTCGGCTTGTTTTACGATAGTTAGGTAGCTCGATGTTCGAGTGGTCTGGCTGTATTACGGAACGAAATTTGTTCGCTTTGTGTTTGAATTAAAACTCTTTCGTTCAGCGGTTGGAATAATGAGAGGATGTTCAGGGATGAAGAGGAAGTGCGTGTGGATATTAAAAAGTGGTGCAAAAACATCCAGAATCGGCGAAAAAATAGCAGAAGGCTGAGATACAGGATATCTCATTTTCTCGATTCATCCGCCCATTCGTTACTCGAAAAAAAATGTTTAAAATAAAATTGGTCCGCCTTTCGAGAGAGGCGCTCGTCTCCAAACTTTTTTAAATTCAAACATATTTTATGAAATCGTGTAAACATGCACTAATTGACATTCTCTATTAAAAAAAAAAAAAAAAGTATGAACCGTAAAAGTATATCGAAAAATGATTTATTTAGTAGATACTTGAACTTTGATTTTTTTCAAAATCGGCAGGAACGATATTTTTTAAACAGTAGGTTTTATGAAATTAAAGTTAAAATATTTTCTGAACTAACAATCAATCAATCACATTGAATAATACTTTTTTTTAATGCATTTGCGATCCCATGAAACATGATTGCATTTGCGAAAAAAGAAAAATGGAGGTCAATATTCTCATAAAGAGAGCAAGGTTAATTTCAAACATTTTTTTCGATAACTGCGTGGATGAATTAAATAAATGGACAGAAATGAGAAAAAATAGCGTTAAACAATAAAATTAGTGAGAAATTGTAAAAGAATGGTCATTGCAAGATGTGTAAAATGTGTCATTCAGATCGGTCAGAGTTAGAGTAACAGTTGAATCAAAATAACTTGAAACAACTTCGTTAGCAGGAACCCGCTATTTATTTCACTTGAAATATTCTCTGTGCGCCCATTATCATTAATCGAGCCATTTGCACTTAATTTCCCGCGCGAACCGAGACTCGAGGGTTACCTCGCACGACTCGAAACATCCGAAATAAAATTGAGACGCCGTTTCAATTGGCCATTGACTTAAAAAGGGACAACATTCGCCAGGTAACGCGACATCATTTTCAGCTGGCTGCATCTCCTTTTTACGCGTCATTTCCTTCAACGCGCCGCTTCAAGCGAGTATCCATTTTCCATTAGATGTCTGCCCGAGGTTAGACGAGTTGAATTCAAACAGCCCCGAATCAAGTAATCTGACTTGTATGAACGCAAACGTGAAATCCAGTTATTCGTATTAGAGAGAGACGTGAATTTTCAAGCGATTTTCACTGAATCTGAATTGAAATTTGGGAAGGAGGAAATTGCGATTTGAAATTTTGCGTGTTTTGGCGCACATCAGGTCAAGGCTATTTAATTTTAATTTTGGTTTAGTTCAGAGGGTGGAACTGAATTGCTGGATAATTTATTATGACGTTATAAATATTTCTATTGTGATACTATTATATTATAAACGTAATACTATATATTATTACGATATATAGTAAATTGTATTAATAGTATATTAATTCGTGTTAATATTAAAAAGATATAATTCGATAATAAATTGAACTATTGCGTCAACGTGCCTTCAATAAATTAACTTCTACCGAACTGATAAACAAAAGCTGCACGACTTGTACGATTCGTCTCACTGAAAGGCCCAACCGTTCTGACTATGAAGTGAAATGAAGACGACTTTTTTGCCATAAAATTTTATCGATATGCAAACATTTGAATCGATAGAAAACAAATTACAGGCGCGATCGCTCAGTACCAGACAACGCCACTCTTACTCGAGGTCTACCCCACGCCCCCTCACGAGTCACGTGACCCAAATCAACCAATCGCTAATTTTCGTTGCATTAGCGTTGCACCGCTAAAATCACTTTCAGTGATAAAATAAATTTTTTTCTTCAGCGCTAGATGTATTATATATATTAGATAAAATGATGTTTCTTGTATAGATTTTTATCATAATAAAAAATAACGGATTGCATAGATTTAGGAAAAATAATAAAAATCGTACCAACGCATGATATAATTAAAAATTAAACGAACGACATATTGAAGAATCAGTCTTACGTACAATTTACGCATTTGAAAAGCACGATACGATAAATGGCGTGAAAATGGCTTGTACCATAGTAAAAAACAACGCTTCGAGGTAAGATTTTTCTCCGTGAAGAGTTCACATTCGAACTTACGCCGAGTATTAGTTTTTAATTAAAAGCACGTCTCTCGTTCCATAACGATGCAACAACAAAACTGGCGATGTAAAACGCTGCCGGTGTTGTTTGTTTTGATTGCACTGAAACTCTTCCGTTTGTACATCGAGAGGGGGAAATCAACCAAGCGAAAATGAGAACGAACGAACGAACGAACGGAGGAAAATTTCGAAAAGAGGAGGAAAAGGCTGATACACACCGAGCGAATACCGGCAGACTCTATCCTTTCGAGTGGGGAGAAGAAGAAAAAGAGGACAAGCGTAAAACAACGACAACTTCTTTCCAGTGTGCGGCCGTACGTGTACAACAAACTTCATTATCTCCCGTGTAACGTGATTTTTCTCTCGAGCGTGTATATCGCACGATGTATCTTTTTTAGTGAAAACAAAACTTGTTTCGCGCTAATTCACTCGCCGAGTCGTTCCGCAATTAACAAATGTATCCAGTTTCCAACGTTTCAAGTTGTTGTTGTTTCGTTCTCAGTGGAAATTGGCTCCAACTACTTCCAGCAATTTTTGCTGACGCGGACGATGAATATTGTTATAATATTGATACCGGCGACTCTCGCTTTAATCTAAAATCTAAGAACGTCATTTACGTAGTAGGGCGGCGTGTTGATAGGACCGAGCGCTGTAATTATAAGCAAATGAAATCAAATTTATGAATATGCAGGATGAATATGTAACTCGCGAGTGACACGACGTGTCATAGGGGATTAAAGAATAACTTATTACCGACGTGCGAGCAACTTTTGTGGCTTGTTTCTATCAAAACTGGCAAATTTCTTGACTGGTGAATTACTCGATGGAAAATTCTTATATTTTTATAAAGAATATTCTTCGTTTTCACGCACGATCGCCACTTTGATTTCTTTTTTTTTTTTTTTTTTTTGAGAAAATTTTATTTTTTATTTCTCCGCATTCTTCGGTGTTGCGGCGACGAAAATTTTTTCCAACGCAAGCTCCCAGTTCACATATTTCGCGAAAAGTCATCCGAGTGTGAATCGCTAAAAATATGCCGTCGCGAAATGTACATGTAAAATCTGAAAAATTATAAATTGGCAATTTCTAGCGTATCGATGAGCATCGAACGCGCGTGGTGCGTTTCACGGAGGGAGTCGAGCATTAAAGTTCGCCGCTGCAAAGCCAGCCGGGCCATTAGTTAAGAGGTTTCGCAGTTTTATTGGTCCTCTAACGGCTCCATGAATTTATCGAGCGGATATGACGTGTAGCGGCTGGGTTACGCGTCTACGTGCTAATATTTCGGTGGCGCGGCGCGGTCCTTCGCGTAGAAAACTGGCAGGGGCCAGATAATTTCCGCGTATCTTCCCTCCCGTGATAAACGTATCGGATATTTTTCGCCAACGGAATGCCCGACGCTCGTTTGATCGCTTGAAAGCCTCTCTCCCGTGCCGTTTATCGACTCTGAAACGGTAGCCTAAAACGCTCTCACGCGACATATATTCCGCCCAACCCTTTCTGCAACGTTATCGAGCGTCGCGCAAACACGGAAGTCGAGAAGTATCTTACGAAATTTCCCCCTCGATTTTACGATCGCGATGGTACTAACGTGGACGAAGCGATTGCCCGAGTTACGAGCGAATGTTTCACCCCGTCTCGTGGCCAATATCCAAAGGTGCCATTCTCGTCGCCTCGATGAAAATTCTTCCGTTCAAGTGCTCGAGTATTGTACATTTAACGATTGGATTAACATTTGTTGACTGTGATGTGAGTAAAGTTTGATTTTGTAATATAATATTTATAATTATTATATTATATTATATATTATATTATTTTTATGAGTTTTTAACATCTTTGCATCTTCCGGCTGAAATATTTGTAGTTTCTTCACTGGTGGGGTTGAAAACGCGTCATTTTGACCATTTCGACAGTTCCAGTGTTAAATTATCATATAAATTTCTCACTCATCATTGGTCGCAGTTATACTCTCTCTCCTATAATCCGAAAGAAATGTTCAGACAAGCGAAAATTCCCAAGATATCGTACCAAACGTCAGACGTTAGACGTTAAATGGACAAAAGATTTCGGTCGCTAGACAGCTGTTTCCCTCGATAACTCGAGGACAACTCGAGTTGTGCAAGAACACGGGCAAGAACATTCAGCAGCTAAGACGAAAAGTCGACGCACGGTCAATAACACGACGGTTCTGTTGCAGTTCCTCGACGCCTGCGAGAAGTTCGGCATCGTGAACGTCGAGAGAAGACAGAACTCGTACATGGGGGCACTGGTGCTGCGGCAGCCGCTCGACTACAGGGAGAGACCCTTCTACCAGCTACTCCTCAGAGCGAGCGTGAGTACAACTCGAAAATTGATTTTGAATTTACGTTGCAAGCCGATTTGCTCATCTATAAATTCGTCCACAACACACTGTTTACGTGTGATAAGACGCACGTTCCAAATCGCATTTAGACCGTTGTTACGTTGTCCACTTGAAAGGGTATGATTGAAAATTATATCGTACGAAATGGAAGAGACGGCTCGATCTAAGTGGCAGAGATAGATCGATCTTTTTAAATTTTGGGGAAATTTTAGGATCTAGAATGGAAGAGATATCGCGCGAACGTTCTTGGTACTTCCATTCATAGTCACGACGTTAAGGGACGGAATTTGGGGTAGGTAAGTGAAATGAAACGTTGCGTTAACGCAACGCTGGCTCCGAATGGATAATTTCCAACAGATTATGGTGAAAAATGCCTTCCTACGGGCGAGTTTTCCCCGTTTTGCTCCTCCCCTTTCTCGCGAGCTGCTCGTCCGAAAGGACAGCCGCGGATGTCGTTTATTCTCCAAAATACCAGGCTGAAACAGGATCAGAACGGATTATTGAATTTAAAATGCCCTTTGACGCGGCCAGATGCGAGCCACCGAATTCAGTTTCCGCTCATTTCCGTGGCGCGATGCGGCAGGGAGGGAATTTTTTTCTAACGAACTGCATCACCCGCCAGTGAAGGGAGAAAGGGTTAACGTTGCTAATGTTTAGCGAGGATGAAAGAGGATCTCTCAGAGGCCGACTGAATTACTCTTTCAACCGTCTCAAATTGCATCGTTCGAAATTTTTTTCCGACCAATACCGTATTTGCTTCAGAAACTAGAAACATTAAACGACGCTTTATAAAAGAATCTACGTAATGTAATTGTAATCGAACAGTTTTGATTATTGCAAAAATTAGAAAATAATTTTCAGAGACATTTCCAAAGGGGGCTGTGTACGTCACAGTCTCTCGATTGAACGAAATAAATTTCTTGCGAGCAACAGGATCGCGCGGATGCGTTTCCGGTGAGCAAATGAATATGGAGTCTTCTTGGAAGCGAGCAAGCTCCGAAAATTGATTTTAATTAAGTAGTCTTGGAATGATAATAAAAAGAAAAGAAAAAGATTCTTTTAAAACAGGAAAAGTTGTTTCTAACGTAATAATGTAATATGCTTTCGCACACTCGGTTTGTGGATTTTTCTGTTTATTCTGTAGAAAAACGTGAAAATGTAGAAAATTGTCATAGGAAATACAGAGAAAACTGGCTCGTGTAAAAAATGATAACTCGGCTACCTCTCACCTTTCTTCCTCTTATTTCCTCGTTACTTCCAACAACGCTGATACTCTCTCGACGTAAGCTTCCCTCACGTTACACGCGAATTTCGGAATTCAATATTTGCGAAAGTTTCCCGGAGATCTAATTTGTCCGACTTGTAATAGAGGAACTTCGCCCGAAATTCAGCTGACAGGCGAAATAGTCGGGATTAAAATAACTGACAGGAGAGCAGATTGCGAAGGCGGCGGCCGCCTTAAAACAGCGAGGCGAAAAAGGATCCGGCTACGAACCACGATTTTTACGTATATACGTGAATTTCTCTCGCAGGACGGACTGAACAACGAGACCACGGGGGTAGAGATCAAAGTGGCGGACATTCAGAACAGCCCCCCGGAATTCCTCGACTCGCTCACGGGCGTGGTGCGCGAGGACGACCCCATTGGCACCTTGGTCATGACTGTCAAAGCTAGGGACGGCGACAGGGGAATGCCAAGGAAAATGATCTACGAACTGGTCACCAGTGAGTCCACAGCGCTGTTTGCGTTTCGCGTTCTTTTGCTGTTGTTCAGACCACAGCCGCGTCGGGCTACGTCGCCGCATTAATTACCGCCGTTTGAAATTCAGCGGTCGATTGTGTTGCAAAGCGGAACGTTCGTTGAATTTAATTAAATTGCTCGTAATTCCGCCGATTAAATCGTTTCGCGTGCAAAAGTTGCAATCGGATAATGCTCGCGTTATACTGCTTGGTGAAAAACGTCGATTGTTTCTGCCCGAGTGAAATGTTACCTCTCTGCGTCCGTGATGGGGATCGGAAGAATCTGAAATTTCGAATGAAAATACGTGTATACGATTATTAAAGGAGACGCAGGTTAATTACACTTTCCGGTAATTTTAATAAACCAACGAGAAAGCGATTGAAAGTCAGACACTGTTTCAAACTGTGACTGTTGTAAACTTGTAATTGATTAGTGTCAGATATGAGCGGAAGATCACATTTCTTTTTGATGAAATAATGAAATAATTTGATGTAACCAAAAGGAAAAAAGTAAAGTAAAGTCGCCTTCTTCTTGACGTAGACTGTTCGATTCAATTATATACCGAATGTCGATTCAATTTTTATTAATTCATAGATTCAATAGATATTTTGCTCTATCTCTGTCATTATTCTTGAGTTTCCACTGGATAAATTTTGCACGTCATTTCCCGCAGATCCGTTCGACTATTTCCTACTGGACGACGAATCAGGCGAATTAAGAACAGCAAAGCCCCTAAATAGGGAGGCATTAAAGGATTCGACCGGGGTGCTGACGCTGAAGGTGAGGGCACGTGAATTAATCGACGGTATGCCAGGTAACGACAATCTCACGGTGTCAACGGCCGAAGCAACAGTAACCATCAAGGACGTCAACGACGAGCCACCCACTTTTAATCGCCGCGAGTATAACATCGAGATACCGGAGAACGTGCCAAATGGCACGCCTCTGCCCCACTTGGACATGACTGTCAAGGATCCTGACGTCGTGAGTAGGAATTTCGTCAAATTTTATCAATTTCTACTCTCGAACGAGAGACGTAATTCTCCGTATAAATAAATATTTAATTCAGTGTATCCAGATAAATGAAAACCTGAATTTGTCCAGAAAAATACGAAGGATAATGTGTATTAATATATTAATTCATGGAGAATTTACGTATATAGATATTCGAAGTGACGCAGAAAATTAATAATAAATTGGCAGTAGATAGAAGACTCGCGCTCTTAGTATAAATGCTGCAAAGAAATATCGTACGATATAATTTAATATAATATAATATAAATATAATATAATATAATATAATTTGAATTGTTATGAAAGCAACTTAGATTAAAGATTATGTCGTTGCAGGGCCTGAACTCGGTATTCTCCCTGCGTTTAGAAGACATCACGGATGGTGCTTTCACCATCGAGCCAACCATGGCGACCGGAAGCACATCCGTGAACATTCGCGTCGCGAATGGCTCGTTAGATTACGAAAATCCTAACCAGCGTAAATTCATCATTCTGGTAAACAGATCGCTTTCGTTCTGTCATTTCGGTTAACACTGTTCGAAAGTGAAGTTACGAGCCATTGTAATTCTTCAGGTGGTCGCGGAAGAGGTTCACACAAATCCGAAACTTTCCTCCACCGCGACCGTGACTGTCTCTATCACGGACGCGAACGATAATTCTCCGACTTTTAGTAATCCCACTTATACAGCCGTGGTGCTGGAAACCGCACCGCCAGGCACAACGGTTACAACGATCACTGCCAAGGATCGCGATAGTGGGCGGTGAGAAAAGATCGTTAATCTCTGTTGGAAGCTCGTTTGATACGATGGAAATTTCATAAGCGTGTTATGTTCCAGGTTTGGCACAGCTGGGATAGCTTATCAGTTGCTTGGACAGGGCGCACAGCATTTTTCTGTCGATCGAAAAACTGGGGTCATTACCGTGGCTCAATGTCCGACTCCTGGAACGTCACCCTGCTTGGATTACGAGGAACAGACGGAATATTTTCTAACGTATAAGGTGTGCTGTGTTAAAATCGTTATATTGTTGTACGTACTTTGGCCATTTTACTTTTTGTCATTATGTCATAAAGCATATAATACAAAAATTGCACGACTTGTACCCCAGTACGATTCGTCTCACTGAAAGGCCCAGAAGCAACTTCTAACTGGGAAGTGAAGACGACTTTTTTGCCATAAAATTTTATTGACATGCAAACATTTGAATCGATACAAAACAAATTACAGGCGCGATCGCTCAGTACCAGACAACGCCACTCCTACTCGAGGTTTACCCCACGCCCTGTCACGAATCACGTGACCCAAATCAACCAATCGCTAATTTTCGTTGCATTAGCGTTGCACCTAAAGAGGCCCGATTTTCTGGGTTATCCCCGTTAAAATCACTTTCAGTGATAATACAGTATTATAATATAATATAATACAATCTGGATATTTTTGTACATTTAAATTAATATTTTCATTAATGTATCATTCGTTCACAATCAAAAGCATAATACGATACATATAGTAGATATTTTTGTAAATTTAGATTAATATTAATTAATTAATTAAATTAATATAAAATATAAAGTACATTTAATTATCATTTTACTTTTTATCACAATCAAAAGCACAGTCTAGATATTTTTGTACTCTCAGACTTTCCCTAAATGCACAAATATCCAAAGTTTGTCAGTTATTTCATCAGTTTTGTCATTTTCATCGTTTTCAGGCCACCGATAATGACGGACAAGGACAAACGACCAGCGTTTCGTTGCGCATCAGTCTATCGGACGCCAATGACAGTCCACCGCGATTTTTGCAAGACAAATACCGCGCCGTTATAGACGAAGGGGCTGAAAAATTCGAGCCCGACTTGAAAGTACAAGCCCGGGATAAAGACAAAACGTCGAAGATCACGTACGCGATCGTAGGTGGCGACAAGTCGGGTCATTTCGCTATAGATCAAGACACCGGTGAAATTACGATAAGGAACAAAGGACGAGTTGATCTAACGAATTCCACCCACGATTGGATCGCGCTTGTCATACAAGCGAGCGACGGAATTTTTGTCGATTCCGCCACCGTTAACATTACGATTCGCGATGTGAACAACAACGCGCCTGTCTTCACGCAAGAACTTTACACTGCGAGTATACCAGAAATATCGCCAATTGGTATGTGATTGGTTTATGGTCTTCAATAGCAATTCCCCCCCTAAGAGACATAACTGTTTATTGAAATTTAATGAAACTTAACAGGAACGGTTGTGGAAGAAGTTACAGCGACCGATGCTGACACAGGGATCAATGCACAACTCGTTTACAGAATACAAAAAGGTGCTTTCGACGACTTTACCATTAACGAAACAACAGGCGTTGTAACGGTGTTTAGGAAACTAGATTACGACAACAAAAATACGTATCACGTGGAAGTTATAGCGTTCGATAAGGGTGCGTGAAGACAACTTTATTTAAATAAATAAACGTCATTCGTTTCGTTTCTTTTTAATTGATGTATTTGAAACTGAGAAATTGAAAATTGAAAAGAAAAAAAATAATAAAAAAGCAAAGTTTATGAAATACATATCGAGTCACCTTTCATACTTTCATCATAATCTTTTTATGATTAGGAACTCCCAGTTTAACTGGAACAACGACGTTAATGATAAACGTCGAAAATAGCAACGACAAAGCGCCCTATTTTACACCAGAGACCCAAAGAGCCGAGGTTACGGAAGACACACCCATTGGCACTGTCTTCACGACGTTGAAAGCTACAGATCCAGACAGTGCCAACTCGGAAGCATTAAACTTTGCAATTTCGGAGCCAATTACAGCGATCGATAGAAACGGTCAACAGGTCAATGACAGTAAATCGTTCAAGGTATAATCTGACGCTTTATTTGATCATCATATAAGATTAATTCCCGTGAAATAACTTTTGCGTCAATTGATATATTCGCAGGACTTCTTCGCTGTTGACCGCGCGACTGGTCAAGTCTCTGTCGTTAGGTCGTTGGATCGTGATATTGCAGCTACCGTGAGCATAACTGTCGTTGTCAGCGACACAACAGCGCCCACGTTACAGCAAGGAAGAGGTACTAATTGAAAATGTTAATTATAACTAGGATGCAGATTTATGGAAAATTAGAAAACTCTATACACGTACAATATACAGAGATACCTACATAAAATGTTCAAAGTGGAGTATATTATAATATATAGTAGATAAAACAAGTGTTTTTTTTTTAGATTCTACTTCATTGATGGTTTGCATAAAAATTTTTAAATAACATAAAATCCGCATCAACTATCTCATATACGTGTACCTAACACACATGTTATCCATCTAATCTTTTCGTTTGCGATCAGGTACATTAGTAGTTACGATTATTGACGTGAATCACATGGCACCGGAATTTTTAAAACCATGGACAAGAGAAAATCCACGATATCTAATAGAGATGCAAGAAGAGCAGCCAACCGGAGCTGTTGTAGGAGCATTTACAGCGGTGGACGCAGATAGTAATATAGCAGGATATGCAATTATACCACCAAGTCCCTATTTCAATATAGACAACATCACAGGTTCGTTGTGACTTTTCGTTACAACTAAAAAGACAAAAGTATGAGAAGGATAATAAATATTGTACACATCGTAGGAATTGTACGAACTAGTCAAGTTATTGATTACGAGGAGACAAAACAATTGGAGTTCACAGTGGTTGCATATGATTCCGGAGTACCTCAGTTATCTGCAACCGCCAAGGTCATTGTCACTGTGATAAACGTTAACGATCAAACTCCTAAATTCGAACAGGAATCGTACAATGCGTCGGTGAAGGAGAACTCACCACCGGGCACACATGTCACCGTCGTTAAAGCGACAGATGGAGACGAAGGTCCGTTCGGAGAAGTTAGTTATAATCTTATTGGTGATCATGCCGCTGACTTTAATATCGGTAAGTTCAATGTTTCTTTAATCAATATCGATCAAAGTGATGTTTTATTTTACAAGTATCCGTTTGTGTAAATCATAAGGCCACGAAACGGGAGAAATTACTGTCGGTGGTGCGACTGTTCTCGATAGAGAGATGACGCCAAATATTACGATAACGGTAATGGCCAGCGATGGTGCTCACATAAATTCACGTCGAAGCACCACTGTTCCAGTGGTTGTGAAACTAATCGACGTTAATGACAATCGACCAATATTTACGCAACATAGTTATAGAGCTTCGGTTGCTGAAAATCTGCCGGTGAATCCACCTGCACCTATTTTACAAGTAATTATACCCCATCTATTTGAACTGTGAAGAACGACTAGATTAAACTAGGATTAGAGAACTGATATATTATATATTTGTCGTATAAGGTCATAGCTGTGGATCATGATGAAGGGATCAATGGAGAAGTTTGGTATACCATAATTCATGGGAATGAGAACGAATCGTTCACATTAAACCGCGAAACGGGCATTTTATATCCTGGAGCAGCACTTTTCGGAAGAGCCGGCTCATACAGAATTGAAGTGGAGGCAAGAGACGGTGCTGGTAGTGGTCCACATTCGGACAACTGTTCTGTTGATATACGAGTAACATCGGTAAATCAACACAAACCTCAGTTCGTTCTACCCGAATTAACGAACACTACCGTCGAAGTGCCTGAGGTTAGCGTAAATATAGATCTCTTCGTTTATAAAACATTATATAACGTGTGTAATAATGAACAAAAATTTTTTAGAACACAGGTGTACTGAATTACTTGATATTGACCGTAAAAGCAATCGATAGAGATCCTGGTGAAAATGGACGCGTGAGTTATCACTTGAAAGTTGGGAATCGAAATACTCAAGAAACAGAAGAATTTTCTATAGATCAAGAGACGGGTGAATTAAGATCGAAAATTATTCTTGATCGCGAAGTAAAGAGCAAATTTGAGGTAAATTCTAATTCACGTATTCGAACTAACGATTTTCGATATAGATTATATTTAAAAATAAAATAATAACACTGGATTTAATATTTCAGCTTGTTCTTGTAGCTGCTGACCACGGTACTCCTACGGCATATGAAACTTTGCGACTACTTACTGTACAGTTAGTTGATACGAACGACAATGCGCCACAATTTTATGACGATTATCATTTTTCTGTATCAGAAAATCGTCCGAAAGATTACTTCGTAGGGAAAGTAACTGCGGAAGATAAAGATGAAGGCAGACACGCAAAAGTTTACTACTACATAGAGGCTGGTAAATAATGTTGCGGCAATCTGTATTATTATATATGTAATTACTCGACAGAGGTAAATTTAAATATCTTTTCCAGGAAACGAAAATTACGCATTTTACATGGACAAATCTGATGGTAGTATATACGCAAATAAATCATTCGATCGTGAAACTCGGGACAAATATGTTTTATCGATACTGGCTTCCAATAATCCTGATATTTATATAAGCCCTGCAGATGCAGGACGCCCACTAATGCACAGTACAGATCATGGACACGTAAATGTTACCATAACTATTCTAGACGAGAATGATAATCCACCGATATTCGAGCGCAATGATTACTACGCTGGTGTTAATTCAATGGCAAACGTTAATGATTTCGTAACAAAAGTAACAGCGTCAGATTTAGATGCTGGAGACAATGGAACACTTCATTACTATGTTGCCAGTGCAAACCTTTATAAATATGGATCAGAGAAACCTAGTGGCTCTATAGTTCCGAGTCCTTTTAATGTAACGCAAGATGGTAAACTCGTTACAAGTGGATATATGGCCGAATATAATCAGGACAGATTCATCGTTGAAGTTATAGCGAAAGAAACCGCTATCCCGGAAAGATACGCCATGACTAGAGTTCATGTAAGTCACTTCATATGCGAGTATCTTTGTACGTTCTCAACTTCTTAATTTCTTTATTTCTTTTGTGTCTATAAAGGTTTGGGTATTCGAAGCTTCACAATTAATAAGAGTCATCTTGTCAAAATCTCCGGAGGAAGTAAATCGTGAACGCGATGAAATTGTATCAGAATTATCGAACGCAACTCAAAGCAGAGTTGTTGTTGATGAGATACGATATCATGTAGATGCGTCGGGTCACATTCGCAGAGAATGGTAAAGAAAACTAAAAACTAAACATTCGAAACGATTGATAAATTAACTCTTTTCCGCCGAGCCATTACAACGGGAAAGAGTCAATGTGTATTTTTTCAAGAACGTAACATTTGAATACAATTTATAGGTGTGATATGTATTTACACGTAGTAGAACCAAAAACCCAAACCATTGCTCCCATTCCACAAGTACTTAAGGTTATTGATGCAAAATATGACTTCCTGAAGGATTATTACGCCGGTTTTGCTATTGAAAATGTAGTGGTGAGTATTTCTTATATTTAAAATCGTAAATAAGACAGTAAGTTGCATTAATTGATATAATTTCTCAGCCTGCTTATGCCGGAGTGCAAGAAGAACCATTCGATCCTGCGTTAGCGGCTTTAATAGCCTTACTGGTAGTTTTATTAGTTGGTGCGGTTACTGTAACAGTAGTTTGCTGTTGTTTACGACATTGGTAAATGTTAAACTTATCTTTCTTTTAATACGAACAACGTAAAATTGATTACGATACACGATATTTTAGGGTAATCACTGTGCCAAATGATATACGGAAAAAGGATGGTTTAATAAAAAAGCAAATCATCGATGAATTAAATACTACGGAAAATCCTTTGTGGATTGAGCAGTGAGTAAAGATATATATCCTTTGTAAAAATGTATTTCATAAACATATTTATGTAATGTTTATTTTTTAGAAAACTTAAATTATACGAGGAACAAGAATTAACGATGCAAGTATTTAGTGAACCAGAAGGTGGTTTAGGTACAGAAAGACGAGGAAGTGGTGTAAGTGTTGGAATGGGTGACACATCTCAGGATAATACCTATGCTACTATTCAGCGCCCACTGCCTACGAACAGGCACCGTCCAACAACGCCGGATTATACAACGCTTCCAGGAAACCACAATGTATATCAGAAAAATTATCATATAATTAGTTGAACTATGATATATTCGAAAAGAAAGAAACGTATTTACGTCGCATCTTCTATTTTAGCTTTATGAATCAGCCATGGGTTTCCAAGGATCAACATTCCAACCATCCTCGAATGTAATGCCTCAATTTACACTTGATCGTGATGGTCAACCCCAGTTTGTTTCAGGGCTAGTATAAATTAAGTTTTATGCCAATCCCTTTTTTAATCAATAATATAACTTTATCACCATACGTTGTACCTCTCTAATCACGGCTCTAACTGTCGCACGCGCCTTTCCGAAATTACACTCGCATGCACACACCTTTTCGACAATAATCGGATAATATCGTTAGGTTTGTCTGCGAGTAGACGCGTGTACAAGAAGAGCACAAAAAGTATCCCGAATTATGCAGAAAAATCTACTCTGACTGTACCTTTTGCTATTTCAGTTCGAACTCTTCAACAGTGAAGAATTCAAAGTGAAGAGTAACGACGAACGACAGTCAATATTACTGGAATAAATATTTCCCCGTAGCTGGTGTGTGCATGTATATATGTGTGCGTTGCCAACCTATGGTCTTGTCTATCTATTGTTAGGTTCACTGTTAGGAAAATCAAAATTGCTAGACGATAGATACTGTGAAATAGCTTAATGACCGAAGCTTGGCACGACAGATATATGTATATAAATGAATGTGTAGACTCCGTCCAGCGCAATTTTCTGATTACTTCCTCACTAGTTTAGTATTTATATAACTTATGTACGTTTTACAAGAAAAGAAGAAACGAACGTACTTATAGTGTCATTGTCTTCGATACAAACAAATGAGTCACTGCCATATCATGGCATTAAAGCAAAAAACTGTTCTAGATAAAACAAGCTCGTAATGTTAAAAATATTTGTAATAAGGAAAATTCAATCGAAATATCAACATATATATCATAAGTTCATGTTCAATTGTTAATTTACAATATATGTTATATTTATTTAAGTTAGGGTTAAATAACTGATTTTATCCGATCAATCTGTGATTTGATTACGCCCGCGAATATACGTGACAATATACGTGAGTTAACTTACATTTGAGATTCTTTACGACTCATTGGCGATGGGCGGATATAGTCATATCATAGCTAGTTAAATGGAGACGTTCGCATCAAATTTCAATGTTATGTAACAACATAATCATTTCGCATTATCTGCGAAGACCACATCGCTTTTCATCGCCTAAACCGTCCTCAACGAAACATATGCATTGGGGTCTGTGAAATTTATTGCGAACGGCTCTGATCGTACAGTATATCGTATACTCGAAAAACAATAACTTAACTACGATCATGTTATGTCTATAAACATTTAATGTAAAACTAATATCAGTATCACAATATTACTAGATGGTTATTAATATTCCAGTTAGTAAAAGTATCTGTTTATTGATTATAAATTTATTGTAACATATTTTATGTAAGTCATTGATAAGAAAAATATTCGTATGTCAACATTCATCACATCTCACATCATGTGGAAATAAATATTCAAATCTGTGTATATTCAATTCTTTTCAATATTCACAGAGTTCCTTTTATCTAAATTCCTCTTTTGTGTCTCAGTAACAGACTTATCATCTACCGATTTTGATGTATAATTAAAAATTTGAACTACTGAATTGGGTTGTTCGGTCCATAATTTATATCCTTTTTTTGTAGGATACCTTTTAATACTTAAGCATGTTAAACACGTCCACTTTATACCTTTCACTGGTTTTGATACTAATCGCACTCTTGCAGTTTCACCAGGTATAAGTGGAGACTGACAACATTTACAAATTGTTCTTTTAATATCCGACTCTCTTAAAAAAAAAAAAAAGATTATATATATCTTTTACTTATTTATTTGAGACTATAACTAAATAAATTTATGACTATAAGTAAATAAATACATTAGAGAATTATTAATTAATTAAATTCTTAAAACTTACATTCTTAGAACCGATTTTTTTGCACAACCAACCATTACATTGCCATAATATGATGCTGCTACTCTGTTTTTCAATGCCATCAGGTAACTTGCCTGAAAATACAGTTTTTTATTAATAATTACACTTTAATTTCTAACAATAAGATATAAAAACCATTCAAGGTTATATATTACCTGATATAAATAGTTCATTCTTTCAAAGATATCTTTACCTTGACATAACTTTGTATTCGCATCTACAATTGTTATAAAACATACGTACGATGAATATATATATATATAAATTGCTTAGGTATGTAAATATATCTTGAAAATATATAATAAAATATTTTCCTACTAACCCATATTTCCTATAAAAATTTTAAATTACTTATTTTAAACTTTCTTCGTGGAAGAATACTTTCAATACAATGGTACTGGTACCATAGGTTATGTCGTATTGTTTACGTTTACTCATACCATTTACATTGTCAACACGTACCACAAATACAAGTCACAAAAATTATATTTAAAGTTATATTTAAAAATTTTAAATCGAACGAAATTATTCATAACTAAAATAGAGAGAAAGAGAGTAAAATATAGTATTTTATTAAAACTGAGCAAAATGTAGTACTTTATTAAAATATATGTATATATATTATACAATTTAACATTAATTAAATTCAATACAATTAAAATATAATTTTACTGTAATTAAGCTTTATCTTCATTTTACTTTATATAGTAGAAAAGTCATGAATAACTACTAGGTTAAGGATTATACTCATAGATTTTAAGGTTATTTGAAACTTGGGATATGACATGTAAGAACAAAATTACAAACTTTCTTAAAATGATTTAATCTTGATTTCAGTGACCAAATTTACAAAAAGTAAGAAAAATATATGTGATTATTTATACAAACTTTACAATTTGAAAAATTTCATTTTTTCAATATATCATAAAAATGTCTAGAATAAATTGGTTCTTGTGGACGTTCTCTTACTGGAGTGCACAAATAATTATGTGTAATAGAACTGTCATTAGAAGTAAATGTTATATTACTACTTAAAGACGCATTTTGTTTTAATTTATACTTCCAACTAAGATTAGGAGTAAATTCCACTTCTAAATTTTCTGTTTCCTTAACTGAGTTTTGATCAGAGTTTATTGTACTGTCAATATTTGTTCTATAAAAATTGAAATAAGATATTAAAATAATGAATGTTTCATTAATGGACTATTGCAAGTTAAATACTTACTCATCTGAAACATTACTTTCATCATACTGATAACCATACTCTGTAAAAACACTATCCAAAGTATCACACTGCTCTTTTAATGTTTCATATTCTGCTTTACTTTCTTCAATTAATTCTTCCATTGAATTTTCCAACTTGCAGTTTTTTATATTTGATAAAATTTGTTCAACACTATTCTGATAAATAAAATTAAATTAAAATAGTAATGATTAGAAGCTGTAAGAACAATTAAATAATACTAATACAAATAAACATCAATGATTTTAAAAAACAAATAGTTATTTATATGATATAAACCTCTGTATTTTTTATAATATTCCATACAGCGTCGATATAGCAATTTGTTTCTGCGGTACTTTCCATGAAACGTCCAACTAAAACATGTGGAAGTTTCCACGTTGTAATTAATTTTTCAATACCATCATCAAGATATCGAGCTTGAATTATAAGTTTTTCAAAATTATTTGAACACATTGCACAAAACTTATATTCACTCTTTCTTTTTTTTTAACTATTTCAAATGCTCTAGTTAGCATTTTAAAGTAACCGTACATATTTTAGCCAACGTAACGCACAGAATCCCCTACATGAGTTTTTATGTTTTTAATATCATTTTGTTGAATTAAAAATCATGAGTATCTTTTATTTATATGTCTATCATTAAATATTATCAAATTTGCAATTAAAATAACCTACAACTATCGGAATTTAACTTTAAAAAAAAAAGAAAATTATAAAATTGTAGAGTATAAATTATGTATATTGAGAAGTAATAATATTACATAAAAGTTTAATTATAATGCTATCGAGTAAAACTTAATTAAAAATTATTATCTTCACATACGTATATTCAGTTCGACAAATCTGAATTTTTTATATTGATCTCTTTCCATTAATTTATTACGCTCAAGATCTTTCGATGATCAAGATCATAGTTATTTAATACTATTTATGAACAATAAAAAAATTAAAAATCGGTTATTCAAAATTATAAAAAATGATAAGTTTTTTATACATAACAAAAAAAAAATGCTTCTCATAAATATAAATGTTAACTATTTGATATATAGAAAACGAACAAAAAATTGAGAAAGGAAGCGTATCGAGACAGAATATAAAAAGTTTTAATTATTGAAATAGTCGCATATGTAAGTACATATGTATCAAAATTAATCGATAAAATTATACAAAGGAAGTAACTTAATTCTATTATTACATATTCAGTAATTACATTACAATATGAAATTTTGTATAAATACATGTATCAAAATCGTAAAAAATTAAATAATGTACATAATTATCTGTTGTGCGTCTGACATAATCAATACTATCTTTTTATAATCATGGTAATAGGAAATAATCAGTCGTTAATATCAATCTAGCAATAAGGTATTCTTAAACTTATCCGCATTTTAACTAGTGAGAAACTGCTTTTGACCTACTGAACATGCACTTATGTCGCACCAACGTCCATTTTCAGACGCAAACGCTCGTAACAGATTCTAGGGGAACGTTAATGACGACAGTGTGAACAGTATAGAAAAAGCTACATAAATGTGAAATTGTAACCGCACATGAACGCGGTTCATGAATATATGATATTAGGTGAAACGGATAATGGCTACTGCAACACTGTAAGAAAAAGTGTTTCGTCTGACAGCAGTAGAAATGTAGTTCGCGTAACTCAAAGAACGTTTTGTGATTAATTGTACATACAGATTTTTTTCAATTAACTAAGGTTAATAACAAACTCATTTGTTCCATGACTTCCTTACTAAATAATACGTGAGTATCAAGGTTTTGTACGATAGAAATTAAACTAATTAGCATGACGTAAAATGAATACAACTATCCTCTTATATGAAGCATTCTATATGTAGAGCTATATGATGTAATTTGAATTTGTTTTTTAAGTTTGAACATAGCAATTTAAATGATTCTCTGCAAGGGTAAATTTCTCTTTCAAGTATAATTTGTAGAGATATAATTGACTATGATTTTAGGTTAACAAAAAATGACAGTATTAGAAACAGAAGAAGATGCAGATAAACGTTCAGTTCCTCCTAGGAAGAAATTTTGCTTATCCCTTTCTGGTCGTGAACGTACAATTTCTAGCTTCATTTCTCAGGCTCCTCAGTCCTCAGAGAGGGAGAGCCTTTTGAACAGAGATACCTGTACACATAGTAAGTAAACTTTGTTATTTTATAAATTTTTATACTATAATTATTGTACATTAATCGTGATATTCATTAACTATGAAGGTACAATCAAAATGTTGAATGGTTATCGCAATCAATTGAGCAATCACCAAGATGGAAGCTATGACGTATCAAATAGTGGTACAGAAGGATTAAGAATAGCTACTTTATGTAACTTAGGGAATACATGTTTTCTGAATAGTGTGATATATACTTTAAGATTTGCACCATCCTTTCTACATAATTTGCATCATTTGGCCACTGATTTGTCTAATTTAAATGATAAACAACTTCAAACAAAAGTAAGTGTTATCATCTTGTTGACAATATATTTTTCTAAAATTTTACGTAAGAATAGAATAACATAATTGTATGTATTTTATATTAGATAAAGTCATCATCTTTGGGTAGAACTGGCGTGTCACTTACATCAAGTGGCAGTCGAAGTTGGAGTAGTAAAGATTTATTGGCTTTGGCTGGACCTACTGGGGATAGTAACAAACATAGAATACAAATAGCTACTGAGAAGTTACATGAGTTATTCATGGCATTACGTGCATCTGAAGCGAGAGAAAACAGTGAACCATACCAGCCAGATGCGTTTTTGCAAGCTCTTAGGTAAATATATTAGATAACTAGAATATCATATGAAATACTGTAATACACATATATTTTTCTTTTTACAGAGATGTGAATCCTATCTTTGAAGGAAATCAACAGCAAGATGCTCACGAGCTTTTAGTGTGTTTATTGGACAATATCAGGGAAACATTCCAATTGTTGGTCAGACATAGAGAGAGTCAATTTGGACAAAATAATGAGGGATTGTCAGATTTCTCTACAGAACATTTAACAGATGTACAATCAGAAGGTAGCAATTCCAATAAAAGAAGCATTCGTAAATCTAGGAAAAAGAAAAAAATAACAACAAGAGGAAGTTCTTCTTGTCTTGTACAGTCGAATTTAAACGGTGTATCAGTATCTTCTAGACCATATGAACATATGAAGTATTATATGAAATATTGTATGAAATATGAGAATGGTCATGCTGAATTTCCGGAAAGTAACGGAGATATAAGTAGTCATAGATTGGAAAGCAAAAAATGCTTCATTTCTGAAGATTTTGAGGGAGTTAGCCTTTTGCGAACCACATGTCTAGAGTGTGAACATGTTACAGAACGGAAGGAAACATTTTGCGATATATGTGTGCCTATTGATATAGACAGATCAAGCGAAAAAGGTAGGTAGTATTAATCGATTATCTACATTAACTTGTAATGATTAAACTGTAGCTATATGTATTTGCAGATAAAGAAGTAAGACCAATGGATAGTAGTGAAGTATACAAACGCGCCGTTGTTACTAGTGAGCTTCTTTGGGGTCGGGATAAATATTGGTGCGCTCGTTGTCTTCGATATAACGAAGCTCGCAGAGCTGTTTGTTTTCCTTCTTTACCAAGGCTACTTATATTGCAGTTGAAAAGATTTTCTACAGCAGCGGGGTAAGATTTTACTTTTCAACTTTTATTTATTGCAATGAAGAAAACAAGATTTCCTTATTTCATATAAAAAAATCTACGTTACACTAGGTCAATGGAAAAAATTAATAATCACATGCCAACACCGTTAACGTTACAATGTTTCTGCGAAGAATGCAATAATGATCAAACACGGGGAACTACAGGTGGCAGATCAGAGTCACGACATGTATATAAGTTATATTCTGTAATTATGCATCAGGGCGCGACAATGACAGCTGGTCATTATGTTGCTTATACCCGTTTGCCTGATGAATCTGCGTTCTCGGAATATTTTCAATGCGATCGAGATAGTAAGCGACAACCGACTTCTGCTCAGGGTAGTAGCAGTGCAAATACAAACTCGTCTTCATCGGACAAAACATCGGGCATATTAAAATACTTTAGAAGTAAACCAAGTGCTAGCGAAACTAAGGAACAATTAATCAGGTTTGGTTGTCGCAGTATGGATTGTTGTGGCATTCGACGACATAAACATCCTAGCACGTGGTTGGAATGTGATGACGAAGCAGTACATGTAATCCCATTACGAGAATTAGAAGATAAACTAGCGCCAAATCCGCGAAACTCCGCCACTCCTTACCTCCTGTTCTATGTGAGATCTATGACGTAAATATTTTTCTCCTCCGACAACGTAAAAAAAAAAGAAAAAAAAAACATGTATATCGAGTATTAAAATTAAGAGTGCAATGGGCCTTGTTCCTTCCTATTAATGACTGCGCTGTCACACACATTCCACATCTGTTTACTCTGTACGTATTGTATCAGACTTAGATGAACGTGTATAATTTCGTAGAAAATAAATTATGTATTAAAATCATGTTAAACGTTAGAATTTGATAGTTAAATGATACACAATAAATTCTCCAATCTACGCGATAATGCTACTCAGATCTTGCTATTAATATCACGAAGTGTCAATTTGTATTTAGATGATTAATGTTAGCTGGGACGGGGAGTGTTTTATTTTTAAGTTATCTCTGTAAAAATAAAAGTGTGTATTCTTGATTTAATTTCCCTATTCTTTTCAGTTTCAGGTACTTTTCATTCTAAGTGGAAGTGCAAAAATGAAATTTACAATAATTAAATAAGATTATTCTAGACACCATCATTATGTATATTTTTTATTAACCGTATTGTTTTCTATTGTTCACAATCGAAAACATGTATTGTTTTATCTTATTTTTTTATTTATAAGAACGATAACGAAAGAGAAGCATTTATAATATTAAATCGATAATATATTCTTTTTATATTTTTTTGTCAAATTATAAATATATTTCTTTAGATATAATTGTTATACCCTTTTGTAAACAGAAAAGAAATTATTCCATTATTCCACATCTTTTACAGATAATTTAAAACAATATTGTTTGCGAAGATGAAAGTTAAGATTGATTTGAAAATTTCGCTGAAGATGTGCTTGCATATGAAATCTTTCTAATTTATGTTCAATTATTAAGTACGTAATCGTTGTTGAATGTGCGAAAATCAATCACTCGTAATAGTTTGTAATAAACATTTATACGTCCAAGAAGTAATTCAAAAGTTCGTTAAGCGATTATTGTTAAAGGATAACAAATTGAAATAGAGCGGGGAACAGTGAATTATTAATTGCGTGAAATGTTCTGTTTACGTTGAAATATTTGTAAGACGTCAGGATGTCAGTTTAATCATACGTGGCTATATCCATATATCGATTGTTTCGATAGGGGTCAGTAGTGAATAGTCGTGTTTCACCTGCCAGCCTGACGTATTGTCATTTCTTCTACTTTCGACTCGCGTTACATACACATATACCTTTCGCCGTTTTTTTATATAAAAAATTTTCCTAACTTGGACATGATTGCATCGTTGTTTCTTTAAGGAAAGGTAAGTCAGCCGTATAAAGAGTTGTATACAAATTTTAACGTTAATCAAAGCGAAATCAAACTTGCGCGCTACGAATAAACAGAATTCAAACGAAAGTAGAACATTCATGTATACGTATAGTGTGAATATATATTTTTCATATTCTTATTACATTCATTGTTACAATACGATAGATAAAACATTGAAAATTATTGGAGAACAGTGTACTTATGTAATATTTCGGTAATATTGAAATTGATAGCATTAATAAGTAATTACAATTTACGCCAATTTTGCTCACTGTTTTGTTTTGTTTTTTCAATCGATTACATGTAAAAGATTTATAAGAAAAATTAAGTTTTGTATGCATTATTATAATAATTTTATATGTCTTTTTTTATGTTGTATACGTAGTTATTATTATTTAAAATAACGTTTTTCTTTATTTACATAATGTGCGAGTAAACTACGTACCTGCGTACCTTTATTCATCAGTAGCAATTTAACATCAATTTGTATAATAACATGGTGAGTGTAACATATTTAAAAATTTCGTTGAATGTATATGTATTTCGGTGTTGAACACTACAGATATATAAAAAAATCATTCACGTTGTAATGTTTTAAAAAACACGCGAAGCAACGTTTATCATTGGTCAAGCTTGATCAGTAATAAAAAATGTGAAATGCTTAATGAACATTTCAAAAGTACAGAATATATCTACAACGCCTAGTGCACATTTTATCGTTCTGACAAAGTAAGCATAATCAATACAGTTACAGCATATCGTGGATGTCGTAATATCATTGACATTTATTATATGCACTGCACATTAACATCATATATTTCTTTTTCAACGAGCTACATAACCGACATAAAATAGATTGGACATTGTAAATTTATTAATTCACTGTTCACATATACGTCACGTATTTTGTATTATATTACATTTTTCAACATTGCTCAACATAGTGATAAATACATCTGATACAATATTTATATAGTTATTTTACGCATAATTATTGATATCGACGTAAGAATTCAAAGAAATGTTTCGAAGAGATTATATCATAAATGTTTAAAATACTATTAGTATGTTGGTCACTAATTGTTGTAAGTTTGAGTACTATAAATATATTTATAATAGTAGTTATTGTCTATATTGATTTATTTATTACAGTTGCTATAAAAATATAAAATATTACACGACGCAAAGTAAATATAAATCATTGATCTATCGGCTTCGATCGATGGTCGAACATGGTCTTATTCGTCTTTCGTTTATTTCAGATTTTATTAAAACTAATCAATTGTCAATATGAAGTACCAGCAGATCTCGGTCGATTTTATAAGCATGGTGTTCACTGCTTGTTCATATTTGGTTCTTGCCGGAGCTGTCTGGATATTCTTACGACTCATCCAGGCGTGCTTCTGGTTACCGCGTCACCTGAAAAGACAGAATCATGTCCAACGAATGCTGCAAGACAAGGTTTTTAAATTTTCCATTCTTTTTCAACAAATAAAACGTTGATATATATTAAATCTATTAAGGAATCCATTATACGAAAAATTTCGGTATAATACTGCATTAGGTTTTGGATGAGCAATCGCATCTTTGTCTAATAAATTTACCTCCAAATTTTTTCAATGCAAATAACAGAGAGCATTGTTTCATTGTTTTGTCTGTCGCATTGAATGATAGATGAATGCGTCAAACTCTGGACATTGATCGAACGATCCATAAATAGAATTTTGAACTAAAATTACTGAAAAAAAAGGTTATCGATGTAGGTATCGGTTCAAGCTTTAATTAAAATTAAAATTTCGATCAGGAAATGACATTCAATTTATCAATGGAAGGACAGTGGCCATACTTTTTAAATATTTACTTCTTTATCGAGGAATGTCCTCAATTATGTGAATCTTCAATTAATGATTATTTTTGTACAGGTGGAGAACTATGAAAAATACATATTGGAATGCGAGAGAAAAGAAAAGATGGAACAAGAAATGCAAGGCGAAGATGCCAAGTTAGATCCTGAGCAAGCGGAAAAGTGGAAGGAACGAAGAGAATGTCTGGAGATGTTGAAAAGGGAGTTGAACAAAATTCGTGATGGTGGTGACGATTCGCAAGACTGGGATTATCTTCTGGAGGAAGATGACGAAAAGAAGGAGGGAGCTAGCATTACAGAAATCCAAGATGAAATTTCTAAAGATGGAAATAATGAGAATGTAAACGCAGACACGAGCGTGATCAAGCAAGTTGTCAATTCGGAAAACAAAAAGGACAAATAATTACGTTTTGTATTATCTTCGTAAGAATGCAACGACATTCACAGTGATCGATCTTGGTAAATTTTTAATCTTTTCAAGACGTAAAAATTGTACAAAGTAAAATATTTAAAATCTAAATTTTATTTGAAGATATGCAACACGAGATAAGTGTGTGTATTTTTATTTCAGTATTATCGTTGTGTTGAATTTACAAAATTTTTAACAATTTTGTTTTGCGAATACTTTGTTATTAACAGCAGTTATTCAATAATTAACATCATACTTTTAATCTTAATGCGTTTCATCCACATATTCGCTTACGAGGCACAAGAATTTAATGATTAATGTTAAGTGTCTGATTATACACTTAATTATAGTTGCAAAGATATGTATATGAGTGAATGCATTTCATCATACGTATTTAAAACTAAAATTTATATAAAAGATTATGTATTCACACTAAAATGTAAAACAATGTTAGAAACACAGTTCGAAGTTACATTTAAGTTCAATATATTACATATAGGTGCCTCTTTGAAAATACAATATAATTTGTATGATTATGATATACCTATCCTAATAAAATAATTTTAAAGAAGTATCCTTATAAGAATAAGGAAGATATCTTTAAAGATGACCAGAATATATACACTTTGAAGAAACAAAATTATATTCTTAAAAACTCGAATTTAAAATACCCATTTATTGAAATATCACATGAAAAGAACGATTCTGATATTTTTGTACTCAATTTTTATCAAACGTAATATAAAGTTTTAACTTTACACGTGTAACAACAAATGTTTAAAGTTACCGACTTTAAGCAGAAAAATGTTTGAACTGAATATCAATATACAAGCTAAGTGTAATTTTTTATGCAACTAATGCACCGTATTTTTTAAATACATGTACAATTAAATACATCAACAAGATCCTATTTACTCTTTAGACGTGTTATACATCTATATATCTTTGTACTGTTTGAATTATAAAAGTAAAAACACCGAACATACTTAATATTAATGTCGAAATTTTTATTTTCTACGCTGTCTCCTCCTTAATATATAAAAACTACGTTCTTAGCATCTCGGAAACGATAGACGTTCGAAAATAAAAATAGTTTGTACATCAACTCCAGCTAATAATGTTAATGATTTAAACCAATGGTTGATGCGACTAAAGACAAACTTTAACCGGAATTTAACCAACTCATTTTCGTAAGTATTTTTAGAAGAAAGCCGCGAACGAATGCAACGACTGTATCTAGATGTTCCAATTACTATGTCTTAGGAAGCAGGTGCAAGGTACCGGTTGGAGATATACATGCGTTTTACGGCCTGAAAGTCAAGGCTACGCTCGAAGGGCAAACTTAAAAAGGAGCTACATTTGCTGGCGCACATCCAACTGGAGCAACGATTATTTTCTTTGCCTGCGAGGCGATGGAGGTCGCTGCGCCATTCTAAACATGTATTGTGCCTAATCCCGCCGAGGCATGTGCACGAGTCATTTTTCTCCCGCTGTCGACTGTGATAAATTTCTTTTCTCCCAGCGTTAATTTTTCATAATGAATTTCTGATTGCCAGGGGGAATATATTCTATTCTCGTAACTGTATCGTATTTCAACGACAGAAATTAGAAGGAGGTAGTTACGAAAGTAACTAAAAATGACTTTTCAATTTAAGACTTAACTTCTGTTTTTTTATTTTTGATTACGTTGTAAGATTGTATACAAATTCAATACAACGTAATAATTTTTAGCGCGAGGCATTTAACAGAAGATTACAATTCGAATTTGACAAAATAACAACGTACTATATTTAACAAACTAATTATAGTCATACTCATCTACAAATTTTGCTTGTGCTTGACAAAACAAGACAACTAATATATCTCTACATTTAACAAATTACTCTCACTAATTAGTTAAACTTTAAATTTACGATCTCTCATCATATTAATTGTTAACGATTTTCTCCATGTAAAAAGATTTCTTTGCATAATCGTGCAACTACATGTACACACGTGCATCGACCATCAATGACGTTGTAAAGTTCTTTGTTGGCCGCGCGCAAGATGGTGCCACGAGCGTATATTTGTACGTAATCAGGCTGTCCGATGGCGGGAGGGCGCTACTTGCAATCGGATGTATAAGGGTTCGTGGAGGAAATTGGCCCTCTTCGTGTGGACCAAGCCGATTACGTTTCTGTGGTGTAACGCGAGGGACAACACGCGACGAGTGATTCGCACGTCGATTCGTAGGCTCGACGACAATGTCGTCGAGGAGGCGACGTTCCACGTTCGTTTAAAAGATCGTCGATGTACACTCTCGTCGCTGACCTGGAGACCGGCGACAGGAGCCATGCCGCAGCACAACCCCTGTCCGAAGAGGCTGATGATAATGACAGCGACGAATCTTCATCGTCTTGCCAGCTAGGGAACGCCGACAGCAAGTAAGTAAGTAGTTGAATGTCACATCTCCCGCAAAACGTGAACTGTCCTTCCTGTCTTGTCTTTTTCGTCTGAACAACCTCGATGATCGATCAGGCATTTCTCAGCCTTGAACATGTATCCGCTTGCATCGTCGCTTCTTCGATTTTTCGATCGTTCCGAAATCGTTCACGATCGAACGTGAACGCGATGGTTAGTTACGATGTTGATACACGTCACCAGAACGTGTTGATGAAAGCAGCTAGCAAGAAATTGGTTGTGTGTCGCAATTGTGTAACGCCACTGTCCAAAACAATGGTATCGACGCGAGCAATTGGCGCGACAAAGAGGGGAAGATTAGAATAATAGAGAAAGAGAGGGTATTCGGTAGTTGGCCAGTGTGACGTATGCACGTTACATACATATGTACGTATATACGTGCTTCTGGTGTAAACGGTTCGGTATGTGGATTAACTTGGTTTTCGCGTGCGCTATCGCGTGGTCGTATCGTTGATCTACTCGGCGTGTTTGCGCTGCAGAATTATACTCAGGGAAGAAGGATCCGCACGGTTGAAATATCGTTTCACGAGCAGTGCCACGGGCACGGAGTCTTTTGTCACTGCTGCCAGGTGACTGGAACGAACTGGCAGGTCACTGGCCGGTGAACTCTGACCGAACATGACGTCATTGATTGTAGCCTCTATTCGGCGAGTTTATTTTTGTAGCGCTGTGTGTATAGGAGGTGCGACACATCTGTGGATAGTGGAGCATCTGTGGCCTTTAATCCTTGTCCCACGTTCCGTCATCTAGATTTATTACATCAAACGTATATACTTGTATATGTGTGTATATATATATATTCGCGTCTTTCTAACGAAGTACGAATTGAATGAATGAATTCACATTATGGACAACGGGCTCATTACTGGTTCATATTGATCGACTTTGTAATTTTAATCGCGGATATACTTTACGATTGCTCGTCGATTATAGAGCAAACACTGATGAAATTTCAATATTTGATTTGACGTAAAAATAACTAATCGTAAGACGAGAATAATCGGTCTTAATAACCGATGAAATACGCATCTTTTTGTATATTTCTCGTCGATTGATGTTTGTTTAAAATGATAGTATTTTTAAAACAATATCGAAATATATACTCTGTGGTCGTAAAAATTAATCCCCGCAAAGAATGGTTATTAAGATGTAATTGTAATATATATTTTTTTTATAACGAATTATGTTTTTCAAAATTGATAGTATCTTATTAATATAATACAGTATAATATGTTTATTTAAAAGTTTATGTATATGTCTTACGTATTTTAGAGTTTATCTCTTAAATGAAATTTGCACGTCATAGAAAATAATCTGAAAGATGGTTACATAAAATGATTTAATATAAAAATACTGTGTTGTAGAACGTGTGTGTACATATATTTTATATTATACTTATACTTGTATATATATTTTTTACACTGTTGCTTTTTAAATCATTCGAAAGACATTAGATTCCCACGACTGAAATGTTCCTATCGTCGTTAATGATTGCGGACCATAACGAGTGACCAAACCGTATACGATAATTCGTCGCTTTCTTTTTGAGAAATAATAAATTTATTATTTGTTTTGCCTGGGTTATACTTATATATACTTAAAACTGAGAAAATATTGTAATTTTGAGACAAGAAATTTTCGACGTGCGTAGCACGTCATTCTAGCGCAAGAAGTTAATAGTTTCGTAGAAAATATCTGGCAGCCCATATATCCGTTTTGAGTTGACGGTGGAACGAGTTTTGACGACCGAGTCTCTAATAAAACGCGAAGAAAAGTGAAAACAGCGTCATCGTCGTTCGAGAGAATAGTCAAAGAGCAATTACGCGGCCTTGTGTTGAAACAGGCAATAATTCGGCGTCGTGACGTCAGGATCATTCGAATCGAACAACGCGACGGTGCAACAGTTTTCAGCGTGAGCTCGTCGGTGAATCACGGTTTTACCAAGTGGTAAAACTCGCTTCGTGTTGCTCCCTCTCCCCTCCCACTTCCCGTCGAGGAACGCCGGGACCACGTCCCCTTAGAGACGGCCTCCATACGTACTTGTAATTTTCTCGAAGCATGTTCATCGCGTAGCAGGGTATCTCATTCATAGTGGGTTGCAGCGCGTCTGTCGGTTTCCTGTGTGGAAAACCGAGTATCACGCAGCTCCGGTTCTATCGATCTGCAGCAGCCAGGAGTTCCTCCCTCTACTCCCCTCTTTGCCTCCCCCCTCGCCCCCTGTTCCTCCTCTCCCTCCATCCAGCAACTTTCGACGTCTCCCTTCAATTTCCACCGATCATTCGCTCGCTCATTCATGCTCTCTCCCCCCCTTCTCTCCCTCTCCATCGCGTCGTCTCTTCTCTTTGTCTCTTACTCGCCCCCTTTTCATTCCGGTTTCTCCCTTTTCGTCCAATTTCTTTCCTCATCTCCCGCACTCGCGTCGCGTCGGGTGCTCTCTTTCTTGCACCGAATCCCTCGCCTGCATTTCCTACCTCCTCGACCTTCTCTCTTTAACCACCCTTCACCCTCTGCCCTTAGCCGTCCTATCTTTTTGCCTCCGAGCGACGGCCTCTCCTCCCTTGTTCGCCTCTTCTCACTCGCTCGTCCCTCCTTCTCCGACTTGTACCTACTTTATCGTCCGTCCACCGCTCCTTTTCTCTCTCTCTCTCTCTCTGCCCCCTCGCTGTCTTTCTCTTCCGTCCATCCGTCCCCCGAGCGGAATATCCTAACAGAGAAAGGATCCTCCGTCACCTCGCAAAGCTCCGGAGAATTGGATAGGATCGCTCGGCGGAGAGAGGAGGGTGGAGAGGAACGACAGGTGAAATCAACCCTTTTGAATCGTTCGTTCGTGTCGCATTATGTATATACGTTTGGATGTCGTTCGATGTTAAATACGTATCTCCTCGCGGTGTCATCGTACGTGTTACGAAACGTTACATAATTGAAGAGAATCGATCTTGGAGCAAATCTTCGTGTAGATTTGGTGCTTGGACCGTAGCAATTATTACAGTGAAACGCGTTCTGTCGCGTTACTAATTTAATTTACACATATTCTGTGTAAGAAATATTTCATCTGATCCTTCAAACCATGGACATTTATTTCGTTCGTGATCATTTTGTTGCAACTATTACTCTTACAGATTCTCATAATTATTATAGGAATATGTACATAAAATCGTTATAGATGAATTTTACACACATATATGTATATAAATACTTTTAGCATCAAATGAGTGTTTTACGTTAATTTTATGTCATACTATGTTATTTTTTGTTCAGGCCTCGTTACATACATGCAACAAAATTTTTATTTCGGAATAACAACTTTACATCGGATTTTATTCTTGTCGCAATAAGAAAACAAACTCGTAGATTAAATTGCAGATTAAAACTTGTAGCTTGTATAAAAATTTGATTTGCAAAAAGGTGAACATGAGCTGCAAAAGAATTAATTCAGGTTTCAAGAGTTAATAAAATTAATTACAAACAGAGTAACAGAAGTAACAGAATTTTATTCGAATGATACTTGAAAGCGTTATTCATCATTCGTTAATTCTTACTTTTTGTTCTTTTATTACGTATTATTTGTACCTGCTATATTTGCCTTAACACGAAGCGTCCAATTTCAAGAACATCCACTCGAATGATTAATGAACACTCGTGTTTTACCAACACGCGGTGGTATCGCATGCGCTGGAAGCTGTTGAACTTTCACGCAACGTCATTATTCACCAATTAAATTTGATAACCGTGATCGAGGACTCGAGACGAAGCCCCGATAACGACGGGCCGCGCTATCTTCCCGCTTCGGGCTGTACACACGTACGTACGTCTGGCGCTGTCTCCTTTCCGCTCGCAAAAATCCTCGATACCATGTTCGATAACCTTGACATCGCAAATATTTCGTTCGTAACCATGAGCCAGCACCAGCAGTATTTAAAGCCGAGCACTATTCACAGAGGCAACGGGGAGGCTAAGGATTATACAGGCGTGTGTGTACGCTGTGTGTACACGGTACACATGCTACGGACACCTCTTTCAAAGGCTTGGAAACGTGGAATTCTTCCTATCTACGTGGGAAGCAATTTTAAAAGCTAAGGTCAAGGCCTCGACCCCCGCGAGGGTTCGAACGTGAACGTGAAAGAACAATTTACTGGAAAAGGAAAATATCCGATCCACGGGCGGGCAAGGGGAGGCCGCTTTGACGCAGCTTTGAAAACAACTCCTATCAGGAACATACGCTGAATATGTTTTAATTGGTCGCGCGGAATTAAAAAAACCGGGCGAACTCTTTTTTTTTTTTTTGGCAAACGGGCACACTTATTTTTAACGGTTTTTGGCAATTTTTATCTATAGTTGGATAATACATAATTTTGGAAGCAATATTTAATAAATTATTTCACTTTTTTTTCACTTTTATACTGCAATATATATTTGACATAAACGCATTAATATATATATGCATAAATTATATATATATATATATAAATGTTTCCTAGGGTATTATTATATATAATTATATATTCCTAAGTTAAATAGATTGATTGTTAAATCAATATCTTGTTTATCAAAATATATATTTATATTACAATATTTAATGTTTTTCCTGTAACGTTATTTAAATTTACATATCAAATTAGCAATTACCGACCAAAGTTTAACATCAATATTAATCTCTCTTAATGAAATATTTAAAGAAGTTTTGTTTCTGTGAATACAGTATTTATATTTGAGAATTTTCGTACTGTTTCGGCACTACTGTTGCCAAGTAGAAATCACTTTTCTGTAACTCGCAACGACAAGTAAGGAGCCCCTCCGTTTTGCCCCGACGACATTCTCACTATTTTAGGAACATTCGAGATCCCAGAATCCACCCTGTTTGGCCCTTTTATTTATAGGAACGATTCGGTGTCAATGGCCTGAACGATTTGTCCGTCAGTTTTGCGGTAATTTAATTAACACTAAATAAGGAAATAGCACTTCCACCAAAAAAGGCACTAAATGTTCAAATTGTTACGATTTTGTAAAAGGGAAAAATCCTGCAGCAATAAACTCGAGTTCGAAGTCTTTTTGAAGTTTGAAGCCTTTACTTGTGCTTTTGCATCACGCTATGGAGATACCTTTCTTCCCCAGAATACTATAAATCACCAAAATGTGTGAGAACATTGGAAAAATCTTTTTCGTGATTGATCCTACACTTTGAAAACGATCAAACGACTTGCAGTTTCATTTGGGACCCAGAACAATGTGAACAAATTGATACAAAGAAAATTTTAAATTTAAATTTGAAAAGACATCGCGTCGTGTTACGCGGTAATTCGCTGATTTAGCTGCGTTTATTGTAACTTCGTTATTTACGTATCTGACGCGGTATTTTCACAGTTGTGAGAAATTATAGATAGAACACAGATAGGACAGAAATCATATCGCGTCCAGTTGGAAATTAAGTTTTTGGAAAGGCAGAGTCAGCAGTTAAATTAAAGTTTCCTCAAACCGTGAGTCACTGTCTCCTCGTCTCCGCCCGGAAAAGAAAAACACGAGGAACGAAGTTCGAAGCGTCTAAAACCAAATGTTGATCTTCTATTAACATCCTTCGAAAATTTTCTTCCTCCGTCTATTACAAATAATACGTGTTTCGATTTTTCTTCGGTCGAACAATTCGTTCTCTGTTGCCTCTGTTTGTATGTATGTGTGTGTGTGTTTGCATTTTATTACGAGAGACAGTATAAACGGCTGATGAAATAACACACAGAGTCTCGAGGCGAGGCAATTGCGAAGAGAAATATAATCACGAAAGAGAAGTATATTAGAAAAAGTTGAGTCGCGAGAAGGTTCGGGCGAGTAGAAGCCACGCTTCCGCGGGATGAACTTCCCGTTGGAGGAGCTGTTATCGAAGTTCAATTATAACTGGCATGCTTCGAACGAACTGATTTAAGGCAGGTGAAAATGGGCCATCGGTTTCTTCGGTCTTGTCGTTACTTCGGAGTTAGACATTTATTGGAAAAAGTTTCTCCCCGAGAAGCAAGGGAAACGATTCTTCCAATGTTTCGAGAATAAAGTAGCTTTATCCTTTCCTCCATCGCATTATTTAAAGGCATTAATGGTTCTTCGCCTTCTATATATATATATATATCTAAGGAGAACAAACCTCAAAGTATTAAAAAGTAATCGTCTTAAATGCAACATCTTTTAAGAGGAGTTCGCGATCGAGGGGGAACTTTGTTTGATAAAACTGCGGTGATATTTTTCATCGATGAAAATGTTATGTCGGGAATTGTGTCGAAAGTCGGAAAGACTTTGGTTCTACATTGTCCGATTTTGGGGTTTTTCGATTGATTTATTTCTCTGCCAGGAAGAATATAGAATACAAAGTAGAATTAAATGAAAATTGAATTTTTCTTGTGTTATAAATATTACTATAGTCATCTATATACGACTGTGTGATAGAATTTTAATATAGAGTACAAAATAAAATTAAGTACCTTAAATTCATCTATGGCTCCATAATAGAATTTCAGTACAGAATACAAAATAAAAATTAAATACTTTAAATTCTTGTACTAGAAATTACCAGAGTCATTTATGACTTCGTTGTTAGTATTTAAATACAGAATACAAAATAAAATTGAACATCTTAAATTCTTGTGATGTTATAAAATTACTAGAGTCATTCGTGACTTCATAATAGTATTTGAGTATACAGGTTTGAGATTCACCACAACAAACCCCACTCCCCCAGTGAAAACAGGCGAGCCAACAACGTTCTGATCAAACGAACCTTCGATGTAACATACGTAGATGTACACAACATTCGAGTTTCGCAACGTGGCGAGGCAGTTTTAGCCGATGACGATTCTAGAGCGGTTAGATAATCAAAGGTAACGTCAACGTTGGCATTCGCAACGAGGAACCGCATTGAATCGGTTCAGTTATCCGCCGGTTGCGTCGATGATCGCGCAAAAACGAGAGAGCTCGCGAAGAGATCATGGGCGAGGTCTGTTCGATTCTCGAGACGATCGACGGTTGGATAAACAGGCTGAGACCATCCGGTGGCAATAAGAAGATCGAGGTCCCCGAAACGAAAATCATCACGATCGAAACGAACGACAATACGACAACGCCCGATCACGAGATATGGCGGCAAAACTTCCTCGTCGATTCACCCGCGCTCCGCCGTCTGCTGCTCAACGTCTCTACCGAGAACAACATCTTCGAGATCATCTGCACGATCAACCGTCTCATCTTCTTCTACGTGATCGTCAAGTGGGTCAATTACCAGGTGTGGATACTGGCTGGCGCCGAGCCCTTTGTTTTGAACCGGTGAACGCCTTGACGACCACGGAATCATCCTCCGTTCGATTTCGACTGCGCGATCGTCCGACAATGAGCGAAAGTGCAGCGTCTCCATAAGAAACGCCTCTGGAAGAAAGCATGTTTCACTGGGAGGGGGCGAAGAGAGGATCGACTGAAGGATTCGTTCGAACTTGCACCAACCGAGAGAAGATACGATTGTATAAACGAAGCGAGAGCTTTTTTTTTCTCATGTAAGAGGAGGAAACAATGCTTTGTGAAGTACAATTTCTGCAGAGTTCTTTCACTTCCTCAGTCTTCTTCGAGATTCTTTCGTTCCTTTCGAGCTTAGCGAGCTGCTGAGTCGATTCCCTCGGGAGCAACCGAGCTCTCAGTCTCGCGGATGATCCACGCTTTCGACGATTGAAACTGAAACGAGTTCGTTCAACTTTTGGTGATGTTGATTCAGAAAATTTCACGTGGTATCGCGTTACCGCTCGTTCGAATTAAATTCTTCGTCGAGAACAGAGAGAGAGAGAGAGAGACTAGGCGCCCAACGTCTTCGAGACTCAGCCAAGAACCAAGGAACGCTAAAATTAAGTCGGGGCTCCGTGGAACGCGCGCCAATAATTATCGCGTTTGGGCTCATTTTCATGAATGGAGGCACAGTGAGTTAGAGTCGCATCTCTGTGCTCTCGTTGTCGCCGTTAATTGCGCGTAAATGCCGGGGGATGGGAGGCGGAAAGGGGGATGGTGAACGAGCGTTGTAGCGGAAGTCGCGAGGGATCCGATCGCTAGATGGCACGAGATTCAGCCGCGATCGAACGCAATTTATTTCGATGTCCCGTGGCCCAAATCCGCGGTGGCCAAACGAAAATAGACTGCGATTTCCGTCAAATGCACGCGTCCGTCTGTCCCGTCTCTATCGAAAACGTTCGACTTTCCCGGGATTTAAATCCGACCCACTGCGGTAAACTTCATCGCGATTTTATCGCGTGAATAACAGTCTTCAACGGTTGAAACTAATTTTGATCAAAGTGATCGGAATGACCAATTTAATGTAATTTTCGTTGCAAGTGTTGTACAGGGCGGGTTTCTTCCAAAATTTTCACCTATTTTTTTTTTAACCCCTTAAGTTGAGTATACTCGTGTAGAAAAAAAAATTCGCTTTTGCTGTTTGTTGTAAATTTTAGATAAAAAAATTATGTATATTTGTAATTTTTGGCACATTTTAGAATATTTCAAGGCAACGAAACAAAGAAAATTTCCAATTGAAAACTGTTTAATTTAAGACATTTTCCGGATTTCATACCAACGACAGATTCGAAAGCTAATCCTACAAGAAGATGGTTCGTACTAATTTTAAATTAAATCTAAATTCGAACGTGATTTTTTCATTACGTTTTGAAAATTAGTTCTTTCGAATGTTGATCGATCGTTCGAGCAAATTTGTGCTCGTTTTTTTTCAGTAGGAAGTGATTTTTGTCTCACCCTGTATAGATACGAAAGAGCGTCCTTTTAGATTCAAAGATTTCAATGATTCTTCGTGAAATATATGATATAAACGAAAGCTCGTGCGATTCATTGTATTGTAAAACTTTTCTGTTTTCTTGCTCTAACGTCGCTGATGGAAATTTTACGCTTCGCGCGTCGGTAGTTTTAGTGTAAAACGTGTAAAGAGGGTCGTACAGTGCCGGACATTGTTGTTGCAGCTTGGTCAATGTTTGATAGAAGCACAGAGAAATTTGCGGTGAACGTGACGCTGAATAAGAGGGTGCAAATTACAAGATAAGAAATTTCGTTTGTTTCCTTTTTTAGACGTGGCTTGAGTATTTTACGAAGCGAAACTGTACACACGTAAATATCTTTCTGGGAGGTCCACGATCTATTTCCAGAAAGCATCACACGCTGCGTTCGCAACTTCCCCTATATTTCATACAGAAACCACGTTAATTACTAAAATCTTTTTCAGTGAAACGTAATCGTCGTTGAAACATCAATTCAATTTATCTCACAATGACGTACTATTACGTTATTATTATTGAAAATTGTATATAATTATACAATATATTATATATTATTTCAAATACGTAGATATCGTCATTTCGTGACATATTTGTGGAGTGTAATTGGAAACCCGAACATGATGATATCCGTTGATAGATATTGTTAGCTATCAAATTGATTAACAGTTTTTTTCATATAAAATTGAGTGAATATTATTTTACTACTACAAATTTAACTGTTTTATTCTTACAGATTCGCCGCAATTAACAAGTTTAGTAATTCTTATGATGTTTTTATTAATTATACTAGATAATATACGGAATGAATAAACGATCGCTGAAAGATATTTATATCTATTAAAGAACGGAAGAAATTACTTTTGACGCGAGATAACACGCGATTAATAACGTAATTAATATTCACAATTGCGAATATTATTTTATACTATATCATTATATTATTATTATATTAATTTATAAATTAATATAATATTTAATTTATATAATTTTTTATATAATATTTATTATATTAATTTATATAATTTTTTATATAATATTTATTATATTAATTTATAAATTAATATAATATTTAATTTATATAACATTATTATATTAATTTATCTCTCTTTCTTCTCTTCCTTTCTCCCTTCCTCTCCTCTTTCCTTTCTCTCCTTTTTTTCTCTCCTCTTTCTTCTCTTCCTTTCTCCCTTCTGTCCTCTTCTTCTCTCCTCTTTGTTCTCTTCCTTTCTCCCTTCTCCCCTCTTTCCTTTCTCTCCCTTCTTCTCTTCCTTTCTCCTCTCCTCTTCTTCTCTTATTTTATAATCGTGTATAAATTCCAGTATATGCGGTAGCACCGTCGACAGAACGGTTTGTTCTATCCTCGACGAGAATAATCTGAAATAATACGAATACAACGCGAATATTTTCTTTCTCGCGATAAGTACTACAGACACGAAGGATGCGAGGAGATGGCTCGCGGTGCCTCTCGCGTGACTATGTTTTAATTTCGAACCGTTTATTTAACGAAACGAAAGGTTCAAGGACGCTGCAGATTTCCCCTCCGAAAAATGGGGAGGGGGGGAATCAGCTGCTCGATGACAGTCAGGACGCGAATTACGTAGGCGGATTTATTGATCTCTCTCTCTCTCGATGCGCGACGAAACGTTCGTGAATTTCATGCACGAACAGGCCGAAAAATCGGATCGAAACGAACGCAGGCCTCTCGCAATGCTGTTTCGCATTAATCCGTCTGCATCGGTGATTTTAAATTTCAACGATGAAACGTCGTTGCATCCAGTTCGCGGAGCGACGAATCAACCAGACGTAATAAAGAATTCATTCGCCGTTTCCGTTTCATTGGAAATTCGTTTCATTCTCGAGGCAATAAGCGTCGCCGGTGTTTCGGTCGCGTGATTTCGAAAATTTTCATCTCGTACGATTTATATTGCATTTCGTAGTTAATGCCAGCGGGCAATAATCGTCGTTTTCAAATATTCCGCCGTTTTCAAATAAAAATTACAAGCTCCTCTCGTTTTCAGCTTTCCGATTACCCGGTTGTTCGTTCATTTCGCGAGTTATAACTCGTCACCAGATCAGTTTGCATTTTATTTAATCTACAAAGGGAGTTGCTGTTTCGTTACAAGTATGATATTCCAATCTAGAGAGACAGCTTTTTTAATCACAAAGAAAGCTCATTTATCACTTTATTGCAAACTCTTGGCCACAACTTTTCCACTTCTCTTCTGTCTAAATTTCGAACTCTTGATAAATATATAACAGATATATTTAACAAGCAAAAGAACGTTTGTTAGCTGGTGATACAAGAGTAGAAGGTGATTCGACGTGAAAAAGTAAGAATGAAAGAAAGAACGAAATTTGTTCGTTCGAGGCTTCGTTTTCGAGAAAATCGAGTTTGAAAATTTGTCAAGTATAGTTCAATCTAGCTGATACTAGAGAGGAATAATTAACGGGGAAGTTACGTGCGAAAATCCGTGGGGAATGTGGAATAAAATTTCTTTGTAAGACGCTTCGTTTTCGAGAAAATCGAGTTTGAATATTTATCGAGTTGACTTTGAACGTGTTTCGTTAAAAATTACCAACGCAATTTCGATTTTTTTTGAAAATGACTTTGCTTTGAACGAAAAAAAATATTACTCGATTAAAGTAACGAAAAATATTGCTAAAAGATATAATTCGATAATAAATTGAACTATTGCGTTAACGTGTCTTCAATAAATTAACTTCTACCGAACTGATAAACAAAAAACTGCACGACTTGTATCCCAGTACGATTCCTCTCACTGAAAGGCTCAAAAACAACCGTTCTGACTAGGAAATGAAGACGACTTTTTTGCCATAAAATTTTATTGATATGCAAACATTTGAATCGACACAAAACAAATTACAAGCACGATCGCTCAGTACCAGACAACGCCACTCCTACTCGAGGTCTACCCCACGCCCCCTCGCGAATCACGTGACCCAAATCAACCAATCGTTAATTTTCGTTGCATCAGCGTTGCACCTGAAGAGACTCGATTTTCTGGGTTACCCCCGCTAAAATCACTTTCAATGATAATATGGGATTAAAAGAAATATACGCTTCTTCGTTCGAAAATACGCTTCAACGTTCAACCTAAAATATACTGCTCAAAATAAATGTGAAGCGATAAAAAAAAGAAGCATTTGATTTTCTCTTCATTGACTTGTTTAACAAAACAAAATCAAATGCTTCATATTCATTTCGTAATATCCTCTAATTACGCGAGCGGCGGAATATCAATCCGCGTTCATTTCCTTCGGCATCCCATCGTTCGGAGGCTGATATTCCCCCGCACGACAGGAACTCGACGTATGATGTAGCGGAACGATACCGCGTTCCACGGTTTCCTCGGCACGGAGCCAGCTCGCGACAGGCCGAATTCTCTTTGTCCATCTCTTGCCTACACCTGGATCACGGTCACCGTTGTGTCTGCCGCGCGAGCTTCTTCTTCGTACTCGTCGGACAGGTGGGGGAAAAAAAAAAAAAGAAAGAGGAACGACAATCGAAAGCTTCGCGCAGAATTTAGCTTTGGGCACGTTGCTGCTACTCGGCCGACCCAGTTTGTCCAGCGTGGTCAAACATTTGCATCGACAACGAAGTTACTGCGTTCCCGGACGACGACAATGACGAATGTAGTACTAGTTGCGCGCCAGCTTCCTCAGAATTTTCGTCCTTCGGCGTCTGTTCTCTCGGCGAAACTTTGTCCACGTTGTGAATTTGGAACAACAGGGACGTACAGGAGGGTGCACGTTGAGCGACGCTGTGGACGCTCGAGGAATATAATTTGTAATTATGTCGGACAAAGGCCGCTCACGGTGGATCGTCGAGGCTATTAACCCCTCGGATGCCGAATTAATCTCTGAATAAACTGTCCGAATTTTGTTTTGTTGCTGCACGCCTCAGTACATCGCGATGAAAATGAAACGGCAGAGCAAAATAACTTAAACATAATGAAACTTAAAAAATTGAACTTAAAATTAGCTTTTTCTTATATTTTGATGTTTCGTCAAAAAGAAAAAAATAGACGGGTAGAAACTTTTTCCCCACCCTGTACAAAGTAACGTTATGATTTTTAAAACATTCTCGACGTTTGGATAAACATCAGCTCGTTTGAAAGGATTCTGTTTGCAAATCGTAGAGATATTACGGTTTAATTACTCGAGAGACACGACGTCGAAATAGCTCACGGTACATGTGTAGGGTAAAGAGTTTACGCTATTTTTTCAATGGCGCCGGGAATAATTATCTTAATGCGCGTTCGCGCTACTTCCTTCGCGTCTTTATATGCATGGGTACGACGTGTAGTCCGCAGCTGCAGCTGCAGAACATCGTCCTTGTAACATCTCGGTCAGCAAGTTCGATCGAAGGTTTTAACACCCACGAGTTCTCCACTCGAGGAACCTGACAAGTTCTCGCGTAACGATACGCGCGCCTCCCTTGTCCTTTGCAGGGACTATTTTACAGAGAGTTACATCACCGTTCAAAAGTCTCGAGGCGAGTGTTACTCTACTCTTTACGGATATTTGTTTCAACGTTTCAATGGAAAAATTAAATAATACGAGATGGAGAAGATCTGTGAAGAATCTGTACGTAAGAGCGTTGCTGTAAAATATACATGCATTTTTCTTCGTTTTTCCCTTCGATGAAAATTTAATTTGCCCTTTAGCGAAGATTAATATCCAATAATAGCGAAGAAATGAATATAGTAGTCAAATCTTTCGTTGACTAAATTTAAATGTGTGTCTCATTTATGCGTGACTTTCAAATATTTTTTTTCAATTGCGAGAATACTGAAGGTATTTTACACGTAATTTATATAATGGTATTTACGTGGTATTTGTCAAAAATGTCGACGATATATGTTATATACTGTATGTCGAAAAACTGCACGACTTGTACACCAGTATGATTCATCTCACTGAAAAGCCCACAAGCAACTGTTCTGACTAGGAAATGAAGACGACTTTTTTGCCATAAAATTTTGTTAATATGCAAACATTTGAATCGGTACAAAACAAATTACAGGCGCGATCGCTCAGTACTAGACAACGCCACTCTTACTCGAGGTCCATCCCACGCCCCCTCATGAATCACGTGACCCAAATCAACCAATCGCTAATTTTCGTTGCATTAGCGTTGCACCTGAAGAGGTTACCCCCGCTAAAATCACTTTCAGTGATAAAATATCGAAACTATGTTTTACACAGAGTGTTTATTTTACACGAAACGAATCGTTACATTCGATCATTTTTTACCAAGTTCTATTAGTTTCAATTATTTTTAATTATTTTCGTCATTTGATACAATTATGACATTCACTGTACAATCATAAATAGTTGTCACAAATTTCTCCTGATAAATTTTCCTAATCTTCTTACATTTACGACGAATTTTAAAAGTGTGACACACATTCGTCAAAATTTCTGTAGCCCAATACGAGTTTACACGCCGTTTTATTTTCGACGATACACCGGAGGAAAGGCACGACGTGTCAATTCAACCAGAAACCAGTATACGATCCGATATTTCCTGAAAATATTTCAAGGGTTTGCCTTCGAACGAGACGCTTTTACGGTTGTTGGCTTTTATCTGTCTTCGCATTAAACCGGGGAAATAAGGAGTTGGGGAATTAACAGAGCAGATAGGAAGAAGGTGGGCGGTTTGTGTCGCACAGCTGTTTGACGATGAATTTCTGATTTATTTTTAGCAATCCGCTTGAAATCCCACGGCGTCGGCATTCTTGAAATTTCGCTGTTTCTCTTAGACACTTACGTTGAATCAGACATCAAAATAAAATAAAAAAAAAATGGACTGATTCATTCGACAACGTGGATGGGATTACGATCCTCGATATTTTTAAGATTATGTGCCACGAGAGGATAGTTTAGTTTAAGTACTTTATTACAAATAAAATTGTACATATATATAATGAGCCATAACAAAATACCTGCTTGTTCAAAGCTTAACCTACTATTTAGAATTACAAAGGTACGTTAAGCGCCTGTGTTCAAGTTTGGTACAGTATTTACAGTTAACAGCTTCATTTGGATTATAATGAAATTATTGTATAGGAAAACTTGAGTTTAAATTACTACTCATAGCAAAGCGAGAGCTGATGTGGGGAAGTATCGTTGTTTGCTCTGATTGCTCTCTCGCCTCAACACCAAAATTACCAGCGATTAAAGCACAAAATTTCCAATTTCAGAGACAATTTGAAGACAGAATTCTAATCAACTTTGTAAGTCAATATATTTTAGGAAAAATTATTTAAATCGTTAAAAATACGCCAACAAAATGTCCAACAAAAATTAAATTGGTCATTTCGGTAGTTGTAACGTTAAAGCTGTTAACGCGATCCAGAGACGATCGACAGACAGGCTCAGACATTGAGAAGAGACCAGAGGCCCGTGATTGCCGTTTCAGCTTGATTTAACTTTCTCTTCCCCCCTCCTTGGTAATTTTTAGAATCGCTGGATCCTTCAACCTGTCGGAGCCGGCTTATCGATCGTTCATTCACTGGCTTCAGAAATATCTTTCTATCTCGGGGTAGGTCGGGCTTCGTGGAATTACGTTCGGCCGTTGGGACTAACGATCTGACGTGGAACGTTTGACAGAAGATGCGGAGAATGCGCGTCATCAATAAGTTTTCTCAACGTCAACGAATCACTGCACCTCCGAGACCACGCATGATACGGTCTCCGCGCTCCGAGAGCTCAACTTCTGACGTAGTTGAGAGTCGCGCAGCTTCCTTTTTCTTTTTTTTTTTTTTATTAATAATCCGACAAATACGACGGATTTCGGATTTTTACAGTTTCTTGAAAGACACGGGTGTTTTTTGTTAAGATTAATATTGATCTCGTTTTGGACAGAAACATAATTGGATGTCTCAATTATTGCATGTGGAATATTTTGATACCAAAATTCTTCTTTCAAATTTAACTACTATCGAGAGCAAGTTATTAATAGTATAATATAATTAAATATGATAATAATATCAGTAAAATTAATAATGTTATTAGCAGTGATCAGTGAAACAAGTAACAAATACAGATAGTAAATTAGCAACAAACCAGCAAGTTCACTTTAATTTAGTAAATTGTTCATAAAAGTAAAAAATTTGGAATCTGCCAATTCTTCTTCCAAAAGACAGGCTTTTTTCTTTTCGAAACGACGAAGCAATTAAATCTTGCCTTCGAATCGAATCGAAGCAGCCGCGCTGCTTTTGCGAGCGTATTTCAGCGGGGGATTCGATAATAAAATAGAGTGTAGCAAATACGCAAATGCCGACATCGGACTTAATACTCCAGGGATTTTATTTAAACCGAAGAAACGCGAGGGAAAGGATCTGCGCGTCTTCGCGCACAAGAGGTAACGTCGTACGCTGTAAATTGACGATATTCTACTTTTTCAAAGAACGTTCTGGCGTTCTGCAATTTTCACTGGAATTAATTACATAAACTTTCAAGAAACCTCCTTACGGTGGGTTTGGTGTTTGTACAAAAATCACTTTGTACGGTCGACGTGATCTACGCAATCTCCCTTCTTAATTGTAACTTTCAATCGAATTAGATTCAAGCCTTTTTGATCATCGATGACTGATGATTTTTTTTCTCATCAAATGGTAAAAATTCGCAAAATCTTTCGTTTCGTTTCAGTTAAAAAATTCTGTTTTAAAGTCAAAAAAGTTTTATTTCAACTGCACTGTAAATTTTCTCTCTCTCTCTCCATTACATTGTCACTGTAATGATTTATTTGTGAATTGTAAATCTGTGTAACATCGGGCATTCGGATATTCATTTCGTTTTCACAAAAAATTGGAGCACGCACCAGGAATTTTTTGCATTCGCTTTTTGACCAAGTACGAACGAAAATGCACTTTTCTACTTTGCCCAGAAAAATTTCTCGGTGAAGTAAAAAAGTCGCGATAGTAAAAGGTTAAATTTTTCAACCGTTTTTAAAATATCTGAACTGGAATTTTTTGAACGCATAAAATATTTCGCGCAACGAACGTACTAATTTTTAATTTCGCGAGCTACTGCTCGTTCCACTTCGTACTTCATCTGATAAAACGTAATCAAACGCACCTAATAAAATGTATATTGAATCTCGTAAAATTAATATCGCCGCTAGAAGAGAAAGACCTGAAGTTGTTCAGAAACATTGTTCAACTCCATAGATGATTAAAAAGCACAGAGAAACAAAAATGTTACAAACTACCACAAGGATTTTTTAAATATAGGGTGGCCTAAAAAGCCTCCCAACCTATTTTTTTAATTTAAAACATCAAAATATAAGAAAAAAACTAATTTTATTAAAATTAAATTAAATCTAAATTCAAACATGTTTTAAAAAAGTTATTTCTTTCAAACGTTGACCGCAAATTTAATTTATTTCAACAGTGACTTTTTTTGATATGAACGAACTGTACATCTCAGAATTTATCGTTACTCGTGTCTTAACTTTTCTCAAGGTAAATGACTGTACAGAGTGTTCTCGGATGATTAAACGAAGAATGCCAAGGAAAAAGAGCCACATTCTCTCCATTATCGTGCTTATTGTTAGAACTGTGCGCGATGCTGTAGAACTTGCAAAGTTGGCTGATAAAGAAACAGCAGCCTCTCGGTGTTAGATATTCTTAGAGGCCGCTGCTCTTTTCTTTCTTTTCCTCCGCGTGCATAGACGTGGCTCGCGCATTCCGCCGAAATCAGTGCGCTCTTTTTATTGCCATTTCCTGAATAACACGAACTACACCCATTCCTTTGAAACGTGGCAACAAAAGGCCAGAAGAAACGGTAACAGACGAAGCTCCAGGCTTCTGCAAGAAACTGCAAGCTCCAAAGGACCCGCGAAGCGCTTTGAGCTATTAAACATTTCTACAGTCGCGCGTCTGGTATCGTCCTATTTTTATTTCGCGCCTATTGTCCCGCGTTCGTCCCACGTTCGACGACGGAGAACTATGTGATTTTCATTCGGATACATATCCACGACGATTTTCTGTGACGTTAAATCGACTTTCCTGTTAGAAAGCACACACGTGTGCACGTATTTTTGCGCGCAACGTGCAATTTGTAACATTTATAGCGCCACTGTGTGTGTCGGTACAACCATTTGGAATACAATAAGACTGTGATGATTAAATACTATGTCTATTTTCACGTACGATCGATATTTAACGAATGTCATTGTCTCTGTAATTGCGGTATTTTTAATAAATATCGATATTGGCTTGCTGGATGGACCTTGAGTTTATTCAACATGGAATTCTCTAAATTTTATTATATTTATATTATAAATTATAGTTGACAATGGAAAACTTTAAGGCTTATTCAATATATAATATAAAAATAGTCGTGTATATATATATATATATATAAGTTAGAGAACAGTTACAAAAATAAAACTAAAGAGACAAATGTTACTCCTGTCCGAAGGAAAAAGAAAGTGCAAATCAATTTTGCGTTCAATTCCACGCTTCGGTCTTAACAACGGACTTTGTACACTTTTAATAAAAGTTACAGACAACGTTACAAACTACACCGCGTTGCTAATATTACGTATCTTCACGCCTCGAGCATCCCATATTTTTTACGACGGAAAAAGGAAAGAGATAAACTGGAAAAAGGAGCTACTTGACGCGTCTTCGAGATACGTCCTCCAATGTCCGATGGTGGCACGTTGCTTTGCAGAGGGTTGAGGATAGTGACATGTAGTGCGATGGCGCGTCGCGCCAGGGGTGGGGAGAGGGGCAAGAGAGGGGAGACGATGTTCGTGGGGCAGCTCTCGTCCGTGCCAGTCGGATGCTAGACGCGACAGGAGTAGGTTGTCGACTCGGCCTTGATCGGCTTTCGTCGGGCTGTTCGTACTTTTCACATACATACATACATACGTCCTCGCACGAATCGCCAATTCTTCTGCGCTCGCGGCTGCTGCTGCTCCCCGGTGTTTCTGGGCTGTGTTAAGTTCGCCACTGTGTGTTAAAAGTTCGAACGTTCTCCGAAACGGTCGCGCGATCCCCGAACTGCCTGTGAACATCGAGGAGGAACGAGTGACGGGACGACGGGTCGTTGCACTTACAGTGTCGTCGCTTCGTTAAATTTCCGCGCGTGATTTGTGTTTTACCGACCGCGCCTGAGTACCGTTACCCGTGACATTGGTGTGCGGAGAACATCCGCGATATCTCGCTACTCTGACGTTTGCCTCGACGAGTTTCTCGATACTTTCGACTGAAGATATCAATCGGTGATACAACTGAAGCGCGAGAACGGTGCAACAGGGCAGGCAGAGCGACCTGTTGTGCCCACAAAGCGCAACGCATCCATCCGGCAGACAGGTAGAATTTAGTGGCTCGGTCGGGAGTTTAGTGTTTCGAAGGCTCACACGCACACAGGGACAAGTAAACAACTCGTCACGCCCGTCTGTGAAAGTTGAGCATTGGCCCCGATTCGATTAACGTCGAACGTACGCGCGTAACGTACGATCTGGACGTGTCGTGTTGCCTCGTCGTGTTGTTCCGCGGCGCAGCGACAGCCGGGAATCGCGCGGAGAGCGAGAGGATAGCTGGAAAAGAAACAATTCCAGCGATAATGCGCACGGTGAGCGAAGCGATGAAGCATCGCGCGATCAGCTGACTAGCCGAATTGTTCGGCGGCCGCGGGGACTCGGCCGGTAACGAAAATCGACTGAGGACCGGCAGGAACACGAAGAACCGACAGCAGCCTCGTTTGCCTACCTGCTCGGTTATGACGTTTGGCACGCCGTTTCACACCGAGAAATCGCAGTTCGTCGGCGATAACCCTGCTCGGTATGTTTTCTCCTTCCCTCCTCTTTTTTTACTCGTTATTTCGTCCGACGTTGTTAGAAACCGGTTTCGGGAAATATATATATATATATATATACGTCGTGAAATTCGAAGGATCTGCGAGATTGATACTTGTTTCAGCGTTTCGAGCTGACGAAAATATCCAAGATTCATTTGTTTCTATTCATGTAACATAATTAACGTGTTTTATTATATCCGTTCTCTATGAAGTGCACTTAGTTAACATCTTGCTTCATGATTTTCTTTCCAATCCTTTCGAGTAAGAATTATACATTGTGATTTTAACATTGTTCTAGGTGTAAAGTGCTCTAAAGAAATTATTTAAAATTATTATTTAATTTTAAGATTATTTACTTAATATTCCAAAGAAATTAAAAGTTTCTTTCGATTTCTACTTTCGTAGGATCGCGGTTTGCGTTTTCTTTCAAATCGATGTTGCAATCGGTGCGACTCGATATTACAGGATATTACAAGTTTTGTTTAAGTATTTTGAAACATTAGCTTCGCAGTTTCTTTCGTATTTGTTAACGGGTAGAAATAGAAATGTTCCAACGTATTCGTTTGAAATGCTACAGTATAAAACCGATATTAATAAAGATTTTGCTCCATCAATTCTTTGTATCGGTTCACTCATATTTTTCTTGTTTGGAGTTGTTCGCATAATCCAATAGAATGAAATTGGAGTCTGAAGTATTGTCCCTTTTCCAGTGCAATTTTTAAACAATCTATATTTATAGAATATTTTTGGAATTTAATCATATGCGCAGACTATGCTGACAGAATTGTTAAACACCGGTATATCAAATAATTCTGCTCTGTTTTATCTAAAATTTACTCTGCAATAATAGCGAATTTGCTCCGCTATAATAACAGTGTCGTGGCTAGTAAATTCCGGTGATCGCAGAAATCACAATGATGCGCATATTGCGGATCATCAACGTTAAACGCAGTTGATCACTCTTGATCCTTTATTTCGTAGAAATGTTGTTTATCACAATCCATATATAAGCACGATATATCTGAGCGCTTGTTACAAAACAATAATACAGTAATGAGATCCAGCGGGTATTGACTAACATTATTCTAAGAATATGTATATATATATCGCAAAATTTCATATCTGTTTTATTCGATAGACAAAAACTTTTTTTCTTCTTTTGGTTAAATAATTACATTTTTGTACAAGATACCTTTTACTCAGTCAAAGTCATATTTTTGTAAATAGAATAATAAAATTAAAGAATAGAATTTAAAATTACTTCTGGAATCAGTGGAATGAAAATCGTTTGATCTATTTGTAATTTAACAGACAAAAACTTCCTTGGCTCAGTGACCACATTTTTATACAAGATACGTTGTTTTTAAAAATATTTTTATCAAAGTCACATCTTTATGAGTACAATCAAGAAACGAAATTTAAAATTACTTTTACTTACTCAATGGAATGATGAAAATCATTTGATCTATTTGTAATTTAACTGAATCGGCTGAATAACTACATTTTTGTACAAGACACTTGGTCTCTAAAAAAATATTTTTACTCAAAGTTATATTTTTATGAATACAATTCAAAAATGAAATTTAAAATTATGTTTGATAGGAACATTATTTTTCCAACTTTATTAAATATCATGTGCATTTTCTGTATTTGTACATTTTCAAATTTCCCATGCGTAAAAATCCGCAGTTCAGCACGTGTTACAAATCAGTCGAGTTGCATTTTCTCGGTTTTTTGTAGAGCACAGTACATACGTGACTGGTGAGAAACAATGATCTCACTGATGATCGTAATTGTACGAACGCGCACGTTGAAACGGTAGCAATAGCTACGCAATTATTTCATTACGCCAGCGAGACAAATGATTCTTTGAAGGCAGTGCCACGCTAACGATTTCGATAATAATTCTGGTTTACGCAACTTCCTAGAACATGAAACATGCTTTTGCTTTGCATTTGATCGTAACGTCACGAGGTTCGTTATCTCAGAAAATATCTGACCACTGCTTTTGTAAATTTTGTTGAACGTTGCGAAGAAAGACAACTCCAAAAGTTGTGTAGCTTGTCTCTGTATTGTATCTTGTCAGTTTACTAAAAAAAAAATATGAAAAAAAATCAAAGTGTTCCTTTTCGAGTGGAATTTTGACTGGTGATTCAAAATTAATGAAAACGTCATATGAAAAAGGAACACTTTAAAGTGTTCGCGCGAAAAAATATGGAAGTTTCTCCTCGCGAGAAATACCAGAACAACTTGGAAAGACAATTAGCTGTTGAAGATTTCTGACGTCAGTTCAACGTACTGCCTTGTTTAGATCCATTGGAACGCCATTCAATGCTGATGAACGTTACGTATCGATATCTGTCGTGTTACGTAGTTACACGACTGTATAAAAAAAAGGAAAAAAGGAAAATTCCCCAACATGGAAACGCTTGCTGTGTCTTTATAATCTAGTAGAGAAAGCGTCAGTAGAAAGGTATGCAACTCTCGAGAAAATGACCAGGGAACGACGCAGCCAGCCTCTGATGCAGTTTTGACGCTTCCTTTGTTCTGTTGCTATGCATCAGGAATCTCAGTGGCATTGCAGCAGACCATGAGAAAATTCTGACGCACATAAATTCAGAACGAAGCCTGGGATTAAAATAAATCTTCCGAAAGGAAACGGTCGATGTCTGAACGCCGATGGAGCGTGCATTTGAATTTGTATTTGTCGCTTTCGCAAAGAGGAAGATCAATCAACAAAGGCGAAATTTCGAAACTTCCGTGTCCGATATTTTGGAAAAATGTTGCGAGTTACAGGCAAAAATTGTGGTTTTAATTAAACTCAAAAATCGCACAATTTTGTGGCGAGTTCGAAAGGTTTCAATTTTTTTTTTTTTACACACCTGACGGGACGAAAAGTTTCGTCGATGACGCGCGCGGCAGCGCGACCGATTTCAGCGGATAAGATGGTCGCTGAACTAGAAAAATGTGACATTATTGCGTTGGTGTGGAAGCGTAGAGACAAGGACGCGACGGGGTAGATTGCTATGACCTTATTATCCTCGACGTGCTGCCGCTCGGATAACGGGACCTAAACGCGAGAAGAGAGTATGAAACATTCGTTTCGAACGCAGTTGTATTCGTCCCTCCATTTCTCCGCCATTCGTTCGATCGGTCAGATATACGCGATTAGAATCGACCCTTTAATTCCTTTGCTTCGAGAAATCAGCTGTGCATTTTTGGCACGTCGGCGTACGTACGAAAGAAAGAAAAACGCGAAAGGGAAAAGTTCGTTTTGTATCGTCTTTTTTCCTTGACAAGCATTTTATGAAAAGTTCACGTATGAAAAGTTCGCAGTTCACGCACAATGTGCATTTAAAAATCCACGTTGTGAATTGCACGAATATATTTTATATATATATCTGCATTAAAAATTCGCGACACGAGGAATTTTAAATTCCTCGAAAGAAAGTAAGCGATTAAATTTTCCTTATTACGTATCTCATTGTGAATTTTTTTTTTTTTAAATAAATAATTAAACGCTCGCGGTACCATCGGAGCTAATTCGCGCTTTCGTTTCAATTCGTCCGCGTTTCGTACTGGTTTACAGAGAGAAAAAAGAACACACGTATCGCGGTAATTTCTTGCACGTGTAAATGACGTTTCCTGAATTTCTGCGACGCAGTCCTTTCGTCACGCTTTTCACGCTCGTGCCGCGAGACTCGGTATCAAAGTTCGCCGAGTGGGAGGTTGGGGGGGGGAGGACGAGGAGGGAGCGCAGCGCAGCGATAGAACGCGGTGGCCATGTTCCTTCGTGTGCAACGAACCACCACCGGTTCGTGTTTCGTTCCACTCGGCTCGATTCTTTTAAACGGCAAAGGAAAAGGTCGCACATCCATCCATCGCCGCGTTAGACCCTGGTTATGGTCATTGCGCCAATTCAGTTCGACATCCGTCCACGTCATTCGTTCGCGTGTGGAGACAGGCGCTTCGTTTCGTCGTTAAACCCGACGACCAGGGCAGGCGTGACGTTTTTCGACGCGCTGTTGGCCGAATTCGAGAGGGTCGTTGACGCTCACGGGGGAATCAGCGGTTTCACCCTTCGATTCGGGGTTCTTGACGTCTTCTTACGTAGAGAATTACAATACAATAGTTGACACTGGATTTTAAAAAAATTTTTTTTCAAATAACGACCGAGAACTTGTATCAGAGAAATTAGATTAGGTTGTTCGAAGTAGAAAAATGATTTCGATGCGATAAAGGACACTAGGTTTTCGTTTGTATGTTTGACGAAAAATTGTTCGAATCTCTGTGTTTTAAATCTGTGAAAATTGATCATTTTGCTCATTTTGGTAGTTTCGACTCGTATCGAAGAAATTAGATCGTTTGATGGAATGGAAAAATGATTTTATAGTTGAATAAAGAACACGAGCTCTCGCTTATATATATTTGATGAAAAATCGTTGTGAATCTATTTTTTGCGAAAAAGGTCATTTCGATAGTTCACTTTGATAGGTCTAGCGATACAAATTGGTAATTTGGGTAACGCGAGGTATATACTGGATTTTTAAATCTTTTTCTAAACAGTTGACTCTGGAACTGAAGTATAAAAATCGTCAGATCAGAGAAATTAGATTAGAAATTGAATAGAAAAATGTTTCTAACGAAATAAAGAAGAAGTTAATGATAATTTCGCAACATTCCATCATAGAACATCAGTCACAAATTACTCGATAATGAGAAAAATTATCATTTGGCGATACGATATTTCAGCTCGCTGTACAATATGTGACGTAATGTCGTAGAAATGCAGCAATTTACTAGCATTTCGAAGCTTTGCTCGTTATTCAGTGCATATTTTTGCTCAATCAAGTAATCAGTCTCTGTGACGTAACCATACTTGTAGTCATCGCAAAAGCTACTTACCTTTTACCCGCGATAGAATTTAACCCTCGTCCGTCCCTCATTTTTCCAATTTAATTCGTCACCGAATTAATTGAACCAAATCAAATTGACCCATTGGTAAAAAAAAATTAAAACTTGCAAAAAGAAAAATTAATACCTACGACGAGAAGATAAATATACAAAATTTGCAAATTCTTTTTATTACATTTCTAGTCTATTCAATTGCACCATAATCTTATATGTTCTGTCCACATTAAAAAAAAAATACTAACTTTAATGGGTAAAAAATGGAACAGATTTTAATTTTAAAAATAATATATATATAAAAATAAAATTAATTTTAAAAATAGTATATATATAATATTATATAATCTTTTTTAGAGTAGTTTTACAAACTAACAATGTTACGTTCTCAGAGACTTGAATGATTTTTCTGTTCTTTATCGTATTTTAAACTTTGTCCTATTTTTCGCATAATTTCCCTGATTCAGTTTTTATAATTTAGTCGTCGGTAGTTCCAGCGTTAAGGTAAATTTTCAAATTATTTAACGTTTTCTATTTTCAACTTTCATATTTCTTTTCAAACATTTGCGAGGTTTCGATGAGAATCACGTGGTACTCTAGCAAGCAGAGAAGAAAGATTTGTCCGTGTTAATGTGTTTCGAGGTTATGGCTACATCATTGTGCGTTTCACGGATCGCATGACGATAGTAATTTTCGACTGTTAGACGACTGTTAGGTTCCACTCGTGAACGCGTCGACGAAAAATAATGCCGAGGAATGAGATAATAGCAAACTACAGTCACATCGCATGGTCATTTTCTTATTATCAGTCGTTATTTCATTTTCAGCATTTTTATCTTTCGCTTCTCTGCTTAATCGCCCCTCTGACACCGCATTACGGCAGAAGAAACACGTGACGAGTCATTTTAATCTCCCTTCTGATTGAAAATGAATATACCAACGCGAAGTATGACTAAAAATAAGAAGAGCTTCTTTGGTCTAAAAATATAATTTGACTAGTGTGAGTCATGCCAATGATACGTTGAAATCCTTTACACAGAATGTCCCAAATTCAAATGTTAAAACTTTAAGAGCGATAAAGTAAGGGAAAAAAGTCCTTTAGAAATTTCTTCGTTTTTAAAGAAAATCGGAAAACAAAAAAATTTTAATTTTCTCACTTGTTCAGTAAGTTTGTTCGATGCCAATCTGCAGTGCACCAAACATCGTCAAAATGTCTGGCTGCGATCAAAGTGGTCAACGTTTCACGTTGTTGCGTATGACCAACAGTACTTTTGAGCAGTATCTTCATTAAATAGACGATACAAATCTGGCCTGACGAACTGGCGAGCCAAGTACGCCCCTCTTTGCGAGCCAAGAGGAGAAGAGTCCCCCTCCATACCTACTTTATTCTGTTACCTTTTTCTCCTCCAAACGCCGCGCGAGCCCCACTACCCGTTTTTCGTAACCAAAAATAAACACTTTCATATTGACTTTATTTATTGAATGCAATATAATATCAAAAATAAAACCTTTATTAAATGAAACGCGATAAAACGATACAAGAATAAACAACGATAATTAATTGTTGAGATCCACCAACTCTGTTTTGCTTGGAATATCTCTTCTGTTAAGCCGAGCAAACGGATAAATTGATAAAAGACGAGGAAATATCAGGAAATATCGAAGCGTTGAAAAATAAAGCCGCGCGCACCTGTGTAGAATTTTAATCAAAAATCAATAAGAAAGAAATGGGGGAGAGCTTTTTAAACGTACACAGTGTAGGTGTATCCGGCGCGTCAGCCGAGTTGACGAGGCCCCGATAAAATCGTCGCCTCGACTGACGGTTGATTATAAAAATACGTGTCTAACCCACGCAATAACGGCCGTTGTACCGATGCACACGCGTGGTGCGAGCGACGTTGGAGAGCGACAGTGACACGTCATTCGATGCACGTTTACACGTGACGACGGGGCTGGCAGCAACGTAATGGAGGTTGCAGTCAAGGCTGTAGAAAGGCGTTCCTTATTGCATCTTGCGAGCGGTGGCTAACCGGTCGTCGACCCGCCGGCGTGTTTCCGACTCTTTGTGCAAGGTCGTTTTACTTATTGTTGGGATTCGTTTTATCGCGCGCGCGTATATTCTTTCGAGGCGTGTCGCCGTTGCCTTTGTCTCGCGGTCGTTCGCGTGACTGTGAGACAGAGATGAATGCGTTCGGTGAATCGGGAATTTTTGCAATCGGGGCTGCTTGACGATTGGCCAACGGATGCGGTTGCGTCTCCAGAGCAGGTATGATTTTGCTGTTTCGCTGCAAATGCGCGTCGGTCTCTACCACGGCCGTTTAATTTTTCTATTTGTTTTTTTATTTGTCGTTTTATCCTTTCGTTGGTTTTGTTGGTTAATGGGGGGGGGGGGTATATTTGGTATGATGAATGCGCGGTTTTATATATATATATTTTTATATATTTATGAGAATTGCGTGTCACGTAGCAGCGTATAATTATACAAATGGTGATTTATTGCAGATGATGGTAAAATAAATTTGTTCATTGGCACAACGTTTAGTTTGTGTTGTCTAAGTATAGAATCTGCTATTATATATCACTTTCTTGGCGTGATGTTGGAAATGACAGTTGCGTATATTATTTATTTATTTATCATTATAGAAGTCTTATAAATAATTGTACAATTATTAATAATTTAATTATGTGATTAACGTGCTATAACAATCGATATCAGACTTTTTACAATTACTTGAAAGATACAGGTATTCTCATCAAAATTAATATTACTTTCCGTTTGGACAGAAACATGAAATTATACTAATTTATACGTAGAATACTTTGATACGGTTGTTAATAGTTTTATTTATATTAGTATTTTTGAGCAACCAAAATCAAATAAAGAAATCAAATATATACATACGATGACGCTCATATCTGTCCAATTTAGTATCTATTTTTCTATTTTATACAAAATATTCAGTAGATATATATTTTACATAAATATATGTATTTATATACCAATAGTGGACCATCTGTATCGAATAATTTAGATAAATATATTTTACCATTACGTTCAACATTGAACTAAAAATATAACAATCTAGCTTTCAAATAAAAGTCCTTGCTCCTGGATCACAATAACGAGCAAGATCTCCTCGTGCAAAAATTTTCATCACAGTCTGTTCGAACGGAGAACAGATTACTATTTAATTTCCCTTGATTCTACTTAAAAATTCCTTTAAAAAAGAAGAAATACGATACAAGCAAAATGTGAAATTCCAGTTACTGGCGGCGCTGTCCTCTCGCGCTTCAATTAAACTTCGTTAATGCAAATTTTCGTTACGCAGTTGAACTCGAGAAACTTCATTCCCCGACCGAATTGGATTAACAAAGCTTCGCCGCGCTTTTATTGAAAAAGTTTCCGATTCCGGTAACGTTAATGTATCTTCGTAACACCTTACGTTTTTGCATTATCCAAGAAACGCGACACTTTTTTCTTTCTGTATCCCAGAAAATCGATAGAAAACAAATTACAGGCGCGATCGCTCAGTACCAGACAACGCCACTCCTACTCGAGGTCTACTCCACGCCCCCTCACGAATCACGTGACCAAATCAACCAATCGCTAATTTTCGTTGCATTAGCGTTGCACCTCAAGAGGTCTCATTTTCTGGATTATCCCCGCTAAAATCACTTTCAGTGATATGTTTCGCACCCTCAACTTTAAGGGTAGTTTTCACCCCTTCGGCATCGACCATCGCCGATAAGAAAAAAGTACGGGTCGAATATTTTTTTGAAAACTACATTTACGCCAATTTCATCAAAATCGGCGATTTTGGCTTCGGTATGTTCTCTTGTGAGACAAGAACGTAGCCATAAAATTGCATTCGTTGCTTTAATTTACGCCGCGCGCTCTTTGAACAGCCGAATCTCCTCGAATAATCGTGTTACAACGAATTTTCTTAGTCTTCTTAGGCTACGGACCAGCGAAGAAGCTGCACTCAAGTTAATTAGTTTCCTGTCCTTTTGCGTAAGAAAGCATAATGGCACGGTTGTCGCGCTGGGGATAACTCCCTTTCAACACCGAGTCATTAAAGTCATCTCCCTTTCGGAGGGACTCGCGTTGCCACCCTACCCGTTGAAAGCTTTGCGAAAATCGCAAATGAACCGGTTCCTTTTTTTGCGAAGGGAGTACGTGATTAATAATCCTTCAACTCGGGTGGTCGGACGGTCGGTGCAAATTGTCCCAAATTCTTCGCAACAAAGTGTGAGCTCGAACCACCAGCAATTAACGCTTAATAGTTGCTTTTTTCGCTATCGTTCTCCATTTCCAGGGCCATTTCAATTTTTTGAGAGAATTTTAAATCTTCGACTATCGATGAAATTTTTATATTTATTTTCATTTCTAGCATCTATTTTGCAAAGCGTTCACATTCGTGTGATGTGGAGCCTGAAGCAGAATTGACAGGGCGTTTCAATAGAAGGTGATTCTACGTGAAAAAGAGAGGAAAAGAAAGAATAAAATTTTTTCATCGGAACCTTCGTTTTCGGGAAAGTCAAGTTTGAAAATTTATCACGTGTGCTAGAACAGTTTTTAACGAAATATATTTGAAGTCTTTTTGTAACCCAGAAAATCGGACCTCTTCAAGTGCAACGCTAATGCAATGAAAATTAGCGATTGGTTGATTTGAGTCACGTGATTCGCGAGGGGGCGTGGGATAGACCTCGAGTAGGAGTGGCGTCTGATACTGAGCGATCGCGCCTGTAATTTGTTTTGTATCGATTCAAATGTTTGCATATCAACAAAATTTTATGGCAAAAAAGTCGTCTTCATTTCCTAGTCAGAACAGTTGCTTCTGGGCCTTTCAGTGAGACGAATCGTACTGGGGTACAAGTCGTGCAGTTTTTCTTTTCTTTTGTTCTCCAACAATTCGTTGAAGAACGCGCTACTTCATGTTTTCCAGACGGTGCAATTCAAGTAATATATGTGCATAAACGTAAATCTATGTGTCCTCGTGCTTTAAGTGTTAATAATAAAGCTTCTGTCAGAGGAAACTAGGAAATATTTTATAAGGAATGGAAGAATTTTTTTTTTACGAAAGAGTTTCGTAACAAAATTTTTCATTCGAAGACAAAGGCTCAAGTTAAACATGGTTAACGTTTGTCTCGCTGTTTCTTGGACTTTGATCTCAAGTATTTCATGTTTCTTGCAGAAAAAGTTTCATTTGCCTTTAAGGAAATACGTGTCACCAGTCGAGGAAATAGTTGAACTGTGATAAGTGACACTTTTGGTTAATAGGAAACGTGCTCGAGGCAATTTTTATGAATCATCGAGTTCGATGTGAGACGTAGTTTTTCTTTGTAAAGCAATTAAATCGTATTATCATCCTTCGCAAAACATATGGTATCGAATGTAATTATAATAAGTAGGAAAATGTTTATTCATAATAATTATAGTATATAAGTTCAATGTAGCACAAGGTCTTCTGCTATTTATATGTTCGTTTTACATATTCTATGCATTTATATGCTTGTTTTATATATTCTTTCTAAACTATATGTATGTTTCTACATGTACATATATTTTTCTCCCTCACTGTTTTATTCATTTTTCTAAAATTTATGAACAAATCCAATGAATTATTCTAATACGATCTTTCGTTCAAAGTTGAATAAATTGGCAAACGTCGTTTATCAAATTTTAATGGGAAATTTTAATCCTGAAGGCTACGGTGAAATTTAGTCCTGAGAAAAATTTTCCAACGTCTGTAAAGAAAAATTCAGTTTTCCACTACATCAGTCACGTAACGCAGAAATATTGCAAACAGAAAATGTGCAAATCGATTTTGAAAGCTTCGGTCTTTAAAAAATCAGCAACCAGGCAGAATGCTGCGCGATTTTTTGTTACAAAGTTACAAAAGTTCAAAGATCGACAATTCCTCGGTTATTAAAATTATTAAAATTTAGCGACTCTTTAATTTCGTGGAGTGCATATTGTATTTGAAATATAATTGACGATATATGATCGAAGATAATTTGTCGAAAGAAATTTCGAAAAATACATTGCAGTAATACATTATTTTTCAATGAATCGTGTTTCTTTCTACATTGCTCATAAAATTAGAGGATATTTCAAAATGAATATGAAGCGATAAAAAAAAGAAGCATTTGATTCTTTTTATTAAACAAGAACATCAGAAGTCAATTGAACGACAAGTCAAAGAAAGATGTTTTTGAAACGATGGACGATTAAGGTTTCTTGCCGAAGGAAAATTCACGGTGAATTTGTTTGATACGCTACGGCGAGAATGGCAGACTTCTTATTCATTAGTTACACTCGTTGCATAATCATATCAGGTGGATGTTCGCTCGCGTGTACGTACATATATTACTGACTTATTATTCACAAGCGATCAACGTATAATTTTATTCTTTTTTTTTCTCTCTCCTTCCGCTCAGAAGTCGAACAAAATGACGAGAAAATCACGCCCACGATTCAAATAATATCTGGCAAAAGCGATCGCGATGTAATTTGTAGTATAATATTGAAATCTCGATAAAGAGATATCCAGGGTCTGAATCAGTGGTATGTAAAATGTAGCCGTACAGAGCAGCAGTAATCACGTTATAATTTCACATTGCGAGTTTAATATCAAAATCGTGTTCCAAGCTCTGCGTAACGCGCAACAGAACTGCGCTGCAACAGAACGAAAAGAAAGAGGTTCAACATTATTTTTGCTTCGATTCAACCTTTGAATGCAATTAGCTTCTGCCCCTTCCGAGTGGATTTAAAGACTCGGCTGTGGAATTATTCATGCGGAGATATTAAAATTGATTAAAAGTCTTCCCTCTTCGCTTCTCGTCGTTTCATGCATTATACAACGAACTTAGCGGTATAAACGTCCCGCTAAGCAGTTGTCGAAAAGCGTATGTATCCTTTCAACATTCAATGAACCTTGACCTTACCAGATTACACTTAACCCCAGTTCCTAAACCCAGTGGTTCCCTTCTCTTCTCGCCTTAACCTCTTGCGCTGGAATGACGTGTCACGCACGTCGAGAACTTTTTGCTCCAAAATTGCAATATTTTCTCAGTTTTAAGTATATTTAAATATAATCCAGCAAAATAAATGATAAATTTATTACTTCTTAGTAATTTCTGTCCACTGATGTTATTCCAGCCCCGAGTTTAAAAAGAAAGCGACGAATTATTGCACACGGTTTGTGGTCACTCGTTATGGTCCGCAAATCAGTTGCTAGCGCAAGAGGTTAAAAAACACGAATCAGAGACGTGTCTCTCCATTCGAAAGCGTCTATCTACTCCCTTCGTTTGTATCTCTATGTTCGCCTAACGTCCCCCGAAGGAAGCAGGGTCAACAATTTCGGCGAATTAAGCCGTCGCTCGAGTCGAAACTTATTTATAGCAGCGAGACGAAGAACAGAGGCGGTGCTCGTTCTTCTTGTTGCATCAATTGTTACCGCCTCCCTTCCCCGCCGTCGTTCCTCCTCGTCCCTGATGACCTACACGTCCGGGTAAATGGGGCAAAGAGCGAGCCAAGAGTCGAGGGTGCATGGGTTATCTCGTCGAGATCTTTCGAACGAGGTCATGCCGATCGCAATTTATCTATCGGAGGTCCTCGTTCGTTCGTACGCGCGACCATTCAAATTCTCGTTTACGTTTCCTCGCGTTTCCTCCCGGCTGTGCCAACACGCAGCTTCCATTTTCAATTGAATCCCCTCCGACTGGTATTAACCCTCTCGCGTTCGTTCCTGGCTATTCGCGAATCTTTTTTTTTTTTTACGTTTGAAATTCTTTTCTACGTCTTTCCGTGACGGTGAATCAATACGATTGGTAGATAACAGTTTCGCGTAATTAAGCGGTGATGCAAGACGCTTGTTGATGAGATACCGATCCGTTATCAATATTTAACGTACAGCGGCGTCGCGTGAATTTATCATACGTACATACGTTCGTCGAATTTTTTACATTTTTATATTTTTTTAATATTCTATAAAAATCACTTCTACTGCTAAAATAAATCCGTAATTTTTTCTCCAATATTTGAAGGAAATAATTTTTGAAACGTAATGAAAAAAAATCACGTTTGAACTTTCATTTAATTTAAAATTAATTAGTTTTTTCTTACATCCCGATGTTTTATTCTATTTTAAAAAGAAATGAGTGGGAAGAAACTTTTAGCTTACCCTATGGATCTAACGATGCCTGTCAAATTTGCATTTTTTATTCATGCTTTAGACTCTATCTCGAAGAAGTCGACGTTAAGACGTAGAAAGTACGACGAGAGAACGTTGGAATGTCTCGCATCACGTCACGGCCGTAAAAGAAAATGGCCATTTCCATAATGTCGGAACCTGTTGTGGTTATTTTCTTCAACACTCGCGGTATTCTTTAATACGCGCATGTATCCACGACGCGTCTCGGTCATTTTTGTCGCTTGTTGAACATTTCCGGTCTTCAAGCTTCAACGTCCATACTTAGCAAAATAAAGACCAACGATCCATAAAATTATTACCAATTTGATTTAATGCTGTGCGTCTTTATCTCTACATAAATATCTTAACACGTTTTCCGTCATTTACATTTCGTTCTCTGATCTTCCTTTCTCGCGCAGGTAACTGATGATGATTCAAAAGAAAAAAGTTTGGACTGCCGAGATACTAACGAAACGATCGATCATTGAAGCGTTGGTTGATAGAAAATTTAGGTTCACTCCTTTGTAGTTAATTCTGGCGAACAAAATCAAAAACTTCTATTTAAAATTGATACTTGCAAGATAATTAAAAATAAACAACCTTCTTTCTTGTGAAAGTAAAGTTGGTTAATAGAAAATTTAGGTACACTCCTCTGTAATCAATTTTGACGAACAAAATCAAAAACTCCTGTTTAAAATTAATATTTGCAAGATAATTAAAGATAAACAACCTTCTTTCGTGTAAAAGTAAAGTTATTGGAGCACTCTTTGTTTTAACTCTAAATTTTTTCATCGTGTCGCATTTTACCGCGAAATTTGTTGAACAACTCCCGAGCGGGGTAAAATCGATTTTTCTCACGGGGAGAGCGAATGAATGAGAGAGGCTCCCTCCCGGAGGAAGGAAGAATAGGGTTATATAAATAGGGGAAATTTTTCAACGCAAGCCGCGCAATTGTTGTCCGGTAAAAAACCGAGGCATTTACTCTCGGCCCCTAAGTATACAAGCGTATATCGAGGATTTTCGCGTTTTCTTTTTTTCTTCCATCCTCCTCTGCATTTCTCTCTCTCTCTCTCTCTCTCTCTCTCTCTCTCTCTCTCTCTCTCTCTCTCTCTCTCTCTCTCTATTTCCTTCCATGCATCGACGTTGATTTAACGAGGTGCCCTTTTCATTATGCGGAGCAAGAGGAGGAGGCCGACTTGCTTAATGAAGAGCGGGTAGGTGGGTCGGTCGACGTTAATTGGGCGACGGAAGCTCAAAGCTCGAGAGCTTAACTCCGTCGCGGAAAACCGACGCCCCTGCTCTTTTCAAGCTCCTCAGTCGCGAACGCCACATTGTTGATCGTCGGTGGAAACCCGTGGGCCCGTCGTTGCAGCGCAGCCAGTGCGATGAAAGCCTCTCGGTGAAAAAGATGAGATTTTTCCGCGACACCCGCTCCTTTCCAGCCACCACCACGTTTTTTCATCGCCTGGTTTCGGGCCGCGACTCCTGCGAGAACACGCTTTGGAAAAGTCGCGCACGTTTGTCCACTTCTGTGGATCCGGGTTGGCTCCTTTATGCCCTGGATTCTTTCATCGTCGTGTTTCCTTCGTTCGCGAAGGATGAACATTTCCCTGAAAATGAGAACGGCTGTGGAATTTATTTCTGTAGTTTCCATTTTTTTTTTACGAATAATGTCGGACGTTGAAATGTTGGAATACAGTAGTTTACGATCGTTTGAAGCTTTAACGTCCAACCCCCGATGATAATGTTACGCGAACGTGATATGTATGATTTCTTCTTAGACGTATTAAAATGGAAATTCTTTTTGGCGGAATTTCTTAAAATTTACCAAATATTTAATGGGTTGGTAATTCAATGGATTTTTATAAATTCTTAATCTCTTGCGCTGGAATGGCGTGCCACGCACGTCGGGAATATTTGGCCAAAATTGTAATACTTTCTCAGTTTTAAGTATATTGAAATGTAACCTAGGTGAAATAAATAATAAATTTATTACTTTTTAGTAATTACTATCCAGTACTATACCGATAAATTAAAAAAAAAGACGAATTATTGTATACGGTTTGGTCACTCGTTATGGTCCGTGAACCAGTTACTAGCGCAAGAGGTTAAAATTACATTATATCCCTAATATACTAATATAAAATTACATAATATCCCTATAATATACAATACACGTGGAAACAGCATATTTTCAAGCCTCAACGACACAACGTTATATACGAATAAATTCTGTAGCTGCAGGCTTAACGTATTACTGAAAACGTCGATAAATTAATGAACGTTGATGTTCTAATTATTGACCCGTGCACTTTCATTTATAGAACGTTCATCATTCGAAGATAGTAGCGAGAATGTATTTCACTGCGATTAAATTGCTAAACTTAGAAAACTTGATACGTAGTATTTCTACGCAGTTTCTAGACACTATCGAAATCAAGCTCTACAATTAAAAAGTGTGTGACGAATTGAAAGAAATTTTATAAAAATTGGCGTTTACTGTTTGCAATATTTCGCCGTTAAGTGATAATAATGAACGAATAAAAAGAACACGATAAATACGATAAATACGATAAAGTGGAACTCTTCTCGCGGTGATGTACGTATCTTAAAGCGACTTTCACAAAGCGGCTCAGTGGTCTAGGGGTATGATTCTCGCTTTGGGTGCGAGAGGTCCCGGGTTCAAATCCCGGCTGAGCCCAGTTTTTTTTTTTCTTTCGTAAAGATGAATTTTTTTACAAATTTCCAAAAATCGCAAAAATTGCCTTTATAATTTTCGCAGAAACGAAATTAAAAAGACGTGGACAAGATGAAATAAAAACGTTGAGATGATATCTTTTTCGAAAAGAGTATTTATATTTGAACAGTTTTAATGCAAGTACATAAGTAGTGTATGAAACGAATATCGCGAAAAATGTTTATCAATATTAATCACAAGTTATGTTCACACTGTAGCCAAAAGTGATAACTGACGGCTCAGTGGTCTAGGGGTATGATTCTCGCTTTGGGTGCGAGAGGTCCCGGGTTCAAATCCCGGCTGAGCCCTGTTTTTTTTTTCTTTTTTCGTAAATTTTTGAATCTCACACCAGAACTTTATTGTTAACCGTTGATCTGGAATATTATTAGGAGGAGCCATAAGTAGTGTCGTATAAAATTTTGCACAGTATCAAAAAACGACATTACTCATATCCTCATTATATATCTTTTCAAGCCATTGAATGCATTGTCGTATAACTGACAATTAATCAAGTACCATTATTTATACATAATGTTATTAACAAACAAAACAGATTAGACTGTGCTATATATTTCTCTAGAAACAGTAGATATAAAACACGATCCAATTTTTTATAAATCGTTAATCGCTAATGTAGCATTTATGTACCGGGTCATTTTGATCCATCACTTCTCATTCATCGTAGAAATTTTCAAACTCTTAATTGCGTCGGACACTGTGTATAATATTATACGCGATAACAATTTTATACATATTTGTATGTACTTCCGCCAGGCGATCTAATCAAAATAACATGGCGTTCGTTAGACCTTCGAGCGAATGGTTAATTAATTACCGCCGAGCGTACTCTCGTTTCGAATGGACAACAATCGAATTTAAAATGCACGAAAGCCTCTCTTAAATTTTCGATTGTCGCCGCGCATCGCGTCGCGTTTCTTTTAACCCCGACAATGCTCTGTTTGTCGGGGACGGACAAAGCCACGTTGTACCCATTGTCACATCGTAAACATTATTATCAAATCATTCGGTATCAGTGTCGCGTCCCGTTGTGCGGGCTCAATTGACTAAAAGCATTGTTGTTTATCTATTATTCCAGGCCCGGCACCATGGCGGCTGAGGAGGGTGCGCTGAGTGGCGGACTCGGGGCAAAATTAAAATGTCCGACCCCTATATCACGCTTGAGGGTAGAGAAGATCGAGGGTGGTCTCATGGTAGCTGGGGTTGTAATAGCTGCGAACTGCCAGATTGCTCTTCCGGCATTCGGCTTTCTCTTTATGCTCGTCGGCGCTGTGCTCACTGGTTTGTATCTTCCTTCTGATTGTTTCCACCTAGCTTCGCTACATGTGTGTGCGTATGTGTATGTGTATGTGTATCCTATATTTGAGACCATTGTACTTGGTCCCCGATTGTCTGCTAATATCGCGAACGAAGTGACGGAGAAAAAAGTAACGATTCAGAGGTTACATATTACACGTTTGATAAAAGTGTCGATTTTTCAAAAATCGTATATTCTGTTGTTATTACGATTCTTTTAGACTGCTCTAGAAAATGATTAACTTGCAGCTTTTGTCTGTGTTTTTTTTTTTTTTTTTCGAAATGTAGTTTTAATTTCGAGAAGTCAAAACAATTCACTTTTTTAATAGTTTCGACAATTTTAATTGGCAAAAGGTAATTTTGGAAATTAATTCATTTTATTTATGAATTTTCTCTGCCAAGTTATTTGAAATATAACTTGTACAAATAGAAATACAATATTGCATAAAAGTCTTAAATGTATTTCTAATCTATCGAATTACCTCAGACAAAAATTTTTGTTTTTACAAACTTGTTTCTGATACGAGTAAACATCCGTGAGGCAATAAACCGTGTTGCAATTTTTTTCCTCTTTCTTCGTCGTGATTTCCGCGAGCTTGCGCTACAATATTCGCGCTGTTATTTTTTCATAAAGCTTGGAACTCGACACGATTCTTCACGTGTCCCTCTTAATTGAAATTTTCACATTTGTTACTCTCGTTTTTCTTATTCCACAAAAACTAACAAACGCTTATTAAATTCTCGCGAGAGATGAAAGTATCGGTGTTTAACACCGTCGAGTTAAATCAAATTTCGCGTTTTTCGAATCTTCCTCCCTTCGACAGTATGAAACTTAAGCTTAGTTATTTTTTAACGTTTCGAGCATGACATTCATTTTCATCTTCCATTTTCCATTCGATCGATCAATTTTTTGCTAACAAAAATGCCATTCGTTTCGTTTTATTACCTAAAAATACACAACACGTAATCCTGATCAATTTTCTGCCAGCAAAAATACCATTTTATTGCCATAAAATGTATCATATTGTGTGCAAGATCAATTTTCTGCTGACAAAAGTACCATTTGTTTTATTAACCGCGAACATAAAATCCTGATCAGTTTTCTACTAACTAGAGAAGAATTAGAGAATTTATTCGTTCCACTATTTGAAGACAGTGTCGCAAAAATAAGTCCCGAGTTTCGAGCTGGAACTCTGAGATTCTGTCTGTGAAATATCAACTCTCGAAGCTTCTGAAGCTTGACGATAGCCTGCCAACCTAACCTAAAAAGTCAGCGTTTAAGATTGAGCCTCGAACCTTCGAAGGCTCGAGGTTCGTACTAGATACATCTTGTTATGCACAATATGCATAAAAATGCTTGCCGTGTTTTTCCATAGTTGCGCATTAAGTTCATACATAACGCCGAAGATGACTGAACCAAGTGTTACGAACTTACGTAATCGGCGTATCTTCGGGACGTAATCCAGTGCAAAATTACTATATGGCGAGCGACTGAGTCGTTCGCTACTTTCCACTTTGGTGAAAGTGCACAGACTTGGAATCATAGCGTTCGAGAAAGTTAACGAAGATCGATCTGCAAATATCGTGTGGCTACGTGCAATTATCGCGTATAAATTCATGTCATCTTTTGCAAATAGAAATACGTGTACCCACTCGTGTGCATTTTGCATCAGCGGAGAAATATTTCTTCGTTATTTCTTAAATATTCGTCGTCTTTATGATGTCGTGCTTGAAAATTGCAGGAAATTCAAAAAAAAAAAGAAAAAAGAAAGAAGAATATTAATGAAATGAAACTTTGTACTCGTCTGTTTTCTTTGCAAATTTATTGCTTCTGAGAAAATGCTGGGAACTAATGCAACGTAGTTGATAAACAACTATCGTATATATATCGCGCGATAATGACGCGATTTTTTTCCCTCCGCACACGGGATGGGGATACGGCGCCAGTGAATTCTTCGCGAGATACCGAGGCGCGGAGAATTTAATTTTCGATATTATACGCCGGCTTGACGAGGCTGCTCGTAAATCAATTGCCAGCCAACTGTAGTGAAAATTCAGGACGAGTAGTTCCAACTTTCGAGCTAACGTCGGTTTCTGAATGAATCATTTCTAGCGTCTAGTGTATTTCTAATAATCGCGTTACAGTGCGTATCGGCACTGATTGTACGTTTCTTTCTGCAAATTGACATCTCTCGTTGCACGTACTGTTCGTCGTACGTGTTTTTACAATTGGAAGTTACTAACCTGAAGAACCAAATGTAGCTGCTGATGATTAAGAATTACTTACCTAAATACAAAATAGTTCTTTTGAAAGTTACAAATTTGTACTTTTGACAAATAAGTAAATATTAAATATTTTTGACTGATAATTAGAAATTATTAAATATTTTTACGATCTAAATATCAAATTTTACTAATTACTAAAAATTTGTACTAATTATTATTAAAAATTGCTAATCTAAACACTAAAAATTTTTCTTGATAATGATAACGTTTATCGTAAATATTACATATTTTTATCAATAATTGGAAATTACTAATCTAAATACTAAATACTTCTACTGATAACTAGAAATTATTGCACTAAATTCTAAATATTAAATACTTAACGTAATATTCAGAAATTACCAATCCGAATTAAAATGATTTAAACGAAATAATAAATAATAACTTCTCTTAATAAATTACAAGTTAAATTATTGATTTATTGACAGTTACAAAGGATTGTCATTTGCATGGTTTAAATTAATATGAATTGTTAATTTAAACCGCGTTTTTCATTGTTAGTATAAAACATGATTTTCGCGCGGAATATTATTCCAGTAAAGTTGGTTGATAAACTGTAGGTTAAGCTGAACTTTGGGTTAAGTAATATGTTATGGGACGCAGATAATGCGGAGAAATAGTCATTCACGAAGCCGTAGTTTATTACATCATAAAACGAACGTAAGAAGGCACGCATAATTCAATACTTTCGTACGTATACGTCCTCTGTCAAGTTTGCTCGTTACATAAATCGTAAGCGTGTTAACATTGGCTGTCTTTTCAACGAGTACAAAGTGACAAGTAAACAGATTCAATCGCAAATGCACACGTTTCCTATGTTTGTTAAAAAAAAAAGAAAAATGAAAAATAAATAGAATGACTTTTGTCTTCGTAAGATAATCGCGAAACATAAATTCCTAAATTCGTAATTTCTATATCTGCGAGAAATTCTACTCCTAAAATTCTGTTTCTTCGTTCGTAGGAAAATATTATTGTAAACGATCAGGTTACACTAACAATGACAATGTCTCACTTGGTGCAATATTTCATTCCGTATATTATATCACAGTTTATCTGTTATGTGCAGCACGTGGCTCGAGTAGGAAGTTGTGTTGCTCATAAATTAAACTCCAATGAAAATGAAAATCCTAAAATTTTAAGATGAAAGAAAAAAATTCTGCCAAAGCCTCTAAAGTATTAGATAACGAAATACGAATTCAGACTCCGGTTCAGAGACGATTAATCTCCAGTTTAGTACATTCCTAAATGGTCACCGGTGACCATTGTTTCCATTTTTATAAATATTTTAGACTAATTAAAATAATTAAAACAAGATGAGTATCATTGAAGAAGAATTTTAAATAACATAAATACGCTTTCGTTGTAGTTTATTGTAACATAATATCTTATATAAATCAAATGTTCCGCAAGTTAAATTAACTCGTAGAAGTTAAATGGCAGTCATGTTGACATTTTTCCCGCGGGAAATTTGAAATGAGGGTTACGTTACAAATAATTGTACAATTTTATCGATATAAAAATCAAATCTATCAATATGACTGATTTCAAACCCTCATTTTTTTAAAACTGCTTAAATGATACGAACATTCTTGTGCAAAATTGATACTAATTTCTATTTGGACAGAAACACAACTAATTTCTATTAATATTTTTGGTCAGCCAAAGCCAAGTATACATGTGAAGGTATTAATCTTTAGAGGATCCACAAGAAAGTACCCTTCTCTTTTGCAAAAGAGAAGAACCGCCAACTATTTTTCGCAGAAAAATGTTCCCAAGAATTTTTCACGGAAAGCATCACAGCTCTCCAGATAAATTTGGCAAACTCAAGCTGGCCAACACCGTGGTGGCACGCCATGTTGGAAACATTTACTCAACATTCTCCCGAATGATCCTCGGACGGAAGCCTCTGTCGTATTCGCGGAATTCGATTAGATATGTCGAATAAGAAGCCCCGTGCGTTTCTAAGCTGAGCTCTGGCAGTCGATGCTCATTACGACCGATCGATTCGTAAGAAATTACCACGTCAATCCTGTGTCGTGTGTTCACGACGTACAACACGAATGACAGTTGTCTTTCTTTCTTTTCTTTTTTTCTTACAGAAGAACAATCGAAGATCGATAGACATTGCAGGAAATGAACGATTATACAAATAAGGAACCATGTGTCTGTTACTTTTTCATCTACCGTGCGATTCTTATTATGCAACGGAAGGGGGGAGGGGGTCTGTTACGGATGACAATGAAGTAACACCGGTCACATGTTCCTTAGGCGTTTAGTTTGTTGATTAGATGCGCGAACGGATGTCGCAACGTAATTCCTTCTTAATCTAATTCGTCCGTTCTCTGATCCACGCGAGCTTAATCTTTTAAGAAGCTATCCTTTTGTTTTTTTTTTAATTTCCTTTTTTACTGACAGATCATTGTAGAACGAAATCCTATTAGTGGTGAAAAGTTTCGTTGATGATTGAAAATTATCGTATACGAATTACTACAAAAATTTGTGAATTTGAAGCACTTGGGTATTTTCTTTGTTCGTTTTATTTAGGAAATTATTGTCGCAAATAATGTCTCCGTTCTTTCATTCATAACTAATACGCTGGGTTAATGAATTTCCTCACACTACATACATATATTCATACATTAGTTACATTTAATATATTATTATGTGTATAATTAAATTGCGGATTTTTATGCATTTATAGAAAATGCAAATATAAATTCAATTTCTTATTTGAATTATTTAAATTTAATACTTTAATACTTTAATACTTTAATCATTTAACAAGTCAAATAAGCTTTTCCACTTTCCATCCAGGTTGCATTAATTTTTTTATTACTTTCATAAAAATATAAAATTCGCAGTCTATCTGTAACGTTATTTGCAATTCCGGTTTTTATCATCATGCCAGTATTTGAATATTTTAACATAAGTTGCAATGTCGGTATCAAACATTGAGAGCTATTAAAAATTTTTCTAGTTTCAGTGTTACTAATTTTTAACACTGTTTTCAATCGAATTTTACGTTAATATCTCAACATAAGTTTTTTATATAAGTTACAAATATTGAAAATTATTAAAAATCCTACTGGTTTCAATGCTATTAGTTTCTAATGAGCTGTTCTCGATCAAATTTTGCAATAGTATTCTTTTAAACAGCTTAACATAAATTACAACGTCAATATGAAACGTTGAAAATTATTAGAAATTTTAGCTTCGGTGCAAACTCTGACGAGCTCATGTTTTTCATTCCAATTCTACAATATGTAGTACTTTAGCATAAATCACGATGTCAATGTCAAATGCTGAAAATTGTTAAAAAAAAAATAACGTCAAACACCGAGAACATGAAAATTCTCACGAGCGCTACGAGCGTATAATAGCATTTTAATATTCCAACGCAAGTCGCAACGTCAACGTCAAATACTGAAAACCATTAAGAATTCCATTAGCCACGATGGCAACTAGCTTCCAACGAATTCCAACTTCACTTTGTTTTCGATCAAATTCCACAACAGTAATTTCAAGCAACTGTTGCAACGCAGCAGGGATAATCGAGCAAGCCAGCGTCAACATCTCCCACTCGGAGAGTTCATCACCGAGCTGGTTTGCCATCATAATGGAGGTTTGAGGTAAAGCGATTGTTTCACCCGCCACTCGCGAAAGAATCGGCGCGCAGATACCGAAGAAAGATATTTGCTCAAACTCTTTGAAACTGAAATGCCCGACAGTTGACATTTTGCCTGACCAATACACACGCGAAGTGGAAATATCGAAATTCGCGTCACGCAGGCTTTATCTCCGCTTGGGAATCAATCGGCCATTTTGTCTCGTTACGGCACACCATTTGAGAACCACCATTCTTCGAGGTGATCGAACTCGACGATGGCAATGGTGCGTTTATATCACGAAGAAGCAGAAAAAAGAAGAAGAAGAAGAAGAAGAAGAAGAAGAAGAGAAGGAAGAGGAGGAGGAGAAGCAAAGGAAGAAAGAGCGGGTTGTTCGCTAACGGGCAACAGCTGGTCGTTTACTTGTTGGCCACGGTTTCTCGGATACGGGCCCGGGACCGTTGTTACCAACCGATTTATCAAAACCGGTCAGTCCTTCCCAAGCCTCTTCCTCTCGCCGTTCTTTTTTCATCCTGCCTCCGACACCGGTCGATGAGGAGACCGGTCCTGTAGCCCATTTCCCTTTCGTTCCCCGTCATTTGCTCCTTCCATCGCCTCGCGAGCCAGCTACTTTACATGTCGGATCACGTAAAATATCGGGAAATTTCTTATTTTTTTCGCCATTACCTCGCCAGCTATCGAAGAGATACGAGGTTGACAAGTTCCCTCGTAACGAGAGAGCATCTTAAGATCTCTCTCACAATGTAAAATATTCCGCGTTTTTTTCTTCTTTTTTCTTTTCAACCGAGCAACTTGGTACACGCAGTGTGTGGCGTGTTCCGCGCTTTTATTTTTGCAACTTTGATCGCGCTGTTGCAAGATTTCTTCTTCGATTTCTTCTTCGCTTAACAACGACTAGGCACTTAACAACTGCGTGGTAATTATTTTGCAGAATACGTAAATTTGTCACTTGGGGATTTCTGTGCAAAGTACGAACTCGAGGCAAGCAGTTTGAAACAGTTTGTTTCACAGAGGCTCTGAAGTCAGGATTTCAGATTGTCTGTTTTTAACTGGTTGATTCAGTTTGGTAGATGATGCTCGTTGAAAAAATGTTAAATTCAATAATTCAATAAGAAATTTGTTGTTTAAAACATTTAAAACGAGCAGGTGATACCTTCGAACGACTCTTCCAATTGCAACGAGCAGTTTCTCGTTTGCCTACGCGAACACGTTCAAATCTCTCTGTACAGATTTCGCGTACAACGAAACCGAGAACGAGCCGAGCTACGTGCGCCTCGTTCATTCTCTCTCCTTCTCCCTGACTCCCGAGTTTCTTCCCTTATAAAGATCGCCGCGTAAGAGAATGACTTTCTCCAACAGTCGAAAGTTCGTTTAAAACGCTCCCACGTGTTTCCGCGGGCAGTCCAGTGACTTCCGGCGCACTGCAGAGAACAACGGGATCAATTTCACAGACGAACTCTCTATGATCTCTATGAACTAGAATTATTGTAATTGTCGAGAATAGTTGAAGTTGTTAATTGTCGGAAAAGAAACGTAAATTTCCAATTTTGCATTTTTGTGAAAGTTAAAGTGAAGGAACGATAACCAAATCGGGAACCAAAAAGGAAAATATAAATTTGGAGCTAGAGTTGGGCACTGATTGATTGAAAATCGATAATAAATAAAATTAATCGTCAGTGGTTCGTCAAAAGAAATTGATCGTTGAAAAATCGGTTTAATCGACTGATTTAATCGATTAATATTGGTAATCGTCAGTCATCAATCGTCATCACACGAAATTTGATTATAATCTCGTTTAAATTGAAAACACATTTTGAAATTGTAACGAAGCTTTAGGACGACGATGTTTCGTCGAAATGAAACATAAATATTTCTGGCTTACACTGTTGAGATCTACAGAGCGATCCATGTATCTACCTGCAAGTTTAATTAATTTATTTTGAACCCTTTCAAAATTTGTCAGATGAACGAGCAACGATAAAAAAAATTTGATTTCGTTGCATCAATATTGTTTCACTGTTACTCTCTGTACATTATTGTTTAAAGTGTCTCGCGAGCAAGAAGATGCGCAGAGAATGCTAAATTCACTGCAGAAAGGAACTTCAGCATCTAATCGTTAACGAGATATCCTACAGACGATTAAAATTAAGAGGATTGAAGTAAGAATTTAATTCTTAAAAATTGTTTTAATTTAATCCGTCGCAACTGACGACTAAAGCAGGAATTTAATCGTTATGCATGATTAGTGGAAAAATTTCCAGTTGTCGATCGTTGATTAATTTGCCAACTTGTAACCACTTGGAATATTGTCGCAGCGTTGTGCAGAAAATTAGACGAGCACATTATACCTGCTCGTGTTTTGACGCGCGCACGATGAGCAGCATATATACGAATTCGCGAATTAATTCATTTCCGTCATTAGCGCTCGATTTACTTGGTCATTATCGTCAAAACGCATACATATATGTGTATATATGTTCCGCGCGCGTTCCAGTTTACAATACCGGCGCATTTACAGTACCGATGAATAGTGTGGCGCATTAGTGTAACTCCGTGCCCGCGTTAAGTTAATTGTAACACGTTGCCGATCGTGCAAATTGGATTCGACTGTCTGCACACACGTCGAACACACGTATTGGTTCCCGAAATTCTCTCTTCGAACGAACAAAGATTTAATTGAATTATTTTATTATTACTGAAAGTAATTTTAGCGGGGTAACCTAGAAAATCGGGCCTCCTCAGGTGCAACGCTATGCAACGAAAATTAGCGATTGGTTGATTTGGGTCACGTGATTCGCGAGGGGGCGTGGGGCTCGTCGTCCTTGATGATTTTATGTTTATAACCTTTATTTTTGTAATTAAGTATATTATAACATGTATTACTGTGTTATATTTAATATTGATATACAATAGACTTTCATATATTATATATTGTATAATTATAATGTTAATATTACAAGTATAATAGTAATAATATGATAATACTATTTATAATATTAATAATTTTTCATTGGGCTTAATAGTAATTTTCATAGCTTCAGATACTGATTTCGTTTGCGCATAATTGATAATATTTAAAATAACTTGCGTACGACGCAAATGAAATGTCGTCCTCGAAGCATTAATAGATTGAAGCGACAAGAATATCTTGACACTTCATCTTCACGCGGTGGAAAAACCTTTTTCTAATAGCAACGAGTTAATTGACCATCCCCGGTTAATAAAAACAAAGATTGAATTAACTTGGTTCCCCATTTTAGTCGCGAGATTTACAAGCTACCGTTATTCGCGTCTGCGAAATAGCAGAATTTTCATTTCCACGTATATACTAATCTCTTAAATCTTCTTAAGCTTCGGGCATTATTGTATCCCCCCCCCCCCCCCTAAAAGTGAAATCACAGTGTGCAACAAAAGAGAAAATGTCTAGTAAGCTTGTGTATTAAGCTTGTCCTTGCAACACACATCTATTACGATTTTAACACTGCGACTAAAGCATAGAAGCATTAAAGTAAAAAGAAAAGAAAAGAAAAACTTTGAAATACAATATAATACGCGCAAGTTTCTATTTACGAAAAATCATTTAAGTCTGTTTTACATTCATACAATTTTTAACGATTAAGAATAAAAGGTACAGCTTCATTCTTGAGCTTCTTCAGTTTTTTTTTCTTTTTTTTTTTTTTTTTTTTTAGTTAGAACATGTAATATACGTAAACAAACATTCTACGTCGTTTGGTGCTAGTTTGATGCAAATCCAATAACAAAGGACCGTGTTATTACAAAGTTTTGATACTGCGTTTATTACTGTTTCGTGCAACACGGGCACATATCTTGATTTGCTTCCATTTTGCGTTAAAAGAAAAAAGTGATATAAAATCGTAATTATCCGTAATTGCCAACTACGTTCCATCAAACGAATCTTTTTATGACAGTTCTTTTATTTGAAATTCTCAAATGTGCGCGATGACTTGAAGATATTTCCAGAGATAACGATGACGAACAGGTTCAGGAATAATATTATTTCCAACGAATCTGTAATATTCTAAACTAGTGTCACATTTATGTGATTTATTTAATTTAATTCGAATTACTTTAAAGTACGCTTTTAATTAAATATCACTTGTTCGAAATTTCAAAATTTTTATTAATCACTTTATTCCCATATTTAATATTAATTATTTAAGTATTTAATATTTATTATAATTTTTTATTTATTTCCAAATAATAAAAAATTAAAAAACACGCGTTTGTAAAAGTTATTTTTGTTTCATATCATTCAGTCTTTTAACGACCACCCTGTACTTATTGGAAATATATATATTTATTTTTTTTTCTGACGCTTTCTTTTTATCTTTTGAGGCAAGTCAACGTCGGTAATTTCGTAAACAGTTTTCTGCAATTTACTCGCAGTTGGTAAAAACGGAATTTCGCCCCTCTTGTCGCGAGGTCCTCAATTATAAATTGGTCATTTTGGTAGTTCTGGTGTCGAGGGGCTTAATTAACGAACACTAGTAGGATATTACACCACGTAGGATATTACGGTCGATCATAATTTTCACGCGACACGCATTAATTCCCTGATAACGGGTTCGAAACACCACCGACTAAATATACTGTCCTTTCTTGCTTATTTGAGTGAAAATCACCTTCTCTCTCTCTCTCTTTCCCTTCAATTTTTTATTTATTCGTTTTTTTTCACGTGGCTCGTTTCTTTGCAACGAATACTCGCTGGCAACGTTTGATGCGACGTGCACGTTCACGGATCCGTGAACCCGGCACCGCGAGCACTCTGTAAGATTAAATTTGAAACATTAATAACAGCCGCCGAAAACGCGAAAGAAACGCCACAGCGAAATGTGGCCGTCGTTCCCTCGAGTTTCCATGTTGAAGTTTACGTTGAATTCTCGCGTTTGAAACGTGTTTTTCTTCCCTCGTCTCTTCGCTTTCGCCTTAAAAATTCCATCGTCGTGCGCGAACGAGTGCTTGATACGAGGGAAGGAAATTGAAAGTGATAAAAAAGAGAGAGAAGAAAGAGGCAGATTGGCGAACGAGAGGAGAGAAATTTCAGCGACGAGGCTAATGAAAAATTGTAAATAGATACTGGTTGTCCATATTCTTCCTCACTTTCCCCTCATCCCTACACAATGTAAAATCATCTTTGAAAGAAAAACGAAAAGACTTTATACTTTGAGAGTAAAATCTCGACGCTTTAAAAGGAGACGAAGAACAATTTTCGTCGTCGTGCAATTTTTCTTTGCCAAATTACAACCAAGTCAACCAATATTGGGAGCGAAATTTCCCCTTTGTCTGCGAAAGGGACGTTTCTTCTTCGTTCGATCTTATCGAATTACTAAATCGATGCTCACGCGTCCTTTGATTTTCTGTTTCAGCTGCGTCGTATCGTGGACCCGGCGAAGACGAGGACAAGGACTCGTACGCGGCCAGGATCGCGTTCACGGGGAACTCGCGAATCTTAGGACCGATCTGCATAGTGGTGGGCGCCCTTATGCTCGCCCTCGGCGTCCTCCTCTGCATGCTCACTCGCCGGGCGAGAAGAAGGGAGCGCAGGGTTGGCTTCCATTGCCCGCTTCACGGCGATTTTTACCCCCTCAGCCCTGTCCAGGGTGTCAAGATGCTCGGTAAGTCCAGATTCTTTCTCCTCCTCCGATCTATTCAATGATCATTTTTATTTTCATCGACATTCTATATAATTATATTTGTTGTATGTAATATTATATATAATATTATATATAATTATAATACAATATATATAATTTTATATAACTCATAATAAGTAATAAATAATATTATATATATATATAAGAAAACATATAAAATTCAAAATACAGTACTTTTTATAAAATTTGACGAGTAAAATAATTTTTTATCAACATTATATATAATTATAATACAATATATATAATTTTATATAATGCATAGTAAATAATAAATAATATATATAAATAAAAAAAACATAAAATTCAAAATACAGTACTTTTTGTAACATTTCGATGCGTAAAACAATTTTCTATCAACATTATATTTCCAAAAATACAAATTTGTACAAAAATGTACAGTGATTGAATTGAAAAGAATGATAGAATTTCACGTTCCTTTCAAATTCTTAGAATTATTCTCAGAATTCTAATATATATATATATATATATATAGATATATATACTCCTAGACAGATACTGACAGATACAGACAGTTTTGCGCTAGTTGTTTGGCTCGGAGCGTCGGAATTTATGCCTCGTCGTTCGTTCCATTGTGGAATATTGTGTACACGTCGTTGAGAAACGACGTCGATCAAAGTTTCGGCCGTAAAGCATAACACGTGCCCGTAGACAAGCGAGCTGCTTCGAGCAGAAGTTTTGAATTCGCGCATTCCATTTATACTCGTTTCCCTCTCGAGCGCGATTCGATGAACGCGTCTGTCTGAAAGAAGTGGAAAAATTTTCCCGACGCGTCTTCATTCACCACCACCACTCCGCGCACGCCAAGGCTTTATCCCGAGACGACTCTGAATTTCAAATTCAGAGTTGGACGATCCGCGCAGCGAACGGGCAACTCGTTCCTTGGCAATTGCGAAGCGGCATTTCAAGGAAAATCGCGTTAATGTTGTGCTACGTCAATTACCGTCCGGTTGTCACGTCACTTGGCAGATTCACGCGGTGAAAATCGATAGCGACGATTGTTATATGAAGAGATCTTGATGCGTTGAATTTGGCAAAGAAATAAGAAACGTTCTAGGTTTCTAAATATTTCAAGTTCTTAAGCCTGAGAAGTTTTTAAAATTCTGAATTTTTAAACTTGGACGAATTCGAGTCCCTGAATTTCTGAGTTTCTCAGATTCCAAGACTGTTGGATTTGAAAGTTTCTATACTTCTAAATTTAAATATTCTTACAAACACAAATGGCAATGAATATTGTAATAAATACAATAATATCAGTAATTTATACAATTATATACAATAATATATCAAACAATTACTTTTATACACAATATATATAAGTATACATCCCACGCCCCCTCGCGAATCACGTGACTCAAATCAACCAATCGCTAATTTTCGTTGCATCAGCGTTGCACCTGAAGAGGCCCGATTTTCTGGGTTACTCCCGCTAAAATCACTTTCAGTGATAATATAATATACATTAATCAATTACTGACCAATAAATAATAATATATATTAATTAGGTAATTGTATATATGTAGTACAATTATTAATTATATATAATAACGAATATTTACACTAAATATTACATTACATTTATAACAACACAAATATAAACACAATCACGAACATCTACAAACCAAAGTGAATCTTCTCTCACTTCGTACACTGTGTCTTCATCCATTCCGGCGAACGCCGATAATCGTTTTTAACGCGATTAAAGTCAACGAGCCGTGTTTAACGAAACAACGAAGTCCCGTAGTCGTTGCAACCGACTTTCGAGGAAAACGGATACGTCGAGACAGTTCGTCGGGGACAGTTTACAGTTTTCCTCGTCGGATGGAGAACGTCGTCGGGCCCGTTTGTTCCGTCCGTCTGTCTTAGGAAGCCTATCGGAAACGTTAGTTCGTCGCAGCTTGTTCCAGTTCGTGTCAATTGCTCTGAATTCGGGACGAGGCTGGATCAGGGTTGCGGTAGCCTAACCGGATTGCCGGAATTCAGGCTAATGCGAGCCTATCAAATTATTCCGTTGGTCACTCGGACGCGGATCACTCCTTATCGCAACTATCCTCCCATGACGTGTATTAATATTATTTTATGTTATTAATATTAGTTTCTGAACTTTTCTGAAAAAGATTCAATTTTTCGTTGAAACTTCCTTATTACGAAGCGAATTATTCCGCGAATGTTAGATCGTAAAAATATTAGAAACAGTTCGCAAGCAGCGATTGTTATTACAGATCTTTTATTTAGTAATCCTTCGAGCTCGATTTGTTCAATTTTTTGTTTTTTGCTTAATTATTATTATTTAATTATTGTTCTTATTTGTTATTGTAATTTAGTTTATTGTTACATTATTATGTATTATTGTAATTCACTTTTAATTTATTTTACAATTTGTCAAAGTGTGATTGTCGTGTCAAATGAGATCTCGAAGATCACGTCAGAGTTTTATAGCAAATTTGTATTGTCAAAAAAGATAAATGTTCAGTACCAAAACTGTCAGAACGATCGAACAATTCGTAATTTTCCACCGGAATTTTTCCACAGTATTTCAGTACGGGGCAGAAAAGATGTCTTTCTCTGATAAAATTTTTATGGTACACTTAATGTGCCAGGGACAGATAATAACGCGAAGTGTAAAAAGCAGACTTGGTCAAATCCTGTTAAATTATTCACCGTCGTTATATTTAGCCAGGTTCATTGAAACTGAAGGCGGCACGTCGTAGTCACTTAAAATAGAAACAAGGTTTCAGCTTGCGTCTTGAAAGACGTCTACAATAGGAAATTTATCCTTCGATAAAAAGTTTCCCCGATGAAACGTCAAATGATAAAACTGAAATAGAATAGGCATGTGATTTTAACGTGAACTGAAAACTTCCAAGGTGTATGATCTTTTAATACGAAAAGAAAACTCGCAGGAAATCGTGTGGAAAACTTTTTTATTCGGCTTTTTAATTCAAATACCTGCAACGCTTGCACTTGAAAGATTTTATGAAAGAAGTAATTTTGTTAGCGCTTAGTTCGAGGATTGAAAAGAAAAGAACGCGATATTATCGAAGAAATGTGAAAACCTTTACGTAACGTGTTTCGGGTATTAATTAAAATTGAATTGAAGTTAAAAATTTTAAAAATTCGATTAAAATTAAAAATTGACAAGCTGCACGAGTATAATCGTCGTCGCGTCGTTTCTAAGTACACGGTGTAGATAGAAAAAGATCTTTTAAAGATCTTGAAATTTTTATCGTACAATTTCGCGACGATAAAATTACATGTCAGGATTGTAAGAGTTGTAACTATCGACTTGCAAATTTATCAAGTCTACGAATAATTTCTGCATCCACTTCTGCGCTTACGACACTTTGACAGACTTAATCTTTGTTTAATCCTTTCCACTTTTCAAACGAACCTGTCCCGAGACTTTGGCGCGGGGGCGTAGCATGTAGGTCAGCTGTAAACTTCGAGTTCGCGACGGTAAATTTCTTAGGCTCGGGCAAGTCGTACAGGAGAGTTTCGCATTAAAGATTCGGTGGCTCAGACGGCGTTCGTGCGGTTTTGAAAAATTCAGAAACTCGGAAACGGTGGGAAAGGACGGGTAGATCCAGAAACGCGAATCCCTCGGGAATTCGTTACGTCGTTCGTCAATTTAGGCTGCGATTTAGGCATATAAATTTAGATAAATTTAAATAAAAAGAAATTGTGTAAATTCAATTTATATAAATTACAAAAAAAAAGAAAGAGAGTAAAAAGCATCGCGAGAAAAGCTGCTGCTCTTGACAAGTTCTCTCTCGTCGCGTGACGAATTTTTCGCCGAAGCGTGAAATTTTTTCAAATTTCGTTTCTCGATGCTTGGTTTCGGAAGTGTGTTTCGCTTCTCAAAAGTGGCTGGCTTTTCGATTACCTCGGCTACCTGCGATTGACGTTTTTTTATTTTTGCGTAAATTGTTTCTTTTTTTTTTTTGTTTTCCCGCGAAATTGAAGGTACGCGACAATTTTTAGTTTCGTGGGAAGTTGAGTTTTTTCACTTTCGTGAATGGTTGAGCTTATTACATTTTGGTTGGTAGGCAAACTGAAAAATTAGCAGAGAGATAAAGCGTATTACTAGAGATAAGTTAGCGATTGAAAGTATAAAAGCGTGAATTAATAGTTGAAAATTAGAAAAATTGAAGTCATCGCCAATCCTTATTCAATTTTACGAACCAAGTTTACTTAAGCAGAAATTTACTTTCCTAATTAAATATTAAAAATAACGAATTGCCTGCTTTTTGTATATCGTACATTTTCGCACACTTTTCTGCAACATTGATTTTTCCACAAACGCAGTTTAATTATCACATTCTCTCGTCGCTCAAAAAAAAATTTCCAACATTTACGCTAAATTCACACATATGTACGTTAAAAAAAAAAAGAAAAGAAAACTCGGAAATAATTCCAAGAAATTCATATTCCGAACGTAACAAAAATGGCGAGTTAAGCAAGCGGTCTATTACGCAAAACTATTGGGTGACCGGGAGAATTATGTAATAAAACTAAATGAAGCTAATTCCACACTTCCGTTCGCGGTGAATCACAAGCTGTGATCACGTTTTTCAATCGTCGAACGAGTCTCCGGCTCGACTCCCGATCAGTGTTAACTATTAAAAAAAAAACTGCACGACTTGTACCCCAGTACGATTCGTCTCACTGAAAGGCCCAGAAGCAACTGTTCTGACTAGGAAATGAAGACGACTTTTTTGCCATAAAATTTTATTAATACGCAAACATTTGAATCGATAGAAAACAAATTACAGTACCAGACAACGCCACTCCTACTCGAGGTCTACCCGACGCCCCCTCGCGAGTCACGTGACCCAAATCAACCAATCGCTAATTTTCGTTGCATCAGCGTTGCACCTGAAGAGGCCCGATTTTCTGGGTTACCCCCGCTAAAATCACTTTCAGTGATTAAAAAAAAAACAGAAGAAGAAAAGCAAAAAGAATTTATATTGACGTTGTACCAACTCCGTAAGTTATCGTTCTCGAACAAATTGCGCGCCAGAGGTTGCACGTGTTTTCCCCTGCGAGTCGGCTGGGACAATTTATCTGAATTGTGCAGCCTCTGTATTCGGTTTCTCACCCGCGTGGTCATGTCCTCTCGCCGAGGATTCCGTTTAACGATGATTTATTAGCATCGAAGGTCGCGCATTTCCTTTTTTTCCTCCTCGAAATCGTTCGATCCGGAGCCAGATCACTATTATCTAGGTCTATGAACTTTCTTCTTCAAGCAGAAATCTTTGGTAACCATGCATATACGTATGTATGTATATGTTTCTTCGTCGTTCGAGATACGAAGCGACGCCGGAAGTTATGAATATATATACGTGAGTCGGCAAAAAATCATGCTATTAAAAGACGTATTTACAGGATAGTTCGATTATCGGAGCACTCGTCGTCTGAACCCCGTCGTTATCTGAATATAGCAGAACTTTGTTTACGAGAGTGTTCGCGCAACGAAGGGAATACTAAAAGTTCTCGTTATAATTGGCGAATGAATAATTTTATTTCAGTACGTGAAACGTTAACAGTCAATCTTCTGCAAACTAATGCAAAATGTTCATTAGTAATAATGACCCTTCTCTCTTGAATTATTTTACACGTAATCACATGCACGATGTGTTTCTCGTATGAAAAAAGAAATATTTACATGAACATGCGTAAATTTTTATTTATTTATTTAAGTACTTATATATAAACTTATTTCTAAAATTTTAAATTTCAGCTTGCTATATGTAAGTTAAATATTTAAAACATTTTTATATAAAACATATTCATTATATATAAAATATATAAAAATATAAAATATAAAATATTTATTTAAATATTAATAATAGATTAATCAAGATGTACAAATATAAGAGATACATATTACACTAAAAGATACAGTGGATACCAGTATTCGACACATAAAAGATCCCATTTAATTTAATATAATGATATTTAAATTCTTTTTTCCACCAAGCACCTGGAAAGTGCTTCTTCATCGCGTGTTTGTTCATTCGAAAGGGACAACTTTGGCAATCAATATGTTGATCCATTTCGACCCTGAATAATAGCTTTGAGCCCTGGGGAGCTGTTCCAGTAATTTGTTGGCAGCCATTCCTAATCCTCTTTGAAACAGAGGAAGTTCCATTTCGAACGATTTTTCAAAGCAGCGAACACACACACACACAGTTCGAGAAATAATTGGGACATCCCGTACTTATATAAACGTTATACTCTCGTTACTTCATTACTTATATTATCCTTTCAAATTGAAAGATAGAAATCGTTCTGAGGAATATATATCTGACCTATCGCACAGGGAATATTTGCAAAAGTGTTTACTTGAAATGATGAAGGCTTAAGAATAAGACATTCGCAATCTGAGAGTTTTCAGAGCAATTCCGCGGAACGTAATGCACCGTGAATATATAATCGAAGTAATTTTTTTTTTTGCAACGAGCTGAAGAAGCGAAGAAAGCGAAGAGGCGTCGGGAAACGGAAGAATACATTCCGACTGCTATAATCAGAGATGCAGGTCAGACGCGCAATATGCAAAAATATTAATAAATGCCGGAGCACTTTCGGTCTTGAAAGCTCCGACGACACTTTCTTGCGTAACCTGAGCACGTTACTCTCGAATCTCGTTACGCGCGTGCAACGAGATAACCAACACGATTTTTCATCAAGGTAATGAAATAAAAATTAATTCAAACGCACTTGCTTTTCTTTCCGCTTTTAATTTTATGAATCTTGTGAAATTTATTAATGGGAGTCGAGATTATTGGAATTGAAAAGTATCAAATTGCAATGATAGAAGATATACAGGGTGAAGAAACGTGAGAAGACAACTCTGTTTGTCTGAGAGTGAAGTTGTCTGTCACAGAAACATTAATTGACGTCGCTAGACGCGTCAATAGTCGAAACGAAAGTCTGCCAAGGGTAGTAGGCAATGCCTGCTTCGATTGTGTCAGGGGAACGAGGACGGTGCTCAAGTTTCTGCAGGTTTTGTTTCATGGATCAGCAACGGACGTGCCAATTCGGAATGGATGTAGGACGATAGGTCGTAACTTTCTGTTCGAGCTGGCCACCGGCGGTATTGACGTTTTCTGCTCCATTTGATCTTCGTATTCTTCGAGCAATTAGAATCAGCCGCGCGAGATACCTTCAGCTTCGAGTTACCTCGACTTCGTCTTTGCAAACACACTTTGCCCGGTTAATAAGTCGGTACTTGTATATTCGTTAATTGTGAACGAGTGTCAGAGTTAGTACGATATTAAAAAATTAATTCTGATTGTTATTGATGCAATAATCTGATATATAAGTCTGCTGTTAACTACTTGTGCTGGTAACTGATTGCGGACCATAAAGAGTGACCGAACAATAATTCGTCGCTTTTTCTTTGAACTCGTCGGTACGATATCACTGGATAAAAATTATTGAGAAGCAATAAATTTATTATTTGTTTTGCCTGGGTTATACTTAAATATACTTAAAATTGAGAAAATATTACAATTTTGGGACAAAAAATTCTCGACGTGCGTGGCACGTCATTCCAGCGCAAGAGGTTAATCTGTGCCTCGGACAGTGAGACCCATGTCACTGTCAACATTTGAGCAAATGTTTTCTGGATGGAAATATCGTTAATTTCTCAAAACGACACTGTTTGTGGCCATCGCTATATATGGACTATCAAGAAGCCTAAAATACGGTGTCCAACACCCGTGTCAATTTTACGACAATAGCGAAAACCGCTAAACCGGTTCACGGGCCGATTCTCGGTTTCGATTCGCGAAACGGGAATTCGCGGTGAACCGGTACAGCCGCTTCAAACAACGTCCATGGACGATTTCTCGAATAACCGTTTCTACGAGTTTCTCGTGTCCGTTCCAGGATTGAATTTAATCCATGATTTGCACACGTTTAACACGATGAGGAAAGAACACGCGCGAGGCTGAAACCCCGTCTTACGGCCAAGGCGAGTTCAGAATCGTTCTTACAAGTTTTGATTATGTTTCTTTGATGGGACCGATCAATCTGATTAGGCAGAATTTTCTATTGCTAATTTTCGGATAAATATGTCAATTTTTTTTTTTAATTAATTGTTGTAAATAAAATTTTAGTTGGAACCAAATGGAAATTTGTTTTATTTCATCGTAACAGATATTCTAGAAGTGTAGTTAAATAGATTGTGTATTTTGTCATATGCATTTTATTTGCACCTTTCAATTTTTCACAAATGCATGAAAATGCGCAGTTTAATCATAAAATAGAGGAGTTTCAAAACCCCAATTTTTCTTTTTTTAGAACGATAGAAACCATTTGAAGAAATTAGAAAAATAGAAAAGTAGAAAAAATATCCATCGGTTTACAGATAGAAATGTATTGCAAGTATTCGAAATGTACTCACACTCGAAAACTCAAATTGAAATCCTTTGTGTTCACAGATTGAATTGAAATCAATCGTTTTATTTTCCCGTACATTTCAAACAAACGTAACTGTAATCTACACCAGAAAGGTTTCTCGAATACTTTCGAGCGTTTGCATTGATTGAAAACTTTTTGCCAGAAGTGCGTACACGTAAAATCTATGCGTGCCATTTATTCGGTATTTTAATTATTTAATAAAAGTTAAAGTAGCGGACCTTCGAATTCTATTGTTATTTTTATAACTACTTTTAATTTTTTAATTTTCAAAATTTACGTACTACGTTTCTATTCCCAGATCAATAAAAAATTTTTTCTGTTCCATTTTACAGCGATGCCGAATTTTTGGCATTCCGCAAAAATGAAGCTTTGGAACCACTGAATGGTTCCGTCGTTTTTGTAATTTTTTTAATTAAAAAAAAAAAGGAAACTAAGAATGTGAATTTAAGTCCTACCTTCACAACTTGATCGCCTTGAATATCTTCGTTATTTTCGAAAATACGAAGGAACATTATTAAGAAAAATTGTTCAGTATAGAAGATCTCCTGACACAATAAATAATATTAAATCTCGATTGTTACCTCCATTATTTTTATTCTTATTAAACAATTTATTTCATCCAGAATATTGAACAATTGGATATAATGATTTTTACAGGAATTGATTTTGAACAACAAACATGTCACTCCAGTCAAAAAATGGGTGTGACCTTTAAGTGACCTTCCATCTACCAAAAACCTATTAATAAAGCTTTTCCATATCTCTGCAAAACCGCGTGGTTCACCCCTGCAAAAAATTGTAACCTTTTCATTCATTTCAATCATCCCTAAAGAAAAGAAAAAAGAATTGGCGAACTTTGCCTATGCTTGGACAGAGATGGTCAAGATGCCATCACCCTCTCGTACCAGTTGCATTCGTCCCCAACGTTCCATCTGGATCCTAAAAAGATGACACGTCCCTATAAAGGACGTAAACACGTGCGAGCCTACGTCCATTTTTATAGTCCTTTCTCTTCTCCAGAAATCTCATTTTCGTGAGTGTTCCCCCTGTTTCCCCTAGCGCAGCGTACATTTGCTATCCTCGAAGCGACGCTTCCAGGATATAGACAGACATTTTCTATAGCAGTCTCCGTGCTGGCTTCATTTTACTGAAACGTGACGTGTGTTTTTTTTTTGTTTTTTTTTCTGTTTCTCCACTTCCTCGGTGGAGGAAACGTACTAACTTTGAGTCGTATCTGCCGTTTTTCATGAAACAAAATTTATGAATGAAAGGAATGATTGATAGTCAACGTTGTTTGCTGACTTTTCTCTTTCGTCGCGTTAACTCGTTCTTTTTTCTTCTTCTTAACTGTAGAAAGCTATAAGATGTGATATTTTATAAATTTCCTCGATAAATTTTTTGTTGATGTTTTATTTTTTTCAATTGAAAAGTCATCCTAAATTTCTCGCGATGAATTTGTATTTATATCACGACCGAGTTGGTGGAATGGAATGTGAAAATAATCTCCAATTGCAAAGGGTTAACACTTTTGGGAACGCGAATGCTATAGCGTTCATTTTCGTGGTAACGCAATATGACGTGAATTTGATCTGTATCGACGTGGATGCTGTGGCATTCGTTGTATACAGCTATTAAAATGCGATGTTTCGAGCACTCGGACGAAATGTCACTAATAAAAATTTTGATATTACAATTTGTTGAAAAATATATCACCTGCCTTTCTTTGCAACAAAAACATCAGACATTTGACTTGTCATTTGCTTTTCTGATAATCTCGTTTAATAAAAAAAAAAAAATCAAATACTTCCTTTTTTTTATCGCTTCATATTCATTTTGAAAATTTCCCTAATTTTTGTGAGCAGTATGCAATACTTTCGAGCAACGTAAGTTTTATGAAAAATTGTCGCTTTTTTTCAAAGAACGATCGAACGTGAATTGGAAATAAAAAGAAACAAAAACGTGTTCTTTCGCATTACGCGATTTCAAAAATCGCGCAAAAGATCCACACGGTGTTTAATCGAGGTTCGAATCGAGTTTCGGAATTCACTCGGCGATGCACGATTTAATCTTCTTCCCGATCAAATGCGGGACGAGGCAGCTCCGCCTCGGAACAGCGGTGGGACAGGTTAACCAAATTACATTGTCGATGGTCGGGCTTGTTTATCCGAGTTTTGGCGAACGGTGTTTCCCAGTGACAATGGCGTGCGCGTGGATGACTTCGATCTATCCGACACCGTGGAAATAACGCGGCGAAATGATTGCTTCCGGTGGATCGTGAACGCGACAAATGTTGCCACGATCGCAAATGCAGCCGCACGTAACCTCGTTTACAATGCGACGGCCAATTTTGTTTTGTTTGGCACCCGTTTGAGAAATTTCACGTCAGCCTCTGGCCATTGACGGCATTGGACGAAATTTTTCGCGCGGTTGCGTTGCGTTTGTAATCGGTATCGCGGACATCGAGCGTTTTCGAGCATAAATGAAGCGAGAGAAATTTGAGCTCGTCAAATTTGGATTTTCTCGAAAGTGAAGACTTTTAAATCTGAATCTTCTTGAAATTAAAGATTTTTAAATTTGAATTTTCTTGAAATTAAATATTTTTAAATTTGAATTTTCTTGAAATTAAAGATTTTTAAATCTAAATTTTCTCAAAAGCAAATCGGTTCATTTTCGAACCTTTTTAATTCGAAATCTCCAATTCGATACGTTCTCTGGAACTTGATTCTTCTATAAAGTAGAGACGCGTCTCGTGTCTTCCAAGTTCTTCGTATAATTATAAATTGAATAACGAAGTTCAATAATTTCAGGAATAAGTTTAAGCGTATTAACCCCTTCGTTACAAGCTTTTCGGATGTATACGGCATCTGCTGACGTAGTTGGAGTAAAAGAGTATTAAATCACATAATACACTTTAGCCTTTATGAGGACGAGCTTTTTCTATTTTGTTCCATTCGACAATGAAATATTTACGCGATAAGAAATTATTGCAGTTATTGTAAAATCTTTCTTAATCTATTGCAATTCGTGAAATACTGTTCATGAGTATAACTCATGAAGTTGAGCTCTGTATCTAATTTTCGTTCGAAAAGTTAAAGTTTGTTTATTTTAAAAAACAAAAGAATATTCCAGGCTCTCGTCGAAACTTTTCCTTATCAAGAAAATTCCAAAACGGAATTGTTCGATCAAATTGAAATGATTCGATCAACGCGTTTTATCTATTAGCGAGGAAGGGTTAAAAACCTGCAAAGATAGCCACCTCCTGCTATTATGATGCCTCCCTATCCGACTCCTGTCTCGCATCATATCACTCAAAGCCGCTTCTTCTCGACCCGTCTCGTTAGGGTGAAAAGCTAATTAACGCGAATTCCCACGATGAGCGATACCGCGCGTTATCCGCCGCGCAGGAAACCGTGTGTATGCCCCCAGCTCGCTCCGCTTCGTTTCCTTCAAGTAAACGACGAAACGAGGAAACGGGAAACGCGCGCGCAAGATTGCTCCGATAACTATGGATTATCCGAAACGGTTGCTTCGAAAATCGTGAAAAAAGGCGTTCGAAACTTCTCTCACGTTAATTACAGCTTCTGCTGCAACGAACGAAACAGAGCTCGGGCTAATTGCGGAAGCGTGAAAAGAAGTCTTCTTCGGACAGCGAGTTGTAAAACTGCGGCTGCGGCGAGAGACAGGGAAAGGAAAATTTCGTGAAGAGGAGAAAGAGAGAGCTCTCCTCGTCAGAGGGAATCGAATTAGACGTCCGGAGGTCTTTTCGTCGACATTTTCGGTGAACAATGGATCGCGCTACCTCCGCGAAATACCAAGCTGCGTTTTGGCGCTTTCTGACGGCCGACGTCTCCTTGGAATTTCAAGCGAGGCGTGCGAATGCATTTCTGCATAAATGCATCCTCCCGCGGGGGAGGGGGATTCGTTGAATAAAATTTGTCAGATCCTTAATATGAATAAGGACAAAATTCTCTTTGTGTTTTTATGTTTGAATCTCTTGTTTATAAATTTGTAATTTCGTATCATTAACGGCGATGTCATTGAGATTGTTCGAGTTTGATGAAAATTTAGTTTGACGTTTTATGTTCACAGAAATGTAAATTTGAGTAGAGTATCTTCGTAGACCTGCTGTTAAATAATGAAAGCGACACTCGTAAAATTTACTCGCTTTGCAATTGTAATTTAGTTGGAGAATTTTTTTTCTTTTTTTTTTTGGTATGTTTAAATTTCACGATAATATTGTTAAATTTCATTTGTAAATTTAATATCATTAATAGCAAATTCAATATTAGTGATATTGGTTGATATGTTCAAATTTTAATACTGTTAATGGTAAATTCAAATATTATTAATATCGTTAAATTTCGTGAGAATTTAGGGTTTTAGTCAGGTAATTCAGCGTCGACCTCTCGTTCACGTTTATGAAAATATAAAATCGGATAAAAGTCAGATAGTATTTCTGTCAGATGTCTTTGTAGACTAACTAACAGAAATGAACTTTGCGCGATTCATTTTCAATGGTACAAGGGGTTTCAATTCCTGAAATTAAGCGACAAGATTCTCTACTGTTTCAAATTATAATTATTCACGTTCGAGATGTTCGCTAATTTACCAAGGTCTGCTCGCGGTAATTGCTCGCGGTACTTGAAACGTGAATAATAAAGTACAGTGTAATTCGCAGCGTAATATAAAAAAAAAAAAAAAAAAGAAAAAAGAAAAAAAAACGGGAATGGTAACCCGCGCAAAAATAACCTGAAAACACGAAATTCGCTCGTAAAAAGCCTCGTCTTTGAGATAATTTAATATTCATATTCGTGAAACCAGAATATTTCCTCGTTGCAGTAATTATTAAAACAGAGAGAAAAAAGCTCGTGCTTTAAGAGATATTAAGGCATGCGAAACTATCTCTGACAACTATTTACGCTGGCATTCCCCGATTTCGTATAAATTTCTACGTTATTTGTGACGCTGAAGTAACATGTGTGATTCAAATTTTATTTGAAATTGGGGACGAAGAATGACAATTTGGAATAACGAATCATCTCCACTAATTTTTATTTATTATTATTATTATTTTTTTAAAGAAATATATGCCACTTGCAAATTAACTCGTTGAAATGAAGCAATAATCGCAGCGGAGGGTGAAGTTTGTACAACAGAATTAGAAACTGTTTGAATTGTGGGAGCAAATATAAAACGAAATAAAAAAATTCATCGTGTTTGATAACCAAATAGTGAAATGATTTCAAGAGAAATCGCGTGCTCGTTCAAATCAACTGACATGGAACGTTATTTAAATAATCATTTTTCAAATATCAAATTTTAAATATTTATTGACAGTAGAAATTATTTGCAGAGACAAATGCAAAATATAAAAAAATCATTATATTTGATAATCAAATAATGAGATTATAATTTTGAGAAAAATTATTTGCTTGTTCGACTCAATTGACGTGGAATTATTTCAGTCGAATGAAATGATATGTTATTTGAACAATCATTTTATAAATATTACAGAATAGGATCGGAAACTGTTCGTAAAAACAAATACAAAGTGAAATAAAAGAATTGTTTACAAAATACAAAATGAAATAAAAGAACCGTTTTAATAATGAAATAATTTCGAGATAACATCTAGATAAGGTCCAGATAAGATGATACTTATTATTAAATTTAAATGATCATTTTTCAAATTTTTTATTCTATCTGACAATTTTTGCACGAGATTACAGTAATTTCGAAGTGTTTCGTTTCTCTTGTATTTTGTCGAGGAGAGAAACGAGCAACCGAAAATGTTTCACAAAGGTCTTTGAGTGCATTTTCCACGAAGCCGGATTAACAAATCCGCCCGGATGCGATCCAAAAGCTCTCGTTATTCGCGTTCCATCGTCGTCGTCGTCGTCGTTGTCGCGTTACAGAATCGTCGATCAATAAAACGACTGCTCGAGCGTCGTTCCGCGTTCCCTCTCGTCTTCCACGTTACGCGTTTCAGGTCAAGATCGGATTAATCTGTGCTTTCGTTCTGTCGTTGACACACATCCGATCTCGGTGAACGAAACTGTACAGAACCGTCCGCAAAGTTGACATATTTAACGAGCAATTTGAGGAAACCCGAGACAAACGACAAACAGTCGCGCTTCCGTTCGATTTGCACAGCGAGTCAACAGCCTGTAAATAGAAAACTTCAAATTTACTTTTGGTCCTTTTATAATATTTTTATAATATATAATTATAATTATAATTTATATAAATTTATAATTTGTATAATTATAATATATATAATGTATGTTCTTTGAAGCATTGTAAATATACGAATATACAGGGTGTTCCAGTACGGCTGATCAGTAGTTACATAATTCCTGAAGTTAGGCTTGAAAGTGCGATTCGTTTCACTGAAAGGCTCACTAGGAAATGAAGACGACTTTTTTGCCATAAAATTTTATTGATATGCAAACATTTGAATCGATACAAAACAAATTACAGGCGCGATCGCTCAGTACCACGCCACTCCTACTCGAGATCTACACCACGCCCCCTCGCGAATCACGTGACTCAAATCAACCAATCACTAATTTTCGTTGCATTGGCGTTGCACCTGAGGAGGCCCGATTTTCTGGGTTACCTCCGCTAAAATCACTTTCAGTGATAAAATGTATCGATTCGACAAACGATCGGTTTAAAATTCTTATCCAATTCTTCGTATCATTTCAACAATTGTTCCAAAAGTTTGCATTATTCCAACATTACTGTTTAGTCTTTTTATAATCGGCTTTTGACAATCTCCTGCCAATTGCTCTTTTCTGTTCTTTAGAATTAGTTTAGAATTCAGATACACGTGATAAATCTTCAAAATTGGTTTCCTCGGTAACGATTCGACCTCGAAAATAAAAAAATCTTATTTCTTTGCGAGAAATCATCCCCTTCCGCCAGCTTCTATTTATTATTCCAACGTGCCCTGCATAATTCAAAGCAATTTCTTGGTAAAAAGACTTTCTCAGACTTTCAAAGTTATTCCATTCATCCGTAAAGAATAATCAATTCGAGTAACACGGATGAATTTCATCGGTTGACGGTGCGAACACGTGTAATTATTGCTGAACCTATTGGTAATGTAATAAAAATAAATCGTTGAGTGCAGGAATAGCGCGAGAAAATGGAGTTCCCAGGGAGAGTAGAGGCTGGCAAAGTAGGACGCGTACCACCCTTTCAGGTTCATGACATCTGTTGCCCTCGATCTTGCGAGCATCCCCTTGCCAGTTTGTTCGAATCCGCGCTTCACCTTTCGTTTTAATTCTCTCTCTCTCTCTCTCTCTCTCTTTCTCTCTTGTCATTTGACGAACAACGTAATCTCTGAGAAGGAACAACTACTGCCAGTAACTCTATTGAGCTGAGGTTACACTTTATGGGTTCCTCGACGTTGCGTGTACACGCGTGTACACGAGCAACGAAACTCGATGCATCGTATCGTTGACTGGTATTGAAATAACCGAGGTGTGCTCCTTGGGAATAAACGGGGGATATCGATTAAACAAGAAGCAGCGATGCGAAAACCACATGAACTCTCCGCTGAGTGAGATTAGGTCTCCGTTTGATTAATCCAGTTATTTGAGTACTGGTAAATTCAAACTCTGCTTCTGGTCTCGCTCGGCTGGGTTAAGTAATTCGTAAAAATATTAGGACGCAAAATAAATTAGTACAAATATACGATTTGTCTTTAATGAAACGAGCAATTCAGTCTGATTTCGTCTTCGTATATTTTTTTTAATGTTCGAACTATTTAAATCTTCGCTTGGCTGTTAAGTGTTCGTAAGAATGTTAAGGCACAATGTAAATTAATAAATCAACAATGTTTTCTAAACGAGAAATAGCTTAATTTTTTCTGTAGTCGCGTTTCTTTGAATATCGTTCGAGCTTAAATTATTTGGTTATTTAATATTAATTAACAATATTGAGGTACAAAATAAATTGATGAATCTACGATGTTTAAGCTGTGTGAATCATTAGGCTAATTTAATTTTCGTAACAATATCAAAATACAAAATAAATTGACAAACGTCAATGACATTTTCTAAAATTAGTTGCCAATCTAATTTGAGTTCTGCATTAATTTAATTCGATCTGCGTACATTCCTCAGATATGTTCTATAAAATATACTAAAAAGCATACGTTTGATCTTCAAATCAAATTCAAAGATTTGATACGATTCTTCCGTATAAAAAATGTGACTTACGATATTCGCGTATCACGTATCTCACATTCAATAAATCACTGAAGAGAAGATCAGAGAATTTCTCTGGAAAATGGAACGTGTAATCAGAGGAAAATGTAATAAACTGCGCTGTGATCAATTGAACGAAAAAAAAGAGGAAATCGAATTCATGTGCAGTACGTGTCTTTCAATAAAATTCTTCTATACTACCCACTTGCGACACCCACGTGCGTTGCGGGGTAAATTTCAGACCGTGGAAAATCTGCTAGGTCCTCACTATTTATACATTTTCGTATATTTATCATCTGACCCCAAATGAAACTCGCTGCTGCTACGCGTAAATTGCACTCAAATGCACTGTTTGGCATTTGTTTTATTAATCGCTTTAATAATCAATCATTGAACTTAATTTTCTTAATTTCAAGTCGAACGAAGCGACATTTCGAACCTGTCCAGATAATTAAATTAAATCGAGCAATTAATAATATTAAATTAAGCAGTAGATTGTTCTCTTTTATCTCCTAGCAATAGTTGAGCAAATATGATTTCACAAATACCAAATAAATAATTATATGTTCAATAGGTATATAAATATTAAATTTTGTATTTACTGTAAAATTGCATTTATTTGTAAAATATTTAGAAATATATTTGATTTGAAAATAATTTCTGTTTTCGTTATAAACTAACAATATTCAACGTTCACAAAAATTGGAAAAGTTTTCAAAGAAAATATGGAACAAAGGTCCACTCGCTTTTTCCTAAAAATCAGTTAATTTTCACGCGGGGCCAAGCGCAAAATATTTATAATATACAAACCATATCATAAATTAAATTCGATCCAAAAAAAAAAAAATTTCATCCAAAAGGAAAAAATATCCCAAAATTACGTTTGAAACACGTGAAAGACCTAATTCAATTTTCGAATTCGCATGCTCCTGCGTGTTCCGTATCACTAGCCACGTCGCATTGTGAATTGAAGGACAATGACGGAAATTGGCCAATTTTCGACTCGGCTGACAACGAAAGTTTTCTGCGGGACATGATTCCAGATATTTTTGGAATCGAAAACGCTAGAGATGATGGTAAAGTTACGATTAATTTTATGTCTAATTTTCGACATGATCCACCAACGATTTAATGAATCTGCTCATTATTTTCCTCAAGGAGACTTCTGAGAAAATAATAATTTTTAAAATAATTCCGAAGGGCGATATGTCCATCATCTTTAGGATTATACATTTCAAATTCCTCAAAATATAGAGAAAACAATCAAAATTGGTCCTACCGCTGAGTTTTGCATTTATTTTGGTATGTGAGAAAACACGTCGTATATATTGAAAAATAAATTTTCGTTGTCCAAGCAATGCCGAAACTTGACATTTTTCTCTTCCTCCAACGATCCAACGTCTCACGTGTTCTTTTCGTTAATTAAAACCAGTTACATCATAGAGGTGAAATTGCTGCTCGTAATTTGTAAAGTACGACAACGTGATTACAGCACCTGGTCGAGGTAAAGTTAGTTTGTAATTACAGGTGTTAGCTACAGCTGACGAAATGACGGCGATAAACCAAACGTGCCATCCCGTGGCGGCGCCACTTGCGTTCGAAAAGATAATCACGTCGATACTCATAGAAACTAGCTTTCGGTTAGCTTAATATTAAGAAATTAGTTGTTAACATCTTTCAACGTTATCCTCTTTTTCTTTTTTAATCTGCATTTTTAATCTGTTGCCTTCTTCCGCTTTGTAGATTAATCCCCTGATGACGTTATTACGGTATCAACAAATTAAGATCAGGCATGGACCATTAGCAATATTGTAATTACGCTGCACGTGTCCCGTATCAGGGACAAGTTCTAATTTGGAATTAACCGCGTAATGAGATTTTGGTAATTTTGAATAAAAGCGGCGCGACCCCCGAGAATCCCCCAAATTAACTGAATACAATGGGATTTTCCTAATTATGATAAAACACGTGGATTTGTTTTGTGCGCTAAATTAGCGTGATGCTGAAATTTATTATCGTTTTTGTACGTCCGTGATACTGAATATATATAAAAAAAGAAAAAGAATGTCAAATAACATTAACAAAGATATGGCTAAATGCACGAAATGCTCGTATACGTGAAATGTATCATTTGTTGGCAAAATTAAATATAAGAGGTAGAGGTAAATGTACAAAGTACTCGTAGCGTTGAATTTATTATTTATTTATTCTATACGTTTGTAATATTAAAATGTAACGTAAAAAGATATCAAGTAATACTGAAAGATACAAAATCAGTTTATATAAACAGTAAAAATATTTCGATTATAATATCATACAAATGTTCAATGTAAATGTTTCAGCTAAATACAACATTTATAAAATAATATAGAATAATAAAATATGTAATAAATAATATAGTATATAGTAATAACATTTTAATAAACAGCACAATGTAATAAAAATAATATTTTCCTCGTTGCAATCGTGAGTCTAGAATACTATACATTTTTATTCCGCCGTATATCGATGCAATTACGTCGAGTAAGAGAGTTTTTACGTTACTACACGCGTTAAAAGAGCCTGTCTAAAATTTATCGTAAGTAGCGGACTTTTTTGCGGAGACCGCATGTCCATTTACTCGCGAAGAAACGCCAGACAGGAAAGGAGCATGGGCGAAAAGCGATTAATGCAACGGAAGCGACGTCGCAAACATTCTCGTCTTGCAAGTAGGTCAGGTTTGCCTTCAACACATAAATATGTAGTTGAATGCCCGGCCGCTTTTTATTAAGATCGAGAGCTTTTCTCGATCGTGCATATACTCGAACGCAAATCTGTTCGAGTGTGATGCAACGTTCAATTTCGCGCGATCGTTCTTCTGTCACTTTAATGGCGATTTCACGTTCCGATAAGTGGAGAAAGTCAGTCCGTCAATGTTCCATTTGACGTTATTAAATTAAACGCGTTTAAACGTACGGATTTTTATGCTGGACGACGAACGATTTTTCATTTGAAAAATGTGAAAATAAATGATAACGGACGATGTAACAAAGAGATATAAAAATTCGAGAGTCAGAAAAAATATTGTACTTGTAAAATATATCACTTGTAATTCTAGTGTTTAATTTGCATTAAATGGCAGGATGTTGTTAGACAAGCTGCAAAATATCCTTCTGAACGCAAGATTGGGAAAATTTTATTTGAGATAAAGATGAAAAACAACAATTTCAAATAACGTATTTTTACTTCAGAAATAACTTTGTCTTGGGTCCAAGTTAAATGAACAATTTTCAAATAATCAAACTTCCTTGTATAAAATTATACAACAATTCCAATGTTCAGTGTTCGAATATCAATCGGAGCACGTATTTTTCGAACATTGTATTATATAATACATATATTTATATAATACAATTTTATATATTATATTTACATAATACATTTTTGTGAAAGAAACGACAGCCTAAGCAGAAATGGCGACTTCCAATAACCAATATCTCCAAGTCTTCCACAAAGTCGCAGGAATTCGCAGTCTGTTAGTCACGCAATTATTGGACCGAGCCAAAAATCTTAATAAACCGGTATTGTGGTGTTTTTTTTTTTTTTCTTTTGACCAGTCAAGCCTGATTTCATCGACAGAATCGAGACACCCGAATTCGTAGATAGAAGCAACTTATTGAGATATAGTGAATTGAACGAGGAGAAACGACGCGGACTCGTTAGATACGTCTGGGTCTTGTTTGTATCGAAGAAATCCTCATTTCGGGATTTCACCGAAAGAGTAGGTTTCCAATACGCGGAACTTTAACCGTATCTACTCGGCCCTTATTGTGTGCAGCCGATCCGTCTCGATACAATACGTCGTCGACTTATTGGCCAGGCCGTCGTTTGTTCTCTTCTCTTCTCCAGCGAGAAAAACTTGCTACGAGTTCGAGGAACGAGAAGCTCGCGAATACCACGGGAGCGTGTTTTCTCTCCAATGCGAATGATTCGAGAAATAACGCGAGAGTTCTGTTTCGTTTTGTTATATATGCGATATAATTTTTGCGGAGGTGAGACGATTTGTTTACTTCGTTAGGGAATAGTGTATAAAAGGTAGACGAAAAATTATTGAGAAATTAGGCCGAAGATAACAGTATTTTTTTACCAAAAACATTGAAGCGAGGAAAAATGGAAAATTTTCTAACATGGAGTAGACAAGCTTTTATTTATATATATTTTACGAAAGATCATTTTCAGGAATACACTGTTTTTACGTTTTTAGCAAAAATTATGTATTCTAGTGATAGAATTTCTAATGAAAATTATAAATTGGTCATTTCGATCGTTTCGGTAGTTTTAATGTTTAATGAGTGAGTTCTTCAAATTTTACAAAATTTGGGAAACATAGAATCCAAGCAGGATTAATATATAACTAATATATGTACATAATAATAATAAAAAGAGTATTAATTAAATTTTAGGAATTTCCTTTCACATACTGTCGAATAAGAAAATTAAATCATTGTTCCTGAATCTCAAACTCGCAAGATTAAAACCGGGAGATTAAATTATCCAACAGTAAGCAATCGAGTAAGCCACGCAAGTGTCGTTATTTATTTTATGATCAGAATAATTAAGAGCAGCGACCAGAGAGCAAGAAGAAAAGAAAAAAAAGACCAATTACGCGTTTCGTGCATTTTCTCTAATTAAAAATATACGCGGTACGTGCGCTGGAATATATTTCTTTCGAAGGAAGAGAGAAGAAAAAAAAGAAAGAAAGAAACTGTACAAGTTAATCCGGACAAATACCGGAGCGTTTGATAAAAAAAAAAAAAAAGAAAGAAATGGCAGGAAAATTGCAATTAACGGTAATGTCGTCCGAAATAATTACTGAGTTTCCCGCAATTCTCGTCGAGTTGAAAAAAAAGAAAAAATGCGGTAGAAAGAGAAAGAGAGAGAGAGAGAGAGAGAACCAGGTCGCAGCCATTAAAGCTCGAAACCCTCATCCGAGTTACACGAAAGGCTTGGCCTTTGTTAGCGATAAGTGGAGCTTTCGCGGCGATGCGAAGAACCCACTCTTGCTATCGTTCACCACAGCGTTTCGTATTCCACGTTAGGCGAAAACCTTCGACCCTCTGTGGTCAAGGTCGTTCGTATGCTCTCTCTCGCCAACGGGGAAAATTTTTGCAACTTGCATTCCGTTTAACCTCTTACGCTGGAATGACGTCGAGAATTTTTTCTCCCAAAATTGTAATATTTTCTCAATTTTAAGTATATTTAAGTATAACCCAGGCAAAGCAAATAATAAATTGATTACTTCTCAATAATTTCTATCCAGTGATATCGTACCGACGAGTTCAAAAAGAAATTGACGAATTATCGTATACGGTTTGGTCACTCGTTATGGTCCGCAATCTGTTGTCAGCGCAAGTGATTAACAAGAAAACACGGTATCGTAAAATCGGTAAAAGGTCCTGCGATTTTTTTCTTTTTTTTTTTTTTCTTAATGAATAATTTATGGCCGCTCGAGGGAATAATTATTATCCAAAGCGCGCAACTAGAACGTAAACGAACGATCGTTCGTTCCTTCGTAGTTTGCAATGTAAATTGACGCGAGTTCCCCTCTTTCTTCGAGATTTTCATTTTGCTTTTTTAATTGCTAATTATGCTTCTGGCGTGGAATTAAATTTCTCTTAGTTAGGCACGTGTAAATAACAGCCAGGAAACATATAGTAAGTAAACGAGATGGATATTTGAAAATTTCAGTATTAAAACTCGTATTAAACTTTGGGATTTTTTCATTTCGTTCAATTTTGCTATGCTAATTTCTGTCAAGCAGAGAGTAAAAGTAAGAACGAATAAACGAGACTTTATATTATTTATTATATGCATTATTGTTATGCAATATGTTAATGTTAATTAAGATTAATTATTATACATTGTTGTGCCAAGAACGACAATTTAGTAAAATTGAAGATGAATGGCAAATTCTGCGTGGTTTAATTATTTTAGAGAATTTGATGAATTATCAACTAATTTAAATTACATTGCAGATTTCTCGTTTTCTCTTCGATCATTTCAATGAAGATTTAATTGGCAAGGGAAACTGGATAACACGTTAAATATGCTTTTGTAATTTAACCATTACGTTACTCCGGATGTAAAATAATTATCATAATTATTACTCTGGAAATTAATTCCACATTACTCGCGTTGCTCGTACGGTAACTAAGTATTTTCGCTAGCAATTTACGACAATGTATTCCAGTTTGTTTCGTAGTTCTTAAAAAGTGTGCCCAAGTTAAGTTTAATAAAATACAGTATTCTGGCTTTCATTGACATAATTCTGATTTATATTCTAAATTCCGTCGAATTATTTTAAATTAACCCTCAATAATTTTAAATTAACCCTTGTATTATTTTTCACATCTCAAATTACTATCCTCTTGCAAATAAATTTGAATGCGTTCCTGTTGGGAGTTAATTATACGAAAAAAAGAAAAAAAGAAATATTCCGTCGCATTCAGAAATATTTACAAGATACATATTTTTTTTTCCAGCGACGTTCCGTCGAAAACAGATACACCATCTGTCCGTATGCCAATCAACGATAATTAAAAAGTCACAGTCCGCATTAGGTCAGATGTTCACCATCCGTATGTGTTATCAGTGAAATATAAATTTAATAAATAAATGTCAAACGTCGTTGATATTTTCGTGTCTCTTGATTATAAAACTGATGACATATTTAATTAAAATATCGACTTGAAAGTAACAAACCTCGTCAGGGACGATGTAAAATCACTTTTGAAACAGGAGTTAGACATAATTTGAATAAAGTATCAATTTATTATTGTAAAGGAAATTGGAATCAATAATATATAATTGCTACTGTTATATTATTATATAATTCGTATTTTAAATAATTATATTATTTACGATTATTTACATTACTTACGATAATTATATTATTCATAAATTATTATGCGAAATAATTGTTTGTCTCGTCATCTGTTTAATTTGTTGTTGACATTTGGTAATGTTATTGTTCATTTTTATTAAAACAGGTACTTGATCATAACTTTATTATCATATTCATTATTCATATTTATATAATTATATATAATATAGTAATATAATATAATATATTTTATATAATTCTACTACTTATGAAATAATTTTTCATCTCATCATCTGTTCAAGCTATCGTTGACCTTTGATAATAATATTATTCATTTTCATCGAGACAAAAACCCAATTACGAGCTGTATATGACGCAAAATAAATTTATTTCGACAATTAGAATTTCACCAATAACTACAGTCGATCGAGTATTCCTAAATACACACGTACATGCTAAACGTAGTATCTCGCAACGCGAGAGCGCTAGAACTAATAGAACTGTCTAGACGATTCTGTCGAATCACTGTGTACAATGCATAGACCGAAATTGCCGTCACCACCTGCACCGTACGATTGATTAACGTATTTGTTCACAGGCATGTCGGGCAAGGACGTTAGCGGTTGGTCGAAAATCCCCTGTTTGAAGGGACGTTCCTCGAGTAAAGGTGGAAGCGCATCTTCCGGTGCACACGTGGGCCCGCCACAGTGTCCACATTCTGTGTTAAGCAGCACCCGTAGTTCTGTCAGCAGTTCGCCACTGAGCCCGTGCCCAACCCCTATGCCATTTTTGGTCACCTCGGGCTCCGTTAGGTGAGCTTTCTTTCTCTTTTCTATTCCACCAAACTGATCAACCCTTTGCACTCCAAAATATAAGGTGGCCACTGAAACACTGAATGATACAAAACAAAAATAACTTTTACAAACACATGTTTTTTAAGTTTTTTATTATTTTATTTGAAAGTATAATAAATGAATTTTTTTCGTGTTACACGTGTTATGCGTGTAAAATTAAAAAAACACGTGTTTGTAAAAGTTATTTTTGTTTTATATCATTCAGTCTTTCAGTGACCAACCTATATTTTTCAATTTTTTTTTTTTTTAATTTAAAAATACACGAGTGTGACTCAACATGAGAGTTCCTGTGATAAAAACTGATGTCGAATCACACTCGACAAAGGAGTGTAAAGAGTTGATTTATTTATTTGCGAATCACGACGACTACGTTCTTTGTAGTTCGTAAAATGTCGCGCAGTTGTTACAATTCAACATTCAATCGGTTGACGACGTCGTTCCGTGCATAATGAAATCTTCTCGCAATAAAATGCAGAATTAAATGGCGTTGTTTGTCTCAAGGTGCGTCTTTGAATTGTTGTACACGAGTCAACGTGAGTCATTATTTCTTTCAAATGTCGAGGAAAATGTATATGTTTTTTAAATTTTTTTATTTGGAAATATAATTAATAGATTTTTTTCAGTATCATGTGTGAAGAACATTCCTCAAATGACCACCAAAAGATATTGAAAATGAGCAAGTTATGACTTTTTTAAACCCTTTCAGTGGCCACCCTATATAATAAAACAAATTACGGATTTATTTTAATAGGAAGTGATTTTTAGCCCATCATCTACTACTTGGAAAATCCTTGCTTCGTTGTCTTGCACGAAGGCGAATTAATAAATCACTCTCTTAATGATTTAACATGAGACTGGGAGGCGCTGTAATAATAATAGCCACGCACTTAGGGTGGACGTAAATAGACGGCAAGCAAAGCAAAAATATACACCCGTTTCACAGATATTACTACAAATTTATTTTGTCGGGACTCCTGCTCAGAGTTATCAACATTTCAGGATTAACGAACGGGAGAGTGTGTTGTTCGGGTATTAGTAACGTAAATGTTCTTGTGGTGAACATTCGCGAGTGGGAACACATTTTGCTGCCGGATTGCAAACGAACTCGAATTAATTAGACTCGCATCTGAATATTTTGCTTGAAAACAGAATGCCCGCAACGATATTCGTCTATATTTGATGGAAATTGCGAATCGGGATAGTTTGTTCTAAAGGTCATCTCTGCTAAAAATAAGCCACCGGTCTCATTTATACTTCATGTGGGGTTCTATTCAGTAATCGAACAAGCGTATAGTCGCCCGCGGATAGAAAATATACCGACACTGCAATGTCACTTCTTTTTTTCTTTTTTTCAATTCGATGCAGGTATAAACCAACTCACGTATTGTTTTCCTTCGAAATGCTTTTAAGTAGCTTATTGCCACTAAATTTTGTTTTCTAAATGAAAACGTATGAAATAATACATTTTGGTACCAAATGTGTAAAATATCACTCTGCATAATTCTTTGTGCAAGGAATATGTACATGTATTTTCTACGTGGGTGTAACCACAAACTTATATACCTCCGCTCAGAAATTTTAGGAGAAGAACTATAATAAAAATAATATGACAAATGTAAATTATAAATTATATAGAATAAATAGAATGTAAATTATATATAACAAGTATAATATATATATTAATATATTGTATTATATTGTATTATAAAATACATATACACAACAATCCATATATAAGTGAATTATACTGAAGAATAAGACTTTTGAGGGAATGTACACCAAATTTTCAATATTCAGAAAATTGTCGATATTCGAACTGTTGCATTTGCACTAGCCTTACAATTAGTAAAAATGTTGAGTAGGTCGTTGATAAATCTGATAAATGATAAAGAACTCAGATGAGTCCCTTTTCTGCTTTTTCATCGTATTATACTATATTTTATATTTTATTATAATTTTATATTTATATATTTTATTTTTATTATTTTTTATTATATCAAAACTGTCGAGCGAACGTCATTAATCTATCAAGTCCGTGTCGATTCTAATTTTAAGCGAACATAGATTCTTATCGATCTTTGCTTCTAGCTTCCCTAACGTCGTTCAAACGGTTGTTACATTATTATGAAATAAAATATTTAAAGCACACATCAAATGGGGAGGAAGATAGGGAAATCGTCGTTTATTATACTGTTCGATATCTGATAAGCCGTACGGACGATTTATTATTCATGTTTACCTATTCTTTCGAACAAGGTGTATCAACGAGATTGTTGTCGTATACAGTTAGCGTAGAGCTACAGTTCGAGAAACAACCGCAGCTTGTTGTTCGTTTCCTATTTCCGCGTGATTGTCGTATGTTTTCAAGGTTATTGATTTGCAAAACCGGGGCAGCGGTTACGTTTTATATGTAAATACACGAGGCAAGAACAACGCGGTTCTCGTTAGTTATTTATAGCATCCAGAGGGAAAAGGTTGTGGGAAATTGTTATTGAAAAGAAAAAGCCTCCAATTTCATCCGGTTTTTTGCTCGCCGTGTGTATAACCGAGAACGAAGTTTCGAGGAAGTTATTGTCATGTTCGTACAGCATATTGAATACAGTAGTAATACACTACTATAATACACTACTATAATACACATTATAGAACTAGAAATTTTCATTCACTTGTTGTTACGTACATGAATAATGAAACTCTCGCCTTTTCTCAAATTTGTAAAATATTTGCAAAAGAAGAGAAGAAAATGTAGAACAAAATAATAATAATAATAATAATAATAATTTTATACTAAAAATTAATAATATAATTATTACTGGAAATTAGTAAATATTAATTTAGAAACATCACTTACAAAAGCTACGAACTGCAAAAACTGTACAAAATTGTACAAATTCTGAAGGGTAGAATACAACACACAGCTCTCGCACAATACTTCAGCCCTTCGAAATGTCAGCTTCCCCCGCAACATTTGAGAGTTTCTCCATTCGCGATTCTAATGAGAGACACTCGAGCTTCATCCGCCGCAAAGAACGCGGATTCTTTCGCAATTAAAAGTTTCGTTAACGAACTGCCTAATCGATACATCATTATCGGGAGGAGGGAGGGATGAAAATACGCGTCGGCATAACAAGTCTGCGGGAAGTAGTTTTCCACGGGAGGGAAACTTCGCCGATACGCAGAGAGAAAATGCATTATCAGTAGCGGGGTGAATGGGGGGTGGAGGAGTAGACACGGTTACAACTTCAACATCCTTGTCGGTTACAACTTCAACATCGAGCCGTGCCGTCTCGTTCTGAATAATTCATAGCCCAGCATCTCGAAATGTTCGGTTTTCCTGTAATATATCGATAACCATCCTCTTCGACCACAAGGCGGTTTTCCACCCTCGTCGTCGTCGGCAGACAGTAATCGCCATGGGATCTCTCCTACCTGTCGCGGCAACCTATCGATCCAGCCGCGTTGCATTGTTTTTCCAGACTGTTCCGGTGCTTCGGTCACTTCTCATCTTTCGAGAGATACGTGTCGCATTGTATAGATATATAATATACTGTAAAGGCTGTAATTATACCAATAATGATGAGAAATTGATTCGACAGTCTAAACTATCTTGCTATAATTTTGTAGAAAAAGGTTTTGTCTCTCTTTGACCCCTTGCGCTGGCAACTGGTTCGCGGACCATAACGAGTGACCGAACCGTATACGATAATTTGTCGCTTTCTTTTTAAACTCGGGGGCTGGGATAATATCATTGGATAGAAATTACTAAAAAAAGTAATAAACTTATCATTTGTTTATGGGAATTCCAGATCTCTTGTCGAATTTTTGCAACCTATATTTTACACTTTGGGAATTGCGCAATCGTGTTTTTCCTCTTTGATTTTTCGTTACGCTCTAACGAAATTGCTGAACGAGAATATGGGAAATAGGATGTGGAACGTAGAATATTGGATGCAAACATTATAATGTTAGATACATTATAATGTCGGAATATAATGTGAAGTATGAAATATGGAATGTTGGATATGAGGTATGAATTACGACGTGTGGGATAAACAATATAGACTATTACATATGGGAATATGTGGTGGACTGTGGGACGTGGATTATGAGATTTGGAACATGGAGGTATAGAAAATAACATATGCGATTTGCGATATGAATGTAGAATATGGAATGCAGAGTATGGGATGTATTGCATACGAACAGTGGAATGTGGGATGAGGAATATGAGATTTGGAATGTAGGATATAGGAAATGGAATATGGCGATTCGAGATTTGGGATATCAGATATGGAATGTACCATGCAGGACGTGGAATATGCGAGTGTAGATTACGAAATGTGGGGCGTAAGATGTCCCATAGACATAATGAGATGTGGCACGTGGAATGTGGAATATAATATATAAAATATGTATACCATGAGATGATCTACGCATGTGTATCGTCCAATTATTCAGCATGTGATTTTTGAAATATTCAAGTACATAATCTAATGGTACATGATCTATTAATCATTATCCAACCTTGAGCCTCGTTATCAATTTATTCGCGGGTGCGCGAGCGCACTGTTCTTGCAAATTGTATGGCATTAGTGATAGAACAGCGGCAGACGGATGTAATTAGTAATAAAATTGTTCCACGTGCCGCGTTGTCGTCATGTAGACGACAGATGTGACGAGGAGGATCGTTTTACGACGATCACGATCGAACGCAACGTTAAAATACATCGGGAGAAACTACTTTCTCTCGTAGGAAACGTAATTTCAGCGTTTCCTATTTTTAACAGTACGAACACGCTTGCGAACACGCTTCCGGGTGTGCGTCGAGGAATTAATTACTTCAGAAAAATTATTCGCGAAAGTGGGAACACACAGAGAACGGTAAAATTCTTTCTAGAGCGCGAAGTTTGTGCACGCGCAACGGTAATCGTATCGCACGTACGATTAAAAAGAAAAAGGAAAAATATTTGTGAAAACATTTCTGGGAAGCGATAGAAAAGATATAAAGTCACGAATCCTCTTCTACGAAGAGAAAGAAAAAAATTGTTAAGCAAAGTCGATTGCATCATATTTGCCGGAATAGATGAATAAACTAACGATTTATCGTCAAGTGAATTTATTTCAACGCGAGTGGGAAAATTGGATCGTAAAATAGGGATCGTTTGTTATTTTCTTGTCACTTTATTGAAACATACTATGTACCACCTACGAAATATCGCGCGGTGTCGCAAATTTTGATACTTCCACGCGCATAACCAACGTAACGCGAATTAATCTCACGGAACGCGACACAGTCGGCTTACATCATCCCCCCTCCTCATTTGCATAATACATTTGCACAATAAAGGGCTCATTTACATGAACCCTTCGCGTCGTTCTCTCGTTCCAATTCCATCGCGAAGCCTATCATGCCGTGCATGCCGTGTCAACAATTATCCTTTGTAAAACTGAACTCCGGTCGATCGTCGATTGACGACGCCGCCCCCTCAGGGAAAACGCTGGTAAATCGAACTGATTGTGAATTTCGTTGGTCTTCAGAGGGAACAGAGGAGACCGAAACGAGAAAGAAGGGACGATTTAATTGATGCGAGGGAATTTAATTGATCTGTTTCAGTAGCGGGATGGTGCAGAGCGTCGGTGCTAATTTATCCCCGGACCAAACATTCGGATCGATCCGTTCGCTGTCGGTGACGAGAGAAGTCGCCAGTTTTCCTCTGTCAAGAACGCCTACGCCGCCCCCTCAGCACAGGTAGATAATTTTTATCCATTTGTCTCGTTCGCCACCGCGTCGCGTCGCGGATAACTCTTCTCTAACTCTGTGCACGTAGGGTGTGCGAAAAACACCCCTATTTTTAACCTAACTGAAGTGCCCTTTCCATTTAACGCCGTTCGATACACTTTCGCGGCAAGCAACACGCAAGATCACAGTACCAGATTACATCCAGCATCTCCAAGTCAGGAAATGTTGTCTTTTGTTTTTTAAAAATTGTGAGGATGAAGATACAACAATGCTGGGGAGGAATATTACAGTAGAAACGTGACTGAGAAAGTTACAACATTCTTATATACATGTTATCAATTTATGAAATTTTATGAAACAAAATTAAATGGTTTGTTATTTGGTCTTTATTTGTTGTGGGAGTTATTTCGAGTAAATATACGAAATTTTCATGGGACACTGGCAATAAAAATTTGATACGTTTATACGTTTAAAATTTGATTGTTAATAAATTTGATCAATCTATAAAATTTTATCAGGCAATATTACATGATTTATTGTAAATGTTTGATTGAATTAGACAAATGTATGAAAGGAACACTGATTAAAGTTTCTGCGAAATTTTATTTGACAAAATCGAATGATTTATCGTTACAAGTTATTTTAACTAAATGTATGAAACTTTGAAGGACTTGTTAAAATTGATCCACAAAGTTTTATTGGATAAAAGTTATTTCGAATAAATGTGTGTATGAAAGTTTGAAAGACTTTTGCGTACACATCAATCTAATAATATAATATAATTACGCGTGACAGAAAATATTTACGTGATTGTGCCAAAAATTAGAGATAAAAATTGGTAAGTAAATTATCAAGTAACAAGATCAACGAGTTAATAAACTTGGTCGTTTCCAATTTTACAGCCGTTATAACTTTACAAGGACGTAAATTTATTATATTTTAGTGTATCTGTATCATGGTCGTTAACACGTCGACTGTTTTTAATTATTTTATAGGCTGGCCGCATTCCACGTGTTAAAACGTTAGCCACGCGAGGCTCGACACTTGCGTTCGGCGAAATATACTTTCTTTTAACAGTACATGTCAACATTCCAATTAACTTCACCTTGTTCGTCGCTCTACGAGCTCAAGAATTTTTCACGACAATGAAAATGAGGATTCGGTGATCTGACAATCTGACAATTCAATTCGAAATTGAAAATTAATCGAATTAGATATTAACTCGTAATTAGATATTAATTATTCATAGCTTTACTCGAACGTAATACTCTTTCAACTTTCGTAAGAGAAATGTTGAAAAATTGCAGTCGCATAAATATGGAAATATTGAACAATTGTTTGACAAATTTACAAGATCGAATATCGTCGAGTATTATTTTCGAATATTGTTTCCAATTCTTTCGGAGAGAGAAAATGCACTTTGTTTAATTTTGGAAATGTTTAATACATTAAATAATTCGAGATGAAAAGGACGAAATGTAAAGCATTATTCGCGACTCCTGAAAGATACTTCTTATTTACACTTGATATGGGTACTTTCTTCTAAACGATATAAATCGGATCGGAGCAGAGGAGAAAAGTTCCCTTTGAGGAAAGTTGAGAGGTAAAAGTTCGCTCGCTGCAGGCGTAGACGAAACGTGAAAGCTTCCCTGCACCTTGGGAACATTGGTGAAACTACTTTTAAAACAACATTATGCAATTCGAACTTTCCGAAAGTGGATATTACGTTCCTGTATTTCTCACGCTGTGAAAAAAAAAAAAAACGCCAGAGCGGGAAAATCTATATTCAGTGTACCCTTTAATTCGTCAAGCAAATTTGCAACGAGTATAAATCCAATATGCCAGTGCATATTCTATAGTTTGTATGTTTCGAAACGAACGATTTTTATCACTGAAAGTGATTTTAGCGGGGGTAATCCAGAAAATCGGGCCTCTTCAGGTGCAACGCTGATGCAACGAAAATTAGCGATTGGTTGATTTGGGTCACGTGATTCGTGAGGGGGCGTGTGGTAGACCTCGAATAGGAGTGGCGTTGTCTGGTACTGTATCGATTCAAATGTTTGCACATCAATAAAATTTTATGGCAAAAAGGTCGTCTTCATTTCCTAGTCAGAACAGTTGCTTCTAGGCCTTTCAGTGAGACGAATCGTACTGGGTACAAGTCGTGCAGTTTTTTTTTCCTTTTGAAAATTACAAAATTCAACATTTGAAAAATTTTATGAATACTTAAAAAAATAGTTGTTGGCGCACCTAGTTTCTCTTGCAACATTTGCGTGAAAACAAATGATGTATTAACAAAATCTGTTCGCATAAAAAATTAAATTTTAAAAATCCCGCATTTTATTAATAGCGTGAAAAAACCATGAAATCATCGAAGCGAAACGACAAGGCACGCATGATGTTGCCTCTTTTTCCTATTATCAATGCACCAGTAAAGTTATGGTATAAATCACTATACCGTAACACGGCATATCCTGTTTACCGCTAAACGGATACTGGTAAAATAGTAAACGATAGACGAAAAATCATTGAATTACGGTTAGGAATTTTAACGAGTCAATAATAAATGCTTATGCGAGAGCAGAATTAAGATTGTAAGAATTGAAAGGAGCTAGGAATAAATAGGATTCGTAGATAGGCATCGACGTCTATTGATTTTGAAGTTTGGTCAAAACAAAGAGAACGAGTCGGGGAATTAGTATGCTTTGAAATGTCTATTAATTTTGGAATTAGTTTACACGTGTTAATCTTAGAGCGAGAATTTCGATAGTGGAATCGAAATCGGTTAAATATTCGAATCTGAAATGAATATAAGAGGAACGAGAATCTTTTTGATTTACAACAATTTGAATTTTGATAGTAAATGACGATGATGAATTTTGGTAATTGTTCCTATTTAGTAATATTGCAATACCCTAACGAGAAAAAGAAACGAAATTGATTAAATATATTTTATTCAAACATTCGTCATTTTTTTTATACTCGAGTCATAAATTTCTATTTTACGAAAAATTTGTTTTATTTGAAACCAATAAACTTCGTCGGTATGTTCAAAATCTTGTAAATTGGCGTAAAAGTTTATATACATGTATTTTTACAATTAGAAAGTAAGTGCATAAAGTAGTCACGATTCTTTATGTTTGAATTATAAATTTATTTTTTAACATCAACAAACTTCGTCGATAGCGTTTGAAATTTTATTTCAATTGTTCATTCAAAAGGCACGAAGATTCGTCTATCTATTCAAAATGTATTTGTATTACCTGTGTTTGCGCTTTCATTGACTGTATCCACTGGATATCGACATGATCGTGGCCAGTATTAACTGCAATATTCACTGCAATATTGCCTGTTGTCAACTATATTCGCGTCTATTAAATTTTCTATTTCAATTTGGCCACCATTTCATCCAACGTCATATATAAAAAAAAAAAAGAAATGTCTAGAAAGGACATAGGTCAACGGTATGAAAGGATCATATCACAGGTGTCAGTTTCTCTTTGATATTATAAATACTACCATATTTTTCAACAAAGAAATTTTCTGTTTTTCTCAAAAAAAAAAATATGGATATTTCATATCTATACGATATTTAGTATCTATAGCTATTTCATACGTGAACGATATTGCACTGTAGAATGTTTGATAGGACCATTTTTCATCGTTTGATCCGTACTAGAATGTTATCTGTATTAGAAATTAAATTTTTTTTAGTCACCCTTTTATTTATTTATTCATTGCTCACTGTTTTTTTCCCATACGTGTAAAAATAAAACAGCAAAGATCAGATTATCTTTTGCATTTTTCGTTATATTTTAATTTAAAATTCGAATAGGAACACTGTGAGTGTCAATAATTAATAATCGATTAATAATAATATCACACTTGTTGTCAGTTCATAATTCTCATCACTCGTTGCTCTTGTCAAATATAAATCGATTTTCCAAAAGTATCGTATCCTGTGATACTGATAATGTATTCTAAATATTAAAAAAATTCTCTGACATTAATATTCCGTAAAAAAGTAATAGATATTCCATTCCATTCTATTCTATTTTCAGAGAAATTTTATTCTCTAGATTCTGTATCTCATTCAAAGCACATTGCAAACGATACAACATTACATTATAAAAAGTGGATGATATGATATAAAACAAAAATAACTTTTACAATCGCATATTTTTCAATTTTTTATTATTTTATTATTTTATTTGGAAATATAATTAATGGATTTTTTTTATGAACTTTTCAAACCCTTCAGTCTTTCAGTGGCCACTCTATTATAAATACGGAAGTGTTAAAATATTTAAAAAAATAATAGAAATTCGAATAATATCTACGCGCGTAGAACATGAAAATCGATAAAGAAATTTCTGGGATATGCGATCACTACCGATGATTAATCGTTCCATCGTTGTGCGGGATGCTTAGAGCGTGATGCGATACGCGACAAGATAAACGATCAGCAAGAAACTCGGCGGCACAAAGCGCTCGCAAGAATATTGACCTATCTAGAATGCGAATTGCAAGGCGTCGGCTGGATGCGTATTCAACCCGAGCTATCGAACTCGAACGCGTTCGAAGCGGGGGGCCACGTGCTTCCTGTCGTCGGACTTTGTCACGATGAATTTTACAGAGTTGCGCCGCGCTATTTATCACTGCGAGATCGATGGCATCTGTCTAGCGAAGAAAGAACTACGCGGTTGGTCAACGTTAACATACATGTACATACTGCTACGTGATGCTAACACGTGATAATACGCGTGATTATTTTCGTAATTGGTGTCATTGCTCGTTCTTTGACGACGTACGTACAATCGGGTCAAGACAAGAGAATACAACTAACTCTCTTTACAGGCATTAACAAGAGGGAAATCTTGCAATTTTTAAATTTCAAAATCTCTTCCGCGAAGGTTTCTCTTGTATTGAGAATAACGATGCGTTTGTTGTTTGATATTCGACGCTGCTAAAACTACCAGTTTGACATTGTTTGACGCTAAAATCACTAATTGAAAAATTTTGTGAAATTCATAAATTTTATTTATACTCTATACATGTAGCATAATGAAGATATAGCATAAATGAACCAACTATGTTGAAAACTACGTCGATATTTTTTAAAAAATCACGTAACAATCTTTTTGGAACTTCTGCTTTGACAATCCTGAATTTCCAAAAATATTTTCACATAACAAAGATACTTATTTTCTCGATTCTCAAGAGTTATTAAAATTTTCAGACATCTCTCAAAATATTGGCAAACTTTTTTCATGACCATAAATCCACCATAATCTTGAATCTCATGAAGATTGAAATCTCCGCTTTATAACGACCTCTCGAAAGGTCGTTGTACCATCCTCTACTTGAACTTTGAATGTCAAAGTTGGACGACAAAAATTCCCTAACAATTCGTCAAAGTTCGGTAAATTGCCGAGAAAAAAAACTCGTACACCAAGATCGTTGTTATTCAACGTTTTTAAAAATCTCGAATTTCGTCAATTTTTAAGAAACCTCGCTAAATCGATGTCTCGTACGAAACCTAACCTAAAAACCATTTCATCTTCGTCGCATCTCGTACATAACAATTTGCCACCTTTGTTAATTATCTTTGTAAAGTATCTCAGAATATATTTAACTTATATATTTATATGAGTTATATTATATTATATTTATACATTTAACTTGATAAAAAAACGTTAAACTTAAATTGAACTTATATTCAACTTGAAAGTTTATTTCACAGAATATATTCAAGTATATTTCAATATATTTAAGTTAAATATTTATATATTCATATATTTAACTTGAAAAAAGAAAATTAAATTTAAATTGTACTTACATTCAACATTGAAAGTTTATTTCGCAGAATGTTATTAACTTAAAAGAAAGGAAAGTTAAAGTTAAATTTAAACACTCAAGGTTATAAGTTTGTTTAACGAAGCCTGTCTTTTCCCGCCCGTAGAACGCCCGCACTGACGAACCCGGAGGATCTGGCGAACGTGGGAAGTCCGCTGAGGGAAGCATCGCCCCGACCGGAAGTGCGGGTGGTCGCACCGTCTCACCGACCGCCGTCCGCTCTCGCCACCGTCAACAATAACGCCAGCAACTCCGCCAACGGATCCTCGAATCGCAAATCGGTCAGCATACTGCTTCCGGAGCACACGAGCGGATGACCCGAGCAGCAACACGGTTTCGTGCATCGTTGCGACAAGGAACCACCGCCGTCGATTTAGGAATCCAGCAGCAGTGAACCGACGGCGAATGGCGGCGCGGAGAAACAACACGAAGGAGGAAGCAACGATGACGTTGGGGATCGATTCTGCGACGAACGTAGCTAAACGACGCGAGACTCGTCATCCGCGTCTCGAGAAGCAACCGAGAATCATCGTGGCCGTGGCTCTGCCAGTTACTACTCCGAGGCAACCGCCGATCTCGACGAATCGATGATCGGCGAGCAATTACGGGCGTCGTTCGTTCTTGGCAGCGAGATCCCTCTGTCGAGCTGCACGAGTTGAACGGAGTTGGACAGGCGGGCGGGGCAGGGCTTAGTTAATTCACGCTATTGGCAAACATTCAATTATCGGCTTCGCCTTCGCCGGCCGAAATTGCTGGATAATTCATCGCTACCGGAGCGATAGCCGAGACAACGACTTTTATCTGTCCTAGCCTATCGTTGCTCCCCCAACTGCGACTTCATCCGTTCGATTCGCAACGTATCACGTAGATTGGTCTGTCTTTTTTTTGTTCTTTTTTCTCTTCGGTTTTTCCTTTCGCGTTTGGCACTTCGTTCGAGCTGTTATTTTTTTGTCATCGCGTACGAAGACCACACGAGTCAATCGTTTCTGTCACTCGACCGGTACGAAACCGATCGGCGAGGATTTCGACATGTTTAGTTCAGCCTGCTTATTTTTTAGTCCGAAGATGTCGAATTACAAATGGAATTGATCGACAACGTGTCGCATTGTCGGATGTTTCTCTTTTACAAACGACTCGCCACGTTCTTCACCTATGGCCTTTACACGCATACCAAAAGGTGCTACGAAGGGGGAAACGTTCGTCGTGTCGAATTTGCCAAGATTCTTCGAGATCTTCCTCGAGATATTTTCGCGTCTGCGTCTACCTTCTTCGAAAGAAAAAAAGAAATGAAAAGAGAAAGAGAGAGAGAGAGAGAAAAAAGAAACGAGGCGACTACCTGCTGTAGCGCAGAACAACTTCGAACCACGATATGCCAAAGCTCCGAGAAAATTCTTTGTAGCGTCCCTGTTGGCTTGTTGAACCTTGCGCGATTTGACGCCGTGTAACACTTAAGAAACACGATCCTGCCATGCGAGAGGGTGCCACATCTCGGCACCCTCTTTACCTCTTCTTCTCGTGCGAAAAAAGATACTTTTCTCTTCGTGCTACGCTGAGAAGGTAGACCGGAAACAGAGAAGAGGCGAACGAAAAAATAGGAAATTCGGAGGGAGCTCGGATCAGTTTCTTCGTTCGTCGACGTTCAATCCTTTCACGGTGTAACGAAAAAATTTGCGAGCTTCGAAGCTTAGCAGATAATCCCGCTCAATGTTCAAACGTACTTGAAAAATAATTGTTTGAAGCTCGAACATGGAAAATGATCGTGCGCGAAATTTGCTCGTGATAAAACTTCTTAGGAATAATTAATTTTAATAATAGCGATAAGCTGCATTCGAAAAATTTCTGATCGAACCAATTCTTTCCAAAAACAAAAAACAGAAGGGAGTTACACCTGAACATTTCCTTTACCTTCGTTCTCAATAAATGAAAGCAATACTACCAATTAATATTAAAATAATAGTAGAAAATAAAAATTAACGAGGTACATGTGTTTGAGATAACTCGTAGTTGATACTTTACAATTAAACTTGTAGTAATTTATTAGGCAGCTTGTCGGAATCTACACTGTGAAAGGGTTAAACTTCGTCTCTGTCGATCGAAGGACAGAGCGCGCGATGTTTCGAAAGATCTCTCAAGACTCCCGTTTCCAAGCTAAGCGAGAAACCAAGTCGGTCACCGCTCTATCGTCGCCCTAACGATATTAATAGGATGGCCTAGATCTGTGAAACTCTTCGCGGAAGCCTCGAAACCGCGAGTCTTGGGGAGCAGAAATTGTAGTAGCCGAATTCCTACGACGAGATCGCCTTTTGTCTGATGGACTAACGATAAGGTTGATCCTCAGGTTGAAAAGACCTAAAGGGGCTAGGCGCGTGATGCAAAATAAAAAAAAAACATCTGTGCTTTCGTTTCGTTTGTAAATTTTAAGAAAGAAAGATCCCGCGATGATATTCATTCTGTACTCTGCTTCGGATATCCGTCGCTTTTCTTTCCTCGTTGAATCTCACGGCGATATATAGTTCGAACAATCGGCTGATCCTGTCTAGCGAGAGACCCTTCGTTTTGTAATCGCTGCTTTGTAACGCTTCTTCGAGAACGATGGCGCGTGCGAGAAAAGTGTCAATTGAAGTCTGTACTTTAAGTTTAAAAGAGAAAGAAAAAAATCAATCGTACTAGGATTGATCGATCCCGAAACTAAATTTTCCAACGCGAAAAAAAAGGAAGACTCGCGCGATTTAAACGTTCAACTCTGTCGGACAATCTACCGGACGAGTATTCGATTCGGTTTCTTTTTTGATTGTGCGCCGGGATGAAATGTGGAAAACTGCCTGCTAGATGGACTGCGGACGTTTATGCATTTTTTTTTTTGGAAAACTTAACCAACTCTATAAGAATTTTTTTTTTTTTTTAAATTTATGTAATCAGTAAAAATAATAGCAATTTTCTCACGTAAAAATTACGATCGCGTGATATTAAAAAAAAAAGTTTCGTTCCAAAAAAGACATTTGCAATTTGTGATTTTAATTTGATTGATGTAGTCGACAATTATAAGCTTGGTAAATCTTGTTTAATCTGACGCGTGAAATAAAAATTGACAATCGCGAGAGGAGAGAGGAGATGCTTTGCGACTGAAAATGAGTGTAGACTGAAGAAAAATATTGATATTGACGTTACGAGGATGAAAAGATCCAAATGCGACGCACTCCACTCAGTTATTTACGAATGTTTTTTAAGTTTTATCCGCGAGAAATACAAAATTGCACGAACATCCGCAGTCTGCTTGCGAAGAAGAAATAATAACGTCGAAACGAATCGCTCGTCCATCCGATTCGATGGATATCATACTTTTTCAACGCACCACTTAACGTTTCACACCGAGAATTTTAGATACGACAATCAATAAAACCTCCCTTCCCCCGAGGAATCATTCGAGAAACGAATCATCGCGTTCTTCGTTGAGGCCGATTTCGCCGGCCATGTACGCAACACATGCACACTAACGCGTCGCACGTGTTCTTCTCGAAACAATGAAAAGCTCCACGAGACGAACGAGAAAGAGAGAAACCTTTCGAAGAGGATAATCCAGGTCGAAAGGATAATCCATGCTTATACATTCGCAAAAAAAAAAAAAACATCGACTGCTATTCGACTGTACGTAAATTTATATAAATGTCATTCCACACTGTTGCTGCGCCAGTTGTGTATCGAAGTAAACGATCGATTTTACACGGTGTATTCGTAATTTTACTTAGAATAGTTAAAACGACGATGTCACGACGATGAGAAAGAACGAAATGATAATTACTTGTAACGCGTATTTTGACGATCTTGATTGAAATATGTTGTTAATATGATTCTGAACAACTTTCTTTCTGCACGTTTATTATCGTTCGCTCGGCTTTTGGTCTTTGAGATGTTCGCAAAAATATTTTTGCCACCCTGTGTATCGTGTCTCTAACGTTATAATAGCATGTTTTTGTATTAATGGAAACGATAAGTTAATTAGTGTAAGCTTTGATTTGGGCCAGATTTAACTTTGGCTGGCACTGATCGATGAAAATTTTTTAAAAGCTCGATTCACTAATTGATGTTCACGATGAATAGAATTGAAAATCGGCGACTGATTTGAATCGACTGATAGCGTTAATCATCAATCGTAAATTGTTGGTTGTCGCATCGAATTTGATTATAATTTCATTTAATAAATTGAAGATATACCTTAGAATTGTAATAAAGCGTCGACGCTTTAAAATTAAAACATTTCATCAAAGTGAAACATATTTATACTGACGAGAGCTAGTGGAAGCTTGATTAACTTGTTTTCAACTCCTCCAAAATTTGTTGAAGAATTTCTTTGGCATTAGGCATTAATATCACTTCACTGTTTCACGACTTTGTCACCTCTCTGTACAGTTATTGTAAGATGTCTCGCGAACAAGAAGAACGCTAATTTCACTGCGAAAATAATTCCAGCAGTTGATGGTTAACGAGATATCCGACAGACGATTAAAATTGAGAGGAACAATCGACGATTGAAGTAAGAATTTAATCCTTAATCGCAATTTATGATTGAGAGGTGTTTGATTTACGTTCGTAACTGGCTGAAGCAGGAATTTAATCGTTATGTATGACTGAACAATCGTTAATTAAACGATTAAGAATTATTGGAAAATTTCATCGTTAATCTCTCGCTCAATTGTACCCTGTGTAATTTTAGACGGTGGCCTATATAACTTTAGATGGTTTTAACAAAATATAAAATATCTCCATGCAACATTGTCGCTGACGTAGGTATTAAATAACACAACCACAATTGTATTGTATCATCATCGTTCAAAATTGGGAATACCTCAGCCATAATGTTAAAGAAAAAAGCAACTATCTTGTTGCTGTCCAAACAAAACTTCAATCCGAACTGTGGAATTATTACGTTTGCTCGAGTTTTTTATATTTTGCGTACGCGTGTCAACTATGTGAATCAACAAAATTTACCTGGATTGATGTATCCTTCTTCGTCTAAATTTTATATTTCGTTAAAGCTACCAATAATTAAATCTAAATCTAATCCAAATTCAGAGCCTGTGTCGATAGTTTTAATTAATGCTACGAGGCTAGAGATACGATATAGAGTGACAAAAATATTTTTTGTGAATAACTCGGAAAACTAAGGCTAAGCAGCTTTGCACTAACCACCACGTCCAGGAAAAAGTTGTTCGAAACGTTGACCTTGGCGATATATATTCCAAGATGTGTCATCAAACGGCGCGAGGTCATTCGCTTTGTAATAATAACTATCAACAAAAGTATCTCGTTCCCATCCTGTTGAAGAACCGGTACAATAAATATTCTAACAAGTAAGAATAAGAATCGAAAGTGACGATGCACGCGCGAGGATCATCTTCGTTGAAACGTGCTCGGAAACTTAAATTGAAGAAAGGAACAACAAAGTTTGCTCCAACAAAGAACGAGACATCAGCGAACTTGGGAAAAGATCAAGGAGAGGACATTTCGCGGTAAGAACGAGAGATCATTTACCTCTTTTGTTCGTCATCTTTTAGGTAAATTAACAAATTCCATAAAGAACTAGCTACGATCTTGTACCCACGATAATGTAATAAACGATTTAAAAAAAACAAAAAAAAAAGAAAAAAAAAATAAAGGAACAAACGCTTAGGTGAAATTAACCGAGAGAACAAAAAAAGACTCTGAGAAGATTTTCGTCGAGAGATCTCCTCGATGGTGCTTCGTGAATTTAAAATTCCCTTGATAGAAAAAATAAGAGCCGAGAGTCGTTGAACTCTGTCGGCGTAGAAAATTATCGTGGGCGCTAATTACACGCATAGTCTTTAAGATTCTAGACTTAAGGCAACGCGTACGAGAGTCGGCTGATGATTCGCTTGTCTGCTCGGCGATGAGGCGAGGAAGTCGAGATTCCTATCGAATTCTCTCCAAGTTTAAAGCTTCGTTCCCATTCCCACGACGATGCGAAATTATAAACACGAAATGCTGGAAAGACTCGAGACTCGACGGACGACTTCTCATCGCCAGCAGGCATCAGCAGATTTTAAACTAAGACTCTAGTCCTGTAAATACTGTAGCTAGACGAAACGTCGAATGAGAGAAAAAGGAATCGGCAGAACTGTTGGCCCGAGACAGTCAGGCGAGGACACCGAGCAGTGAAACCGTTCGTGGCTCGCGTCGCGATTCGATTCGTTACTCGCGAATTAAAATCTCCATGCTCTCCGTTTAGTGGTATTTTGTCGAACGAATTGAAGAGAAAGTTGGGGGATGTTCGCAAATTTCGTTACATCGCTCGAAGGCCTACCGAAAATCGTAATTCTTTCGCGTGATAAATGTAATTCCACGTTGATCGCGAACGTTTGCGGGAAATTTGAAAATACGTGTGCAAACGTCTGCTAACGTAGGTATCGTACTAGATACTAGATCGTTCTACTCTTTTCAATTTTCGTTTTCACAAAAATTCACGTAGGAAGATATTATTGTTGATTGCAAAACCTCAAAAGGAGAAGATTGAAGAGATCTCGCAAATTATTTCCAACGATACGCTGCTCGTTTCTAGATCGTTCAACTTCGTTGCTACTTGCTACTTGTTTCTAGTCGACTGGAAAATTCAATGTCAACGCACGCATGCACACACACGCACGTGTCACTTGCATTTAACGGAGAATCCGAACGCCAGCCACAAATGTGTTACGGAGGAGAGAGAGGACACTGATTTCCGATGTATCCGACAATATATTTACACGTAATCGTAACGGTCTAGTACACATTCTCGTATGTAGTTCACTCTGTGGCGATCGTCCGTGGATCCCCCCGTGGAAAAGCTGCGAAAATGACGAGAGGGAGGAACGGTCCTCGCGCGCCGAAGAACGGAAACGATTCCGGCGATCGACCTGAAATCGCTCTCCTCTTCGCGCGAATTAGAGCGACCGAAGGAGGGGAAACAAACGAATATAAAGGGAGAGAAAGAGAAAGTCACGGAGGCGAGTTTTCGCGCTTGCGAAATAGCGTGTGCCAAAAGATACGTCGAATTCGTATATTGACGATGCGCGAGGATTTTTTTCTCGGTCTTGTATAAAGATCGAGGATGTTCGATTGCACGGGAGAGAGAGAGAGAGAGAGAAAGAATCTTGTTATTAATTATTTAAGAGTTATTCCTCGTCGAACATACGTCACGTACACGCATACACACATACAGTCCCATATACGCGCCATGTTTGAATGAAAGAAAAGTGAGAGAGAGAGAGAGAGAGAGAGAGAGAGAGAAACGAAGCGTGTATCATCGAGATCAAAGGAGAGAAGTTCGTCGAAACGCTGAATACGCGAATCGAGTCGATGCATTCCTTTTCTTCCCGAGATCGAAAATCGCGAACGCGTCAAACTCACACGCACGTACATGGGGAGAAATTCTCACGTTGTGTTTCAACAATCGCAAACGGATGCGACACCAAACTAAACTCGTCCTCGTTTCTCTCTCGTTTTGCTTCTAGACAGAGGAGGACAACAAGAGAGAAAACGAGAAACATTGTGATAGAAGAAGAAGAAAATAAAAACGTAGCAACGTAAGGCATTGTCATGAATGTTATGATTTTACGCGCGATTAATTGAACTACTACTTAAGGGTGCGAATAAGGGGAAAGGAAACGATCCAAAAACGATGTTTGGGATCGTGATCGATGAGCTCGATGCTCGTCTCGCGCCTCGAGATCCTCCGAGGTCGCGGATATCATCCAACCCTGGAAGAGAGGGTATCCGTTCGAGAATTCTTCTGTTCGAGAAATCTGATCAATTCCGCGTGTTCGCGCGGTTCTTCGCGTGACCAGCCGCGATCTCCGTTCGAATATCGGTTTCTTCATAGCTGTCGATGAAAAAGAGGCTGATTAAACGATACGATGGAATCACGTATATAACGTATGTACTCATATATATGGTAGATGTACGATTATACTTTACATGTAACGCCGATGGGAAACTGTCCCCCCTCATCTCACCCCCGCCCCTGCCCACAACCCCGGTTTTTCGCGTGCGTCATTCCGATAACTCCTCGTCCGAGTCGTTTTTCTTTCTTTCTTTCTTTCTTTTTCTGCTGCATTCATCGCGTCGAATTTCGGTTGTTCGATTCTTCTTTTTCGTTTTCTTATTTTTCAAACAGCTGGTGGACAAAGCGATTTCAAAAGATCTGACGGACGCTTCAAAGCGAGATTGATACGATCATTGCGCAGAAGTGGAATTTTATTTTTTAGATTTGAGCTCAACATACGTCTTCGACGTGTTACGACTGAGACGAAAAAGTGAGAAACATCTTTCGCAGAGAAACAAATAATTGCAATAATATATATTAATAATTATATATATATAATTGATAATGATAACAATTAATGTATATATATATGTTTAGTAATATACATAATTCTATATTTGTTGGGAGACGTTGTGATTATTGTTACCAGAAGGAAAGTGTAAAAAAAACGCAAAGGTTTGTGCAGTCTAAACGTTTCTAAATTGGAAGATATTCAAGTTCGAGTAATATCGGTATTCGTCGTACTAATTTCTCGTAATTTACCGCAAAGGAGCGTTGACCGTTAATCAGTTCGACGAGGCCACTTTTCTAATAATTCCAATTATGTGATCGTTTGTGGGACGCGCGCAACCTTTCGCGTTCGTTGACGTAAAGATGTCAGGGAATGTTTAAATTTAGAATACCGGGAACTTCACCAGCGGTCATTTTTTTTCACCGTTTTGTGATTTCAACGTGTCAAACAATCTTTTTTTATGAACTTCGCGAGCCAATAAATATGAATATTATACTTAATGTATTATATTAACAATCGTAACAATTGCAATAATACATATTGATAATTATATATATAAAATTAATAATAACAACAATTAATATATATATATGTAATTATATATAAATATACACATTTAATTTCCCAAGAAGCGCAAAGTGTACGAAAAACCAAGACTATGAGAAAATTAGAGGAAGGAAAAGAAGCAACGACAATCAAAATGACCGCGCGTGAAGTTCTAAGCGAAAAAATTTCGAGAAACTCAGTTAAAAAGAAATCTATAAATGTAAACGTGAGAGAAATGCACGATCGAGAGTCACGATAATGCAGTTTGCGAATCGATCTTTTGAAATCCATTTGTATGGAGATCTGGCCAGAGTTCGTCGATTACTATCGTGGAACCCGAGGACTTCCGTTTGGATCGGAAATACGACGAAAACGGTCCCGTTTATTATCCTCGAAAGATCTCCCCGCTCGTGAGGCACGCACGAGAGCACATCTCAGAACGGCCGTAGTTTCTCTCGACGACCATGCAATAACTCATAGAAAGAGAGAGAGAGAGAGAGCGTTATAACGATTTTTTATATCGACGGCGATACATCATACTGTTTTTTCACACGGTTCTTTTTTATACTGACTAACAAGTAGATCGAGATAGAGAGTAAAGGTCTAACACCAAATACGGCCTACATTCCGATACATAACGCGTAGCTAGTATTGTTAATTAAATCATCATCGCGATGGGATATTTTTCTGATTGTGAATTCGGTCGTAAACGGAGGCATCTCCGTCAGAAGGCCGTTCTTCTTCTTTTTTTTCTCCTTCGTTTAACAATTTTATCGATCATTGACCTTTAACCTCTTGCCACGCACGTCGAGAATATTTGGCCCAAAATTACAATATTTTCTCAATTTTAAGTATATTGAAATACAACCCAGACAGAACAAATAATAAATTTATTACTTCTTAGTAATTTTTTTCTCTAACTTCAGTGATTGCACACGATTTGGTCACTCGTTATGGTCCGCGAACCAGTTACTAGTGCAAGAGGTTAACTGTATAAGTACAGAACATTCGTTTCTAAGAGTCCGCATTTTTCTTTCACTATACTATACCCAGTATACCGATTTTCGAATCTTAAAAACTCTTAAGAAACAAACAATGAAATTATGCGAGAGAACAATTAATTAATACTCGATTAATATTGATATAATACGATGTAATTCGACGAGCAAGTCTTTGAAAATCTACAGAAAAGGTTTTGCGAGAAGTAGAAAAATGCGGACATTCGTAGCGAACCAATCCAGCGAACGTTTTGTAAAATTGAGGACGCATGACCTTACGTTGAACTTCCCTCCCCCCGGTTATATCGATCGGTTATCGAAGTCCTGTCTTAGCTTAGTTTTACCGTCTGTTTACGACTATTATTATTGTTATTATTATTACACTATTATCGTTAACGATCATTACCGATATATTGATTGCTCTTATTATTACGATTGCTGCTCCTATTGCTATTATTGTTACTCGCCGTTATCATCACCGTCACCACCATGATCGAATTAAGGGAAGAGAATGAAGATTTAAAAAAGAAAAAAAGAAAAAAAAATAGTATGCCCTATACTCGGTATTTGTGTCGAAAATCACCTATGCATATATTTAATGGTTATCGCTATATACGACTAAAAGCTCCAGTAACAGTAAGGAACATTAAACGAAACGCTACACTCCTCCCTCGCCCCCCTCCCCCACGCTGATTATAAGAACACACTAAGGAAAAGAAAAAAGAAAGACGTCGTTCGAGACGAGTCCATAGTGTGAATCAAGCTTCATTCGCAGGAATTTTGAATATAAATACACGTTGAAAAGAAACAACATCTACCACGAATCATACACCGTGGCTCGACGACGATCATCGCTTATCGAGAGACTTTGTGTAATCACTGTTCACGTACTATGGGCGACGTCGTTCCCACAAAAGTTTTGTACGTATAATTAGACCCTCTAGTTTCGTTTCCAACGAGAAAAGAGAGAGAGAGAGAGAGAGAGAAAAGATGATGAAACAGAAACTGATGCAAGTTGTTTGAGAAAAGCTGTGAGATAGAGAGAGAGAGAGTGAGAAATGATAAATCGATTCTTGCGAGACTCATTACAAGCACAGAGAACGTGTCTCTGTTGCTGCACGCGTTGTTACACGTTCGAACGTGTGATAACGAGAAAGATCGATGAAACGCGTTGCATTCATCCCCGACACACACACACACACCTATTTATTTGTACATTATTTTACCGAATAAACGTGCATCTTTTGCATCCTTAAACTTATCATCATTGCGTCATTTACCTTTTAATATAACAGACATTCCTCCAATGAGTTATTGTAACACCATAGAGATAATTATATAGATAAACAAATAAAATGATTCTTTATAATACGTAACAATTCTCTCTGTGTCATTTGATGCTTTACACTCAAACAAATGATTCCTGATTATAATGAAAGAGTCCTCGTAGAAAGCGTCGTTGGTGTTAAACGTTAAACTTTTCAGGAAGAAAGTTATTGTTCGTTCAAATTTGCAAATAGGATGCATTTTTCTAATCTTTTAATTAAAGATACATTTTTATATTTTATTTCAAGTCAGCAGAGATATATTTCATCTTTTACTTCATCGATGATATATTTTTTTCTTATTCTTCATTTTCAATGTGCGTAACGACTCAAAATTTGACACTCGGTGTTTTCTACGACTGTTCAATCCCTCCTCAAATCTGCTTGATTCAAATGGAAAAACGATGCTTAAAGATACTTTTTCTTTTTTTAGATGTGAACGCGAGAATCTTCGTAAAAGACAACGCATGGTATTAATTCTTTTTTTATTGTCGTTTTATAACATAGTGCACAATAAATAACGTATATATATATATATATATATATATATATATATAATCCATCTGTCACGGTAATCGAGTTCTAAAAAGACAGATTGTAGTTATATCATAAATAGTGTTGCATATAAATAAATACGTTCACAGTGAGAGAGGACAGCGACAGCTGAATAATATAATATTAATGAACTTACATGGCTAAACATCTTTCTCATCGATGTTGCATCGATCAAGTTGATAATAACTCGATAATTGAAACGATACCGATAACAGTGAGTTGAATTTCTTTTTTCTTTTTTTTCACGGAATAGATAAGATAGTTGATAAACAGACGTTAAGTGTCGACGAGATTAGTCGACGTAGGCATGTGTGTATATATACGACCGAGAAAAGTCATTTTTACATCGAGTTACGTGTATTGTATAACATTTGGTACTCCTTGATAATACTTCTCATTAATTTCTTAATACGCATCACAGATATGTCGTTGTTTATAGAAAACAAAAACATACATGGGTACAACATTTATAAATTGAACTTATCCGTTAATCCTAAATGTAGGCAAGTCGAGACAGCGTACCTTCTTCAACTTTCAAGTACCTAAATAAGTCAATCAATCGAATCTGTTCGTGTTACAGGACTGCAATTAATCGTTACAAAAAAAAGAAATAAGAAAAAAGGAAAAACGATTACACGCATAAATCGTACGCACGCACGAAAATCAGGCGGAAAATTCTGCGATCACTTCTCGTCGTTAAGTCACTTGGTTCGCTAAGCTATCGAATAAAAGGACAATTTCAACTCTGTACGTAAGATCTATAGTTCCTAAATTTACGTATTCTGTATAGTTTAGGCTGTTCGCAGAACGTTGAAATCGATTCAAGACACTTTGATCACGTCGATCGGTGTGATTTTTGTTCTACAGTGGATTTTGACTTCATCTTGCAGTTAACTGCAGTGGGTCAAAAAAGCACATCAGCACAATCAATTTTGTTTAACGAGAGACAAAAATGCAAAGAGTGATATGCACAGTATAGCAATTTTTACAAATCAGTTGTACAACTATGTAGAAATTTGAGAATCAAGAAGTCTTGTTGACACAGGAAGAGGTTCTTTTGCAGCTCTGTCGTGTATTTGAACGAGAATATAAAATATTTTTAACGTTGATACGATGATCATTCTTATAACATTCCTTATAAAAAGATATGTAGTAACAGGTAATTTTTCTAACAACATTCCACCGTTAAATGCCAGATTTAAAACTGGAATTACAAGTGTGTCGATGCTTCTTTGATTCTCTGAATTTTTTTTTTATATTTCTCGTATTATCATCGTACAACTTATTATCATTGGAAATTGCTATTGTTCGCAGCTTACTGTTGTCGAACCATTTGTGGAAACAGATTTTTTTTGCTTTGATAAAGATATCGCCGAAAAATTAAGCCAATAATACCTTTTCGATCCACTGTGTGTACCGTGTGTACTGTGTAAGATCAGTCAACATCTTGCCTCTACATAATCGATCAGGAATAAACCCAGTTGAGACAAAAATTCGATTTCAAGCTCCGTCGCTTTTGATAATAATAATTAATACGGAGGTCATCTTTTTACATTTTCGGCGTTCAACAACGTGAATGTGAAGACGTATCGTACAATTATATAACATTGGCTAGCTACGATAATAGTAACACGATGCAACATGGTGGAGGATTTTTTTTTGGAGGGGGGGGGGGAGGATTGGTAATCACAAAAATATAACATACCGAAGCACCGTCGTGTGGAACTTCCTGAATTACGATCGATAACACCAACAAGTTTTTTTTTTCTTTTTCTTTTTATATATTTAACAATTACGATGAATTTTTACGCAAAGTTATATACGATAAACATTAAACTGGCAAATTGTGCGTACCGTGTGACACAATGTTACACAAGTGTTAACGCGTTGGCTTTTTTATTTTCTTCGATCGTACAACGAACGTGTCGGTTCATTATACTTCAACCGAAAAGTTTGACACGCTTTTTTTCTTCATTCAGATTTTCATGGCTTTAGAAATATTTATTCTCGTATTATTATAACTTGCTGAATCAAATAGAATAATTAAGTCAATTTCTTTGCGACTGTAAGTAAATTTATATGAAGAAACAAACACCGTGATTAATACGTTTATTATTGGTTGACATGATATACTTAAAAGTTCGGTACATTATAGCGCGTGGTAGTGTTTTTGCACAAAATAATTTCACCTCGACTTTTCAGCCGCGTGTTAAAAGTTCACGGCAACAGCCTGAAACGAACTTTCGTCAAACGTTTCAACAATATAATGTAAGGCTCGTTCGTTTGGGAAATGTTTATCTTTGAACACATTTATAGAATATATTTCGCGAGTGCACCACCGTCACACGAGAGCTTTGTGCAAATAATTCAAAATGAATGTTTCATCGCTTCATCGAGAAACAGAAGAAAATAATCGCTCGCTACGATGCTCTATCTATGTGTGTAAAAAAGTTTTCACGATACTGCTCTGAAACCCAATACTGAACTCTCTTTCGTTTCCAGAAAATAAGAAGGATATGTCACGTTCGTAGTAAGCCTTTAAAAATCGTCGTCATCGATATAGTATACAATAATACAGTGCTTGATTATTTTTGAACATTTCGTAAATATCAGTTTAATTAATTATCGACCTCTCACTTCACAACGGAGAAGCCGACGTGTCCTTTGACCAACAGATTTATATCGATACAAAAACACGTACACACTTTAAAAATATCTGTAACATGGAATTCTTAAGAATAAAGCCCGAAACCACTACATACTTCATAACCTCAACAACGTTCATCTTTGTTTCCTATTTTAAACCCCTTATAAAGGAGTTTTCCCAATTCTGTGCAATTTGTTGTGTTTGAGACGATCACGACGTGGCTCGTGACCAACAATTGTTTAATATATTTATTAGTCGTTAAAGCTTCAACGAGTTGTAACATCGAGACAGGATTGAGAATACTCTTCAAATGTGTATCATTTGGCACTGGAGAACAACGTTTGAAAGGAGATGAAACGAAGAAAATAAAACGATTACAATTTTGTTATTTTCACTCGTCTTCGTGTTCTTAATCCAGTCTCGATCGAACCTTGAATGCTGAGGTGGTTCCTGCGTGTTTACACGGGGATACGTAAGAACCACGATCACATTGCAAATATTGGTTGAACAGAAAGCATGCTATTACTCAACTATGTGGAATGTGCTACTAAATTTCCTAATCAACTACCAGTTACACAGAATCTTAACATTATCGAGTAAGATATTTGATACGTCCTTGAAACGTGGTTAAATTGAATTTTGCAATTTCGCCATTAATGGAGATTACTGCGAGCACCGTAGAACTACAATAGATTTACAAATCTGTAAGTCTGTAGATCCGTTGTAGAACGTCGGCGCTTTGTGTAGAAAATTTCTCAAACGATATATGTATATCCAGGATATAGTCTCGTGTCTGAAACATAAAAGGGTCTCTTGGTCGATAAATGTTAAACTTCTTAGCATGTCCTCGCGTATCATTAGAGTCGTAGTGTCTGAAATAAAACTTTCAAAAAATACACGGACAATAGATATGTGGCCAAGTATGGTCATTAAGAATGTACTTATCGCGTACTTTTGATAATTACATCTTCTGTTTCTTTTTTTTTTTCTCTCTTTAATACCTTGCCTGCTTTGTACTTGAATCACCGCATCATAAACTGTGCAGCAAAAACTGATGAGGTTTCGCGATTCTTTGAGCTTTTCTCTCTCGTTAATTAATCATCGTGAAACTAAAGAGGAACTTTACATTAAATACTACAACGACACACACGGTGGGTAACGTTGAGAACTTAGAAAGTTACGTAACATAGAAAAGTACTCTCCACCACCTCCACTAAAGCAACAGTGTAATAAGTAAAAATCTAGCGATAGCTATCGTTTGATCACCGATACAAAGAAACATTCGTTATCAACTACTAAATATCGACAATTAAATACTCAAGGCTTACAAAAATATGTTTGCAGCGTGTACTATAATAACATAATAATTATCTGGACTTCACCCCTTGCATATAAATGTTCAACACGGAAAAAGTAAAGTTTTTACCTCATAAAAAAATAAGGAGAGATACATCTTTCTTTCGTCTTTTTTGTTTCTTTTTTTTTTTCCTTTGTCTTACTGGCAATGATATCTGATGCGATCCGAACATTTATACAAAGAGAAACAAAACGAGACGTCCGGTAAGCTAATCGTTGGTAAAATCGGCTAATCCGTGCGCTTTTTTTCTATAGTTGTAACAGTGTGTGTTCTTCTATTAACAAGGTTCACAGTGGATTCTGCTGGCAAGAATTCCCTTTCGTCGATCTCTCCCGAATTTAATCGTAGTTCTCCGATTCCTGTTGCACCAGCTTGAACCGGCGCGGACTCTTGACACACATCGATCCGTGGCCTTCCAAGGAGAGGCGGCCCTTTCGTTGAAGATATCTCGTTATATAGCGTGCGATTAACTGTTGCGGTCTTATTTGCCACTCGTCCAGAACTTCCTTTGGTGCCAGCACCTACACAGGCGAGTGATAAAATTTTATTTGTTGCAACACTTACATTGGCATATTTTTTTGAAATTCTTTCGAATCGTACATTATGTCGGAAATAGTAAAAAATCTGTTTTATTAGTACTATCTTTCCTTAATTATAGATATTATATATAATTATAAATACAATTATACATAATATATAATATAATTATAAATTATATTATATGAATATTATATAATATTATTATATAATATTATAATATAATTATAAATTATATTATATGAATATTATATAATATTATAATATAAATTATATAATATTAATATATATCAATTAATATAATGTTACATTATATTAATATTATTATATTTTAAATTTTATTTAATTTTATTTATTAATAAAAAGATACGTTATTACGTCCAAAAACAGCTTCTTCTTTATTATCTGCCTCTGTACTACTATCACTGTCCATTGAAAGTATGAAATGTTAGTGAAAGAACAATACTGTATTTCCACGAACTTCAAGTAAAAATAATGAAACAGTACTTCCAGTTTTTATACCACATACTCGAGATGCTTACCAAAGTACATAGATGACATAATCTTGCGGGAACATTCGACGAATAAATAATAACATCAAACGACAAAGAAAATGATCGTGAAACTCTATAGCTTTATTGTACGCATTGGTAATTTGTAGGTGTACAAGATTGATGAGAAACGTACCTGATCTCCCTTGAATCGATCTATCAACGTTACACAGACGACAGCGGACTTAATGCCCGCGTGATGCGTGAGAGCCGCGAACGAAAGACTTTCCATCTCTATGTTCACCACGCCAGCTTTGTGCAGCTTGTTTAAGTAGTCCATCTTGTCGTTTTCCGTGAACTCGCAGAACGCGCCGTCCATGCGGCCTTGGCCCTCGTAAAAGTCGTAAGTACACATCGTTTTGCCGATTATGGTGTCGTAGGGATCGTCGCGGTGCGCCAGAGCCTTTATGTCGCGAGCTAATTGCCGGTCAAGTTTCGCTGGCCTTCTCACCATTTTGCCAAGCACAGGCTGGAACATAATTCAATCGAAATTTCTTTGGAAAATTCCAAAAAAGCGATGGAGAATTTGTAAGTGACAATTAATTGATTTCTGACAAAAAGACTGAAGTTTTTATTATTACTATTTAAACCAAAATGATCGATTTATATGTTTTGTCAGAAACTTTGTCTTTTTAGAGATTTGCGTGATCTTTCGTAAAGATTGTTCTGGTGTTGATAAAATATTTAAAAAAATATTATTTCGTTCGTTCGAAATTAAGTTTCTCGAAAATTTTCAAACATGTATTTTTACAATTACATTATCGCGATATCGTGATTTCGTTTATAGAAAAAAGAAGGAAGTGCTCTTTGATCCTTTTTTTTTTTATTTTACGACAGTTTATATTTGACTTCTCTTTCGAAGTCACTTCCACTGTGCACGTGCATGCAATTACTTCAGCGCTCTTTGATCACTCGAATGCTCCAAAGTATTTTTCAACATTTCCCGTGTTGCAATCTCTTTTCGTAGTAGTCGAAATAATCACACTCTATTCTAATATTAGCTTACCAGTTCCAAGTAAGATTTCAGCATTCCATCGACCGCTTCCTCAGAAATTACCACGGTACCACCTTCGAGGCCGATACCACCACAAGTACCAATCCTGAAGAATACCGGATCCCTTACCTTCGCGTGGTACATCAGCTTGATCACCTCGTGAAGCAAAATTCCCACCGACGGTATGCCCATTCCATGCTGAACAGAAAATTTTCACATTAACAATAATGTATTTTTTAACCCTCTTGTTGTATTGTATTGTATAGTATAGTACATTACAAACGTCTAGAACTGCAAAGTAATGTCTGTAGAAATGGAATATGTAAAAATTTTGGTCAAATGTATAGCGTTTTTCAGTAAAAAATAAGGCTTTCTCAAGCAAGAAAAGTTGAAATATTGAAAATGTTCTACCTGTTAAAATAAGACAAAAATCGCGAAGCCGATCATTTTATTTTAGACGATAATTTTAAGTCGTTTCTGGGGTTGAGAATCGTCAGAGCATTTGGGATTAGAACAATCTGTGGTCATATGGTTAGTAAAAATGTGAGAAAAGATAGTTAACGTAATAATGAAGTTAGTCGTTAAATAATAAAAAGTTCATCGCAGAAGAAAAACGTAATAGTTGATTTTCTAATTTCTAATGGAGCTTTACTATTAAACAGGAAGATCATAATATGAGAGCAATTCGTTAGATTCAGAAATGTAAATCTTTTAAAATATATTAATAGGTATTAATAGGTGTAAATAGATATAAATAGGTATAAAATAAGTATAAATAGGTATTATTTTAAAATGTAATAGGTATTATAAGTTCGTGAGATCGAGATCGAAAATAATTTATTAAGCTGAAAAATGTAAGTTGAAGTTTCGTGGAAGTCAAGCGTATAATTGAGAACGAGAATAACTTGGATTTAAAAAACGTAGTCTTCTAAAAGTTGTTGACAATTTGACAAAGTTTCACGAAAGTTACACACATAAAATTATTAAAACAAATTACGTTTTAATATATTTTGTAAGCGAGCTCGTTTATCTGAGAACTTCGTAAACTTCGAATGCAAAAATATTTCTAACACGCGCGTGTTCTTTAGCTTCACTTTTTAAATTATCTTCCAAATTTATTAAAAACTTCTTAAGGCCTCTGGTCTGAACTTCTTCTTTGCGAAAATGAACTACGCAATTTACTTTGCGTTTCTCGCGTCAATCGACGTATTATCGCATCACACGGGTGATTTGCACAAAGTGTCGGTGGAAAAATAGTTTGCTCGGCGAACCAAGTAATTGGTGCATCGAGAAAATCATGTGAAAGAAAAGAAGCGTAGAATACTCGACTCGAAGAGCTTTCCCTCCCGTTGGAATCTCCAAGCTTATGCTTGAGTAGAACTTGTTTGCTGATCGATGTTATTCACTACCGTATTTTATTTAATTTATAATTTTTAATTTTCGACTAGTCATTTTTTTATGGAAAGATTCTTTTTTTGAAAAGGATTATCTTTCTAAGAATTTTTGTTAGTATACACAAGAATGATTATAAATAAAATCAATAACTTTTTATATTATTTACTCCATCAATTTGAAAGAACAAACATTTAGAGTTCCATAGAGAACAATCCTGAACGCTCTCTTTAAACTTCTCTCATTACTGCATAATCTGATTGTGCACATGCTCTAGCCAATCGCGGAACTATAATACCCGACTAAATTGAATCCGAGTTAACCGCGGACAAATATGGCGAAGGCATATTTCATTCGATTCCAATAAGCTTTTCAATTTCAGCTACGTTCCGTTCGAGCCTCTCTCTCTCTCTCTCTCTCTCTCTCTCAAGGATAAAGTATTTCAGTTTAATTAAATTCAGACTGCACAATCGTGTAAATACACGATATCAATCTTAAACACGACGACATACTCATGTTTATAGCATTCAGAGTCTTAAACAAGCTTTAAAAATTTAGAATGAAATAAAAATAAAAAATGACAAAATCGAAAACTAGTTAAAAATAGTTCATTACATATTTCGAGTTGTTTTAGTTGCATGTTTATCAGCAGTATAATACATATTGTTAATTTAGATAATATAATTTATATAATCTAAATTATATTCTAATTGTAATCATTTATAATCATTTTAACACTAGAACCACCGATAAATAAATAGAGTAAAATTTCCATCAGAGACATTAAAGTGAAAAAAAGAAAGACTTTGTAATACACTGTGAAGAATCCAAGGAATCATTTAAATTTCTAAAAATAATAATAAATTTCTAAAATAATAATAATCTATAAATAAATTTCTAAAAATACAGTGTTTTCCATCCATAGAATTTCTGACAAAGATGATGAATCAATCATTTTGATCACATTGGTAGTTCTAACGTTAAAGATATAAAGTTTTGATTCAATTAAGTGGTTATTTAGTTTCAGATATTTTGCTTAATTCAAGAAACAAAATGGGCAAGGAAAAATTTGTTTCATCTTGTGCTACAATGAATGTGTTTGCACGCAACTTACTAAATTTTGTAAATGTGACAGTAAATGAGTATACTCACGCTAATAGAAAGAACTGGTCCAACTTTGTACATAGAGTACCGATATGAATACTGGCTAATGTCAAGGAGCGTCGTCCCAGCCGGAAGCTTGTGGCCAATTTCCTTCATTATAAAGTGAGCAAACTGTTCCATACGCTTTGGCGTTCCTCCCATGCACACGAACTGCAAACACAGTTACACTGTTATTTTACATAATCCCATTTATTTCAGTTTATTTTAAACAAAACTCCATCCATCCACAGGTGACCTTGTCGCAATTTCAACTCTCTCTCTCTCTCTCTCTTTCTCTGTAAAACAGAATTCCATTTACTGTCTAAACGCTATTTATTGGAACGAAGTGTTAGTTAATACCAGATTAACGGAGCTTCTGAACGATTGAATTCACTAATCTGAAGAGGGTGGAGGGAATCGGTAAACTGAATGAATCGTACGTATTACATCCTGTTAGCAATAAAAAAAAATGTTTCTAGAAAAAAAAGTGTTCCAATATTTTTATTACCTACCACGGACCTTTTCAGATAATTTTTTGTTGCCACGAAACTCCAAGACATATTTTAATAATAATAATAAATTTTTGACAATTCTAATGATCAAAAATAATGGATTTTAATTATGAAAAATTGTTGACAACTTGAACTGTCCAACTTTTTAACTAATATAAACTTCGCAAAGAAAAATCATGTAACAAACCATCTGAACTTTCCACTTTTTGAAGAATTTCTTAAAGAAAGATCGTATAACAATATAACGCTTGGTCTGATCTTGTAACAGTTTGACAGTTCTGAATTCGTTCTTTTTAGACATGTTTTTACGTCACGTGAAAAGATGGAAAAGTTTCTCGTTATGAGTTTGACCAATTGTGTCAATTACGCTCACGTATATTTGTATCAGGCGCATACAGTTGCACTCTGTATAGAACAAAATGCCGCATCCATGAAAAAGACAAATTATGTCGACTTATCTCAAATTTCTTCCCTATATTCTGCCACTTTTATTAGCTGCACGTTCTCTTCATTAATGTTGGAACGTGGTAATCTAACTCTAACTTGACTGAAAGTGACCAAACGCGTCTCTTCGACGTTGTTTGCAATCTGCAACAGTGGGATTGCTCTTTTCTTAAATGGAACATACAATTCGAGAGAGCCCACGACAGTTGCCACGCGGCGTACAAAATAATACCTTGAGGATTACCACCCCCGTGCAATGGAGGAACGCGCACAGAAGTTTCGGCTATTGTTCTATTTAGGTCATGAAACGCTGTGCTTTCTTTTAAAACCACCTCTCCATTGATACATTTCCCGCGAGTACATTCTGTAAACGCGACTTCGTTGATAATCATAAAGAAGAAATACCGCGGCAAAAAGATCGTTCGTCTGTGCGAACTGTGAATATTTAACATATACGGTACAAATACCGTTGCGGATATCAAATGCAACTGTCACAAATGGATCAGATGCTCGAACGTGATTTTAATTAGAAACTACGAGCTGCTTATCTCGTCGAGGAGTCGAGATAAATCGAATTGCAAATCTCTCCTCGACGGGATAATCGTTCGTTGAGACTTCGTCATCATTTCAATCAGAAATTCCCGTAATACAATTGTGAAATCAAAGGTTAACAATTAATTTCACGATGAATGACGCAAGTTACTGAATTAAAAGGAAAAATTCGTAAACGATTTGCGCGGTTTAGGTTAGGTTAAGTTTAGGTTAGGTCACGATATCAAAATATAAATATGTTAGGTACATTAATATCTAGAGATTCTACGTATTATTCAATTCCATTTGTTATAATATTTTTATAATTCAATTGTACCGTTACAATCTCTATTTTGCATTTATTGCATTTCTTATTTAACAAGAAATTTATTATATTCCTTATTTGTCTTTACTGTAAATTGTACTGTGCTTGATTTTATTGTATTTTTATTGTATTATATCTATCTATATTTTATAGCTTCATGCCAAATATGAAATATAACTCAAATATTCTTCGATATCTATTTTCTATTTACTTAATAAAAAATATTACTATACTCATTGTATCTTTTATTTAGCACAAGTTATACCTCTAATTGTGCCATGTAATATATTCCATGCGACAATATAGACTAAGTCTAAACGAAAAATTCACTCGTGTACGACATTTGTTAATATTTATTACGTCAAACACACAAAGTGCAAGGATGTATGATGTAATTGTTTATTGACTGTAATAGCAATCACGAAATAGGAATCAACAGATTTACGTAGTTACAAAGTTACGTAGCGTTAAGACGGATAACGGATAACCACTGAATGATACAATAGAAACAATGGACAACTAAACTGTCCTCCGTAGAAGCACTCGCTACTTATGAATGCCAAAGTGTTTCGTACAGAATCTACAGAATCTACTTTTATCTCTGAGAAGAAATGTAAAAACTTCCCGCAATTTGTATACTTCTGTTTCCCTTATCCTTCGTACCGCAAGTTTTATACAATTAAAGTTTGTACATCTTTCAAACTAACCACTGTAGAAAGAAATTATTTGTTTTGACAAACATGTTTAAGTGCAAGTTATTTTTTATATCGTTTAAGTATTGAAAGTATCTATTTGAGTGAAAAATCATCAAATCATCAAAAAAATAAGATTCTGAACGTTCATCATTTCGAGCGAAATAAATTCTGACATAAATTTTTGCATAACAAATATATCATACTTATAGGTGTAAATTATCTTTTGCATCGACGAGTGTATTTAAGTATAAAAAGTACTCAAATGAAGGAAATATATTTTTTAATTAACTTTCTATTCAAGACCAGAATAAAATGTTTCATTTCAAGCTATTTATTTACTTTTTTATTTAATTTATTCGTGTTCAATTAGTTTATAAATCTTATTGCGAATAAGAGAATTCAATATAATGAACAATCCGTAGAATCTAAAATTTCTAAACGAATAATAGAGATAGCATTACACACACATTGTTTCTAACGTTACACTGAAGTTGCACTTGGAAAATATAGTACTTCTACTAGCATGCGTTGTTATCAATAGAACTCTACGTTAAGTGGCTGTCAGAGATTATGTCATACATCATCTCAGAAACTTTGATCGATAGCGATTACTACATTGCTCGCACGATATCCAAACATAAATATTTATTACAATTATCCAAGCTGGATCAAGCTCGATCCACTGACTCGCGAGATTAATCGCGTCAATTAATCAAAGATACACGAACAGCTATTTTGCGGCGTGCAAACTTGAAACATAGTTGTTTAAAGAACGAAGAAAAAGCTTTTTAAGGCTGTTACGACTTATACGTTCCGTATTCACTTGAGTTTGATCTTGAAAAATATATTAAATATATTATTTAGTAGGTCGCACGAAATGTCAGATTTGTTCGTTCCACATTTGAGCGTTGGTTTGTTCGATTGCTAATTCTTTTGAATTTTAAATTTTAAATTTCATTCTTTTCTAAATAAGCAGTTTTTTTTTCAACGTGCACCCTGCAAATTCGTACGAATTTTTTCCTCTATGAATTCAAATTCCTTCGACAGATTTTCAGAAGTTTGGAATCACTCTTGCGTCAAACAAGCCTCCAACATAAACACACTTTGTATATCAAAATCCAACATTTCACGTGACGCGACTCAATATATGTTGAAAATAGTTAAAAGAACTGAGGCTCTAAGAATTTCACGATTTCGAGAGGTCAAACACAGTCGTTTTATCAGAAAGATTGCCATTCCGTGTCCAGATTATTTTCTTATTACTATACTTTCTACGAATGCGAGGTAAGTTACCTGCAATCATTTTCCCTGAACATTCGTCAGATTTTCAGTTTTCGAACAATCACGAGATCGCGTCGCCGCTGACGTATTAAACCGACTCTTCATAGGGAAATAGTATTTTTAGAATAAGTTCAATATGTTTTAGAAAGTACCGATGTTTTGGCATCGTTTCAACAACGTCAGAAGTTTAAAGGTGCAGTGACATTAAAGTTTCCGAGATTCGAGATACGTAAACCATCACCGACTGCGGATGTTTGTGCATTTTCACGAACGTAAGCTAAAGAATCGAAATAAAATAGAAATTCGTTTCATCCACTGAATGTTATAAAAGACACGCTACTTTACATACTCTATATATTTTTAATTGCTACTGTATTTTTGTATTATATTATTATTAAATATCTATATTATCATTACTAATATTATTACATATCTATTAAATATTATATTATTATTACTAAGATTATTAAATATCCATATTATTATTACTAATTTTATTATATATCTATTAAATATTATATTATTATTAAATCTATATTATTATAATATTATATTATTATTTAATCTATATTATCATTACTAATATTATTACATATCTATTAAATATTATATTATTACTAAGATTATTAAATATTCACACTATTATTATTATTTATATATCCATTACTATATTACCAATATTATTATATTATTGCTATATTATTACTAATATTATTATATACCTATTAAATATTATATTATTATTAAATATCTATTAAATATTGTATCATTATTAAATATCTATATTATTATTATAACTAATATTATTAAACGTTTATGTATTTTTAATTTCAATGCACTACGTGCATTCTGCCAAGGCGTCTAAGGATGGCATTAGTGTTGCAGCGTGGCGATTCTGTGAGAATGGATATCGTGAAAATGGATTGTACGTTTGCTTGAACATGTGCGGCGTACTTTTTATCGAATTCTGCGCCCTCGCTGCCCACGAGCCTGTTTTATGGAAGTTGGCTAGCCAATCATTTCGAAACACGAGCCGGTTGCCCTACCGGCAATCTTCGAAACTAGAATTAGGCGTCGATCCGAAGGATCGATCGATTCGACACCCAGCAAAACAGGCTGGATGGAACACGGTAGACGTTGAGACTTTTTGACAGCATGAAAGAAACGTGCGAGTCGTCGCTCTAAACCGTAAATAACTGAACTTCTTCGTGCTGACAAGAAATCCCAAGTCGTTCACCTTCTAGAATATTCCTAGAAAAAAAGAACGCGCGAAATGCTCGGCTAGCATTAACACATTCTGAAAGATGAAATGCATTCTTCATTATCATCATTATATGCTTTCTGTGAAATGAATCCTTACATTCAAGCGTGAAACATTTCATCAGAGAAGCATAATGATGACTGAAATAAAAAAAAAAATAGAGAAACTTTATAGTACAATGAAATACACGAGTTTTTGTTTATACGTTTTACGAGAAAATCTCCAGAAATGTACTATTTAAGAAAAATTAAAAACTGACCATTTTAGCAATACATTCTAAAAACATCCACAATCTGGTATCTAATAATTAACGTGTAGTTTCAAGAAATTTTCACTTTTGACATGACTAGAAAGTGAAGCGTGGCTAATGAATAAAAACAAGAAAGAAAAAATTCAGTTAATAGTATGCTAATTAAAATTCCGTTCCAATAAATGGAGCATGGAAGGAATTCTATTGTACATAAAAAGACGAAGAAGAATTCTACCATGCACAAGAAACATCTTTCTAAAAAAAAAGAAGGAAAAAAGAAGAATTCTATTGTACTGAATTACAGAAAAAGTTCTTTTCGCAAGAAAAGAAATTCTATTACATAAGAGTTCTTTTTTAAAAACTAAAAGAGAACTTTTATCGTAGTAGAAAGATTTGGTACTTTGATTTACCTTAACATCTCCGAACATTTCAACGAGATCGTGGGACTCGCTACCCAGAGCAAGATGGTAGAGTATATCCTGATCCATGAGCTCGATGTTTGGATTTCGAAGTCGCACAGACCCATCTCTGTATCTAAAAAGAAAAACACGCAAACTTAAATTGGCGTGTCCGAATATTTGCAAATTTTATCGGAAAAGTTGGGGAATTATGCATATCAATATCGCCCATAATTGAAGAACTGTAAATTTTGAATTTCGTCATTATTGCAGCAAATATGCAGGTATATGATATTCTAAAATGATTGAAAGTTATCTGTTTTACTATGCTCGAATTGATATTTATATAATATAATCATAACCCGCTTCAACTTTCCTCTTGTAGACCTAGTTTCTTTGTCATGGACGAAGGACGACAACAGCGCAACATTAAAGTGACTAAAATGTACTGTATCGCGATTGAACTTTGAAACAACTCCTTTGAACATTGCAAATAATTTACATACTTGACTGATAATATTCAAATATAATGATACCTTGGAAATTTTTCATTAAATCTGCATTTAAATAACTATGGACGTTAATATAGTATAATAGTATAATAAATAAATTATAATATAATAATATAATATAATAAGTTTTCCAAACAGGTGCACGTCATTACTATTTCATTCATGAAGCGTTTATTGTTACTGTTGCTGTTGTAAATTTTCGAGATCTCCGTGATGACAATAAAGAAAGTAACAGATGAAATTCTTCACTTAAATGTTCAGTTTCGACTCTTAGAATATTATTTATTTGTTCGTACAGTTTCTGCATACTCTGACAATTTGTAACATTTTCCAAGTGCAAAAATATCTTGCGATTAGATTATCTTGCATTCTGAAAACAGAGACTTTAAAAATGAATCCAGATACAGTTCAAATATTTATTATTAATTGCCCCGAGTATTAATGCGAGTAATCATATCTTCGCTTTCAAATTAGAAACGTAAGGTAACAATAGATACTATCAAGTGATACAAGAACGCATTTTCTACGAACTTACTTGAAACAATCATCGTGTCAATGCGATTGTCAACTGCATTGTTCCGTGAAATACCTACAGAAAGCTGAACACAGAGCAGTTGCATTCTATTCCTAAGAGTAACATAACCTTTCTTTTGATTCTCATTGTCAGATTGTTCAACAAGCTGCACATTCAGGTGCGTAATCTTTGTTACAGGAAAATTGGAATTTTACGCTCATTGTTGCTAATTGTTGGTAAACCTTTTAAGTGCGAAAGGGACTGGGAATTCTTGTAGCAAGGCCTTGTTTGAAACCGGCCTTCGGTATTCGAAAGAGGAATTTAATTAAGGACGTCACTGAAAATCAATATACTCCTTACTGAGCTATCGATTTTCGATGATGATGATTATTATTATTATGCAACGAACAAGTGTCGATTTTTCACACATATATATGCTAAAAGATAGATATAATATTAAATCAAAAAAGATCAAATGTTATCACACGTATAACGTTCAATTATTTCGAATAAAATTCATCCTAATATATTGAAATATCCGTTTATAAATCAGAATTAAAGTAAATTAAATTTGGACGAATAGAAGATTAATAGGAGTTATTAATCCACAGTGTAACCAATACATATACATCGACGATATGAATCTCACAAACGAACAGAAAATTGAAATATAATCAGATCTGATTCAACTGATTTTTTTTTTTGTTTTTTTAGTACAAACTCGACACGAAAGAGTCTATTTTTATTAAAATAATTAATTAACACGGACGTGTGAATTATGCATGTGACTTTGACATTAATGATCGTCTATTTGTGCGATTGCTGTACAAGTAAAAGTAGCTACAGATCGACTTTACACGAGCGTTTCTTGTTGATTTCTTTAACTACAGCTCTATTGTATAACCAGAGCTCTGTTATTCTTAACATTGTTGAACATTGAACGTTAATTAACATTAACGTGTAAATTTTCAATGGAATTTTTAAAATTCGACATCATCGTTGCAAATGTATGATATATATTACATAAAATTATGTTACGGCACATTCTGTTCATATCCATCGTTTATATTCTCTTCTAAAAAATAACTTGCTGAAATACCAAATATAAACTGAGAGCAAGAGATAATCCTTTACATAATTGAACTCAGTTTGCCATTGGTTTTCATCCAGTGTGAAGCAAACTCGTGCGTTATCAATCGAAATATCGCCAAGTTGTCACTCTCAGATTTATATTATAGAGAAAAACTCATCGTTACATCACTTATGTGATCTACATTAATGCGTAGAAAGATGTTTTTAAATATGACTCTGACATAATCATAACGATAAGTAAAATGGCGATTAAAATTTCATAATAGAAGTTGTGACTTCTTGTAACAGCGATCTTATAATAAATAATAAATAATCTTGTAACGAATCTTGTAATAAACATACGTACAAGGAAAATTAGATAATATTCATGTCAAACACGTTAATACCGACATCCAACAAAATCCATTACCATGCCTTAATAAAACGTAAACATGAACATGAACATGCCAAATTCTGTAATACACGTAGCCTCCTAAATGCTTTACATCTCAACATTATGCAACTCACTGTCAGAAGTTGCAATCGCGCTCTTTTTGGCTATTTCAGACACAGAGGACGGAGATAAATATACTTTTTTTTTTTGCTTCTTCTTTTGCTATGCGTACCAACTATAGAACGTATAAAAATTCCAAGTTCCTTACTCATTAACTCCACTATAGTCGTATGATTTCAATCTATCCCTCTACACGAAAATCCACTTTTCAGATCGTCGATTATACCCCAATTACACGCGAAAGAGAGAACATAATAAACAGAAAATAAAATCAAGCATACCTAACCGCCTGATCATACTCCTGCATCTCCTCCTCGCCATCCCCGACCGGCAGTTTCAACTGACACAAACAGCTCTCCTCGTCCACGACGCGGTTCTCGCACGTGCAGGTGGGCATCTCTGCTGCGATTCCTTTCCTCGCGTGGTATTCACACGTACGGTGTATACGTGTCTTTCTGTGACGCGACGTGAGTGACAGGCGGTTTTGTCCGGTTACAAACGAAATAACGGAATTGAACTCGGAAGAATTAAAGGAGAAGAAAAAAGTCGACCAACCGGTCACGACCTCTTTGCGAATCACGCCAAGACCGGAGCTCTGCGAAACGACTCTCTGTCGACCAGTGCCGGTCTCCGAATAGAATCATCCCGATGCTTCGAGGAACGTTTATATGTACCCCGAGGTTCCTCCGGATCGGAGCTCCCCGACCGTTCCCACCACTCGGTCGTTGGCTGCCAAACGCGACAGCCAAGGTAACATACTCACATCGTGCGTGTACGTACAGGCTGCATAACTGTCGCCGATTGCGTGTGTTTGCGTGTGTTTGCGCGCGTACATGCGGCTCGCGAGTGATATTAGCACGATCATCGAGTCGTTCTCTTTTTTTTTTTAATAATAGCAGCACTTCTTTGATTCTTTGGGAAATCTTCGATAACCAACGAGGTTCGATAACGAAATTTTATATTCTTCTTTATATTCTAGAGCTTTGTGAACACGCGGTATGCACAGTATTTTATTTGTTGCAGCTAGGGTGCAGATTCACACTTTTTGAAATACAAGGTGGCCACTGAAACACTGAAGGGTTTGAGAAAGTCATGACTGTCTGATGTAAATGTCCTTAAGGAAATTTTTGAATTTGAAACACTTTTGTGTTTTTATCGTATGTTTCAATTCTCGTATTTTCATATGATAGATTATTCAAATCCAGAATTTCGTGTGTTCGTGAGAAAATATCGCGTTTATCAAAGTCTAACAGAGATAAAATCAGATAATTTCTTGGATACAATCGTTCAGTACGCAGGATTAATCTGCCGGTACTAAGAATCCGCTTAACATTTGAAAAAATGAAGTTAAACGATCGGAATTCTGATAGTCAGGTGAAGCACAGAAACGGGGACTCGGGGATTCACTGCTGGGATTCTTGTACTTTTACATCTCGACCATTAACTGATACGCAACAGATTATATCGAGCTTGAGTTAATTGTATCTTTAGCTTTATCGCTGGTTTTTATTTTCCAACGTGAAATGCAGAACATAAATTTACTCCAGACTGTTAGTCTCACCTCTAACCTAACGACATCGGTTACATGTGGATCGCTGATACAGAAAACAAAGTGTCAGTAAGTCATTCTGCGCGATTCGAAGAAGTTATATTTGTAAATTATTCCTCTCGGATAGTTCATTTTTTTTCAGAAACGTTTAAAAATATCTTATCTCGCAAATGATACTTTACCAATTTCTCGTCTTTCGCTCGATGAACAGCATTTCTCATTTCCTGTTTAGCTACGGGGTTCACGCGACAAGAGACCTTATTATATCACCGAGCAATTTATCTATAAATTGGTGAGATGATTCCCTCGAGAAACTGGTAAATAAATAAATTACTCTTCGAACAGCAATTTCACTCGAGATACAAAGTAGAAATGATCGTGGTACTTCTAAAATGACACCGTTACGACACTTGGACGTGAAGAGAAAGTTTGTAAATCGATTGATAAATAACGAGGCAAATGTTCAATTGATCAAGTCATTTTTGTTTAAAAGAAAGAAAGAAGTCGTAAAAAGAAAAAGAAGAAATGACAGAAGAGGCATTTTCAAGTCTCTTCTTATAACAATTTTAATCCTAATCGAAGTGAACAAAATTTCAATTCAACACAAATCTCGTCAATTTTGTACATGATAAGAAAATTTACACGATAAGAATTTCAATTGATGAAAATACTTGAGTTATTTTAACTACATGAACTACTTCGTTAACTATGAAAGGCTAAATGCACGCATGTAAGTATAACCAGTTTAACAAGAAAAAAAGAGTAACGACGTCAAAAAAACATCAACAAGAAAACAGAACTCGCTTTACAGCTAGAACCTGTCAAACAGCAGGTGCTGTTGCACGTGAAGATTCAAGAAGATTACACGATATTTTTCTATTCGTTCGTATTACGCGATACTGTAAATCATTAATAAATATTTATGGAAATTTTGTAGAATTAATTGAAAGAACAGAACGTGGAGAGATCTATTTCATCTGATAAATCATGTAGTAAATATATTAAAATACAATATAAAACTTCAGTATTTATAATAATAGATATAATAAATAATAAATATAATATCAGTATTTATAATGATGAAACTAAAATTTCATCAATAGTTTTGTAACATCAAACAATTCAAATGATTGTTCAAAACTTACATACGTGACCTATTTCAAAAGTAATAAAATATTTCTGTCACGCTTTGAAAAATCAATTGATTCAAGTAATTCAGGTAATTCGTTTAAGAAACTCCACACCGATGGATATATTCTCTCTTTTCTCTATTGCAAAAATGAAACTTCTCATCCTCTAGAATTCGATTCTCAAAGGAATTTCTCAAGGTGTTTTCTAGGAGGTCGACACAGCTATTTGTTTTTTTTTTAACGACACCGTTGGCAGCACTTGAGTACTTAAGTATTAAAACAAAATTATACTGAATTAAAATTTAAATTAAATCAAAATTTAAAATGTTTCTTTCGTACTAGATTGTAAGAGACAAAGAAATATAAAAAAGTCAATATGATGGATTTCAGATTTTCTTTTTTTACCATTAACAGATACAGATATCTTTGGCAAAAATTTATCAAAATATAATGATTTATATATTCATTTATATTATACGATTTATATTATTTGTAATATAATTGATGATTTATATTATTATGTTGTTACACTAGTCTTAGCATCATAAAGTTTCCTTGACAATGTGCACAAGAACCAACTGAAGAAGAAAAAGGCTGTGTGAAGCATCTCACCGTAAACAGAAGTTATCTTAAGACAACAGGTTATTTATACATGTAAAAAGAAATGCTAAAACAAGAATCTTCCTACATAAAATTCCTTTTTGAAGAGAATTAAATTTCTGTTCCAAGCATCAATATAAGAACAGAGAGAGAAAAATATTTGTTTCATATAAATTCAGGCACTGGAGATTCCAAACGTTATGTTTGCTTTCAATTTTCACTGGAAGATGAATATTGCGTTAAGCGTCAAGATAAAATATTGCAGTTTAGAAAGTAAACTGAGAGCTATATCGGTCATCTATCTACTATTTGTATTTCTTTCAAAAGCTAACTTTATCGGTTCGTCCGCGGTCATCAATCTAGATTCAAGTTTGTTCAACACTTTGAAAAACGTACAATTATTTTTATATGGCAATTTGCGCGTACAACAAACAAGATTGAAAATACTTTAACAATTACATAATTACACGAAAGCCTTTTCTACAATTATTTCTTGTGATAAGTAGTATTTTGTATGAGAAAATATAATAAGCTTTTATTAAATTTAGCCTAAACAAATCTCCTATTATTATCTTCCCCAGCCTACCTTTAAATCGATTTAACTTTTTGATTTTACTTTAGAAAATAAACTTTTATCTTCAAAGAACAAAATCGACGACGGACTTCAAACTACTCTACAAATTTAAAAATTTTGAAACAATCGACGAAATAATCGAAGAATTTGTACGAGATTTTGCACAATAAATTACAAGAAGATAACGCTATTGATTTCAATTTCAATCGATAGCTTATCATCCAGACGAATATCCTACGTGCAATCAAAACATCAATAATATTCCGATTGTAAAACATTTTTCATTGATAACCCGTATCAGTGAATTCGCGTATCGTTTCACCGACCAGGATAATTAAACTTTTCTCAAAGTTCTCTAACGATCCAATAACATTGGAAAATTGCACTGTTGTGCAAATCAATTAAATCTCTTTCAAAATATTATCGCAATATATCTCTTTGTCGTCCATTTCGAAAATAGTATAATAAAAGATTTTTTCATTTTTCTATCTACTGCGAAGATTGAGACGTTGTATCATAAGGACAAGAATTATTTTTCCAACTAAAATATTTTTGATTATAAATTACGATTACAAGTGCCCAAAACATTTTTCGAACCCTCTTTCAGTTGCTCATAATAATTATCGGCGAGACAGATTTATTTCGATTTTGGTCGAAGAAAACCTATTTTTTATTAAGTTTTTAATTTTCTTCGTTTTCGGCACTTTCGATCAAATGCAAAAACTATACTTTACACTTTGCATTGTTAATAGAGCTCTCTTTATCGGTAACTGTTGTGAGCAACTGAAATAAATTTCTCTCGTCGATAACTGCTATAAATAACTAAAATAGAGTTCCCCATCAATAATGATTGGCGGCAACGAAACAAATTGTTATTTGTAACTAAAACGTTTGACGTTCTGGTTCTGACGTTCGTGCAGTTTTTTCAAAAATTTTCTTCGCATATCGTCAACTTAAGTAAGTAGTGAACAAATTTTGGTGACTGATTTCTTTCACAGAAATTTCAAAAATTACTGTGCATTTTAATTTTTGGCCCCTGTTGGGAACGAATTTCGAGACAGCCATCATTTTCTTTTATTACATTTCAAACAAAAGTACGCATATTTTTATTTATCAGAAGAATTATTTATTTATCAGCAGATTTTTCCCATCGGTTATTTTTAATTTCCAGATATCTTTGTCACATCTGTTTTCACCTTCGTGCGATTTTAATTTTGCAAAGTAACAGTTAAAACTCTTTAGAATTGATTATTTTCAAGCTGTTATCTTGTTTTATCGCATTTTTCGCTCTTGTCGGGATAAAGTGTGAGTACGAAAGTACGTAGTAATATTTCTACTCGACGCTGGTTGCTTTCATTCGTTCACGTACGACGTTGCCTTGTACTTATTCTGCCTACGGAAACACGGCAGAGAGTGGAAATCGATAAGGTTCAGTGAAACCGCTATGGAATATCTGAATCTCTACGTGTGTGTATATATATAATATATATATATATATAAACATATATATATATACACATCTATATGTATGTCGAGTATTTTCTGGCGCAGGAAATTTCTTCAATAAACCGTAAAAAGTTACAAGAAACAAAAACTTTGAATTTCTAGAAACTTTACTGTAAATCACAGTAAAATTCTAGATGAAGAATCTTTTTTTTTTAGCTCGATCTTATTCTCTCAATATTTCTTTTCAATATTTGCCTAACTATTCATAAAATTCTGGTACAAATATTTTTATTATTTTTGTTAAAGAATTTTTACTCAAAAAGCTGTGTATGCTTATCACTTTATCAACCCTACTACGATCCTCAAATTTTTATTCTAGTATCTGGGAAATTTAATTTAGTAAAATTAGCTTGTAATTTAATCAGTGACAGAGCCAAGTCAAAAATACAAACATTTACTCATAAAATTCTATTGCAAACACATTATTATTTTTATTAAAAAAGCTGTGTATGCTTATCGCTTTATCAATCTTGCTGCGATCCTCAAATTTTTATTGTAGTATCGGAAATTTAATTTAGTAAAATATTTCTACATTCAGTATTTATCAACCACTAAACCACCGTTTAATTTCTCAACGTACCACGTACAGAAAATTCGAAAGTATACAGCGAATAAAATTTCGCTCGATGTACAAATGATTCAAGTTACTACTCAAGTTACACAGAGTCGATACTTTACAACCCACAAAATTTCAATTGCTATTTTTGCCCCTCTTGAAATCCTCTTGGTCTTAGTTTGTTGCTAGCAAATCCATTTCTCAATGTACCATGTACAAAATTGCATTTCGAAACGCGTGTATGTTACCTACGAGTGAAATATCACGCAAATAACTCAGGTTGCTTGCAGAGGGTTAACCCATTTTTCAATACACTGTGTACAGGATCGCACTTGGACTATTTGTTTCGTGATTTGCAACGACAGACACCCTGATGCAAATGTGCGAACATTTCTCCACGGATTCTCACGTCGATCTTGCAAGTTACTGACTTTTTCATCCGATCGATGTAACTTCTCCACTGTTGCGAAGAAGCATTTTTCAAATCGGATCGTTCCTCGCCCTTTGGGAACGCGACAGATCCCTCAGACCCCGTTGTCGTAGAAACCGAAGAATCAGGTACATCGAAGGGTTGTAGCGTTATTATACGCGTTCGTGGCAAACAGCGAAACAAAATTTTTGAACAGAGTGCCGCTTGTTTTCGAAATTGTTAGGGGCAACATCGAAGTTATTGTTCATTATTATCTGCCTAAAACGAGGACGTGTTTTCGAATAACAACTTTCATACGATACAGTCGAGCACCACGATCGATTATTATTTTGACAGAAAACAAACAAAATAAAGCGCGTATTTCCCAACGCGATGAGTCAACGAATTTATTTCTGTAACGAGATATGCCGTCGAGCATCCTGAATATTAATAACGTGAAAAAAACGAGAAAAATTTAAAGTTTATTTCCTTTCAAATTTGTTGAAACTTTTCACCCGGCGGTGATTTATTTTTGTCCCAAATTGCGCGAATCGCTCGTTTTATTTTATTTGGGACAAAAATGTTCACTAAATTGCAGTAATACGCTGTTGCATGTTATGCTAATTTTTATAATTTGAATTTTATTATTTTTTTTTTTTTTTTGAGTGTTGAAGGCTCAGTACGTTTCGTGGCCAATTGTTGTTACAACTTTATTCATTATTGAGAAAGAAAGCAATCACGCAAAATAATTTGGAAAAAGCAGCAAAACGTAAAACATAATTTTACGAGAAACATAGTCAATCATAATTTTCAGTTCTTCATTGCAGTATTATCGAGGATTTTATTTTTGTATTTAAAATAAAAATACTCGCATACTGTTATATATTCTGTCAATTTATGTTGATAATTTTGACAGTTGTTGCCATAATAACCATTTTGGAAATGTTCACAAGATTACACCTTGCACATTCTGCTAATTTTAATTGATAATTAGACAGCTATTCATGGATAGACATTATCGCAGCGTTACCGAGGATAATTAAATGAACATAATGCATTGATTAACGACTATAAACTATATATAACACAGAGTTAATATAACAAACTATATATAACAAAGAGTTATATTACGGATAAAACAAGGATAAAAACATTCACCGATAATTTATCTCGGAAGCTTATCGATAAGACTTATCACCTAAAAAATTATTATCACTTTCTCTGAATGAAAAAACAAGAAGCAATTACATTCGTACGTAGTTATGAAGTAAGCGAACTCGCAAATGCTAGAAACTTGAAATTTGGAAGTTCGTCACGCTTTTCTACGCTTCAAAGAGCGACAATTTTTCATGGTGCCATTTCGTTTCTCTCTCTCTCTCTCTCTCTCTCTCTCTCTGGTTGATACTCAGCAAAATGAACAAAAAGAGAGAAAAATTCTACTATCGCACGCGAGTGCAAAAAAAACCAACAAAAGCGGAGCACAATCCGTACTCGAGTAATTTTTTACGGTACAAGGTCTGTTTACATAACTAGAAAATTTCCGTACAAGTCTGCTTTCCTAAAAAACCGAATAGAACAAAGTGCATCGTCGAAGCACGTATAGTGTTGATAATGTTTTTATTGTCATTATTTCGTTAAAATATGCAGGCAAATCTCAATGAGGAAATATTCTCCGCTCGACTCATTTGCATCATCATTTGTAAATAAAAAATTGACCCAGATCAATCATACCTCGTGCCTCGTAATTTTCGAAGAGGATTTCGATCTTCACGTCGATTAGAAAGTGAAAATTGAACAAAAAGAATATTTTTTATCGCGATCCAGCGATTGATTGTATAAAACTAACTCTTCTTCAAATTGAACGGACATTCAATTCATCCTTTTCCATCTTCTTCCTCTAACGCAATGGCTATAACAGATAAATTAAAAAAATGAAAAATATATATCGACGCTTGATTTCTTTCGTCATAGTGATCAATATTCGTCATTGAAATTACACGTACCAGATGAACAAAGCAATGATAAAACACTATCGATACGTGGTTGGACGATGCCTTGATTCCGTTTGGCTCGTGCACGGCTCGTCGATAGTACAAATGGACCTTTTAAAGCAAAATCACGTTGCACCGAATGATACGAGCTCGGCACACGCGTTGCTCATGTCGTCCTCACGGCGTATTGAAACAGGTAACCTTCTTTTATTTTTAGCGCACACTTTATGCACTTCGAGTATCCCGCAAAAAATTAAAGTTCGGTTTTATCCGCGTATTATATATTCCACACGTCGAAATGCTGATGCTTCCAGTTTTCTCGCTCCAGCGAGTTCGCTCTTTTCAGAAAGAGGCAGAGAATTGGACATTTTTTTTTTCTCTCTAACCAGCTAACGAATTGAATTAAGAAAAAGTGTGTCGAGTCGGAAAATGAACATTTTCTCGTGCATGAAAGAGAAGCGTTTCGTTATCGTTAATTCTGTTATTTTCGCAATGTAACTTATAATAAAAAGCTGAGACTTCCTTTGCGATTTGCCACTTGTCAAAGATGCATTATTTGCAATTTAATATCAACGTTCGCGAAGACTTTTTCCAGCAACATTCAGTAACTAAACAAAATTTTATCTATTTATAACAAAAATAGAACATCATAAAAAATTGTAAAGCTTTACAAACTGTGAGAGATCACAAAAAAAATCAAAAGAAGAAATACGAATAATATTTACGTTTGATAATTACATGCAAAAATGAATGTTACAGAAAACCAGAGAAATGCGTATGTTGTGCAGAGCGATAAAAAGGAAAGAAAATAGAGGAAAATTAAAAATACGAAAAGTAAGTAATCCGCTCGAGCGGATTATTAAAATTTAATGACCGTTTAAACAGAATAATAATAATCTTCCTAAATGGAATAATATATAAATGAAAATAATTCAAGAATAAGGAATGCCCATTTTTCGTGATTTTCCGTTTTATAGCACACTTTGTTCGTGATAATTAAGATTGTGAAACTATTAAATATAATTTCTCTTCGCAAGTCGCTTAACACAGAAATCAATTGTATTTTACAAGAACATCTCAGGGATTTTCTTCTTAAATCCAGAATTTACAAAAAAATTAAGTTTGTCCTTAGCTTTATCGAAAGCTTCTGACATAGCTAGCAAGATTATTAAAAACTTTGATTACACAATCTCAGATTAAATACAAAATGCATCCCCTTCCGCAAATATAACATATTATATTATTATTTCTTTTATTTGCATTTATATTTCCATCACTTGCTGCTTCTTTTGTATTACTTTGTTTTATGTACCTTTGTTATTTTTTTATGTACCTTTTCTTTCACTAACAAATTTTTCCCATTAAATAAATAAATAAAATATCTTCGTATATAAGACAGCGTTAAGCATTTGATATAGTAATTTCGTTGCTCAATTTCCTTGATAAAGCAAATTTGTAACATTTCTTGTTGCCCTTCAACTATCAAATATTTTATAATTTGAAAAATGAGCGAAGCAAGACCTCGATGAAACGCGATACGCATTCTAATAATTTATTCTATTCAGATGTTGGCACCGCACAATTCCAACCTGCAAAAAGCGAGCTATGAAATTTGAATAAAACATTATGACACGCATAAAGAAATACGTCACAAAAGAGTTAACTTTTGCAATATTACATAACTTTTAAATATACTGCACAGGAAGTTTGAGTCAAATATGTACATATAAACAAGCAATTTATAGCTGTCTATGTCCATAACTCATATTAATTAAAACTTTCCTTTTCCAAAATTCCTGAAAATTCGCCTCCATTCGGACTAAAACCCCCTAAGACTTAAACAATTCATTTATACGATCTAACGAACGAATGTAGTTATATTTGCAAGTTCTCTTTTTTAATTTATAACTCAGATTTAATTAAATTTAAGTGTTTAATTAATTAAATTCAATTTATAAGTTTCTCTTAAATGTATAACAGAAAGTTAATCGAACTGACAAATTGTTAAATAAAAAATTCACTCTGCTTCAGTAATCAACATCACAGACGTTGTAAATAATTTTACCGATTAGAATAATTGATTACTTTTAGAATTTGGTAATCTGCGGGCTCTATTTAATAATTGATGAAACTTTCATTTGCGTGAAAATGACGGCTATATATATCCGTAATGAAAAGCAGCAACGACGAAAGTTACGCTTATCGTTAAAAGCATCAAAGTATTCGTGTTCAATCTAATCCGGGTTGTGCACCGAGTACACCTCATTTAGTAACCCAATAACGAAAAGTATATGCCACGAAATTCAAGGTGAATCGATCTGAAACTTCGGAACGTCTGAATTATTTAATCGCATTGACCGTTTAAATTAATTGAAAGTTTCGAGCCTGATAATTTTTCACGTGTGCGTAATTTGAGCGAACGCACGGTTGGTTAGTCTGGCGAAGAAAAAAAAGGAGGAATGGCATACGCATGGCACACAGTATATACATATATGTATACGTGCAGTGTACTCCTATTAGATCGATCGTCCACTTCACTGCTGACCAGTGATACGTAAAGAAAGAAAACATTGGGGTAAATTCACGTGTTTCGATTATTTTCATTTTAACTCGTTTTCAGGGATTACCTGAAGCAACATCATCGTCGATACACTCCGTTTTTCACGTGCTTTATTTTATTATATCTCACTAACATTTTTTTTTATATTTCATTCTGTTCTGTTTTCTCTATATTTAAATTCAGTTGTGTATTAATATGCATCTTATCAAACGTATCAAATTATTATGTTGTGTGTATTTAAATATCCTACGATTCTAATATTTCTTTGATATTAATTAATTTTTAACTTACAACGCAACAAATTGATTTTTAAAATCGAGAAAAATCTCTACGCCGCGGGGAATGCTGGAAATTACCCCTTGTCACGGTCCCATGTGATCAACCGATGAATTTCAATCTGCCTATTCTGCTCGAATTTTGTTAAAGAGATGTTGTATTTATATCACGAGAGTAAAAACGTAATTACTCGTAGGTTTACGCAATTACTCGTTAAGTAGGTTGCATGCAACGTGCACGTTCGTAAATTAATAGATCGTGAAGGAAATTCGTTTCCCAAAATCACATGGGCCATCGTACACTTGTGGCTTCTATGGCAATGTCAGCACAAAGTTTCTCTCAAGAAACGCTGTCAACTATAAGAACTGTCAAAACCATCGAGACAACTATCGAGACTTGAACATTTAACAGAGAATAATTTTCTTATTTCGCGAGACGCGCAACGAACCCCTCTCAGCCAAGCCCCTTTTTCTCACGAGTTCAAGCAAAGGGGAGGGAACGTTCGTCTGACGGGGGGTTCGTAACTTAAACGCAGAAAATATAATTGCAGATGACAGAAACACTCACTCGTCGAGTTCTTCCTCTTCCAGCAGAAGGCTCATCTTTCCACTAGCGTGACTTTATTCACCGTACCGATTCAAGGAGCAAAGGCTGACTCTTTCCACTGCAGGGGTGTAGTCCTTTCGATGATCCTCCGCAGGACTATACTTGCAGAAACGATACCGCGGCCGTACACGTTGCGCGCGCGCTCTTTCTCTTCACCGCACCAGGCATCCTTTTCTCAGTGATATTTCCGCCTTAACACAATGGCCGTGATGCTTGGAAATGCGCCGCTAGGCGGCCCATTTCCTCATTGGCGCACGTCCCGCCGTGACATTTTTGTCCGCGAACTACGAATTTCGATTTCAATCGAACGTAACGAGGGCTCGTACGAATTATTCTGTTTACACCTGCAGATGTCATGTATTTCAGACTGGGAAATCGATGTAATGTACAATATGTACAGCGAGGGGTTGAAATAATTGATAAATTGCGTTTGAAAGGTCAGGATTTGATTAGAAAGCGGAAAAATCATAAAAGTTCGCAAGTTCCTTTAATCAGCTTTTTCTTGCAAACGAAGAGAATTATTTATTTAAAATGAAACTCAAGCTTGAAAAGACAAGTGAAAATTTGATTATAGACACTAAAATACCAGCCCCAGGTAGCAATGAAACGCTGGAACTAACCACTACTATTGTTTATTCTCTTTGTCTACCATGCGACATATATCTGTTCTTATTGCACACTAATGCGCTCTTTGTCTACGAAAAAACAATGCACTGACATCTGTCCATAATTGTTGAAATTAAAGTCTAAAATAAAGAAATTAAAGTGAAATTAAAGGTATGCCTCGTTTGTGAGTTATATATCTCGTCTGTGTCTGTATTTATAAGTCTGTAACATATAATACTAATTTATGTAGAAAATAATCTATTGTAGTCAAAAATTAAATTGGTCTCTTAAGAATACTTATGCAAATAAGAAAGCATTCACGTTTAATTCAATGAGTAATTTTATGTTACAATGCAGATGTAACAATATTATTCATATTTTTTGATTTTACTTCCTATTACTAGTAGCGCTGCGATGCAAAACCTGCCTAAATCGATATGGTAGGATGTGATACGAAAATGGTACAAGAGTCAGGTGATCTTCAACATGCGACGAGACTTCGTCTGTGACACGAGACGCAAAAAGCATTTGATGTCCGATTTATTAAAATAAAATCATAAAATATTGAATTGGAGTCGTTTTCAACATTAAAAATAATTGGATTACAAAGTAATTTAATTTATTATACTATTGCCGAAAATTCGTGTATAGCTAATTATAGAAAATTCGTAACAGCCAAAAACTGAAATATAAATATAAAAATAATAAAAAATGAAACATGATATTCAATATTGCTGTAATAAATGAAATAAATATTTACTATAAAAAAAATGAAGTTCATCCCTTTCAACCAATCCGCTGTATGATGAAAATTCCTGAAATATAGGTTAAGAATGCAACCGTTTCGTTTTATCGTTACATGTGAACAGCATATAAAGTACAGTACGTTAATCTCTCCTACTATACACCGATACCCCGCCCAAATACAACTTGATGTAACAGATTCTAATACACTGAGTAATACATGTGTTTGAGATGACTACGTCGTCTCGTTAATGCTACTAAAACGACGTTACATATGTTATTAATAAATACAAGGTTCAATTAACGACAGGTGGAAGAATAATCAGTAAAGGGACTATTTGAAGGTATGTATTGTATAATATTAATATTATTTTTATTTGTTCAAATTAAGATTCTCTGACTTTTTTTCTTACGAGCTTGTTATATATTTCTGTGAAAATAAAGCATTACTATATTTTTTTACAAATATTATTTATCAATATAATTGATAATGTCAATGGTAAACAACACATACATATGTAGATTAAAGTAACCCCAATTTCATAATACCGACCTTACGCCACGCCTTCACTAATTATAAATACTTCAAGTACAAATGACGCGAGACTCGCATCATTAAAAGATGGAATTTCTGAATTACAAAGATGTAGAACATTATTCAATTTTATGAATAATGTACTTTCTAAATCTCTTGAAAGATATGCATCCATTTTGTTAAGTGACAAATGTATTATTTTTAAATTTCGAACAATGTTCTTACGAATAAAATCTACTTCTCTTCAATCAATTCTTGAATTATTCACATTCCAAGAAATTTTTATGAAAGTTTAAGCATTGAAGGGAAAATTACCTTTGTTTTTTTTCAGAAGAATCTCAGTCTAAAATTTATAAAATGTCCATTTTAGACGAGCGGGAAGATTATTTGAAGAATCCATTTTTTGTGAAGCACGAGTATGGTGATTTTACCCCATTTTATGTAGCTGTCACTATCTGTTCCGTGATATTTGCATTGCTGTGCATTCTGAACATTGGATTTTGTTGGTGCTCCCGTCATAGAAATTATTGGCAGAGTCCTCATACTGGTAAATTTTATAAAATATTTTATTTATATGGTTTTCCAGTCAGTTTTATAATTTTTCCTTTTTTTATACAATTAGGAAATAGATGGATTCAACCATTGTGGACGGTATTGGGACAGTATCATGGACAGAAGACACCACCTTTAGACTTAAGTGAGTTAGAACCAGGACGCATTAACAGACAAGAAAAGCAAGAAGTTTTACAATATCATAATCCAAAGCCATATAGAAGTGCAGCACAAACACAAGAATATATGGAGATGCAGAAACGTGAGAGTGAAATTTAATTAGATACTACTCTTGATATTATGCATATACACACATTTGCAAACTCTCAAAAGCATTAACATTGAATTAAAAACACAATTGTCTTACAATCGTACAAACTGTAATAGCCAAAGTTGAAAAAGTAGTAAGTGTACAAAGTGCACGAGGTAAACACCATATACTTCCAAAACAATCACTCAGAGTAGAAAATCACGCCAAGATGGGGTTGCACATTTTTTGGCCAGCAACTGCTTGTTTAACTCTTTTTATTGTCTGCGTAATAATAGTTTTATTACGATACGGTTCACGTATCTGTAAACTGCGGCACGCACCGTTGCCATCTGATCGAGAGTGGGAAGAAAAGGCATATTCTCGAAATCTTTCAGTTTCTGTGGCCTAAAATTGAGTAAATGTATGTGTTTATATGTTTTCATATCATGTTAAAGATCTGTTGCGTTAGAAAAGAATTTAAATTAAATTAGAATGTATTTTAACTCAAACTATATGCTTGCTATATATTTGAGATCTGACAATTTTTCATAATCATTCCTTTAAAAAAATTGCTTGAATATACATACGCAGGGTAGTATCAGTTTTCTACTTTAAGATAATGTAATTATGTGCCTTAAAAATGTACTCTTGTTTTTTATACGTAGAGTAAGAAATTTTAATGAATGTCCGTCCATTTAAATTCTAGTTACAATTTGTGTCGTGGAAATTAGTGAAACATTTTGTTCTCATTACGGTAATTTCTGTACGTATAAAATATATCAATTTATTTAAACAATGGCAATTGTAACAAAGAAAGCAATAATTTTAAGTTGAAATAAAATATAGACCATGACACAAAGTATTTGCAAAAGAAGACTAAAAAACCAAGATGTATATCCGTCCGATTTTCTAAGATTTTGTGTAGTGACAATTTTATCATTAACTGCGAACTTTTGTATTTTTTTATATGTATTTCATATAAATAAACAAATGCTTATATTTACATAAAATATGTGTGTATCTCATGTTCTCTACCAATTAAAAAATCGGATCAATTTGTCTCTAAAAACTAAAAACACTTGAGAAATTGATCAACAATTTTATATATATATATAATATTTAGTTTTTATTGACAACATTGGATTTTTATTACATGTGTAACGGTTACACAATTATTTAATAAGTAAGTAGATACATTATACAATTTTTGCGTTCAGTTATAACGTCAGCTTGTAAATAAATCACTGACGACGATTTCCCACGAACTACGAGATATTTGATTTAGGAAATATGAACTTGATTCGATTGCCTAGGCAACTAAAACCTGAACTTCCTATTGAAAACATTTCTCTTTCGAACATTTCCCCTCCTTAACCAACTAATATCTTCCGCTTATTTTGATCTGGTTTAAATTCGTTTGCTACTACTACATAGGGAGGTACCGAGAAAAACAGAATTTGTTTTCTCCCATTTATCGTTTGATTTCAAATTCGCTAAACGAGCTCAATCTATCAACGTGAACACACGAACGATTTAAAAAACGGCATGATCAAACGATTGATATAACACTCTTGGAAAGACTTTTGATTATGTTGCAAGTACAATGATGGGTCGAAATTTGAAAAAAAAAAAAAAACAATCGACGCACGTTTTCTCCCGCAATGGTTCAACTTCAAACTCGCGTTAAAGAACAATTTAATTTCTAATCTTTAGCGTACCTCCTATCGATATTATGCTATGTTACAATGCGTTTAAAACACGAAGAACTTCCATCGAGTTCCACACAAAGAGAGGTCAAGCATGTTATTATTTAATTACGGTTTAGTAGACGTTTAATGATAGTTAATTGGAAGAAACCATAGAACGTAATACTATCTTATCCTATCGATAGATTCGTTTTTTTCACTTTTTCTTTTTTTCTTTTTTATGCATAATGATGATATGATGTACATATGTAGTCTAATCTACGATCATTGATACCGATCATCAATACCATCGATCCGTATAGTACGTGTATTCGCTGAATTGTTTTCTTTCCTTCTTCTTCTTCTTTTTTTTTTTTTTTTTTTTTTTTTTATACAGAGATACATCGTATATACCCGGTATCATTACCTGAATCAGCTGACTTTACTTTTGCCAAACTTTTCTCTCGTTTTGTATACATCTAGACTTAAAAACAAATACAATCTTGTATTCGGGGGAGGGAAGGGTTTGATTTCTATAGTTTCAATGGAACGCCTCGTAGAGACGAGTTCTCATTTGACATTTCAATTAGCCCCCGTATCTACGAGATGCCTGAGACTTTTGTATTATGTTAATTTGATTTTGATGCTCATTTGGCTTCCGTTATTATTAAGTTTTCCATTCAAAGATAATACGAGACACATATAACGACTGTATATATCGACGTTTCGTTTTTATGCATGGTTCACGTCTTGTCGAGAAGAATCATTAGTACATATCGGGGAAGAATTGGTAATAATTATTAAATCGTGCTTATTACGTAAGTCACCGATTCCCAAACTTCAGGACGCGGCATTTTTCGACTAACACTTTTCAATTTATTTAATTTTAACGATTGTGAAATATTTATTTATCCTCGATTATAATTACAATTCTACTGTCCTTGTAGACAAAACTAGCTTTTCTCTTTTATAAATAAATACCTCGGTTATATCCTAATAATGAGAATTCAAAACGTCCGAGAAAGTTTGGAAATCTTTGGATGTATAAGACATAGTTGACATCGAACACTGTATATTACTTATGCGATAATCGGGGGAGATATAATCTCTGTTCATAATCATTGTACCTGGTTTTAAGTATAAATATCACGAAATGGAAAAATAAACCGAACAAGGGAGTCAGCGTGAAATACATTGGACGCGTATGAGTATGCGCGGAAAAGAACTCTAACGGGTTCAACGAATCGAATATTCGCGCCAATAGCGAAATCATTTGTTCTTTAGAGTTTAGAGGAAGACAAAGTTAATGGGCATTTTAAAAACATAGAGATGACCATACATATGATCAATTGTATATTCTTTCTTTCTTTCGACGCATTTTAAAAGAAAGGTAGTAAACTATCTCTAATGGGGATTTCTATGCACACTATAGTCGATAATCATATAACGTCGAAAATTCGAGAATGGTTTCGTAACGAGATGTGTATCCTAGCAAGAATATATTTCGCAAAGAATCTCAACGGCAGTCGTTTCGTGTTGATTCTTGAAATGTTGATTCTTCTAGAGGTTTTACTATAGCTCATTGCTATACAATTGTTATATTTTCGAACGTTTCATCATCGGCACAGTAGCATGATACAATAATACACATTCTTTGTAAAAAAATATAAAAAAGGAAGACGACTTTCTTAGAAAAAAAAAAAAGGTAACAGTCTGAATATTCTATTCAGTTTTATTTAAGTTGCATATTTTGTTCGTATTTACGTCGAAGATTGATCAATTGAAAAAGAAAAAGGGCAGTAAAAGTGTTAGAACAAAGAGTAACAGGGAATGTTAATTCGAAATATGCCACTGTATCGAGGATAAGGTCTGTAATAGATTTAATTCACACGTAAATTAGCACACAGCAATTAGAGAGTCGGCAGAAATGCTAAGAAGAAACGTTATTGAGTCCAACTATGCGGTTCATTGCGTACTCGCATAGCGATTAATAACATTTGGCCACATATAATGGAAGTAATTCTGAAAACAGCCGACATATACGATCGATAATTATTACCGACGCCAACCGTCCGAGAACGTTTGAGAGTCAGTTTCACAGATCGTACTTTCGACGAAATTTCTTCTTTTCAATTACAATCATCGCCAGTACTATAAAATACAGAACGTTTTCCATTCTTCGTTCATTTAATTTTTATACGCTTACGCTAGATAGTATTCATTTGAAAATTAAAGTTCCACGTGGAAAAGACAAGATTGTGTTTTCGTTGCCTGTTGTTGTCGAAACAGATTGCCGCGTACCATCTTAAGTGATCGATCGACTATTTTCTCCGTTTACTGCTTACCCGACTTCTTGCTCGCTCGTTCTCCTAAAAACAATTGCAATTTTGTTAAAAATTATGAACTGTAAATATTTGTAAAACATTCTATTAAACATCTCTGGGTACTCCTTTATATTTTACTAATTACTATTTTTATTATAAAACTAAATAAATTATCGCGAGTTGCGATTTAGAACAACGAGACGTTGATTAATCGAGCTAATATATTTGGTACATCATTCGTACAAGTGTTTTATGATCAAGCAAAAAAGAACTCATTCATGAAGGAAAATTCATTCAGAGAAAAAGAGTCATTACGATGAACAGAGCTTCCATGGACGTATGCATGTTCTCCCTGTTCAAACGTTTAGACGAAACATTTATTGCCGCTATTGTCTGTATGGTCGTATCAGGCTATCTTTAACTCTGTCAATGCCACCGTTAAGCATGCTCGACGAAGCGAGGCATCGTGACACCAGTGTCGATCTTGAGTACCGTTGAACTAAACGCTGAACCACAGACAATGGGGGGAAGAGATGTTGCGTCTTTCAATGAAATTTCAAGGAACCTCTTTTTTGCTCTGTTACATTATATCGATGACAAACTATCCTCTTTTCACGGCATTCGTCGATTATATTCGAAAGCACAGTATGTTGACTGTGTACATTCAAGTTATTTTGAAGGATGGATAACGTTACAGATATAATCGATATCCATTACACAACGGAGCCACGGAATAAAGTGAAACAACTACTTGTTACAACTGAGCCAATACGAACTCTAATCGATTTTTCAGGGAAACTCTATAAGCTTAGTTACAATAATTATATTTAACACTACGTATATACCTATTCTTACCGCAACCGGTTATGAAACAAAGGTCCTTTTAAAGAAAATAATACAGCTAATTCAAGTCAATTTAATACAAAAAAACAATGCACAGAGTAACTTTTATCAGATACGAAAAGAAATTATGTATTTTCGTTCTTCTTATACAAGAGTTAAATGAATGAAAGAAATTTGAAATCAAATTTTTAAACCGGACACATTAGTACATTTGGTGTTAAAAAAGAATGTCAAGGAAAAGTACCTTTGGGAGACTTTTTGGTATTGGTCTCCGGTTTACACCTCTTGGTCAGTTGGCGCGTCTTCTCGCAGGAGGCATCGCTGTTTGCTTTCAACTTGTCCATTCTCGTCATCAGCTGATTCACGCATCCGCTCCACGTGCCCTTTTCGTACCGGCAGGCTGTACATTCCCCGCCGCACAGAGATAATCATAAACTCCATTATCATTCGCATTAATTGATTAAATTGAAGAATAATTTTTTAAAATTTTCGTTTAAATTATTATAATAGTTTTAATTTTTAGAATTATTGTTATAAATTTAAATGTAACATATTTAAAAAATTATTGTATGTTATTAAATTTAATTTTGATATTTTTAATATATTTTTCAATAAATTTAGTATTATTTTATTTTATATTTGAATCTGGTTTGTTAGTAATTTTTTATATAATTATAAAATGAGAATATGGTGAATTTCGTTTCAATTCATTTTATTTAATATTTTATACTTTAATTTTTTCTTTACCATTATATTTATTATTTAATTTATTAAATTTATTTTGTAGATTAAATTTTTATATTTTAGAAATATTAAATATTTTATATATTAATAATTTTAAATTTATTTATATAATTTTATCTCTTTTAGTAAAAAATACATAATTCATAATATATTCATAATCATATATATAAACAATGATTCATGGATGATATTAAGGCGAGAACGGTGCATATCTCGTTATAAAACGATCACACGACCACTGACTTCCTTTCTCCTTTTTTTCGTTCATTTATAGCGAAGTATTGCTATTAAATATCCCATACATTTTTGCTTCGGATATTTTTAAGAAACATTAGCTCTTTATTATCTATATATGTGCTTTTTGAACAAAAAGTTCTAAACCAAAAAGGTCAAAAGGATTGGTCATTACTTTAGTATATTTGTACAGATGAACCATCGTGGATAAATCACACATTTAGTGCGTCGATTTAGAAATATTTATTTTAATCTAGTTTTCCAAAGTAGCGGACTTTCGAGCAATCGAAATATCTGTGCTGCCGCGGCAGTAAATTAGATTCTAAATGTCACATTTAACTCGATTGAAAAGACGCGGGGGAACGGAACGGCGTCCATTAAATTAAAAAGTTCCACGTCGGTTTATGAATGTATGTACGTCGAACGTGACCCCAGTCCCCGCGTTTGATGGTGCTGCTTTAACAAGCTGCTTTTAATCAGAATATGCTTTCCTTTTCATTCTTTATTTTTATTTAGTTTGCGGCTCAGAAAACTATTCGAACATTTATAGAAATCTTTCACGAACATACAATTCTCACGAATGTACAATTTCGTTCATTTTATAAGCAGAGAGGAAATTAGTGGCAAACACGGCCATTTTGTCATGCATTTATCATGCGAGTTGTGCACCGTTGCCCGAAATCATCGACAAACTGGAACGCCTCTCTTTCTTCATTCCGTTCAATTAATTAGGATGTCCCTGGGTTTCTCGTTAATTAGTCAGATCCATTAACTCCCGTTTTATGTAAAGAACTATCGAACCTTGCCTCGTGTCGCTAGATTAAACTGTATATTAATTAGCGAAGGACAAGTCTATCCTGTTTATAATCAATAAAACAGAAATGTTTAAGTATCAAATTTGTCAACCAGTCTTGTCGCGATAATTTATTTAAACATATTTGAATACGGAAACAGGAATGTTGATCTTTTTTAACGTAAAAGAAGTAATTCTGATTATACAATATATTCAATTTCTCTTCTTTTTTTATTAAAAAAAAAAAAAAAATTACGAGAAACCCTTTCCTGAGTGAAGGAAGTACTGTTGTAATGATTGGTATTGTCATTTTATGAAAGTGATTATAACTTTGGAATTTTTTAACTCACTCGACTGCAGATTTTTATGGAAAATGCGAAAATACATAGAAACACACACATAAAATATTTAAAGCGGAGAATCTCTAATTATTCCGTTTTTTATTTGTCTTTTATTTCTTCACGTGTGTCCATAAAAATATAAAATTCACATAAAAATCCACGGTCTCTTAAACGCACAAACTTCAAAAAACCTATTAAACTATATAACCAAATTGAGAAGAATTTGAACAAAGATGTCGTACCTTTTTTACACTTTTTCTGGATGGTCTTGGTCTGCTCGCAGGACTTGTCGCCCTTCTTAAGGTTCAGCGTGCGGGACCGCGTGTTGGTTTTCGAGTCGCATTCCGACCATTGACCCTTCACGTATCTGCACGACGAAGTGCTGCCGGATGCTGCGTCAACAGATGCGAAACGTCAATGAGAGATAATTGAAGACACGACCGATCAAGTGGACAGAGAAATTTCCGAACGAACAGGACGGCCGTTAATTACCACGTAAGAGTTTGACCCAATCGCTCGACACATTCGAAACTAGAAGAAACAATATCTACGTATTATAATTGTCTCTTCTAATTAAAACCAACTGTCTGATACAGTTTCCTGCGCCCCTATACGTAGCAAGCAGAGACTCGACGAAGTAAGAAATCAGCAGGTTTGAAGACGAAGAGGAACAGGAAAATACGGGCAAGTAGAAAGTTGCAGTAACCAAGAGGCACGGGCACGAGCTTCGTAGCTCTGTAATTCAACGTGATCCTCGAAGTTGGAATTTCAGCGGCGGCCTTCTTTCGGCGACTTGTTCCGTTCTGAAAAGGAGCCCGAAGAAAAGCTCTCGTTTTCCTTCTCTTTCTCTCTCTCTTTCTCTCTCTCTCTCTCTCTCTCTCTCTCTCTCTTTTCTCTTTTTCTTCTATGGCCTTCCGGGAAGCACGATCCTGGACCGAATAAATTTCTAAGACCAAATGATCTTAGTTGACAATGAAACGGTGCGCGCCACTGGATGATATTTCAATTGTATTCCCAGTCCTGGCCGCGGGAGAGGAAGCCCGAAAGATGAGAGAAAGAGCCGCGCTGAGACAAAAGAAGCTTTTCATTCTCCATGAGCCCAGGGTTCGCGATACCACGCGTTTCAATCCGCGCCGAGCACCGTCTTTTCTTGATATACTGATACACGTTCAATCGACCTCGCCAACGTGTCGCGTTATCTTTCGTTTCTTTTTTTTTTTTTTATTTCGTTCTACCAGTACCAATTGAGAATCGATCGCAGTTTTCTTTCGAGAATAAGGACTCGTGGAGATTATAGATCACCTGAAACGAGAAATATGTAATTGAGAACTGAGAACTGACATTTGGTACATACGACCAATTTGAACTAAAGTATAATTAAGGATGATACGTTAACGCGATTTTCTGCGACGACGGAAGTTAAAAGAAGCAGAACCCTCGAGAGCGCCATACGAAGTATATTATCCAGGTATTTAAAGTTTCGTAAAATCGATCTAACTCTAATACAAATAGTCGATGGGATTTAACCCGAAACCTTTACTTGAAAACCAAACTCTGAGCTTTCCCGAAGATAAAACACCGAAGTGAGGAGGTTTCAAAGGGATGCTACTACACGATGGACGTGACTTTTTCCCTACGTGGAGGTGTAATTTAAAGGGGACTCCATCAGCTACCATCATTGACTTTCCCGTGAGCAAACATTCTGGCTCGAACATCTTGCAAATACTTATCAGATATTAAGTTTCTTCATCTCTAAGGAAACTAACGAGAACCCTACGCGGAACTCTCAAAATTTCAATTCTTCTTTGTTGATCTTCCAAAACTCGATCTCACAAAGGAAAACTTTCAACGCTGTCCGAAGAATTTCCGAAGAGATAAATAAATAAATCTTGGCCGAAGAAAAAAGAACCAACTTGTATTGGAAAAGTCAAAGCTGAAGAACGCTTCAAGATATGCATCTCGTTACTTCTATTTGATCTTCTTTCTGTTTCTTCTCATTCTTTCAATTTGTTATTACAGCCTGGAGGAACGACGAAGAAAAGTATCAAATTCGCTTTATTCCGACATGACGTACATATATGTAGATTCTGAATTAAATTTAATACCTCGTTCTTTGGTGCCGCGAACGGTTCGTACAAGAACCTCCTTGTCGTCTTCCTCCCAGAGATCAGATTCCGCCCTGACAGTGACGATGACCATCAACAGGGCGATACCGACCAGCGCCAAACTCCAACACAGCTTCATTCTGCGAATAGAAAAGGAAGAAACGTTAGAAAAAGAATTGACGAGATGAACGTCTCGTTAATCTACTGCCTTTAATTATTATAGAGCATCGAGGAAGCAAAAAATTTACGTCTACCGGAAATGAAAGATGGCTGGACCCGAAATACGGAAGCGTTGCGTCGTATTCTCGTAAAAACATTTTCAAAAAATTCCGGATTGAGATAGAAAGTGACAGATATTTTGAGAGAAATATTTTCAACCCAAGAACGCAAAATCGGGGAAAATCGGGCAAAATTTATGTTCGTAGTTAACACAAAATTCAAAGGAACGACGCTTTCGAGTGACGACGTTTCGTTCCCTCATTTTTTTTTCGCCAGTTTCGTAAAAACAGACTCGAATCAATTTTCGCGGGCGTCAACACGAATTCGACGGACGACGTTCTTTCGTTCTCTCGCAAACGTTTACCAACACATTGGGACGTAATTTTTTTCTTCCGTGGGTGGCGTGTTCGAAATTTACGAGTAAATTTGTTCGCGCCACTGCCGCGAGATTGGAAAGACCTAATATTTTCATTGTTACAGAATTCTCGTTGGTTGTTTCAGCCAAGGTTTCCTTGTTTCATCCGGATCGAAGAAATTAAGAATTTAATTGCACACATTTTCACACAAGTTGATTATTCTTTCATACGTTTGTAGATCATTGACCGACTATTCGTATGATAGAACAAAGAAGCATGTACAAATCTTATAGATTAAAACTTTCAAACTTATAGATTCCAAGCATCAACAGAGTAGAATTAAAAAATTATATAACGAGCTTGCTCTTGTTTCAACAAACAAGCAAAAAGACTCTTGAGATATTAACGTAATTTTAATACAATCTTGATATAACAACGAGATAAATCACAGCTTACAAGTTTTTGTAATTTAATAGCGGCGTAAGTTAATGTACAAGAGAACAGTTATAATTGGTCAACAACCTGGTGAGCGATATTTCAACGAAATAACAATATTTTATTTCGCAGATGTTCTCGTTACTGGAGCGGAGATAATTGCTCGTTTTATTTCCAGCGATAAGTCACGTCTAAAAACACCGGTCAAACAAGACCGTAGTTTGCATATCGTCGAAAAGTTTTCACCCATTTGTCCCCCGTAAATTTTGTAATCGCCCGCCAACGTAGGAAGTACTAATTGCCAAAGCTGCAAGCCTCGATGGGTTCTCCTCGTAATTATTGATATCAACGGGGAGGGGGGCCGTTGTACCGGAAGAACCGGGCTAAATGAACCGGTTAAATAAACGTCGAATGTTTTCCATCTTGATATACGATTAAACGCGGTGGGCAGACGCTTTGTTTGAAGATAAATGGAATATTAAATACTTGGTTAGTGTACTTGTACGTATAAGAGTGAGATGCATGAAGCATTTACATATTCCAACATCTTCATAAATGTTGTTAAAATATGATCGGATCGATGCATATGAAATATGTCGTTTCTTTGAAGTGAATTTATTGAGCGTTAATTACTTTAGCGAAGGAAGAAATTTGCTATAAATCGTGTATATTCAATGTTGAGAAACTTTACTATTAATCTCGCGTGAATTCAGAAATCCACTAAAAATTGATGTAAACGTTAAATATTTAAGACACTCTTCGACCTAATTAAACAAATTTTCGATCCGTAAATTAATTAAAAGAGACACACTGGGGCTAATTAAAAAAGACACTGTGCCAACTGTGTTCCTAAGAATTTTTGAACACTGAAATTGGCAACTCTTACGAATGTAGAATTTATTTGTTAAATACACGATCTTTCGGGGGAGCTAAGTTACACGCGTACCAATCAATTATAATCCGATAATATCATTACTCGCAATTTCTCCATAACTTTAATACTCGGACAAATATTTTGGTCGTTCGTGTGTCAATCTATAAACTGATGTTTGACACAGATGCATAAACGAGTTAAATCGTCCTGTTAATTAATAGGGAAGTGCGGGGGCGAGAAAATTATAGCGAAAGCAATTCGTCGCCCCTTCCACAGGAGGAAACGTTCGTTTGCCTCTTACATTTGCACGGCAATTACTGAAATCTTGCCCATTTGTGAAATTGTCAACAATTTCGACAATCAATGCCAATGGAACGATGATATGTTTATCTCGTTACGAAGCTACTTTGCGGCGCAATCAATCGAAATTGATTCCGGCAATAAACGCCGAACAAACGCGGCTTACACGCATCGGCGGCCTTGCCTTTATATTGCCGCGGGGGAAAGTTAATTTTAATTTTGAACGCGACCGTTCAACGCTTGCGTCGTCGATAAAATATTCATGGTCCCACCGCTTTTAAAAAAGCGTTATAAAAACTAGGACACACTTTATTCGCATATAATTCTCCCTTTTCGTCGTCTTTGTATCAGCAACGAACCGTTTACGACGCTCGAAAACAAGTACTCCGAGCGATACGTTTGGAAGCTAATAAAATCACGTCTTCGCGTCGCGATGTAACTCGAGCGTATTAGTTTTTCAAGAAAAAAAAAAAAAAAGAAGAAAAGAACTGTCTTTGAACGTGATCGTATAACATTTCACGCAGCAAGGGTGGAATAAAATGTACGAGTAACGTAATATAACTGTATATAAAGTGCTTCTTTAAATGCAGAACATTCTAACCTTCGGCCGACTTGTTTACTTGTTGACCCAAACTTATGTGGGTCATCCATAATCTAAAAGTACCGAAGGTTGGCATATTTTATTGTATGCGTTTATATTATAAATATGTAACGTCACAAAGTAAAACGCCACATGGTGGAAAGTGTACGTATCGAGTAGAAGAAGAGAGAAAAAAAAGAGGTTGAATAACGATGGCAAAATTCGAGAGTGAATCGTGCGTTGTTCGATATTCAGTAATAAAGAAATTATGAGTGAAGAAACGCTCGAGCAAAAACAGTGGCGTCGATCGAGACGTCACTCGGTAATGAACGCCACGTTTTAATTAATTTCCTAAAAAGAAACTCCGGAGGATATCGATTCAGTTACTGCGGGGCGGGAGATTGAGAGAATGGCAAGGTAGAATAGCATGCGGAGATAGATTGAATAGGGGATGAGGGGAAAGGAAGAACTATGCAAATTTTTATCGCTACGCGTTGTACAGTTAACTTTGAATCATTTACACTCTAATGAGCTCCCATTGAAAGTATTACATGAAAACTCTCGATTGTTACTCATTTTGACTAACGCTGAACAACGTAGACTCAATTTTCGCGGAATGACCGACTACGTATAATTAGCGGTTAGTGCGCGGAGCGTTAGTATCGCTGTGGAAACTGCTGTGCGACAGCTACCATTGTAGATATTCGTCGCACGCGTTTCTCGTCGCGGAAGTAAATTAATACCCCGTGGTACCCGCATAAAACTACTGTTTCTGCCGTTCATTGTCACGAACGAATTCTATTCCTGTATGGAACAAGGATGGATCGTGTTCCTCGTTTCGAAAACTTAATTTCAACTTTTGTAGTTAGCTCTTTTTCTTCGTATAAATACGCGTCATACGCACGAATTGACGTCCAAAGTTACTTATAGTTACTTATAATGCCTCCTCAGAAAATATTTTTAGAAATTTTTCTTTAATAATTTCAGTAATAATGTTATTAACTTTATTTCAATAATTTTAGTAATAATTAATTTTTAATAATTTGGAAATGTTTTTAGAATAATTTCTAGAAAGATGCAAACGTTTTGGGAAAACAGAAACGTCACTCTTTAAAATAAACTCGGTTGGATTTTTCTGCGATTTTTTTCTTCTTTTTTTTTACAAAGTTATGAGCTTAAAATATCGGACAATTTTTCATCGAGTGTGAGAATATCGTGCCCAGCGGGAAAACTGTCGATATTTTAAACTATTACAGCTTCGCGGAAAAACAAAATCATGGAACAATCCAACTGAGCTTATTCCAAAGCGTAAAGCTCCTACCTTTGCAATGCTAAATTCCTTTCTTTGAGAGATATTTTTTATGATAACTTTCAAAGTCATTTTGAAAATAAGTAAAGATAAGTAAAAATACTTTTCCTTCTGAAAATTTCCTTTCGCAAAATTCGACGTTGAAAAATTTCTTTCATACTTAAATCCACCATGGTCTCGAAAATTGAAATCTGCCTTTCACGACGATTTCTTGAAATTTGTTGTACGATTTTTTCTTAAGAGTTTGAAACATAACTTTGCAAGACTTTGAAATATTGACAACTTTCCATCGAGAATATAAAAATAATTCGCGGAGCTATTTTGTTGTTACGTTCTATCCAACCAAGTTAATTCAATTGTTGAAATTGAAATTCAGAAGAAATTGTAACAAACGCTCGGATAACAAATATTCCTAAAGATGTTAGTTCTGTTTAATTGTTATCGAAAAACGTGGGAAAGATTGCAGACTGAAAGAGAGAAGGAGGTCATTCGTGGAATAACGGGGAAGGGAGCAATGATTTTTTAATGTCGAGGGAACTCGCGGCCAGACGTATTATAACCTCGTTTCGACGAAAGGGATGTTAATTAATCTTGAGAAGCAACTGTCTTCGTTAACGCGGCGTTACAAACGAGAAACCAGCTAGCAACTTTTTAAATTTTTATAATTAAGCCGGTCCCTTCACCTCGTTTTTCTCACTCTTCGTTTCGAAAGCTCATATACGTAGCTTGCTTTGAATTTGAAGCGAGCCCTATAAATATCTTCAATTTCATTCGTGATAATTACGTTTATCACGTAACAAGGCTTTTCGTTGCCTCGTTAAAAATTAGTGTTAACGGAAGCAGCGTCATACGTCTACGATTTATGAACCATAAATTTCGTGCAAACTCCGTTTTTCAACAGCTAATTGCATCAAGACGCAATAAAATTCCCGTTTTTAACAATGTTGCTCGCAGAAAATGATACTGCATGGTATAGTATTCATGACGCTGTATATCAAGTTATAAACTGAAGAAAAATTCAACGCTGTTCAGTTACATCTATCTATCTCTCTGTACTTCTAAATATAAGTTTGCACAAAATAAATTTTTTTCTTATAACAAATGTTTGACAATCTCATTCGTCCCTCCTATAAAACTTTTTCGCGTGAATTGTGTCAATCAATAAATAAATTTTATGTCTCAAAATGTGCAATTAACTTGAATGATAAAGCAATTGCTTCAATCCCACTGACAAATATTATATCCCGAACCAATTTCTCTTCAATTACAAACACTATAATTAATTGGTAATACGATTTTAAACATATAAAATTGGAATTATTCCAATAATTAGTTTCTTTTATGAGTAAATTGTACAAAAGACAGTGTAACAATGTTTCAACACGCGAGAAACAGACAGTGTGAATAATTGCAGTTCATTCGAAATCCCAACAGAAAAGAGAGAGAGAGAGAGAAAGAGAGGAAAATTAACACGAAAATAGCTGTGAGTGAAGGCCTGGAAGAATGAATTTTAACGAGGGGGATAGGCATAAGAGAATGGCACAAATCGGGCCGAAACCAGCGACGAAAAGTTTAATAACCGCGCGTTAATGAACGGCAGCTGCAGTTCCGCGAATCGTGCTTGCAGCCGTGTGCCATTTCGCACAGGCTGCATTCTTATGGGGTGAAAAGAACGGCCACTGGTGAGAGGAAAAAAAAAAAGAGAGATCGTTGGAAAGAGTATAGAGGAGAGAGGGAGCGGGAGTTAGCAGAAGAACGAGAAGAAAAGAAGAAAAGAGGTTAAAAATCGGGAACACGTGAAGAAAAATCGAAAGAAATGGGAGTGGAGAGAAAATAAAAAAAAAGAGGTGGGAGAGGAGAATGAAAATGAGTAAAAAAAGGAGATGAGAAAAGGATTTAAAGTGCGAAGAATTATAAAAGAACTTTGATGAAAAAGGAATGATTGAGCGAAAAATGGTGAGAAATGGAAACATGTGTGTGTGTGCAAGTTTCTGGGAAAAGAATCAAAAGAGATAAAAACAGAGAAGAAATGGAAAGGAAAAGGAGGAGTAACTGAAAACTGGAGAAGTAATTGAGAGGAAGAAAAATATCACAATAAAAGAGAGAAAGAACGCAACCGGACAATAAACAGGAATAAAAGTGGTGAAGAAATATTGGTACTTCGTGTAATTATATATATAATTAAGAGGGTTAAATAGTAAAGAGTACATAAAAGAGCGAAATAAAATGTGCAAGAAATTAAAGAGAAAATAATCATTAAATAGAGCAAGAAACTGGTCGCAGACAAAAATGCACGAAATAACAAAATATGATAAAAGAAAATAGAAGATGAAATAGCAACGCACATTAAACAAATTAAAGAAGAAGACTAAACAGAGTAAAAGAGGACTAAAGAAAGTAGATGGAATGTATAAAAGAGTTTTACATGTTGCTCAAACCTATAAAAAAGTCTTTTACTTGTTAATTACTTAAAGTCTAACAAGTGGCGTTATAACAATTGGATTATAACACACGAATAAATACAGAACAAAAGAGAAACTTCAAATTATGCTTCGAATTAACGTTACACAGAATTACTTTTAGACTGCCTCAGCACGCGATTAAATGTTAGCATAGAATATTCAATAAACCTCAATAAGTAATTATAATTTCGAAGCAACGTGATTATCCAGGAAATTTAATCTATTCCAAAGAACATATGGCGCGCAGTACGCGAAATTTCCAATATACACCCACCTCTTGCAATAACAATTGTTGGATTAATTTTCGAAATTAATTACCACTATGGGTAATAAACGCGAAATGTTTTGTCTTCTATTATTAAATTTTTACAAATATTAATATATAAAGATGCTGATCGTTTACTTTATATGAAATTTAATAATAATAATGATGGTTGTTATATTATTCTGAGATTAAAAATAATGTAATAACCATTGTTTATTTAACGTTCATCAATCCCTGTTGTATCCAACGTTTTAACGGGACGAAATTTTAATAGAATTAAATTATTCCTCTTTATATTCATCCTACGATATAGCATATGCACAGTACATACATACATACATACATTAAAAATGTCGGTCAGTGTAGCGAGTTTCTGTTAAAAAAAAAAAAGGCGATGCATTTTTCAATACAGCTTCATAAATATGCGGAACGACGTGTGGTGGCGCGACAAAATTGCAACGCTGTACGACGGCCCTGACCGATCCCGGCCACGGAAGCTGCAGATTGATTTGGTAAAGGGTGCACACGACGATACGCATAAATCATTGTTTCAAGGTCCTTCCTTGCATCACACACGGTTGAACGATGTACCGTTAGAAGCGCATAATATGCAACGTTTGGAGCATGTCTTCAAAGAGATCTCTTGAAATTGATCCTGTGTGAAACAGTGGCTCCCAAACCGGGTGTTACGAGAACGAAATTCAAGGCAGGAACAAAGCCACTGGGAAAGCTTGTTACAGTGACATTCTGCTCTTCGCTGAAAATTCGATCTGGGTGAATATACATCTGTCAAACTTTATATTTTCGCAATACGATTATCTTTCTTGAAAAAAATAAATCTAAGACGTATCGATATTTACATTACACACACACACACACACACACACACATATATATACATCTTTCATAAAGTTTAGAAAAATAATAATTTCAATATCTTTGCGTTATCTGAACGCGGCACGAAAATTTTTCCCCTTAGGTGTATCGACATTGCGAAGATCGATGTGAGGTGTTACCATAATCCCTGGTCAAATCACTATTGTTAGCCAAGCCATTGACCTGGAAGCTGAACGGAATGATCGACAAGAACTTGGTTCTCGTAAAAACTTTATCGGTGACAAGAACGACACGTGAAATCTGAAAAATTTTCATTGAAAGATGAAAGAATTTCGATATAAACATTTCTTACGTCACTGTTTCCAATAAAACAGAACAAACTCGTATCGTTCAATTTCTGTCACGAATAATTCAAAATTTCTTATATTATAATCCAACGACTTGTCATTTTAACTTTAAAAAGAACTACTGTGTCATATACTTTCTGCTCACGGATGTTATTCGGTTAATTAAATCGAGGGTTGAAAAACGATGAAGAAAAACGAGCCTTTACCCTACGTACAAATAACACGTCGCCTAGTTGTTTGTAAACAGGGCTTAACAACGTCAGCGATTGTGTACAACCAGATCTGCAATTTTCAGCATTCCTACAGCTATTGTTGTGGCGACTCAAAGAAAGTTTCTGGTACCGTGTTACACTGCTGGCTAGCCAAGATTATTTACAAGATCAAATAACCTCTCACGAATGCGTTAATTAATCATACAGCGAACGCCATCTGCAGCCATCGCGATAATAACGTAGAAATCGTTTTTATCCGCAATGGCGTTCTGTGAAGTGGCGCTCGAGCTAGTCATAATAACCGAGTGGTCATACTTATATTTCAAATAATAAAAAGAAGAAACAGGAGAGAATAAAATCTGAAGGTGAAGCGAATTTTATGAGAAAGGAAAAGGAAATTGACAGAAGCATTTGAATACTTCTGCATGTATACTCACTCTTTATTAAGATCTATATTTGCAATAAATGTTTTGTAAAATGTGATATTATATAGATTTCCAAATTGGTTTCAAGTACTGCTAATATTTATAATCGCAGTAGTTGTGTCTTATAGTTTTAATAAAATTTCAACAGGTATGTATAAAACAAACATAAAAATGTTCTATTACTTTGCTGTGCGTATATATCTCTCACAGCAGCTAGCGGGTATCTCCCAGGCGATTGCAAACTGAAATTTCTGCATGGACAGCAATGATAACGCCATTTGTAAACGGTTACTATTACTAGGACAACTGAAGGAGTCTCTGGGGTAAATTTTATGAACATCACCCTGGGACATCGCAAGAAGGTACTGAAAGAACTCTGAAAAGGGATAACACACGTCGCCTGATGAAATAATCTCTATCGTACAAAACAGAGTGATCTCTTTAGCCACGAATAGCCGTCAACACGTATTCTGACGATAACTAATCGTCGTTCACGTGTTCTCTCTTTGGTAAGAAAGTTCTTACAATAGGATCTCACAAGCGATTTTCTATCTATCTCCAAGGTCTTTTTCTTCTAGACTGGTCGATAAAAATGTATGTTTAGAATTTATTTGATCCATATTTATATACACACATATACAACATTGACTATTTTTGAATTTTAAAGGAACGTTAAAAAAATATATGACACAGGTATATGTACAGCTTTAAAAAAAGAAGACCATAACGTTTGATTATTAATTAATGTAGAACTAAAACACATGTAAGAAAATGATAAAAAGGAGCATATTTTAACGACAACCAATAAAAAAAAACGAGGAATTGTATTGTTGATTTCCTTTTCTACGTTATTCGAGTTCTAAGGAAGGAAGAAGAAGGAAACGAAATCAGTTGTAATATTCATTTCTATGGAATGGCAACGCCTGATATCGAATACTATCGACCAGCGCAACGACATTGCAGGAAACTGCGAGATATCATTGCTCTATGCCACATTCTCACCTTTAGTTCCAGCTATGAACAGAAAAATATGATGCCAAAAAGATTGTCCTTATACTTTTCTCTCGTATATTTTATATCTACATGTACGTATATACAAGTCTATAACAGTAAAGATTATTTCCATGGAAAGTTTGTCACCTTTATTTTCAGAAGTTTTGGAATGATATTGTACGTCGAGATGGAGGATGGAAGTCGTCGTTGTTCGACTGTAAACCCATCGGAATTTAGCGAATCTCAAGCTCTCAGGATTTGCGAGCATCTATGGATATGGGTATGCTCTGCATTCTCTGTCTGTGATATATCCCTTGAAAAATCAATTTCGAACTGACAATATGAGTAAATCTAACAAATGCTAGTCACTGGGTGACTATACGAGGAAAACCATGATTTATACACAATATTTTAACTTAAGGCTTTCGGTAATTATTCAAAACAATTACCAATTTTCTTCCTCCTAACACTGTGTGCAATGACAAATAAAGTTCTTCGAGTTCACGCATGGATACACATCTCGTAAATTGCGTTTGCTTCGGGTAATTTAATTAACCTGTTTCATTAATACGTTTCACATGCATGTTACATTCGATAATGATGGATTCCGTAATTTGTTGAAAATTCGTACAATTATATCGTGCCAGCCTTCTATTAAATGGAGAAATATTTTCTTTCATTTCCGTTTCGGAAAAATAATAAATAATAACGATGCATTGAAAAATTCTTTTTGATAGCCGTACGTGCAATTTCGAAGATATCCTCGTTAGTTTCCCGAAAATTAAATACTTACTAGCCAACAAACGCACATCGCGCTTTTGAGCCTTTGGAATTAGTAGAGCACACAGTGGAACGTAACAAGAATGTATATAGGGGAAGCTAAAAAGAATGAAAGGGAAGGGGTGAGGAGGGAGGGGACAGGGAAAGGAAAGAAATTCAAAATCGTTAAAACTCCAACGTAACAGAGCACGAAAGTCGTTAAGTTAATTTGGCGTGTCACTCGGAAAATTCTCTTTAATTACGGAAGTCCACTCGAGCTTTTTCTATACCGGAACCGTAAGAAAGCTGCATTTTAGAGATTCCGCCCTTATTACTTGGGAAGCGCTTTCCTCTTCAATTATGAAGCACTAACGAAATAAAAAACGGGGAAAACAGTTACGAAAACGACAAAGAAAAAAACGCACCGTACAATCGTCGTGCGCGATTCTCGCAATTAAAAAAAAAAAAAAAAAAACGAACGGAAGAGGAAAAAACTCGAAATTGGAAAATGAAATTTTCATCACGAATCCTGGCAATGAAATGAGAAAAAAAAGAATATTCAATTGCGTGAAGCGAGTAGTTGAAAATTGCCATTTACGCAGTGTTGCTGTTTCCGGAGAAAAATTTTGCGAAAAAGGTAGATTACATAAAAATTTCCAGCAATGTTAAATATAAATATATAGCTCCCACAAAGAAAAAATTAAATGTCGAATCAATTTGATCCGCAAGTTCTTTAATTTATAACATGAATCGAGCATTACCATTAAAATGAGATATGTATCTAAAATTTTTGGGCTGGAACCAAGATAAAGCTTATCCTTTAGTTACATCAGGCGAGGAAATCGCACTCTGTGTGAACTTGCTTCCCTAAACACAGCACGAGCACACAGATAAATATTATCAGTTCTATTGACATGGAACCAACAGAAGCTACCCTAATCTATGTAATGTATATATATACGCCGACGCAACCCAGTACGTCTAAACTGGAACGATTTTATTCGATGCAATTTATATTCCCTTTGATAGCGTATAACATAAAACATTTGACCTATTTCTCCACCGAAGACTATATTATCGACGTAAATCAGGCGCTCGAAATTTTAATCGGCCCGCTCGTATACAGACTGTTCCCGGGTTAAATCGCCAAACTTTAGATATGAATTTAGGAACCTAAAACAAACAAATTTTTTCCTCTGGAAGTATGCTCGTAAATGCTTCATTCAAGAGATATTTACTATTTACTACTAAAGTTGTAGACAATTATTATTATTAGTAATAAATACAACAGTTTTCTTTAATAATATACGTGATAAACCTGAATTATTTCAATGGCATACATTACTAAGTTCTTCAACTTTAGTAGTAAATATCTCTTGAAGGAAGCATTTAGGAGCATACTTCTAGAGGTATATACTTACAACAAAATTTGTTTGTTTTAGGTTTCTAAATTCATATCTAAAGTTTAGCGATTTAACCCGGGAACACCCTGTATATATATATTTCGCGTGATCGTGCTATGTTAAAAGAAGAAAAACAAAAAAACAGAAGAAAAGAAAGAAAAATGGAATTGAAAATTGAAAATTGAAAACTCTGCAATTTAGTAACTCTTCCCAATTTTGTTAATTCCAGTCTTTTTTTGCGAAATAAAGAGAAATGTTTTTTAATTTTACTCCTTTCCAATTCAATCTAGCGACAAAATAAGAGGTGAAGTAGTGAAAATTGAGAAAGGTCACTAAACTGCGTAATTAGTCGCAGTGACAATGGCGCCAGTGGTTAGACCCGGCGATGCAAGCAACAAGAGAAAGAATCCTGGCGATACTTGTCGACGTGGTTAAGCAAGGAAATTCTGTTTAATTAGAGAAACCCACTCGAGGCTTTCTTGCGGTGAAAGCTATTTTTAAAAGATCCCTGTCCTCTCCCAGACCACCCTCGCCGTGTCCTTTCTTCTTCTTCTTCTTCTCAAGCTGTGTATGTGTATCGTGAAACCCAGCAGCGCGGCTTCGCTTTTGTTTACAGAGACGTGCCAGATAGAACCAACGTCGAGAAAAAGAACGACACACGAAGGTGACAGGGGAAGTAGAAGAAACTTGTGTATGAAGGAATTTGTCGTGCGGAACTCGCACGTTGGAACGTCATGCGTTCCGTCCGCCATGATGAAAGCTCGGATTAACAGAATCTCTGAAAATCTTCTAGAAGAGAATACGAGACGACACGTCACCGAAACATTCACAATGTGCGAAATATTTGAGGCTCGATTACTAATTCGCAGCCTTTTGTGCTTACACAGATTTTATACATCTTAATCCTCTGTCGGCAAAATGATTTTCCATTGATTATGTGGTCGACTTGCATTCCACAGTTTGATTTCTTCTTTTTTTTTACTTTTCCAGATTTTAAAAAAAGTCTGAAAATTCTTGCAATTAATAAGTCGCTTTACATTGAGCGTGACAATAGCGTTTTTCTATTCCATATTTGAGATACACGAAACGTTTCACGTTTGACAAGTCTATTGTTTCGATTTTCGGAAATTTTTGGTTTGATATCGAATATTTATATTTCTACGCAAATTTGGAATTTCTAGCTTAATTCGTAAGAAATTATTTTTTATTAATATTTTATTAATATTTTAATACTTTTTTTTTATTAATATGAATTTTTAGCTTAACGGTTTCTTCGTCTATTCGATTATGCTTATGTATACTGGACAATAGCAAGATAATCTTACTTTGCCTTGAACAATATGAAAGTAATGTGAAATTTCGTGCGAGTATACGTATATCTTGTAGCATCAGCCATTATTGAGTTTATAAAACTCTTTGGTATCTCGTCCTTGTTTTTTCGCAGTTCGCCCATCACTCGCAGTGAATATTGATTTTTCACTTCTTTTACAAGATTGATGGATAAAAACCAATTGTCATATGTCACCGCACGTTCCGTATCGTAAAATGACTCTGTCAATTTTTTTACGTAGCACGATGGAACGCTATCTTGCGACATAGGATTCTCAATTTATCATGTAAGATGTGTGTGCATCATTGCAATCCTTATTTGCGACATAAACGCTTCCTCTAAAACGGCCGCGAAAACTTAATAATTGTCAACGATATAATTTGCAGAGGGTATATATATTTTTTACAATTCGTGATAAATCCTATATATGCATGACTTGTACCCCAGTAATATAAAAAATATGCGCGTATGAGGAAATTCACTAACGTGACCGGGACAACATGCTGCTGATGACACAAAGGTGATTATTTTGTTAGTATTGACCGTTGTAAACGATAGATTAAGAAATCTAGCCCTAATAAGTTTAAATTTTTTTTAGATAGAGTATCTGATTCTCTTCGTTTCAGAGAAACAAAAGAATAAAATCTTCGTCTAGACCCATTATGCCAGCCAAGGATTAAGAAGATGCGACAGGTTCTAATGAATGAAAGCTTTGACGAATGTATTTTATTTCGCGGTTCGATTTTAATTACCGTCTTTCGTAGCTTTTAATCATCGTTGGTGAATTTATAGGATAATGTTATATAACTGGAATATAGAAGGGGAGATAATTGTATCAAGTACAGTGCAGTCACGTATCGTCTGTGGGTACGGTATCGATTTCATCTGGCTGGTAATTGGCTCGTTTTCTAAATTATCCGTAAAATTAATTCTTCATTGCTCGAGTATTCTTCAATGCGTACAAGTGATCCATTCATACTTGTTATCTGAAATCTACCGGTCGAAAAATTCATCGTATTCTTTATCAATGGAAAACAATATTTCAACAAAAATGAAACAGCGTCCAGCGGATGTACGGATGTATGGAACGAACGAAACACATTTTACCGCTGTAAAGGGCGTTCGATGCCAAAACTATTCTAACGGCTATCAGATTTCGAGTGCACGATATGAATGAAAAAAAAAAAAGAAGAAAGAGCGAAAAAAAAGTATAAAAAGTGACTCGGGGAAGCAAACAAACGGGAAAAGCTGGAAAAGTAATTGATTTTCATGAAGATTAAAGGTCGAGAGTGCCAATAACCCGTGACAGGTTAAAATCTACTGGGCGTTTAACAATGAAAAAAAAAAGATTCGCGTTGCGCTGAACGCGTAATTGAAAACCGTTACTATTTGTCTTGTATCTAGAGAAGAAAAAAAACCGTCGTCGCCAGTCGGAATTGACGAAATTATCGGAACGCTTCGGTAAATATCGTGGAAGCTTGGAGACAATACAGCAACTTTTACTTTTGTCGAGAGTCGTCGTCTCATCTCTCGGCCATTGTCACGGTGTTCGATGAAAGAGACGTGTGTACACAGCGTGAACAGCATTCATATTCAAAAATTGAAAAGATAGCTTGAAAACCGGCCGCTAGAACGAAATGTTTTTACTGAAATGAGGGATTTATTAAATATTTAATCAGAATTTTCATTGGACCAGGAAAAACGTACCGAGCGTTTTAGGAACGAGAATAAAATTCAGCCACGAGTTTTAACGTCAAATAAAATGTCCGCTGGGGTAACTCTCTGCCAAAATATCACAAAAGATGAGAAGTTAACGAGAAAGTTAGCTCGAGTTGCGATTATTTGTAATCTCCACCGCGAGGGGCAATTTATTTGCTATCCCGCGTGTTCTTTAATCCAATTTCAACAAAGTTGTGAAATATATCTTCAGCTGCGAGCTTAAACTGTAATCAAACGATCGTTGCGTATAGTACGATACGCGGGGGCTTGCGTGCACGCGGGCAACAGTTCTAAATTAAGGCGATAAACACCGCTATATTTGGATACCCTCTATCAGCGATACCACTGGAATCAATCTCTTTGTCGAACTTCCCCTACTGATTGCAGAGGATTGCAGATTTCAAAGTAAACACGGACACAGGGGTTCCCTGCATTCCTAAAGTCATTGACTTCTGTTGAAGAAAAAAGAGCAAAAAAAAGAAAGAAAGAAAGAAAGAAGAAGAAGAAAGAAAGAAAAATCCTGAAAATAGTAGCCAGCAAGGGGTAAAGCAGGAAATGTGCCACGTCCCACTTGGCAACACTCCTGATTTGGAAATGTTGCATACGTAAGCGCAATAAAGGAAATAGAAACCGAGGGAGCGGCGGCTAGGTAGGCAGCGGGGACGAGAACCGCTCCTGAAGTCCAATTAAATTAACGACACGCGAACGTGTGCAATTGAAAAACATCGTTCAACTGACAAGGAGTTACATGTTTGTTGGTGAATCAAGGCTGCCAGTCTTGTAATTTAATATTCGGATGTCTTACAAGTATCCCGATCCAGGAACACTCTTATGCGAATCAATTGATCTCGATTAATCTAATCGGGTATGTTCAGCTCGCGAGGTACGCTCCAATCTTTGTAAAATCAGGATTTTTTAATTTGATTTCGTTTTCCTATCCAAGGAATAGAAATAAGTGAGAATACAAAAGTCGTTGACCACGACTTCAAACGAACAGTTTAATTAACAGAAGTGTTTCCCAATATTTTTAATTAATATCCTATTAATTAACGGAATTATCTCTGATTCCACGATAAACGTGCAACACGTTTAATAAATTCCGTATCTCTCTAGTTTCCGAGAATATTTCGTAGAAGGATCGCCAATGAAATTCTCACCTCTGACCTTTACGTTTAATGATTCCGATAATATTGATATTCGTTTAAATTAATTTAAAAAAAAAATGGGACACACGGATTCGAATACATTCTCTAACGAAGAAAGGTCAACTTCCCCAATACATGTACCAATATACCTGTTTGAACTGGTAAAATACGAGAATTACGAGATTATTTTCGAATATAAATCGTAAACACAGCTGGAAAGTCTCGACTCGTAGAGGCAGCTACCCAGCGACGGAATTGATTTTTTCGCCAATGGAGGACTGTGCACGACGATCGAAACGTCTGCAGGACCGGATGGAATTGACAAAATTATCGGGAGCAACGGAGCGAAGGCGAAGACAATGAGACAATAAACGCGCGTTTCCCTTTGTCGAAGTTGCTCGTCGAGGCTACCATTGTCACGTTGCGACGCGGTGCACGCGAGCGTCATCGCTTTCCGACTTCGGACGAGGACACTTTTCCGGTATCCAGGGTGCAACCGAATCAACCGGGAATCGAGTTTGAGAGAGTTGGAGAGCGACAGACGCGCCCGGTCGTGATATACCACGAGGCGATCCTTAATCGCGTGTCAACGCCGAAGTGGAGATAGAGAGCAACGCGAGCGCGTGTGCTGCCCCCTATGCAAATGGAAGCGGAGAAACTAATGCATTCCAGAGGAAACAGTTTATTCCTACAATCCAGACTCTCAACTCACGCTAGGTTGTAATTCCCAAGAGAGTTTGTAAAGTATTTTCTAGCGAGTTACCAGTTGTAAGTAAACTTATTTATTTTGACAAATATTTATTAAAATATTACTGTTTGTTAATATGTATTGCTATTTATAATTTATATAGATTATTTGAGCATTATGAAAGAGAATTGAAATTCCAAGAAAAAAGTTAGAAAATACTGTTTCACGTGAAGTAAAACAAAAATAAAAATTTTTAGCTCCAAAATTCTGACAGGTATCCAGTTTAATTGAATTGTTTCGATCTGAATTTTGTAAGTTACAAGTTAAATTTTTATAAAAACGGCGGAATCTTGCGATTTTTATGAAAAGTGGTCGTGTAATATGGATCTTTCGCACACGAACAGAGCGAAGCCCCTTTGAGCTTGGAAAGCTTGCTTGGACAATGCTGAACTACGCGCAGGATTACGTCCCGACAATCAGACGGATCATGTTTTGAGAAAATTCTGGATTATAGTAACTACTTGAATCCTTAGTACACTTGCTACGACAACTTGTCTTCTGAATTAAGAACTTAATACTCTCCACTAATACTTTTTATCTAAACAAACGTTGTACATATTACAACGTCGCTGTAATGCCCGAGAAAGAGAAGAGAATACGAAAGGAGCCAGCAATATAGAAACGAGCAAGAAAATTGAAGAAGGTAGACGCAAGAAGAAAAAAAAGGGCAACATCAAAAGGGCAAAGAAATTGGATCTCGGGGATAGCAGTGTTCGATAGAGGCGAAAAAATTGAAATGTCAATGAACAGGCAGAGGAAAGCCAAGGGAACATATAAAGTAAGAGGTAGCTGGCCGCGCGATAAAGCAGAAGATAGGATATATACATGGTCTGTCGAAAGAGTAAGGAAAAAAAGAAAACTCTAGGAAAGGAACCAGATAGAAGACACCATGGGCAAAAAAATCAGATAGAAAAAGAGGCAAGAAACCAGATACAAAAGGAACGAAAAAGATGGGAAATGGAAGACGTGGATAAAGGTCTCTCCGCCTAAAAGAAAGGCGGAATATAGTAGTACCATAGGTATATACCAGCGCAGGATGTATCGAGAGTGTCACGAGAACAACTCAAGTAGGATGCAATACCGAGTTTGCTGCAGGCAGTAAAGCAGATAATGCGTCGTCAGATATAGACCATGCGGTAGCTCGGCACACGCAGCCACCAGTCTCCACATATCCATGTAGGGGACGTTGCTCTTGGATCCAGATATACGTGCCTCTCTATTACATTCGTCTCCGAACCACGCGTCTTTCACGAAAGACAGCTTTTCTCGGGATTACTACTAGCGCAACTTCGACCATGCTATTTCTCTATGTCTCCGCAAGACATGATTCGAGAAGAATGAATTTCTGGCGGTCTGTTTTATAAAAGACAGACTCTTGCAAATTGAAATTCAAAGGATGTCTAAACCACCCATAGAATAGATTCTAGATACGATAGTTGTACATCGATAACTATCATCAGCTAACGCTTCAATTTACGATGTACATTTTCGATGAGAAATAGACAAATGGAAGATTATTGGACACACTTTCATTGACTGGTATTATTTATCTCGTTTCTTTTTCTTTTTTTTTTTTGCTGCATATATGAGCGTATTTATGGTTGATCAAGATGCGTGTGAGCATGGTACGAGTTGATCCTAGGATAACAGGGAATATAGTCATCGCGTGTAACCTGTCTGTATTTGGACACGGATTAGCTCGTGGATATCGAAGTCATTAGATGGCGATGAAACCTGGTTAATACGGACATTTATGGTATGGTGGGTATTATGGATAATCAGTAGAGAGTTGATTAACTCTCGATAATACTAACATATTTTTCACACGTTTTGCTAAGTTGCCATTAACGTTCAATTTTTTTCAATAAAACTAACCACCAAACACAACGAATTCTGTCACAGGTATATAAAACGGCTAGATAACAATCAAAAATAAAGAAATAATCGAGTGCCCAAGACACAAACTAACCTAGCGCAATCGTTACTCGATCGAAGCTGTAGCAAGCGGACAAGCCCCTAAAGCAAACGAAACGTTGGGGAAATATTTTTGTCCGGCAGGCGCCGCCATCATGCAAACGTAGCCGTTGATCCTAAAAAAATTCGCACGTAACCATCCGCGAGTGGCCTTTGAAGGCCATCCATTTCTTTGAACTCCAACTCGTTTCAAGCCCCGATCTGTGCCTCGTATATTTTTAGTTACCGGTTTTCTCTTTTCTTGTATATTACCGGGCTAGCTGGGCGCTGTAAAGGACCATTTTTGCCTGTGGCCCGGATAAATGGCCAAGTGGTGGCGTGCGTGCCGCTTCAAAGCCGTACTCACTCAAATCTACTACTCTCATCTGCCAGCATTATATGTAAAAATCCGATTTCCTCTTGCCCATCTACATATATCTTTTTTCTCTTTCCACGTGAAAAAAAGAAAGAAAGAAGCAAAACGAACAAGGATTATGTTATGTACTTTACAATCAATTCAATTTAAAAGTATCCGGACGTTCGTTTCATTTTTGATGAAATGTACTTTAATCGTAGATGCATTTCATCCTTCATTTCCAGAGTTACAAAAAAGTTGTTCATAAATATTTTATATTTAAAAGTGCATCTTTTTAAAAACAAGCAAGTATTCGGCACGTGTATGTTTACAAAAGTGCACGGAACTGTTATTGAATACCGTCTGCGAGGTTATCCCCAATTAAAACTTTCTCTCAGATCGTTTCTCTACGAAGTATGCAAATATGGAGAGTAAGGGAGGAGGTATTATAACGTTTATAAAATAATGAGCTTGAATATCATCCACGATTTTTCTGTTTCCCCTCTATTCTTGTGAATAATTCATGGTCGGAGATGAATAATGAAATATTACGAATCGTCGGACGAGCCGCTTAAGTGTATCTATTCCGTTGTTTTTACGCGTGTTGCAGCTACGATTACCGACACGGACGAGCTGCATATCAAGTTGTAACATCGTGTTACTGAAAGCGCTGATGTCCAACAGCATCATCCTCCATCGAGCTGCTTACGCTGTTGGTTTCATTCCAAATCGAGAATAAAATTTTCTCGTTGGTGTATTTTTTCTTTTTTATCTTTTAATAATACAATTTATTACTTGGAAAATTTATCACTTGCAACGAATATTTTACTTCTTTCCTTTCCCTTTTTTTGATACTCGTTTCGTAGACGTCTGAATTGAGTTTTCTCCTGAGCGTAGTTTATTGTCTACTTCAAGACTGCTATATAAGATAGTAAAAATACATTTCAACCAAATTCAACGACGCAAATGAAAAGAATCGCATGGACAGAGGTTAAAGATAATTCGCGTATCGGTGTGTGCTATCGCGACTCATTCTCTTTTTTTCAGTATGCTGATACACCAGGTTCCTCGAGCAACGTTCATCTTTTCGCTGCTTATCGAAGAACCAACGCCAAGGTTAATTAGTAATTTTGTCTCATTTTTTGCAATCGCCGCCGAATAAAACATAAAGTTCTACATGCTGGTAAATAAAAATTGTCATTCGTTGAACGGTAGAATCAGAAAACAAGGCAAAACAATAACGATAAGTGAATCTAAAAAATTAACATCCATTCTAAAAATGAAAAACGTTCCTAGAAAGAGAGAATAACCAAAGTATCATCGTTACATCAGAGAGCATCTCCCCTCGTTCATTAATCTTTTCTTTTTCTCAGGGAACATCCTAGCCAAGTTCAAAATTCGAATCAGGAAGTTCCATCTCTGTATAGTTCACGGAACTACGAGGCGGAGATCGTTTCCCCGATCGCAAGTGAAGAGACGGACCAAGAATGGGGAGGGAGGGGAGGAGAGAGGTTGGAATTCCGGCATGTCGCGGGTTTCGATAAGTTCAATTTAATCGAGAGTACGAGAAAGCTCGCGAGAGTCCAAAGAAGACTCTTCCATCCTCCTCTTATCTTCTTCTCCTTCTTCTCCTTCTTCTTCTTCCCCTTTGCCGCGGCTTGTCGAAGCGAATACCGAAAATCCGGGTCAGCGCACATCGTCACAAAGAAATCTACCAGCCTACCAGTCGCCATGTAATTTCGCAATTCCGCGTAATTGCTACTGATGACCCAATAAATTCCTCTCCTCTCCTGCCTGAGAATCTTCAATTTCCGTCCTTCGATCCCTATATCCGGTACCCGTGTCTTCTCAACGTCGCTCTTCTTCTTCGTTTCTTCGAGTCGGGCTCTCCTTCTTAGGGAGAGAACCTGGTTTTCTTCGGCGAGATACAAATTTGTCCGGGCGTGTTTAAAAAAAAGGGGGGGAGGGATGAAGAAGAAAAGGAAAAGGAAGAAGAGATGCTCGAGGGACGAGGCGCGGAAACGCAAATGCTCGAAGCGGCCCGGTGAATCATTTATCCGCGTCGTTCGTTCCGCGAGCCCAGCGACAGAATCTTTCTTTCGTTGGTCTCTTTGCTCGCCTCTTCCGGCGTATTGTGAATCCTTCCTTTCCGTTTTCGTCGCTCCCTGGCGGAATACTTCTGGGAGCTTTGGATCTCTGGATTACCCGGGGACTCGGTTTTTCTTTAATTATTAATCGTCTTTTGCGGTTTCGGTCGAGTTGTTGTTACAGCGAGAAAGAAAGAAACACAGTAAGAAAATGGCGAAAAAGAAGCGAAACGGATGAGTATCCTTTAAACGTTGGTAATAGAACTTTTTTCAAGCGTAGAGATGATTAATGTGAAATGAATGTGCGTGTGCGTGTATGTGTCTTTGATAGGAAGTTGTTTTGTACAGTTAAATTGTGGACGATGTAAATCTACTTGATTCTAAGTGGATATAATTTAAGCGATCTCGAGTGAACCAGGAAGCTAGAGGTCTTTCTAGGGTTAAATGTGTCACCTCTTTTAAACCAATCAGTGATTTGTATGTGCGTTAATGCGCATGTATGCTGTAATATATCTTGAGTGTTTCTTTTTTCTTTTTTTTTTTTTGTAAGTAAGGTGCTTCTAAGGAGCCAGGTCATTTCATTATCCAAGTACCTGCCGAAGTAACCCGAACTCGAGCCTCTTTGCTGACTAACCGAACACGTTCCTCTACCAACATTTTAGACCACATACTTAGTAAGTGATATTACGTGCAAGTACATCTTCCACGCGTACAAAGCACGGAAACTTCAAACACAATTTCCTCGGAAATTTTCAACTGCATATATACTCGCTACATTATCATACGCAACGAGTATCTCTATCTTCATATCTACCATATTTCGCATCCTTTCGTTTACAACTTTTTATCATCATCTGCCGAAAAAAAAAATTCGTCAACTCGAGCAACTTCGATTAGCAAATTGACAAAAATCGTTTGAAAACGAGAAGGTGCTGCTCGTTGAAAATGCGGTTTCGTCTATAGGTACCTACGACTACGGGGACACTTAAGTCGCGAGAGGGATGACGAGAAACTCGTCCATGCAAATTGACATTAATATGCAATTGGAACAATAGATCCCAATTAATTATCTCCGGTTAATTGGGATGCCGTACCGCGCTGCACCGGGGCATCTTAACGAAGTTATCGTGCATTCTCTCTAATTTGGCAGCAAAACGATACGAAATTGTGCGACGTTGCCGGGGAAATTAGTATGTACCACGGTAATTTCAAGCACGCGCGCGTCTTCCACTTGTACATGATGCCAACGTGTTGGTATTATTAAAATTACGAAACTTGTCGTTGCTGTCATAAACTTTAACGATATTTAATCGCCTTCGCCACCAATGTTCCATTTATACTCCGCTGAATATCAGATTCGAATTTGGACGGCTATGTCTGTACTGTTCTCTTCTCTTTTGTATTCTATAGTTATAAAATCTATGGTATGGTAAGTTTTACAAGAAAATTTATATCGAAGATACATTTACCGAGCCCCGGCTTGTCATCTGTCTCGCATAGACCCCATTAAATTAAATTGCTCATGAGCTAGGATAATTACTTGACGAACATTCAGTTATTTAACCTTCTTTTGACAAATAATATCTTAATCTCAACCACTTGCGCTGGCAACTGATTGCGGACCATAACGAGTGACCAAGCCGTATATAATAATTCGTCGCTTTCTTTTTGAACTCGTCGGTATGATATCACTGGATAGAAATTTATTGAAAAGTGATAAATTTATTATTTGTTTTGCCTGAGTTATACTTAAACATACTTAAAACTGAGAAAATATTGCAATTTTGGAACAACAAATTCTCGACGTGCGTTATTTCAGCCCAAGAGGTTAAATTTCTAAAATCAGAAAATACAAAACAATTCGCAATTGAAACTAGCAGACACATCCAAAGAAATCTTTATCTCAAAAACATTCTGACCAATTACAAGAGGCTTTAAGAACATTTAACGAAATTGGTGATTGAACCAATCGCAAAAATCGGTAACGAGATCACCAGGCTAGGGGAAAAACCAAGACGGCTGGCCAAAAATAGAGTCGAGAAGAGAACGCGCGCGAGCGATTATCCGGCGTAAAGTTAAGCGAGCCGACTCGAAATCCAGATAATACTGCCGATAAGGCCGTATCTGCGAGATACGATCGGCACCTCGATGCCAGCGGCACGTCGTCGTCGTTGGATTTAAAGGGAAGCGAAAAGGAAAGGTATGGAGGAGTACACGACGAAAAAAAGTACACGGCGACGGGAAAAGAAGCACAGAGAGAAAGAGAGAGAGAGAGAGAGAAGGAGAAAAAAGTGAAAGAGAGTCGCGTTAAGCCACGATAAGAAACGTCTTACGGTGAGATCGTTACGGGACGATCCATTTTCGTTGCAGCGCAGCGGCTCGAAAAAGATCGCGAAACGAGGAAAGAAGAAATAGAAGGGGCGGACCGTTTACATACCGCGGTATTTCCGGTACCGTATCTTCCGGCGATTCGAGAGAAACTCCACCGACTCTTGTCTCTTTCTCTTTTTTTTCTATCTTCCGTGCAACAAGCAACAAGCCACCGGATCGTTCTACTCTCGATGCTTCACGACTATTACGAAATGCTCGTTAAAGTTTCAGTATCGCTTCATTACTTACGTAAAAAGATTCTACTCCTTAGTTCCAATTCTTTAATTACGCTTCATACTGTTTTCGAAAGATTATTGGAACATGAATTTATTAACAGAGTCCTCTGGAGTCGTTTAGTAACCTATAATATTATGTCAATCGTAAATAAAAAGGCTCTTGCTTTTTTAAATCGTAAAAAGGATCTTTATCTTTCGTTCTTTCTTCAAACCTGTGTGAGTTCTTAGTGGGACAGTCTTTCGAGTTTACGTAAGATTTTCTTCCTGCATGGGAAAAAGAGGAAGCATGGGAAAAAGAATGTTTGAATAGCGGAAGATAAGAGGGGGAGATAATCTTTATCCAAAGGAAGGTATTACGTTAACATTAGCGGGGAATACGTTTCACCGATTTGTCAAGAGATTTTACTCCATTATAGGATTTCATACAAGATACCCTGCTATAATCGTAGTAACAACACTTGCCTGTAGAGCGAGCGATAACGCGAAAGGGTAAATTGCGAATTCCTTGGTCGACATTCGCGTGAACATTTACTCTGATTATAACTTTAACGACGCATGTATCATTTAATTATATATTTCACGGTTGACCATTACACGTTAATTCCACACCAAAAACTACGCGACCGTGTGGTTTCACGTTTCTGTCAACGAGATTTCAAGACGTTTATCGGATGGATCGTCCTCGCGAGGTAATTCGGAAAAGGAGGTTACCCCTCAGGCGTGAAAAGTGTTCACTTGTAGCTATTACGTGTTATATATTGCGCCCGGGCTGTAATGCTCGGTGAAAGGGTTAAAACCCCGGACAGAACGAATACATTTCCCTCCCAGTGGGGAGGGGAAACAGGAAGCTAAGGCGTCCATTATAAAGGGAAAGAGAAACGGAACGGCGTAAACTGTACGCCATTTACATACAATATATCCGCGAGTAAAACCGCATTTTCTACTTTATGCGACGGTTCTGCGTCGCCTGTGACACTCCGAGAGGTGAAATAATTTTCAGAACGCTCGATGATTTACTCGATGCGCGGATGTATTTCTTATTGCAACGCGAATAAATTCGTCATCGAACGACAACTAAGAGAATCTTCGTTCAAAAAAACAACGACGAGTCGGAAAAATTTCAACCGAGTCGTTGAATTCAGAATAGAAACGTTTAACGTTTTAAACGGTAATTTCAACGAGCGATATATTGAGATTTTAATTAAGCTTCACATCGGAAATCTTGTATTATACGATTCCTATATTTATATGAAATATTGGAACACCATTTTTACAGTTTTATGCAATTTTATTTATAAACAGAATTAAAGAAACGTGGTCTAAGTAGAAATTTACATCTCCCATTATACTATTGCCACATTAAGTACCTCACTTTTTAATGCATTACATATTGCATTTTTGCATTCTTGGATTTCTTATATATATAGAAAAATCCTAGCGATTATCGTACTCAAAATTACGACGAGTGTAGAAAATAGAATGCCCAGACAGCACACGTGTATCGATTTTATTAGGACGCTTGCTCGATACATTATCGAACAAGCTAACCACGAAACTGACATATGCCAGAAGCAGGTAATCGACACTTGGAACACACAAGTATGCACATACATGACAGATGTTTTAACAAAGAATATGGTATTCTATGGAGCCGCGTCGGCCGTGTTGTCTGGATAGAAATGGTTAACGAAAAGCGGAAAAGGAATATCATGAATATCTACAGAGAAGGCGCAGCATTGAAATTCTAAGAGGTTAGCATCTCTTAACGGAAGACTCTCAGACGGAAGTTCTCGTCAAACATGAAAAAGCCTAATGCATAATGTAGAAAAAGAAAGAGACGAAAGGTTAATTTATTTGCATAAATCCGTGTTCTTGGATATGTCGAGTATCGATTAAACAGAAAGTCACACGTTTTTTTCAAACGGATCTCATGGCGACATGTAAATCATTTCTGATCAAACGCGTGAAGCGCACCGATAAAATTTCAGACAGTCGTGGTTTGTGTTACCACGTCGTATAAACATTTTTACATCTCTTTCGCAGAGTATTTGAATTTTCAAAAATTAACATAAATTACATTAAAATGTACCTAAATATGTTTAAACATATTTATAAGAAGAAATTATCTATTTTCTCTATATGAAAAAAAAAACGAACATTTAAATTTCAAATATTGCTTATTGCATCAACGGTCTCCTTCGTTTATTAGACTTTTTTTTCTCATTCCCTGCCAAGAGAAGGAAAAGGAAACCCCAGTCAAAACTATTGTAAATGAACTGTTTAGAACAGAAAGCTATTCGAGCAAACAGCTTGCATGGTTATACGTGTGATATGCTATCTAGGTATGGTACTGACAATGGACCACGATCGTACACCTCCCCTCAAGCCGATATGTCTTGCTGACAATTTAGCAGTGCGATTCGAACGATACTGTCGATACGACAAACTGCTCGGGGAACGCGAGACGCTAGCAAATTGGCGGCAACTATGTCGCCAGATGTACCACAAATTGAGGTTAATTAAAGAGGGAAATATAGCGTGGTAATACGGTCATGATACTCTCTAAATGGATTCATATTCTTAATAGACACTAAGACCCTGTACGAACTCAACCCCACTGCACAATTTAATGTGATAAAATATACAGGGCGTCTAGAAATTATTTCGAATGAAACTAGTTTTATCTAAAATGACGCAGACATGTTCAAACAGATTTTACACTTTTAAGATTTTGAAGTTAAATTAATTTTGAATTTTGAGTGAGAATTATGGAAATTGTTCCGATCGTGAGATAGACACGACATTCACAATTTCAAAATAGTAAATGTGACTTGTCATTTGTTTTTCGCCTCATGTATGTTTCATCGTTAATATCAATTTGTATATTAGTTTGAACTTTAATTATCAATGAATTTCAACGTTATAATTTTAATCTGCATCGGAGAAGGTAGAAATGTCAGAAGCGCTAAAAATAAACGTAGACGCTACGATAAGCAGGAAATCAGAATATAAGTGTCACTCGCGCTTCAAGGTCTCATACATCAAGCTATCCAGTTATTTGCGTGTAGCATATGCCACGGAAGAGTTTTCCACGTACGAAGCTTTCCCAGAGTCTTTCGAGATCCCGTGAAAAATACGCGTGTCGCAGTATCATCGTGAAACCTTCTCCCAACACGATAAAACACGACGTTGCGAATTGCTCACATGTTGCCAAGGCTCCGTGCTTCTCTCCTTTTTTTTTCTCCCCCTCTCTTCTTTTACACCCTCTTCCTCCGCTTCACCCTCTTTCTCGGGTGTAATATGATTCCATCACGGCAATGGCAAATATTGCACGCAATTTCCCCTCAAATTGCTCTCGTGTAACTTAATTCGCCGGCGATGGCGAAGCGCGTCAACCCTCCTTTTTTTCCATCGGCGATAATTATGATACGCTTTTTTGTCACGGCCTCCGCCATATTCGACGCTCGCGTCGATCCATCAGAATCGAAACCCTACGCTCTACTTCTTGTATATAGCATATATGTACGATTATACAACAGACTGGAGATGTTTATGCAAATTTCAGACGATAAATACATGCAAGTAAGAATTGTACAATATTTGAGGTTTCAGTTTAGTTTAACCTCTTGCGCTAGTAATTGGTTCACGGACCATAACGAGTGACCAAACCGTATACAATAATTCGAATTCTTCTTCTTTTTGAATTCATCGGTATATCACTGGATAGAAATTACTAAGAAGTAATAAATTTATTATTTGTTTCACCTGGGTTATATCAAAATATACTTAATGCTATCTGAGAAAATATTGCAATTTTGGGCCAAATATTCTCTACGTGCGTGGCACGTCATTTCCGTGCAAGAGATTAAGGTTAAGCTAATTCTCCTAATTTTCCACCGTATCGTTTGATAATATTTATCATTTAAAATGTTGTGTTAATGTAGAAGGGAAACATGATGGAGGTATATTTCGCTACTAACGACGAGACTTCGTATTATATTAGCCAAAACAATTAGGAAACTCACTTTCATCGAGCAAACTTTGAATACTTAGCCAACTGGCAGACATTTATACGAAGAGTTTAATAATTTGAAATGAACTTTCGTATCTTTTCAAGCACTTTTCTCATTTGTAAATTCCCATCTTCCCGTCAGTAAATATAATTTCAACTGATAGATAATGAAACTGGCGAGCCATGATTGTGAGAACTGTCTTCGTGTCCCACGTTATCACTTTCAAACAAGTATCACTTATCGTTAAACAGTACGCTTTATTCCAATTGCCATCCGGTGAGAATTAATTTGACATCTATTGCCAGTGCCATCTATTAAACAAAAATTGAAATGTTTGGACTCCGAAATTACTAGTTCTTGCGGGAGAAAAAAGTTTTTAAGAACACCATCTATCGGTGCACATGTTCATAAAACAAAACTACTAAAAACGAATATTTGTTCCCATTTTCGTTTAAATTGAGCGCAACTGAATTTATCAACTAATAAGACGAGAATGAAGGAAGAAAACGGTTGATATCCAGATCGACGTATTTTTCTCAAGTGTTATCTGCTTCAAAGAGTTGTTGCAACATCATGTTGTCTACTCGATATCCTTTAATGAATTAATACACAAACGTGTAGAAGATGACGCATACAGCACGAAAAAAAAATCGTTAACCATCGACTATTCTACGAAGTCCATGTAATGTTTAAGATAAACGTGTGTTACACTTTTCACATAGAGAAGCAGACTTTATTGCATAAAAAGCCGAGAGACATCTGTGTGTGTGTGGTAAGTCTATGCGCGTGAACTATGTGTACATGTATATCTAGTATCTTTTTATGGAATACCATGTCATCAAAGTAATATATTCGCTAAATGTATTTTATCATGTCGCCACGCATTTTTCTTTTTTACCACACTTTCGTTTAGAAAACTTTAGTAAAAGATCTTCGCAAATACATTATGAAGTAATTACCATTTTTATAGGGAATTATATTCCGCTAGATGATACCAGTTCCCTTAAAATTGTGCAATATGGTTTTTAAAGTCGACAATTTATTTAATCACACAATAAAGATTTCAAATTTGGTTTAATTTTTTTTTATTTGCTCGAGATTTTAATCAAGATAAATGAACATGTATCCTTGGATACAAGGAAGTATTGAAGATAAAATTATATCACATCATAATAATAAAAAATCCTCTACCTAAAATGTGGGACTCGTGCAATATATTTGTAATATCTGCTTTCTTAAGCATATATGTGAAATATTAAATGTTAAAGAAGAAAATTTTACGGTTAAAAAAGAAAATAAAAAGAATTCTGAAAGAAACTTTAACCGTCAAATTCTGTGTTCAACAACCTCCGTAGCTATTTTCAATTCCAACAATAGATTCGATCTCTCGCGTAAAATTTAAAACTACTTTCGAACTGCCGGCCGAAGCATGTAGTCCAAGAGTGTTGGCAAAGTTCCTTCCAATGAATTCTTTCCGTTCATGGGGTTTGTCGGCTGTAATTCGAGATACAGACCGATGTCTTTATAGTCTCGCAGAAAAAAAACAACGCACAAAGATGCATTAAATGATCAGCGTGAAACGTGAAAAAACTGCTTTCACAGTTGAATCGCCAATTACGAAATTTTTTTTCAGCTAAAATGCAATCAAAAGTTTTATAAACAAAAAAGAGAAAAGAAAGATAAAAGATGTCAAAAAGATATTTACAATATGGTACATAAATATATATATATACTACATATGTTTGTAATATTTAAAAATTCGTTTGTAAAAATAGATGAACATTAAAGACGTAGGTCTCTGCTAGAATACACGAGAAGAACCTGGTGAAAATACACTGAACAACGATCAGGCTTCGATCTTCTTATTCTATCGAGAATCGATACGTAAGACGCGTGGTCGGTCCATCGAGGGAGGCCGTCTAGTGAGCGTATTACGTTGGAAAGAAACAGCCAACCACGATTCGTGGATAGAGGGTGAAAGAGAGAAGCCGATAGAGTCCATCGATCGTCGACGGCAAACACGCGCGCGCTCGCCGAAAAAAGGATCCGAAGACTCATCTCGATAATCGAGAAAATTATATTCGTGTTTCCGCAATACACGGGTATAGCTTCGTATCTCGACTTGGCGTCTCGGAGGAAATTAAAATTCGATTGTAGGCGCGAAACGATAAATACGATAAAGTATACCCACGAAGAGAGAAAAAGAGAGAGAGAACGATAAATTACAGGGCGGGTCTTGCTGTGGAAAATCGATGGAAATACACGGGAGATACACGCAGAACGAAACGCGACGATGTTTCAGAAGAACACGAGTTTGTCCGCGTCTTCGCCGACGACGCGCGGTCACTCCAGTCACAGAACCCGCGCACGTAAAAGGTCCACCATTTTCACGCTTGTGGCTAGAGACATCGGAATTCTAACGAAGAAAAAAATGCTCCAAAGGGAGGAAAGAATACAATATTGTTACATACCTCACGCCGTCTCGAGGATGTAAACGTTCTCTTGCTTATTTTCCAGGAACAACCCGATGTGGCTCTGTAGTCCTGCTGACGTTTACGTATATGTTGACACGCTCGACGGTGCAGGTGGTGGTAGCGGTGGTAACAGCGACGCTGATGATAGTAGTGGTGGTGTAGCGGTGATGATGCCGCTGGTAGTGGTTGGAGATACGAAAAAATGTATCGCGTAACGCGACTGCGCCACTGGACCGAAGTGAGACTGGCTCGAAGCGAGTCTACTGACTACCGAAGCGACGTGATACGAACCGTGTGCGTCCTCGTCGCGGTGCTACCGTGTACTACGTGTTGCTGCTGCCAGAGCCACTACCGCTCTACTCGCTCCACGACGACCTCTTCCCTCTTCTGTGTCTGTGCCTCTCTACCATCCCTCCGAGTCCACGTAGCAGCAACCTTCGCTTCGTGCAAGCAACGCGGCGCGGGGTTGCCGCTACCAACGTCGCCCCATCTGTATCGTTCCGCTCAGCGCTGAAGGATATTTTCAAACGTGTATACCTGTAATATACAGAACCTGCTGCTATTCCGCATTTCCCTGCTTACAGTTCTCGCTCTACAGCCATGGGAATGATAAATATTATACCGCCCCCGAGATAATGTTGCTAATCGTTTGTAACAACGGGATTAAGCAGAAAGAGATGAAGCCCCGCTCAGGATTAAACTCGAGAGTAATCTAGAAAGTAAATATGAATCAATGTCCTCCAAATGAATACACGAAATTATTAGGGGTTTTAACAATGTTTGAGGATCGTTTAAAGGATTAATTTGAACAGGGAGGCAAATGAATGGCGGCGGTAATGTTACGCCAGCTAGAAGCAAATGTAAATTTCTAATTCAAGCTGTACCGTGGGAGACAGGTATGAATCGATATTCCGTAGTTAGAAACGAAAATGCAGACAAAGTAGGTGATAGCACTGGGGTAGCGTAACGTAAAATGAGATTTAAGTTAGAAAACGTAATTCATGCCGGAACGGAATTCATCATTTTTGTTTTTATACTTATGTTATATTCTCGTTTATAAAGAGATATCAAATTACTCAGGCGCTTTCCAACATTTGCATTTGTTAATTAAAAAATAAACGCGATAGAAAGGTAAAAATTGTTTGAAACGATATTGTTGAAAGAAGCGATTATAATATATTTTAATCTACCTCGTATTTCCTATGTAAACCGTGTTACTACCATTGCCATGTAAATTTACCACGACACACATATATTACCCGATAACTTGTCTCTCGTATCTAGCGAACGATTAATCTTTGTAACGTGGCGATTAAACCACGACTGTGAGTAGGCAAGAATATCGATTCAAACGAATCAGATGCAAAACATGGTGTGTACGATGTTCGTGTGCGTGTGCACGAGCCGAGGAACGGTTAACCGTTATGGAGGGGAAAAAACGCGCGCTAACGAACTTCAATGTTGACCAATAGTCGTGGCGCGTTCTTGTTCGACCTACACGCCCGATAAGTGAATTCTGGTAAAATTTTTTATCGTGGAAATACCTCGACTACACGAAAGTCGATATGTAGAGGAGACAAGAGGGGGATAACCACAGATGAACGGAATACTTGTACGCCATATATTGCGCGAGCACGTTTCGTTGGTATCCCGCTTTTCTTGGAACACATAGAAGACGTTCTTCCTCACCAAGCTCAGGTCATATACATTCGCTGGTTCCTTAATTGCCAGTCAGAAGTGGTTTCTCGCTCAGGGGGCATACCGACCAGTCTCTTTTCAACTCATACACTGACGATGTGCTTCATGTGACCTTCCGTACAATCCAGTTTCACGATCGTGGGACGATCAAAAGAAAAATCGCCTTGCGCAAGGGTTCGCTGCACCGGTAGTCAGTTTAAAGTTTCCTAACGACCGGCAGAACTGGATTTAAAGCGAACACAATTTTACAATCTTGTTATAAGTCTTACTATCTTAAATCTTTCATTACGATTATAAGATAAATCGTACTTACTTACTTACTATGAAACTATCGATTGTTAAAATGTAGAACTTCTAAAAAAAAATAAAGTAAAAGTTATAATAAAATAATATAAAAATTATACAGCAAATTCGTAAAATAAAAAATATACATATATATTTATTATAAAATTTATATGAAAAATTATGAACTGAACATTTTTAGTATCAAAGATATTTTTTACTGATAGAAATATTATTACAAGAGATTGTTACGAAAAAATTAATGACGCGTCAAGATAACAATAAATATTATTTTTTATAAAAAGATACGCATTATTAGTTAAATGTAATAAAAAAAAAAATATCCTCGATGTAGCGTGACGTCTCTGGGTTAGCGGGTTGATGTCGAATAAAATGAAGACTTACACGCAATCATGCTAGGTGTACATGTTTGATATGTATACGAGAAGTGATTGTCAGAAGTGACACGGTACGGGGGAGTAAATCACGTCGGTATTAAGATAATTAGATGGAGAACGACGGGTTCAGCCGAGTCGGTTGACGTGTCTTGGACAGAAACAGATGTCTAATATGCCTTTTATTTTAACTCCACGGTCAGCCACATATGCACGTATAAGTTGAACACTTATTCGAAGCACAGGACGTACGTAGGATAAATGCATGGGCGTCGATACGGAGCATTAGAAATGAGGAATAATGTGACACATATTGTAATCATGTAATTACGCAATTTTCGTTCGTTACAACAAGTTATATGTACGAAAATTGTTATTTAAAATATATATAGGTATTACCTCCGAACTCGTATAGCGTTGAAAAATACATGCATAAGTTTAAGGTTGCATTTCACGAATAAACTGCTAGCGACGACCATGTGCATGATACAATTAAGAGAGTGTGCGTGTATGCAAGTCTACCCGTACTGTGGTCGTGCAATTGTGCGAAGGAAATGAGATCAAGTTTGAGTGATTGCGGACAGCAGTCGAAGAGAGAAGAGAGGCAGGGAATGGAGATAGGACAGTTCAAGAACCGAATCTACAGATTGCCAGCTGGATAAACTGGAACAAACGAAGTACCAGATTTCTACGAGTAAGTTACATTTATGTAAACATCGTTTACGAGTAATATTTGTAATTATTGACACTTAAAATATAAAAATATATTATTAAAGATATTATAATGGATTCTTAGTAATATGCCACTTCGAAATAATTACACAGGATTGATTAAGATTGCTTTCAAAAATAAACATTTATTTCAAAATTAATGCTTACCAGCTGTATCCTAAAAACTAAGATCTATCCTATAACACTGACTGTGTTTAGGTGTTTTTGTTCTCAAGACTTCATTGCATTATTAAGTTGTGTACAATTTTTGTGTTTTTTTTCTTTTTGGATAGTACCGCAATAATTTTCACAGAAAGAGCAAGCACTTCCTGATTTACACATCACATGATCTCCTTACACACACATATATTACACTCAAATGACGGTACCAGAATGTATTTAATGTTTCATATTTGTAATCATGCTTACAAACTGGTTCACATACTATTTTCACAAACTTAATTCTCGAGCCGAATCTCACTCTCCTATGTCTTGATACAGATTAAAATGATAGTACCGCTAAATGATATCACATTTATGGTTCGGAGTATGTACTGTCTGGTCGGCTGAGAAAAAATGTGACACGGACCTAAACAGCTTCTTTTGCAGATTGTACTAACTCTCCAAATGAAGTTTCCAAACATTGTCGTAACTCTGCATAACTAACTACTAATACAGTCTGCTCGTCTCTCGACATAAGACATATCTGTAATATTAAAAGAATACATACTGAAGAATAATACAACACTCTTCAATATTTTGCATTGTTTTAATTATTTGTATATTACTAAAAAGAATTTAAGTTGTTTAAGAACAAAAAGATTGCAAATAAAAAAATATGATTTAAAAAAAAGACGTGTACCTTATCTTGAGAACCTGAATCTAACTTATTTAAACAAGATACAACATGTGCCATATCCAACCATGGTCTTCCATCAGCTGCTACCTGATGGAAAACGTAATCTCTAAACAATTTGAGCATGTATCGGTCACCAGTTTCTGCCCATGTAGGTTCCATATTAAGTTCGGGTCTTTCGTTAATAGTAGCCAGCTTTACAAGCAACTTAAATAATCTCCCATTTTCTAATTCCTTGGCAATTTCATTTTCCAATACATCAGATCGAAGCTGAGCTGCATCTAATTGGGTATAAAATCGTGCTCCAATCATTGGCATGAGATCTGTTACACTTCTTCGTGTTTGATTAGAAAGTAAATACCTGTAGTAAAATTATATTCGTACATGAACACACACATCAACACGAATATAGATATATGTCATAAGATACGTTGCTCCTCTTTCATTGTCAATTTCATAACAAAAATTATCTCATATGAATAGTGCTATTTCAAGATGATTAAAAATAAGTCAAAACAAGCAATGAAATATGAATGTTAGATCAATAAAAAAATGTATTATTCTCATAATATTAAGTAAGAGAAGTCTGTGAGAAAGATAAAATGTATACAAACAGGATAAGGTTTCGAAGATCTGTAGAATAGGAACGTGCGACGAGCTCAAGGGAGGCTTGCATGTTGTCGCGATGGACGGCAAGGAGACTGCGACATGCTAATGCCAACACCAACTTCCCTAAGGCGATTAAATCTTCTTGTTGATAATGTGGTATAAGCGAAAGTGGATTTGCTGTGTTTCCATCAAAAGTAACAACATCTGGTATAGCTACACAACTTAAACGAAGTCTCGTTCGCGACGTGAGTAACACTTTTGTAGGATCTAAACATCTGTATGACAAACCTATGAAATGATTGAAACAAAAAAAAAAGTTATAATTATCTAGGCAATGACTAGCAAGATGCATAGATAATATAATTGATAGATACAAACCAGCAGCATGTATAACACGAAGTGCGGCAGTGAGTTGAATTATGTAGCTCCATATAACACTTTCTGGTAGCATACTACTATGCTGTTGCCTTAAAATAGTATTTTTAGTATGACTATAAGGTCGGGGAGCATTTGGATCCGAAGAAAATGGATCTGTATAACCATTTAATTCGGTTGCTGAGAAATGCTTAGTTAATAATGTTTCCGATGCAGGATGATAATCGTAAACAAATACCATGGCTAAAATAACAAAAAAATTGTTTCATAAAAGTACATTTAACGATTTCATTTTAAAATATTGATACAAACAATGGTCACCAAAAGCCTTGGTGGTAAAAACTTCTCTTAACTGCACCAAATTCGTATGCGATAATCGTTTCCACATATCTACCAGCACCATACACTTTGTATTAGCAAGTCTGAAATCTAAAAACATATTAAATGCTTATTTCATTACCAGTTTCATATTTTTTATATTATTTATAGTATATTCGTAAACGTATAAAAGATATTCACCATGTATACGTCGTAGACAATAACGTGTTCCGCTCTTAATGCTGGTAGCTTTGTACGTTGAAGTTTGATATCCAAGCATGGTCGAAGCAGGTTTATGAATTGGTTCTAATGGACACAACTCGTGATAATTATCCACCTCGTTTGGTAGATCAGGAAATCGTACTACATCAGGTTGTGCTAACGTTAAAGCATTTTTTTGGAGAATGTCCATTCTTAAACTCTCACTGATAAAGAAACTGGGGGTTGCTTGAGGAGGAGGGGTTGAGGGGGCAGAAGAACTATTAGATGATGGAGGTTTTGTAGATTTTACTGGCTGGAGGTGTGCAGGAGTACCTGGATAGACATAGCCTATCTGACTTGCTCCCACATTTCCAATCTACCGACAAAAACAAGTTAGTTAATTTATTAATTAATTGAACAGATGTAACAAAAAATTTTTTTAAACTTACATATTTACTTACAGTTTCAGTCGCTTCCTCAGTTCCAACAGTATCAGTTGCTGCATTTCCAAGGTAAAAATACGTTGTACCACCCACATTCTCTTGTGAATGATAGGAATTATTGAAAAGATTCGGAGAACTGCTGTTACTACTAGTAAGACCTCTACCAGGTACAAATTCTGGACTGGCAGTTACCTTTTTCTGTGAATCCAGAGAAAGGTTTGATAAATGTTTTGTAACAGCTGTTGTATTTAGAGTCACCCCTGGACTTTGACGATTCTATTAAAAATACATAATAAAAATATTATATTAACATATGCCTTTATGGTAATTCAATAGATTTCAATATATATCTAATTATAGTATATCTAATTATATAAAAAAATATTTTTATCAGGATTGTCAACAAATTGCAAATGGATACCATGTAGGTAGCAAGCTTGGACTCCAATGGAACGCCATTTGTTTGAGGGGTGTATGCAACAAACATTGATGGGTCCATCTTTTCCTCAACCACTGCATTTACTACCACGCTTCACCCTCACTTCTACTATTTGTATTTTTCTATCTGTTAAAAATTCTTCTCCACCTGTTTCTTTCAATGGGAACTAAGAAATGTGCTTTATCGTGATTATGTTTCCTTGTTATACAGGTGAACAATATAACATCAGTCTCCAAAGCCTGCAACATATCTTCTAAAATTATGAATACAAATAAAAAAATACAATTATAATTGTATATTTTTTTTATATATTACTTTCAACTATCGTTTACTACCATTTTGTAACAATAGATATTCATCAATATCGCGTTCATAAAACTTATATATATAAATAAAACTATAATATATATAAAGTGCAAATAATGACTTGTGCTTTGTCAAGAAATTAATTCATTTGTTCTTTTGTGACAAAATTCAAAGATAAAAATATTACTATCTTCCAAGCACATACCAAATAACAACTTAACTATTTTCATTAAAAAAAAAAAAAAAAAATGGAATATAATATTATTGATCAAATAAATAATACGCGTACAAAGAAATTACAATCCATTCGTAAAATATAGAAAAACACTGGTTGAAATTTACTCTGATGTTCGGCTGTGTTCGTAAAATCAGTGATGCATAAATTCAATATAAAATATAAACGAAGGCATTAACTTGCCGCGTACGGCCACGTACGGCTAGACATAACAACAAAATGTAAATCCTGAATGAAATTTCCGGAACGATGAGCACAGCTCAAGTAAGAAAACAAAGGAAAACCGAAAAGAACAAGTAGAATCGTACGTTATAGCAATGGCAGCTGATTTTGACAATACGAGCGAAAAAGACGCACAGGATATAACCTTGACTCCACGTTATTGCTGATGTGAGGTATTCGTTCGTGATCACAATTTCGATTAAAAGTCCGTACGATTGTGCAACGGGGATACCGAGAACGATATAATACGGGAATGTATATGATAAAACGCGTATGGAAAGTACGCTCGGCTAACATAACCATTTACACTGTCACTGATGTCGCGTCGGTAATACGGCGCCAAAATTCTGATCTCTCCGGTCTCCGATACCACACCGTAAACACGCGCAATGAAAAACAACAATTAAAATGATTTGATAACAGCCTGACCGTATTATAACATGTTTCCATCCAGTATTCTAGTAGACAAAGGAGAAAGCAGAACCAATCCGAGCTTGTATGTTTATGGTGTTCTCCCTTTGCTTCGGCCTCGTATTTTTCTTTGTCCCTCTCTCCCTTCCGTCCCCTCTATTCATGTCCTTCGATCGGAGCAGCTGTCTCTTTGCCACAGCTTGTCTCCTGACGCGCGAGACGCAAATTTGTATATTTACTTTTCGAACGTTTTTACCAATTATCTTTCTGCTTTTAAAACTCACATTTATTTTCTAATTGTTATTTCTTGGCAGATCTCATACTGTATTCATTTTATCGTTTCAGATCATTTCTATTCTTCATATAACGTAAATCATTGATATCTTTCACGCGATATAGATATTATAAATAAATCACGTTCCGCAATGGCAGAAATTATTCTTGTAAAAAGTCCAATGTATAAATGTATTGCGACATATATATTGCAAATATGTAGAAATACGAGAAAATATTTCACGATTTTGTTTCCTTCTTTTTTTTTTTATTGATAAAATCTTATAACAATTTCGTAAAAGGTATTAATGCGTCATGAAACGTGTTGATATTAGAGCTAACAATTACTGTATAAAAAAAAATATATGAAAAAATAAATTTGAAGTTTCTAATATTAATCAAGTTGTTAGAAGTTTCTAGTATTAATACAGCAAATTGCAATATTCCTCAATGATTTTCATATTCATGCGATACATTATTAATGAGAATCGAATAAGAAAAAAAGAAAGTATTCAATTGTTTATGCATAATTATGTTATTGCGTCGTATCTAAAATATCCATATTGATATCTAATTTAGTACAGTGCATTAAAATTTTAGGAAACATTTATAATAACAGTCATTAAAAAAGAAATTAAAGTGATTTACAATATTTAAATAGAGAAAAACAGAAAGAAAAATATATATTTCTTGTATTAAAAGTAAATTTGAAATACAATTTTAGAACCAGTTACTTTTGTTATAAGACAGTTACAAACATGCGATCGCTTTACTTATTTTTATGTATTTAAATTGTATATCTTCTGTAATATATCCTCCCATGATGTTCTATTAATTTCATTTTACTTATTTTACAACATATATTTTATTTTATTAATAAAAGATATTAATATTTAATATATGAACTATGAGATAAATATATGAAGCTCTCTTCAATATTATAATCTTCTTGGTCGATTCACTTAACTGTATTTTTATAATAGTGATTATATTGGCAACACTGACCAGAATGCATTCTAAAGCGACTTCAAACGTTTCAGTTGTGTATTGTAATTTAAATAGTCGTATGTTCGAGAACGTGCAAGTTGTATTAAACACGTTGCATTTAAGTTTACTAACGATTATACCAATTTGAAACTGAAAAATTTAATTGTTTAATCAAATTTAAAACACAATGATTATACCTGTACGTTGTTTCACTTGTGGAAAAGTAATCGGTAATAAATGGGAAGCATATCTTGGTTTGTTACAAGCGGAATACACAGAAGGGTAAGTATATATACAAGTGTATTATATTGAACTGTGAAAATAAATGAAATAGGAAGCAAATAAGATATTAAATATATACATATATATATATATATATATATATTATATAAATACATATAATGTAATTTATATACCAAGTTAACATCTAACAAGGAATCTAACCTTAATTGTGATTATAATTCCTATTTCAAATTTTCAACTTGTTCTAAATTTTTTTTTTTTGCGAATATATATTAAAGTAATAAAATAATATAACAAAAATAATGCAATATAATATTTCCATAAATATTATTTATATAAATAAAATATTTAAATGTTGTATTTGTTATATTTAAATTACTATTCAAATATTATTGATGTTACTAATATTGCAATTACTAATGTATAACTACATAACACATGTATATGTTACAGAGATGCTCTTGATGCATTGGGATTAAAACGATACTGTTGTCGCAGAATGCTTCTTGGACATGTAGACTTAATTGAAAAGCTTTTAAATTATGCACCATTAGAAAAATAACAATATGGTACTTTTATTTTCTCATTTCGTTTTAAATATTAAAATACAAATTGTGTGTGTATCAATATGTGTCATGTATTAGGATATTATTGCTAAATGTATATATAAATATGTTTCTTAAGAATGTATAAAAATAAGGTAGAATAAAATATACGAAAAATATTATAAAATGATTTGTATTTAAAAATTGTCATTTCACTATTTCTTTTTTTTAATCAGGAATATGTAAAAATTTCCAACAATTGTATAAAAAATCGATTGGTTTATAACAAGTTCAATAAGCAAAAATTGCTTCAAAAAGATCATACTTTCTTTTAAGTATACATTCGTATTAAATGCAACACAGAAAAGTGAAACATTTTTTATACTGTGAATCACACATGTAAAACATGGCCTGCTTATAAATGTTTTAAATATTACAACAATATGTATTATCATAAATTTAAGAAAAAAACGAAGGTTATATTTTGAGATTTGATTGTTAATTTATAAAATTTACAACACAAACATATCTCTCTATGTATTAACAATTTTTATCAATTTTAATTGTAGTTAAAATTTCTTTAAATCTATTAGAGTATATTCCAAATAGGATACAATTATATCATAGTATTTGAAACGTAATTTATCATTATCAAAATAAAAAGTTTATTTTACTAAATAAATTAAATTTTTAACGTATTGCTCCAATGTATAATATTTCTTTTCCAAATATTTCTTTTAAATACTGACAACTTCTCTCAGTCTAATTTTTTTGCAAATTAAATAGAGAATACACTACATGTTATACTTTAGGAACAAAGTAAATTATTTGATATATTTTGAAATTAGTCATTTGATAATCATTAAATCTTTTCATATAACCTTCCTCACCCTATAACATACGTTGTTTGTGCGTTGGTTATTATTTTAACTATATCGAATGTCGCTTTTCGAACTTCTCATTCTTCAAGTTCTCATTTGCACAACAACTAATATTATATTGATTAAAATTCAATCTATCTTACTAGAGCACTTTTTGTAAGCATAATATAATTGTATCTAAATTTCTGATATAAATTTTTCCGAACTTCTAATTAAATATATCTTATAAAATAAATTAATATTTTTAATTTACATCCCATTTTGATTTTCGTGATTGTCTGCATAAAATAATAAAATTATCAGAAATTTATTGCATTAAAATCTGTCAAATGACTCCCAAACAGTTTTGAAGTTAGGGATATTGGAATATCTACAATTGTAAAACCAATTTTTCTTAACTATATAGTGCCGCGATTTGTATTAATGCGCTGCGAGATCCAAAAACTAAGGCCATGAGACCAATGATGCATATGATTACATTTTTTAGTGCTACCCAATTTCCAGGTCCAAAACCAACATCCCAATAAGTTACAGTTTCGACGAACACAGGAATTAGGAGTCCCAATATTGAAAAACAAAATGCACCAATCAATCCAATAAAAGGTTCGATAGTTGGTACAACCACAGCCAGTAAGACTATAACATACAAAAAGATTTTTTAAACTTTCTAGAATTCTAAAATTATTATTTATGAACTTAATGCATATCTTATAAGAAAAAAATTTTGTTAAAAATTACACACCTGCGCCTGTGACCATAACTGTTCTTAAAATGTAATTTGCTAACAGTGGCTTTTTCTGAAATCGATCTTTTATACCATTCCATGCAATATCAAGGCAAACGTAAAATTGTAGTCCAAATGTACAATAAACGGCAAGAGCTATTAATATCTTTACAACTTGAGCCGCTCTAAAGAAAAAAAAAATATATAACAAATAATTTTAACGCAATCATATTAGATAAGAATTTCGTTGTTATTTATTATAATCCTTACACTTCTTCTGTTGGTAAATTTAATGTGATACTATCTAAAGTTTGGTCCTGATATTTTGCATATCCTAAGAATCCAAGTAAAATATAGATAAGCGTAACTCCGGACATTCCTTTGTTAAGAACACCACAAATTCCAACAAAATGTTGGGGTGTTTTCATGTTATTCTCCAATGGCATTACAACTCCTAGAACACCATTCTCTTAGTAAAATACATAATAAATATTTATTTAGATATTTATTTAAATAATCGTACAATACCTATTGCTTCCATTGCGAAGATAGTAATGCTGAAGAATCGTGGGAAGTCCTCGATGGACGCGAATAAAGGCACAGACGTAATGGGTGGCATATCCCAGACTAAATAATAAAATGTTATTCCTAAACCTGATCCCATAAATATATTGGCCACCATGGAAACAGGTGCAAGATATTTCAAATTCGGAATCCAACTAAGGAGTATCATTGGAATCAATAAACAGGCTGCCATCAGCCGGAGACTGATCTCAGATTCCGCATGGTAATGCTTAATGATTTGATTAAAATTGGCAGCAACGATAACTGTGTACACACTGCAGGTGCCAAAGTATGTTGCAAATAAACTAATCTGTATGAGGTACCTACAGATATATTATGTGGTTATTAGTATTCTATTAAAATCAAGATTCCTTAAATATTTTTAACGAATTTATAAATATAAATGTAAATTTGTATTTTATTATTGATATTTTGCCAAATATTTTACCTGATTGGCTTTGAAAATTTTCTACCCCATTGCGGTCCCGTAGCAAATGCTACTTCTGCTACATCTGCAAAACTCATCTCTGTGCGCCTCGTTTTGTAATAAAGAACATGTGCACATTTTACCTAAAATATTGATTCAGTTTATTGTCAGTAATTTATTACTTCAGTATTTAACATCTTGGTATTTATTTACCAAAATATATGCACAATGTGTGCATACAAACGCCACTAGAACTGTGGCAAATACACCGACGACAAGCCCAGCATTTTTAAAAGCAATTGGCATGGATAATATACCCGTTCCAAGTGCTGCTTTTAGTAAATGTGTTAACGTATCACCGTCCCTGGAAAGAAATTGTTGGTGTAATTATTTGGTTGCAAATATATTGTTTACAATGTATGTGTATGATATTTAAGCACTGTATTTTTTAACATTATCCAACACAGATAATGACATACATTGATTCTTTTTGACTAGATGTCATGACCACGAGTGTGCAATATAAAAGTTAAAAGCATCGATTTATTAAAAATTTTTATATCGACTGCATTATCGCGACTTACGTCGTCGGGTTATCAATTCTTCGTTCACTAAAGGGGTCAAAGCTTTTTCCATCACCCTGTCCGGTCTCTATATCTCGTATAGCGACTTGCACTTTGTATCTGCAAGAATTATAGTATAATTATCATATTGACACTGAACAAGTTTCAGTCTATTTAATATTTTTGATTATCGAATCAACAAGGTTGTTACGCTTCATGATAATACTTTAACTAATGAATTTCTTTAATTAATATTAATATTAATTGAAATTAATTAACCTGAGACAATAAATAAATTAAGACTGTATAATGAATTCTTACTTGGACAATACACCATCCATGGACCCATCTTGGGGCAGGAAAGTATCCATTTCCGTCGGCGCTTTGTTATCCTGCAAGACGATCATTATAATAAAATTGTATATAACAATCATTTTGTTCTTTTGTAAAATAATATTTTTATTCATAATTACCATTTTAATCCGTATGTGTCTTGGTTTAACTAATATACGTTATCTGTAACAAGCAAAATTAATAATACGTAAAAAAGATGTTGACATCAAGAAATATTATAATATTATAAATGTAAAGTTACTACTACAAATATGAACATTTTTTAAAATAAAACCAAAGAAACAAGTATATATCTCTTTCCCTCTTATTTATTTGTACAATTTTCCAATATTATGTATCGAATTAGAGTTTGATGAAAAATGACATAATATTACTGTCATACATTTACGAATTAATTATTCTTGTACAATGTTAAATTATGGAAATGAAACCAATTATCGCTTTTACAATCCACATACTACTACACTGATTTACATTAAAAAAGTGGAATGGATTATATATTTCGATTCACTGGAATTGTTATCATTAAATCGATTTGATTAATCATGCAATCCTTTGTTCCGTTCCTCTAAAGATATTATCATTGAATAATATATCATAATTATAATCATGAAAATATAAATATTGCAGTTATACCATATTATGTATATGTAATAAAATAAGATGAAAAATGAATTTCTGCAAAGAGTGTAAATGTAGCTAGAAATAATAACTTTATCGGTAGAATAAGACAATATTTTGAGAGCTACTGATCATCGTAAAATTAACAATTAAAACAAACAATATTTTCGTTTCTTACTGTAGGTAATTGGATATGAAACTTATGACACGAATGACAAAATTTATTAAAATTTGAAGATTAATATCTTAATGGATATTGTAAAAATGAAATATTTGCTATGAACTTGAGGTAAAAATATAAAATGATTTCGTAAAAATAAAAACTTGTCTTTTATCACACTGTAACAGTAAAATCAGTTGATGATTTACACAGAGTTAAAATATTATTACGTAAATTGTGAAGCATCATTTACAGACAATATTCAACTTGAAGACCTTGCGGTTCTGCGTACATTAATGACCTATAAGCGGAAATGTAAAATTGTGACTGTCTGACATGAAAAGAATTAACATAAACATATGAATGTTACTTGACTTAACGTTAACAATTATTCTTATTTTTTTATAATATCGTAAGAATATATAATAATAATAATAATAATAATAATATATACAAAATAAAACAATAAACATTCATTAAAATTAGAAAAGACTTATGTTAGAATAATAGAAAGTTTATTTTTAAACATTCTTCTTAAAAGATTTAAAAATGTTAAAAATATTAAAGTTTTGATAATAATTGAAGAATTCCAAAGATTTGAAAAAAATTAGTAGTTAAAACCATGGGTAAAGATCATTACAGGTCCCTATATAGTGACTTTAGGATTGACATAACGGTCTGATTTATAACTTCTCAATAATTTTCAAGTATTTGATCTCCTAACTAATTTCGAAATTTTTTAAATCTATAAATTGAAAATCTTTCAAATCTCTTTAATTAAAATTTTGGAATCAATTTCCTTTTCTTGATTGCTTTGTAATCTCTGAAATCTTAGATAATACTGAATCTTCGAAATATTTAAGACTGCCATACATTTTGATTATCCCCAGATTACAATTATTATATCTGTGATAAATACGAGCAAATAAAAATAAAATAGATAATGTTATGTGGCAATGACTGACCAAAGTATTTCCTACATCCATAATCCATAACGTAGATAATCTTTATAAAGTTATGTAAAATTGACTGAAATAAATATCGTTTAACTTTATGTAAATGAATTTATTTAAATACATTAGAATTGGAGAATGACATATTATACACATGAAGAATATACACAAGAATATATAAATATAACCTACATAATTATCTTGGCTAATGAATAAAAGACGCTTTGTTCGCTAATGTTATTGTATAATGCAAATATGGTAGAACTTAAACAAAGGCTATCTTTGTTGAATTATTTGATTTTTTTTATAAAATGTTAATGTTTATAATTAACATGGAAAACAACATGGAAAATGTTACATTTTCCATGTTGCAATATTTCATAGGAAAATAAAAACTTATCTATTTTTTAGATTATATTTAGATAATATTTAGATTATAATTAGATAATTAGAAATAATAATGATAGATAATAATATAGGAAATTAACTGAAAGTTAGGTAAACTTGGACATTTATTTCGGTCTAGCTTTATGCAATCTTGCTTATTTCAAAATTCTTCTTACATAATTATGATGTGTACATTTACAAATCCCTCCATAACTGGAAAATGCATAAACTAAAAAGAAAAGAATTGATCGATATTTGCTAGTGTACCAGAAAAAAAAACATCATTCGTGAGTGAATCCATAGAAAAGTGTTCCATTGAGAACAGCATTCATCGATCATTCTTGACGTTTACTCCGGACATTGTCCTTAAAAATATAGAACCGTCAGCAATTTGTGATACGGTAACTACTAACGGATGCGCGCGTCGAAATCTAAAAATAGCTGAGAACGATCACCTAAATCTCCAAATTATTTCATTTCAATAACTATTCGAAACTTTAGAAGAAACGATTTTTACACCAGACTTGATAAAAAAAATTGTAAAGTTAAAGTATTCGTTAAGAAAAAAATAGGCAATATATAAAATATAAAGGTTTCAAAACAATTAAAGACCAATAAACATTTGGTTCGATTCTTAATATGTATTTAATAAATAAATACCAGATTAAATACATGTATGTATATGCAATACACATCAATCTTCATGATGCACACGTACATATTACTAGTATGCATCCAACATGGATTGAAACTTCATTCACCACAGATCATTTATTGTATAAGATAAACAGAAAACCGGTAGAACAACTTTGACTTACGACATCTGGTCAAATTAAGCGTAAATCGCAATTTATCTTATGAGATAGTTTGCATGTCGGTAGCTAAGGTTCTATTACAGAAGTTAGTCATTAAACCATGACTATGTTTACCAATTAAATATTTCTTATATTTTTATCTATGATATGATAAATTATACACTGCAGTGTACCAAAAATTAGACATCGTTGTTAGAAGCTTTATGCTTGAAGTATCGACTTCAATGCCGCGTATGCTTTAAATTTAAAAATGTTTCATTTAGAAAATCTTTCTACATACATATGTATATAATTCTAATTTGCACATAAAGCATAAGGTGTGCATATTCTAGATAAAATTTTATGTTTCTCTCGTGATGATAATAAGCCTTAATTTGTGCAAATTTTTTTCTACTCGCCGACAATTCTCAGAAAGCGAGATGAGAGAAAATTGTAACTTACAGAAGAAGAGATAATCGGCATGACGCTGCGGAAAATGTTACACACGTGGTTAGAAGTTGTAGGTGTACGATTGTGCAGCTGCATCGAAAGATGCCTTACAAAGGCGCCACATTGACAATTCGCGCCGTCGCGTTGCGGAGGTGCTAATTAAAATACAGTACCACTATTTGAATCACTAACAGAAATCATCTGCCTACATCTGCGTCGGAATAAAAAAGAATGTCTTAATTTGCAAAAGGATGATCAGGATTATTCAATTATAGAATATTATGGTTTGAGGTTATAAGTTAATTCAAACATGGCACCCGAAAATTTCCAGGTACGTTCGATATTTAAAATTGAAGATTTATCTTATTTTTTCGTTTATAAATAAATTTTTCCATCTTACATTTGATTTGTTATTTATATACGTTTGATAATAATTCATATGCTTATCCAGTATTATACTTTTTATTCACTTTCTGAATAGAAAAGAGATTGAAGGACAAAATCACAGAATTGCTTTTGAGAATATAATTGGACGTTTCGAACTGGGAGGTTCAAGATATGTTCAATTATGCCATAATAATTTATTTTTACATATACATGTAACAAGTGGTACGTACAACAAATTCATTAACGTTGAATGTAATATTATAGCTGAAGTATTATTACACTGTAAAATAACACCATTTGATAAGCGAATAAGATAGAAATGATATGAATATAATGTCATTCTAGCAGAAAATCCGACGCGATTGTGATGTACAATCATCACCATTTTACCGAATATAAATCGAACACTCATTTGAATAAGACCTTATGTAATTAGTTTGTACTTAAGCTCCATCTAATGCGTCCCTCTAACAATTACTTATGTTTTGACAAAAGTACCGACAAGTTACGTAAAAACACATAACAAAACTATTATACATATTAATAACCAACAGTCCTAGCTATTCACTTTGAAATTAATTAATCGTTAATCTATCCTTGTTAAGGCGACAATTACGAGAGTGAGTATTACGTGGAAAATTAGGTCGTTCAACTTTTAAAGTTAACCTTTCGTTCATTGCAGTCAATTTTACAGTTAATGCTATTATCAGATTACTGATTAACCCTAAATATGTATAAAAAACCGAGAAGAAGAAATATTTTGGAGATACATTCGACGTAGGAGATGAAAATGAAAATCAACAAAAATGAAAAATCACGATTCATGATTATCTAGAATACACGTAAATAAGAAGATAAGGTTATTGTGCGTAACTTGATACTTGACTCCTACGAGTCATCCAAAACCAAGTTGCACTGATAATTTTCACAATAATGAAATGTTACTTCTTTGTCGTAACAGTTATGCACATATGTATATATAACTATTCTCTTAAACTGCGTCGTTATGAATCAGCGTAGGGAAAAACACATGTTACATGAATATACTTGTTCGTTTTTTGAATCGAATAGAATTCTCTTTATTAAATTTTGAACAATTAATCATGATTTATTTGGCCTAATTATAGGTTAAATGCTTGGAATCAAACAGAGGAAATTAATTCAAAAAATTAAGTTTATATAATCTTTTCAATTATTTATTAGAAAAAAATATTATTTTCAGATTTTTTATCAAGTATGTATTTTGAGAAAAAGATCATGAAAAGATAAAGAGTGATATCAGGTTAATTAATTAATTACTTGCTCTATGCAATTTTAAGACAATTACATAAAATCATAATAGATCCGTATACAAAATTTCAATAGATTCCATAACAATTTTTATAAGAAAATTATAATAATGATTTGTCACATTGATAATTGTTCCAAGTTGCTCGATAATGAATTTGTCCACTGGAATAATCAGCAATTCACGTATTTTATTCTACAGTTATTCTACAAATAAATCAGCTATTTCTAACTTTCGAATGGTCCAGTTTATAATGAGAAAGGGAATCGATTGATGATACTTTCTGCCGCGTTTTGAATCATCACTTCCCATTTGTTTAGTTAGATTTTGTTTAGTCAAATAATTATCTTCAGATTCTGCCTTATATGTAATTTCTATGTATCTATTTACATACATTATATTTTTAGATATTTACTTTTTCTTCATGAAAACTTGACGAAATATTCCAGCTACTGTTACTTTCAAAAGAAAGTTGTGATAATATAATTTTATAATTGATATTTATTTAACAATTATTATGCGAGATTGACCTTTTATGACAAGAAAGGAAGTTAAATGTTACACGTCATTTATCTGAAATAGATAAATTATGAAGAGAGACAATAATTACAGCGTTTTCACGTACTGCTTAGCATTTAAAATTCTTTTTCGTGTCTATTTCATTAATCATTTTATCTCGTTCAGTAACATCATTACATGCAGACACGTGTTATAACAGTATAGTCACCTGTATCGAAGTTCCTTGAACGTATTTGAAAACTGGGTTACCTTGGGACTAGATTTTCTAGCCCATTGCAAATGTCAAGGTTTGTCTCCATAACTAATTTACCACTCAAGGGCAATGAAAGCAAGCGAAGAAAGCATTTCGAACGAAGCATTTAATTATTGCAGGTAATCAGTTTTATTTATTCAATCTTTGGACTGATGTTCAATAATAATTACTTTAGTAAGTTTCACAACTTTAATCTAGTCTCATATGTACATACGCATGCATTTGAGTACAATAATATATATATATATATATATATATAATTTTTGAACAGAAAATTTTCGTCAAAAAAAAAAAAAAGAATCATTAACTATGAACAGTCGAATAAAATAGTCAAAAATAATTACATAAATACATATTATTTTCTTATATTTTATGAATATGTAACAAGGAAAATCAATCTTATTATAGTTATGTCTGATAAGATTACAATGCGTTTAAAGTCAATATCACACAAGGATTCTTGAAAAGCTTCGAGCGGTTTTCTTTCGAGCTGAAGAGGCTTTACATTCTATTTCTAGGAATTTTATTTCCTCAGATTTATTCTTCTCCTAAAGATCTTTAGAATAAAAATGTATTGAAATTTTTAATCTTTTTTTTTCTGAATTCCAAAAAAGAATTAAAGTACTAAGAAAGATATTAAAAATACCAAATATCTTTGGTTTCGAGAATTTATTGTTGTACGAACAAGGTCGAATCCCTTCAGTGCTATTCTCAAACAGGATTGGCCAAACTCTTCTTACATTCCAAGAAATATGTCTCTCTTTTCTTCTGATGCATCAACCCGTGTTATTTGGCAATGCCATAACAGATGCCACAATTCAGAAACCGAGAATTTTCCTTTTTTTATGTTTTTTTGTTACATACAACGTAAATGCATTGAAAGATTATAATTTAGATAACGAATGATTTTATTTAATTCACAAGAAATACAAAAATATTGGATTCTTGAAAATATAATCGAAATGAAAATGCATAGACCATAGATTAGTAATATGATGCAATTCATCATGAGTTACTTTTGCAAGAAGTTCCTTCAGCTATCACTTTTTCGAAACGATAAAACGGAAACCGAAAAGTATTTTTCAACTGTACAACATGATTATTACACAGTCGAATATCAGAGAGTTCGTAGATTAGATATTGTGTTACATGTTGCTAAGCGTACAGTGCAAGAATACAGTAACGTGATCAAAAGTGTGAATTAGTCAGAAGAAAAATCGATTTTCGTGTCGTGAAAGGGTAACGAACGAATGAGTCTACATAGAGAGCGGCAGTTTCGATGCGCAGGTCCGAAATATCGACGCGAAGTTACATCATACGAAGTTACTGTGCGATGGAACTACTATACGAACCATACAAGTCGCGTCCACATAACTTAACACCACGTGCTCTCGTAGCGCGGCGTGGCTGTATTAATGAAACACGTTGCAGTTTGTAATTCATCGCTTCTAGGTACAAATTTGTTTCTACAAATTTCCTCTCTTGTTCCTTATTACATTGAGTTCCTCAGTTTATAAAATTAGATATCATCGAAAACGGCTGTTCAATGGCTGCTACTACAACATCTGGATTTTCAAGTTAAGAAAAATGCAAAATCGTATGAGAAAATTTGCATTACAAATAAGTTGCGCTTCTTTCGAACGATATGTAGATATGATCCTTGAATCTAACCATAACGTCATTTAAAATTAAATCGATAAGCTTGTGTATGTGAAACTCGCAAGTTTACACTTGGAAGGTAAGATGTAAAATAACAGAAAATAAAATTTCAGAATATTTTTTTTAAATTTATATAGATTATAATGCAAAAATATAGGTGGAATATTTGCGCTAAATAACAGTTGAATATAACTAATTAAATGTGCACGAAGTTTTTCAAAACATATGTAACCATATGTGCCGACGGTTAAAATTCAACAAATGAATAAGATAGAGACCTGACGGAATTGCAAATGTATCGACGCTATCCAGATCGACGTGACATCCTAGATCTAGGTACGAAAATACACTATCCATATTTGCGAAACCTCTCTTGCTTAACCAGTTCGGAACGTGCCAATGAATTTCAGAATAAGGAATGAAAACTCATGCAATCTGTATTAATCGCAATTCATTATCGCCAATCTCGTATTTTCGCGCGGAAATCTAATTTGGATATCGATCAATTGTAAACGACTCTAATTATCGTTTTGATTTTCCGTATGTTTTGTGATTTAAATCTAGCATTTACTACGAGCCTTTGAACAGTAATTGGAAGGAACGAGAATTTAATAATGGATTTTGTAAATCGAAGTCTGTATACATACCTGCCGTTAAGCACACGAATACTTGGTGATTTTATGGTGTGTAAAGAAGAACGTGGCATATACGGGTGAATCTCGTAGCTCGACCTTACTTCATTTCTGGCAAATGCCGGCTCATACAGTGGATTTATCAAGATACGAATGTCACACTGTGTAGCAAGTCACAAAGCACACTGTGAGCGGCTCGTGCTACATGTACCACCGTATACTACCGCGATACACCGACTGAAGGAGACCGCCGTTCAGACAAGAATAAACGTGAATAAACTGAAAGTTTTTGTCGGAAGAGCGTCTACTGCGTTTCATCAGCCAACCGCTAGAGGTCTAACGTCCCACGTAGCAATCAGTAGTCGAATTTTGCTTGACTTTCGTTCGATTACGAGTTTTTAAAATCGTATCGGAATAATCGACTCTACGAATAATGAAATTAATTTTCCTTTTTATTATTGAAGTTCAACATTCATACATTCACGAAGAGAAATAAGCAATAAATATTTATATATTTATACATATATATATATACGTATATTTATTGAATGGTTTTATTGGTTGTATTAAGTTTTATATTTTCATTATTTAAAATTTTCTATGTTGAAATGTATTTTTTCATAATTTAAAAAATATTATTTTTAGTTTTATATATTTGATCGGTTTATCTGTATCTTGACGTAATCTTTAAATTAATATTTACAGTTAGAGGCATGGTTTTCGTGTTAAGTTAGTTCGACGAACACGTGGTAAGGATCGTATGATGAAATCTTAATCGGCGTGTCTGCAGTTACGTACTACTATATACATGCAAATGAAACGACATTTAAACGATCAAAATGTCAATCTATTACGGCAGTAACCAATTAAATTTTTTAACTTAGGTTAGTAATAACAATAATCAATATATTATACAAGTTTTATGCCTAAAATTATTAAATACATATTTCTTGCACTATTTACTAGAAATTTTTATATCACATTCATTTAAAATATCATTATAATTACAAATATATATTGCATTGTGTTACGTAATTTATGTTCTTATCTTTAGAAAATATAATTAAAAACATAAACGACATTAAGTAATAAATCTTGTTGAGATATTCGATAAAGAGGGAAAATTTTTTTCAGTAATCTGATTCATAATTCAATGACGCTGATTCCTTGATAATCGAGAACTGTAACTGATGAAATATAAATGCAATATATGAAAAACGTTACGACTTGTCGATCAATTGTATTCATGCCATCTTAAAAAATTTATTTTTGTAAGATTTTTGTTTCCGATTTATTAATTTTCTTTCTTAATTTTCAAATTTTTTAAAGAAAAAATTAAATTTAAAAATGAGTAAATCTTGGGAATTTTCGAACAGCATCCAAAGATAATGTAACAACGCAGTTTTCGTTGTCAGGACGAGCGGGTCGCTTATGGAATTTGCAAGCATCGTGCAAAATAGAAATATAATAACTGTATCATGGCCGTTCATAGTGTAATTTAATAGTACACATTATTACGTTAATTCTGAGAATTAAATGCATTTATCATTTGCTATATATATGTTAGTAAATCACTTTCATAATATTTTAACGATATATTTATTACTTTAATTACATCTCATCTCATATTTTTTCGTTTTTCAATATTGTCGAAATATTTGAAGTTTCCCGTTTTTCATCTTTTATATGAAGTTTATATTGTGCACATTATTACGAAATAATGATGAAATATTTTAAATTAATTAAAATATCAACGAATAAAAACAAACAAGGAAAATGGTAAAAATTTCAATTTTTAGAAATTATGAGATAGTATATAGGACATTTTAAGTTTTTTTCTTGCTGTTGACTATCGATGTTTATAACGAAAATAAATGTAAAAAATTGTAACATAATTGTGCAACGCGTTTCATAACATTATTATTGATTTACTATAGTTATCATTCGATTATATTATGCAAGATCATTCTACAATGATTCGTTTATTTTCCATGTAAATGTCATATACTTAGCTTAGATTTTATCGAAATAATTTTATTGAAATAATTTTATTAATTTAAATCAATTTACAAATGAGAAAAGCGCCGCTCGGGCATTGGTCGTTTTCCAGAATGTTTAAGAGGGATGATCAACTTTGTCGGCTTGTTCTTTGTATACCACGTATGCACGTCGTGTAAAAAAGGCGTGGTTAATTCTCGTAGCATATGTTCTCTTTCAGATTTCGTTTTTGGAAATTCAAAATTTTCATGAAGAGGCTGCCATCGTCTATCGTCATCAGCTTCGATATCCTCTAATTTACAACAATCCATTACTGGCGCTATATAAATTTGAAGATCATTTGCAATTAAAGGGAGAAGAAAATTATTTTAAAAAATGTAGACAGTCATGGAAGATCCTTAAAAGAGAAAACAAATGGAAACTAACTTACGACGTTTTCCAGAATGGCAAACATTTACATCAACAAGTGATTCTACTGGCAAAGTTTCGTTCCTTTTTTGAACGACTTCAAAAGTATTTGCATGACCGAGAGCATCCTTCATACTCGTGTCTTCCGAATTCTATTCAAAAAATTTATCTTTTGTGTGCATCAGTCGAGGAAGATGGAGTTCAGAGAGGTGCTAGCAACTGTTAACGCAGTATTTACATTTTACGTATATTTCCTAACACGCAGCCTTGATACAGTATTCTATGAAAAATGCATGTGATACCTAGTGCACATAGTGCATAACGTATGAATGAGATGGGCAAATACTACGCAGCTGTTATTCACGTAATGTTTTTAAAATCCAAACTTTTCATTGTTTCAAAAACACTCCAAAGCTATTTCATACAGTAGATTTTGTAATATTATAGCTGTTCTATAGACAGATAATGTCATCGAAATTGAATTGTTTAATCGCAAAATAATACAAAACAATTTAATTTGAATAATCTTGTTGTGTAGTTTAGAAATCAATGTTGGTGTGTTTTTTATTTTACTAAAAGAACGATAATTGCATAACTGAGATAACAAATGTTCTCTTTAATAGTGGAAATTGTGAAAACCTTGATCTATTTCGCGTTACCTCGAGATAAAGATACGTTTTTAAAGTCGTATAACGAATGAAGTTCATATGTACGTATTAGCGACGATTTTAGCGACGTGGCACGGTATTCCGGATATTTAATTCCACGCATTTGCTGTTCTCACGCTAACACGGATAAATTATTTTATTTTTTCTAGTACTGGTTTAGAGAACGTTATCAAATAGTTAAGAGCTGTCAAAGGAAATTTGAAAATTAAAAAATTCGAATATTTGGAAGTTTCGCAAAAGAAATTCACTTTAAATAGAGAAGACTTTGGATAATAACATTAATACCTGCATTCGCTGAATTACGTCTGGTATGTATTTATTCGAATGATGGATATCGAGCTTCTCCTCGTGATTGAACTTCAACTTTTCGTACGCGTAGTCATTTATATTTCCAATTGGAAGCTCACTCGGTTTTCTGGGCTTATCTTTCCACCAAACTGGTGGTTTTAATAGACCACACGGCTCGTCATCCATCCTATTACGGATACTGTTTTATTCTTTTAACTTCTTTTTAGTGGAGCAACAAGAAGACTTACTCGATTCTTTCTTCCTTTTCTACGCATGGTACGACGGGTGCTTTCTGTTCTTCAAGATCTTCCAATCGTCTTTCACGAACGTGCCATAATTCGTACTGTCTCGATCGCGGGAATATCGCTACAGATTGACAATATTTCAGTAAAAATTTAGTAAATTATTAATTTAGCATCAGTCAGTAAATTTAACGTATAGTTTAAAAGTATAGTAAAAATGTTAGAAGTTCAGATAATTCTACGTTTGTTTAAATTGCAGTTAGGACTGAAGCAAAGCTAATCCTGGCACAGCTTATTATCGCTGATATGAATCGATGATTAACAATTTTTTTGATAATAACTGATTTTTCTAACGACGACTCGCTGAAATTGGGTTACACACTCGTGACTCATTAACGAATTAATTCAGGATTCGCTCAGTCATTGATTGCTTCTCGGACGTTTAATTATTCGTTCGGTGGACGATTCGATTGACCGAAATTGCCAAGACTGGTATGTGTTGATCTATTACTTTAAATGGGAAACAATTAATATTCCAAACAACTTGGACAAACAACTGTGTCGTGCATTAAACTTAAAATGCCACTTTTATTGAATATATGAACATATCTCTTATTATTTGTAATGAGAATTTTTTTCTTATCATAAAAAATACAATGGATAATAAAGAGATTAATAATTAAGATGAAAAAATCGTACGGTATTTCTAATATTAATCAGCACGAACATTTTTGTTTCTGTTGATACTCAGATTTCCATTTTGGCATATTAGCAAGCGTTTGAAAAACGACTCCGTTATCCCTTGTCGGAGAGTCCACGTACATTTCTTTCTCTTTCTTGAGCCATCGGTTCAAAGTATCCGAATCCAGTTCCTTCATAGGCGCTAAAGGGTCGGCTGCAACAATTACACACATTCGCTTAATTCAATTGCCTTAACTCAATTGTGACATCGCTTTCAATGCCACTGAAGCCAAGGGGGGTCGATTAAACGATGAAGGATAAACATATCATAACGCTCATCAATGCCACGTGCTTTAAAACGAAAATGCCTGTCCGCTGATGCTAATAATCGAAGGACTTGCTACAAAAACGACTCTTGTCATATTTTTTCGATTGACATGATGTGAACGAGATACTTATTCTTCGAATTTAGGTATCGCGCGTTGGAAATGTTATCGTATTTGAACAAGATTATACGATGTTTGAACCGATAAACTCACATACTATCCTTTTGATCGGTCTGAGCTGTTTAGCCACGCATTTATGGCAGGAAGCCGGTTTTCCATGGTAAAATATTCCATCGGATAGAAATGTTGGCGAAACGTCAGTTATATAATGATCGACAGGTGGTGGCTCTGGAAACTAAATCATTGTACCATGAAAGTAATTATATCATAATCATATGGAAATTACAGGGAAAGAACATGATACTGGAATGTCCCGTTCTCCTCCTACAACATTCATCACGAGGTGTCAAGAATCATAGTGGTGTAAGTTATGTCTTTAAACTACTAATTTGCATAAAATTTCATTATATTTTTTCAACTTATGGAAAAGAATGTAACAGAGAATAAAGAGTTACAAATGTAAAAGATATTTTTAAAAGTTCAGATAAAATTTAAATTCTTCAATGTTTCCACTCACATCACTGTGATTTTCGGACCGTTGTTAGTTAAATAGTTCCTTGTTCGTACCATGAACATTTTCTCGTATAAGAATTTTCAAAAAAAGATGAAGAAAATTTAAACCCTCGCGTAAAATTTATTTCTGTAAAATTACAGAGTTATTTTAGATCTGTTAAACTCATCGGATTGATGATTCACTGAAGTTCCATGGGAAGTATGGTTTGTCTGCGTAAGATAACCGTGTATTTCATTAAGATGACAACATTGCTGATCAGAACTCCATGAAGGGAATGCGGTTCCGCTTCTCGGTTTCAAGCTGGTCATCATGGCGCCAAATCGTATCTCGATCGAAAGTTCCGATGAATTACGAGCCAGTAATCGAAACCAGTTCCTCAAGGTTGTATGCCTTGTGTACCTGAAACCATTACGACTAATCTTCGTGGCAAGCTTCATTGGAATTCCCGTAACCTAATAACACCAATTCTTTTAAAAAAAAATTGGAGTGTAAATTCGTCTAATTATCAATCAATAAAAATCCCAAGTAAGCTTCGTCAATTCATCATTTAGATTTTTTATAATGTCTGCGAGACCTGTGGGTCGTGGTTACTGTACGAAAAAAAAATCTTCGAAGGAGAGTGGCAAAAGTAAACCGGAAACGATTGGAGTATCAGAGTTCGGAGTTCGCGATATCGTTCCTCCAGACTCTAAAGAACAGTACCTTTTCTTGTTAGAATTCTTTATCCATCACATAACTAGCGAACGTCTGGCGAAACTCAATCAAATGTTTTTCGTCCCTACTACGATATCCGTGGAGTTCCTCAACTTCACGGGGAAAGAGAGCATCGAGATAACCCCGGTGGACCCATTATTTCAACCTCAAGCAGGAGTTGCAGATGACGTTGAATATTTCTTCTCTGGTCGCTCTGTGATGTTCGCCATAGATCAATACACTGTGCTCAACAAACTCTTGGACTTGATCGTCAAACTGTGTGTACAAAAGAAAATGCCAGAGGGTGTGAAACCAGATGTGTTAGTAGGCAAAGGAGAGCTAGATCTCTCGAAACATTTCGCTGCCTTACGAAAAGAAATGCTGCAATGCTGGCATAAAATGGTCCCGCCGCCGAAAGTCTTTGAGGGAGAAGTTCCCTTAATTTACAACGAGAATACAATCGGCGATGTGTGCATGTTCGTCAGAATTTCCGCATTCGGGCAAACTATCGTCACGGAGTTCGACGCACCGCCCGAAAGAACTGTCTCGTCTTACATCTTCAAAGGCGAGAACGGAATCTGTGAAAAATCACCAATGTACAAATGTCGCATCGTCGATTCTCAAATCGCGAACGTTTGCAAAGACTCGAAAGATGAGCTGCTGAAGGACGGACCTCCTTGTCGCGTTTGCATTCCGGAAGAGCATCCTTGCACTCCGTGCGGACAGACAGCTGGTGCTACGTTGAAACCGAACGTAAGTCGCAGACAGATCGGTGAAGCGACACCGGCGACGACGTTGCGATCAAAACCGGATACTTGTTCCGACGTGCAGAAAGCTGGTCTGATACAATCCAGCCGTGGACCGGTGCAACCGTGTGGAAAGTCGGTGGTTCTGAAAGTGTCCGGGATCCTGGATACGGGCCAGGACAAGAAGCCCACCGTTACCGTGGCTCCTGAGTGTGAAACCGGGCCAGATACCGATCCCGATCATGACGTGTTCGTCCTTCGAATCGGAAAAAAGGGACTCGTCGGAGCTGGAGAGAAGTCTGATATACAGTTGGAGATGAAAACACCTAAAGGGCTCGAGAAAGGACCTCCTATTAGATGCGAGACCAGGGAAATGCAGACGGACGACAAGAAGAGCAAGAAGAAGGCGAAAAAAAAGAAGAAGAAGTGAATTGGGTAGATTGGATACTTTTTTTTTTAGAAATTCTTTTGAATTAAAACCAGAGCATATTAATTTTATCGTTGTATTTTGTGTTTATGCAAGTTGTTATTAAACTCATTTTTTATCATTATATATGCGATTTCGTTATTGGACTTGATTGAATATTTATTTACATGATAGAGTATTTTTTAGAGTATTGTATCGTAAAGCGCCCTCTGGATCGATTTCGAACGTCAAAATTTCGGAAACCGTGCGACATCGATGGCAGTATCAAAATTGAGGGTTAACAGATAAATTTTATGTGATACTCTGACGATTAAGAACTAAATTCATGGGAAGTGCACTTGAAACTTGATAACATTATATCGGGCTCAAAAAAATGGCAGATGAACAAGAACTTTTCCTGATCGAATTTCTGGTCGATAAGGTTAAAATTCCAGTGATAAGGGCCATGCAGGATGAAGTATTGCCTGCTTGTACTTGCGTCTCGTTTCAAGTAATCTCGAAAATCACATTAAACTTCCAAGAGTAAACTGTTAACTAAACACATATACATGTTCTCCGATGTTTTCTTATACTTCCAGACAGCAATTATGAAAAACGATTTTGTTTCTTTAAGTAACTCAGAGCGATCGTATTTCCGTATGAATCTACAGATTCTGAACCTGCCGTCAATCGACATTTGCCAAGAAGCCTTAACAGATGGTTGCGGCTGTTCGGAAGGCGACACGCAAGTCTTCAAGAAAGGCAAATCCTGTTTATTCGCGTTGCCATCGATCGTTCTTCAGAGACCTTTAACTACATTCCCCATAAAACTGTCCGTCTACAAGAAACTGCCACCTGCAGTGCTGCCGGACGTGATGCTAGTTGGCTGTCATCAGATCGAAGCAAAGGCCATAATAAACGCGGTGTTGAGCCAACAGGTTTTCAAAGTACCGAATCCTTGTCAAACAATCAAGGACACGTTTAAGATCGCCACAGCGACGGGACAATGCGTTGGATCTGTCACAGTTTACATACGTGCTTCCTGCTTCGGCAAGAAGATCATCACCCAGTTTCAAATACCGCACAATAGGAAACCGTATCTTTTTAAAGGGGCGAACGACAGTCCTGTTTTCCAGTGCAAAAAGATACCCTCCGAATGTTACATACCGGTTCCATTGAAGTGTACCTGTACGAAGAAATGTGTCGATGGTAGCGGAGAGTCTGCAGGAAGAACCTGTTGTGCCACGCCGATCGTTCAGACGTCTTCGTGCCCACCGTTACCTAAACAACCTGATTACGGGCCACGACCGTGCTGCGCCTCGCGCCAATCATCTTCTGGGTACTCGTTTTTCTTTTTTTTTTTTTCATTCTCCATCCCTTACGGATAGTATGTATTAAATTTAACTGGAAGTTAAATAGGTACACAACTAGCTTGGAGTGGTCCTTTTCTTATTTCAGCATTCTAGTTCTTACAGTTTAATATTTCCTGAATTTTACATTTTTTTCTCTTACATTTCATGTTATTTTGCAATCTCTATTTTTTAGTCAGATTTTTTTCTAGAATACAGGTATATTAATTACTCGTGATTAAAAGTGAAGGATAAACGAAAATCAGAGCAGAGAGAGAGAGAGAGAGAGATTCGTTTGTTATCTGAACCAGGCATGTTCGAAAGCGAGAGTAATTTAACTAGATTGGTTTGCCTACACTTTAGTTACACTCGAATACATTCTGTTTTTGTTTCAGTGCCATTACTTTATCTTCAGTATTAAAAAAAAAGCGTTTGAACGAACTTGCTGGTAATTTGAATAAATTAATTAAAAATCAATATTAGCAGTACGGTGTTTCAAACGTGCTATAAATTCCAGTTATATTCGTAATAATACCTTTACATCTTTTCATATATTTTCTTTTTTTTCTTGTAGTGAATGTAATTTTAATATTGGAGCTTCTGTTTACTGCTACAAACATTTTATTAATCATTCTTTGGTACATATTACGAGATTTTGTATCCATTTCTATAGGAAACAATGCTCATGTTCACCGAAAGTACAACGAAAAGATCAAACAGCTTCTCCATGTTGCTGTTCCGAACCAATCTCTAGTTTTCGCGCCTCTCTTCGTCAACAAGCAGCTGCAGAAGGGAAGTGCAGCCCGTGTGCAGAGCCAGAGCCTTGTCCACCTTGTTGCGTAACGTCGAAAGGATTCAAACCATTTAGCGATTTGCTTAGCAAGGAAACCGTGAAAAAATGTGGATGCCCCGTGAAAGATTACAGTTGTAACTGTGGTAAAAAGAAATGAAAGGATAGTTTCTGTTTCTGGAGAGTGGAAGAAAGTTATCTTTAATGTTTAGAGAATGATGTGCCATGCAATAAGGATAACTTTATTTTATTCGTGTGAGTATTCATATCGTATAAAATGCATATAAGTGATTATTAACGACTATTATTTGAGAAGATCAAAAGTTTTGAATACATGTTTTTTTTTTTAAGCGAATGACAGATAAAAGTGAAATTGTCTCTTAATAGCGTCGCTTTTGTTTCCACATATAATCTTGGAGAAATTATCCACATTTCCTGACTCAACCACACATGGAACAAAATTTTCCGTGAACATGATAAACATAACAGACCATAAAGCACACAATCCGGATCTGAACATCCTCAACTTTTCCTCGGTAACAAAAAACATTTGGGAATTAAACTACTCGTTTCTTTTTTATTATTTTTCCTTTTCCAATGACTTTATCCTTTTCTCAATTTTCAGTCGATCTCTCCACACGACACATTATTCAAGATTTTAACGGAAAATATACTAATAGCTTTACAATGGGAAGCGATATTTGTGCACGTTATTTTTAATTTGAATAACGTCACGAGAAAGATAATATCATCGGTTATCACAGAGGAATGTTTCCCGCAATTAAAACATTCGAAAGAAGCAATTAACGAGCCACAGATAGACATCAAGAATGTGAAGAGTATAAAGGCAATAGAGCAAGCTGGAGAGAAAAAGCGCAGGAAAAAGAAAAAGTTCGATCGATCTAAGGAAAGGAAACAGAAAGACCAAGCAGAGAAAGCGAAACGCGAAGCAGAAGAAAAGGAACGTTTGCGTAAATGGGAGGAATGTTGGCAAAAAAGGTCCGAGGCTCAAGAGGAACGTGATAATGCCGAATGTTGCGTAGGCAAAGGTCTATGCGTGAAACCTAGAACACAGTCGAATATCTGGATTAACGTAACTCAGGATCGATCTCTTCAAGAGATACACATGTCTATTAAGTATGTTTGTTGAATAATATCAAGGTAATAATTTAATGAAACGAGCAATTCATTTCTACAGACACGTTCCAGTTCCGAAACCAAAGCCTCCGCCTCTACCACCGCTGAAAGTACAAAACGCTCCAATTATTACCTCAGCGGAGAAAATCGTTAAGCGAAAAGTCGACAAAAAAAGCGGTCCGGAAAAGAAGAAGAAGAAGTAGTAGTAAAGAAATTCAAAACGTAGAGTGATTCTTCTGCAAACTTCTCCCACTCTGCGTTTCCTAGGTCATCCTGTTTCGCTACGCAAAAGCCGCGTATTTCTCTGTTTGCTGAGACATTTGTAAAAATACATCAAAGACCACAGCAAGGATGGGAGGGTCGCGACACGTTATTCTCGTCGTTCACAGAACAGTTCGGTGAAGTACCAGAATGGAAATAGCGAAGAAATAAAAAGAACGTTACTAATGAAACCTACTCGCTCTTCAGTCTGCAATTTCTTATAATTTTTTAGATAGGTTAAAAGTAGAAAGTTGAAAAATAAAATGGATTTAGCCAGGCATGTCACAAGTCAATCATTTATTATAGTTATTTAATTATCACTTTATTCTCTATCATGATATAAACATTGCTTATATAACAAAGTATTTCAAAGTTAAAAATTTCAATTTAAAAGAACATAAAAATTTTTCTAGCTGTATGGATTCATCGAGAGTGACGTGTTCATTGACATCAACCCCGGTTGGAACAAACGGTACGCAAACTGCAAGGACGTTGCACGCGAAAAGTTATTCCTGTTCCACATGTTCGCGGTAAGGGACAAGAAGAGAAGGTAGGTAGATGATAAAAAGTGACGGACAGAACGGAAGGTAGGGGGTGAACATGAGAGAGGAGGGACCACGAGGATGAGACTGCGCGTGCTTCTCTCTCTTTCCTCCGCCACCCTCAGTGCTTGCCACGGAACAGCGGACGGGGTTGTAAGCCGATATTGTCGGGCAGGCGCATTGAGAACCGGCAACCAGCCGGGAAGGAAGATAACAATAAAAGAGCATATATAATCGCGCCTAAACGCACGTTAACCTCGCGGCCTGGCTGGTTGGCTGGCTGGCGCGTCGCCTGTCGAAATGTAAGCACAATGCGAGAGAGAAAACGTGAAAGTGAAGCGCCAGTTCGAAAGTGAAGTATAGAGAGCACGAAAGCGCGCGCGTACTTACGCCCTAATATCACGTATTTTTTTGACACTTCTCTCAACCACGGTCACACGCACGCAGGATCTCCCCTCCAGGTGGTGATCCAACGATCTGTACAGAGAATATTATTTCTTTGTTGGAGATAATTCGGTCGGTCTTTTTGATTTTTTCGTCTGTTGCGTGTATCTCGGAGGATCATGAACAACTCGCCGCAGAATACCGAGGTGGCCGGGCAACAACACCGTGCCGGCGTTGAGAACAGCGACGAGGAGGAATGGAGTGGTGTCGTGGAATGTGTAATGTTATTACATCGACTCGTGTATCGAAAGAATGATTTTTATTTGCTGAAACAGCCTTCCTCAAGCAGTTTCTTGTTGCCCATTTCGAGTTGTTTTTCGTGGTCAAGGAAATTCTGTGGGTTGCACAACGTGTGTTGAATCTTATTATCTGATTCTTAATTATTTTTTTGTTATTGTTGTTGTTGTTGTGGTTGTTGTTGTTGTTGTTGTTGTTGTTGTTGTTATCGTCGTCGTCTTTCACTTTCTTTCTTTTTTATCTTTTCTATGTAGATTGATTTTTATTTTTCATCTCCCAATCGCCGCGCGAGTACTTTGCAAAAATGCATCGTTATGTTTGTTGGGTTACGTTGTTTTTGTTGCGACGCTACGTTTAGGATGTAGATTCTCTAGAGGTTTAGTAAAAGTTAGTTTATCAGAACATGTGTTTTCGTTAGTTGAAGTATGTGCAGTGTTAGAGGATGACAATAGAACTGTCTTTATTTCGCGCTTATCGCAAGTTTACCACGGTTGATGTACTATTTCGTAGGCTGTGCTGGAGAGATCAAAGTCAGATCGAGTAACAAGGGCGGATGAGGATAGACGTCGTCGTACCATCATCGTTGAGAAGAAAAATGGTACATACGGTTTTACGTTACAGGTAACGTATCCATTTGTCTACTTGTATTCAAGTCACGTAAAAATGTTGAAGATCTTTTCGTTCCTCTTATCCATGATAACCATTATCATACTTTACAACATACCTGTGACTTTACAAATATTATCTATCCTCCTTGTTCAAAGTTCAACGTTTCTCGTTTTATGAGAACTTATTAATCGATTATAATCAGTTCACGTGAAATTGCACAGAGTTATGGGATACATTACAAGAGGGAACAGGAAATTGAGATGGTCACGTACGTCGACTATGTGGAATACGATGGACCAGCATTCAAAGCAGGAATGCGAGAAGGTGACGTGATACTTTCGATAAATGGCCACGAAATGGACAGAGCGGATCATAAAACATTGGTCAATTTTATAAAGAACTGTGATACCAGGATGCGAATGGTTGTGTCCTTTGAAGACTGCGTGAGAAAGGTAAACGTTTAGCTTGAAATTGAACAAATTGAATTTCAATTTTCTTTCTTGCTCAAACGTAATATTCGCCATTTGTTCTCCAGGTGGAATTACATATGCGCTACATCGAATTACAACGTGCTCTTCAATCACGCCTCGGTGAATTAGAGAGACTGTGCGAGAGAGAACGGTCTATTCTCATGGGTCGATGGAAAACCCATTCACTGCCAGCACGCAAGAGAACGCCTAACAGTATGATTACGAGTAACCCCAATCAACCATCGCCGTCATCAAGCTTCAATTCTTCCACCATTCAATGCTGTCGGCCTGCTACATCTACGGAACATCTGTTACTTTATAACGTGGTATCTTATATAAAAACATCTCCTTCACCTGTTACATTTTAAATTGATTTATTTCTGTTTTCCTTACTTTTTCTTAAAGAAATCTTTTATGTTTTACAATAGTAAATATTACAGTATTCCAAATACGAAATAATATTAAAACAATAGAATTATTTTTTGTGACAAGAATAGAAGAGAAATACACGAAATATTTAGAATATTTAAAGTACATAGAAAATATAGGGAACACTTTTCATTTTTTATAGTTTCCAGATGGACGACCATGTTTAGTTCCTCGGAACACTGCTTGCTTAGTAACAGTAGGACCGCCTCGTTCGCGAAGCGATCATCACCATTTTCTCTCAAAGATGTCGAGCGAATCAGGAGTGACTGTTTCGTCGCGGCATAGCTATCACCAGGCAAACGGGATGAATAGCACGCCAGCCAAATCGAAATCGCACAAATCGTGTCAACAACAGCAACAACAGTCCAACGCTAGCGGAGATTCGCTTCCTTTGCATCCTCCGCCCCAGAATAGTCTTTGCGTTGCCTGCATCTCGAGCGCTAGTCGTCGTAGGGAACAATCGGATAGTGGTAGTTTGGATGCGTATGACTTAGCCAGTCCATGTTGCGACCCAAATTGCGTACCCAGTCGTAGACGCCGAGAAAAGCAAAGGAGAGCAAGAAACGAACAAAATCATCATTCGCAACAGCAGCAACAGCAACAACAGCAGCAACAGCAACAACAGCAGCAACAGCAACAGCAACAGCAACAAGTACAGCATACACATCATGCACAGCGAGAGCAGTCGCAACAATCGCAACAACAGCAACACGGTGCACATAACTGTTCGCGTACATCGGGACATAGTCTGCATTCTGTTACCAGTAGCGATATCTCGACCGCAGCTGAAAGCGTAGCCTCCTGTTCGACGAGCCTAAGTACGGATACCCTCTATTGGGATCCAAGCGTACATCAACGACCACCACCGTGCCTTCAGTATGCTAAGCCAAAGTCTTGGGACAATCTGACTACCAAGGCGTTCGGTGGCTACGGTTTCGGATACGGTTACTTGGATACAGCTACTATAAAAACGCACAGTGCTGAGAGGCCTGGAAAAAGTGCGCACGGACGCGCGAAAACGCCTACTGGAACTGTTCAAAGGAGAACGAGCAGCGGCACTACGTATTCGGGTAGCTCCAACAGACACTTTCAGCCAACCAAGTCTACCGAGAGTTTGTTAATACCGCCACCGTATCAGGGCGAGCTGGATGCCAGTCTAAGCTGTGAATGTCTCGATGGGCCAGCTCCGCGGTGCATGCCGGTGATTCAGGTGGAAAAACACAATCGACAGGAAGAGGGTGGATATATTATCAATACGCACACTCAGGTTCGACATCGACGATCCAGCCATTCGGATGGAAAATTAAGGGCACTAAATAATTCCGAAGTGACGCGTCTGTAAATCACCAGTTTCATTGAAAACTGTACTCTAATAAAAGGAAAAGAAATACTCGTATAATAATTATTGTATCAAGTTCTGGACGACGAGACGACGTGTTTATCGTACGTCAAACTTGTTCCGCATCTAAACCTTTGTATTCAGCTTTGTATCATGACAATTAGTAATTGTATTCTCGCCGAACGATAGCGGAATGGACCACCGTTTTTGGAAACTTTTTCAGAAACACGTTCGATTGGTTATTGGATTTGGTTGACTAAATTTATCGTTTGACCAATGACATTTCCGGACAATATGATAAAGGATATCATCGATGTTCATGGCGCTTTTTAAATCTTTTTTAAATTTTTATCGATAGTTGATTATATGATCAGTTGAAAACAGTTCTAAACTGTGACAAACGTTAATAATAATATTATCGTTATCATAAAAGGAATAAATTATTAAAGCGTACTGTTTCGATGTTGCAATTATTCTACAATTCCGTACAACTTAGGAGCTTCGTAAATATTAATAGTTTAGTTGATTTGAATTCGAAATCATAAATAAAGTTGCATATAAAATTCCTATAACTTCTTTTTCGTACCAACCAATCGGAATTAACACACTAGAAAATTTTACTAGATAGATCGTACTTTTCAATCTATGTAGAATATATACCTAATGCTTTACGCAGCATTATTTTGTAGCATAGTAGAGTTAGGTTATATTCTAATGGTCGAAATTTAAAAATATCAACATAAAATACCAAGATGTCGAGGAAAAAGCATAACGTGTCATATATTAAGCCGAATGAGCCAAAATTCTTGCGTGAATTAAAGGAACAAATCGGATATAAGGAAGGACCTACGATCGACACAAAGGTATGTTTTATTGTTCAGTATATATAAGTATTTATGCGATCTCTAGATTATTAATTATAATACGATACATAATATTCATTCAGAAATTAAGTTGCATCAAATTATTAAATATATTACAATATATACTTGTTTATAATTAGTATAAATTGTCATTTAAACAATCTCTTAAAACAGAGAGAAGTATTACCACAAGTTTCAGATAATGAAGAAGAACGTGAAGAAGAGAAGCCTGTTGTAGTTGTATTAAATTCTGAACATTTGAGTGCAGAACAAGCAGAGGCATATAAGAAAAAAAAAGAAGAAGGTATGTCTTATAGCTTTTATCTACTAAATAATAAAATAATTAGATGTATATGAATTTTTGTGTTATAGAGGAAGCTAATACTCCAGCAGATTTATCTAAAAGAATTATATTTAAAAAAAATAAAATAACAGAGACAGAATCAGATACAGCAAATAAGCCAATGAGAAAGAAGATAAAGAAAGCAAAACAAGAAAAAGTTGTATTATCTTTTAGTGATAATGATGAAGATTATTTATAACATTATTTATATTAAACACTTTTGTAACTAAAATACATAAAGTGAAATATGACTTTGTACAAAATAAGATATGATTGCACAAAAATTTAAATTTAAAAATATTTAATATACATTACAAATATGTACAAGATATATAGTACATAATAATTGGTGTAATAATGTATAAATATGTCAATGAAAGAATTTTGTATATTTAAGGTGTTAAAAATATTGATATTTAAAATGTAAATATAATTGTTATAATAGTGTTACGGAGATAGATATAATTAATTGTATAATAAATTTTTACTAAAATAAAAAAAAAGTTTTTTTAAAGGAATTCACAAAATAATTCTTTCAGCATTGCAGAATAAAAAGAATAATTAGAAAATTTATTAAATAAACAATTATATTATTTTATTTAGTATATGTATAAAATGAGCAAATAGTAATAAAGTAATAAATTTTTAATATATAAGTTCAATATTTATAAAGCTGATAGAATAATATTTTTCATAATATTCTTACGTGAATCACAGAGGGGGTGTCGTTCTAAAGGAACCTATAGAAAAGGGCGGGGGCTTGTTAGTCAACCCTATTACTATACATTGTTGCAATTGCAGATTGTCCTTATTCTTGGGAGAGGTTCTCATTGGATGTGCACGTGTACCTGGTCACGTGACTATATATAACAAACGCTACTGGTCGTTTCGTCCCTTTAACATTACGCGTACGTCATAAAATATACGGTCACGTGATTATTGTCGCCATCTTGGCAGTTTTCGACGACGAAGGTAAGAAGGATCCGTGACGTCGAACCCAAATAAACACAAAGTATATGTGAATAATTTTGATATAAAAACGGTGTATATCAAGTGTCGAAGGAGTCGCGTGTGTAGCCGAATATTTATCAGTGTTCCGAACGGTCAGTGAATTTAAATAGCGCGGCATTTGCGATGTGTGTGTGTTTTCGATTATTGGTCCTCTTTGGGGGGATAATCGTGATCGGCTAGCGACCACCACGGCAGCTGTTCGACAGTTAAGCCAGCCCTTATGAAGAAATGGCGGCACCTTTCTAAAATTTTAATAAATTAATAAACACGAGTGTTTTCGTATTTCCGGGATCGTAGATGAAAACAAGATATTATCATTTGTAAAAAAGAAAAGAAAAAAGAAGGAAAGAAAGAAACGCCAAGGGACTTGCGATTGATTTGTTGGATTTTATGATTTGTATAGTTGTGGTACCGAATAACACAATATAACCAGGGCCGTGATGATCCTCTCAATTCCCTTGCGCATTCCCCGTAATTTTAACTCCTCTTATTTCTTTATTAAACAGACTGTCTCATCAGATTTTTAACAAAATTTCAAATTTGTACGCTAATGTTTACGTTTCTCTGGTGACTATACTTACTACGTTACTGATGGTACTAGAATTCATTCGCGATATATCGATTGCTATTAACTACAGACTTAACTAAATTACTCACGTACATTACATTATTATATACGATAACATTACACACTGAATATTGTCTAATGATATTCGTTATGTATATTTCATTATCGTCGTTTTCACGTTGAAACGATTGATCCAAAATTGATCGTTAATAATTTTATTTCAATTATATCGAAGCAGTATGTATTTATCTTTTAAAAGTGATGTGATTTTGCATCATTATTTTGCTTACTTAAGTGCATGATCAGCAAAATACGGAGTAAATTCCTGGGAAAAATGCTATATGTAAATTATTAAAATTGCGATAGAGAGAATCACGATTTTAATCTTTTAAGCCGACTAAATAAAACATTATTATACATTAATATTTCTATAATTTCAATTATTTAATTATATATTACTTTATTTCAATGAATTTTCAGTATAGTGAAACGGAAGATAGTTCAACCAGTGTTCTCTTTTTGTATTAAATACATTTTAAACAATTTATATTACGATATAAATTTCTTACTTTACGGCCAAATCGTTTAATCGACTTTGTTTTTTGATTCTTATTGAAAAAGAGAATATTATTTAATATTTTTAAAAAATGTCATTTTCTTTTTTTTTATTTTTGTTCGCATAAATTTTTGTTTCAGAGCAATAACATCCATATAAAGAACAATTGAATAATGATTAAACTGCGTCCAAAGGAAATACTACATCACCGATTTTTCCGTTCTCAACCATTCTACATATTATTTTTACTTAACCCTCGTGAAAAAGAGCTCACGATTTTGCGACGGCCCTGGGCATAACTTTTTAACGTTTCCAACGTCGCGCCTGCCCTCTGGTGCCTAATTTTCAGCGATGAATGTTCACTATTTACAGGTTTTGTGAATAAATCGTGTATCGTGTGTATAAGGGACAAATCGTAACTCCACCGTCGCCGCTGAAGATCACACGTTGTGAAAATGTCGCGGTATCAGAAAATCGTTTAGGACAAGCAAGCGGTCAGGTGCGTATATTTGTGCCTAGTGACAGGAGACGAATGGAGTTTGTACGCGTTCCATTACCTCATAGATCTGCCGGGGGATTCGTGGATAAGCGAGTTAAGTAGCACGAGACATGTCCCGAAACGAACATACTGAATAGAATTCTTCGGTGTTTTCGATCACCTGTACATCCAATTCATTTTCACGTTCTCCAACTTCCATAATAATCTCTACATTGTTAGTTTTAACAAACGGTACGAATGTTGTATCGAAGATGAGCGTTAATGTAGGTTAAAGTAGTGCTCAGCATCTTTTAGAAGAGTCCTGAAGATGTCTTTCGAGCGAGATGTAGAATGATTTTCCATCATCCTATCTTTACATCATATATCGTCAAATTTGTGTTTTCAAGAAAATTCGTCATAAAGATAAATGGCAACTTGACAAATTTCAATAGGAACCTTGGATAAGAACGCCTCCGATCGGGTGGATCAGATCTATATAGATAATCTGACAAAATGGTCCGCGTTTATCTAGTTCCTTCATCGTCGCGTATCGTCAGCCCGTGTTAGAGTGTTTGTTGCTTGCCGCGTTGAAATCACATGGATAATGTGAATTTCCAAGAGGAAATTCGTTTAAGTGCAACATCGTCATGAAAGATAAATCTGTCACGATCGGATTCGCTAGGTCATAGGGTTGTTCTGTAGGTGGTTGGCGTGTTGTCCGGCATGTAATATAGAGTTCGGAAGGTTGTGCGCTCGCGCGCTCATCTGTGGATGGCGAGTTGGTGGATGGCTCGTGTGTGCGTATCATTGCGTGTGTGTTTATATATCTACGATTGCATGTGTGCCGATGTGTACGAAAGGCGAAAGTTCGATGTGTCAGTTGTGTAGGTATAGGTGTAGGTTTGGTAGGTTTGGTAGGTTGTGAAGGTTGAGCGAGGAGAGGTACGGCGGAGGGCTGACTGACTGGCTAGCTGGCTGGCTGGCTGGCTGGCTGGCGCTTGGACGCGGTGGCTGGCAAGTGCAGGTGACTGACTGAGAGACGCTAACCATTCAAGCTATTCTCACAGGACTCTGGTTCATCCGATCATTTTTGTCCACGGGCCCACTCTCTGTCCTCTGATCGTTTTTTCCAAGTGTGCGCGCGTGCCAAGAGTTCTCGTCGACAAATCAAAGACGTATTTCGGGAATCCGTCCGGACTGGAGCGTGCGATATATACTCGACGAACTTTGTTGGTTATGGGAACAAGGAAATAGGAGTACGGAATTCGCAGCGCCATTTTGAAAAATTCGGCCCCGCTAAAAATTCTCTCTCTCTCTCTCTCTCTCTCTCTCTGTTCTCTCTCTGTTCTCTCTCTGTTCTCTCTCTGTTCTCTCTCTCCTCTCTTCTCTTCTCTCTTCTCTCCTCTCTTCTCTTCTCCTCTTCTCTCTTTCACTCTCCCTCCGCCTTCGCGTTCTCGTATCGTCGTTGTAATGAAACGCGTCGTCGTCGCCACGAGACGTTTATCTCTGTGTTCTTATTAATTGTTTAGATCAACTGTACAGTGGTGTCCCCATGGAAGGCACGCTGGAAGAACCCCCTATTAAGGACTCATCTCAAGCTAGTCCTGATAAGTTTCTCAAAGGTATGCTCTATCTCCTTTTTCAAACGATTATAGCAATTTTTCTTCGTGCAACAAATATTCACTTTTCTGTTTGCTCCATTTCTTCCGTTGTATAAAAATTGACATTAGTATCAAGTTTTTGGCTTTTCTGCTCGATATTATTTTATTGTATTTTGTAACATTAAATTTGGATGTCATTAAAAAAATATTCAAATTGCGTAGCAATGATTCTTATTTTTTAACATTTGTTTTGTTATGCTTCTTGATTACTGTAATATACTGTAATTGTAATTCTCAATATATGTATATAGATATACTTCATGATTTATTGTTTATTAATATGACTAATGTTAAAAGTACCAATAGCTTACTTTATTTATCATACTATTAATATCTGTTTAAAAATAAGTTGTTATATTTTGCAGATGTGATTCCAAATGGAGTTAATGGAAATTATAATGACAAGGAAGAATTCATTGACGCTGATTCTAATATATCTAAATTTGTGTCAAAAGAAATTAGTGTGGTAAGGGAGGATAGACAAGAAAGTGAAAAAGAAGATGATGACGACGAACATAGAATGGATGTTAAAATGGAAGAAAGGGGTCTAGAATCTGAAAATAGTGAACGAAATGGGTTAGCACAAAACAGAAGTAAAGGCAGTGAAATGTCAGAAAATGACTCTAAAATGTCTAAATTATCAGAGGGTGTCAGTGACATGAACAATTTTAGTGAAGTGTCTAAGACTGAAGATAAGTGTAAAAACACATCATGTGAGGCTATGGAAGTTGATGAACAGAGTAATAATTCAGATGTTGAATGTCTTGACGAAAGCATAACAGAAATAAATTCTGATCACGACGATGTGTTCACTATGAAAACTTCTGCAGATAAAAATTTATCAGGCAGTAGTGATATACAACTTACTGAGAGCAATGAAATTGCTGATAGCAGTATGGATACATCGGATGTAAAAATCTGTGAAGAAAATGGAAGTTGCGACAGTCCAGATATTGAAGAAATAACCGATAGTGCAAAGAATAGTCATAATACTTCACCAGAACGTGCTAATAAAGATCCAAAACAAAGAAAATCGAGAAAGCAAGTAGATCTTAGTAGTATTACACCAAGAAGAAGTTCTCGAAATATAAAGAGGACAAGTTATATAGAAAAAGAAATAGAAGAAGAAGTAGACGACGATGGTTCAGACATTGAGGAGATTAAGCCAGAAGATCCTCTAGCTGGTGTCGATAGTAAAGATAAAGAGAATTCTAAACTAAAATCACCAATAAAAAATAGTAAAACTACCATTGTAGTCAATGATACTAAACGGTTAGTAGAAATTGCTGCTGGTAGTAAATCTGTAAAGGGAGGAAAGAAAGAACCTACTTTAGTTATTATAGATACAAATTCTATACTTTCTGGGCGTGGTGGTGTTCCTGTGAGTAGCAGTAAACCTCATCACACTGTTTCTAGTACTAGCTCATTTTCAGTAGTTCCAATGGGAATGACAACACAAACTATGTACCCTAATATGAGGACAACTATTACGCCAGTGCCCATGACATCAAAAACTGCACAATTAAGTCCTAAAACCAGTAGTATGACTACAGTAACGCCAACAGTAACACCTCCTATATTACCTACTTTAACAGATGATATGTTTGTGGTAGAGGCACCATCTTTTATAGTACCATATGTATATGAAAAGCCACCTTTGAAACCATTAAAAGAATTTGTTACAAAATTGGAAAAATGCTTAGAAGAACAAGAAAAGGAAGAGAGAAGCAAAAGAAGCATACAAGAAAATAAGGGAGACGAATGTGACGAGGACTCACTGGATATGAATCAAAAAAATAAAGATAAAAGTGATGAAAGTGAAAATGAAGGAAGTTATAGTAAGAGTAAAAAGGATGAAGACAGAAGTGACAATTCACTAGATATAACAGAATCTGGATATAGTAATATAAGTGATAAGCCAGATATACGACAAGATGATAGGAATAAAATATTGACATATTTTGATTTACCTCTGGGAAAATTTTTCATGCAAATTGGAGTGAATCTTGTTCAAGAATATGTGCAAACTGATCTTTTACGGACTCAAAAACGTAAACAGGGCAAAGGTAGCACATCGGCTGAAACTCAACTAGCTATAAATTCACTCATTAAGAATCTAGAATTTAGTAAAGAAAATAACGAACCATTCCATTTAGAATTGAAAAAATGTGAATTCTGTAATTTTAAAACAGAATCAACTTTAGTCATGCAACATCATTTAGAAACTCCACATATGCGCAATTACGTCTATAAGTGTAATTTTTGTCCAATTGAAGTGCGTAGTCCTCACGATATTTTATTCCATATGGAAGCAGAACATAATACTCGCGGGAGGTTGGAGCGGGGTCCAGCTTTTCATCAGTGTCCCAATTGTCCATTCGAAGACAACCAAAAAGGCAAATTAACTCGACATATACTTGCTTGTACTAAGAAATTCAGACCAGAAAAGAATTTAGAACCAGCCGCTGATTGGGAACCTCCAGCAAAAATTCCACGATTAAATCGAACGAGACCTGTTGGGCCAACCAATCCCAATGCACTTGCGATGGCAATGAGTGGTAAAGGACCTCAGCCACTTTTACCCAAGTTACTTCCTGCTCCAGTCACTGGTCGCGGAAGAGGACGTCCACCTATGCAACCAAGATATTCAGACTTGAAAACATTACGACCGGGTGGTACAACAATGCGACAGGGTAACTTTTTATTATTTTAAATTAATGATATATTCGATTATACTCGTTCCATGAGTTTAATTGTAACATATGTTTTAGACAATGTTGCAGGAATGATGTATCGCCCAACATCTTCCGGTTTATTGGTCCCCACTTCATACCAATTTGGTAGCAACCAAATATTTCAGGTAAAATGTTTTCATTTTTTTTTCATTATTTTTATTAATAATGAAAAACATTTCAGAATTTTTGTAATAGAAAAAGTACGCTATATTTTTATGAATATTAAGTACTTATGTTGCATATTAAATGTATTTTAACATTAAGATATAGTAATAGCATGGGCAATGATAATCATGTAAAGTCATGCCCTTGAAGTAATATATTTCAGTTATAATGTGTAGGCACACATATGATATGCACATATATATTTATGCTTTTTTCTTTGAATTTTTTGTAATAATTATCGTCAACATTAATGCACAACATCTAGTAAAATTTGCAAATATTTTAACTTTTATATATTACATTATATTTTACATATTAAATTTAAACAATAATTAATTTAATTAGTGTATATGTAATATAAAAAAAATTGTAGTTATTTTAATTATTCACATTTATGTATTCTATTTTCTATGTTCTATTGGCAATGGGGTATGTTGATTTTCTTCTATGTGAATTTTCCTCAGATTGTTCTGTTCTATTGATAACAATAAAAAACTACAGGTTCACAAATTTATATAGAAATTTATGAATAAGTAAAAAAAATATATGGGTGGTGACACAGGTGGTGGGTGGCTCTGGGACTGTCATGTCGGCTGTCTCGGGAGTGAGTAGCAGTAGCGGCGGCAGTTCCGGTCAACCCACACCCATTGCACTTGTACCCAACGTAATCGACTCTCTCTCTAGATTGTCCTCATCACAGGTAAATAATTGTTGGAACCTACCAGGAAGATTCAATTGATTTTGTAAAATTTGTGATCGCATGGATAATGTATTCCGCAGGTTTTTAAAACAGCTTTTATAACCGATTTCTTGAGATTTACATAATCAAAGCTGTACACAGTTGCTTCTAAGAGTTAACAGTATGTGTAAAGTTATGGCTAAACATATCATTAGTGTGCAGTGCAACTAGTTTTATAATATTATTTTCATCAATGTATTTTTATCACCCCTGTAGTACTTTGCATTGTAAAAATGTTTAATTTTGTATTAATATAATGTTACATAGTTTACAAATTTCGAAGGAATTCATTGACAATTTCTATTACCTTTGTAAAATTGATTGATAATAATTAATACTTAAGTTATGTTTAAGATGTGAAGGACATTTTAAATAAGATACAATTTCGCGGTGCAATATAATTGAATTAAAAACTTGAATCAGGAAATGAATATTTTTGATGTTTAAAATAATTAATGTATTTTATATTTTTCAGAATACAACAGCAAGTTCCAAAAATCCTACAGCAAAATTGTTAAGTCAACCAAGTATATCTATAACTCCATTACCACGTACAACATCTCAAACCTCCATTCCTGGTTCTGGTACTTCATCAAAGTCTGGAGCAAAAACCACATTTGTTATATGTGAAATTTGCGATGGTTATATTAAGGTAAGTTGGAAATATTATAGGATAAAAAAAGTGTAAGAAGTGTTTCTAATTAATGATTTCAATTTTTTGAAGATGAATTTTCAAAGAAAATTCAATAATTTCAGAAATATAAACAAAGATTTAAAAAAGCAACTATAGGAAAAATATATAAATAAAAATATTTATGAGGAAATTTCTTTCTTTAAGTTATTATATTATAAATATATAATGTATTATGTATTTATGTATATATTATAAATATATTATGTATTTTCTTTCCTTAAGTTATTATAAATATATATAAAAATATTTATGAGAAAATTTCTTACCTTAAGTTAATATCTTATATTTAAATGATTTTAATAATATAAAATTTCATAAAATTAAATATATTGTAAATTTGTTTTTTTCAGGATTTAGAACAACTACGTAATCATATGCAATGGATTCACAAAGTAAAAATACATCCAAAGATGATCTATAATAGACCCCCATTGAATTGTCAAAAATGTCAATTCCGGTTTTTCACAGATCAGGTATGTGTGTATGTTTTTTCTCTTCCAAAGGATATATATATATTTAAATAAAAAATGATATATGAAGTATAGAGGTACTGTATATAAGATGTCTCAGCATTTGTGATACAACCGAGGAAAGGATGATTCTACGTAAGAAAATAAATCGAAAAAAAAGAATAAAATTTTTTTTACATAATGTTATATAAACTTTTTTAATTTTTGACAAAATCAAGAATGATTAGTAGAATCTTAGAATTATTCTATGTGTGAAAATATGTCGAAAAAATAGAGTAAAATTTTTTCGACATATTTTTTTTTGCTGAGATGTTTCGTTTATGAGAAAATCGAGTTTGCAAATTTATCAAGTAAAATTTAACGCAATTTTTAACGAAACATATTTAAAGTTTATTTTCTTGAAAATGAAACTTTAAATGAAAAATTCTACATTTTTGATTTATTTTTAGTATTAGACTAATTTTTACGTAGGCTAATTTGCTGTTGATTATTCTTTTTTGTTAAATTTAGAATTAGTCAAAATCCAGTATATTAGATAAATTTTCAAACTCAATTTTCTTGAAAATAAAGCATCTTATAAAAAAATTTTGTTCTTTATTTTTAATTTATTTTTTCATGTAGAATCACCTTCATGTACAAATTAAAAATGTATATTCCTTGTTTATATTTTGTTTTTTATTATGATCCGTTTAGTTTTTTATGTGTAAAAATGAAATTATAACAGTATTGCGTTTTTATTATTACAGGGTCTGGAAAGACATTTACTTGGCTCTCATGGGTTGGTTACATCTAGTATGCAAGAAGCTGCAAATAGAGGAAAGGATGCAGGACGTTGTCCTGCTTGCGGCAGGGTAAGTTTATATATTTTATATTATTCATTCAGAATCCAAAATTATATGCGTGTAAGATCGGGAGATATAAATTTAAACAGCATATGATATTCCTTGAGGGTTGTGTGGATCTTCATTTTTAGGTATATCAATGGAAATTACTAAATCATGTTGCGCGAGATCACGGAATGACATTAAAACCAGCGCATCTATCTTATAAATGTACAGTCTGCACTGCCACGTTCGGAATGTATAAGCAGTTTGAAAATCACGTATATTCGGCACATAGTGTCGTAGCTAAAAGAGTAATGGATAAGAAGAACACACCTTCATCTCCATCGTCCAGATCCAATGACTCCCTTCTGAAACCATTGAAGATCAATGATGAGATTACGATTATTCCACAACCAGCAAAACCTACAACCAGGTCGGGTACATCTCAAGGCAGAGGAAAATAGCAATGATCAGCAGAGTGATACATGTGTCTTGTCTTAATGAATTTCACGTAATTTTGTGGTACTCCATACCAGTCATTGTAATATACAATGACTGACGTGCCGTGTACATGTGTATGCATATTATGCTTAAGACGCAATTACAACACATAAACCTACAACTCTTGGCAAAAAAAACTAGTTGATTGCGTAATAATATTCCATCAATGATTATACCGATATATTTATTTAAGAATTTTTATTGTTGTTATCAGACATAGATAAAATAGACTGTAAAAATATTAAAGGGTGGCCTTCAGTCTAATTCCTTGGTTAATCCTAGAGCTGCATATTCCTGACCTACATGCCTATGAAAACCTATAAATACGAAGTATATTTACATTTTATGCGACACTTACATGTCATACTGCGAATTACTCTTGGATAGTAAATTCACTAATAATATAAATTCTTTTTCTAAGACAAATATACTTGAATTAATTCTATTTTGTTATTAATGCTAATACGATTACGTAGGGCAATGAACGATAAACTGTCCTTACTCCATATATTCGATGTGTCTACGCGTCATGTTGCGAAGTAATTTCTGAACGGTATACCAAGTAACAAATTGTATTAATTAATTAGAGAGTGCCCTAATCTATTTTGCGATGTCTTGGAAAGTGACGAATAATTTTTCTCCAATTTTTCTATCACATGTATACGTTCTTTTCTAATTTTCGCCATCGTACTTTTAAGCGACGAATGTGGAATTTATAATAATTGCTTAATTTGTAATATTCCACAAACTTGTGTGTATGAAATAAGTTATAAAATCAAAAAATCTTTTGAAGTTGTAAATTGTGTCTATTTGCTGTAAGTTGGAATTTTTCGTCGCAAATATTGTAATAAAATATTGAGTTTTATTTTTTGCGCTCTTATATAAACAAAAATGTACATTAACATAGAGTATAATATAAACGATTGTATTAATAAAATAGGATGGCACACATATGTGTATACATTTTTTCTGTTGAAACGATAAATTTATTATGACACCGAACTTGTTAGTACGAACATCGCGACATTTAAACATATATATTTATATATGTATATATATAATATCAAGCAAATATTATATATATAAATATGTAAAATTATATATATTATATATTATATATATAATATTATATATTATATATATATCCTAGTATAGTGATAGCGTGGTATAAGAAGGGACAATTAATTATCTTCTTGTAAACACTATGGATTTATATAATAGGCTTATATGAATATGTAGATAATCGAGAGAAATAAGAGTTAATTTAATAATTTCAATCATTTCTTAATAAGTTTTGTACGTTATCGTAGGGAATAATTTTAGAAAAAAAGCATTGCATTCGACAAAGGAAATAACATAGTGCATTTTTACACTGTATGGTTGTATTATTTAATTCTACTACCACTTGTCAGCCACTTTTATGGCAAGCTATGTTGGTAAAACAGAAAAACATTCATAGACGTAATTACAGAAATATATAGTTTACTGTAATAATTTGTACAATATTATATGATTATAAAAATAAAGTGTACCAATATTGTATTACAACAGTGTATTATTGTTTACTTATAATCTCCTTAAAATTGCATGTAACTACATGAAATTATATTTACGGATGTATATGTATTTTCAATGTTTTATGCATTTTAATGAAATCGCGTACAATTGATTATGAGTGCATGTTTGTAACAATATAATGTAAATTATATAAATTGATTATATAAATCATTACATAAATTAATAAATAATTATTACGCATGAAAAATAATGTTATTATATATAAAAAATATATATAATTATATTATAATTAAGCAAATATATATCTTATATCTCAATTATTAATTTGAAAATAAATTTTAAAAAAACAAGTGATTTCCCGAATTCAATTAACATTTTGTTATGTCAGAAAGAACACACAATTATTTATACTCTAAAGCTAACGTATAAATGTATGAATAATAAGCACGGTTGTACAGTATGAATAATAAGCACAATTGAAGTAAATTCGTAAAAAATAGAATTTTATTTCCGGTTTAAATACAATTGGTCATCAACCAATGTGTTGGTATCAATACTATATTTTTACTATATTCTCTTTTTCAATACTATATCTTCTGTACTTAATTTGAGTTAAGTGAAATAAACAAAATTAGAACTATATATAATCATAAGATTTTTTATTGTTCTAAGATTTTAAGTCTTTTATTTGAAATGAGTTGTGACAGAAGCCGAGATAGATCAAACTCCGACATCATCATTTGGCGCGTAACATGCGTTTTTCCTTCTGTCGTTAAATCAACTACTGCTATTGCGCATTTGGCTTCGAGATTGAAATTATTGAACAAATTCTAACGAAACAATGAATCCTGATTTACCTTATTGCGTGGAATATGCGAAAAGTTCGAGAGCTTCTTGTCAATATTGTAAGAAATCTATTGAAAAGGACTCGCTGAGACTTGCCGTTATTGTTCAGGTACGCAATGTCGGCATTAATAATTTCACATGAATTCACATGTAATTACTGTCACTAATATAAATTTTTAATTTCAGTTATTAAATTTTCTTTAGGTTAGATAAGCCGGTAATAATTGATGTGTTCAAACATTGAAGTAAAATGTAATTAATTTGCAACATGTTAATTTAATTTATAAATTCAATATAATGTATTTGATTATAATGACATTGTGGAAATTTATTTACATAATGTTAAGATAATTATATTATTTTCAAATATTAGTTTTGAAAGCTAAATTTTAGTTTTTAAATTTTAGAGTCCTGTTCATGATGGGAAGATAACAAGATGGTATCATTCAGAATGTTTTTTTATGAAACAAAGACCAAAAACTATTGCTGATATAGGAAATTTTGATAATATCCGCTGGGAGGATCAGAAAGAAATTCAAAAGAAAATTGGTTTGTTTATCATAATATTGCAAATTACATTTATTAATATTACAATAAAATAATTCCAGTGAAACATTTTTATAGAGGAAACAAACACCCTTCCAGTACCTTCGTCTAGAAAAGGAAAAAAGCGTGGTAGTAATAAATCATCTGCAGGTCCACTACGTGATTTTTTAGTACAATATGCAAAATCTAATAGATCAACTTGTAAGGCCTGTGAGGAAAAGATAGTGCAGGGTGAGATTAGAATATCAAAGAAAGATTTTGAAAGTGAGGAAGGCAGAAAATATGGTGGCATGGATAAATGGCATCATCTTGAATGCTTTGTTAAAATAAGAGAAAACTTAGAATTTTATGAGAGTGGAAATATGATACCTGGTAGTAATGAACTTTCCAAAGATGATCAAAAGAAACTGAAAAGTGCTTTACCACAGATTAAAGCAGGTGATGCTCCACCAATTAAAAAACTGAAACAAGAACCAGAAGATGCAGAGGAAGAAAAAGAAATGAAAAAACAGAATGACGAATTGTTTAAAATTAAAGATAAATTATCTTCTGTGAAGAAATCTGATCTTATTGCTATGTTGGAAGAAAATGAACAACAAATTCCAGAAGGTGTTTCATCTGTATGTATTTTATTTTAATAAGTTTATTTTCAATTAAGTAAATAGGCGTTTGAATGATTAAAATATTTATTGTAGATAATTGACCGTTTATCGGATGCGATTTATTTTGGAGCTTTAAAGCCATGCCCCAAATGTAATGGACAGCTTGTGTATAATTCAGGCACTGGATACAAATGTACTGGAGATTTGACAGAATGGACAAAATGCGAAAATGTCACACAAAATCCTAATAGAAAAAAATTTATAATATCATCAGATATGAAGGAAACATATCCTGATTTGTAAGTACTTCCAGAAATTATGATTAAATACTACTCTCATAAATTTGTAAGAACTATATATATATATATAAATTAATTACTGTTTTAATATTTAACAGCAAATCTTTGAAATGTAAAGTTAGAAAACGACTTGTAAAGATATCTGTGCCATCAACATCTAGTATAATAAAAAAAGAAGATGAAGTCGATTCTGGAACCAAAGTTGAGGCAAAACCTAGGCCATTAAAACATATGCAATTCGTTATTATAGGACATACGGGAAAAGATAAAGCTACTTTAAAGAAAGAAATTTTACACTTAGGAGGAGAAGTAATTACAAAACTCCATGAGAATGTAGCTGCTGTTATATCCACACAACATGAAATAGATAAAATGAGTAAAAAGATGGAAGAAGCTAAAAACCTTAATATTCAAGTTATTACTGAAGACTTTATTGAAGAAGCCAAAGAGTATACAAAACCTGCTATATCACTTATTAAAAAGAAAACTATTTCAAGTTGGGGTGGCAACTTGTCTGACAGAATTAATGTTCTCGCAGAAAAATCTAATGCTTCAAAAAGTAAAGGTAAAAGTATGTATGAAAAGTCAGGATCTGGTAAAATGAAAGTGCAATTAAAAAAAGGTGAAACTGTTGATCCACTTAGTGGTTTACAAGATTGTGCTCATGTATATCAACAGGGTAAAAATAAATATACTGTTACATTGATATTATCAGACATACAAACTAAGAAAAATAGCTATTATAAGTTGCAGATTTTGAAGCACGATAAGAAAAATGAATATTGGTTGTTTAGAAGCTGGGGTAGAATAGGAACAACTATTGGTGGTTCAAAAGTAGAGCGCTCCTCTGTAGAGGAATGTGTAGAACAGTTTGAGACATTATACGAAGAAAAAAGTGGAAATTGTTGGAGTCAAAGAGAAAATTTTGTTAAAGTACCTCATAAAATGTACCCAGTTGATATTGATTATGGAGACGAAATACAAACAAAAATGTTGGACTCTGATATTAAGAGTGAGTTAGAACCACCAATTCAAGATTTAATGAAACTGATTTTCGATGAGACGAATATGAAAAAAGTGATGATTGAATTTGAAATTGATATAGAAAAGATGCCTCTTGGAAAACTGTCTAAAAAACAAATTCAAAAGGCATATTCAGTATTAACAGAATTACAAGAAGTATTAAAGAAGAAAAATTTTGATTCAGTTCAATTGGTTGATGCATCCAATAGATTTTACAATTTAATACCTCATAATTTCGGAGTATCTGAACCTAAAATTTTGAATTCGATGGAAGAAATTCACGTTAAGTGCCAAATGTTGGACGCGTTGCTTGAGATGGAAATTGCCTATTCACTTTTACACACTAAGACAGATGCAACAAAGAATCCGCTTGATGCCCATTATGAACAACTTAATACTGAAATTAAAATATTGGATAAAGAAAGTGAGGAATATAATGTCATCAAACAATATGTACAAAATACTCATGGAAAGACTCATACACTATATGAACTTGAAATTGAAGAAATATTTGTTATTAAAAGACAAGGGGAAGACACTAGATATAAGCCATTCAGAAAATTATCCAACAAAAAATTATTGTGGCATGGTTCTAGAACGACTAACTTTGCTGGTATACTTGCTCAAGGTTTAAGAATAGCACCACCAGAAGCTCCCGTTACCGGTTACATGTTTGGTAAAGGTATATATTTCGCAGATATGGTTTCTAAATCTGCGAATTATTGTTGTACAAACAGCGAAAGCCCTACGGGTTTGTTGCTGCTTTGCGAGGTGGCATTAGGTAACATGTATGAAAGATATCATGCGGATTATATTGAAAAATTACCAAGTGGTAAACATTCAACATGGGGTCGTGGACAAACACAACCTGATCCTGGAAGTGTTTATAAAATGAAAGACGGTATTGAAGTTCCATATGGTGTGCCTGTATCTGCCAAACTACCAAAAAAATCTGATTTATTATACAATGAATATATTGTGTATGATGTTGCTCAGGTAAAAGCGCGTTACTTACTGAAAATGAATTTCAAATACAAAGAATAATATTTTTTTAAATACTTAAACTATTAAAATATAGACGTAAGTTTATATTGAATTTATCTGTGTATCTTAAATTCTATTAATCATACTATCTTCCTTGTTCTTATTACAAAAATAATACGTATGTCAACTTTCTTCTTATATGAATGAATTTAAGTAATATAATAAATCTTTATTTGCAACATTGTACTAGATCTGTATCCTAATGTTTATACAGTTCAAGAAAAAAAAGTGAGTGGAAAAAATAAAATTTATACCATTCATTTAATTGATACATATTTATTTCTTTTATTTCATAAAATTAGTATTCAAAATGGAAATCAAAATAAGATTGATCAAATGTGTTAATACGAACATAACCATCTTCTCCACCTGTTGAAAAGCTACGACCATTAGGATGAAATGCTAGTGAATTAATTGGACCAAAGTGTCCTTTCAAACGTGCAAATTCTTCTTCAAAGACTAAGTGGAAAAATCGAGAATCAAATTTTCCTTGACGAGTGGACGTCGTCGTAACATCCATAGCATCTTGACCTCCTCCAAGAACCACCTATAAAAATATAGTTTTTACAAACTTTGATTCTATTTCACTAATGTTTTAATCACTACACACATGTAACACATACATGATCAAAAATAGGAGAAATAGTAGCAGAATTAACAGGTCTTTCTGTTTTATATGTTTTCAATAACATTAACGATTCACTATCAAACAGTTTGGCAGTATTATCTTTTGATGCAGTTACAAACATTGTGCCATCTTTATTAAATTGCATGTCATTTATTTGTGATTTATGACTTTTGACACTTGTCATTTTCTTTCTTGTCTATAAAATAATAAAAAAAAATTTTAAATGTTTAACTCGTGAAAATACATGAAAATATGCATATTACATACCCTAACATCCCAAAGAGTAATTTCACCATCTTCATGTCCAGTAATAATCGTTTCATCTAATGCGCCCCATAAAATAGCAGAGATTCTGGGACCATTTACAGCAATTCTAGAAATAGCATCTGCTTGTGATAATACTGCATCAACATTTTTTATATCCATGATAAACATTTCACATTGATGTCCTAGAGCTTTATCTGTTGAATAAACAGCAAGATTTGCTGAATAACTAAAGCTACATGTTCTCACTGAACTGTTCGTGTGAAGTAGACCTATTTCTTTTCCTGCAATGTAACATAGCATGCATCGAATACTGAAATGAATGAAGTAAATAAATTGAAAAATATTAAATATAAATGAAATACAAACCAGTTTGGCAGTCCCAAACTCTTAGTGTATTGTCACCACTTCCAGATAGAAATCTTGTTGTATCCCAATTAACATCAATACACCATACAGAACCATTGTGTCCATTAAAAGATCCAAGACGTTCTCCATTCAAAGAATACCAAACATTTGGTTTTTTATCTTTACTAGAGGAGAATAATAAATCTCCTTCTCTATTGTATTTAATTTGAGTTATGGCACGTTCGTGTCCATGCAACATTAAAGGTTTCTACGACAAAAAATAAATTTATAGTTTTTTAAAATTGATTTATATTAAATAAGTCTCTTATTACAGTAGAAGAACTGACTAAAAATTACCATTATTAAATTTTACAGTAACATAACCACAATATGACACAAAACAATGCGACAATTTCAATTATAAAAAATATTATAAAAAGAATCTTGCACACTCTAAAACTGTGAATACCATTAAAAAGAAGAAATGTATTGATACTTCATTAGGTATGACGTTTTTAATGTAGTAATTGAGGTTATGCTGTCACATGTTTAAATATATCGTGAACAAGTTATATCAAATTAGAACGAAAGACCAAATATAAAATTATTGGTACGTATACAGTAACTAACCATTTTGTTTTTAAATAGACGATTAAATAAATTGGTCAAAAAATTAGCAAACACAAACACTCCGTTACTTCAAAGCAACCACGAAACTTCCACAATACAAAAGAACATGAGTTTACTAACTATACAAAGAATCGACTATTCTGTATATATATTTGTACCAACAGCTTAAATTTACATACTAGTTTGGACACTAGAAATTTAAATATTTCTAGTTATAACTATAGAATTAATTGTTGTTTAAGCAACAGATTATTTTTATATTTAATTGTATACTTTTTGTTAAGTGTTGAACTAAAATATTCTCCTGTCGTTAAATTCGGTACAAATTATATATGTATCAATCAACCAATCATAATATACGCTTAACTGGCAATCAGTTCTAATACAATTTTTTATTATTATATCTCATTTCTAAATAAGCGTTTGTACATGAATATAACACGTATGCAAAATAGTTTAAAGACACACATACACACACACACATATATTGCAAAAAAATAGTTAAAGTTTATTGAAGTTTTTTGAAAAGTGCCACGATTATTATTGAAGTGTGTATCTTGGTTGTGAAGAGTTCAGTCCTGTTCCAAATTCCGGTTGTATACGAATTATTGACACTGAAAAGGAAACGAAACTGAAACGGCATGTCCGAAATTGCTAACCAACATGAGATCAATCAGAGTTATTGGTTCAAATGGAATGATTATCAGAATCATCTTTCCGATGTAGTTAGACAACTTTTAGAGGAAGATTGTATGGTGGACGTTACCCTGGCTGCGGCTGGGGAACGCATTCATGCTCATCGCATAGTTCTTTGTGCTTGTAGCACTTTGTTTCGAGTAAACAATCTTTGCACTTTTAAGAATACACCTCATTAATTTTGAATTTGAACTTGATTACTCTCAGATATTTTTAAGCAATTCATTCATTCAATGATTAAAATTTAAATTGTTCAATTTCATTTTTGTACAAGTTTTAACAATATTTTTTGTTGAATGTAATACAAAATGAACTGCTTATTACACGCTTTAACAACATTCCTATAAATATGGACTATTTTCTTTTAATTTTGTTTAGAAACATGTAATTTATATTCGAAAGATAGATTAATTTTCTATGTAGTACAATCTGTATGATAATGTATGATTTTTTATTTGTAGGAAATATTGAGCCAAGTAAATGAAGATCATTCAACAATAATATTAAGCGATATATCTGCTCAAGATATAAAGTCTATTATAGAATTTATTTACCATGGAGAAGTGAGAGTTCCAGTTGAAAATATCAGTAGTTTATTAGATGCTGCACGCTCGTTAAAGATTTGCGGCCTTAACGAAGTTAGTTATTATCTAAAGAGAATAAAATAGAAATATTTTTTCTTTTTCATTATTATTTTGTTTCTTTATTCATAGATTGATGGGCTTGAAGAAACTTATTCTGTTGTAAACAATAGGAATTTTAATGATAATAACGAAGATTCAATGACTGTAATTGGCAAGGCTGAAGAAAATGTTATTGATGTATTGCAACATAATTATGAGGATTTAGAGAATCAACAAAAAGATGAGGTCATTGACAATTCTATGTTGAATAAAAAAAAGAAACGTAGACGTGATACAACAAAAAGAGATTACAGCGATGATATGCTGGCATCAGCAATCAATGACTTAAAAGCAGGTCAAACATTAATAGAAGCTTCTACTAAACATAATATACCACGTTCGACTTTGTATATGCGTGCTAAAGCATTAGGTATACATTTAAACGCATCAAGAAACGAATATCCTGCAGAATGTATGAAAGCTGCTATAAATGCTGTAATCGGTTGGTATCTGTTTCAATGTTTTTGTTAAATTATATAATACTAATCTTATGGTATTGTACAATTTAATTTATATTTATTATAGGTGGATCAAGCCTGCAACATGCGTCAGAAACGTTTAGTATACCAAAGACTGTATTATGGAGAAGGATTCAGAAAGAAGGATATCAAATATTACGTTCGGAAATGAAAAGGTCTTATGGATCAGATAAACGAGAAGCTGCAGTTAAGGCTTTAGAAAGAGGAGAGAATTTAACAAAAGTTGCACTTGAATTTAAAGTAAAGTTATTTAACATGTTGTTTATTGCTCACTTGTGATGAATCTGATAACAATAATGATAATTATATTTTTAGATTCCGAAAACTACTTTATTTAGAGATAAAGCACGATTGGTAGATGAAGGAAAATTGCCATTGTCATTTTGGAAGAAACGTAAGACAGAAAATGAAGAGTTAAAAAAGTCTCGTTTAGAAGAAGCTGTTGCTGCTTGTAAAGGAGGGAAAATGTCGCAAGCAGCAGCGTCAATGACATATCATATTCCAAAAACAACAATATGGAGACGTCTTCAACAAGATGGTAAAAAGTCAGAGCGTTCGTTAAACTCGAGGAAGCAAAGAATAACAGATTCTAAACATAACATAGAAATGAAGGTAGAAGAAGGCTCTGATTTTACATATTGCGAGGTATTAGGAGTTGTCAATATCTTTTATTGTCTTTCATGTTGCAAATTTTACGATTATTAATAAAATTATAAAATTAATAAAATTACAGGTTTCATCAGAAATTCCTATAACTTATATAGATGAAAATAGTATACCTGGAGATTCTGTGATAATATTAACAGCAGAAGATATGGATGGACTGAATCTAGAGGAAGGGCGACAAATTATTGTTAACTCAGTATGTTTTTTATCTGTTTATTTTTAAAATCAAATTGTTTAAAAACATTTCATAAAAATGCGCAAAAAGATATATATATATATTATATATATGTATAAAATTTATGTTTTGTAGGAATCAGGGCAAGAGTATATTCCTTGTGCTATAAGTATCGAAGAAAATTCAAATTATTCACAAACAGAAAGTTAGCATATGAATTATTATCATTTGTCTAATACTCATTAATATTTGTTTTTTATAACAATATCTATATTGATTTAGAATTTAGTAATATATGTATATACTGATGTGACATCTGTCTGCGTGTGTAAGCATAAAATCGTTTCAGATTTACATAAAACGATTTATTATTAATAAGTATTTTCGTGTGCAATATTTCTTTATATTTATTTATGAAGAAATTTTATTACTATTTTTCGTTTTTAGAAAAATGTGTAACTAGTATTGACGTTAAAAAATTATTAACTCAGAAGTTGATGATTAATAGAAAATGTAAAATTATCTTGATAATTTACACTCTTACATAAATTGATGAAATACATTCGATTTGGCTGAATGTCGCACTGATTAAGCATGTGCTTCAATAAAAATAATATTTCTTAGAATATTAAAAATATCTTTTACCTTGCTTCCCTATATTTTTAGTTATATTATAGATAAAATTAATACCCTAGTAGTAGATAAAATCATTGATTAGTCAGTTCACTTCGGGCAAAATTAAATAACCAATAAATGCTTGTTTTAAGAATACGTGTAGATTTCTGTTGCGCATTGTAAACGAGAAATAAGGATTAAGACTGGGGATATTTATTGCAATAATGTCTTGTGGCCGGTAATCTATTACAAGGACTGTGTGGAAACTACGAAATTTCGTCATATTACGTGATTACAGAAACTTACAACAAATATGGCCCATCAGCTATTATATTCGACAAGTAAATTAGAAAGATTTGTTCTGAACTCTGTTTACAAAAATGCCAATATATTTCAGGTATAAATATGATCTAACATAACCTCTGTGTTTTGCAATGAATGATTTCTTTAATAAAGTTCTATTCATCTTAAAATTTTGATTATTTACATGTTGCGATTAATTTATGTTTTTTATACTAATTACGGTATATTTAATTTTTATTTTTCTCCGTGCTTTTTATCATTACCTACATATTTATTTACATGTACGAACATAAGAATTAAACTAGTAATACTTGAAACTTTTCTAATGTTTTTTTAATATTATACCATTGATTATGATACCATTATTATTAAATATGAATCTTTATCTTTAAAGTTCTATTTTTTTGAAATTATTAACTATAGTAATAAAGTAGATTCTGTTTTGTAAGAAAGTGTATTAAATGAATCTATAATAAATATTTGTTTATTATATTTATTTATTATATTGTATATTACAAAATCTTTTTCAGTTAAGAAGATATTTATCATTGGTAAGAAATGATAAAGGGACAAGTACGTTGGAACGTTTACGAAATCAATGGAGATTATTATGCAATGAACCACCAAAAGGATTTGAAAAATTTTTTAAACCAAGTTATTATTTTGTATTTGTTAATTTGCTTTAGTCTGTAAAAAAATGGATTGTAAAAAAATTAACTTTTTTATCTGTAGAAAAAGGTTCTAGTAAAACTACTGAAAAAGCTAAAGAAGCACCATCTAAGCAGGCCTCAGAGTCACAATCATCCAAAATGCAATCAGAAAAATCAAGTATGCATTCCAGTGATAAACGTACATTTTCATGGAATTTTAAATGGAATGGAGGAAATAAATCATTTGGAGATAAAAAAAATGAAAAAATATTTTTTTTTGGTACGGCATTAATGGGATTGTTTTATCTGTACTTACTACAATTATCAAATCAACCACTAGAAATCACATGGAAAGAATTTGTAACAAAGTAAATTAATTATAATAGTTTTTTATAGACGTATCCAATGTAAAAGTTTCTTGCAAATATTTTTTGTTACTTTTATTTAGATATTTAGATAAAGGGATAGTGGACAAAGTGGAAGTTATTAATAAACAGTGGGCCCGTGTCAAGTTAACACCTGGAAATTATATAAATGGAAAAGTAAGTTTATTGGTATTTTAATTTGAATTTGATAGTTGAATGAGTAGGTTATACGAGCATGTAAGTTATATAACAGTTATTCACGTTCTGTAGGATAGAGTATGGTTTAATATTGGTAGTGTTGAAACTTTTGAAAGAAATTTGGAGAATGCCCAAATTGATTTAAACATAGAGCCACAAAATTATATATTAGTACAATACAAAGATGAGATAGAACTATATCACATTGGAAAAATTATACCACAGTTGCTCATGTATGGTAAGTTATTTTTCTATAGATATATAGTTATATATATATAGTGTGACAAATATTTTAATTATAGTTAGATATAATATCAAATGTTATTTACAGGTGGCTTATTTTATTTATTCCGTAAGTCAGCAGAATCATTTGGCAAAGGAAGGAAAGGTGGACTTTTTGGTGCATTGATGGAGTCAACTGCAAAAATGGTTAATTCCAAAGATATTGGTGTAAGATTTAAGTAAGTTAATAGAAATATTATTCCATGGTGTGTATATATTTGCATTTCAAAAAATTATCTATTTAGATCATATTTTATATTTTATATTTAAATTTAATGTTAATAGATTATATAGTAAAAAATAATATGAATTGTAGACAATTTTCTTCTACTCTGGGCTCTTTTGCCATATTTCCTAGAATGTTTTAAGATGAAATGAACACACTGAAAAAACAAGAGGTATTAAATAACAAAAGCAGATAGAAGAACAACGAATATCCAATTAAAACGCTTCGCAAATAGTCAGTCTATAGAGTAGGAAAAAGTTGTGTGCAATTGTACAATTCCATTTAAGGATATCATGTTTGAGTAACATTTCACTTATCATCTTTTTCATATAAAATTCCCATAAATATTTCTATGGGTATTATTAAAATTTAGGGATGTTGCTGGCTGTGAAGAAGCTAAGATTGAAATTATGGAATTTGTAAATTTTTTAAAAAATCCTCAACAATATATAGAGCTTGGTGCTAAGATACCTAAAGGTGCAATGCTGACGGGTAAATATGTATATAGTTTAAGCATAAATAACTTTTTTTAGATTTGAATTAGTTTAGGATAAAAATTTAGAAATTTTATAATATTTTATAGGTCCACCGGGTACTGGTAAAACATTATTAGCTAAAGCTACTGCTGGTGAAGCAAATGTACCTTTTATTAGTGTATCAGGTTCTGAATTTTTGGAAATGTTTGTTGGTGTTGGTCCATCAAGAGTTCGAGATATGTTCGCGTTGGCACGGAAACACGCACCATGTATATTATTCATTGACGAAATCGATGCCGTTGGAAGAAAACGAGGAGGCCGAAACTTTGGTGGTCACTCGGAACAAGAGAATACGCTTAATCAACTTCTAGTTGAAATGGATGGTATGCTATAATAATTGATAATTTTATAATATAGCTTTTCTACTATACCAAATTTATATTTGATCGAGTAATATTTTTTTCTAGGTTTTAATACAACTACTAACGTAGTTGTATTAGCGGCAACTAATAGGATAGATATTTTAGATAAAGCTTTGTTACGACCTGGAAGGTTTGATAGACAAATTTACGTTCCTGCTCCAGATATTAAGGGTCGAGCTTCTATCTTCAAAGTACACTTAAAACCTTTGAAAATCACAATAGATAAAGATCAATTAGCTAGAAAAATGGCTTCCTTAACGCCTGGATTTACAGGTAGAAAATGTGGAATTAATCATTAACATATTTTTAAAAAAACTAAAGAAAGAATGTTAAATACGTACGTTGGAAATATTATAAGTAATTGATTTTAGGAGCTGATATTGCTAATGTTTGTAACGAAGCAGCTTTAATAGCAGCGAGAGATTTGAGCGATAATATTTACTTAAAACATTTTGAACAGGCCATTGAAAGAGTTATTGCAGGCATGGAAAAGAAGACGAACGTTTTGCAACCTGAAGAAAAGAAAACGGTTGCGTATCATGAAGCAGGTCATGCAGTAGCAGGCTGGTTTTTGAGATACGCAGATCCACTTTTGAAGGTGACTTTTAAATTCCAAAAATAACCATATTTTATTTTAATCTTATTTATATTCTTCTGGCAAGACAGGTCTCTATAATTCCACGAGGGAAAGGTTTAGGTTATGCACAGTATTTACCTCATGAACAGTATCTTTATACGAAAGAACAATTGTTTGATAGAATGTGTATGGCACTCGGTGGACGAGTGTCGGAAGAAATCTTTTTCAGTCGTATAACAACGGGAGCGCAAGATGATCTACAAAAAGTATTCTCGCTATATATTTTTTCTTTCTGTAAAATTACAGTAGGCAATTTATTGTATGTAGGCAATTTATCAATGTTAAATTTGTTTTTATTAGGTAACTGCTAATGCGTATGCTCAAGTTATTCAATATGGTATGAACGAAAAGGTTGGTAATGTCAGTTTTCAAATGCCACAACAAGGTGAAATGTCTTTCGACAAACCATATTCCGAACATACTGCACAACTTATCGATACTGAAGTACGCGAGTTAATCGAACGAGCGTATAATCACACACGTGATTTGCTTACGAAACATAAAGAGGATGTATCTAAGGTATAAAGCATCTTTGATCTGTGAAAAGAGTAAATTAGTTTTTATGATTGTGCTATTGAACGAATAATTTTATTACTGTTTATTTTTTAGGTGGCCGAACGACTATTAAAGCACGAAATTTTAAGTAGAGAAGATATGATAGAGTTACTAGGTCCTAGGCCGTTCCCTGAAAAGTCAACTTACGAACAGTTTGTAGAAGGTACGGGATCATTCGAAGAGGATACTTCGTTACCGAAAGGTTTACAGGAATGGAACAAATCGAAGGACCAGAAAAAGAACGAAGCCGATTCAGACACCTCATCGCAACCAGTTTCCGGAATGAGTTCTCAAAATCAACCACAACAGCGGTTATAAGCCATATTATTATGGACTATAATCTGTTAAGTACTTTGTATTATAGTTTGAAATACATATTTGTAATAGTGATATACATATATGCACTTGACTGCATTGATTATAAATGATAATATTACAATTCTCAAAATGTGAAGCTTCTAAATATCAATGAAATTACGTACTATTTTCCCAAAATAAGATTGTACCTATTTAATATTGCCTACCTTTAACACGAAGATGGTCCATTGTATAACAGAGTCCTTTTGTAACAAAAACTAAATTGTATAAAAAATGCATAATGCTGAATATAAATTATTAAAAGAATTTTCTTATAATTATATCGTAGTGATTAAAAGGTGCACTGTAATAGGATAATACGGTTATGTAACTTTTATTTTCTTTTTTTAAGATTAGATAAGCGAAGAAAGACGAATTAGGTGAAATGAACAACAACAACGTTTTTTCACGTCATTTTTTTGCAACGTATAATTAATAAAGTTTACAAATGTAGTGCAATTAAACTGTTTTTATCCTTAAATATTTTAAGTACATTGATAATTTTGGTATGTTATTGTTTTTTTTTATCGCTAATTGTTGGGTTCCATTTTGGCGGAATTTCCGTGGTAATAATAATTCAATAAAATATAACGCATGTGTATTAAAATAACAATTATCCAATACGAGAAAGACGAATTGATGAAAAAAATGAAAATGGTTCTACTTGCATCCTTCGTACATGAAGGTATAATCATTTATGACAATGTTTATGGTAAGGTCGAAAATGCTTTGATACGATGAAAGTCTCTTTTTGTCAATAAAAGTCATGACTTTAGGAACAAATCTTTTTATCCTTGTGACATCGTGAACGTATTTTTATTATGTCTGTAAGGAATTTTTTGAAAATTAAATTGTTAAGCGATTAATATAAAATATTATTAACGATCGTTACAGTATATAACAAATTGTACAATATTTATTTCTAGAAAAAATAAAAGAACATCTACCGAAACGGAGAGTAAAATGTGTCTATGAATGTGGAAATTGCGGATCTCCGATTATTCTTTTCTTTATTCACTCACTCACTCACTTTCTCTCCCTCTCGTTCTTTCCTCACGTTATTCACGAAGTTAAAACATCCAAAAAAAATGAGCTCCGTAAGATTATAAGTTTTGAGCTCATTTAGACGTGGGTTTAAACAAATCGGAGCAATACATGTGCATGCACCTCGATATCCATTATGTCAGTCTTGGGATTTTTTCTTTAAAAGTTACTTTTATGAACCGAGACGCCCTTGGGAATATTATTTTGAACGTTTTGCCCTGAAGAAAAAGTATCGTTTAATCGAAATATTTGTTGGTATTTTTACTTTTATACGCGTTCCGTGTTATTGTTCCCATCAGAAATAATTAGAAATGTGAAGAACAGCGACACAATTTTACTCCTTCGTTGGCTGTTTTTGCACGTACATATTCTGTTTTTTGTTGCATACTGTATAATTACATGATTAGTTTTGAGCATGCACATTGTATAAAAAAGGAAGACTACAATGCTTCACCATTCTCTGAATTAATAATTGATTAATAAATTCATATTCCCGAATTGATTCAATCAATGCTTGTTATGCTCTATCAGTATTATGGCTGATGCAATGAAAAAAATACATTCGTTTCTGAGTTGATTTGAGTTTTGCTTTTAGTGCGGAACGCAGACAGTATGCAAAATTTGAAGTTTCCAACAATTAAATAAAAGTTTACGTGTAAGCAAAAAAATTTGTATGTAAACATCTGCAACGTTCATATTTGTAAAAACAAAATCACACGCGTTTCGCATAAAAATTGTACCGAAGTGCTTTTTAATGTTTACAACGTAATAACAAATGTTTTGAATAGCCGCATATTCATTTGTAAAATGTTTTTGTTTGCGAATTTTCAAATATGCAAAAAAATGTAATGCAACTGGCATGACAAAGTTTGCAAAAATAATTTTTGTTTGTACTTTTGTGTGTGATGTTTACATACACATATATATATATATTAATGGTCATTAATGAGTAGTATATAAAAAGGACAAAAGGAAAATGACGAATTCGAAATCGAAGAAAGAAAAAAAAGATCGTTCAAAAACTTTATCGTCAGTTCTACATATTTTACTAATCCCTTTCGTCGCTATATCTTTGATCCCAAGACAGCGTTTTCATATTTTTTTCCTTTTTTTTCTGTTTTTTGTTTTTTTTTTTTTGTTTTTTTTTGGTTTTTATCTCTGAAGTGGCGAATCTTCTCAGCATTTCTACAAAACTATACGATTTATTAAGTAGGTATTTATAGGTTTCGAAAGTTCACCATTTAAACTTAGCTCGCTAACTCACTAATCAAATATATCATACAATCACTAAATTATTGCTTTGTCGTACCTTGTATCACACTAATCTAAATCTTATGTTTTCTGTTTATCTTACGTTTTTTTTTTCCTTTTTTTTTCCCCCGTTTTCATGTTTTTAAATCCTTTTCACTAAAGCCAGGTTTGCTGATGATCATGCCTGCTTCTCTACAAAGTACTGGTTTCACGGATGCGTTTCTTTCTCTCCGAACGTTGCTCGCTCACATCTTGCACTTGCATTTGCTTTTGCGTGTTCTTTCTGTGTACGTGCGAAATGATACGATGGCGCAGGTAACGTGCAGGTTTCGTACTTATCGACTCTGCATGAAATTCAAGCGGAATCTAAATTATCGCGTACGGAGGCGAGCCTGGATCGCGCTCTAATTAATTTCATAATTGGATTTAGTAAAGAGTAATCCGTTTCTTATCCGATGCCTGAAAATTATCCGTTAAACGTGCAGCGGATAATTCGTTTTTCGTCCTTAAACCACGTTTAAAAATAGAAAACCGTGAAAAACGAAGTTTCATTCCAACTTCGATTTCTCACAATTGCCGTATCGTTATGCTGCAATCGACTGGTCGTGACAAGAAAAATGACGTTTAGTAAATATGTATTCGGCGAAGGCGATGCCGTCGCAGAGGATCGGCACGATTTAAATTTCAAAGACGCATTTCGACCTGTCGTTTCTTTTCTTTGGAAAACAAACAAACGAAAAACAAAAAAAGAAAAACATTTGCTGATCATCTCGAGATTAATTAGAGGCGATCGTTCTCGCGAAAAGTTTCGGTGTAGCGAAAATTTGACTAACATATACGTACATATACACATACATATAGCATATATCGGTCTAGTAAGTTAATTAATTATAATTACGCGGACAATTTCTGCCCGTGTTGGCTTCGTTGTTCTCTTTTACCGTGTTTTTTTTTTGAACGTGCGGAATTTTAGCAGCCAGCACCCTTACCGAGTTACATCGCTCTTTTCCTCGTACCACATTTCCTCACACCTCACACTTTCCTCCCTCATTGGTACTCGCTCGCTCATTCGACAACCGGCGAGGAGACGACGTTGATTTATGTTCCGTCGCTGCTCTGTTTAAGGGTGCCGCGGCTTCGGCGTAGTTACGTTTAAGTACTTTGGTCCTCTTTAGAGTCTCCTAAACATTTAACAATAATGCGACGAATCGAAATAGCGATCGGTCTCTCTCCTGCCGAGAGAGGGAACAAGGAGAACGAATTCTCCCTCGATTTCGTTCTCTTCTCTTCTCCTTCCTCGTTCGTTCGACTCGTTCGTTCGTGAATTAGCTAACGTTATTACGGCTATGAAGCGATAAGTTTCACCAGGGTATATTCTGTATATCTGTTAGAAAAATGTTCTTTGGTACTGCGTACGACGCAAATCCGAGCGATCAACAGATCCGTGAAAACGAGAGAATTAGTAGATGGCTGACGACTCGCTTCGAATCTCGCGCCGATCGGACGCTTGCTCGATTCGAACGATCAGTCCGTTATTGCCGATAAAAAACGACTCTCGAACCATTGTGTCGTAGTGATTTTACCCAGGTAATCGTCGTACAAGTACACGTACACGAATTCCTCGAATTCGATTCAACTCGACTCGAAGTTCGAGCGCACAGCCAATTAAAAAATTATACGTTCCTTACGACGTTGAACAAAGGATAAAAAAAGAAATAATAATTTTCTCACCGGCGAGACCGAGAAACGTACGAGGCATGATCGTCCTGGGTCCTGGCTTGACTCGTTTACGTATCTAAAAAATAGCGTCGACTGCTTGTTTACCGTTAATATCGTTAATAATTACACCATTTTCACCGTACCTTTTTTTTGTTTTTGTAAATTTTTTTTCCTGCTTTAGTTTAAGTTTACACTACGGCGACGATCTAACTTTAATTTGTAATTCGCGTATTCGTCAGTTCTGCGGTTTGCTACGTCGTTCCTTTTCCCCCTTTTTTCCTCCTCTTCTTTTTCTCCTTCCTCTTCCACTTTTTCTTCTTCTTCTTCTTTCTCTTTTTCTTTCCTCTTTAAATCATCGAACAATTAACTCCACGTTACCGTGTTCTCTTGTCCACGAACTCGACAAGAAAACAAATCGAGGAAATCGTGCTGTTTCGAATACTTTTTTTCAACGCTGAGAATGTTCTTCGAGACGGCAATGAATTTTTGTGACGCACGCTCCGATCGAATTAAGCATCGATCGTTGAGAGAACGAAACTTTTTTTTTAAATTTATAAAATCCGCAAACGTTTACAACGCTTTACGAGTGTAATAATAACGATGATGTCAATCAACGACAAGTTTCGTAGCATTTTTTAAATTCTTATATCTTCTTTCTTTGAACGAGCAATTAAAAGAAGAAACATTTCTTTCACCCCTATATTCTGTACTTTTGTGCATCTTTAAATATCTCTCTTCAAATGCATGAAAATCTGCAGTCGAGTAATTGTCGGAAAGAAAAAACAAAAAAAGGAAGAAACAACTCAAATAACGACCTCGACGATCAATCGCTCGCTTCATTTTCTCATCAATGTTATCAATGTTTCGATTCGAAATATATCAGACTCCGACGTACCAAAATACCTCGTCTTGGATGGAACGCGCTCTGGTTTTGCGAAAATTCGTTGCCGTGACGAAGAACGACGCGCCTCGATAATCATATAGAGCATTCTCTTTTTGTTTTATTATTGACTACCGTTACGAGGTTAACTCTAATTGATTAGAGATTCGATTGACTGTCGAGTATTGTATTAACAGCGTGAAAACGAGACCGTGGATACGTAGCTGTGAACATCGTATCGAAGTTGTGGATCAAATTTGGCCAGCGGCTGTCCATCCGACTCGTTCGATTTTTGGCTGTTACTGTTTTGACCGTCGTCGTTTTCACGTCACCTGGCATCGGGCTAGCCGCTTCCGCTCACGCGTTTGCTCACAATGTTGAGAATGTAGAACTCGAACGTTTGGTTCCGCCCCGTTGGAACGAATATATATAGTCGGCGACGATTTTTCCTTTTTTTCAAGCTGTTCCCTTGATCTGTTGGAACGCGGTCAGACACAGACTCGCCGCTAACTCGTCGTCGATCGAAACGATAGAAAATGAGGAAAACAGCCGCTACATCTAGGAACCTTACGCTTACAATAGTAACAGACTTTATATATGTAAGAACGTGGAAAAATAATGGAATATATTTACACGTCAACAGCCAATCTAAGTCTTATAGAATCGAACGGGGACGAACGATTAGACAAGTCTGTCTCTGACTTTTCGTTCGAACATTATTACGAGCAATGTACATGTGATTTGGAACGATTTTCTTTTTTTTATTCCATTCGATCGATCGTGAAATTTGCAACGCATCTCTCTATTTCACGTGAAATGTGAAATAAAACGAAGTAAAATAACGCACCAACGTCGTGCGTGGAATTGTAACAAAATGGCGCGCGAACAAAATGAAAATTAAAAAAATACGGACGAGTAATAAACGCATAACGTTACGGAGAGAGTCAAAGATCACTTTTTCAAAAAAAAAGAAATTACAGCTATCTGCCTATAATGCGAGTCGAAGATGCGCCGAAAAGATTTCGAAAAATCTTCCTTTCCCCTTTAAATTTCAATCCCGCAAAGACCATCATGGATGAAATGTCACTCACTATCCTACGTATTCGTACGCTATTCATTTCTCTACTTTTCGTCTAGAGCGAGCGACAATGAAACACTTAATTTGTATTTAAAAAAGACGTGAAGTTTCACCCACGATTGCCTCCGAAGGTATTCGCAACTTCTCGCAGAATCAGTTGCACGTTGCTTACACACGAGTTGAAGAGATCCCCGAGATCGAGATGATCGGCGTCCCTCTGTTGAACAGACACGACGCGGGGAGGGGTAGAGAGAGGGAAACTTGCATACGCATTCGATGTCGTTTATGCCCATTGTTTCTTTCGATACTTCTTAGAAACTTAAACCGCTAAAGCTCGTTTTGTTCCGTTGCGCCCGTTTAAAAACTACTTAACTCGAATTAACCGATTAACCCCGAGCACGCAACAACACAGATCGGTCGATCCCCTAAGTTTTATCATTTTGTTAAGTTTCTTCTTTTTTTTTTTTTTTTTTTTCTCTTCTAATCGCTGAAAATGTTCTCGTACCAAAATATCTCTACGGTCGTTATAAAAAACGCGATTTATTTTTTTTTTCCCCTTCACGCGAAAGCAACAGCGACACGAACAACTTAAATTTAAGAACGATCCGCTTTCACCTATTATACAAGACTAAGCCCCGGCATCTCTCGAGGGTAACCTAATAGATAAAACGATACAATACAAGCGTAGTTCACTTTTTTTCTCTCTTCTTCTCCTTTTTTTTTTCTTTACGCGGAGCAAAATCTTCGTGGACGCCGCGCTCCTCTTGGGGGGGAGGAGCGGGGAAGCGTAGTTCACTGACTAGAGCGTAAGTCTCTTTCTCGTTTTCTTTTTCTTCTTCGTCGTCTTGTCGGTGCTTATCTTTGGTACATTTATATTTTTGTTCCTCGGTGGCATTCCTTTCGTCTCCGTTCGTGCTCGAACTTTTCTTCCGTTGAATTAAATACGCGTTCTAGATTAAGAACTACATAACCTCTAAATAGCTATGTGAGTGGACTAGCAAATAAAACGACTAGCTGATTAGGAACTATCGGAATTAAATTCAACACCCGAGCTCGATTTTCCGCGTGGAAAAGTCCATCGTTTAAAAACAAAACACTCGCGCGTTTAGAAATTGGTTGAACTGGTTGGATCGTTGAGTTATTGAAATTATCGATAAGGAAGGGATCTTTTTGATCTTTCCCGACCTGGGAATTCCCTCGATCGATCGATCGCGAATCGAAAGGTTCTGACTAGATAGGCGAGGATCAGGAAATCCCCTCGATTCCCTTGTTCGCACGTGAATACGCGGGCAAGAAAAAAGTATTATTTTATAAACGATCTCTACTCCACGCTCGAGGAAAAATGGAGAAATGCCGTTGGCCTCGCTGACGTGTACTTTGCGACAACGAGGAAATTACTCAACGAGGAGAGGATGTTCTATAATTTAGGAGAGCGAAACGAGAGAGCGACCCTTTCGCCATCAATGGTCATTCCTGCATTCAACAGGTGGTCCAGTTTACGTGAAATGTTGATGAAAACCTTCGACGTGTGCCCATCCTCCCTCCGTCGCTTCCATTGTACGCCAAAGGCGCCGATGGAACTTCGGAAAAAGGACGCCTCGAGGAAATTACGTGTTCGCGTGGAAACTTTTTCGCGATTCTGACGTCGATAGCTAGACGTGCACCCGTCGAATATCAATTTTAATCGCGAATCACTTTGGCAATGACGATCAGCTTACGACGTACCGTATCGATTTACCTAGTCGCGAAGATATTGCTGCGTTCGTTCGTGAAACGAACGTTGAGAAAATTGAGAAGAAACGACGACAAGCACGCGGAAAATTCAGAAAACGAAATCAGCGATCTCGATCGCTCGAGGTCGCCTCCAACCAGAAATCACCGGTTTCGATCTGTGCTCGTCGAGTCGAGACATTTTTATCAAAGTATCAGACACCGTCGGAAGAAGTCGAATGTTTCTAACAACGTGTTCGCGATCCCAATCCACCGCGTGCCCACAGACTACCTGCATCAGATCAGATTCCAGAAGAGAAATTGCTGCTCGATATCTAAAAAAAACTCTCAAGTATCAAAGAGAAGATCATTAAATCGACTAGCAGTCGGTGCGCACATTGTGAGGCGCACGTTGTTTCCATTGGATCTCGAAAGTTCTTCTGACTGGAATTGATCCGGTTTCCCCATCAACGATCGGCGATTCGAAATGAATTTTTACTCACAAATTGATGGTCCCTCGATAGTATTGCATCGATTTTCGCCGCGTTGTTCGTTCGTTCGTTCGTTCGTTCGTTCGTTCGTTGCCCCTCTCTGTCACGTACCCAGGCCCCTTTCATCGGAAACTGAACGAGCGTCGTTTCGTTTCGTTTCCCCTTGATGCCACGCGAATATCGATTTCACCGGACGGCGAGCAGAGCCTCGTCGAACCGTCCACGGACGAAAGGAATGCCGTTTGAATCGCGTCGTCCGAAGGAACACGTGTTCCCTTACCTTAGGACAATTTATCCCTGTATTCACGTTCCACGTTCGTCGAACGTTACTCCCTCTGTTATCGCGAAACGCGACTTTAATCTCACAGTTTATACGAGTACCGCCTCTGGGCGTTTTACTCGTACAAAGAACGAAACGAGAATGCAAAATGTTGGTTCAACCGCGATATACTCTCGTGTTGTTTCAGTGTCCACCTGCTTTATGAGTTTCGTCTTCAAAAAGCAATCTCCGTGCGTTGGATTTTCTTTTTGCTCCTCGATAGCTTCTGGCGTGACTTGAACCGCGATCAAAGTGCGAAGTTTCGAAATCGTTCGCTTACCCAGACTGGAAATTCCGGTAGTCGGCGACGAAGAATCACCTTCTGCGGTCTGTCGACGACGGTGAAATTCTTCGTTGTTTCTGTTGTTTCGCGGACGACTCTTTCTACTTCCCTGTTTGATTAAGAAAGGTGAAATTGTTCGGAGTTTGGCAGGTACTGGAAGGAAAACGACGAAGTAGTCATTGCCGGAGATATCGAATCCTAGAGACTGGAATTGGAGGATTTCCTCTTGCATTTAAGTTCCTCGTCTGACGTGTCGCCTAGCTGAAAGAAAAAAATTTGCACGTTTTGATTTCCCCGAAAAGAGAATTGCTCCAGGGATTTAGCGATCTACCAGAGATCTTGGGACTTTTGTCATTCAAGTATCATTCAAACATTTTTTAACTTTCAACAGCAGCCAATATTCTCACCTTTCACTTTTGTAATTAAATAAAGATTTAATTTATTTATATAAATATTTAATTTACGTATATATATTTAATTTTAATTTCTATATAAATAAATCAATATTTTTTTTGCACAGATGCAATTATTTCCCACAAATTCTACTCCAAAAAGATGCTTGGACTTACTCGATGGAGTGCAGCGACACTAGCGCCAACAGTGACCCTAACTCCGGCGAGTCTACTGGGGCGCATCTGGGTCGTTGTTGGGCTCGTCGTTCTCCCTCTGACAGGCGGACTCCAAGTGCTTGTTCAGGTAGGATTTGAGCGCGAACGATTTGTGACACTTGTGGCACTCGTAGTTCTTGTCCGCGGAGTGAGTCTGCATGTGGGCGCGCAGATTCGACCGGTCGGCGAACGCTTTGCCGCAATGCGCGCACCCGTACGGCTTCTCGCCCGTGTGACTTCTCAGATGGCCTTGCAGCAGCCACGGCCTGGAGAACATCTTGCCACAGACGCCGCAGCTATGTGTCAGCTTGTGAGTCAGCACGTGCATCGCCAAGGCTGGCATGCTCACGTACGCCTTGCCACAGTGGATGCACTTTTTCGCGGACTGAGAGTCGATGCTCCGGTGTGTTTGCTTGTGCCGCGACAGGTTCGACGACGTCGCGTACTGTTTGCCTGAGAACAGGAGAATTGCTGGTGAGCGACGTGTGTAGCTGGCACGAGAGTTTTATGAGAGAAAAGGAGCGAGTAATTTTATAAAAGTGTACAGTGCTTCGTTTATATTTTAGAATTAAATATTATTATTTTAATATTTTAACATTTTACTCAATATATTACTAGTTAATATATGTATATATATTTTAGTCGTAATATATATATATATTTCAAAATTCAAATTCATTATCTTCCGATAATTAGTATGACTAAATTAGTATGGTGAAATTCTGAATTGGCCGAATCTATTTATTTGAACCTGAACTGTATATGAACAAGAGAATACTAATTGAGGAAAAACTCTTGTTATATGAACTCCTTATATAATTATACAATTATAAATCATTTGTTCTTCGACAAAGATTTCATGCAAGTGGAGTTTTACCGTACTTTGAAAGACAAGAAAAGAGTATTTCTAAATTAATTTCCATCAAAGTAATTTTGCATTCGACAACGTATAAATATGCTTCAAATTCCTCCTTTAACGGAGAAACGAAACGAGAACTAACAGCAAAGGGAGTAACAGTCTCCACCCGGATGACCTACCGCACTCGCAACAGACGTAACGTCCGATCTTCGACGTCTCGGGCGCCTCGACCGGTTCAGTCTCCTGCGCCTTCTGGATCGGTGCTATCTTCTTGTTCTTCGACCTGCCGTCGGCCACCAACAGTGTGTCGTACGTGTAACTCGCCGGTTTCACCTCGGTCTGCTCGGTCACCGTTTGCACCTCCTTGTCCTTCTGACTGGGCTGCGAGTTCGGATTGTTGTTCTCGATGTCGCTGTTGCACTCGGACGTGGGTGGCGTTAACGGCGGCACCGCCTCTATGCTCTGATGGAACTGCTGTTGCTGCGGTAGCAGTTGAGGCGGCTGCTGGGCGGCCACGATCGGCGTGCACGGGATGGACGGTGTGCTGTAGGTGAGCAGAATCTCTTGAACGGGTGACAGAGGGATGAACACGCTGCCGGTTTGCTGGACTATCGCCGCGCTCGGCTCGTAGATGATGCTCGTTGTCGGCGATGCTTGGTGCTGCTGATGATGCGCGTAGATGGTGGAATTGGCCAGATCGATGGTGTTCACTTGGTAGATGGGTTGGTCCGGTTGGTACACCGTCATCTCTTGTATGTCAGTCGCCGGCGACTCTATCACGCTTTGAGGCCCGATGGCGATGCTGGGCGGTGGTAACGGGGGCAGCGATCTTGAGAGTTCTAGTAAATCGTGTGCAGCCTCGGTCTCAGCTGCTGAACGGTCTTTGAACATCGGGGACACGTAATTGGTAATCACGATGCCATTATTGGACCCTATCCTTGAAACGGACGTGGAGTTATCCGCCGTGGTTTCTTCCACGGCGGTGTGGTACGGTGTGGCGGTGCTCGACGGCGGAGAAGGATCCCCCGGTGGCGTGTGATGGTGCACGTTCGCTGGTTGCTGGTGTGAACCGTTGTCTGTGCGAACTGTTGTTTTGGACGGTGATCTGGGAGCGGCGAAAGGCAACGTGGACGTGGTGGTCGTTGTGCTCTCGACGCCCAGGGCGATCGATTCTGTCGTTTGCGGAGTTATCACGGTGGATGGCGAGCTTGCGGCCGGCGTGCAGGTGATCACCGACGTCTCAGTTCGTGTTATAGGCGACGATTCGTTCGCTAGCGGTGTGCTAGCTGCGCTTGTCGTCGTCGTCGTCGTCGTCGTCGTCGTCATGTCCACATTGCTAGGCTCGTTTACCTTCTCCTTGGGGACGTCCTGTTCGAGCGTCTTTGCTCCTGTCGTCGCAGTCGTGTCTTGGGACTGCGTGCTCAGGCATTCTACGGCAGAGAGGATATATATCTGTAGCTACACTGCCGCGTTCTGAATGAGCAATTTCTCGAACGGTACCACGCTTCGAGATACCGTCTGTCAAATATCATTTTCAAATTTAAAATCCGCTACTGCGTTCCGGATCCTCAAAGCGGAACGAGGAAGCTGGATGAAATTCAATAACCGCTGCTGCTTTTCTTCCTCCGTGAAAAAAAAAAAAAAAGAAACGAAGGGAAAAAAGAGGGAAATACAAAGAGGAGGCAAGTAACTTTGAGCAAAGGAGCGGAAACAGCGTCGTCAGCCCTATCCCGTCCCTTCCGTCAGCGACAATGCGGTATTAACGAGACAACTGACGAGCGACAGTGCGGCGCGTAACTCGATTTCTTAATTTGACTTTTTAATCGAGATTTAACGAGGAGAAGCGACGCGGGGAGGGAGGAGAGGAGAGAAGCGTGCCGAGTTCTCTCTTTCTCTCTGTTGTCGACGTGCCAACTCGAAAGAGTGTCGAACCTCGTTGTAACAGCGGCAGAGAGGGCGAGACGGAGCAGGAGGTGGAGGAGGTGGAGGAGGGGGAGGAGGAGGAGGAGGACCAGGGATTATGACGGCAAGCATGTTGGAAACGAGGTCAAAGGGGATGGGTGGATGGCCAAGGAAAGTGTACGGACCGAGCGGATATAAAATTTCACGATAACTCGGTTATGGAGCTGCGTGTTTCGTCTTTCCTCCGCGACCCTCCTTCTTATTTCTCTTCCGTCCTGTTCCCTTTCAGGGAGTCGTTTTCGGGGCTCTTGATTCACTGTTGTTCTCTCTATTTCACGGACGCTTCTCTCGCGGGGGCAAGTTTCTTCGCTATTAGCGCGACAACGTGATGAGCCTGCAATTTCCTCTAGAGATCTACGAGTCTTAGGTTTTCGTCGGCGAACCTAAGCTACGAAAAGACCAGGCTGACAGTTAATTCAGGCACCGCGGACTTTTTAGACTCGACGGAATTCTTTAACTTTAACTCTTCGATTTAGTGGGCTGTGTTTTCTTAGCTTTGACTATTTTCAGAGAGAAGCCTGAAAATCCTAATTGAGGAACTTTCTATTTTGAATCGATCAATGGAGCCTGGATTTTCTCCGAATCGGTTTTAAATACACTTGGTGTTTCCCAATTTTAGCGGCGATTGACTTGATTGAGAAACTGCGGAAGATTCACGAAATTAACGATGATGAAGAGAGATGAGAATTTCGAGCAAGAGGTGAGAATTTTCACACGACGATGCCAAAGTTCTACCGTACAGTCGAGTTTCGATTATAAAAATCTATCTACGTTTCTCAAGGCCACGCCATTTTTTAAATCCCAACCGATTAACTACATTTCGTCTCCAAGTTTCTGGCGATTTTACGACGCGTATCGTTCGTATCTCACGTTCGATTGGCCTGGTTTTACCGGGAGAGGCTGCAGGCAAGCGCGTACAGGCATTGTAACGAGTCTTAAGTGCGGTCTTTGTAGCTCCATTAACGTCTCCGGCAAGTTTCGCATGACACTCTCTCATTCACTCGATTACTGAACGCGGAGCATAAACCGAGCCCTCTACAAAACGGGGCCGTAGCTGGAAACTGCCGCCACCGGGAACGACAATTCAGACAATTAATGTAGCTTTGCCGTGGCGAGTAACACGTTACCGCGAATTACCCCAACGCCACTAGGAATTTCCACCGCCGCGCCATAAATATCGCCGCGGCCAAAAAGTCCTTTCTTCAAATATTTGGAAAAAAAGTGTTTGTTCGTCGCGTTGCTAAATTAAACGGAGCCGAAAATTGGATTTTGATCGAACAATCGAGGATTTTTGATATTTCGATCTTTCAGGAATTTTCCAACGATAGAAAAGTACTTGATGATTCGTAAGATACCTTGAAATTTAGTGTGTTTTAAATTTTCCTTCTTCTTTTTTATTTTATTACCTTTTTTTAACGATAAAAATTAATCAAAGTGTAGAAGAAAGAAATGGAATTAGCTGGAATTTTCCGTCTTTGTTTTTTCAGATAGTTATGTTTATAATTTTCAGAATTTTACACATAAAGTTGCACAAAGTAGTATCTGTAGTATCTAAACATAGCTTAATTTAATTTGGATGATTAAATTCTCTAAAGGGTTAAAATAACTGTATGTAATACATTAAAAATAACTAAAACTATGTATACCAAATTGTGAAGCCGAAATTAAGTAAATATATATATATATATATACGTATTTCACGTTTTATACAAAAAGAAATTTTCCGACACGATTCGGTGGAGAGTGATTCGAAAGATACAGCGTAAACTTAAAACTTGGAATGTTTTATTAATTTTCTCGATATCGATTCCACCCGATAAAAAGTTTCCATCGGAATTTCAGTTACGAACTATCACCTTAAATAAAAGTACCAACGACTCGGTTTCCACGAACTCCCGGTTCATTAGTTACTTCCAGCAATATGAAGAGAGCGAGGAGCAATTTAGTTTTTTGCAAAGATATGCAGAAGGTTTTCTTGCGGGAATGGTTTCCTCCAGGAACGAAACACGCGTCAGTGCAGCGCCCCAACACGAGATGAACGATATATGACTACAGGGTGAATCAATACCGCGGGCCTTTGGCACAAGTAGCAACATTCGTATTAATTGAACTTAACAGCCACGTTGGCCGAAATATCGATCATCGTTTTCCATCACGAGGCAACGGCGTTCGTTTTTAAATCTTTACGCGCGGTTGCGTCTCTGGCGCGTCCGATTATCGAATCGACCACCGTTATTTAACTTGTTAATTCGACATCGCCCATTCCCCGAGTGTCCACGCGACGAGAATTATGGTTTCAAATAATCCCAGCCTACCGTACGATATATATTTAATAATTCTGGAAATCGTTTACAAACAAGTCTCAATTCTAAGCAAAACAAAAAAGGATTTCACTAAATCGAATAGAAAAGATATTTTTTTCAAAAAATTAATCGAAAGATATACGACTAATTTCGACTAGATCGAAAGATACAGACTTTTCTCTAAACTTGAAAAAAATTTCAAAGTAAATACAGATACAATAGATTCAAGTCGCAAAAGATCAAAAAGAAATACAAGCAAATTCCGCAATGACAAATTGAAGTAGCGAAATGATAAAAAAGTTTCTAAAATAATGATAATAAGAAGAGGGAAATATGAAACTATATCAAAGAAGTAAGAAGAAAGAATCAGTCGACTTTGCGCCTTTCGACGTCTCAACGTCTTTCTTCCAATCGCAGGCATCAAGCACTACCGGATCAAACTCCCGCATACTCCGTAAAACCTGAAATCTCCGATCACCTACGGTTTCTACCATAAAACAATCATGCTCATTCGGATCATTTAATTATCGTAGCAAGAGCGACAAGGAGAGAATAGGGAAGAACTGCGGGAAGTCGACGCCAGGATCGTACCTTGAGCAACAGGGGGTGCGACGCTGCCTTCTATGGGAGAAACTGGAATCTGCATGGTGGTCGGTGATGGCGTGCTCCTTCCGCGACCCCAGCTCTCGAATCCTCTGGCAACATTGCTTATGTACTTGTTGCACAGGGCTTTCTTCACCATGTAACACCGCGGCATCTTGGCTTTTGGTTCTGCTTTCCCTTGTTCCTATCGAATTAATTAAAAAAACAAAAAGCTCTGGCTCTCGGGTAGAGAGAAATTCGGACTTCTGATATCTGGCTATCCGGATGTCCCGTTCTCTCGCTGGTACTTCTTGAAAATACGGAACTGGATCGTGGTTTTCTGATCGATAAGAGAATCAACGATTCTTCTGCTCCCTCGCGAAAAATCGTTTCCTCAGGTTCCTCCGTTTTCCGGCGTGTGTTGGACAGATTATTCGAACAGTTATAAGACAAGGGATGAAAAACAAGAAGAAAATCCTTCGGTCTTTGCGTTGCTCTCAAACGGAAGATGTCTTTCTATTTTTCTCGAATCGAGTCCTCTCTTCGACTACTTGTATTTTCAGAGCACCGTGTAGATCTTCGACGAGCCCGGTCCCTGATCTCTCTGTCTCTGATCAAAGGACAAGAGGGAGTCTCTCTCCAATTTTTCTATTCTTTTGCAGAAACGGAATCCTCCCCGAAATAGTCGATTCTCGAAGCAACGTATCCGTACTTCCAGAGCACCAGATAGACGCCGAGGACGATCGTCGTTTATCGGACAATCGATCGTGGGGCTTCGATTCGCGCAAAATGTCGCCCTGGTGGTCCTCGTGGAAGCCACCAGGATTACGGTTCGATTCAGCGATCAAGCAATGCCCTCAGCTTAACAACACCGCCACGTCGTCGTTTCTCATCGTCGATCTCCTCGTCCTCATCCTACCTCTCTTGCTCTCGCCCCGTTCGATCGCCGCGTCGAGTCGCCCTCTTGCTCGTTAACCAAATTCCTGTGTGTTCCCTGTGTGTTTCGCGCGGCGAAACCGTGTGTTCCAAGCGGTCTCGATGTTCTCGAGAGGTCTACGAACGTTCTCGAGAGGAATTAGCCGATCTCGAAGTAACCGCGGCACAGCATCGATGTTCGATCGGCAAGGTTGGTCAGAACAGAGGGAACTCCTCTTCGCCGGAAACGCCGATTTCCGATCCGCCGCGCTGTTTTAATTCTAGATGTCGTTGCACGGTGTTTCAATCGGAGGTACGCGTGTGCTCCACGTAGATGTACGCGCACACGTGTCTTTGCTCGCGTGTGTGTTTATAAATATACTCGTACATCCGTGTATTTGTTACAGTTGCACGTGCGTGTGTATATATACACATATATAGATTTATATTAAAATATCTCTTTCGGCGAAGCGAGTCAGTCTCCAACTCGAGATTTCGGATACACCCGGAAGTGCTGAAACTATCCGCAAGTTCTTGCCTGCTGGATTTATCTTCTTTTTCCTTTCTTCCAACAAAAACACTTGATTCGTGTGTGTTCCAGGTGATATTCCTTCTGACGACCCCTCGAGTTCATAAGAGAGAGAGAGAGAGAGAGAGAAAGAGAGAGGAAAAGAATTGTGTACCTTGTTTTTGCTTTATTTCTTCTTAATTTGCTTCTTTTCTTAGATTCTCTTTGTTGCTTTACCTTGTTTGTAGTATTGCTTTCGTTGTATTCACGGGTGGAAGATTATGCGATCTGTGTTTCCTCGATCCTCGTCTACTTCTGCTCTGTTCTTCGTTTCCTGTCGCCTCCGGTGCTTACGTACTTCCTCTGGATAAATCCTCTACCTACACGTAGCATCGTCGTAGCTGAATAAAATCCCAACTATTCATCCGTGTTCGCCCTCTTCTTTTTCAGTCTCTCCTCTTGAGCGCGCTTGGGGAATATTAGATTTCCCAATCTCGATTAATATTCGCTTCAGCGTTCACGGTTTACTAAAAACAGTACTGTATATTTCACGATCGAGTGTTCGCGTTGCATATTTTATACGGTTCGCTTGGTTCGCTCTCGTAACGAGTCTCTCTGTCAGAGGTCAAGTCTCTCGCCACTCTGGATCTTTCTACTCGCCCTCCTGATCCGAGCATCGTTCCATTCTACCGGCAACACTCTCGTGCGGCGTCGGGCGTGTCCATTTTCGCGACGATACCCTCATCTCGGCGATTTCCAGCGCGTTGAATGACTGACGCGTGTTCCCCGCTCCGATTCCAATGAAGAAAAAACGATCCTCCTTCTCAAAGACACGAGTCTCTCGTAGAATATCTCGCCGTCAAGCAGATTTCTTGAGCAAGAGGGAGAACAAACGTCGAATCACAGTCAGTACGATTTCGAAGGCGTTGAAGGCTCGACGAAGACTGGACCGCTCACTCGCAGGATGTTTCAGCCCAGGAGAAATTCGGGATGTTTTTGCCGTTAATCGTGTATCGAGTTGACGAATTTGTAAACAACCGGAGGTCCTTTTTCGAAAAAGCGAACGTGTGTGAGTTGGCGGATGGTAGACGAGGTGTGCCTTTTGCAGGGACGAGCAACAAGTTGGACAACAGGTCCGCGATGTTTGTGTATCCGTACGTGTGCGCTGTCGCCTTACGTGTGTAGTCGATAACTCCCTCTGGTAAGTGGTCCCCTCTCCTTTTCTCTTTCTCTGTCTCTCTTTTGCCTCTGTCTTGGCGTCTAACCCGCTAGCACCGGCGGTCCTCGTTGCCGAGCGCAGCAGCCCACCGGCAAGCCAACCCTTTCCGCGACTTCTTCGCCCTCGTCCCTTGCCAACCTCCGGTTGCACCCCCGGTCGACGGTCGACGGTTTTCCACCGCGAAAGGAGAGAGGAACCCGCGTGAAGCTACAACTCTGCCCTCGTGCGGCTGTTCGGCGGGCCTCGGCCGAGCAGCCTTGGATCGTCGGTGCTCACGACTCACGGTGCGACGAGCCACGTATGTACGCGTTCCTCCTAGTCCCTCTTCGCGGTGGCTCTCTTCCTTCGTCCCACCTGCCTCTTCTTTCCGTTCCTCTCTTCCTCTCTTCCGACACTTTCGATTGACGACAGAAATAATTCAGGCTCGGGCTTCTACGTTGCTCTACGTTGCCCCGGCGTTCGATACGCGACCGTGTCGTGGCTCGAGCTGCGCGGCTTGCCTTCGAGCAATTCACACGGGGAGAGAGAGAGAGAGAGAGAGAGAGAGAGAGAGACAGCAGAGAGAAAGAAAGTTTCGCACTGTACGTATATATATATATATATATATGTATATATACGCGCAGTAGAATATCACGCGAATATCACGCAACGAACGTCGAGGGTTGAGAGGAAGGTTCGACGCGAGCGTTCGTCGAACGGTAGGGAACGAAGCGGGGTTTCTCTTGCAAGCGGTAGCACACGACGCGAGTGGCACACGACGGGTCGTCCCTGGACACGTAGCGAGAGGCACACGACATGGACGTGGAGGAGACTGCGGCGGTTACGAGCAGCAGGACGCGCGCTTGGTCGACCGGTCAACGACAGATCGAGGCTCCTCCATGGGCCCCGGTGGCGTTCGACGACGAGGCACACTGGACGTGAACGTCTACGGGCACGAAGATCGAAGATGAAGATGTACCACCTGTGGGCGCAGAAGCAACAATTGTCCGCCGTGTATCGCGGTGGAGGGTAGCCCGACTACATGGCTCGTACCGGGTGTGGCTGGGGTACAACTGCCAATGCAGCGTCGTCGAGCAGCGTCGCCCCGCGTCCTGGGCGCCTGCGTCCTTTCCTCCTCGCTTCGTGCAGAGAGCTCCTTCTCGCTTCCCTCCCCACGAAAGGCCCTCCACACGTAACCTGCCCGGTGTTGCCCTCTCTGTCCTCCCCCGATCCTCTTCCCACCCTCTTTTCCCACCCTCCACCACGTCTCCTTCTTTCCTCCGTGCTCCTAGCTCACTTCCGTCTCTCTCTCTCTCTCTCTCTCTCTCTCTCTCTCTCTCTCTCTCTCTCTCTCTCTCTCTCCCTCTCCCTCTCTTTGGTTTTATACACCACCCTGCGTCGGTCTTCTCTCACCCTCGCGCCCCCGACTATCCTCGTCCTTCTTCGTCGCGTGCGTTCGTCTCGCTTCGTCAACCACCCGCCCGCTGTCAAGCGTGAGCAGCGCGCTGCTCGTCGTCTCTCCGTTTCGCTTTTGCTCCGTTCCATCTCCAGCGAACTGCCACACTCGTACGCGCGCGCGCGCACGCACACACACACACATATATATATGTAGCTGGCTGCCACGATCGAGGGGTTAGAACGAGCAGAGGAACGAGGAAGCTGAGCAAGAGGGTGAACCGGCAGGGGTAACCCACCCCTCGCCGCGACGCCGATGTGGCTCTTGCCCATCGATTTTGTACGAGTTCGGGGCCGGAGCAACACCTGTTACCGCGTCGGATGGAAAAGAGACAGGGGGAGGGGGTGGGATAGGAGAGAGGGCAACACACAGAGAGCAACGAGGGACCAGCGGGAGAGAGAGCTGTGCAACGACCAAGGCGGACAAGGGTAGGGAGAGGGCGAGGGAGGTGAAGCGTGGATGGTGAGAGAACGGAGGGTAGTTGCTTCTAGCGGGTGGTAGAGAGTTATCTGGCGAGGGACGAGGACGCGATCATCTGACGTGGCAGCGAAATAGAGAAGGTAGAGGGGAAACATATAGAGATAGCGTGGAAGCTCGACGAATGGAAGGGTGACTCTGCGCGATGGAAAGAGACGCGATCATCGTTGGAAGCGTTGCGAGGGTGAGAGAGAGAGAGAGAGAAAGAGAGAGAGAGAGAGAGAAGACACGGAGGGTGGCGAAGCAGGATGAACGGAGTAGAGGTGAGAACGTGCGATGAAGGAAGACGGGGATAATGGTAGAGGGTGGCGAGTCGAGGGTAAGAGGAAGAGAGAAAGGAAACGTCGGCGGCGGGCAAATAGCGACGTCGAGGAAACGCCGACGCCAATCGATAGCGCCGACCCCGGCGTCGTGCCGCGTTCGCTGCCAGGGTTTTGCGATAGCGCATCGCTCACGTTACCTTTCCCCTTTCTCTCTTCGCCTCTTTCTCTCTTCCACGCGCTCCTCAAGAATCTTTCGTTCTTCCTCTCACTCACCGCGTCAGCTTTCCGTCTCGTTTTCCTTTTGATTTCTCCTCTTTGCCTTCGTTTACCACCCTCTCTATATTCTTCCTTTTCATCCTCCCACCATTTTTTTTGCAGACATTTTCCTTGCTTCTCTCTCTCTCTCTGTCTCTCTATCTCTGTCTCTGTCTCCTCTGGTTGCAAGATGTCCTCGTTGCACGAAATAACTTTAGCTGTCTTTCTTTGTTCAATGTCATTCTTTCTTCTGTCCACGTGATCGTAGAGAGAGAGAAAGAGAGAGTTTGTATGCATTCCTTATAATCTCGACGCTTATTCTCGGACGTAATCTAACCGTTCGTCTGCGCCGTTCGCGATAGCGCATCGTTCATCGCTTCACTCTGAGAATTTGCTCTTCCACTCGCGCTCCTCCCAATCCTGTTTATCCTTCGTGTTTTCCTTGGTTTAAGGGACACCGTAAAGGGTACACGATCTTCTTTTTTTGCTGCTGGCGTGGATTTAATGATACACCTGAGGAGTGGTCGAAATTCCTCGCAGTGACGAGGGAAGTCTTTGTCTCCGACTCAGCTGATAGCTGCAGCTGAAAGTTTTCGTATTACTTGGGCGAAGTAGAACGTACCAGATACTTGTGACTTGCGTAATAATCACACAATCACAAGAAACGGAAAACAAAGCGCAAAATAAATTTCTTTCGCTCGTGCGAAAACATGAATTTGCTCGAACACGACGATGTACTACTCGACGAGGGGCAATCGTGTTTTTAAAATATCCGCGATAACAAAAAGTATCTCGAACAATTCGAAACAAACTAATATCAATATTTCGAGCGTATGAACGCTTTTAACACTAAAACTACCGACGAAAAAGTACAATATTTGTACCAAAGGAATTAAAGTGCAAGCTAGAAGAAAATGTTAATAATACAATAAAGAATAAAGTACTTCCATTGATAAATTTTATTGAATATATAACATTTTCGTAGGAAATTATAAATTAGTCATTTTGGTAGTTCTAAGAGTCTGTTAATGACTCTTAACGTTAGTCTGCGATAATAATTTTCAGCAAAGTCGTCCACGGAGAGTGGAACGGGGAAGAATGTTTCCGCGGTCAGCGGCGTCGTGCCTTTGATAACGAATTAACGCAGTGCGTTTAACGGAAGAACGTTTTTTTCGTCGTGGAAAACCAAGAGAGAGTCGGTGGGTGAGCGAAGAGAGGAAGCAAGCCACCGGGTGAATGGAGAAAGGGAAAATTTGAAGGTGCAACCTCTTCAGGTGCAACGCTGATGCAACGAAAATTAGCGATTGGTTGATTTGGGTCACGTGACTCGTGAGGGGCAACTTTTAGCGTGGGGTAGACCTCGAGTAGAAGTCGCGTTGTTTGGTACTGAGCAATTTGCGTGTTAATAAAATTTTATGGCAAAAAAGTCGTCTTCGTTTCCTGGTCAGAACAGTTGCTTCTGGGTCTTTCAGTGAAACAAATCGTACTGGGGTACAAGTCGTGCAGTTTTTATTTTTACGAGCCCCGCGGCTGTCGGTTGCAAAATGGCCCTCTTATTAATATTTATCGAGTCGGTTTTCAGCGGTGGGAGCGACAACGAGACAATTAAAACGGCCGAACCGAATTTCGACGTAAGCCCCGAGGATTAAAGGAAGTCTGATTAGCGGATCGTGTTACCGTTCGATCTTCAATTAAACGCAACAGAATTTCCATTCACGATTGTTGCACCTCCCTTGCGCGCAAACGGGAGAGGGAACGTCTCCTTTTCCAGTGAAACGACGCAGTATCATTCCATATCATTTTCTTCTTTATTAAATTTTAGATCCTCCGTACAAGCTTCAGATTGGATAACATCTCCCGATTCGAAAGATTCGTTGTTTATTGTTTTCGTTTAACAGTTAAAGAGGCGCAGCTTGGTATCATTCGCTTTAGAAAAGAGAGGAACAATTATCTCGTCTTGACTTTAACGAACTCGCCTCTGAAACGATCAAGCCAAAGGATTAGAGCCAAAAGAAGTAAAAAAAAAAAAAAAATGGGGATTTATAAAATTATATCACTCGTACCTGCGTAATATAATTGCAGCATGTTGATGTCTCATATATTCACGGGGAAATTGAGTCGGCCCCTCGTAGCTTCTTTCAATCCAAACATCTTTGGTTATTTTCCTTTGGAGAGACGTCTCTTTTCAAAGAGCCTGTTCGCGAAAAGGCAATTGCTGGTGAATGAGATTTGCATGCGAAGGGTTACTACGCGTAATGCGAGAGCATATTTCGCGAGTTCGTCAAATAATAATAATAATCGTAGAACCTGTATATCCTTTCTCGCGTTGGTAGAACGTGAAAATGTTTCGTGAGATAATATTGTTAGAGAGGAATGTGTTTATCCGCATGGCGCTACGTTGTAAAACGTAGTAAGCGCGTCAGTGTATGGGGGATGCCGCGAGTGGAACTGACGCAGAAAACTTCATTCTTTATTTTAGTATCCTTTAATGGAAAGCTTTTACGGTATATATTGCAACCTTAATTTAATGCTTTTGATATTTCTCGTGTTTCCCCCTTCGAGCCGACGTTCTGCAATTGTGGCGTTCCTGATGCGTTTCTCGATTATTCAAGATTATTCAACAAGTCACTGAGGAAAGTTTCGACGCTCAATTTGTTGATTCAACTGCGAAATGAAAAGACGATTAAATTCCTCAATCCTCCAAACTGAATGAATTCCAGATGCTTGTCATCAATTTCTGTTGGATCGCTAAAATTTTGGATATTTAATTTTCACCCTGACAGAAATTCCAGAGAAACTCCAAAATTAAATTAAATTAAAGCTGAGATTGTCACAGCTCCTAATGATACAAGAGATGGAAACATCCGTTTCTGATGATCGTCAAAAATCAAATTAACCCATTAAGAGCTAAGCAACATTTTGTCGCAATGTCGTCAAGAACCTTCAATTAGACTGAATTTTGATTTATTGGACTTTGAATATCAAACGGAAACGAAGATTCCTTCAAGCCTAATGTTCAAAGTTCAATAAAGTGGTGAGAAAAAAAACATCGTACATCAAGGTTTGGAGGAGTCGTTGCAAACACACGCTGAATTCAGTTGTGAAAAAAATTTTTCAATGTTCCTACACTCTAAACAGTTTATAGAATTCTCGAGAAGAAAAGTATCTGCACTCGATAGGCGACGTAAGAACATTTTAGAACAAAACGGACGAATTTTGAAGATGGAAGTTTCAAGCTTTAAAACTTATACAATTTGTTTCCCACAAAATTATAATTTTCAATATTTAAAAATATATTAATATCGTCCTAAAGTCCTAAAACTATTGTAAAAAATAGTAGTAAATAAATGAATAAATAATAAAAAGAAGATTACAAATTCACCAGAAACTGTGAGCATTGTCGAGAAAACGAGAGTTAAGAAGTTTCGGTCTGGCGGATGGAATCTGGTCTGAGTCGTCCCGTGTCGGTGCAACTTCCGGTCCCATGGACGATAATCGCGGCCAGACTTTTACGTTCGATCGCGTTAGATGGCCGGGGTAATTGCGGGATACATTCTATTTTACAATCTCCTCGGTAACTCCCACTTAGCGTCCGTTCGCTCGTTCTCGCCCGGTCCTCCGGTAATTGCGCATATTCACCGGTTGCTCGGCAACCTTCGGAGCACAGCGTCAGCTCCAACCAGCATCCCGGGACCATCGTGCCAGCTACGCGGATACGCGTCTCCTCCGGGGTCCGGAACTTCAATTCCACTAGCCGTCCATCAGTTACAATTTCGTCGAATTAATCGGAAACGCGTCCTTCTTACCAAAGGACGAGTGCTTAAACAAAACGAACGAGCTTATTAAAATCAAATTATTGTTTGTCGAACGTGTTGTCGGGGGGCGGGGGAGTGCCTCGTTCGATTTTATAAATAGAAATTTCGAACGTGCGAAGAATCAGATCACGCTAGAGAAATAACTCTGATAATTTTTCATCGTGTCGATTGTCGATTTAAATGCATATGTATTTTTACTATAACTAAACAAAGTTAAATTGTTAAGGCACTCGTTCAAACTGCATGAACGTTTCAGTTTGCTGTGAGCACGAATCTAACCTGTTCATTCGAAATCTAAACGCACGCGACGAATTTTCGAGACGAGAAGTCGCGTCGAACGATTGATCCGTACTACTTGCGGACTTCACAAAATTACAAAAACGCCTGCTCTTTGTGCCGCAATGCCCAAGAAGTTCTTGAAAAGTATTTAAACGCTTGACGAAGCGTTTGCCTCACCGCGTACTCGTCGTGTAAAATTAATCCTATATCGCGGGATCGTTCGGTTTACCGAATGCGGAATGGGGTAGGAAGGAGGGAGGGAGAGAAGGGGGGAAGCGCCGGGCCGCTGTTACTGAAACTGCTGATCGATTAAAGCGGCCCGACTGATTCACTGGCTTACGAGCTGATCACGAGCAGAAGCGGCGCGAGTAGGTCTTCATAAATCAAAGGATTACCCGGGGATTACTTGGAGAATGAAATACGTTCGCGGTGGAGTCGCAATCGTATCGTGAATTCTCTATAACGGTTTGTTGAACCGTTCCGAGTTATCCGTCCAATCGTTGAACCCTTTTGTTCTCTCCGTGTCTTCGCGGCTTCGGCTCTCCTGCCGCGAGAAGGAAGAAGAATCCTCCGGGCCACGTTCGCGAACCACGGCGATCCAATAAAATTGCTTATGTAAGTAGAGAGGCGGCCAATAATTTTCCGCTCGTTTTAGAGCGGCTGCGTGTGCCGCTGTGCATTCTCTCCTGCCACCCACCCGGTGGGCGAATCGACTCCTTGGGAATCGGTGCACGTTTACGCGCACCTTTACCGGATACCGGTCCTTCTCTACGTGATTTAATCTGCATGGTAAAAATGCAACGGGCAGGAGAGAGAGAGAAGGGCTCGGACAAGTGTATGAATAAGGCAATGCCTGTTTCTATGCGGGGGAACTCTGGTCTATTCGCGTGGCGTTAAACAGCGGTGAAACGTGGGGAAATTTTGTCGGAATCGGGGGAGGGGGGGATACTTTTTTGAGTGTTTTTGCGTATTTTTTGCACGCTTGGTATTTTTGGCTTGATTAAATGGCCGTGATTTTCCCCGTTTTGCCTGCCGCTTTGCGAGATAGTGAGCTTAGATTCGTGGGAGATCTCGAGATGAGGCACCTCTCGACCAGTGATTAAATACGAAGGTATTTGAATATTCACGGTGGAGAGTTTTTATAAATACACGCACGTACACACACTCTGGAACGGTTTCAGACCACTGGTGTTAATTTAGAATTTGTGCAAATATCACCATTTGCGTTAGCTTGTAAATTTATCACGCATGGTAGGATGATGATCCTAAACATTCTTCCAAGTTGAAGAGAAAAAACATTGAAAAATCGCCTGATTTTGGTTTATTTCTCTGAGACACTGAGAGAAGCACGCTCCAACTTTACAAAAACATCTCACAATGGAGATTTTACAACGCTGTTTTAGGCAAATGTGCCATTTGAAAATCGAAATAAATTAAATGGAAAGAACGTCTACGATGGTATTGAGAAACAATTGGTATAAAAGTATTGAGAAACAAAGTTTTAGGGAGTAAATGGAAATTGTAACTTGTAAAGAGAAAACTTCAAGCTTCGGATCCATGGCGGACTTAGTTTCGAGAAAAATTTCTCTGTTTTGTCAGACGCTAATCTTTATTTTACTTTCCAACTTACTGCACGATATGAAAATATTTTTGTGAAAAACGAATCGAAGATTGTGAAAGTAGAAGCTTCGTGCTTTAAAGTGAGTCCAGATTCGTTGTAGTTTGATGTTTCGTGTCACGAAATTATAACAATTTAAATATCGCAAATTTTTCGAAACTTTTTAATTGGAAATTTGATGTGGTCGTCGTCGTAAATGAAAGTCTAAACAAAAGTGTCTTACATTTGAAGTAATAATTTAAGTATTATTTAAATTAATTATTTCATATAAATTTTATTAAATTAAATGATAAATTATTTCAAATTAGTATTTATATTAAATTTCACATCAAATTAAATAATTTAAATATTTTGTTACTTAACAACATTTTTCTTTCTTTCTAACTAACGTGATTATGATAATTATATCATGCCATCTGTCGTATAATAATATATTTCGTGTAACGCAGAATCGATGGGCGTTCGAATATTTTTGTGAGCTAGCGAGTTCAGTGGAATACGTGTAATTATGGTCAGACGCGCACAGATAGTAGAGTAAATCTGGTTTAGAACGGGGAGTAACTTGTTGAAATTGTATTTTATGTCAGATCGGTGTAGATCTTTTTTCAAGTTTGGCATATCGATACCATCCACTAACTTTTTCATTTATTTATGCAGATTTGTTTCGAGAAGTTGGTTTTAAATTTCAAGAACACGTGACATTCGTCAAAACAAGCAGGAGGCTTTTGATCAATGACGAACGACGTTTGAATTCATTTCGACGCGTGTCATACACATTCTTGAAGTTTGACGCCAATTTCCTAAAACTCCTTGCACATATAAACGACACGAACCAAAACCCATAAGACTTACTTGACAAAGGGAAAGAAGAGACGGAGACGACCAAAATGTAACACGATAAACGCGTCGGATATTTAAAGCCCAAATTCAAATCCTAAAGCAACGAATCCTCGCGTCTTCGAAAGGAGTTGAAGAGTCGCCCGCGAAAAGGAACGAAGCCGATAAAAAGATTTGCAAGTAAAACAAATTGAAGTGTACAGGTCACTCGACGTGCAATGCCATTCGCTTAATTCTTTCACCTATAAACCGATATCTTTCTTCCAGTTCCTCCACTCCCCCTCCCTTTCTCTCCTTTTAATCCCCACTTGTGGATCCGCGCTCCGCGTTTTCAACATGAACGGCGGTTTATCGATTCGCGGGGGAACGAGACACGAGTTGGATCGTTTATGCGGGCGCGCAGGTTCACGACGTGGCTCGTCGGATCGGAATCGATAATTGAACCGTCGAATCAAGGGGATCGCGTTGTGAATGGCCGATGAGGTGGTGCATCGCGACGGCCTCGAGGATAATGGAACGATATCGTGCGGGATCTGGCCGTATTCGGTGACTGCCATTCGGATATCCAGCCAACGTACGGAGAGATTACGACCGCGCGTTGGTTTCTATGCCATTTGTCTTACGTACACGTCATCCGGCTCTGCCCCCTTCCCCTCCCCCCTCTCCCCCTGCCCGTACAGCCACGGGGACTACAATTTCGCGCCATAAATTATTTCGCTTAATGCGTCGCGATGCCGACTCGCGTTAATGCACGCCGTTGTGCGATTCGTGTCGCGGAATTGGCTTGGTAATTTTACAGGATCGTTGCTCGCGTCTCCAGCCACGTTTCGACGAACAGTTTGCATTCGAGTTGTTTGTTGACGTTTATCACACGCGCGACAAACGTCGTCTGTCGTCTGGGAATGGATTCGGTTCGGAAAAATGACGATTTCTCTTTCCGTGTATTTCTCCCTCGCCGCCTCTTCTTTTCTTCTGTATTCTTTCTTTTTTTTTTTCATTTTGTTTCTCCCTCGTTCACCTTTCACCTTTCTTCCCATTGCGTAGATTCCTTTTCCCTTTCTGCTCTTGTTTCCTCTCCACTCTGCTTCTTTGCCTCCTTTCCTTTTGTCAGAGAATCACCTCCATCTCTTCTTATCTTTGACCTTTTCTCCTTTGAGGCGTCTCAGGTCGAAGCATATAATGTAATTAATTCCGCATAAATTCTAAAACACGACCAATTAATGTTATTCGTAACAACGCCATTCCGAACAACCTAATTAATTCCGCGTAAATTTCGAACGTAACGTAATTAACGTAACGCGATAAATAGTAATCATCCACCAGCACGCAATCGGAGCACGCAAATATTTACCGTTTTGTGTATCTCGACGAGTCGGAGCAATCGTTTAGCACGGCGAATATAATAAAATCAGCGTCGCGCACAATCGCTCGTTAAGCCAGCATTGCCAAATTTTAAGGTTCCCCGCCGTTTTCGATACGTCAAAATTACGCGACCGAACGAGATTGTCGCGTCGCCGCACGTGGCATCCTCGTTAGCCATTCGGCTGACATTTCTATCTCATCGATACAGGAACGGGTAATGTTGCTGACACCGTAGTTGCCGCAGCAACACGTCGAATTAATAGAGAAAGGGGGACAAAGATGGAGACTCGTGGGCGTGACAAAGAGGAGAGAACACACGATGAGAGAGAGACAGGTAGGTTCGTCGTTCTCGTTCGAGGCTGTAAAGTGCCTACGTTATCGCGGTGCTCGAGCTCTCCGGTGCACGAGGGGGATGATTCATCCTGCGCCGTGGAACTTTGCTGAATCAGGAATGACTTCGCATACATTAAATACATTGTAGAAAAGCCTATGCGGATACATGTGTCCCGTCCGCTAACGAGCGACATAAGCCAGCCTGATTAGTTCGTTAGGTCAACTCACTTTGCTCTGTCGTTTAATAGAAATTTGATCAAATTCCCCGGGAAGCATTCGCGAGAAGGTCGAACGTATATCGGGACGCGAATTATCTTTTCTATGCATATTCAAAAACGTGGAATTAACTGTATCATCTCGCGAAATTTGCATAAATCGTCTCTCGTCTGCGTAAAAATAGAAAGCTCTGCCTCTTCTCAGAATGCATCGACTTTTCCACGTCGAATTTGTTGCCCACCAGAAATATTGCAACGCTTGGAAATTCGGCGCTGTGACGATACAAATCTCAAAGACACGCGTGTTTTTTGGATCGTTGAGATTTGATTAGAAAATTTGGAATTATTTATTATTATTTGGAATCATTTATTATATGCGAACACGAAAGATTGTGCAACTTCTTTTTTGAATAGTTGCAATTCTTTTGGCAAGCAGTATATTTTACACTGTAAATATAAATATTGACACGAAATACTATTAGTACCGATACTAATACAAATAATATACTATTCAAGAAATGCATATGCTATTTATACATTACACTAAAATATACATTATATATAAATTATATTATAATATACAATATACATTCAATATTTATTTAATATATTATACTAAAATATATTTACTACTTAATTAGTGTTTCGTCTTTCTCACTCGATCTCGTTTTCTTTCTGTCGGAAGTTTTTCATCATTACAATTAGATTTATGTCAATTACATTACTCTCTCTCTCTCTCTCTCTCTTAATATATATATATATATATGATATAGGGAGAGAGAGAGAAGTATATATAGATAGATATGTAGTCCAAGAGAGAGAAACTCCAGTTTCAGTTCTTGGAGAGCTTACGTTACCATGGTGCTCGAGTGGCGTCGTGTATAGGGGATAATTTACCCGGGAACTGTGAGTGTGTGTACCGCGAGAGAGGCGCTGGGAACGCTGTTCTATCACCCTCGGCTGTTCTCCGGCTCGTTTTACGATGCCGTACGTTCTTATACCTCCACGTAGACAAATCGCGCGACAAAATGAAGAATAACGCGAGCCGTCGTATTCTTTTCATCGTATAAAATGGAAATCCTGTTGAAGCCACGAAATAATACTCCATTCTCCTTCGAGTAATCGCGCCGGGATAGGATATAGCGATATATATCGGACGATTTATGGCCTTCCTTTTTGATCACGTACGTGGCTGTCGTGCTTTTCTTAACCATCAACGGCCAGCTCTGCAATTTACTATTCTTCCTCAAGTGTCGTACGTTTATTATTTCGTGCACTTTAGTTTTCGTATAGCTTGATTTAATTTAATTTAATTTTAAGTTGGTCTTTAATTTCAGATTTAAATTTGAGTTTAAGTTTGGGTTAAATTTAATGTAGGTGGCATCAGACGTGATATCAGAATTAGCTTAGAATTTTTCTTATATTAAAAAATGTAGGATTATAAGGCTTTTATATATATCCACGTAAAATATGAAACATGATGCCTGAAATTATGGCAATTAATGAATATTTCTTCCATACATTCGTTCACTATCAAACTTCATCGTGGTACATCGATAAAGAACGAACATAAAAAAAAAAGGACTGCAACTACCACGCAAGTAGCCAAAAGGTATCTACAGCCCCTTTTGTTCCCCAAATGGAACTCTTCAGTTTGAAAAAAGTTTCACCGTTAAAAGCGCGCTGAAGTTGCCGCAAACATCGATCGTATCGCGATAAACATTTACAACCTTAGCTTAAATCACTCCGAAACGAACATATTCGTTTCGCCTGGCGAAAATATGCGATAATAAAGCGCGCGTAAATTTCGCCGAGCGTGCATCCATCTAACTAACGAAGATTGATACTTATTAAAAACACGCGTGCCACGTTCCCGCGAGATTCGCGCGGTAGCAACGGCGAACGTAAAGCTAGAAACATTTCAACGAACGTTATCTCGGTCGGGCGACAAACAACCCCCTTCCGACTGTCGAAGCGACAAACTTCGGTCCCGCGAATCTCGCTTATAAATCTCGTTAGTGCTCCCTCGGCGTCTTCCGTTTCGTTACACGAACTTAACTTGTCTTTTTCTTCGTGGAACTTGTCTATCTCCCTGGTTCTTTATAAGCACGACGTCATGGTTAGGTTTAGGGTTAACCTACACGGACAATCCCTTCGTTGTACGCCGCCGAGTATTTACGTTGGCCGCGAGGGATACGAGGCAGGGTGAAAGCGACAGGAAGGGTCCTGGAACCGTGGCAGACTACGGCCGTCCTCCTAAGATTAGCATGGTCGATGTAAAGTAACCATGAAAGACATTCAAAGGCAAATCCAATGGCATTTTTTCCTTGTTTCGCGCCGTCGGGATCTCGCGTGCCACCTCTTACGTGAGATGTGAGACGGATAACCGAGAGGCTTAGAGGGGAAGTGATACAAACGACGAAATCTTCGAGTAAATTCGAAGAGTTTAAAGGATGATGTTGAAGTTTGGTAGAGAATTCTCTGCACGTTTCTCTAAATGTTAATATGTGTTTTTTTTTCTTTTTTGGTATTGTATGTACGTGTCCAATATTAAAACGTTGTATAATAAAATGTTGTTCTTGTGTGTTAAAAAATTTCATTCACTGTCATCATTATGTTATATTGTCGCACGATATTATACGATGAAGAGCATAATTGAACCAATTTGTCAGTAATTTAAATTGTCATGACTTCTAAATTGTAAAAGAAATTGTTAAAGAATAAGGCCTGTATAAGGCCTCTCAAATACGATGATTTTGCGTTGTGTAGCGAAAATTCAAACGTCCCTGAAAACAGGATTTTTGATAAAAAATTTTTCTCGTGACAAGATCCATCACCATCTCGAAGATTGAAATCTCCTTTTTACAATGAGCTCTTAAAACTTATTGTACGATTTTTTTTTCATCATTTTATTGACTTTTGAAGGTTAGAATTAAATTTAGAGGTTAAATTAAGAAATTTAGAGATTGAATTAAGAGGATTTCTTCAATTGTTAAGAAATTTAATATTCGAAATTCAATAAAAACAAGTTCTAAGGGCTTGTCGTTAAGAGTTAAGGCTTCATTCATTAAAATAATGGTAGACCTAGCTGCGAAAAAAATTTGACAATGTTTTTAGAAATGTCTGAATTTTTACAATTGTCCACTCGTTACGCCATCTTTGAAAAAAGAAACAAACTCAAAGTAGAAATTCCGAGTGCTTTGAAGCTTTTGAGGTGAAATGGATTGTTTGATGATTTTCTTTCACAGTTTAAATTATCGACTTTTCCTCGTTATTGGTTAATTATACACCTCTTGTAAATATAATCGAGTTAATTATACACCTCTTGTAAATATAATTGAGTCGAATATTTCAATAATTATTGTGGTTTCGGTATTGTAATCGTAGTTAATAACGATAAATCGAATTTATTTAGCTGTTTTATCCCCTAATCTCCGTTACTTTTAGACGTCGACGTTGTGTTTGGCACAGGTGCGTTGGTCTAATGGTACGGCTCTCTAAAAACAAAACGATAGGTATTAAATTTGTCAAGACTAGTCCATTAACCTAATAAAAGCAATCTCATCCAGTTCCTCGCGTTAAACTCAATTCTCCTTCACAAAAAAAAAAAAAAAAAAGAAAAGAGAAAAAGGAGGAAAACTTTGCTCACGACAATACTTCTATTAAACGAACAAAATTCTCTTACAAGCAGACACTCACTTCTCGAGAGAAAGCTCGTCAAAATTGTTCAAAAAGAAAAAGAACCGAAGATCGGTTCAAATCCGAGGAGAAAACAATCAGCAACAAGAGGATAAAAGGCAAAGATTCGACGTGCTTCGAACAGAAATTCCCCAACAACAGAATTCCCCGGGATTCCCGGACGCGAGAGTTCGAGTGGTGTCGAGAAACTCGGCGAAGATCATCGAGCGGAGATCCTCCTCGCGCGGAAATTCGAGGCGTCTGCTTATCGTTGGCTCGGTGTAATCACGGTGGCACGCCGTGATAAAGAAGCGATAAAGAATAGTCGCCGAGGAGAACACTCGAGTAAATTGCACGGTCGTTTGACCAATCATCAGATTGCATCTTGATATAAAGAGGATACAAATGGATTCGCGTGGACGAGGTCGTGGTGCGCGCGTGCGCACGCACACACAGACAGACACGTCGGCGGCGCGGCCATCGACGAACCGCAGAACCGCAGAGGCACGTTTTACGCGAAGCGAAGCCACCGAGGCTCGATTGTATCGCGGCATGATTCACCCTGCAACTGCAGCAGGGTGCAGCACGAGCACCCCTCTCGATTAGATCTCTCTCTGGATATATCCTTGGCTGCGCGGCGCTCGTGTGCTGCCCCCGATTTTAACTCCGTTGGATTTTCGTCCGTGGATGGAAACGGCCGGTGGAAGGGGGTGACGATGAGCCGAGGATATTCCAAGGATTGGATATCTCTCCCTATTTTCTCCCCTCGTCTCTCCGTTCGCAATTCTGTTTGTTGGTATATGTACATGGGATATATATTCAAGTTTTTCGATTTTTTATGGGAATAGCTGAACGCGAAGAAATGTTACGAACGTACGCACGGTCGTTCAAAAATTTGGAGCACGGGGATTTCAGATTTCAAAGGGAATAATGATTTTGTCAGGCAAATAAATATTACTTTTCCTACGATAATTATAATTATAATTATAATTATAATACGAAGAATAATAATATTAATAATTATAATAATAATAATTTCGTTCGTAATATTATTTTTTTATAGTAAAATTATAATTATAATAATTTTATATATATGAAGAACAGTAAAAGGGCCTTTCAAGATTGTGTGCGTATCAAGCGCATATTTCAAATTTTTATACGTTTAGTATTTCGAAAGAAATAATAATTTTTTTAGATAAATAATATTACTTCTTTATGGTAAAAGAATAACTACAATGATAAATTCTTGTCTCTCAGAAAAATGCACGAAGAATGCTCCAAACTATTAAGTATATGTGCAAAGTGAAGTTAGAAATTAAATTTCTCCTTATTAAAAAATGACACGTAATAAAATCGATGTGATATGACACGATGCATAAAATTTTTAAAAATCGAAATCTCCTCTTTACAACGATCTCTTAAAATTTGCTAGAATTTGATATCAATGAAATTTTTCGACAGATATTTTATTTTTGTTTGTCCCGAATTTGCCTACTTGTGCAAAGTTTCGAAAAGTCTTCCAAAATAAAATTTGAACTTTCCTCAGTTTTCCTAACTCCCGACTCGTCAGAGAAAAAGAAAAAGAACATTTTCCAGTGTTAAAACAACGAATCAATGTTACTTCAACGATTATCGCCGTTAAATTTCTAGACAAAACACTCGTTTGAGGAAAGTATCGCGTTCGAACAGCTCGGCTTCCATCCGTTCGCGCACCCTTTAGAAAAACACAATCTCTCGCGGCAGTCTCCCTCTCTCGAGGCATCCTCGAAAAAGAAAGAAAGAAAAAAAGGAGCAGAGCCAGCCCCCTTCCAGACTTCAACTCGTTTTAATAAAATCTCCTTTCCGTGGGGTGCATTCGATTAAAACCAAACGCAGAAGAAGAAGAAAAAAAGAGAGAGAAAAAAAAAACAGGCGGCAGGAAAAAAAAGGAGAAAGACAGGGAGAAACGAACGAATCATCGCGAGGAAGGGAAGGGGACCGAGAAAATCCTCTCTTCAGGGTGACACGCAAAGCTTACTTAGCCCCACTCGACCACTTGCCAGCTACGATCCTGCTCGAATCGCGCGAGCTGTGTTCCTTCGACGAGAGTGCCTCCCTCAAAGATTTCGAGAGGCGGCCATTACCACCGAATCAGCTTTTATTAGATTTGCTCGTTGTTCAAAGTATTTAGATAAATATTACTCGAGAAAATGATTGTTTAATCTATCAATAGTAGTAACAAAATGGCGGGGAAAAGTTTGCAAAATAGTTGTTCCTCCAGCGAGTTTCTTGAAAGATGTGAAATTTAAAGAAATATGAAAAATGTAACTAGTCACAATGATGATGTATCGTGGAAAAATAATTTTGAGATTCAATATATTGTACTTTTGTGAACACACGATTTCACATTACGTTATTTTATCTTCGTTTAGTTTCTGTGATTAAAAGACTTGTATCTTTGAATCTGTCAGGTTGTTAACTCTTTTTGGACATTTCATAAAATGACAATTTTATTAAAAAATAACTTAACCGACCAGATGAAAAATTAATAACTTGGCAAACGTCGTGTGCAGTACGTGAAGATCGAAAGATCTTTAATAATGTTTGAAAGAAACAAAAACGAAGAGTGATGCAAAGGAAGAGGATCAGCAAAACATATTCCATATATTCGAAGATCTCTTCCATTCTCTTCGACGTTCACGTGTCCCAAGCGTGGCCCCAAGTATATCTCACGAAATATATTCACACAAGGGTGGGTTATCTTTGAGACGAGCCTATTTGTCATTCCCTTGGACATCGTGTCACTTCCTTCTCGAACGAGTAAATTGAAACGGAAGATTTCCCCTAAGATTAAATACCGGCGATTCCCGTCCAGCGGGGATAGTTTGCCAGCAGGAGCCGGAATCGGGAGCAGGGGTGAGAGACAAAGATACAAGGCTCGTAAGACGAAATTCCTGGACAAGAGGCGGTAAATTCCTACGCGTCGTGCCGATATTTTCACCGTGCGCAACGTTTGTCGAATGTGTCCACCCTCCGCGCGTGTGTGTTCACCCCCTCTGTTTCTACCCCTCGTATCATCAAGTAGCATAGGAAAACGTGTTGAAAGGCTTGTTTCCCCGCCCCGAGGCATCCTGCGTTCCTCGACTCGCTGTTTCTCTTCTCTCGGCGAGCGTAACTATTACACATCCTCGTTCTTGAGTGAAAAACTTACCGAGCGACCGGTAAGTTGAATTTTATTTTTGATGGAAATGACAAAGTTACGATTTAATTATAAGAGATATTGTTTTCTGGTTTATTGGTTTCTAACAATATCATTAGTTCAGCGAAATTCCATTGTTTCTAGAATTGAATAGAAATTGAAATTGAAAGTTCTCAACGTTGAATTGGAATTGATTGATTAAATTTCTCTTAAAATGGAATTGGAAGTCCATTGATTTTAAAACAGAGCTCTCTCAAGATCGAATTGAAATCGAAATTCCATTTAAAATATAGTCCTCAACATTAATTGAAATTGAAATTCAATTGTTCTTAAAATAGAGCTTACAATTGCTTTTAAAATTGACTTGGAATTGAAGTTCCATTTTGTTTAAAATAGAGCTCTCTCAAGATCGAGTTGAAATCGAAATTCCATTAAAAATATAGTCCTCAACATTGAATTGAAATTGAAATTCAATTGTTCTTAAAATAGAGCTTACAATTGCTTTTAAAATTGATTTAGAATTGAAGTTCTATTTTGTTTAAAACCAAAATTCAACCAGTTTCTAAAATAGAATTTTGAAATTCATTTGAAATAGTGCTCTTAAAATTGAATTAAAGTCCAATCAATAATTAGTTTCAACCCTGCATATTGTCACATTATTCACGCCTAATGTTCTTACTATAGATGTTCAAAAAAATCTAAAAAAAATTTTGAATCACTCAACGAAGTCGAATTTTTGAAAAATTTTTCAGGAAGAATGACAATTCACGAATGAAATTTCCCTTAACGCGTAAACGATCAACATTGCTCTTGCTCTCAAAATTGAAACGCAATTGAAATTCCTCCGCTCTTGAAATCGCGAGTAATGGAATTTCACAGGCTAGAAAAGCACACGCAAGATCAGAAGATTTAAATTTAATCTTGTCAAACTTGTCGGTAAATCTCGCGTCAGTAAATAGCCAGCGTTGATTTACGCAACTGCAACGAAAAAGATCGTAAGGTGAAAGGTGAAGGATGAACAGTTGGCCCGGTTAAAACGAGTGGCAATCGCGCTCGTGCTTTATCGAAAATTTAATTCCACCGCTGTTTCATGGACGGAAGAGGAAATTAAGGAGATTTAATGAGAACCGCTTCTCGCGCTTGCTCGCGCAACGAAATGAAATTGTTTTTCCTCTGTTTTATATATATATATGTATATATATGTGTATCTGTCCGGCGACATGGGGAAATTCCGCCATATATAATAAAACGTTTGGCGTATTCATCGATTTTTCCAGGAACGCGTACGAACGGCCGGACGTTCAAAGTGTTCCCTCCCCCGGTGGGTTCGATTTAATAATCTTTAATAAACAACTGCTCTCTGCAATTATTTCTTCGTTCGTAATACTTTTTTTTTCGAGTAATCAGCACGATATTAATTTCATGAATTTTTTTTCAGTTGCGAAATTATCTGCTTCGTGCACCAGATTGATCAGATAGATAAAACTTTGGAAACACAATAATAAAAAATTATGTTAAGTACTTAAATTGAATTTTAGTCTAATTTTTGTAGAATTAAATGGCGAACTTACGACGTATGAATAAACTTAGTATAAATATACTTATTGTATGAATAAAGATCACTAACAGAAAACCTGTAGATTTTCATATTATATATTATAAAAATCACACATTACAAAAATATATTATATTTTTTTCTAGTCTAGACTAGACTGCTCTTCTCACGATCGGAATATTAAATAACGCAAATTGAGAAAATTGTAATCGAAACTTACAATTTCAATGCAATATTGATCCCTACGGCTGTAAACTACAAAAACTATTCTATAATTAGTACAATTACTCCAATGTTACTCTCTCTCTACCTCCAACTCTCAAAACACCAATTTTTTCATTCTCTTCATTCGCCAAACTTACACCCACAAAAATCACATCTTGAGCATCGGTATCTCTGATGGCGGAATGCAATTAAGAAACGGGCACGCGCAATACTTAGCGCAATACCAACAACGTGATATCAAACGTTATAAGAATATGTTAATGTTGCATGGCTGGCTCCATAAAGGTCCGGCCATTAGGGGCCAAGTTCTTCGTTTATAGTTGGCAAGATTCGCGTGACACCGCGATAACAATGAAGTAAATGAGAGCCAGCATAAGCGTAATACGATGCTTCCCTCTCCTGAGCACCGACAACGTGCCACGTTATGATACTTATTATTACCGCTTGTCGTATTCGCGCCGCGCCGCGGTTAATGATTATGAGAAATCGTTATTAATTACGCGGCTGTGGTAGTCTGGTCTTTATCGTTGCTTGATTATCGGAGTTGCAAAGAGAGTAGGATAGGGAAAGGATATTCAATTATTTTCGCGTTTGGCGGTGCATTGTTTCTCACGAAGGTACTTGAACACCTCGAAAACTTTCTCAAATATTTGACAAATTTTCCGCATTTGTCGCGTGTGTTACATAGAATGTTCAAAATTTATTAAAGTGTAATAAGATACGAGTGATCATCATCAGCACTACCGACATTAGGCACGAAGTTTCTGTCGAAGAATTAAAGTAAAAAGAAACAGAATGCAAAAGCTTTTATTTACATGTTTATATTATATATTTTACGAAAAATCATTTAAATTTCCAGCGTACTGTTTCACATCTGTGAAATTTCAAAGAAAAATTACAAATTGGTCATTTCGACCATTTTCTTTAGTCCTCGTGTGATATTGCGAGAATTAGAAGCTACGAGAAGTTGAAAAATTAGATATTTACTGCAAACATGTATTTAATTAAAAATTGTATTTGCACGCATTTAATTAAAAGTATGTAGCATAAATAACCATCTTACAAGTCCTACTCTCTAAGAACCTTGATTTATTTATTAATGCGATGAATAATTAATTACCTAAATAATTTTGTGGTCTAAGCAGAATATATATTTGCACCAAATATCTTATAATTTTTATATTTTATATTAATATGTGTAACTTTTATATTTCAATTTCTTTCAAATTGTACCAATAAAATGACGATAATTGGATCTCGGATCTCAAAATGTTTACAATACACGTAATACGCGAATAACACGTATATATAACATATGTACGAAAACATATATGTAAACATGTGTGCAAATATATACGCGTCTACGTGTGTTCAAGTACTTTCGCGAGCCACCGTAGGTTATTTACCCTTAAGCTCGGATCACGACTCGCGATATCCGGAAGAAAAATGACCCCGGAACGTTTCCAATTTCCTTTGGCGCTTCGTTCACGATCGAGTGCCTCGATAAATCGGAGGGGGGGAGGGGAGAAGAAAGATGGAAGATGGACGATTGTTCGCTGCGAACGGAAAATACGTGCGCGTGTAATGTTTAATAGGATGATTAATAATTTTGCTCAGCTGATATAGGGACGTTGAGCTGGGGTTGGATACTAGGAATTATTGTTGCGAGAATGGGGAAGGTTTGCGTGTGTTGTTTGTTCAAGAGTTGTGCACAGCTTCGTTCAATTTTGCAGCAACTCGAACGAAATTCTCCCTGCTTTCGAATAAAATAACAGTTCGTCGTGTACTTTTTGAAATTAAACGGAGACGTAAATTGTGCGTAAATTGCGAATGAACGACGATCTCTTGAGACATACAGAACTCGATTAATTCTTAACTGTAATCGTATGCTTAGACAAAAGTCTGTTTCTTTTTAATCAATCGAGAGCTGTTCTAACCTGACCGAGGAATCATAGACAATTGAACTTCCTGCGATAACTTAACTTAATTCTTACAGAACATTCCAACTTACTTTCTATCTTTCTCTCGCATCTTCCGCCTTCGAATGAACAGTCCTACAAATCTCACGAAGAACGAAAGAAAGCACCAAACCCTTTCTTCGTACGACGTTCTTCTAAATCTCGTTGGTCACGCAATCCAATAGAGAGAACACTCGAATATCTTCCTCTGGAACACGAAACACGTTAAGAAAACGACGTCCTCTTTCCAAAATGCTGTCGTCGTTTGCCCGAAGGACACAGCGGCAAATGAACGAGGCTCCGTCCCCCTCGCTGATTGTCCCCCTATCTATCGTTCCACGTAGGGTAAAATCGACGTAGACGTATACGCGTGTGTCGAATAATTTACGAGCAACGGTCCGATCCGATTTAGGTCCTGATTCCCGGGCACCGCCCGGTGGGACGCCACGAAGAGATTGCACGCTGCTGGGATGAAATTAGGCCCGACGCGTGTCCGCACGGACCGATACCAATCGCTAACGACACGCCACTCGCTCGTGCCAGCTAATCTATGCCAGCTATCTTAACGAACGCGAGAACTATCCAATTGCTTGCCCGGTGGATTTGCTTGGAAAGACATCGAGCTTCGAGCTTCGGGTTGTGGAGGGTTGGAAGTTAAAGGGGTGAGAAAGTCAAAGTTCTTGCTCTCCAGTGTGGATGACTGTTTTTGGAAAGAGATTGAGTTTCGAGCTTCGAGTTTGAAGAATGTTTTAATTCGGGGGTAAGAAGGTCCAGGTTTGTGGATACTACTCAATTATTTGTTAATGAATTTGAAAGGAGGACGAGTTTCGAGCTTCGAGTTTGAGGATTAAAGAGTGTCTTAATTCAGAAGTAGGAAAATCAAGGTTTTTGGATATCAGGGCTGTTCAGTTGCTTGTCGATGGATTTAAAAAGAGATCGAGCTTCCAAGTAAACTAAAATAATTTACAACTTCGACATCTTTTCCTAATCAATCTTTCATCTCATTGTTCAAAACTTTCATTATAAAAAAAAAACTGCACGACTTGTACCCCTGTACAATTCGTCTCACTGAAAAGGCCAGAAGTAACTGTTCTGACTAAGAAATGAAGACTTTTTTGCCATAAAATTTTATCGATATGCAAACACTTGAATCGATACAAAACAAATTACATGTGCGATCGCTCCTAGACAATGCCACTCCTACTTGAGGTCTATCCCACGCCCCCTCACGAATCACGTGACCCAAATCAACCAATCGCTAATTTTCGTTGCATTAGCGTTGCACCTAAAGAGGCCCCATTTTCTGGGTTACCTCCGCTAAAATCACTTTCAATGATAAAAAAAAAAAAGAAAGAAACAAAATTTAATTCCCATTCATAAGAATGAAACTTTACGACACTATAAATCTTCCGGCACGTGTTACCGGCTTCAACAATTAAAACAAGTAAATCACCGTGCTAAATCTGTGTAATTAAGTGCCTGCTAAAAGCGTACACACGCGTATCGATTCTCATCTACGAGTTGAAACCCGAGCGTTAACTCGTTAAGGATCGTTAATTCTACCGTATCCACAGGTGAGAAAAGAAAAGAAAAATGAAAAAGAAATATGGCCGAGACGAGACGTCGCGTCTCAATTACGAACGGGCGCGAACGATTAAGATGGCCGATAAAACGGAGACGAGAGGGGAGCTGCCAGGGATGGGAAAAGAAATCCCGAGGAATTCGATTAATTGCATAATGGTCGACCATGGTGGGAATGAAATTCGCGTTGTTGAAACTTTATCGCGCATAATTGGTAGCGGCGGTGGCTGGGCGCGGCGCGGAGTCACTTAAGTTGCATCCACAGGTAGTTGATTTCGCCGGGGTGGCCGCGTTCCGCAGGCTCTCCCAGTCGCGAGAGGGGGTGAGCCGGTATACGGAACAGATGGCAACTAGTGGTTGAATACGACGCCGAGAGATCTCAAAAAAATTTCAAACCCGGCCGGCGGCTTCGTCGTCGACGAGCAGTCGCTTTAATTAAATTCTTCGAGCCACTTCTTCCGCCGGATTTAAAAAAAACATTTCCTCCATCGCTCTGGTTGTGTAACTCGCCTTTTCTCATTCTCTCTGTTTTCCTCCGTTTTTGAATAACCGTGCATACGTTGCAGCGACTGGGCGAAATCTTTGATTTTGGAATTGAAACGCAATGCCTATGTTTTATGACATAGAAAGTATTACACAAGAGTTTTAGTCAAGTTCCGTTAACTCTCGTCTTTCAACAGATCAACAGTCTAAAATGATGTCTGAAATTTTTTCAATCAGGAGAACATAGATAAAGATGAAGATTCTAGAATATTTCTATAAAGAAAAAAACTGCACTCTTACTCGAGGTCTACCCCACGCCCCCTCGCGAATCACGTGACCCAAATCAACCAATCGCTAATTTTCGTTGCATTAGCGTTGCTACGCTTTAAAGTTAGGTTAACTCTCATCTTCCAATAGGTCGTTTAATAATGTCTGAAATTTTTCTAACCAGGAGAAGAACATGGACGACGAAGATGAAGATTCTAGAATACTTACATTTCTATGAAGAAAATAAAAGAAACGAAACCTATCAGATCAATTATTCCATCATCCGTGTGTTGCTCTACCATCCCTGATAAAGGGATTGATAAAAACCTGTCCTAAAACAAAAGCACAATGTTTCGAGTGACAGTAATTTCCCATTCTGCAACGCGCGACAGTAAGCGACGATTCAGTTCTACGAAATCGACCCTTAATCCTCAAAGCGGTCAGCTTGAAAGTGACGCGGTTATGTGTACGCGTTATCCTTAAATAGAGCAACGTTCCGAGTAATTAACCTCGGTGGTAAGCGCGTGCCTACATACGAGGAATGCCATTCGCCAAACAGACGCAAGTGGTGATCGTTATACCAAGCCCGGGCCTCCGGTAAATACCATTTAAACGGAATCCGGCCGAATTGTTGTTAAGCAATTTGCAACGAAAACATAGAGCGTTCGAGCGTGCGGTTTTACAAAGGAGCCAGCATGCAAATGCTTCGGCGCAAATTACGGATGCGGGCACGACGTGTGTGTTACCCTTTCCTTTTCATCCTCGCACACGTGCACGTATATGCGTGAGTCGCGAGTAATTCAAGCAAACCGAGAAACATAAATATGTCGTTCGAGCACGACTAATGTGTACGCGCTTAAACGGATTTGCCAGTTAGATTTATCGCGGGGAACGATTTAAACGGATCGCGCAGCACGCTTCCGTGGAAGGTCAATGCAAGAATAACGCGCCCGAGATTAATAAATCTAGCGCCGGTGAACAACACACACCGATTGCCGATTTAATCCCTGGCCGCGTGAATCCCTTCCACGACCTTATGAACGCGCCGCTTTGTTCCATCCCATTTGCACGTCGTATCTTTTTGATGTAGGTGCTTCCTAAGTACCCACGTCCCCGGATATCGATCTTTCTCTCCGCTTTTTTCTTTTTTTTTTTTGGAATGTATTATTAGTACATTATTTTTAGTACATATTTTTTTTGGAATGTATTGTATTATACACAGGATTGGACATTTGTAGATACCTTTCTACGAATACATACGCTACACGCAGGAAACGTTTTGGAAATTTATTAGCGCATGCAAACCTAACCTAAACCTAACCTAAACCTAACCTAAACCTCTGTGTCAGAAAAGTGAAAAGTCGAAAGTTTGATACATTTAACGCGTTAAAATTTTACAGATACGATAAAGTATATCATTACCTAGTATTTACAATTAATTTTCCATGTCTTTTTTATAATATGAAATAATAATTTTATGCATACAGAGTAAACCTCTCTGTGTCAGAGGATTCAAAAATCGAAAGCTTGATATATTTAATATGTTAAAACTTTACAAGTACGAAAAGGCGTAACATTGTCTGTGTTAACAAACGTGGTATTCATAATTAATTTTCCGTGTCTTCTGCAACAAAAAGCAATAATTTCTCCCTTCTGTCAAGATGAATTAAACAGAAAGAAAGAAACCAAGAGCGACAAATTAAAAGGATAAAAGTCTCTAGGATATCTCCAACAACTACCTGACATCCAACCGATCCAACAAATTTCCCAAATATTTATCCAAATGACCAGGCTGAAGTGACTACGCTGAAAACCTTCCAACGGCGATTTATGACGAAACGCGGTTTCCACGTCAAAGGTTTCCAACAGTAGACTTCGCGAAGGCGTCTCGTTGCGTCACGGATCGCCAAGTTTAGCTCCTAACAAAACATAATGCTCGCGGAGCTCCGGCTTATCAAGAAGACGTAGTACTACGTTCCATCGATCGCGAACGCTCGGTATCGGTTCCTCGAAACTGTAACCAAGGTTTCTTTCAAGTTCGAAAAAAGAAAACAAAAGGAGAGAGAGAAAGGAAACGTGAAAAATCGATGGAAAGTTGCCGGCACAGGGTGCAAAGGCCGCGTTGATTCCTATCGCAAATCCAGACGTTTCCTTTCTCGCGACGAAACAGGATCAAAGGGGTTGCCTCTGGAAACGAAACGCGCGTGCTCTCGCGTAATTGACTCTCCTCTTTCGCCATACGTGCGCGTATGTACATGTATATTCGCAGCCCGATTTTTCGTTCTTTCGCGTTCGTTTCTTGAAATTGTTCGCGCGGAAAGCGAAACTCTCTGACAATGCTTACTCCGCCCCTCTCCTCCTTTCGTCAGCGTCGCAACTCGTTCAGAAGAGCGTTCGTTTCTTACTTGTTTTCCCTTTGCTATTGTCGCACGCGTGCACGTAAAATCGGCGTGAAAAGCGCGAGCCGAGAAAAAGGGGACCTTGCCGGTCTGTATAAGCTCGTCTGTCGGAAAAATTACCGGTCTCCTCCTTTTCTTTTCCTCTTTGCTGTCTTGTTTGCTCGGAAAATGAAGTGCAGTGTTTGCACGAGTAAATCGTAGAATGTACGGGATTTGCATCGTGTAAATTTTTCGCAAAGGTGGATCAACGAAAATAATGTCTTTTTCTCTAAAAAGCGTTTGGATTGCAACTACTGTATTTAAATCATTTTTTCTAAAACTAACAGTATCAAAATATATTATCAACTTCCAATTTTGAGAACTGTCTCTTGTAAGATCTGTCGCGTAAAGAGAAAAACTTGAAAAAACTTTTTACCCAAGATCGTGTATCGCGGCAGATTTTTATAGATTTCAATAAAATTTAATGGAGAGCGTCGCGCGTGTTTGATATGAAGAGGAGTATTTGAGAGACGGACGATAGTTGGCGGGCAATTATTTACACAGGAAGCTGCCGAAAGTAATTCCTTAAATAAAGAAATAAGAGGAAGGGAATGGACGAAGCATGGTTGCACGGTTCGTGTGACTTCAATCACGGTCCCTTTGAGGACACACAATTTGCTTGCGTCGGCCAGCACCGAGATCAAAGGACCTCCGTCATGCGTCGAACCGTCGTGCTTCGGGCTTATTTTTTTCCTTAAATCCCTCTTCGCTTTATCCTCGAATTTTCTCTTCCGTGCGCACGCCGCATACTTCGGGAAAGAAAAGCGAGTAAAAAGCGAAACGATTCGGACGAAAACAAAATGGCCACAAATATCGTACTGGGGTACAAGTCAAAGAAAAAACTGCACGACTTGTACCCCAGTACGATTCGTCTCACTGAAAGGCCCAGAAGCAACTGTTCCGACTTGGAAACGAAGACGACCTTTTGTCATACAATTTTATTGATGTGCAAACATTTGAATCGATACAAAACAAATTACAAGGGCGATCGCTCAGTTACCAGACAACGCCACTCCTACTCGAGGTCTACCCCACGCCCCCTCGCGAATCACGTGACCCAAATCAACCAATCGCTAATTTTCGTTGCATCAGCGTTGCATCTGAAGAGGCCCGATTTTCTGGGTTACCCCCGCTAAAATCACTTTTAGTGATAATATTTGATAATTAAAGTGTCTTTAATTATAAATTCTACATCGAGGCAAATGTTGCTTTAATTTTTTATTATTGAAATCGTTTGAATTCAAGTCCTTCTAGCAAAATAATATGAACATATATCTCTTGAAAGTATGTAAAACTCGAAAAATATATTCCACTATAAAACCAGATACTATACACGTATCAATAATTTCATCCAACGATGAAATATAAGTTCTTCATGCTTTAAAAAAAAAAAAAAACTTTGGAAAATTATAAAATTAGAAGGAAGAAAGAAGACACACTTCTAGTCACGAAATTTTTCAAAGACTTCTCATTCAATAACTCGTTCGTATCCTTTTCCTCTCTCCCTCTGCCCCTTCTTCGAACTCGTTTCGGGTCCCTCGCTTGCTTTTGTTCCAAATTCAATTACGGCGTCGCCGACAAAGGAACGAGGTCCCGAGTTCCGCGAACGATCGATTAGGCGGGTTATGCAATTTTCAGAACGAGATCACGGAGTTTCTCGGGCAGGAGAGACGCTCGCGCGGCCGAACGAGAAGTCGCGCGTCCTCGCTCTTCCATTTCAGCTCTCACGTTTCCTTCCTTCTCGCCGCGATATTTATGGTACACCCCCTTAACGCGACTCGCTTCCACGAGGGGGAGAACGAAATTCTGACACGCGGAATGCGTTTGTCGAACGAGTTTTCTCCATTTCTTTGAACGAATGTGTCGCTTCGCTCTTCCTTCTTCCCCCTTCCCCCTTCGCTCCTCCGCGACGATTTACCCGCCGAGAGAAATTTCCCTCCATTTTTCTCTTCCCGTATTTGAATTGCTACTTGCGGCGAAAGGCACGTCGGTTGTTTGACGAGAAGTTGCGGACAGTTTTCGGAAGACACGTGATCGTGATAGAAAAGAAAATTGACGTCGGAATATTGCGATTATTCTCTGGGGATGCTCAAAAATTGCTTAGTTCTTTTACTTCAGGTATTTCGTTAATATGGTAGTTGTGAAGGATTAAATTCTGCTGAACATGTTGAACATGACAGGCAAATTCTACGTACTACTACAGTAGAAAATAAAATTACCTTGACGCTTTCGTGAATTTTCGAAATTAATTGCAACTGAGATTACAATTATTCATAGGAAGATAGAGTAATTTTTAGAATGACTTAAATTTGAAAAACTTGTCACTATAACCATAATGATTACAATCCTGTCTACGAAGGCAGTACGGTGTAATAATCTTTGAAATAAAAATCCAACCAGCGTCGAAACTAAAAAATATAAAAAAATCATTCTGCGAAACTTGCAAACTTGGTTTCAACCAAGCGAGATTTCGAGAAAGAGCGAAAGATCGAAGCAACAGGAAATCGAAGCGAAGCTCTTCCCCGAGCTCCTCTGACATTTTCCATTTTCGCCATCTCCATCCTCTCCTTGTTCCACGTCATTTATGCTGTTTCAGGGTTGCAAACCGTGATAAAGTAATCGCCGGTGCTCTTTGGCACGGCGTGTCCCCGTTGAAAGTTCAAACTTTCCGTCGAACGAACGATCGATCGATCAGGAAGGGTATAAATTAATGGCTTCCTCCCTCCTGCGCCGCAACGAAAATCAAGGATGAAGAGAAGGGGGAGATTCCGGATACGCCGACTTTTATAAGGCAGCCCGAAAACTCCCGGCCCCATCAGCGGAGAAGAAAGAAATGGAAAGGGGAGCCCTCGGGGTTGGTAAGGGAGAAAAGTCATTACGTATGACCTGATGCGCCTCACTCTGTTATTAATATTCCTTTTGCGCTCTGAAATGCTCTGTCTCGCTCTCTGCTTCGAAGCGAGTGGCAAATGAAATTGCGAAAAATTTTTTTAAGATCGTTGAGAACATTTTCTGAAAATCTTAGAATCTCAGACCCACGTCTGTTGATTCGTTTGCTAGAAGAGACTTTGTGAGATTTCAATGATGTTAAAATTTGCCATTACGTACGAACAAAAGCAATACGTGAATATTTACTATCGGCTTATTTAAAACTAGAAAAATTATTGGTAAACGTGATAAAAATTTATTAATACAATTTAGACCCAATTTAGATCAATACCAAATGCTGTGCGGGGTTAACATCACTCTGTGCAGGATAATTGCTGTTGCGTGTTACACTTTGTTTTAAACAAATGATGTCAATATATGATTTGAAGATGAGATTATTTTTGTTCAATGAAGGATTTTACAGTGACTAATGTGAAAAAAAGTTTCATTTTTAAAGAAAGTCGATAATTCGCCAGATTCAGTTTGCTTTGACGGGGTCCGACAACTTTTTTAAAGTTCCCAATTGTGACATTCATGTCTTTTGGATATTTGTTGAAACGTTAGGAAAAGAGAAGTGAAGTCACTCGTGGCTAATTTTGGCTAAAAATGGCTGTGCAATCACGACCGTAGAAAATATTTCCACGGGAAAATATTTAATCTACGTGTACTTCTTTTTGCCGGCACACTGAGGGGATGAAAATAGTTCTCAAAGAACTTTATTCTTTGTCTAAATCGATTATTGTTCCGAACACAGAATTCGTTTATATAAAAAGTTGAAAAAGAAAGATTCCTTTGTTTAAATTCTTCTCTCATCTCCGCTGAAAAGTAAAAATCGTTTCGAAAATGAAAGACCAATAACAAAAGACTCACTAAATTATGAAATTTCTATAAAATTCTGAATTCTAAGATTTTAATCTTAATTTTTACTTTACTTTGCTTTACTTTTTGTACTTTTCATACTTTACAAAATATTCTGTTATAAAATAATAGTGCAATTCAAAATTTATGCGACAAATACTGCATATTGAAGACTTTCTGTTCATCCCCGCTGAAAAACCCTTGCACGGGTTATATTAGTTTCAAAAATAAAGTATCAATAACAAAGAAATTTTAACATTCTACGTATATACTTATATTTTTTATACTCCATAAAATATATTATAAATAAATAAATTCTGTTTCGGCCATTTTCTATAATTCTGATTGTTAGAATTATTCTGTAGGAAGGATAGGAAGTTAGGCTTCCTGTTCCACATAAAAGAATTTGTTACTCCACTTTTACAGATTATGGCGTATACACTAAGAAAATATAAAATAGTAATAACTAAAAATCAAGACTTCCGAGCGAGAGTTGCGTACGTACATGCGTAAAAATTCATTTACCGACGAATTCATTCTTCTAATTGAATTTTCCAATTTTCCAATGCAACTCAGCCAGTTAAAAGAAGAGAAGAGAAGAGAAGAGAAACTCCCGAGGAATTTGAGCACGGTGAAGAAATGCACGTTGCCGAACAAGTGGTTAGAGCAGCAGTGGAGGTAAGTTTCGCGAGGTGGAAGAAGATTTATACACGTCGTTACAGATTATCGCAGCCTCGAAATTATCTTTCGCAAAAGTGGGGTGGCGCTTCCCGAGTCACGAAAGCGTCCGCGCCGCGTCCCCGCCCTGTTTTTCACCCCGCTGCAAGTGCGTGCCAACTGTTGCAAGGGTGAGGGGGATTCTAAAACAATAGGAACACGCTGCTGATGTATCCACGGACGGTTTATCGCGATACAGGACAGATTTACGATCTCCGACGCAGCTGGGGGATCGAGATTTTGTTCCGCTCGCCGTCCCATCGAAAGAAACACGATCGATCCTCGATTTATGACCCGGCCACCCCCTTCGTTCTCGTACTTTCCGCGTTTATTCGCGGATTCTCCTCGCGTTACCGTCGAGACGCACTTGCAATTGCACTTGCAATTTGTAAACCAATATCCATTAATTTGTGCAACGGATGAAATTGAAAAAAAATATCTATATTTTTCTTTTTTTTTTTTTTTTAAGATTTAGATATGATAATTTTGAAGAATATGGATAGTTAGAACGTTCCAGATATTTTTTTTCTTTTTAAATTACAAGTGCCGCGATTTCGATTATTTTTCTTATTTTCGCGAACAAACAATATCTCTTAATTAAGAATCGTTAAATAAAGAATCGATTCAATCGCTTTTAGAACATCCATTTTCGCAAACAGGTTCCCTCTGCATTAAATACATACAGAGAAAGGGAGACATCGCGTAATTAAGTTAAAAAAAAGAGTATCGATTACATCGAGTCAATAGCTGAGAGGCAGTGAATACATCGTTGAAATTCCCTCGACACGCGTTTCTTACACTTTGTGTATCCGTGTAAACTCGCTATCGTATTACCGTTTCTTTATCGTGGGAATTTCTGTTCGATGTTTTATTGCCAAGTGACTCGAAAAAGACGAACGATGGGAGATACGAATTGATTTTAGGGAGGAAGGAAGATGGGGCAAAGAGGAAGCTGAATTCCTCGCGTTCGGAACAGCGATTGAATTGCTTCTCAAATTGTTAGGCGTTCCTCTCTGTCTCGAGAGTTTCCGATACACGACGATGCTTATTGTACCGTCATTATTCAGTATCCGGTTCGAGGACGTATTTACCCACCGCCGAAGCAATTTTTATGGTTGTTTGATTTTATTGAAATTTGAAACTACCTCGAGACCGACTCTCGTACATACGTTCGCGTAAAAGTGGCATTTATTAGAAATGAATTTTATTTCAAACAAGATGTACAATTCGATCTTACGTAAAGATTGAATTGTACGTAAATTTCTGGAGCGAACGAAACGGTGAATAAAAATTAGAAATTATATTACATTGATTTTAGTCGAAAAATTCCAGAATGAAATTCGTGACAAGGCGCAATTTTGTTTTGTTCAAATTTACCGACTGCGACTCTTTCCAGTCGGGAGCAAAGATATCGCAGCCAGATTACTTCGACCAGTTGCGCTTTGCGTTTCAACCCCTTAAGCTCAAAGCTCGGAATATTCCCCGCAGCACGCTACTCTCAGAGAGCAAACCCCGGCATTTAAATATTGCTCCGAATCATCATTATTAATCGCATTACTTTCTCCCCGTTTTTATTATCCCCCGTTGGAGAAAACAATTTCGAAGGGGATGTTTCGCTGCAGCGCTATAAATAAATGGCCGCAGAAAGACCCTTGCGAAACAGCCGCTACTATTTAAAGCGGAAAGCAGCAAAGTTGTCTTTCTTTGTTACTCTTTGCACTCAAACGTGCAACGTGTCCAGTTTAAATTTATCGAGTTTGTCAAAAAGCTGCGGAATATATTTCCATCTTTTTCGGGATTGTATTTGCGAAATCTCGCATTTTTAACTTATTTTGAAATTTCGAACGTTGCAATTTCATTTTTTCTTTCTTTCTTTTAGAAAACCATTAAATTAAATGACAGGGCTATCCTCATAAGTAATTTCGTTTCTTTCAAATTTAACAAAAATTAATTTTTTAATTTAACTTTTATTTTTGACATTTTTAATTTTGACTTTTAATTTAATAAACGTTACCACCTCGCGACAACAATTTAAATGGAATAAAATTTTATACAGTGTCAAAAAACGACGTTACTTATGGGTGCCATTATTACTTTGTTTCATTATTCGCTGTCGTTCGTAACAAAATAAATTGGGCTCGTTTTATTTATTTTATCCCTCGATAGAAAAGGAGACGATGTTTCCAAATGGAAACGTAGTTTTATTATGCATCAAACGTAGGTGAAATGCCGCGATACAACACTCGGGGACGGTGTATACAGACGAGGGTGGAACGTCGGAGGCGCAGGCCTCGAACAAGCGCGTTGGACGCGTTATTGAGTAATCTCTCACACCGCCACGGACTTTATTTCTACGTTTCGCCAGCCGAGGCCAAGAGGGCAGGATGCCAAGGGATCGGCGTAAGAAGGATCAGATAAAGTTCCAGATATGTTCGAGCTCCGCCTACGTAACTAGAAAATTCACTTTGCCCCTCCGAGAATCGCGAATCGACCGACCTCGTCGACCGAACTTCCAAGTGTACGTCACTGCGAACGTTTGCAGTTAAGTCGGCGGAACGACAGAATCTGATAGACCAGATTTCCCAGTTTCGAACCTTTGATCGTCTGCGAGATCCAAATATCCCCCCCGTTTCCAAACTCACCGAACGTTGGGGAATTTCGTCGTCGAACGGTAAAAATGGTCAAGTTACACCGAAACGTACGACGTTCAAGAGTTCCAGAGACGTTTGAAATATTTTGCGGACGTTCAAAATTTCGTGGCTTTCGGAGAAATTTTGCCTTGCAAAAATTCTGTTTCAACCGGATACAATTTGTTCTTGCGTATTAATTGATTAATTATTCGACACGACGTAATTTGATTCGATATATTAATGACTCAACTTTCTATAATTCTGTCCTTTGATTAATTGATTAATTTGTCTCGATAGTCCTTAATTACCGTCAATTTCACGGCTTTTAACCACCCCGGGAAATTCACTGTCCTATTCCCTTAATCTAACCTAAATCAGGACCTAATTAGTACGCCAAGGAATTTCGCTCCTCGCCTTGAAACAACTTTCGTTAAAAAATGCTTCTCGGTTACGTCCCCGGGATGGCTCGCGTTTAAAAAAAAGAGCAAAGGTTTTGTTGGCGATGGCGCCCGAAAAGCCCTGTTACTAAGAGCCAGGATTTAGATTACGAAAGCAGTTTTCGTTGGGACGAGCCCGGGATAGTACGATCGATCCCGGGGACACGATTGACGTTACGCAATACTCGACGGAATCGAGTTGGGGAATGAAGTGGAACGAACCGATTGTCCCCGCGATTGCTAGCAGATTAGGAATTTCAAGGCACGCCTGTGCTCAGCAGAAACAGAATCTCCCTCTCTGCTAACCCCCTGCTGCTGTGTTCCACCATACTCCACGGTAATGAACTGTCCACCGCGCAAAAATATAGCGCCGCAGGAAAAAGGAAACTTCGATACCGTCCACCCTAATTCGACGTAATTTTCCTCCGACGTGCGACCATCCTACGGAATGATAGGATACGTGAGTGTATCGCGTTGCATCGAACCACTTGTTTCGTGATAAATTTCCTTTTATCCGTTTGTGGATAAATGCACGAAACGTTCTCTTTTGTTTTAAATTTGTTAAATATCACGTCGCAGTAAAATACAGCGAAGAGTATAATAGTGAAAATTTGTCAGTAATGATATGACATTATAAAAAAAAAAAAACTGTACGACTTGTACTCCAGTACGTTACGTCTCACTGAAAGGCGACCTTTTTGCCATAAACTTTTATCGATGTGCAAACATTTGAATCGATACAAAACAAATTACAGGCGCGACAACGCCACTCCTACTCGAGGTCTACCCCACGCCCCCTCACGAATCACGTGACCCAAATCAACCAATCGCTAATTTTCGTTGCATCAGCGTTGCACCAACACGATTGCACTTAAATTGTGTTTTTTAAATTTGCTTTGCGTGATCTCATAAAATGGAATCTCAGATTAAAATAAAAGTGCAAAGGTACGAAGAAAAATATCTAATGCGATTAGAATCGTTTCACCTTGTCTCTTTGCTATTAAAATCTTTTTAGAAAATTCTTTCGTTTGTTTCTGTGTGATCAAGAGCGATAAATAATCTTGGTGTATAAAAAGAGTTAAATTTTATTTGAAACATCAGATTTCTGGCAAATTACACGCGCCATTAGCGTATAATGTCCCTCCATTTTTCCTCCTACACCATTCTAATCGTCTAACGGGCGATTCTCCTCTAATCGATCGCCAAAATTAAGCTGCCTTGGTTCACGGTTAGCTTGAATGGTTGGCCACACTGTTTGGCGCGCTGATCGCCGAGTACTTTAAAATGCAGACTTTTTGCGTTCGTTTGAAAGAAATCTAGCAGAGATAACGTTACCGAGTGGAAGGAATTTCCTTTAAACACGTTTTTATTTCTTCATTTAATATCACGTATCGTTGTTCTGAATCGATATTAAGTTTCTTTCAATCAAATATAATAATTTTCATCAAGTACGTGTTGCGAGACGAATGTGATAACAAAGCGAATATTTTAAAAATTAATTTTGGTCCTGCAAGGATTTTTAAATTTACAATTGCTTCACTCGTTCTATATAAAGATAGAAAGTAAATTTCGAGCTGCCAAGTTCCTGTGATGGAAAAAAATTCTAAATTTAGGAAGTTATTATGGAACGAAGCTAACAATTGATGAACTCCGACGAAACGTTCGATACGTTTCCAATTTAAAAATAGTCTAAAGTTAACGCAACACAGAGATTATTTACCACTCTGATCACAGAGAGTACAATTTCTCGAAATAGAATTTGAATCTCATAGTCGGCTTTCTACGTGAAAAATTCTATAGATATCGAATCGACCAGGGTTGCGGATGTGATGCGTGCGTGAGGACAGGTGCGAACGACGAAAAAGAGCAGGGAGGTTGGTGGGTCAATAAACAAGATTAGCTAATGGAGGAGCGCGTAGGCGTGACACGTGGCATGGATGCACATCGAGGGAAAGAGGGGATGGTGGATAAATCACGGGTCAAAGGTGATGCGGTAAGTGGCGTGGCTCGCACCACCGTTTAATTAGCGATTGATTAGAGATAGCGGTGGAAAGATGGATGCGGTGCGAGATAACGCTCGTATTCGACGTGGTTATTCGCGACTCGAATTAATATTCAGTTAAACGAAATAGACCAGCACTTTTTCCGATCGAGTTCATTTCTGTTAACGAGCGAACGTATTTATTCGATCATCAATACAGATACCTACAACTGAGTCTTGCTTTTCGTATTCTTCTGTTTGGTTAGATCGAGATAATTCGCGACGAGAGATAAGTGAGATTAAAATAATTTTTAACCACGACGAGACTGTGACTTGTAACTTAAGAAAATATATTTAACGTGAAAAGATAATTGGATGTTTGACCTACGTGAAATAAGAGTGGCGAGCATCGTACAGAATTTAGCGATATTTTTTATCGTTCTCTCGTTCCTCTGAGAGCTATTTGCGTTGGGTCGAGGTTCCGAAGCGTGTAGTTAGGATTGTATTATGCGAGAGAGGGTGAGCAAGGGCTTGACTGTTCTATTTACCGATGCAAAGGGATTGATAGGGTCGTGTAAGAATAGAAGCACTTGCGTTGATTGCTCTAGAATGCTTCACGAACAGCGATGAAATTGCTCCAATTGTGTTTCCAAATGTGTCGAAGAATATCTGCTTTCGATTTTTTTTAACAGAGCATCGGATTGGAAAAAAAATTTTTCAGAACAAAGTCGCCGGTAGTGACCGGGTAGATTAGGTGCGTTCCGACGAGTTTTCGATGAACAGGGCATTGCAAATCGAGATGCATCAGCTGTTGCGGCACGGTTCCGTCATATGGCACGGTTATTACGCGGCGCCGCTTAGAAAGTTTGCGCCGCTGCTGGAAGAACGACAATAGTCGGTAAATAGGACACGAGCGGCGAGAGGAGAGCTCCGTTGGAACACGCTGGGAAACATCTGTCCGCAAAACGCGAACCAATCTCGATATTGTCGCGGGTGATTGGCGCCTCGAACTCCTTCGTACACGACAGAAATTGCAGTCTACTGTTTGTGAATCTATGGCCACAGGTGATACGAAGAACACTGCTGATGACGCGTGAGATAGACGGACAGGCATGGAAGTTATTCGGTAATGAGAAATTTACTCGATAGGCGAAACTTGGTAAATTTCAATCCTCTTTATTTCAAACGAGACGGAATGAATATAATCTCCAAATTTCACGAAGCTGCGTTTCGTCCTCGATAAATTTGTTCTGAAAACAAGATCGCGAACCTCCTACAGTAGAGCGTGCTCAACCATTGATCGGACCTGTGGAATCGATATGAACAGAGGAAAAAAAAAAAAACCACTAACCATCTCGAATTTCCATCCGCAGGAGGTACGGTAACCCGCCGTAAAAAGTATAAAACCGGTTGCCGAGGAGGCGCCACGTGCCGGTTCTAGATTGGTTTGCATCCCATTTGCGAAAAACTCGAGCCAAAAGAACGAAAGAGCGACGAAAGACATGGTTGGCGTGGGTCAGTAGACGGGACAGGAAGGCCAGCGTGATATTCGATACGAGGGATCGCGTGCGCGGGGTGGCTGGTGCCACCCTAACGTGGCACGTGAGGCGCTACCAGGTGTTGCCTAGACGTCGGGTCGATGCTGATTGCTGGCGCATGCGCGGCCATCCCCACTCTGCCCTTATATCCCCACCACTCATCTGTACTAACCCTCGCGCGGACCTTCGCTCGTCCACCACCACTCTAGCCGACATTCTCGTTTCTGGCTCTTCCACCCTCGACTTTCTCCCCCTTTTCTGCAGAACAGGGGAGATAGAGGCTGCCCTCTCCCCTTCGAGATCTCACCCCAACGTGTGCCAAGCACACTCTCCCCCCTCCCCGCGCACCGTTCCTTCTACAGGCTGCACCAACACCGTCAACCCGCTACCAACAAGTTCGCGTCGCGTATCGGGCGACATAGCGTCACCACTATGCAGCCAATCTTCCATAGGAATTACCATCGGCCTCCCCCTTGGGAGTTTACACACTCGTCGTGACGCGAGGAACGAGGCCGGTGCCCGTGGCAGCCCGGCCAGCTGTTCTCTCTTCCGCTCTGTCTCTCTTTCTCTCACACACACACATACACACTCTCTCTCTCTCCTTCCTCGATGTCTACATTCGACACGACGCGGCGCAGCGGTGCGGCGGCCTCGACACCGACCACTTGCACACGCGTCCCTCGCGGACGGTTTCGGTGCTCTGTTTCTTTCTTTTTTTCCTTTCGTTCTTTTTCTTTTTCTTTTCCTTTCTTTTTTCTTTTTTTCTTTTTTTGCGCTCGCCACTCGGGTTCACTAACCTTTATCGTGACACACGGGGACTTGCACGAGTTTCCGTTCGGTTGGATTTACCGGCCAAGGGGTAAAATCAAGCGAACTTCAACGCGAATTTGAGTATAACCGGTTATGGAATAAACGGGCTTGGAGATTTTTTTTCAAATGGGAGAGTTACAAGTATCGTTGATCGGTAGGCTGTAAAAAGCATGGAATGCCAATAACAGTGGTTCGGTCTGGGCCAGCTACAATTCGGGACGAGCCAGCAGTGCAAGCCACTGTGAGCATACGATTCCAGCAGACTGCCGTAAATCCGAGTTTGCACAAAGTGTACGTGCGCGGGGAAGAGAGAGAGAGAGAGAGAGAGAGAGTCGATCTGTTGGCGTACACCCTCGTCGTCGAGACGCAATAGCGCCGCTCAACAGGGTCTCCTAAATTCCTTTGAATCCCTCGCAACCATCCCTTTTTATCAAGCCGTGTCCACGTAAAACCCGAATCTCTCTCGTCCTTCCCAAATAGACAACCTCCTAAGAGGAGACAACAGCTCTCTTATCGTCGTAAAAATTGAGGAAACGACAAGTCGAAAGACTCGTTCGACACTGTTAGGGATGAAACGAGCGTGTGGCTACGCCAATGGCGATGCACACACGCGCGTCTCGCGCAAACGTTGGAGGCCGCGCGCGCACACAATCAAAAGGCCTGCAGGAATCGAGAACTAGCATCGGCACCCTCGAGGGGTTGCGCAGCCATCCCTTGCTTCAGCATAAACCATCAGCAGCAGCAGCAGCAGCAGCAGCAGCAGCGGCGGTGGCGGCGGCGGCGGCGGCGGCGGCGGTGGTGGCGGTGGCGAAGCGATTGCAGCGCCGCCTCGCGATGCTGATTCAAGGGGAGCCGCAACGGAGGGACGACGGGGGTTGCTAGTCTCGTGGTGGTCGGAACGAGAGGTGGAAGCGGCGGTCCGGGGTCAGACGAGGATGGGGAATAACGTAAGGTAGGGGATAAGCAGCGGAGCGGCAGCGCTACCGACTAAACAGTCGCACCCCGTCGTTGTGATCGTATTCGAGGGCACCCCCTGTCACTGGCGAGAGCCACGACAGGGAGCGACCGAGAGAGTATTGGACAGACAGACAGACAGACAGACAGACAGACAGACGGACGGACGGACAGACGGACAGACGGTCAGTCAGTCAGTCAGTCAGTCGGTCCACTCAGTTGTTAGTCAGCCAACAAAAGTTAGTAAAAGTCGTCGTGTGAGGGGGAAAAAAACTGCATTGCACGCGGGGACAGAAGGGCTGAACAACATATACATATACATATATATATATATATATATATCACGATATATCTAGACACGTACAGTGACACATACATACAAACATATATATATATATGTATATATATGTACAAACGTCGAAGAAGAAGGAGCACGCTGATGAAAGAGGAACGAGAGACTGGTGGTGGACGAGGAAGAGTGGATGAAGAAGAGCTGGGTAAGGACGAAGCCGAGGAAGAACGAGGAAGAGGAACGTAGAGGAAGATACGAGGAGAATCGGTAGTAGGCCCCTATCAACAACTCAGATCAAGTAGTAGTATAGTAGTTGTCTAGTGGTAGTTTACCGAGGGGAAAAAAGAAAACGCGAGTTTGGGTAGTTACGAGTCTCGAAGGAGCGCGAGAGAGAGAAGGGGGTGAGGCCGGAAAAGTCGAGGAGAGTTCTCTCGTGCGAACAGGCTGGCATGGTGGCGGTGCATCCTACGAAGGAGCTGCCCTCGCTGTGCCGATGACGAGGCTGCAGATCACGCCCCAACGTGAGCAAGGAAGGACGAAGAGGAAGCCGCAGCAGGCACCGTCTACGGATAGCTCGATCATCCGAGGGGAGGTTACAAACGGCAGGTTACAGATACGGACGGCGCTGAGTGACGGACGGCGGCGACGGAGGCGACGGCGTCGCAACATCGACGACCGCATCGCCGTGGTCGACGGCTGGTGTAACGAGGAACGCGATACCGGCGACAGTGGTGCCGGTGGCGGGCTAGGCCAGGTCGCGTTGGTCGACGTCGTCGACGTCCTCGGGATCGTCGATCGTCGTCGGTACGGTGGTGCGTTTGGTGCGGTTGGTGAGGGTGTTGTTGTTGGTAGTGGTGTAACAACGTCGGAGGTTTTTCGTGACAGGGATACTACTACGTCGGGATCACCGTGGCCATCGGCATCACCGGGTGATCGTCACCACCTGGTGAACGAAGCACCACCGGGAGCAACCCGTGGCAGCAACGGTTACCGAACAACGGGACAACTGCGTCAACATGCCGCGCTGCCTCATGGCCAAGAAATGGAAGGCCTATCCGTGGCCGGATCGCGTTGACGATCCACAGGAGGAGCATTCGAACGATCCTTCGAGCATTCTGCAGGAGCAGGCTAACCACGGTATACAGCAGACGTCCGCGTCGTTGGAGAAGAGGCAACACAGGCATGAGCCGGAGGACGAGGAGATCGACGTGGTCGGGGACACGGATAGCAGACAGGTCGATCATCAACAGACCTGTTGGGGTCCGCACAGTCCAACCGCTGGTGCCACTGCGCCCAGTCCACCGCCACTCAACGCCTCTGGTGCTCTCTATTATCATGGTGAGTAGGTAATCTTTCCTCTTGTCATCTGCAACTGGTGGGGTCGGGATGCCTAGCGCAGCGAAAGCAACCGTCTGTCTCTCCAGAGTCTGATAGCCCGCTGTAAAATTTCCACGTGTCGGGTGGAAGGAGAATCCCTCCCCCCGAGAGTATTACGTGACCATCGTATCTGCGATACATCGTTGTCGATACATCGTTGAAGTCTGCTACTATCCTCTATTTACATCACCGTGCCACGCCCTACATTGCCCAGATTCCATGGATTCTAATCTCGCGCGAAGCATCACGTCCAACCGTGATGGAGAGAACCGTGCTACCACTGGTAGTCAGACAGACTCTCTCTTATCCATTCGAGATTGGAACTTGGAGTCTGGCCATGCGTCGAGCTACGGGGGTGACACACCCGCCGATTGGCCGATCGGCTGCGCTATAGAGAAATTGCGGTACTCTACCGCGACGACAACACGAGGCAAGCTCCCCCGTGGGACTATGGAGAGACGAGTGTCGGATAAATGTCATTCGGACAACGTCTCCGTCAATCTATCGCGCCTCCTCCTATCCTCGACAGTTTAATGATTTTCCTCGTTTAGTTCATCGCGATCGTACGATGGATTCTGGCCATGCGTCGCACGTACACCGACACACACATACGAATACACGTGCATAGAGTAGGCGTACACGCGTTCAGCGACACACCCGCCAGGCCGATCGTTGATTCTACTGCGGATCTTTGGGTGGATCGAAGCAAAAGGGGAGGAATGATTCCTCTTCCTCTCGCTCTCCCTCTCGTCCCATTTAGGTCACGTTCCTTTTACGAACAAAGCGTCCGGCGGGGTTTTTTTTCTTTCTCTCTCTCTCCTTTTTTTTGGAATCGCTTTTTCCTTGTGTCTCTCGAGCTGATCTTGCGTTATAACAAACGAGGACACCGTGTTTTCGGCTAAACGCGCTCTCATTCGCCTTACGGTGCACGCAGCTTCTCATTTTGGAAGACTGTTGAACTCTGACGATGTCGTTATCTTCCCTCCTGACGAAAATACGTGCAAATAAACCGTACCAAGACGAGAATTTTCTGTAAGATCCTAGTAAAATTACCAGTTGCCGTCGTTCGATTGGGATATTTTGAGAGTACACTGAACACTGCTGTTGCTCTACATTGACTGATTACGAGCTTCACGTTGGAATCTCTAAGAACAAACTAGCAACACGTTCTAACGTTCTAATTCAGGTCGAATAGCAGTATTTAAAAATCCATCGAAGTCTAGGGGTTCGTTGGATTCGTTATTTCCAGACGTCCGCGATATTTCGAAACTGCTCGGCCATTGTTCAGAGGGCCCGCATAATGCACGCTGGTAATGCCACTCGAAATCGGAATTACCAGCGTTTCGAGGCTACCTTCTTCCACGGGAACGAGCAACTTTACAAAACGATACGCGTTTTAGCTGGAAACTTAGCGACGAAGTGGAAAACCAACGGCAGATGGGGTACATGTTGAATGCATTCCACAAGTTGATTCGTGTCATCACGTACGTGGAAAGTACGCGCTTGATTTGTCAGAAGGTTGAACATTTTATTTCCTCATTTATTTATAGTCCGTCGAAGCTATAAGCCATTCGACTGCCTGGCTCGCGGCGGTAATTTTTGATGAATTTCTCGTTGGAACGAAAAGTCTCTCGCTCTTTCTTCCTTTCTTTTTTTTTTAGCAATCGCGTTGATCAGTCGGTGGTGAAAAATTCAGGCGAGAGCAGCTGTTAATTGAATTCCGTTATCGATTGTAACGCCCGACCGTCGGGTCTTTAACATGGCGCGAAGTATTATGTAACACGTGTGCCACCACGACGCCGTGATTCCGACTTCAACGCGGAATTGATGAAAAACAAAGCAATCGTCGTTCGTCGTTCTTATCGCAGATAGGAGATTTGCATAATGCCTCCTTGTTTTATTTCAGTCCTTGAATAAATATCGTTCGAGTGATGTTTCTATAAATATACCTGTCTGATATTATTCCGAATACCTTGGATAACGACGTGCGTATGCACGTTAATCGTTAAATGTACCTCGTGATTTTTATCACATTTATTTTAATTATTACTTATATAATTTATTTATATAATTATTTATTATTTTTCATCATATCGGGAAATAATTTGTCAGAGGGGAACTTGGCTCTAATTTATTCGTAACCTTTCATCCGACCCGTTCGATTTTATACGATGGTCGAACGCGACCTTGCCAGATCAGAATTCAGGTCGAAAATATGTAAGAACGACGTGGCATCGATTAAACGGCTTCCTTTTGCTGCGACTCTCAACACACGAGTAAACGTGCCGCATTTTCTTCGCGGTCACGTAATGCCTCGTTATAGGGGCTCCTTTTCACGCCTTCGTTCTTATCACACGATTCTTCTTCCACGATGTTTGCATCAGGCTGATTAGCAATTAAAACGCGATGAAAACGAACAGATTTCGAATCCTAGGCCGAAATGAAGTATCGCGTTTCAACATGTGGTTGTAAAAAACCTATTTCTATCTTTGGACGATTCATTTTCAGCTCGAAACGTGCAGTTTAGCAAGATCCAAATTTGGGTTAAACTCTGACGATGCGTTTTTTCGTGAAAATGTTAAGAATGACTTGGACTACAAGTTTGAGTCACAGTTTTGAGTTAATACTTAATCAGTTTAATTTTCTAGAATTACGTACGAACTAATTTCAATTAACAGGATTGGTTAACATAGTTAGGTCAGCGAATTTTTCGAAACGTTGCAGCCAGATTTTTCGGAGTCATCATCAGACGGCGTCCTGGATCCCCGGTGTGTCGACGGACACGCTAATTGCCAGCTTCATTATCGCGACTCGCTCGACACCCACTGCGGCTACTCGCGTTGCGCAAACGCGCGTCACATCGCGTTTTTCGTCGCAGCGGGCACCCAACAATCCGGACGAATCTTCGTCCGCGTCTCCTCGAACAATTGCCAACATCCGCATTACCCCTCTGTGTCGTCGTCTACCGAAAGTATCCGGAGAAATGCTCCGTCAGCCTTCCCCGTCCAAATTATTCCATCGTCGCTTTTCCTTCTTCTTCTCCCTTTTTCTTTCTTTTTTTTTTTCGAAACGCGTTCAATATCTAACGCGTAATACGGTTGTCGACGCTGTAGCGTGCACCGTATTGCCGGCTCGAAACGATCGGCGAATAACAATAGCAAAAAGGACCTTACGTCGCCCTTTGAAAGGCTAGAATCAACAGACTCGTGGGAGCGTGCGGAGCGTTCATTCGACATTATTGATTCTCACCCTCTCCTCTTACCCCTCTGTCTCTCCTTCAACCCTCCCGCCCTCTTACCCTCTTTCCACTCACGCTCTCTCTCTCTCTCTCTCTCTCTTTCTCTCTCTCTCTCTCTGTTTCTCCCTAGGCCGTTGATGAAATGCACTTCCAGACACGACCGCTCTCTTCTTTCTCTTCCTTTCCCTTCCTCTCTCACTCCTTTTTCTTCTCCCCGTGCCACGTACGTCTGTGTTTGCAGGTGTAGGTCCCCCCCTCCCCTAGGTGATGCGGCTGTGTGTGTGTGTGTGTGTGTGTGTTGACTTCCTTTTATTTTAGCCAATAATAGATGCGCGCCGGTTGATCGATCGCCGACCACGGTTTTCTGATTTATTGCTGTCACGCCCCGTCCCTCACCCCTTGCCGACCCGCCGAGGAAATAGACCCCTGCGATTCGTCAAAGTGCTTCTCTTTATTCGCCTTCTTTCCACAATCGAGAGAGATTTACGCGCCAACACGGGGGCTCACGGCTTCTCTCTTAATCCTGACCCAACTTCTGCCGGAGTCATTTTTTTCTTTTTTTGGTTGTTGACAGATTTCGGGATCACTCTCTTTCTCTCTCGAGTGACGAGCGCGATCCCCTCTCGGCCAGTGGTTCTCAAGCTTGTTAAGAATTAACAAAAGGAAGCGTGTCCTCGCTCTTAAATGTCGAAACATTTACCACACGCTGCAGGTACCAAGGTACCATCTGTTGATATCAATGGCTTCCTCTCCATTATTCAGGCGGACGTTTTGATCCGATAATCCTTGTTGTTCCCCGAATCTCGAACTTTTCCAAGTCGCTTGAACCGTGGCGTGCGGAGACGTTTTTCAAGAACGTCTATCATCTGTCGCGTGTAAAACATGTATCGTAGCGTCGTCACGAGTAGAATGGTACAATTTCAAGTTAAAGCGCGAAAATAATGCATCAGTTAACCTCCAAATTGAAAATATCGCCACGTACACTACACTTTTCTGTGAATCACTCAATCTTTAAACGTGTGATACTTTTATTGTACTCACATATTAGATATTACTAATATGTAATATAAAATAATAATATTTAATAGTAATATTCTAGGACAGATACTTCGCCAATTGCCACCCTTAAATAGTCACCAACAGTATACATTTTGAATAACGATATTCAAAATTATCGTATTATTCTCCTTGTCAATTCAAAAGTTATCAAAAACGTCGCTTTTACATCCTTAAGTCCTTATGGTTCGACAAACGTATTTAAAATAAACTTTCATTAAAACTAAATACAATGAAATTGAAATCGCTAAACGCGTGACAGTGAAGATTCTTCGCTGATAGGGAGCCGATGGTCGGTATTGCAAATCGACGGGGATAGAGCAACTGATCAGCGTCAATTAGACAGAATGATCGCGTAATTAACGGTGCCGCTCGACGAACGATGGTTATCTCGGCTGGATGGCGTTGGTCTGGGATCAAAGGACGGCGAGATCGGGTCAAGGAAGGAAGGGTTGCACAAATCTCGCTAGAGGTAGCTAGAACGCACCGGCAGTTTCTCTGTTTTACGCTTTGCTCTCTCTCTCTCTCTCTCTCTCTCTTGAGAGAGGGCGAATCGATTTTGAAAATCCGCTGAGTACGCGCGGATTATCGGTTTAAGGATTGCCGCTCTCGACGAGCGCGGCTTTCCACGCTGGAACGGGGTCAACACTTTCCGCGATTTGTTGCATTTTGCGGAATAAACTGGCCTCTGTTTGTCGAAGACCCTCCTTCGATCCCTCCCTCGTCGTTCATGAAGTTCCCCACACTTTACGCGTGAATCCATATTATTGTGTCCTCGTTCAGAGAGTAAATTAGATTTGGCAAAGTTCATTTCGGCTCGCGGCTAGATTTAAAGTATCCCCGAGTATTGCAACAAGTGTCACTGTGCGTGAATGGTTGGTCAATGGTTGTTTCGAAAAATACGAACCGCGAAGGTTGAATCCGAGACCTGGATCTCAAAGGAGATCAAAGTTCCTTCTTTTTTTTTTTTCCTTATCTTATTCGTCAACATTCGAAATTACCCAAAGAATCTTGCACTTTCCCTTTTTCAATTTCTCGGTGTTTGTCTTTGTTTGTCTATGTTTGCGATTGATTGCGATACGAGTGTGTCAACGAACGAGGAAAAGAAGAAACCATTCAATCTCAATTTCGACAATCAACGACGATTGATACTCCACCGATTCGTTTATCAATGCCCGAGCCAACTTACGAACGAAATTAGCAAGTTGGAACGAAAAGTCTGAAGTCGGTACTTTGCGCGATTAATTTCGCCCCGAAAATGAGATTACCAGTTACTAATCTCCTTGGCCTTGTTTGCTCGTCTAAATCCTTGCACGGATCACGGCGGACGAGACGAAGCGGTACGTACCGTGACACGAAACGAATTTGCATTGCACAATCGACGAGCACGTTTCATCGATTGCGACCGGGTGGGCCGCTCGATAAGCGCACCTACCGGAAAACAACAGGAACCGTTCGTTTCCGTGTCGTTCCGTGTACACACACGAACTCTCAGTGCAGAGAGAGAGAGAGAGAGGGGGGGGAGGGAGGGGTCGAGGAGAAAGGGAGAATTGAATAAAAGAAAACGGGGAAAACGATGCTCGCCTCTTGGAAAGGAACGCAGCTGACGGCAAAGAGCCAGAGAGACACACAGGGGGTTGATGACGTGGTCAGGCAATTTCTGCGCTCCACTGTGCTCGGTGCTCCCGTGTTCGCAACAATGCGAATGTCGCGTTATATTGTCGCAGCGGCGGTATCGATCGGTGTCCAAACGATGGAAGGCAACGTGGCATCGAAGGCTAACTGTCGCGTGTCCTGTCGCGTGGACACCGGCAATAAAGGGAAGGACCCGACCATTTAACCGTTTCGCTGAACATTACGGGCAAAACTCTTTTGAAAGCGCACTTAGAGGCGTGCTGCTGAAACTAAAGGCGAAACCGGACAAAGTTTGACGTGATTGGAAGGTGTTGTCGATCACGAGGGCCTGCGAAACAATGGGACGCGTGTTTTTAACTCCCCGTGTTTTTAACTCGGTATCGTTGCCGTCCAGTTGCTTTTAGAATTGAATAATAGATCGCTCGAGTCGCTCCGTTAATCCGCAACTAGTCTCACTGAAAATTAGCCGCAATTCTGAAGATTCGACTTGGTTCGAATTAAGCGAGAGTACAAAGTAAGAAGGGATAAAATTTTTCTAGCACAGTTACGAGTTTCTAGCACACACAAGATCGAAACTGGATCCTATTATTTGTATCGTGTGTTGGAAAAATTTTAAATTTTCTACTTCATAGTCTCGCGTGTATCTCCAGTGAAATTAAATCGAATTTTCGAAATTGATTCAGGATTCCAAATTTCAATGGTATCGGTTAGAGGTTAAATTATGGAGGTCAATTACGTTACGATAATATTAGTCGACGATTAATGATAATGTTTGGAAGAGATGGTCGATCGATATGCTAAAGAAATAATATTAGCTTTAATGAAACGATCGGTGTGCGTGCGTGTTTGCGAGAGTTGGACGAATTGCGGAGGTATTTGTACAAGGTATCGATTGACATTTTTAATGGATGGTTCAGGTTGAATCGTGAATAAACATCAGATATACTCGCGCGCGTACACTCAATAATCTTTTATCTTGACAACAGAGCTCTTATAAGTGTCAAACTGCCATTTATCAGTGACAACAGAGCTCTTATAAGTGTCAAACAGCCATTTAGGTAATCGTCATGTGAGAAATATAACGTTTAAAAATATCACAAAACACCAAGAAGTAAAATTAAGAAATTAAGAGGCTAAGCGAGCAATTAAAATGCAAAACGCAAGTACAAAAAATACACGAAATAATGTACCAAAATCTTAATTGGACAAAAGTCAACCTAAACCCACGCGTTGCAGAGACGAGGAGACGAAAAGTATAGTGAAAGAAAAACTCAGAAAATTCTAAATGCACGTGTCGCAGAGATACTCTCCCCCTCCCCATGCACACACGCAACAGATACCCCTATGTAATACCCGGTATATGAGAGAAACTCATCGTTCTTTCTTTCGCTTTGGTCGTTTTCTCGTTAACAATCGTACACGCTGGGACCAGCTGACGCGTGCCAGCAACAGGAAATGAAACGGCGCGGCGCACCGGTTCCGTGTGATTCACGAATTCAAATATTCATGGCGGGGGTCACGGCGGTTGCGAACGAACCCCCCGGTTCACCGCCCGTGCACGTTCGAAGCGAAACGAAAGAAAAAAAAAGGGAGAAAGAAAGGAGGGACGAAGGAGGAGAAAGGAGAGCGTAGCGTTATCGATGCCCTTTAATTTTCGTCGGCGACGCGTCTCGTTCCGGCCGAGAAAATCCTTCGGGGATAATTAAAGGCTGTCATTTGGCGGTTTGGCTCGGTTCGCCCGTTATATACCGTATCGACGTCGATCCACGAGGCGCGACCCTGTGAATCGGAAAACCTCGTGGCGTTTAATTTTCGAAGCAGCAACCGTTTCCAATAATCGTTCGCCGCGGAAATGGCCAAATTAAAGGAGCCTTTTATGGATGGAATACGAAAACTCGTCGATGAAAAAACAACAGACAGAAAAAAAAAAAAAGAAACTTCAACCGTGCGCTGGACGGAATTTCGTTGCACCGAGAATATTGCAAGCTGGCTTTTTTTACGTTAATTGAAAAAAAATTCCCCTCTCGGGTTGTTTCGCAAAATTGAAGAGGTCGCGGATTGCAAGAAGGCGGATTTTGTTTCGTGAGATTTCACTCGGCGTGAAGGAGGGACGAGGAGTTTCGGAAATGATGAAGCAATTATGAAGTCGTATAAATTGTAAATTGCAAAATTATGAATCCGTAATGCATGAAACCGCACCGTGCGATATGTGGTTTTACTATGGACTGAAACAAGTTGGAGCCAGACCAGTCAGATAATACGGACGTTTCATCGTAACATTATTATCTCCAGAAATATTATTTTCATTAATCGTATCAATCGCAACGAATATTATTCTTTCTCTTTTCCGGCGTAGAAAGAGACAATGGTCCGATATCTAAATTATACTTAATTATACTAAACGACTTTCGTCGTTCCTTCGCAAATACTTTGATTGCTGCAATTATTCTTTTCCCCGCAACGTAAAGATGTTATTGAACGGACTTAGGCGACTGAGTGATTTTATTCGTCGGACAACTGGAAAGGGTGAAAGGAGTTCGTTGAACTCCCAGCGGATACGAGTTTCGATCGCATTTCGAGACGCGAAACCTTCAATTTGCATTATTCATTAGCAGTCCCTAATCAGCTTCGAATCCCCCTTCCCCCTCCCCATTAAGTTTGATTGACCGTGTATCCCTCATTACTTAATATTCCGTGTTAATTTTAGCCCCGACAGTGACTAAGCCAATTCGTTACCCGCACCAACACGCCGAAATTGATAATTTCAATCGATAATTCCGTATCGATAATTTGCATTGCAATAATCCGGCTGCGGCCGCTAAATTGCGAAAATGTAAACAAGCATCTTATTCGAGAAAGCAGATTAAAAAAGGAATCGATCGATTAAATAAATTGTTGAATCATCGAACTTGTTGAGGCAAGAACGATTGTTCAGATCTGTTACCATCAACGTTGGATAATGATTCGAGGATTTAATAAATGACTTCCACCGCACCAGAATACTTAAAAAATTTAGCATTCTGCATTCCAAGATGAAGCTAGTTGTAGTTGTAATCTCGGAACGTATCGAGTCGATCTCTGACACGATAGCCACTAGAACTAGCTATTGGTGCTCTATGAATTCAAACAGCCAATGTATCCGCAGGTTACACGCACGAGTCGTGGATCAACCACGAGGAACCACCCAAGTATGCAACGCTGCGCTCAGCGGCGGAACTGGCCCGACCAGTGGTACCATCACCGCCGCCTCCACCAGCCGCGCCTCAAGAGCTGGCGGCGGTGGTGACCGGGTCCAGCCTGCACCAACCACACCCAGCAGCCCCAACTCCGACAACTCCGTCGTCGTCGTCCACCTCGTTGAGCCTCCCGCCGAGGAAAAGCCTGTCCATGTGTTTCACCAGCACAGGAACGGCGTTGTCGTTGCCCCCGAAGAAGAAGGACATCTACAGGCCGTACAGCCTCCAGCCGACGTCGGAGATCCGCACGTCGGCCGAGGAGGATCTGTCGGCCGCGCAGGCGATCCTCGATCTGAGCGCGTCCCCGGCTGCGCCCACGCACTCGGTCTTCATTCACACTTTATCGCCCCCGCCGCAGCCGCCGCCACCGCCGCCGCCTCCTCCGCCTTCAACGGCTACCGGCCAGCTGCAGCCGACACAGTTGCAACCGGCGCCGAACGCGCAGCCTATCCCTGTCTCGGTGTTGGTACCGGTGCCTAGCTCGCAAACCAACCAGCTGCGACAACAGGAGCAAACCCCACAGCCCCAGTCGCCGGCCACCGCGGAGGCCAACGCCAACAACTGCTCCGCCGGGAGAGATGGGTGAGTATCCAGGGTGGAAAATTTGTATGGCCACCAGATGGATGGAATTGGTTTTTCTCTTTCTTTTTTGTTCTTTTTTTTTTTACTGAGAAATACTGTACAGAGATGAAGAGTTTGTGATAGATGATCCTACCAGAAAGTAGATGGGGTTTTTCTCCCATTTGGGATCATATATGTATATGTTGATTGTTGAATCGTTAAGATGAATGCAATATACATGGATGAGTGACTGTGCAAGTCGATGTCGCAATGTGCTTTCGTATGTGTGTGTGTGTAACAGCTCGTTACGTGTGTCACGTTGCCCCGAAGGATAACGTTGTATAAATGATTGTGTTTGTCGGTGTATGTTCACTCTCGGTGTCGCGTGTATCTGATTCACGAATCTGTCGCATGGGTGTTACACGTTGCTCGTAATAAATCTCAAACACCAAGCCTCGAACCTAACCTAATCTCGAGACGCGAGATATCGAATTTGTTATAAATCACCGGTGTTCTCCGTGCCCGACAGCAGCAGCAGCAGCAGCAAGACGGTGGCCTACACGTACGAGGCGTTCTTTGTGTCGGACGGCCGGTCGAAACGTCGGAACGCGAACGCGAACGGGGCGGCGGTGCCCGACAAGGAGGCCACCCAGCCAGACAGGCCCAAGTTCACGTGCACGGAGTGCGGCAAACAGTACGCAACGTCGTCGAACCTGTCCCGGCACAAGCAAACGCACCGTAGCCTCGACTCACAGTCCGCGAAGAAGTGCATCCACTGTGGCAAGGCGTACGTGAGCATGCCGGCCCTGGCGATGCACGTGCTGACTCACAAGCTGGCCCACAGCTGCGGCGTCTGCGGCAAGATGTTCTCCAGGCCTTGGCTGCTCCAAGGCCACCTGAGAAGTCACACGGGCGAGAAGCCGTACGGGTGCGCGCACTGCGGCAAAGCGTTCGCCGATCGGTCGAATCTGCGCGCCCACATGCAGACCCACTCCGCGGACAAGAACTACGAGTGCTCGAGATGCCACAAGACCTTTGCCCTCAAGTCCTATCTCAACAAACATCTGGAGTCTGCCTGTCTACGCGACGACGAGATGCCACCGCCGCCGCCGCCGCCACCGCCGTCGCAGCAGCAACAGCAACAGCAGGCTGCGAGCAACGGTAGCAACGCGACGACGCAACACCAGCAGAGCAACAATCGTGGTTTGTAGCAGCGCTTCGACGACAGGAAGACCACGACCAGGCGTCTCGACGCCCTAGAGACCGCTGCCAGGGAGAGCTAGCGGTCGTTCCCAGCGACGCCCGGCTAACCGGGACGACCGGGAGAAGTAAGATCGATTGGGAGAAGAGATTGACGGTGGGATGAAGAGGAGGAGTGTGCGAGAGTGGGAGAAAGAATAAAGGTTTGCCCGTAGATTTTAAGTAGAAAAGTGCCAGTAGAGTGAATGGAGGATAAATAGAGAGAAGTTAACCGAACGGTAGATGAGTAGTAGAGGGTGAAGAGAAAGAGAGAAAGAGAGGGGTGGGGGAGGGGGTTGATAGGAGTGTGTCGGTTTCTTAAATAATGTCTAACATTAATAAAAACGTCCAATAATGTTAAGTCTTAAAAACGAGAGCAGAGAGAAAAAGGAAAAGAAGAAGGAGAAGGAAAGATGAAACGACGACGGATATAAACGATGGAACGATGAAAAAAAAAAAAAAGAAAACGATGAAAAAAGAAAAAGAAGAGAAGCGAGATGAAGGAAACGAGAACAAAGAACACGTCGAACGGTGACGTCCACACTGCAGTCTAGTCACTCTAGTCGATTATACCTAATACATTATGATATTATATTATTATATTATATATTATATTATATTATATTATTATATATATATAGTATATTTACTAGCGCGTACGGTTCTAGTCGCGAGCTCGTTACGGAGACACACTATTTATTGATACTTAGCTGCCTAAATGAGATAACGAGTAAAAGAAAAAAAAGAAAAAAAAGAAAAAAACTCTTCGAGGATTCAAGCAGAAATCTACACACGTACACACATATACAAACAGATCAAGGGGGACACGCACCGATATATATATATACATATATACGATATATACGATATATATATATATATATATACGATAATAACGATAATAACGACGATAACAATGAATGATCGTTAAAACGAAGGTGATTAATAATTCGACGCAGCAACGAATTCTTTTTAATCGAAAAGAAACGCTCGACTTAACCACGAGCCAACGAGATTTCCGGCCGGTTTCCGAGATTCTCCCTAAAAACCCTTTTTTCCCACCCGCGAGACCGTGCATCGACGTTCGTCCTCGTCGGTCCATCCCGACGCCCCAATCGTGGCGATACACTCGGGGGAATCGAGTCGCGTCCAGGGGTCGAGTCGTCGCTCGTTGGAACGCACAGTCGTGACGACCGGACCGCTCTGTTTCTTCCGCAGAGCACCGAATCGAACCTCGAGGCGATCGACCCTCTCCCATGTTCTTTTTTTTCCGACGGCTCCTTTTCACGGTTAGACCACGATTACACCAGACCACAGGTCGATCCACGAGTGATCGATAGTACACTCTACGGAGGCGCCGGTGCAGGCCTGCACGTTTCTTTGGACGACGTGCGAGGAGACTGTGTATAACTCGATCGTGTAACCAGTTTTATTTTTATTTCTCCAGAAAGGAAGAAAGATTGGATAACGGATAAGGAAATATTAAAGTATTCTCTCATCGATAGAGGAACGAAATGCATTTTCCAAAAAAAATTTACAAATTAGCAAACGAACGAAGATATGTATAAAAATATTCAGGAAGACGAATGTTCTGTCGTTTGGTAAAAATAGATCTCGAAAGTTTCCCTGTCCGTCGTTTTAATTTTCTCAGCACGTTCCAGTTGCCACGCTGACAATCGTGAATGACAATTCACCCTTTCGAGCTCCTACCTTTTCAAATATTTAATTCTGTCAATTGTCACGTCGTTATTTTCACCTCGTCGCAGAAGAACGCCATTGTTCGCCGTGCAAAAGGGGGGAAGAGAAAGGAAGAAAGAAAAAGAGAAAAAAAGAGAAAAAAAGAGAGAGAGAGTCATCGACAGAGTGGCGCGTGGCATAGAACGTGTTAACGACACGTGGGCATCGATCGAGTCGCCCCGAGGTCGTCGTATTTGCGATATTTCCAACGTGTTTCCACGGTTTTCACGACGGCGTTACACGACCGGCTATACGTAAGCTCCTCGCGCGATATCAAATAAAATTCCAAGCGCGTACATACACACATACACACACACACACACACACACCTGTGCACACTCGACAGACTCAAGTATGACACAGACACACGATACACGAAGCGCGTTGCAAGTAATATTTAGAGCAGATTCGAGTAATAGATGCGTAACATTGTTATACACATATTTTATAGAAGCAATATAACGAGTAAGGAAAAAAAAAAAAAAAGTAATAATGACGACGCGTACGGTCAAAAAGCAATGTTTCGACACAACGAATTATATAATTATACATATAGAGGCGAGCATCGAAGTTTAACGCGATGGGAAACTTCGGCAGACAATTCTTCGATCGTCTGAACCTAACCTAAACCACGCTCTTCCGTGTCTCGCGATCCCCGCGTTTCGAAATTGGCGCCACGGCTGGCCGGATTCCTCGCGACCCGCGAAGGAAACTCACCGTCTTTCCCCCGTCTTTCAAAGCAATATTTTCTACCGAACGTTCTCTCTCAACGAACAAGCGTCGCTCCCGCGTCTCAAGATCTCAATTAAGAAGGAAGAAGCTAGATCGACCATTTATCGGTCCGATCGATGGGAGCGATCGAGCAATCAGTGGCTTCGCGGTTTGCCTTTCGACGACGAGGCACGCGCTTCGTACGGCTTGATTAGCTTCTGATATTTTTCAAACGACCCTATATTGTATAATTAAGTAAGCTTCGTGCAACGAGTGGAACACCAAACCGTAGTTATTAAAAAGAAAATTCCTTTTAAGCATATTTTGTATAACGAACAACGATCTTTGCTCCGAAAAGAAGAAAGAGAAAAAAAGCGAACGTAGAGTTAGTAAGGTGTATAAAAACGTCGATTCTATAAGCAACGCAACGATTGTACATCGAAATTCGTGATCGTCGGTAATGTTTCGTCGTGAACTTTGGAAACTTTTGAATCTCTCTGGAACTACACCGCGATTTGTAAGTGGAGAAAAAAGCGAGTACGAGTATTTCGTGACAACGAAGGGGGAGCGACGGCGAAATCCGGCTGGAAAAAAAAATATCCGACCTCCGCTTCATTCGACCAACTTTTTCCCCCCTCCGAATGCAACGATTTACAGCGCGCCGAATTATTCCCGGGAGAATTACAAAAAAAAAAAGAAAGAAAGAACCAACTAAAAAAAGAAAGCAAAAGGGAAGAGGAAAAGTACAGGGAAGAAAACAAAAAGAAAACGAGGAAATACACGCGAAACACGATCGCGAGAGAACAAAGAAGAGCGTGGATCAGTGCCAGTTCGGGAAGAGCTGGCGCGACGGTCCAACGAGTCCTTTTGTAATAATTATTGCCGACAAATAATTACCGCGTTGCATGTACAGAGTAGCCGACCTCACCGCCAAAACAGTAAAAAAAAAAAAAGAGGCAAAAATGAAAAAAAAAGAAAAAAAAGAAGAAGATTAATCGCGAGAGAAATAAAGAGAAACGAAGCACCGGAGAGAACAGAACACACATTATACACGCGTCTTACGTATACTATACTTTGTGTTTTCGCGTAGCGCTCGTACGCTGGCCGTTGGACTCCCCTAGTTAGACCCTAGGGAATTTTAGACTCCGGAGAAACGGCAGTGATCTTTCGCTCTCTTGGCCGGGGTCCAACTTGGCCGAATCGGCGGAAGATCGATCGATCCCAAATGCTTTTTCTAGTCTTCGCCTTCGCCACGTTCGCACACGGTGACGTTTGTCTCCGGGGTTTTCTCCAGAATGCTGTGTACCGCGTGCAACGATTGCGGTTATCGCGCACGCACCAACATAGAGCAATAAAGTCCTAAGCAATACTAACGAATTAACGAGTTTAATTAACGAGGAACGGAGTAAAATGAAATTAGCACGTCGGAATGGGTAGAGAGCAGAGACACTTTAACGAAGAAAACAAAAAAAAAGAAAGAAAATGAAAAATAAGAACAAAAAAAAAAAAAAAAAGAAACGTAAAGAGTTAACTTAAATGCACCGTTTGACGCGTGTTTGTTGATTCGGTCGATCGAAAAAGAAACGGATGAAACGGTTCATGCGCGAGGAGAAATGGTGATAAAAAAATAATAAAGAAAATAACATGAAACGGAGAAACAACATAAGGACGGAGAAAGAACATCCGTACGATCGTCGATCAAGCGCATTTCCGGTTCCTCCACTTTGCTTTCGACCTTGGCGAATCCTTGATCACCAATCGTCTCTCGGTTTTTAGCTACTGATTTCATTGTTCTTCATTACGTGTAATATTTATTTTTTTGCGAATTGTTAATAGTATTATTATTATTATTATTATTATTATTATTAATGATTGCAGCTTTATCGCATTTATTATTGTCATCGCTATTTATTATATTTATTATGATTACTATTATTATTATTATTATTATTATTATTATTATTATTATTATTATTAACACCGTGTATCTTTATTTATCCTTCTATATCGGTTCGCCCTGTTGCGTTGCTGTTATTGTTGTTTACGTATAGTCGATCACGGCCATATTATCACTGGTGATAATACTGTTACGCGTAACCGCTCTCTGTTCTGTCATTCATCGCGATTTTATAGTTTTATTGTTGCCGACACGACGATCGATGATCGTTACAAATGCATCGCGCGAAACGGAAATAAAAGAGGCCAAGAAAGAAAAAAAAAAAAGACAAGCACGCACGCAATTTTTTCAGCTTTATTCGTCTCTCCATTTTCCCGCGATCGCCGCGGGTGAAAACGAACGCTCCGTGGCGTGACAAGAGTTGCGCGTCCTCGAAACACGTAAGGCGACTCGCGTGCACGCGCAGAGTCGTCGGTCGACGATAATTGCACGACGTAATTGAACTTCTGGAGCGTGGCGATCGCGTACAAACGCGTGAAATCGCGAGGTTCCGGCTCGAGCCAGGCACCATTTTTCCGGAAACTGCGACGCGCTCGAAGCCTAATAATCTGGAAGCTTTTATTTCGCGGCCCACGATCAAAGGGCTCCGGGCCAGAAGGCTCTTCAAGAGCAACGTATTTTTGTATACCCTCTCTGTGTGTGTTGTGACGTCGGGAAAAAAAAAAAGAAATATTTTCGAAACAAACGCGCGCGACAAGTATATGACAAGTACTTCTAGCGGTAAGCTTGAATTATTTTCATATTTTTGATAATTGTACGAGATCGGTATAGGGTGACGATATTTATTTCCGTGGTCTTTTTTGTTTCTTTTGTTTTGAAGAAAAGGAAATTCAACAACACGAGGATTGAGAAACACGAAAAAACACCTGGAGACAGATGTACACTTTTTCCCTCCCCCCTCGTTCGCAATTTCTCCTTTCTTTCTTTTCTATTCCTTTTTCGCTGGATTCGAGCGATTAAAGCAAACCAAAGTCGGCCGATCTCCAATTAGATTGGTCGACGTTAGGGAGGGAAGGGGGGGGGTTGGTAGGGGGGAGAAAAAAAATTGGGCGGTGGATGCAAATATTCGGAGAGCCCCGGGAGTTCGTTACCGGGAATTGCGCCGGTTCGTTACGAAAGTCTCACGGACAATTAAACTATTTTAATTGACCAGCCAGCGAGACCATTTCACGTTTGTCGTAACTTCACGGCGTTATTAACGGGCGAAAGCGATTCTCGAACTAATTAAGAGTTCTTTTCCGCCTTGCCCGTGGAAAATTCGGCCTCTGTTTTCCACTCCGCTCTGCTCTGTCTCCCGGCGTTATTGCCACGTCGCGAGAAATAATCGTTAATCTGTCTCTCTTAGCCGGGAGGACCGTTTTTCCTGTTTTCTTTTTCCTTTCTCGACGAGAACAGTCAATCGCCGCGTTGAACAGCCAGCGGCGATAAACCGTATTTTTCTCTAACAAGCGCCGAAAGAATAATTTCTTTTTGCAAATTGCTCGTTAATTCTCTAAATCGATCAACGCGCGGCAAGAGAAATTTATTTGGCAAATTTCACGATTCTCGAAGGAGAAGAAGCTTTCGCTTCGACGTGCTCTTAGGCACGATGAAACCGGAAGTGGAGCCTGATAATCGAATAAAACGCGCTTCAACGGCGTTAGTCCACAGCTTGGGTAACAATATTTTTCGTGGGAACGAAGGATGACAGACATTGTTGCACGTCACGTGTTCCGTGTCGCGCATCGATATTCAATTATTTAAAAAAAAAAAAAAAAGAGAATAAAGAAACGCGATTAAAAAGAAAAAAGAATTAATTCGACAAGTTTGCAGCAAGGTGGAGATTCTTCTTTCTTTTCCAGCAACGACAACGTCGTTTCTGACAAAAAGAGTAGCAGCTTTCCAATCAATCTTTCTTCGAGATCAATCTTTTCCAACAAGATCTTACTAGTCTTGGCCAGTCAAACGAAAAAGAAAGAACAAACGCGCGTATCTCTCGAACAACATATTCTGTACATACATATACGTATCTATATATTATCTATACATTGCGTAAACGTATAACGCATACATACATATATATACATACGTATACATAAAGATTTCCTAAGCTACGTTTAAGGAGAGGACATTTACACGTACGCACGAGCACAGAACTACTGTAATTAGATAAATCTATCGCGTAACTCTGTAATTAGTCTAATCTTCCTCCAATTAGAACGTTCTTCGCTTTAACTATGTATCAATCGCTCCTCGCTTCTCACGCTATTTGCGCTAGCGCTGCTCAATCGGAACGCCGTGCAATTCTACTCGCTGGAACAGCGACGTACGTGGACACGTTTGAAAATGTTTGCATCAAAGTGTCTCGTCTTGTTGAAACGATTCAAGATAAAAATTCTCGTGGTGCTTTTGAAATAAAAAAAAATAAAAAATTGCGCCATCAGTGTTACGACATAAACGACACTATCCAGTAGATCGTTCTTTGCAGATCAGAATCAAAATGAAACGAAACGATCGAGAGTTTTTCAAAACTGTCGCTGCTTCCAGCTTTCTCCTCGACTGCCCGTGCTATTCTTTCCGCTCGTATCTCGAGTGGAACTTCTATCTACCGGCCAAGATCTTCGCCGCGTCTATTTCCTGTCTCCCTCGAGTGTTGACTTTGTCGATCGGTGATCGAGAATCTTCAACCAACGTTCCGTTCGTCTAACATTCAGCTCGTTCAATCGGGAAAGCAATCGTCGTGTCGTCCATCTCCATTGGAAGCAACACGTGCAAACCGAACGCAACATCACCCGATTGGCTGTTTTGAAACGTTAGTTATCGCGAGTTTTCGTGCAACCACAGTTAAATATCATTGTACAAAGCATAAAAGTCTTAAATTCAATTTGCTCACCTAGCGATCCTCTCAATCGCCAAGAGTAACGTCGGGGACGACCTACGAATCTGCTTCGGGTTGTTCTCGATTTTCGGAATCGCTGTTTGCCGAGTCAATTGGATTCCGATTGACAAACCGAAGCGAGAAATATTTCTACCGGTTCAATTTTAATTGGAAGTATCACGGAGATTCGAGGACGACTTGACGAACTTTCTCGCGTGAACTCTTTCGTACTGTCCTTCGTACTGGGGAGGTTTTGAAAGACACCGGTAATAAATAATAAATAATAATAAAAAACGAAGGCATTCACGAACAAGGCGTTCATCTCGAATGAAATGAAAATTCTCTCCACGATCAAAGACCACGAGGACACTCCGCTCTGTCGTTAGCAACTCTCCAAAACTTGGGACAAACTTTCTTCAACAATCCTCTCCTCTGATTGCTAAGGCTACGTCTCGATCTTCGCTGTAGCGATTTAACAGTCGAACGAACAGTGTCGATGAGAGCAGGCGGAACACATAGAAGCAACGTTAAGTGAAATTCTTGTCTCGTCAGAAACGCGAACACACACACTGGTGGGAACACATTCGTTATCTCGTCGCTCGTTTTACTCGTACAGCTTACGGTTTTATGTAAGAGAGAGAGAGAGAGAGAGAGAAAGGGAGGATGACTTTCAATGCCAAAAGCTAACACCAACTTCTGCTGCGTTTTTAAGAACGAGACAGTGTTATATAGGGTGGCGCGTTTGTCGATAGAATCGAGACAGGGAATAACGATTCGGACGGGACGCGTCGCGTTTTGTAATCCTTCCAACGAGAGCCTTGACAATTTTTTAACTATTCGTTAGTTGCCTTAGTATAAGCGAAGAAAGATAAACATAAAATAAAAAAAAAAGAGAGAAACAAAGAGGGAGAGGAGGAAATTAGATGAAGAGGGAGACGAGACGAACGCTCCTCCGGGCCAATATCGAGTGATCTACATCGTGCACTCTGCTCTGCGATCAACCAGAACAATTTCCCACAGCTCCGCGAATGTTTTGTTTGTCGTTTTGGCAAAAAAAATAAAAAAAAATAAAAAAAATAAAATAGCGTAGACGTAGATCAGATAGTTAAACAGCGAGAGACACAATATCGCAACGACCACCTCCGGCAGACCATTTTTACGCGACACCCCTGTTCCAAAACGAATCGGGCGCTCGTTGTCAAGCGAGCCAAAGATTGTTCCTGGTTTCGAACCGCGTTCCGTGGCTCGTTCAGCGAACTTGGCAACTTTATACATACACGATATATCCGTACATTAAAGAACGACGCGTTAGAGTCGAACGCTTGAACCTTCGGACGAACGATATATGAATATACGCGCGTCCTTCGAATCGATTTAATGATATGTAATATATACGCAGCGTAGAGATAGCCGGTAAACATTAGCGTACACAGTTATCGCATATACGATATATTATCATACACGATATATTTTATATATTCCGACGCGAGAGCGATAAACGATAATTTATTTAGAAATGAGCTCGCGTAGCTTTCGCCAAACGTGAATTCTCGCGTAAGACACGGACTCACTGATACCTTAGGCTACGCAATATAAGAATGACAACACCACCCTTCTCTATTTATTATACATACGTCTCGACAGATATATATATATATATATTCCACATTATATACGGGAAAATCGAGAACGCAGCCTCGTTTTGCAGCAGGTTCGAGGAGGCCGAGTACCTTAGACTCCGTCGATGATAATAAGATGCGCTTAATAGCACGATGTCACTTAGAGAACGATGTGTTCAGGATCTAGCTCTAGAGTTAAATACGTACACGTACACACACCGAAGCATATTTAGCCACCGGAAGCATATTTCTCACCGATCGATTCTCATCCGATTTTTAGCGAATTTTACTTGAGCCGGGCCTCGTTCGCGCTTGCGAAGGGTTTACGTTTGCCTTTCCCCTTTCGATTATCGTCGAAGATGCACGCGCCCAAAGACGAGAACTATCGATGACCAAAGTATAAAATTTTCCACCAAAGACGTTAAAATGAAAGAGAACAAACTTTGTAATACAATGAAATGCACAAGGTTTTATTTGCGTATTTTGTGAAAAATCATTGAAATTTCTAAAATTTCTATCAGAGACATTGAAATGAAAGAAAACAAAACTTTATAATACAAGCTTTTATTTGCATATTTTGTGAAAGATCATTGAAATCTCTAAAATTTCTATCAGAGACGTTAAAATAAAAGAAACAAGCAACCCTTGTAATATGTACAATAGGATACACATGGTTTTATTTGCATATTTTGTGAAAGATCATTGAAATCTCTAAGAATTGTTCTATATCTATACTTCAACTTTTAACATTATAAATTAGTCATTTTACTCCACTTTCGATTGTTCTAGTGTTATAGTCAATTGAATTCGTCGTTTAAACATATTGACGTGCGAGTATAGAAAATAGACATAACTTGTTCTTCTGGAATTAAAAATTTAATGAAGATTTGAGTACTTAATACAGAAATGCAAATAGAAGAAGAATGGTAGCTATGTAACGAATTCTCAAATTATCGCTGTAATGAATAAAATTATAGAGGACGAACGTAATTCCTTTCTGGAAATTGGTCGGACAAAAGTTCGTTCCCTCTGGGATTGAAAATTAAAAAAACGAAGATACGAATGCAAGAACATATACCTAATGTACAAGTGCAAATAAAAGAGAAGTTCTGAAGAGTATAGAAATACTAAAAGAACAAACTTGTTTGATTTCGTTTTAAATGTACGTAAGAAAGGCGAATAATGTTCGATAATTATACAGGCAAGAACAGCTCTTTTCTATCTAAACGTCGATTGCTACTTTTACTTTAAATTCACTTTCATCGTTTTATAAAAAAAACGTCAACGTGCGTGCATCTCCGATAATATTGCAAAGTTCGACAGCACTGTGACCGAGGTAACAGCAACAAAAAAGATCGTTTCGTCAAATACTGTCATAGTTCCTCCTAAATCGGGGCGACCAGCAAAACCAAGATCGAGGACTATAAAACTGACGTACGTGGTTCACGCGAATTTGAATATCGAAGCGCGATCGTGCAACGGCACCTTTGTTTCTCTTACAAAAAAATCGAAGACACGCAGAAGACGGAAAGCTCGGAATAGTTGAAGCGAACTACGACAAAGATAGAAAAAAAAAAATAATTCTATTTTATATTTTCGCAACGAAGAGAGAGAGAGAGAGAGAGAGAGAGAGTTTGTGAAATTTTATCATAAAATTGCGGATGTTTATGCATTTACGAGTAAGTTACAACGTACAAAGATAGACTACACAGTTACGCAGAGTAAAGACACAAGTAGCAAAATATCCAAAAGGCGAGCAAGTGCTTGCCTGCGACAAAATAGACTTTTATTCAGGTTCCATTTCTTCGGTCATGCCAACGAGAAATACGTGAAATTGCATAAATATCCGCGGTTGATACGAAAGAGAGGACAGTCGCGTAATGAACAAATCCGATCGCTCACGCACACTCTTGATGCATAAACGCAGTTATATTAATATATACACTGTACACACATCCACGGTATATATTGCATATACGCATTTAGCGGATTAACGAAACTCGCTTAATTATCGTCTGCTACGGATTGAACCAACACCGATCATCAGCCTTCGACATCGATCCTTTCGTTCGGTCGCATCCGTTTCCCCTTTGGTTCCCCTTTTCTCCGCGTTTCTATAGTGTAAATATGAAAACCGACGCGTAGAGACGATGTGTAAACGATTGTAAAAGAGTTCGTAGGGTTAAACGAAATAAAAAAAAAAAGAAAAGAAAAAAAATAGTGGTAGCGGTATCAAAGGTGAAGAAGAAGAAAAAAAAAAAAACTTTTAAAAGCATATAGTATATATAAGAGAGTCTCGCGAGAGACACGCGGTACACTATAAAGTAAGTAATGTTATACTGGCGAGAACTGGGTTCCCAGTTGGGCCAATATTCGATAAATATCGGCGTGAAGGATCTAGTCTTGGACTCTCTTCATTTTTATCACCTTGAGTTCGTTCGTGGATCGCGTGACGATCGTTGCTTTTCTCGACGACGGCCAGAAGCCAGTCTCGTGACGTGACATTGCCCGGATTCGTTGGTCATGAAGAGGCAGCTTTCATTTTCCTCGCTTCGCGTAAACGCGTATTGCGCGCGATGCAGTCGCAGTCCGTTCCTCCAGTTTCGTCGAACTTTTTCAAAAGAATCCGATCCGCGAGGATCGTGTACGTTTGAAACGAACCGGTTGAATTTTAAGAGATTCGATCTTGAGGGAAATTTGTTGCACGTTGACGGCGATTGCAGACGGCTCGATTCGGGATAATAATTACAAACACGATTAACGGCGGACGATGATAAATACCGAACGCGAGCCTGTAAATTGCGATATACGTCAATAGTAATTTCAGTCGCAGCTGATATTAATCGCGCGTGGGTATCGTTATTACCCAATACCCGCTACAGATATAATATGTATACATGTATTGGTCAACCGGGGTGATACTATAATAGCGAGCGTTGTCGATCGTAATTAACAATTATTAACGCACGACTCCGTAAAGGAAAAGGTTTAATCGGACTTGTCGCAATATCGGAAAAAGCCATCTTCTTCTTCCTTTTTTTTCCTCATTCGACAGAAACTGGGGTAACGATATATGAAATTTCACGTATGATTAATCCTTAAACTGCTGATTGCATCCGGTGACCTAAATCCCCGGTAGATTCCTAACCTAATTGCAGCCACATGACACGGGGCAAACGTAACACACACGTATAACATATAGATAACATATTGTATATATATATATACAAAATCGGCAAATTTCTCGCGTAATTTTTCTCGAGATGTTGAAACACATACGTGATCACAAAGGTGAAAAACTTCGAAATTGGCGATCGCTTTAATGCCGAGAACAAATTTATCGAGGATCGTGGATAGTTTCGACGCAACGAAAATCGCTGGATCGACGAGCCTTACCGAGAGAAGGGAACCTGATGGGTAATCGAGTTTTTATTGGAAAACTTCACGAGGAACACTTGGAACGTTTTTTCGTTGTCGTTTTCGAAAATTTTCGTTTCGTTTTTAGAAAGAGAGAAAAAGAAGGAGAGAGATAGAAAACATACACGTTCGTAAAGAACTTGACAAAAAATAAAAGTAAAAATAAAATAATAGTAATAATAATAAATGAAACGAAATGAAAGAAAATTCGATGGAAAAACTTGTATTTGAAACTGTTGAGCTGCTCGTACAAACTGCATGGTGGACATCAGTTTCGCGAACGATCGCATCGCGTGCAAATCTTTCACTTAACACGCGCGCACACACACACACACACACATACACATTGAACGTGTTGTGTGGAAGAAAAGAAAGGTTGCACGCAACTTTACAGCAATAACGCTCAAGCACGAGATTAAATGGCTCACTCGTGTAACCATATTTGTGTCGTCGATGTTTAATGTTCGTGGATCAAGGAAATTAGCGCAAAGAAAAAAAAACGAAAAAAAAAAAAATAATAATGTATTAAATGTTCAATTATACTCGGTGTAATACTCAATAAGGGGATAAGCAAAACGTGTCAATAATATTTATTATACGGAACGTAAACGCCATGTTTTTTAAATTGATGAAACGACTGGACCACACGGACGATCGTCGAGGCGGCAGCGAACACCGCGTGCTGGCGCTTCGACGCGAGCTCAAAGATGAAAACGTGATAACACTTAATTTCGCTGATAAATTAACGATTCGGCTCGTGTCTGAGACGTAGAACTAGTCGCACCGTACTCTCCAGTCAAGTCAAAAGCAATACTCGAATATTGTAGAATAATTTTTCGTGTGTAATTGTCCATGAGTATGTACAAATATTCGAACACCGTTAAGTAATGGAAACTACGAGATGATTGACCATATTCGATAACACGATAACACGTTACGAGTGAAGTTTGTTACGCGACTCGACAGATGCTCGAAAAACTCGTGAATATCAAATGTAACAAGTCGAACAAGAACGCAAAGGATAATCTCAAGTTTGGATTGCATTAATTGCAAAACGATATATTTATACAAAACGATCGTTAATTCGTTCATATATAGAATAAGTTTAAGAGTTTCTTTCAACGGGTAGAATGATAATTGACAGAGATGCGAGAGTTGGAGCATCTTGTTGGGTCATCGTCGCAAGATTATCTTACGTAAGCAATAAAACTACATTACCCCGCCTAATAATCGTTTAAAACAAAAAAAAAAAAAAGGAAAATGACTTCGGGTTCCCGTGAAACTCGTTCTACGCGTGGCACTCGACGGCAAACGTCCAATCGAACGAAATGCGCGCGACCGATCGATCAGTATTGCTCAAGAACTAGAAACGAGTCAATAACGAGTCAATAAATTCGTAAGAGTCTCGTTAGTTTAATTAAACATTGTAGCAAGCTAACCGAGTTTAATAACAGTGATATTAAGTACAAACGAAAGAGAGAGAGAGAGAGAGAGAGAGAAAAGGGAAGATCGTGAAATTTCGTAGTCAACAAACGCAACGCAACTATGTGTTAGTCGAATGTCATTTTCGTCGCTCTTCGATGTTGTTCGCGCGCATTTTCAAAAAGATCGGATAAAAGTGATCGTCAAAGATATAATCGTGGTGTCGATTATTTCAAAAAAAAAAAAAAAAAAAAAAAAGAAAAAAAAATAGCCTGTGAAAAAAGATTATTTTCTATTCACATACGAACGAACGACTCGACGTTCAACAAGGGGAATCTACTGATGATCACTTTTTTCACTTCTCTGTGTCACAAGAAACTTTCCTCTACGACTCTCACTGTTCACTGTAACTTTCCACTTCGTCTGCGACTTTTAAGAGAGAGAACATCAGTCGCAAACATCTGCAAAGCGTTCGCAATTAATAATTAAACTTTAACGAACATAGTAGGCGCATTGAGTGTGACGACACTAGCTAGAGTTTTGTGGACGTAGAGGTTTCGCGCTAGCACTTTACTTTTACACAAACAACGAAGGAACAACTAGGTTGAGAAAAAATTCCTTTCTTTGCACATATATATATAAACAAAGAAATTTCTTTCTCGTTTCACTTTTGCGAAGAGATTAACGACAAACTCTTTCGGCTCAGATTTTCAATTCGAACGCGAATGGTCCGTGAAGTGCATCTACGTCCGGAAACAAAGGTGCGAAAACAAATGTAACAGAGAAGCCTCTCGCTCGAAAGTTCTCCTGTCTGTCGCTGTACCTTTTCCTGTTTCGACTACTACTTTCCGTTTCCACGTTTCAACTCTATCCTCCTCTACCAACGAACGTATCGCCATCGCTTCTAAATACCATCCAAAGCAACTCGGAGCAACGCGAAGCGACCCCTTGGTAGAGGTCGAACTCTCTTCTATTTCCTTCTGTCACTGTCCCGACAGCCTTTCGCAAAATCGAACGAATTTTGTTTGAACGAAGACGGTTTGATAATTCTTCGTCGAGGTGATAACGCGTGAGTTTTGATTCGATTCCGTGACGTTTCTAGCTTTAAGAAACGACCGTCCCCGCGCGGACGTCTGTTTTCGGAGCTAGCGAGCTTTCCTCGTCGATAAAGAAAGGGATCTAACAAGGTTGATAGATAAATTTAGCGCAGTTTGTTGTTTTGGAATAGTGTAAGAGCAAGGGAGAGAGTGAGAGAGAGAGAAGGAAAGAATGAGAGGGAGAGAGAGAGAGAGAGGGAGAGAAAGGAAGAGAAAAGAGAGGAGAACGAAGAAAAAAGTGCCTATATACATCAGTAAAAATTATTCGTTAGCGGGTATTTTATGCGTTTCAACGAGTACGGACAGTGTCAATTACAGGTTTAAAAAAAAAAAACGAAGCGACAAACAAGATGCACGTGCGTGAAATTCGATGAAAATGAACGGACGTGAGCAAGGATACGACGAAGCAATATCGAGCGACGATCCGAGATTACAAACGCTTGCGAGTACCAATATTAACAACGACTATGACGATGACGATAATGAATTTGCGAACTATGATTACTATTATTGTTATTATTGATTGCGAACCTAAATTAATGAGCTAATCGCCGTGGAGCGTCGCTCGGGTTCCGCCGAGGATACACACGTTCGCGCGCGATCCTCTGCCACCACGTCGAAAGACTTTCAGCTCGAACATTCGATCGGACCATTCGAACACCAAACTCTAAGTACACGATACGATTAAATAATAACACGCATGCTATTAATATTGCACGCCAGTGTATATATCATCGTTTGAAGGCAAGCTTGAAATTTACGTTCCGCGTGACGAGCGATGAAAAATTGCGCTTCGAAAGCGCGTGCCCTGGATCCTCGTGAGCTCGTACGACGCGAACCACGGCGCGTTAGGGACGGATGTGATATAAGGTGAACCTTAACCTTACCTATAACGCATATAGATATTGATATTGTATGCATTGTGATAGTATCCTCGAGGAAAAAAAAACAACACACACCAATTCAACAAGAACAACAACAACAACAATAACAAGAACAACAAAAAAAAAAAAACGAATAAACCGCCTAGAAAAAAAAAAAAAGAAAAAGAAATCCCTGCCTCCTCCAAAGTGCGACTGATATTTACAGGATATTGTTCCAATTGGATGCTCCCAAGGAAGCCGGGGTATTCAAAAGCAATAACTTCGTAGGCGGTCGCGGATCCTCGACGAGGTACCTTTGCGACCGATTAATATAAATAATAATAGCGGCGCAGAGAAAAAAAAAAAAGTATGAATAGGCCGATGAATTTTTAACCTTAATAATTTTAATTGTAACGACGACTTAGCGGCGCAGGATCACACACTGAACATTATTACAAGTCTGGATCACCGATACTCGAACACACGTACACACACACACACACACGCAAACATACACACACGTACACACGTATACACTAACGTAGTAAATAATTATTTGCTACTCGTTACGATAATAAGCTATCGAGAGAAAAATAAAGTCGAATAATTAGCGATTATGAGAGAGAGAGAGAGAGAGAGAGAGAGAGAGTGTGTGTGTGTGTGAAAGAGAATGTAGAATAGCGTAGATAACGAGTCATTTATACACGAGCGCTCGCACGCGCGCACCCATCCACATAGCCACGTAAAAACACAGAAATACACCATACAGTGAGCCTAATAAACGATTTAGTAAGAGTTATTATTATAATTAGCGGAAAGAAGGAAAAAAAGAAAACAAGAGAGAAAAGGCGAGGAGACTAGCGACGGCTTTTATAAGATGAAGTAATACGATGCAGCGCGACAAGACGCGCACCACTGGTTACATTGATATACATAAATCTATTATATATATAAATATATATATATTATATACATAAAAAAATATTATATATATATATATTATAGCATTCGAACTTTATAGTTCGAAGGGAATAGCGAGTACGACGAGTACGACGAGCGAGTAGAGAGCGCAAAAAAGAAAAAAAAAAATGAAAAAAGAAAAAGAATAATAACTACGTTTCGTCGTGGATCAAGGATCGAGAATGAAAGCGTGTGAGAGCGAGCGTGAGAGAAGAGGAAAAGAAAATTGTCAAATAGTGGAGCGAGAGGGATGCGAGTGAATGCAGTGAAAGAGAAAGAGAAGAATAATAATAACGGGAAGAGTGAAAGAAGTAGTAGAGAAGTAAATGCAAAAGGAAAAAAAAAAATACAATTGCGCAGGTATCCATATTTTATAGCTTTTACGTAAGAAATTAAACCGTACACACGCAGAACGTGAAGTTAACTATATATATTTATATAGATACGTTGACACGGTATTACCGATGAAATTATATCGAATTATACTGGTAGGCTGGCGTTATTACGATGATTTATCGCTTCGATGATTATTAGCGTCGTTCGCGTTATTGCGCGCCAACGCGTCAACTTCGAAAAGAAGAAGAAGAAGAAGAAAAAAAAAAGAACAGATACACCAGGTAGGAAATTAAGCAATGTGAAACCAAGTTACTCGACATGTACAACGATTCGTTTATCATGGTTATTACTATTCGTTTATCATCCACAACCAAGTCGTATCTCACTATTGTCATCTTCATTTAGCGATTGCGATTATTATTATCGGTTATCGTCGATATGCATACAATTATTTGTCGCGACGCGACGTTTACGATTCTCATTGAAGTCGACGACGAAGAGAGATACCAGTTATATTATATCTATTAACGGAAAAAAAAAAAAAATAATACAATTATACCTTGCATGACTACGTAGGGCTATACTGCCGCCGAAGCAATACAAAGAGCAATATAGAGTTAAAAGGTAATTAACGAGATTAAAGGTACTAAAGGTAAACGATATTAATAACCGCGGAAAAAAAAACGCCGTAGGTATACACACTGATACACACACTCGACACTTTTCTTTTTCGCGAAACTTCACACACGTGTATTCACAGGACAGAAACACACGAGAGTTCAGAGACATCTTATATAAACACACGCATACGCGACACAACACGTACACACGCACGATTATTAATTACTCAGACACTCGGGACACGGTACACACATACACACACATACACACACACACCACTGGTGGACACTATGTATAGTCATTAATTTATTCTGACCGTAGTGCTAATTGTACTTAGCATTTACGTAGATGACACTAATTGCCTAGGTCGACCAGCTCGTCCGGGGTTCCTATTGCCGCGCGAGTTACACCCTCCTCTGATCACCCCCCTCCCCCGAAGCACCCAACCGATTTGTCTCCCTTCCGCGACGCGAACCGATGCCACGATCGTCGCCACGATCGTAACTTTCCTACGGCGGTGTTTCCGGCGGCAACGGTGGGAACCCTGGCCGATCGAATTTCGCCTAATAATGGAATAACAAAAAGAAAAAAGAAGAAAAAAAAACGAGTAGTGATATATAGAGTTATTCGTAGAATCGCTAATGTATTTCATTCGGTGCCTGTGACAGCTGAGCCTTTCGCCGATCCGGAAACGAGAACGAAATGATTGACAATACATTGCGTTGAACGGAGAGCAACGTATTCATTCGCGGACTTTGACAACCGATCCCCTCATCTTACAATCATTCCTTACTTTCTACATTGATCCCTAAAAGTCTAGTCTTTGTTTTTAATTTCTCTGGGGAGATCTCTTTCCAACTCGAGATATTGAAATATCGTCTCCTATTTTAGTCTAGTTTCATTAAAGTTTACTTTGTCGAGTTCTAACTTTGTAACGAAGTCCGCTCAACTCGACTCTAAAATATAATTATGTCTATTCTGAGCGAAGGTGGACGAATAACAAAGAAAATCAGGACAAGGAAAGAAAAAAGAAAAATAAAAAAAAAGGACGTTAATAAAAGTCTTACGTTGATCGTCCATTTGTGAATATTTTTCTCTCGAGTACAGCTAGTAATTTCCTCCATTTCCATCCTTCTAATGCTACCCGCTGACGTTCTGTCTTGCGGTCGATAACACGTTCGACCAACTACGAAGCAGGGCTGTTTCACGGGTACCACCTGGAATACGTAGTATTAGCATGGTGTGAAAACGATAGTGACGCTAGATGAATTAGCTTTAAGCTTCTTTCTCGCTAAGAGGGAACCTATTATTATAATAACGAATATTTACATACATTTGTATTATTTGTAAACTAGCGCTAATACAAAACTCCAATTTGTGCATCGACACGCGAAACAAGAAGAGAGTCCCGTTTCCCTGAACCCTTATTCCTGGACCCCGCGAAGCCCAGACGAATGAGTCAAAACCGAAACCAACAAAAGAAAAAGAAAAAAAAAATATGAAACCAAAAAAAAAAAAACAAACAAAAAATGCTAAAAAAAAAAATAATAAAAAACGCGAAAGAAATGGAAAATAAACTCCCGCCCTTGTTCCTGTTCCGCTCGTTCGAACGGACGACCGTTTTTTGTAAGAAGAAGGAAGAAAAATACGAACACACGAGTCATGTAAAAGAACAAAAGAACAAAAAAAAAAAAAGAAAGAAAATACTACAACACCAGGATACTTTCGTTTCTCCGTTCCAGTCTGTAATTTTTCGCCTCTGTAACGTCTCTCGTCTATTATATGTATCTTCTCTCTCTGTAATATCGGGCCTTTTTCCTCCAAACGAAGTAAAACGATGAAAAAAAAAAAAGAAAAAGAAAACGAGAACGAAGGGAAAAATGAGAAAAAAAAACGAGAAAAAAAAGAATCGACGAAGATGAAGAACACGGAATAAGAGAACACGAACTTTACCTATCCTGACATGCTTCTCATAGTGTTGGATGGTAACGTTACAAGACAAAAAAGGGAATAAAACGTTAATTGAGCATTGTTATCTATGTAATACAACATAGGATGTTTTGTATTATATTTTCATAATAAATAGACACGTAGAAAAAGACGTATTAACCATACCAGTGTCACTTTTTTTACTGTCCACGCTTTCATTTCTTTCTCCAGTTTTCCTTCTCCTTTTTTTTTTACTCCAACTTTTTTTTTAGTTCCTCGTTCGTTTTAACTAACTTTATAGGAAACTCGAGGGAACATTTGCATTCGCTTTAAAATTTTTTTAAAGTCTTCAACATTCAACTTTCCCTTCGAATTAATTCTAAAATTGAATTTGTCAAGCACTCGGCAAGTACAGTGGAACTTACCCGAATCGAGGACAAGTGGATAAATGAAATACCATTGCAACGAGGAATATGCAGATACGACGTTTCATTAATTCGTAGTTTACAAATTTTTGAAAAATCTCGAGACGTCGGAAAGAGAAAAGAGGAGGCACGAGCAGCTGCCGTAACGGGTCACCCGTTATCTAATAGTTCCTGTCTGTCGTTACGAGAGCCATGAAAAGAACCTATAGAGACGATCACGTATTGGCTCTTCCATTATAAAGCAACAACTTCGCTACCCTTTCTCGGTGACTGACAATAAAAGAGCGCGCGGGTGTTGAACTTAAGAAGGCAGCCGAGGAGGGCCGGGCGTAAAGGAAATTCAAGTGAAACTCAGCTGAAGCTAGCAACGTTTCGAGTGCCCGGGGAATGTGGAACGTTTCGTTCACGAACCTCCTCTCTCGTTTCGCTGCCAGGCGATTCCACCGCTTCGAATTTCCTTTTAATTGAAAAATAGCGCGGCTGACTTTGCGATCCCTCCTCGAGGAGGAAATTGATTCTCATTGGAATTTAGTTTTCGAATAATTTCCACCGACAACGGCGATCTTCTCTCGTATCTTCTTTCGGTCTTGCAAAGTATTCGCGGAAAAAGTTTCCACGCTCTCGGCTTCAAAAGAGAAAATCGTTTAACTTCTTCTAACAAACTTTGCATAATGTACAATTTGAAAAAGAGATTTCAAAAATTTTCTATTTCTTTTCCTTTTTTTTTTTTAATAAAATGTACAGAAATACTAGTATAAGATTAATACAATATTTCTGTAGATTTCGTTTCAATAAATAAAATTCTGTCAAACGTGTAGACAGAGATCTAATCGACTAATCGACTAATGTTCCTCTTGACAATTATCTTGACGAATTGTCGTGTAATTTTGTGTGCTGATATTTTTATTCGTTTCTCATCGTCGAAGATGATTCTGATAACGAAAATTCGGCCCAAATTGGTTCAAATCTTGATGCGACTATTACCTCGATATTAATTAATAATGTTCGCTTTACGTTGCGAGTCAACTTTTTAGCAAGTACTTGTTATTCCAGGTCAAGCCATGGCCTTGTTCGAGATCGCAAATCAAAGGTAGAAATTTTAATAGAAAATATTCTCCCTCGGTTCACCGAAAATGCAAGATATGAAACAAATTTGTTTTAATAATATATTTCCATTACAAATATAAGATTTTAATTGCATCAACACATTGAAACTGTAACGTACAATTTAATTTCATTGCAGCTCGCTATTCTGGAATCGTGAATCGAAATTTATGACGTTATCAAGTCGTCAATGGTACATAAATAATTATAGCAGAGGAATTTAGATATTTAAAGATTATCTTGCCATGATTGCAGAATATATGTACCGTCAATGTATTCAATCGGTCCCCGAATGAGACCAGATTAGATCAGATCAGATCTATTTTATTTAAACTCGGTCTTTTCACGGGACCTTGTAAATTTATCTGTCATTAATTCTCAAACTTCATCTTTTCTTGAACGTTGTTTTCGCTATAAATTCAGATCAACGTGAACTAAATTACCAAAGCCAAATTTAAAATTATTATTTCAAGTGGGTGATTTAAAATTGATCTGAACAAGATCTTCGTTCCTAAATCGTCGTACTTAAAATTGATAGCACATGCGTGATATGTCACACAGTGCTATCAGACACACACACGCAAGAAACTCAAAGCTACGTACAATATATATTTGTGCACGTGTGTTGTGTTACAATTAATGGAAAGCATTTGATCGTTTAACCTTTTCGCAGTGACGTTCTCGAAACAGAAAGCGTTTTCGGTATACAGGTCGAAGCAATTTATCAAATCGCGAAAATGTCTCTCCACTTCAAGCACAGGGTATACACGTATCGTGTGATACGACTGTTGGAAACCGTTTCATTTTGTTCATTTTGAAATCCCTTTTTATTGTCTACCGTTCCGAAGCTACGTATAACTTGTCCCAGTTACGCAGCCAGAAGGTTAATTGCTTTGTTTTGTTATTTATTGTCCCGAGCTCACGTTATCCGTGTAATTCGTACCTCTCTGCCATTGTACTCGTAATCCATTATTTATTATTGCACGGCGGACTTTTTTGTGTATCAAATTTGTACATTAAACTCGTGGAAAATTTAAGGAATGAAAAGATACACATATAAATTCATCAGAATAAAAAATATATTTCTATTTAAATTGTATTTAAATTGCAATTGTGCGTTAATGGAAATATATATACAGTTATTAAACAATTAATCTTTCGTTTGGTTAATCGTTTTCTTTCTTTATTGCGCTTGATAGATGTATCAATCGTGTTTTATCGTTATTCTTATTTATTGTTCTGTTTAATAATTTAAGATTTCAGCTGTTGAGCGAGATGGAATAATCGCACTTTTAATTTTTCAACAGTGCATGGTAATTGGATATATATGATTGAGCGAATTTTATTCATTTCTTTTAGATATTCGTCAGTTATGTATATCTAATGTTAATGATCAAATTATTACTGAAACTTTCAATGAAAGATCTGACTCGCAATTCACCAGTATTCGAACAAGGTGGGAATATTCTTTTGCAAATATAATCACTGAAATTGAACTCACTTAACTGTTAACAATCTTTCAATTTTGTCTTGCAGGCCTCTTTCTTGAAATAGAAGACGGAGACCCAAATGTTTCCACTCAGATCATCCACGATATAAAGAATACAGTTTTGGCAATATTTTTTGTTCCTATACATTAACAAGACTATCAAAATTGTCTCCTTTGTGGTAATATTAATACTGAATATAAATCGATCAGATATCGAAAACACCATCTTTACGAAGCAAAAGGAGTGCCGACGATTATGCAAATGAGAGACTCCGTACCCGTAACAAATTCGTACGACTGACACAATTTCCATTTTCCATACGTAGAAGTACTGTCAGCTGAAATTCGAAACGCGCAATGCTCTCAATATGCAAAAAACTTCTGCAGAATGTGCAGAATTATTTGCTGATCGAAACGGCTTAATATCCAGTTCACTTTAGTTGGGACGAGGATGTGCGTCACTGAAGTATCAAAATTCGTAATGCAATTTCGTATCCTCGTCGAGAAATCAGCATGAATGGCACAAGTCTTTTGCTTTTTATTTTTCTCGTCTCATCGTTGGAATCTTTCACCGCGAGTTTCACTGCGACTCCTGTTGTCAGGGCGCCCAGCGGACCTGTTCGCGGTTTGGTGTTGCGCACAGTGTGGCATTCGATCGAGTATTCTTCGTTCAAAGGCATCCCCTACGCGGAACCGCCCCTCGGTGACTTGAGATTCAAGGTGACACGTAAAGTTAAATAAAATGCTTCTCTCCATGTCCGGACGCTTTATTTAGGTATAAAGACGGTCGTATCAGAGCAAATTAAAAAAAGCATAATGGTTCTAATTTCCTTGAGTAGTTGATCAATATGCAATCTATATTTATTTAAAATAACCTACTTGGAAATTTTAGGGAATTCTACCTTTAGGGAGTATTACAAATACACCTGATTAAATATTTACATTTACAGACGGATGATGATCGTTAATGATGATCGTTTTATTTTAACGATTGCAGCCTCCAATTCCAAAGAAGCCGTGGAGAAATGTATTAAACGCTTTCAAAGAGGGCAGTATGTGTCCTCAGTTGAATCTGATGACGAGTGAATTAGGAGGTCACGAGAATTGTTTGTACCTGAACGTGTTCACTCGCGAGGTAACTATCGTCTGACTAATTATATACCACGTACGATAGACTTTGGAAAGAACAGGAAAGAAACGAAATGTTACAAGAATCGTTATCAATAGGTGGAATTTAAAGATAAACTAAAATTAAGGCCAGTTATGGTTTGGATGTACGGCGGTGCCTATTTCGCTGGATATAGTAATACGTCTGTATACGGACCCGACTTCTTCATGGAAGAAGATATCGTTCTTGTTAGCTTCAATTATCGACTTGGCGTTTTGGGTACTTATTCCATAATTATTTATACAATAAGAAGTATAATTTGAATGTGAATAGGAATGACGTAATGATGAGAAATTATCGATATTTTAAACTTTATAAAAAGAAAATAATATGACAATCTACTTGGTCTCGTTTATATGACACGACGTTGCAACAGTTCAAAGTATCGATAATTTTTCATTTAAATTAATTGTGATATAAAACTGATTCTGCGAAAATATTTTGTATCTACGAGAATAGTGATGGGTGACATATTAAAATTTTTAGAGAATTTCCAGAACATCCTACAAAACAGTACATATTTTGCTTTTTTTTTTCTATATTCTACGTGCAATACAAGTTTTCGATGAAATATTGTTTCTGTTGAAATTCGATATGTGCGTTCACTTTTGCTAATCGCTATGATTCAAGGAGTCAGTTTTAATTTTATTTTCAGGATTTTTGGCGTTGGACCACCCCGATGCAATGGGCAACGCCGCTTTGAAGGATCAAAACTTGGTTCTTCACTGGGTGCAAAGAAACATTGCCGCGTTCGCGGGCGACCCGAAGCGAGTGACAATTTTTGGGGAAAGCGCTGGCGCCACTTCTGTCGGTTTTCATACGTTGTCAGAACGATCTAGAGGTACACACTGACTGGTCTCCAAAATACTAATATAGTATTATATATTACAATTATAATATTATATATAAATATATTATTATAAATGTATATATATGATATTATAATTATAATATGTAATACTTTTGAAAAACATTATATTTCTAGTATGTATATGATATTATAAAATAGTAATATATACTGGAAATATAATGTCGACAAGAATAGAATACTAAGACATATTTCTAATATTATAAAATAGTATAAATGTCAAAGGGAATAGAATGTGCATTTTTTATCTGATCAGCACTATCTTTTCAGGACTGTTTCTCCGATCGATTAGCATGAGTGGCACACCCCTGTGTCTTTGGGCGTACCACACGCCGGAGAAGATGATTGAGAACGCTTACAAACTCGCCAGCCTGCTTAATTTCGTACCAAAGAGCAAGGACGACTTGTTAAATTATTTTCGCCAAGCACCCGCGTCGAGTCTGGTAACTGCATCGCGAAACATCGACCTGGTAACTAACTAATCTTATCAATTACTTTAAACGCGATCGAATTTTAATTTGATCAAATTATAATTGTACATACCCATATAGGTACTTATTGGAGGATTGTTAATTCGAGTTCTACGGTTCTTTCAAATTTTCAGAATTTTTTGCCGTTTCGACCGACCAGAGAAAATCCCGAGATCGATTGCACCAATAGCACGTTCCTAACGGAATGCCCCATAACGAAGTATAACAACGGAGACTTTTATCATCACGACGTGATGTTGGGTTACACTCGCGACGAGATTCTCCTCTTTCTAGGCCGTAAGTACCGCGTATCATTTTCTAATAATAATTCGTTATACCGCACGTCTCATATTTCTAGCTCCAATCGGAGTGGCAAACATGATCGATTGGGCCTTAAAGTACATGAAGTACGTAGGCAAATTCAAGGAGATAAACAAAGAACCGATAGAGTTATTAGCGCGTACCATAAGCGATTTATATAAAACCAGTTATCGCAAACTGGAGAAAGTAAGAATGATTTTTCTCGTTTTTTTTTTCTTTTTCTTTTTGCTTCGATCTCTCGTAACAATATCGTTTACATTTACAAAGCTCATGGTGGATATATTTTTCTCCGGCCCCATTGACCTGACTCAGAGACTGCTGGTGGAATACAACAAGGGTCATCCTATTTATTATTATAGATTGTCCTATCAGACGAAATACTCTTGGCACAAAGTGGAGCACAATCCGTTGAACGGTACGTTTCTAAAAAAAAATATATACGATCGATCATAGAGAATAAAAATAAGGCAAAACGAAATACAGAGAATAAAATGGTACTTCTAGCATTTGTATAAGATAAGATTGAGAGTTCTTTCAGGAACCGCGCATTTCGACGATGTTGGATACATATTCAATTCAAAGGAGCTTCACGCACCTACAAACCCGAGAAATAAATTCAATCGGTTCAGAAAGAGGATGGTCAACATGTGGGCCAATTTCGCCAAATACGGGTACGATTGCCGAGGAAATAAAATAGGTGTAACCATGTTTAGAGATCATTTCTGACAAGATTTTCACTTTATCAGGAATCCTACTCCAAAGGGTAAAAATCGCATCGTCAATTGGATAAATTCTGGCAAAGATGGTCTTCAATTAGATATCAATACTATCCCCAGGATGCACGAACGTTTCGCGGACAAACACGAGGAAGAGTTCGAGAGACTCTATTACAGGATACTGCCACTGGTCTCTTCTTGCGTGGAAAAGCCTACAAAGTTCTTCGATTTTGTCTGATCTATCCTGTTTTTTAACGTGACGATAATAATTCGCAAGAGAATAAATTCAAACGATTTCTACAATTTTCTAAATTTTCTTTCGACCATTTTCTCTGAACAAATTCTCAACTTAATGTTCCTACCGTGTTCTGGAGCAGAACAGAACACCCCGAGACGAGTACTCAGGTCAGGTTCTAGGAATTTGCAGGATATGCAAACATTTGAATCGGTACAAAACAAATTACAGGCGCGATCGCTCAGTACCAGACAATGCCACTCCTACTCAAGGTCTACCTCACGCCCCCTCGCAAATCACGTGACCCAAATTAACCAATCGCTAATTTTCGTTGCATTAGCGTTGCATCTGAAGAGACCCGATTTTCTGCGTTACCCCCGCTAAAATCACTTTCAGTGATAGTATACGTACTGAAAAGCCTACAATCATCCATTCATCCGTTGTGTTGAGACAATTGTATACATACAAGTAAGATTCGCTGGAAAATCCCACCGGATTTGGAAAGATATATTTTACCTGATGTTGCAAAATTGCTCTTACAATTGATTGCAGATAAACGTTTCTAAACTTTAGTTACAAACTATAATACATTTACAATATTTGTAATATGAACTGTCACATGAAAGCAAAAAAAGCATTCGCGTGTTACTAAAAATACATAGTTTATCGCCGCGAATATATCAACGAAAAAATGTCACGTGAGATACTCGGCTAATAGAGAGAAATAGACTCAAAGCATTGGTGATTGTTTCCACGTGATAAACGTGTGATAAACGTGTGAGTATTTTTAAAATGAATACTCCTGTGACATAAATCTGCAACGATTTGCTCAAATTTTTATTTATATCATTCGATGAAATCTTAATTGTTATACACATATGAATGTGAATTTGATGATTGCAAGAACAAGAATATTTTTGTGATTCATTTCATACGTCGGCATGAGATAGTCATTGAGGAATTATGCCATTTTGGGCATAGTCAAAGACAAAAAGACAAAGAACAAAAAATCGTTCTCTACAATTCGCAAAATTTATGGTAGAAATGATATGAATTTATAAAAAGTCCAGAATAAATACGTCAAAGGTTATATTTATCAATTTAAAAAAGTATATTCAAATAACAAATCAAACACGTCACGAATATTATAAATCGAACAACCAAAGTTTAAAATTAAAATTAAATATAATAAATAATATTCGTCAGAAGAATTTTAGATAATACCTGCAATTAAGAGAACTTTGTGCAACGTACGATATCAAAAGATTTAGCAAGTGATAATAGCCTCGACGAAAGTACACACAAAGAACGTGATTTATCTGCCACAAATGCTTCCTCAAATTTGAACAAGGAAATAAACGTTGAAAATTCCTATTTGTTCAACCATTGCCCGTGCTTGTTATTCAACTTACTTTTGCTCCTCCTTGGCGATTCTGTTCGACAACTTACAAAGTCTTAAATGAAAAAACGTGATTCCTCCTCTTCGACTTGCGACTTTAGCTAACTCAGAGATTATCAGAGAAAATTTATTTAAAATGATAATTACGACGTCACCGTTCCCTCAACCAATCGTGCAACTGGAAAAGAAGGAAGAGATAAGGAAACAGACGTTCATAAATCTGTTCAGGCTTTGTGTGCTAAAGCATGGTTTTCGCCAAATTCTATCTGCTGCTACGGAATATCAGAGTACGAGCAGCCTGTCCTCGACAATAGAACGTATATAACAAAGTCGGGGAGAAATGTTTCCGCCACCTCACAGTGTTCCCACGACTTGACGATTTTAGTTGTATTTCGTTAGTGCTCGCCGATCGATCAGTGCTCGATCCTTTCGACAGTTCGAGCTCCACTTTTCGTCGTCACTTTTACGACTTTTATTACACGGATTTTGTTACGTGATATTCAGTTCAACGGCAATTGGAGATAGAACAAAGAAAATCGACAGTCGGTGAAATAAAAGTATTAATCGTTTCATCCGATTTGAAATCTCATCTGCTGTGGGGATCTTCAAACTTATTTGCCCGTGCGTCGTTAACGGCTTTTACAAGCTGGAATCGCCGAAGACTAAAGGAGATTTGTTTTCGTGAAGAGTTTAAACTCGGCTTTGCGCCTGATAACTGGAGGAGGAGACGCGGATTAAAACGGAGAGTTCGAATATCTCGGTAAATCGGTCGGTAAGCATTCGAGTTTAATATCGTCTCGACGAGATAAGCGGCGCTTTGCTCGTTTGTTCGAAAGTTTCGCCTCGTTCGTCGCGGATTTTTACGTCGTCGTGCTATTGATTTCGATCCACTTTGGTTACGCGGCGTCGACCTCCGCGAGGTCGATCGACAACTTCAAGATCGTTATGATGTAATCGTTAAGCTACGCTGTGTCCATTTAACAGAGAAACACTCGCGTGATCGCATAACTCTTTAAGATGTTTCTCGTTGATGGAACGCTGCTCTGTTTCTCACATTAAGAATTTTGGCTCGATTCAATAATTGACTTCGTCAATTGTTGTTAATTTTATCAATATTTTTAAAGTCGTCAACTTCATTAATTACTGTTTGTTTTATCAATAAACTTATCTGAGATATTAATGCGATTTATTTCACGGATTATTATTCATTTTATCGATAAATTTATCTAACGTATCCAGAGCCGTAGATCCAATGATTTATTTCATTCAGTCGATAATCTAATTTATCTAAAAATTTATTTAGTGTAGCTACAATGGTTACAAATAATGACACGTATCATAACATTCACGTACCAATTAATTGAATTTTAGTAACACTTTCACAAAAATTTAACATTACGAAAACGAAATATACAATTTGACAAAGAAAGCTTTTCATTAAAGATTGAGAATGCATGCAAATGTTTGTAACCACTATTGTGTTACGTCATTATCCGATAAACTTTATCCAAGCACCAAATACGTCGACCACGTGAGAAGAACTGTGATCTTAGAATCGGGTTGTAGGAATCAAAACCCTCGTCACTTTCTAACCCAGGCGTGTCCCACGGTTTTTGTATAACCAAAATTGGAATAATTGAATAAGAATTTTATTATTTGAATAATTTTAACTATGAGATTTTAACTACGTCCCTTTTGAGAACAGATGTTTCCCCATTCGAAGCACACAGAAAATAAAATAAAAACAAAAATTTTAGACGAGCTCTTTTCACTACCTATGTCAAACCAAATATTGACGAACTGTTATCTAAAAAGAAAACAAACTCACTGTTTTCATTTAAAATTGTCACATTTTTTTCACTATAAATACATAAATATATTTAAATATAAAAATTGCTTTAATAGCTTTAAACTGTGCGCGGCACTCGACAAATTTTTGTTGGCCAACGAAGCCCAGAAGATCTAAAAGATTGGACACCCATGTTCCATGGGTCAGACGCGCAATTATATCGACCCAATTAAGCATCTTAATTGCGATCAAGTATCGTCACGATTGTTATCCAAGAGACGCGCGTTTATTTGACAGCTCTCGGCCCGAAGTCACCGCGGCACGTGACTGAATTCCAATGGGAAACACACGCGCCAAGCGTGTGCGTCCGCGTTCGACACGCCAGTTAAGCGATAGACAGTGCAGCCGGACTTATCACCGCGTCCGATTCTTCTTCCAGATCATCTTTTTTTTTTTCGTCGCGACACCGATCTTGAGAATCACCGAGTCAACATCGTGTGCAAGTGGAACACACCTCGCCATCGCCATGACAGGTCATTCTCCGCGAGGGATTTCCCTCAACGTGTCTTTTATTCTCCTCAATTCGTAACGCGGGATATATGCAAAATCTTGACGTCTGAATTTTTGCAATTTGCCGAGAAAGATTTGAAACTTCGAGAATTTGAAGGTTCGAGTTTTCGGGAATTTGAAACCTCTTGAACTTGAATTTGAATTTGGAGGGAGAAGTGGTCGAGCGCGATGGCTTCAAAGTGTCCTAAGTTGTTACTAAGTTTCCTAAGATGGAAATTTATATCTCTATATGCGTACGAGCTTCGTAAGAAAAAAGATCATAACATATCACTGAAATAATTATTGAAGTGAAATCAATTGACTCCTTAAATGCAGTGATTGATTGATCCTATCTAATTTTTGCATGTTATTTAAAATTTAAATTATCTTATTTATATTATTGAAAATCAATCGAACGAAATCAATCAATCGACGAGAGTCAGTGTATATGATTTCCGATTGAGATATCTTATCTATATTATTGAAATTTAATCGACTGATAAGAGGAATCTCATCTAATCGTACTTAAACATAAATTTACAACTGATCTACTTTCTGCTCTACTAATCTCCAAAATAACACACTAATTATCCGCCCTAATTCGTTTAAAGAATCTCTGGTGTAACAAACTAATCTACTTTCAAACCTCCCGTAGATTCCTAAAGTATTCATATCTCGAACTCGAATAATTTCCACTCTCGCGCGTATATCATAAATTTGACACTTATATTGTCGCGTGTTGTTTGAAGAATTGCTATTACGCGATCGTCAAACTCTACGATTACTCCCTCACTAAACGAGCAGTTATACGCAATATTCTATTTAGAAAGCGGGAAAGGCTACGTGGTTAGACACATATATTCTGCGACTCGTTGTTCGCATGCTTGAGATAAGTTTACGTAATTTTGCGTAAGCACAATACCAATGAACAGCTATTCCATGAACGTACTTTTCTGAATACGTTCGTTACGCGTAACAGTGCACGTTATCTGAAACGTGTCTTTAACACACTCTCTATATCTGAACAAATAATACTCAAATAGCACCTCTATCTTTGCGTTGTTGATTACACAGGACAGATGTATTTTATACTATGAATTATCATCGAATGCTTTATTTATTTCATGGAAAAATTCGTGATTTTCAATTTAAATCGCGTTTCAGTTTAAATACATTTTATTCGTTTCAAGCATATCGTATATATATATATATATATAATTAATAATATATTTTTTATAATATAATATAATATAATATATAATATATAATATATAATATATATTAGAAATAACGAGAAACAATGTACATAATTAAAAGTATTGTCAGCGTGAACGTACGAAGAAATTTCAAATTTCGCGCGCGTCACGTGCGAGAGAGATTTTGCGCGTTATTTTCGAAAACAAAGAAACCTCGCGAGGTTTACGAAATATGTAATTCGCAGAGGATCTAAGCGACGAGATGTCGGCGCTCAGCCCTGAACTAACAGTGAGACGACCGGTCTATCAACAGGACGAGCTTAATCATCTGTGCAAATACGCGAAGCCGAACGAAGCGCGTAAGTATCGTACGCGGATACGTGTCGATTTCGATCGTGCGACTATCAGGAATCATGGCGCCGCGATGCCGGCTTATTTGCCATCAGCCAGCCGTGCAATCCACGCGATAATACGCTGTGTTTCCGAGAGGAATGAAAACTATCGCGTAATATTCGATTCGAAGAATCGACAGAGAGGAAGTTCCTTCGAACAAGGAAATTTTCTTCTCGCTTTAATTCGAGTCATACGCCTTTTTTTTTGATTGATCAAACTATTTACTATCGAAATAAATTTCAGATTTTTATTTACAATTTTATTTATTTTCGTCAAAATTAATATTGATCATCTAATGACGTTTAGACAGAAACATAATTGCACAAATCTATTTATTTTAATTATTGTCGTTTAAACTGCGATGCGGAATATTTTGATGTTCTTGATTGTTCTAACATTGAGTCAAGTTCAATTACTGAAAATCAATAAAAATGGGTCTCCTACGTGATAACACGGAAAAGTTGCAAAACGTGATTTTTTACGTGAATCGTCGATGTCACAGTTTTGAAGAGCATCGCGACCAAATGCAGGCGAATCAAACCGATGATGGTTTTGAAGAACACTATACCTCTTATTGGATGGTTGTCAACGTACAATTGGAAGGGCGATATACTGGGTGATATCATTGCTGGCATCACTGTGGCGGTGATGCATATTCCCCAAGGTACGAACACTTTCCAAGAAATATAATTTGCTTCGAGATAATAATATCGAATGAACTGGCTTGATTTTACTAGAAATTAATGTCACCGAGAGAAGGCTGTTTATTTTGAAAATTTGAAATCCCGCGTGAAATGTTTAGAGCTATCGAGAGAAGTCTGTCCTTTCTCGTTTGTTTGAACAATTTATTGTCAAATGTAAGTCTAAAAAGAACAGTGTTAAAAATAGACGAATTTTGATACACATCCTCTTGATTTCATACAATTTATTTATATGTAACATCCAATAGTGTTAGTATCTAATAAAAATTAAGTACCAAACAAAAAGTTTGACTAATGAATCTGTCTCGAACAATACAGAATCAAGATTGTATTACATTACGAAGAAGACATCTAGCTTTGATTCATTGAAATCTATTTATACGCTGTTGATTTTTACTGTTTCGAAGAATCAAAAGTCACTTGCCTTGTAATGAACGCAATCACCTTGCAGGAATGGCTTACGCAATATTGGGCAACGTGCCGCCTATAGTCGGTATCTACATGGCATTTTTCCCTGTTCTCGTTTATCTATTCCTTGGCACGTCAAGGCACAACTCGATGGGTAAGCATGATTCAATGATTCAAAGACTCCTGGTAATTCCAAGTAAGAAGTTACGAAATACGGAAGCTTCACGATGCTGATCTTTCTTCATTCTTTGCGATGATTTTCATTTATCGAACATCGAGTTTTCATTTAAAAACACGCAATTGAACGTTTTTTTTTCTTAGATTCTCCCAGACAGACTGACAAATGAAATTTCCGAGCGAACAGAAGGAAACAGCCTGCTGTGATTCTCAAAGTGAACAGTCCTAATTCGACAGCGCTTCCTCGCGTTTGCTTTGCTTTCTTCTAACTTTCATTTCGACTTCACTTTCCACCGACAGCTTGTCAGTTTGGACAAAATCGCTACGGAATTCCGCATGGAATACCCTGCTTTTTCTCGATATAATCATTACCTCGTGACTTGTTATTACGCGTGTCCATTAACCCAGATAACGAAAGTTCAACCAGTCGAGCCAGTAACATCTCATTAAAACAGATACATACGCACGCATACGTGGAACTTCGTTCGAATTAGGCAGTTAATTGCCTAAAAGTTTCTTTGGATTAACTGCCAATGTTTTTCGAATGATTCGCTGATGGAAGAAACCGTGTCTTGATCGACATCGTCAACGAAATTCTACTGTATCTTCGTACACGACTAATGCAACGTATAAGAGTAATCAGTAATTGAAATTGAGATAACGATTAAAGTAACAAAGTCTCTTGATGATGAAGGTACGTTCGCGCTGATTTGCATGATGACCGGAAAAGTGGTCGCGACTTACAGCTCTCAAGGACAACTGGCCAAGAACGCCACAACGGACAACGAGCTATTGTCCTCGATGAGCAATCGATATTCTCCCGTGGAAGTGGCCACCGCGGTCACTTTCACCGTGGCCCTGATTCAGGTAATCTTCACCGTCACCTTTCCAATCTGCCTCATTCAGATCTGCTCATTTTCGTTTCCTTTAAATTTAACGTGAAATTTTTCAAAACGAGGCTACTGAGGATAGCGAATGAAAGGTCTGAACGTTCCAACGCTTCGAGAACAAAGTTGCTAAGAAACTCTTCGGAAGCAACCTGAGTTTTCACACGAACACGAATGCACGATTGGTCTCGAATGAATTAATCCTGAAACTTTCAGCTGGCAATGTATTTATTACAACTGGGAGTGATCGCGTCGATCCTTGCGGACAGTCTCGTAAGCGGATTCACCACTTCCGCGGCGGTCCACGTGTTCACGTCGCAACTGAAGGATTTGTTGGGACTGAAGAACTTACCCAGACACAAGGGACCGTTCAAACTGATCCTCGTGAGTATTCTCAGATTTTTGTTTACCTTCGCTTGTTTCTTACGAGATGGAGAAACATTACCCAAGTAATGGCAAGTAAATGGCTACTCGTTAGCTCAGCATACACTACTAACTAAGTGGCAAGTAAATTTTTCGAAACACCAGGAAGCTGATTCGAAGTTGAGCGGTATTTACAGGAGGAAATTAAAGGTCGTTGAACTCGTAAATCATACGAGACCTTTAGTTAATTAATTGATAACTACTCGAACCATCGGCAAGTGTATGCACTTTACTTTCTCTCTAAACGTAATACATAGGAAGTTAGTGGTATTGAATGAATGGTGAGAGTTACGCGCAAGTTGTTTGTAAATTAGAAAATTGCGGCAATATGAAAAATACGGAGAAAATAAAAGTTGAAACATTCTTTTATCTCGAAGAACAGCAAAAGTGAACTTCCGCGATCGTAAATCTTTCAGGATCTACGTGATAATCTGTGTCGATTATAATCGATGATTATGTTCGACGCGCGATTGTTGACGAGATGTTTCGCCGATTAAATATTGGCTGATTAATCCTTTCATTTTTTATTATGAACATCAGCTACGTCGTTTGCGCTTACACGTGCGTTGGAGGAAATGTTGGCTGCCTTAATAAAAATTTTTCCACGCGATAACAATGTTTACCAGGTACGGGATAGTCAAATAACTTCTTTTGTTTCTGCCATCGCCATGACTATTCATTCGAATCATTGTGTGTATTGCGAGCATTGAATCGTATCAAGTTTCTTCGTATGATGAAATCATATTTCTGTACCAGTGAAAAAAATATTTGTCACAGACACTGAGGTGAAAATTTAAATTCAGATCGCATCGTTATTTTTCCAAATTTGCGTTCTTCTTTTTATTCATCCGCGAAAATTTTCATTGACAGACTACTAATTTTGAAATGAAAGAAGAAAAAGGCAAGCGGAGAACTTTCTAGCGTGATAAAAATTTACATTTCGTCAACTATCTGTCGAATTATCGTTGACAGATTTATGGATTGTTCGATCCTTGAAATTTGTAAAGGAGTAACGAGCCGTGTCGGCAGACCTCGATTTCAAGCACATTCGTTCGCGGATAAATGAGAAAAGAAAATGAGTTATCGTAGAACACAATCAAGGATAATCATCACAAGTGTTAAATTAGATGAAATGAAATGCTCACGATAATCACATCGAAATAGCTAACATTTAGTACATTGTTCTTCCCGTTTCCGGGTTTCTCTTTCTCTCGAAGATTCTTCGACGTAACCTCGTTTCCGGTTTGTTTGTTCCTCGTGCTATTAAAGCGGAAACAGCGTGAGAATCAACACGCTCTCTTTCGTACCAAATACGTCGAATATTGCGTGCAACACGACCAATTATTCTCCACTTTGTTGTTTCCGACACGGAGCAACTCTCGCTTCGATTCTTCTTTTTATCCGAAGATAGGTGAATACGTGAAATACCGAACGAAATTCCAGAGGTGACTTTCCAACGGTTGATCGCTCATTGAAGCAAAGAAACGAGTTCCAAAGCATTCGGAATCTAACGACTCTGTAGAAAGTGCAAGACTTTTTTGCGAAAAACTGTTGGGAAAATAGGAGAAGGGCCCCAAGATTTTATTAAATAATTTTCCGTTATTGTCGTACACTTCGATGCTACGCTAAAAAAAAAAGAAACGAGAAACCTCTTTGACCAATCCGATAATAGTTAAATATAACAGTTGTGAAATTTAACAGTTTCGTAATTTTTTATTTAACTAAAGAAACTGCGTAAGTCAAAGAGAAACTATTCCAATAACCAAAGACCTTCGTAATCCGCATGATTCGTTGATCAATTTGACAAAAAGAAGGAAACTAGTCGCAAGGTTTTCGATAACGTAACTCCATCCACCTTGCGAAAGGAAGAAAAAGAGCGTTGTTTACGACAATTAGATCATTGCTTTAGCATTTGCAAATGATAGAAACAAAAGAAATGTTTAATGTAATACTACTTTCACTGATTATGTTTCACTTACATAAGAAAATTGAACCTTTGAAATATACGCGGCAAAACTTTATGAACAGTTTCAATTACGTTTCAATTATGTAAGATTTCAATTACGTTTGTTTTATTTATACAAACGTTATAGCAGAAGAGTTTGGTTTCAGAATTTGATTATAATTATTTACTGTCGTTTCAGAATTACGTGGATATCGTTAACAATCTTCCAACCGTCAACGGGATCGCCCTCTTGGTATCATGCGTCACCATTATAATTCTTCTCATTAACAACGCGTTGAAGGTATTTCTTCTTTTTTACAAACTTTTTAGTACTTTAATTTCTCAGGTCTCAAATTAAAAATTTTTTGCAGCCGAAATTCGCGAAAGTAATTCCCTTCCCAATTCCTATAGAAATGCTAGTGGTCGTGATTGGAACTCTCTTCTCACTGTATCTGAATCTTGCGGAAGTTTATGGGATTGTGATAGTCGGTGACATACCAGTCGGGTAACCGAGTTTCTTGTAACACGAATTGTTCACGATAGTTGTGTCGTTGTTTCATTGAAACGAAGCGAAGCAACGTCTTTAATCTAACTTTCTCTTCGGTCTTTTTCAGTCTGCCTTCTCCGACATTGCCACCGTTGTCTCTGATACCGAACATTTTATTGGACAGCCTCGTCATCACTATGGTGTCATATACCATTTCCATGTCTATGGCGCTAATCTTCGCGCAGAAATTAAGCTACGAGGTGGACTCGAACCAGGAACTAATGGCACAGGTTTGAATTTATATATTTAAACTCGAAATTCCAATTGCAGCAATTCCTATTTAAATTCCGAGGTTTGAACGTGTTGATGATTGAAATTTTTAATTTCGATGCATATAAGATTAACAACCTGATCTTTGAATCGCTCTTTGAATCGAACTTGAAATGCGTTGAAGCGCAAATGTGTTGAGCAAATTATATAATTCAAATTATAGAACTGACTCTGATTTGTCAATCTCTCTTTCCTAATTGACCGCCTTAGGATTAAAATAATGAGACAGAGAACAGCGTCGCGCTGAATGAAAGAGAATGTGACCACGTAAGAAACTAATAATCGCCATCCTGAATGACTTTTAGGGTGTTGGAAATCTAGTTGGATCCTTCTTCTCTTGCATGCCATTCACAGCTTCGCTGTCTAGATCCCTGATCCAGCAGACTGTCGGTGGACGAACTCAATTGGCTAGCCTGATATCGTGTGGAATTTTAATTAGCGTTCTACTCTGGATCGGTCCGTTCTTCGAGCCTCTGCCGCGGGTAATTTACAATGATATTATCGAGATCAATTGTAAAACGGTACGAGACGAAATTCAATTTTCATTGACAGTGTATCCTAGCCAGCATCATCGTGGTAGCTCTAAAGGGGATGCTAATGAAAGTGAACGAGTTCAAGAGGTTCTGGAAATTCGACAAGATAGACGGGATTATCTGGGCGGTGACGTTCACGTCAGTGATCCTGTTGGACGTGGAGTACGGCCTCCTAATTGGAATTGCGTTCTGCGTCGGGAAATTGATCTTCTTTTCTGTCCGTCCTTACACCTGTTCACTCGCTCTAGTACCCGGTACCGAGCTTTATCTGGATACCAAGAGATATAAAGGAGTATGGAGTAATGATAGTTTCTCTTTTCTTTCTCTTCCTTATTTTTTTTCTCATTGAAAACACGACGTTAAAGTGCGAATTCGTTTCATTCGATTAAAGTGAATTTTCTCTTTCGTCTCGTGTATTTCTCGAGGCGGTACAGGCTAAAACGAGCCTGAGACGGATCCGCTAACACGGAAGTCGTATTTTCAGACAGTAGAGCTGCCGGGTATAAGAATATTCCACTATTCGGGTAGCTTGAACTTCGCTTGTCGGCAACACTTCCGTGACGAAGTGTATAAAATTGCTGGTCAGGCGCCGAAGAAGGAATCGAGTGAGGACTTCAAACATGGCGAGTTGAAGGAAGTTAGAAAGGTGAGACGTATCGTACATGCGACATCAAATATCAATGCCACAATTATGTAAAATCATATTCCTATAAAGCTATTGGACTCGTTATGTCGTCTTACTGACTTTTATTTTAAATGAAAAAAGAAAGAACAGTATCCAATCTCAAAGAAACCATAAAACTATCGACCTACTTTCAAAGAAAATTAATTTCCTCGTCGTGTACAGCTGAGGACCCTGATACTGGATCTGAGCTCGATGAGTCACGTGGATCTGGCGGGTGCAACGACCTTAGGAAACCTGATCAACGACTATTCTGAAATCGATATACCAGTGTACATTGCTGGGTGTTCCGGTGAGTAGAATCGCGACACGGAACTGCGTGATCAAACCGGAAGCGAGTTTCGATCGATACGCGACGCGACATACGACGATTTGAACACATTATAGGACCTGTATACGAGATGATGAGAAAGTGCAACCTGTTGGAATACAAAGGCAGTCTGTTCGCCGCGTTCCCCACTGTGGCAGATGCCGTGCATTTTGCAAGATGCAACACCGAGCCAGCATGGAATTCGCCGACGTACGAAGACACAACTGTCGCCAGGCTTTGATTGGGAATACTAATCGCGACAGAATGTGGCGAGGTTCATTCATGCTTCCCAGGGAAGAACTTCTCAATTAACACGCTCGATTGAGAGTTTTCACTGCCATGTTATTTTTAGAGAAATGTGTGGATATTTAGAAACTGTAGATGTGAACTTGGAAAACAGACGACCATAATTGTAAATTTGTCAATGACGAGTACATCAAAATCAGTTGAAGTAATCATAAATTGCTATTATCACGAAGCTTAAATGTCTTCATTTTGCTTGATTTGTGAAGAATTTCAGCTTCACTATGTTTTTAAAAATTATTTAAAAAAAATGCTAGTTTTACCAAATAAAACTTAGAATTGGAGGTGAGAACCGAATGATATTTTCAAGTACAGTATTGTTTTCTTGTACAACAAGTGATATTTTATGTATTATAAAATGTTGAAATGAACAGTATTGTGTATTGTAAATGTTGAAATAAATAATATTTATAAACACAGTCCTAGAATATTTATAATAACTTCTCCTAAATATCTAGTCTAAAATTCATAAAAATTAATTAGAATATTTCAAATAGCATACCCAAAATTATTTAAATTCCTCGTAATTCGCGCCACAGTAGAGCGCACGTGAAAATGGACGTTTTAGCGCATGCGCTGAAACGTCACAGCTTACGTATAATTCACGTCTAAACAAAAACTTGTTTATGCAAATAGACCGGCAAGTAACTGTCATTATTTTAAAATGAGTTCTTGGATACAATATATTAAATCTATCCCCACGCATATGGTGAGTTTACAAATTGATTTCAAAGTAATGTTACCACATTTGAAAAGCGTACTCAATTATAGTTAGGTTATGTTATTGTACCACACAGATGTTTATATACATTGACAAATTCGTACAATAAGACGTTGTATATTCATCAAAATATTTGTCTTTTCAGGACTACGATGGTCAAGCGCGGGCAGAAAGGTTATCAAGAGTCATTATAACACTATTTGGGGTATGCTAAGGATATTGATATTCAACTTGACTTTCTAAGATAACTTACATAGGTCTTATTTACAGGTGGTTGGATTAATCTGGGGATATGTTATTCATCAGTTTTCACAAACAATGTATATACTTGGCGCAGGATTTGTACTAGCAGCTTTGATCACAGTACCACCTTGGCCTATGTATCGCCGTAAACCTTTGGATTGGCAAAAGCCACAATCTGAGGTTATGGTTAAGCAGAAAAAGAAGAAATAATTTGTTGCCACTTGTAATTGTACTTAACAATATTTTGTTACAAGAGTATTATAATAATACTTGTTGGTCCAAAAGAAAAATACATGTTTCAGATATTACTTTCTATTGAAAAGTATATATTTATGCTTGTATAATTTATTGAGATTGTAATAAGAAGGATTACTGCTTCTAACGATTATATTACGATTATATCAGTCGTCAAACTTTCTCAATTGAAATAAAAAGATTTTACTAGATCGATTATCATACAATTTAAATGTTTAAATCGATTGCTTGATATTCAATTCTCGAAAGTGAGAACGTTTAAAATGAAACAATGTGTATTCACATTACGGAACAAACATTTTGTAATTTCAGTGTATTGATTTTCTCGTTTGATTGCGATATTCTCGTAACACCTTTCAAATTTTATTTAAATCTTGTTTTGAATTCCGCGCAAGCAAAAGCGCGGTCAGACATGTACCACGTGACACGGTTTCTCCTTCAAACTGTTACAACAATCGATAGCTACGTCATTGCATGACTAGAAATGCGTTTTCTAAATATCGATGATGACACAGTATTGTCTATGCTACGAAAAAGTTGACTGATTCTCATTAATAGTTTCCATTTCAACCAATCAGCAGCACAATCTCTGTCACGAACTATGATATTAATTCTGATTGTAACCTCTGTTAACGATACGCATATTCGTTGATGGGAAAGCAACGTGAAAGAATTTAAAGACACGAAATTTTAAATTAACGTATAATTTGAGATCTCGTATGATAAATTACGTGTTAAATTTGTAAGTAGTAACATAACTTAAAGATTGATATAGATACGCGCATATATGATAATCGGCTTTTGAATTTTTATTCCCTAGACGTAATATACCAGTATCAGATTTCATTGAATTTTAATGGAGAAATTTGCACTTGGAAGCGATTGAAAGTACAATGCACGTAACATTTGCGCACATTTTATCCGTAAATATAAACCAAAACCAAAGAAATTGCACAACAAAATTCGATTAAGAAAATTATAACATTATAAATGTCGATATTATTATTAATATTATTTCTCAGCAGTTTCAATCAGCAGTTTTACTCACATAATGAACGGCTGTGAATGTTTATCTTCATTGATGATAAACTAAATAAATTTCACATTTCTTTTATTTAAAATATAACAAACTTAATCACAAACTTATGTCGCATCAAATAACCGTTACACTGTTTGCAACTTCGTTAAAGTTGGCGCTGTCGAACTACCACACAAGCAATTATCACACGAACAGTAATAATTGCCAACTTATAAGTCAAGATTCATAACTGTAGTTTGTTGTGTGGTAGAACTGGCTTGTTAATATTTCTTTACAATGAGTTCATGGTTACAATATGTTAAATCCATCCAAATTCATGTGGTGAGCTTCCAAATTGATCTTTAATTAGAGCTGATTCATTATTAAATCTGACTGTTTTTGTTGAGTATTTTGTCTTCTTCGTAGTTAGGTTATGTGTTACCATATGTCAAAAATCAATCAGATATTCTTATTTTTATACGATTAAATATCATATAACGTGATATTTTTATTTCTTTTAAATAATATTAATTTTTTTCAGGATTATGATGGTCAGGAACGAGCGGAAAAATTATCAAGGCTCATCATAACATTTTTTGGGGTAAAATATTTTTAAAAGTATCGTGATATACAGAATTTGTTTAAAGTTACAAGTGATTTCTTTTACAGATAGTTGGATTAATATGGGGGTACGTTACTCAACAATTTTTACAAACAATTTACGTCCTCGGTGCAGGATCTGTGATGGCTGCTTTAATAACAGTTCCCCCATGGCCCATGTATCACCGTAAGCCTTTAGACTGGCAGAAATCACAGTCTGAAGTTACCACCAAACTGAAAAAGAAGAAATAATCTATCCCAGTTGTACTTAATAAAACTTCATTAGCAATAATCAGATGCCAATATTTGATAAGGATTAAATTCATAAGGATTAAAGCGCATAAATTCTTTGTTTTTTTTATAACTAAGCCATGTGCTTAGTGTACGACTGTGAAAGCAATGGATGAAAGTATATGTGACAAATGCAATATTTTCTACTTGATCAGCAATATAGATTATAAATAGAATACTTGATGTATATAATTCCACTTACATATACTAAGTAAAAATAATGCTCGTACCATCAGATTGCATTTACATTTGTACATATACATAAGTATATTAAAATAAGAATAAAGATCATCGTTTGATAAGCTCACTGGAGTCGCTCATATAAAAATTTAATTATGCCACATGTTACTCTTTTATGGCGTAACAATGCTGTTTATTGGAAAATAGTGTCTATTGCGAAACATGAAGATCGATGTCGAGCTGCAATGTATAAAATATCAGGATTTCTCTTCCGGAACCATGGTTATATAATATGTAAGAATCAAAAGAAAGGAGTCTGGTAACAAGGTTGATAAAGTTAATAGGCTTGGTACACTGTTGATCGCTTTAATTCCGGTTTCGATAAATCGATCGAACAATTAACCAGACATTTATGATTATGTCGCGTACCACGAGCTACACGTTGGATCGATTCCAACGTTTGACTTTCATCGGACACGTTCCTCATTTTCTCTCGTCACATGCTAACCGAAGCATATTTCCCTCAAAATCGGCCTGGCGACGTGACTTTCACGAGACAGAAGAGGTAGTGGCGTTTTGGAACACGGTGGGGATGATTGCAAGTAGATCCTTACGTAAACGGGCAACGATCACCGGTACATCGAAAATACAAAATGTGCCGCAATACTCGTTACTGTTTTCCTACCATCTTTTTATGTCCTATTCCTTTCGTCACCGTTATTCGATGTGCCTCTATGCCCTACCTTTGTTTATTGCTACGAAACTGGAATACACTGTTATGCAACAAAGAGGATTTCTCGGGTCTCTTGCAAACGGGCCTTCTTTTTGTGGAGGCGTGCAGTGGCTCAAAACGACAAATCTTGGGCAACGATGTGAAGAAAAGAAAGATCCTTTCGCAATACAAGTTACTGGTAATCCACAATGCCGCAACCACAACTTTTAGTAATCTTTAAGTACAGACTATTCGTTTCTGAGAGCGATTTCAGATTTTAATTCCATTATAAAATAATGCAGTATTTCAGGAGCTCCAGCATTATTTAAGAATCTTCTATGGTAATGGCGAAGCTCATTTATTGCAAATTGTAAGTTTAATACCGATTACTCAAACATAAAATAATACCAGTATACATCATAAGAATGAAAATCTAGAGAAAATAATAAATTCCACGAATTTTTTATATTAAAAAAATATTAAATAACATTTCTACTGTACTAGTAAGTAAATTTTTTCCTTTAATATATCCCTTTCCTTTGTGCTGTAACAGACCATCTGATTCATTTCAGATCATTTTATAATACAGATACAGAAGAATTCTTATGTAACCTCGGTGACTCTGGACCTCCTTAATACGATGATGATCGGTCCTTTTCTCGCCTTGCTCCACGAATCACCGAGTGCACCCAGCTCGTAAGATATGAAGTGGAGGATTACGAAACGCTTTCTCCCATATTTTAAGTATGCGAACTGCACCACTTCCTGCAACACTGACTGGGCTGACAGTGCACGCATGAAAGAAGAAAAAAAAAAAGGATATTACTAGCGAGGGCCGTGGTCTGCTGTTCGTTACCTTGCTCTTAACACTGACTCCTTTCGTAAAACAACCGAGGCCACCTCGGCTAGAAAGCAAGCTCTATTGCATCGACGTATTTCACCGGAAATATCAGTGGAATCTGAGCTTGGGTATTACATCTTTTCCTTCTGTCATCCTTTTTTGCATTCTTTGCGACGAAAGCGAGAGTTACTCTCACGTAACTAAATTGATTGATGATAATTGAACATGCAAGTTACAGAGGTTTGATACGATTAAGTTTATTCTCGCTCAGAAATCTTAGGAAAATTTTCGACAACAAACTCAAAAATATATATAATTTAAAGCTTATAATCGATATCAGATATCGAAGCGTTGTTTTAAGAGTTTTGAGCAGAAATACGTAACTAATGATGGTTGTCAAAATCATGATTTTCCACGCGGTTGATCATGTTAATAGATCGTTGATCAAACTGACAATCTAATACGCTATTACTAGACGTATCTGTGAAAACTTTGATGGAAATTAGCGCTTGAGATTCGTACATTCCATGAACAATTATTTAATAGCACGTTTGTTAAATAAAACGTCCGCATGTCTGTGAGGTCAAACGACGGAGAAGACGTAAGAAGTTGCATTTGATTTACATTCCTTTCTTTCTCGCGACGAAATGGACGAGGAAATGAAAATTCGCAGCTTCGATTGTGAGCGAATTCGCGAGTAGAAACATCAGTTTGATTATTTTACTAGTACTTTGGAAACTATAGTTGGGAGAGTAGAAACATTAACACTAAAAAATTATCTGACGCAGACCATTTAGACGCGCTATGGAGAACGGGAAGAGATAAATCGAATTATCGGCCGGAAGAGAGAAGGTTCGCAACTTTGTAGTAGGAGAAACAAAATAAACCAAGTGTTGTTTGATGACAATCGTCCATTAAACGTTTCCGATAATATAATTTTCTTGTTCCACTCCTAATAAATTCCAGTCGACTGGCGAACTTGAACTACATTTGCGATATGCCAAGCAACAAACTTGTTTCTTGCATATATTTAGATACCGTTTTCTTTACGCTGATTATTATATAGCTAAAATTGAACCTTTTACGATATTTGGACACTGTTTCGACTTATACGTAATTAAATTTCTCTTTTATTAGAAAATTATGGGAATATATTAGTGGATATGTTAATCTCGATAGAAGTAGAAAGTGCTAATATTTTGTTATAGCGATCAATGATTGAAAATTAGTCAAAGATATTTTGTTTATGTTTCGTTTCATTTATAGGTAGTAATTAGATAGTAATTTGAAAAGTAGAAAGTGTATATTTGTTATTTATTTGTTTATAAATGCCTGATTAAGATACAGCACGAGACACATAATTTTTGCAAACCTTTTGAGTGAAATCGATCACGTAATACAAAAATTCCGCCTATGTCTTTTCAACCAGTTACGTGGCAACGAACGATATACGTGCCGAAACCGACTCTTCGACATAAATTTTTCTCCCGTTTAAAAGCGCAATTCACAGGCAACGTTTATGCAATATCTTCAGCATTAAGCATCCTTTTCTGCGAATCTTGGCACCGGATGCATCTGCATCCATCTCTTTTTCTTCGTTAGAAAAGTTTCCTTCGTTAGAATAATTTAAATTCTTCCTAATTTAAATTTAAATGCACGATAAAGTAGAACGCTATTCATTATTCAAACACGTACCATCTTCTCTCTTCTTTCATCTCTGATGAGGTAAAATTCACAAATTTTTCCGCTCACTGTCACCAAGTCTGAACAAAACACTCAAAGTTCATCCCTCCGCTTTCAAGGACCATCGAACTGTCTTCCAACGAACTTAACCATCGCGCACGTGTTCACAGGAGATTCGTAAAAATTCGGGAAAAGCTACTTTTCACCGATGATTCACCCATAATTGAGAAAACGCGGTGAACGCGCACACTTGCGACCATTTTCCACGATCTGCGTCTACGTAACGACGAAACTGTCTGGCTCCTCGAGCGAATTAATATCGTAATTACTGGCGGGGCGTTTCACTTTTAAACCCTTCTAAACATTTCTGAACTGAGTAGATTGTATCGAGTGTAGCCGGACACGTGGCGTACGCAGTGTGTTACGCAGGCTTGAGGGAATGCTCGGAACGGACGTAACCAGAGAGCCGGCTGTTTCCTAGCTTTTACGTAACCGTAAAGCCGAGCAACTTTGGCTCTCCCACCCTGTGATCTTTTCACCGGGTGGTTTTGGCTACCTCGGTTCGTCCTTTATAAGCACATATCCCCGGCCGTCCAAAGCCAGAAACGTATCGACATCGGTAAAACATTGGTCTCGCGTGGTGATCGACGTCGACCATCGAGCTTTAATCGATTCTGTTCCCTCCTGTCGTTTCTTTTTCGTTTCTTCGATCGTGTCGAGTCGAGTCGAGTTGAGTAACCGATTCAGAAGAGAAGAGAGATAATAAACAGCCGAGCAGGATGCGTTCCCAGATCATCGTTGTGAGTAGATCCTTCGGCTATGCTTTGTGATCGGTTACCCTATTCACCCTTGTGCATCGACGACTACTGTGGGCTCGAGCGATGTGCTATAATCCCGAGAAAATGAATTTTAGAATTGTATGAAAACTCTCAGTGAATCGATTTTGGGAGTAATTATTTTGTGAATTATCTCTTGGTGATTTTGTTTGTTAGTTCCGTTTCGAACGAAGGACAAAATTTTTGATCATAGAAATCTTCTTGATTTTTGTTTTTTTTTTTTCTAAATATATTTTGTTTTTGTTTCTTTCTTCTATGAATGATTGTAATTGGTAAGTTCCTTTCGATGATTGTTTAATCAAAATTAGTATTGGAGGCACTTTCACCCTGTCAAGGCGTGATTGCGCGAAACATTCGTAGTAGGACGAGTAGTGAAACTTCGAAAATAAAAGAAGAGAAAAAAAAGTAACTCCGCGCATATAAATGATGCTTCGGTGCACTTCTCGCCTTATCGACGAATCACAAATTCACATTCGTGTTGCAGCTAATCGTGTTCGGAATATTGGCCGTGGGCTTGTCTTCGCCAGTACCAGGCCATAGGTAAGTTGAAAATCCTCTGATTTTAACGTTTCGTGTGACTATTCTCACCTAACATTGTCTCCAAAAATAAAAACTAAAATTTATATATCAAACCTATTTTTTCCAAATTTTTTTTATGACATAGAAATTATGCTTTTTTTTGTACTACGCATATTACGTATTTTTTTAATATTATTACTACGACTATTTCAGGCATCAGATTAAAGAGAAAAATTATAGTAGATGAGATAATGTTCTTCTGTCAGGAACGAGTAAATTTTCAATAAAATGACGCTTTCATAGAGAATTAACTGGGAAAAGAGGAGGACGAGCAATCAATTGTGTAATTTCAGTTCGCATAAACACGTCCGCATCCACGTGCCTTATCACGTGCATACGGTCCATCATCATCATGTGAAGAAGGTGCCGGTGCATCACGTAGAGAAGGTGCACGTTCCTGTTCCAATTCCTATTCATCACGTAGAAAAGGTGCCAGTTCCAGTGCCAGTCCATCACGTCGAAAAAGTTCACGTACCTGTTCCGGTTATCGAGAAGGTTCCTGTACCTGTCAAGATACACGAAGAGAAGGAGTGGTGGTAACGAGAGCGCTTCGGCTTGTTATTATTTAGGTAATTACAAGAGAAATCTTTTCTTTGCGTTAATGAGATTCAAATGCTCGTAATTTTGATTAGATTACCAATTAATGGATATTTAAATATTTTTTTTCATAAACTTTATCGTAACAAGCCAAAAAAAAAAAACAGCTTCGACAATATAATTTATCTAGAGAACCACAAATAATAGGCTGAAAATTACAGCGAATTACAGAAAATTATAAATAATTAGATTTAAAAAATTTGAATTTAGTTTATGAAGAATAGAGATGAACAGACTTGCGCCATTATAGTTTTCAGTCACTACAATCGTTGTATTTAAAATTAAGTGGGGGAGGTGGAACGATTTTTTAAGTGGCAAAATATTTGAATTTGAAAAGACTAGGATTAAATTAGAGTCGAGTAGGAAAATTTTCCACGCAGAATGTGGAAGAACGAAAGGACGTCTCTTGTCGATCTGTTGCAGGTTACATCCCCAAATGAAGGCATTCGGGTTACTGATAGAATTTCGTGAAACTCTACCTTTTTGCTCAATCAAATCGTTCTCGGAGGTATACACGCCGGAAGATACAAGAAGGGACTAGTACAAAACTTGAACCGCCTGCATCTTTAGTCATTTAAGTCTGTAATATAGAACTAATATCACTTGGTATGCACATACGTGTATTTAGATCAATGATACTTGTACATACTATTATGTTATCTTATTTTTTATACAATACACGTGTTTGAGAAATATGCAGATTTTTTTTTGAATATCTAAGATATTGTTTCTTTACGAAATCTCGATTGGCAAAGGAGAACGTGACAAAATTTTACTACAAAGGCTTTGCCAAGTATTTTATTAACACAAGTTTGCAACAACAATCAACAATTATAATACAGTAACAACCAATTAACGTTAAGAAGTATTATACGATATAAAAATATCGCACAACTGAGGAACATGACGCAAGCTTCACCATTCCTCTATGTGCTGGTGACCACCGTCATCTTCTTCTTCGTGTTTTATGTGAATTTTCTTCACATGCGTGTGATGGTGTTTGTGAATCAATTCTGGCACGTGAATAATGAAATGCGTGCTGCAGAAAACGAAACGTTATAAAACACGATGTAATTGTAATTTTATCGATTGGTAAATAATTACTGTTCGTGATGGCCGCCATCGGGGGTAGGCGCCGAAGCTACCAGGACGATTGAAACGGCGAGGACAAGAAGGAAAGCCTGGAAAATAAATATAATAATATATTATACCTAAGAAATAAAGACAGATGATGATGCAAGTAGATTTTATATGGAAGGTTCTACGCAGAATATTTCAGAAATCGAAAAGTTTCGTCAGGTGAAATTATCAAATCACAGAGACACGTCTTTTATTGTTTTCAATTGCCATTGAAGCCATTTTTCTTAACGACATAATCGAAAAACAGACTGAAATTAAACCGATATTGATATAAATATAATCTTTCGCAATAAAATAGAAAACAATTATCTTTCTTTGCCACTGATAAACTCGTCATATTCACCAAACATTTATTAAATAATTCCTTAACTCTTTGACTACTGTGGGCGTCTAAGGGCACTTGAAAAATTTGGGTTTGTGACGCCTAAAGGTGCTTAAAAAAATTGCTCGTATGGTACTAAGGACACCTGTAGGAGCTTAACCTATTTTGATCCGCTGACGCGAGCATAATGTTAATATTAAATTTTTAGTATGTGAATGAATAAATAATATTGGTTTAATATAGTGGAACTCTGGTGGAACAGCGTTTTAATTATTTTGATGTACTTTCTCAGAAATGCACGCCTAACGAAAAGTTTCGCCGTTCTCGGTGTAAGTCTCGCGACAGAATTCCTACCGTATGGTACGGCTGGTACGTCTCAAAGTCTGCCATAGCCAAAGGGTTAAACTAAAAGAAAACACGACACTTTCGAAGGACAACGAATATTTGGAATCCACTCTCGTACGGAGTATCTTTAAGAAACACGCGATTTTTCCCCCAAAGTGATGCAAGGTCACACGAAGGGATTAACGAAGGCGATCAACACCCACTTGCGCTCGGAGTTTCGCCATTTTCTGCTTCGAGACGATGAGGTCCGTGTGTGTTCCGAGGCTACTGCGTTTCAGGGACTAAAAGCCGGGATCCTGTCAAGCCTTATAAACGGAAGCATAATCAGTGAACGGTACAGGAATGAGCGAAATAGTTCCTGCGTGCACCCCACCCAACCCTGTGCTTACTCTCACCTCAGATTACGTGAAATTTCACGTGCCCCTTCTATCATTGTCGTAGACACCGGCTTGTCCCTCGTGTGAAAGGGATTGCCTCACCTGCGAGCGTAGCAGAATCCAGTTTTGCTTTTTTGAAAAAGAGATTTCGTAATCTTTGAGATGTTTCAGGAAAGAAAAAAAAAGACCAGCGATATAATTCAGATGTCATACTTTATTTGATAGAGTCGTTATTTATTAAATCTCTCGAAGAAGATTATGTTAAAGAAAATTTTCTTAAAAAACGTAGAATTTCAAGGAACAATTTTAACTCCAAAGTGTTCTTTCACGTTATTTCTTAATAATACTGCTTCATAAACCACTAAAAATGTTGTGGAATTTGTATTAAATACGAGACATCTTGGAAAGAGAGAGATGTATTTATCTCTTCAGCACGAAGAGAGCTTCGCGAGCTGCAACGTAGTTTACATAATCGTGTTTGCTAACTAGCCATTTTACAATGTCTCTTGTTACCATAATTTCTATTGTAATCAATTGCGTTGCCTATTCTAACAACTTAGCGAGCGAGCTACTACTCTCTAATACTTTACTGCCGACATTACCCTAATTTACGAGGTTAAAAACACCCATTTCACCAGGAAACGTTTCGTATAATCGAACATCTCGAAACTACCTACTATTTCTTTCTCAATGAGTCATTTACGTTCATTGATCGAACGAATGTTCAACGTTCGATCGAACTGATAGAAAGTTGCAATCAATCTCGTTCGCCTATATTTGGCTCGCTACTGCGATTTTCACGATGGAAAAGGAAAGGAAAAAAGATGGGACGGTGAAATGACCCTTTGAAAACGTTCGATCTTTCTGGAACTCGCGCTCACTTTCTCTGTCTTCCGTCACCGCGATCAGAGTAATATCACATTGTCGTAACGTTTACAACCATAATCCTCGTCTTAAACGCGCAATCGGCGCTTTCTGATAATTCCTGTGAGACGTTTATTGGAGATTTTATCGATTTGGTTCGGTCGACGACGAAAGGAATTTCTAAAGACGTTCGACGTGATCGAGATCTGACGATTGTCGATTGTTCTACGCCGATGGTACGAAGAAAGTACGGATAATTATACCTTTTTTTCTTCCCTCTTAGTCGAATTCCTCAAAATCGTACTTTTTTCACAATGTTACTATCTTAATACTTTTACCACGTTAGACAGAAATTGACTTACCTTACACGTTAATAGAGAATTGAAAATTATAACATTGTACTTTTCTTTGACAATTCTCCAGTTTTTGTGTCTATCAAGATATACGACGATACTACATTTTCTACATTATAAAATATATTATATATTATAATACTTAATGACGTTTCATCGATTCCAAAAAATTGTTTCACTGACGCTTGTGAAAACAGTGTATCTCTCGTATGAATTATGCAGAATCTTCTGCAATATTAAATGGAAATTTGAACGAACTACTTGAATTAATCACACATTGTTCCTTTAGTAGTACGTAAACATAATTAATGACTGTGTTGGAAAGCCAAGAATGTCGAGTACGTATTTTTGCAAGATCCCAGAGTAGAAAGTTAATTTAATTTTCGTTTCATATGGAATTGATCTATTTAAGGCAAGGTTCTTCATTTTCTTCCAGCAAAGACATACTCTCGACTTTCACGGTATTGTTATGCGAACGATCCCTCTTTAATAAACAGGAATATCCTGTTTTACGCCATAACAATCTACGTTACAATATTCAACGAGTTTTATCACTTGCCATTTCGAAAGTATCGCACGTTTCAAGTATCTTGAGACTTTGCAGAATATTAAGTGCTCCGTAAATTTTTTCATCTCCTTTTCAGAGTAAAACAAAAGCACGAATTCGTCATCAATAGGAAGCTACTGATGATTTTTTTTCATTCACCAAAGTGGATTCAATCAGCAAAACTTTACTTCGCTTAATCGAGGATTAAAATTTGGTCATAAAAAAGAAAAAAATTTTATTTCAAATTTACATTCCTGTCCGAAATGACTTCGAATTAGAATTTCTAAAATTCCCAATTAAATTTCCTTTAATAACTTTGTTACAGAATTAGTATTACCAGCTCAGATAGATATATATTACCTCACGCCATGTTAATTGCCCGAATTGTTTAAACGAGAAGAATTCTCGGCAGAGACCGTCGTGGATCAAGGGCAACATCCGTGTCACTTGCCACACGAACGCGACAACCGTGCGAGAGAAATCGTCCTCCTCTGTACGCCGTAACATTTACTCTCTTTCACTTTCCGCTTACTTTCCATTTCGAGCTAATCCTTTGCATTCGCCGACGACTTATCGCCCGAGAAAAATCATTCCATTATGCGGAACAAATTCGTGAACACCGAGTACTCGCACTCGGTGTTTGGTCGATTAATTTGCCTGGTTAATTACTTCCCGCGATAATTAACGACCGTGTTGGTTCGAAATCGTGGGAACGTCATGGCTGTTTCATCGATTTGCGACTCTCTGCGTATGAGTATATTTACTAGGCATTTATCAGACTTTGGTATTTTCAGCATTTTCAACGAATTTTAAATCACTTGATTCAAGCGTGTTGTTGAGAGATTACGTTATTTAATTCATTTACACACTTATTAGCTAATAACTTGAAGATTTTTGGTAGCTTGGAAGATCCATTATGTGATGAATTCATAAACAGGATATTACAGATATTGTATCTAGGTCTCTATAAGATACTATGGGAAGCTAGATACAATAATTACATAATTTTATCGACAAAATTCGGATTATTGTCTAACTTATGATCTGTTGATTGCAACGCAGTAGATAAATTGTACATAAATGTTGAAGTCGTGACAAACCGTTCACGACGTTCCTAGTGATCATCTTAAAAGAGCAAAAAGTGACTCAACAATCTCTCTTTTCTGTTCAGGGAACATGAGAAACAAATCACAACTTACAAAACGCAAATACAAAACAATTTATTAAAAGTAACAGTAGAAAGAGGAGTATTTACACAACGTATGATATATACAGTAACTGCAACGAATAAAACAATCAGGTAGATGCGTCGTGGTTGCGAAACGCACGCGAGTAGACGTTAAAAAGTAAACTAAAACGACGTGCAGAATTTGCACGAAATTGTACGATCGATAACATTCGAACGAACTGTCCTTCCTTGTTTCTAAATTCCTCGGCAAATTGCGCTACTACGAATCCAACGATTACCAACGATTCTTCTTGGACACGGTGTATCAGACAGATTCTCTTAACATGCTAAATCGACGCTGGGAACGTTATGACGATAATCCCGATCGATTGAATTTCTAAACTTTCCATTTTCTCTGCTGCGTCCAACGGCGAAACGAATGACGAGCTCGTTTAAAAACGAAAGTGGAAATGACAAATGGTCGCCTGGGAATACTCTCGGGGAGAATCGGGAGAAATCGGATAAACGATCGTTCAGAATCGATCACAGGTGTTCCGTGGCGTGTGTACCGGCAGTGTCGTGTGTTACACTCGGATGGATCGCGATCGAGATACACGTGACGAGTTTAACGATCGCGTGACGAGGGAACGCGGCACGCGGAATAACCGGTCGCCACGATCTCGAAAGTCGGTCAACGTCGACCGATCGGAAACGCGATATTGGTTCGTTTTTATTTTTTCTTATGGTAACCCGAGAAACCGCCGCCGCCGTGACCGCCGCCGTGACCGCCGCCACCGCCACCACCGCTCGAGTACGAGTCGTAACCACCTCCGGAACTGTATCCACCACCGCCTCCGCCGTGGCCACTGAAATAAGAAATTCATTATTGTTATTGACGATTTTATTCCTCTATTATAAGAATACGTTATATTTGTTGCGTTAAATTGTTCGTTTTCGATGGACGGATGTTACTACGTGGGAGGGATACTTCATGAAAGTCATTTATGAATTGGTAAGTTGCTACTGAAGAAAATACATAGCTTGCAATGATTATTATATATGATTCTATTTATCTATTAAATATGACTGGTTTTATGGTACAATTTACTTCGAGCTACTAAAAGACACATGCATATGTCGTTTTTTTACCGAATAAATTTAAGAAAAATTCGCAAATAGATAATAGTATTATTTTAATACCTGCTTCCGAAGCTAGAGACGTGGAATCCACCTCCACCGCCACCACCATAGCCACCACCGTGACCACCACCGAATCCACCACCTCCAAAACCTCCTCCTCCTCCGCCGTGGTGATCATCAAATCCTCCTCCACTACTTCCATATCCACCGCCTCCTCCGAAACCTCCTCCACCATGGTGTGAATCGAATCCACCGCCACCACCTCCGTATCCACCACCGCCTCCTCCTCCTCCTCCGCCACCGTGATGATCGTCGAATCCACCACCTCCTCCGTAACCACCGCCGCCACCAAAACCACCACCGCCATGGTGTGCATCGAATCCTCCGCCACCACCTCCGTATCCACCTCCTCCTCCTCCGCCAAATCCTCCGCCACCGTGATGATCGTCGAATCCACCACCTCCTCCAAATCCTCCGCCACCGTGATGGTCATCGAATCCACCACCACCGCCTCCGTAGCCTCCACCGCCTCCGAATCCTCCGCCACCGTGATGGTCATCGAATCCGCCACCACCGCCTCCATAGCCTCCACCGCCTCCGAATCCTCCGCCACCGTGATGGTCATCGAATCCGCCACCACCGCCTCCGTAGCCTCCACCGCCTCCGAATCCTCCGCCACCGTGATGGTCATCGAATCCGCCACCACCGCCTCCGTAGCCTCCACCGCCGTGGCCACCGCCTGGACTAGATATTATGATGTCTCCGTGGCCACCTGTAAACATAGTTTTAATCTGTTTATTTGGAAATAGTTCACGTTGCATGAGCTTTTATTGATTTGCGATTGAATTACAAAGCTTCGTGTTATCTATAGAATATATTTGTGTTATTCTAATATATTTGTATCACAATATATATTTCAAATATATTTTTACTTTCTTTTACTCGTCTGTGACAGTGACAATCAACAAGCTTCAGTTTAATAATTTAAGGCTTTAGTTTAATAATTTAAGGCTTTAGTTAACACTAATTTGTTATCTTTGATCTTTGAAAACCAAAGAAAAGATATGTAAGTTTTCCTGTAGTCGTAATATTTCCTAAAACGAAATTGCACGAAAGAAAGGTGAGCTAAATGGAACTTCTATGAAGATCAAGGTCAACGTTCAATCTTGCAAAGTGAATCGCAAAGTTCAGAGAAATATGTACATGATGCATAAACGGGGATTCGTGATGCTGCGCGTGCGTGTATATGAATACGAGACGAATTCTCGAGTCCGAAATGAGCCGGAAGTGAAAACTCGCGAAACGAGTTCTGCAGTGACGAAGGAGCACGAGGAAAGAAACAGAGAACGCATTCTCTGCAAATCAGCCAGATATCGCTGTTGGTTAAAGAGAACGTGGGAAAATGTTTTATTTCAATGCAACGATTCTGACTTCTCAATGATAGTCGTTTTTAAGATTTTTACATCTACTAGATCTTTTGGAAATATACAGAATATTAGGAGATATCAATCTCTGATATCTCCTAATATTCTTAAGGAAAATATTCTTCATAATATTTTTCGGTTATGTTAATATTCCATAAGAATAAGTCTGGCAAGCTGCAGAAACAGTCATTTCTCCTCCATTGGAATTAGATGATATTAGATTGCGTTGCAAATTGTGAATTTTGATCTGAGATGGTGGACAGACAATGTTTGTTTCTCAAAAAATCTTGATCCTCTTTAGTTGAAATTTTAATTCGTAAATAACAAGGAAATGGTGTTTGTTTCTTAGAATAAATGCTCTCTTAGCAAAGGTTTTCATAATTGCCTCCCCTCCAACGTTTTCATAGTATTAACTCGAATATTACGCTTTTTTAGCAGTGTCACTTTCTTTGTTGGTTAAAGTTTTCAATTGAAATTTTTACCTCCGAATCCTCCGCCACCTCCGTGACCTCCTCCACCTCCTCCGAAGCTAGAGAATCCACCTCCTCCGTGACCTCCGTGACCTCCACCGAAACCCCCATGTCCTCCTCCAAAACCACCCCCAAATCCTCCTCCGTGGCCCCCTCCAGGCGAAGTGATTATTACAGTGTGATCGCCACCCCCACCTCCTCCTCCTCCTCCATGATCGTGTCCACCGTGATCTTCGTACTTAATAACCTTCTTCTCGTCATGCTGAATTATCTCCGGTACGTGGATTCTGATGTGCACGCTGGAAAATTGCACGGTTTCGGTGCGAGTATTAGACTCATTGTCGTTGTCACGGCAATGGGATTTTAATGTCGTTCACTGTCAAGTGTGGTCTGGCTAATGTGTACTTACTGTTCTTTGCCGAACGTGGCGAGCGTGACGGTCAACGTCGCCGCGAAGATGAAAAACCTCACCTGCAAATGGAAGAAATTTGTAGGTATATTTGCTTTTTCTTTTCCTTTGCTGCAGAATTATATACTGTGATTATATCGCAGAAGATTACGCGACAACGGCACGTGTATAATTTAACATCAGGATTAGTCGAAAGTTTCGAGTAATAATAGGTTTAAGAAGCCTACGACGAGAATGCGAAACGACAATTTTATAACGAACTTAGTTATAATTCACAACCTCAAAAGTCTTTAATTAATAAATATTCAAGAGAACCGAAGAATATTGAACACACGAATGATAAGAACATTATAGGAATATTCAAGAATGAACTTTCTTTGTCATTATGATATTATCCAATATTATTATTCAATATCATTATGATATTATCCATTCGAATCGTCTAAAAATTATCGACATGATGAAATAAATCATTCCCCAAACAGCCAAACCCTCTTTTTACATAATTATGATCTGTCACGAAACATAAACGTCATGTCAAAATAACCCGATTCTACTAAACTACCCTGACACTACGAAGAGTAAACGCACTTCACCACTCCGTCATCCATCCAACCACCCCCCAAATCCAAAATACATCACAGATATAACTTCAACAACATCGAAAACTCCCTAAACGGTATCACGATCGCGTCTCGAGTCCATCCGTCACAGTTCCATATCAGTTGTCTCGTCGAGCACGAATCTCCTTTGTTCTTACACTGACTCTAAACTGCATGGTGGGTCCAGGTGTTGTTCCTCTCTGTTTCTTTCTCGATCAGCACGATTCGATAGCCAGGAACATACTGTTATATATATCCAGCAAGGATCCTGGCTATATATACATATAGCGAAGTCGGATGAAGTACCGGAAGAGCTGGCCAAGGTGGGGAGACGATGAAGATCGGTATGCCCAACCAGCGGAGGAGACTTGAATCGAAGGTGCTCCGTGTTCGTGCTCTCCTGCATGCGAGCCCACGCGGTGTCGGAGCCGACCGACCGTTTGTTCACCTGTCTGTGTGCGTGCAGAAACGTCCGTGACCCAGAGACATCAGAGAAATTCGCGCTCCCGGCGGTTTTCGGCGTTGTTTGCCCTCTGCGGTGACCGGCAGATCGCCGGTGGTCAAGTTTCCGAGAGCTAACGTACTGCAGACAGGGAACGGAGGAATAATTTTCTCTGTGGTAGTGACTGTAATTGTGAACCCGGTGAAATCGAATTTTTGCAGGTTACCACATTGAGCCTTCGTCGCGATCGGGTTGAACTGGAAAATGGATAAATTGGAAATATTGTGAAATATTGTAAATTAATCGGAGAATTGAATTTTGAGAGAACAGGAGTTTATTACATTCAGTTTTCATTGTCTTGGAATTTCCTTTGCTGTCGAATTTAATTTAGGAAGTAGGACGAAAATTAGGCGAATTGGGTTTTGAGCTTTCGTCGTAATCGAATTGAATTGGGAATCTTGTGGTAAATTGTATGGAATTAAACTTTGAGAGAGTTTATTTAGGAGTTTATTACATTCAATTTTCATTGTCTTGGAATTTCTTTTATTGTTATCAAATTGAATTTAGGAAACAGAGAAATAACCTTGTTGTGACTAAAATTGTGAATTGGATGAAATCGAATTTCTGGAGATTATAAATTTAGTACTGTCTTTGAGCTTTCATCGTAATCGAGTTGACTTGAAAAATGGTGATAAATTGGAATTGAATTTTCAGAATAAAAATTCGTTACGTTCAATTCTCATTGTCTTAAAATTTTTACCACCGAAATTGGATTGGAAAACGATGACTGTCACAGTGAATTAGATCTCTGAGTTTCCATCACTATCGACTTGCATTGCAAAATAATGATTCAAATGATGAATTATTTGCGGAAGGAATTGAATTTTCGCGGGTTGAGTATTTACAAAATTTCCATTGTCTTTAAATTATCAGCCATATATTTCGAATGATAATTTGACACCGCGTTGGAATACGCATACGAGAAATTGGCGTGTGTTCAAACCAATTATCGAGTGGTGTGTGTAGCCGATGGAATTTCTAGAAATTGAAATGCTCAATGTATTTGAAATCGACGGTGAAAGGTTTGTTTTATTCAGTGAAGTGAAAATTAATCTCTAGTTGATGCGTCGATATTTCAATAAAAATATGATATCGAAAGTGGTTCCTTTCTTTTTTATAGTGAAATGATTCGAGTCGAGTGTTAAGCTGGAAAGAATCAGTGAGAAATATAAAAGCAAGCAATTGTTATCAAGAAATTCCGATATCAACAACTTTCGAAGAATTCAATGCCCGTGTTTGACCTACTTCTTCGATATCGACGACAACAATGAGGGAAAGAGCACACGTGTATTCTAATTGAATGCGAGAAGGCGTGTCGATCGCTGGCGCTGATTTCCCACGGAGCATAACAAACGTTGTAAATCTCTTAATTCACGGTGACTTTTCATTTTCTACGAGCGTAGTCCAATTCCACGATCAGAAAGTCACATCGCTATTTTTTATTCTTTCCTTCCTAGGGATATTTAATTCCTTTTTCCCCGTACTGTATAATATAGAGTGAAAGATTGAATGATACAAAATAAAAACTGCACGACTTGTACCCCAGTACGATTTGCCTCACTGAAAGGCCCAGAAGCAACTGTTCGGACTAGGAAATGAAGACGACTTTTTGCCATAAAATTTTATTAATACGCAAACGTTTGAATCGATACAAAACAATTTACAGGCGCGATCGCTCAGTACCAGACAACGCCACTTCTACTCGAGGTCTATCCGACGCCCCCTCACGAATCACGTGACCCAAATCAACCAATCGCTAATTTTCGTTGCATTGGCGTTGCACCTGAAGAGGCCCGATTTTCTGGGTTACCGCCTCTAAAATCACTTTCAGTGATAAAAAGTTAAACTGTAATTTAATTGAAATTAAAATTAATACAAGTTAAATTAATTGAAAAAATTAGATAAAAATTAAGATTCGGAAATTAGAGGTGAAAGTTTCATCAAGATTTTTCAAAGGCTATTAAATAATATTGAAAAATTTAGTTTACCTATTGCTAACCTTGATATTTTTAAATTAAAAGAAAAAATTAAAACCAAAAGTTTCAAATGTCCAATCATGTTCAAAGTAATTCGAATCTGCAAAGAATGCAAAAATTTCGAAATTAAGATTCAAATCATCTCGCTACTAAATTTACACATACGTGTAGCGTGAAAAGAAAAGTTAGTAATCGTACTAACAAACATCGCATGATTCATACAGTACCTCAGTTCGTTGTGCATACGCTCAAGTAAGATTGTATAGCACGTGAATGACAATTTATTGGATTCTGAGTCGTGTTCTCCTCGATCCATTTTGTAGTAGAAACTGGGGAAAGCTTAACTAAACGCAAAAGTTCTGTCCGCTAATTTATGCAACGACCTTCGAGGAAAGTAGATTCATGAAAGAGGACGAGCATCGTCGCCTTTTGAAAGTGAAACGGAAAATGTCTACTTTTTTATAAGACTCTGCGTGTGCATCGACTATAGATGATATCTCCTGTGAAACATTGAGGTACCTGCTTCGATATCTCATGAGAAAGAGGATATGAGAGAGAGAGAGAGAAAGAGATCCTAGAGAGAAAAGCGAGGAAAAAAGCGAATTCTCTTGAATGTTAAAATGAAATATATTCAAGAGTCGCTCGTTTTTTTTTATAATTTCTATTAGAATTTAAAAATGGACAATACGAAGTTCGATGTCTCGCGTTGGTTAGGAAAAGAACGTTGCATAAGTACAGATGTAATTATCACGAGTAATTGCTTTAGTTAGAGGTCCTCGATGACATCCGACAGGCAAATAGTTCGACTGCTACGAAAACCAGTTTGATCTCGTTGAAAAAATCGCCCGTCACTCTGGCTATCACTTTTATCCTCTCTAGGTTACTCTTTGCTCGATGTCGTAACCTACAAAACCGAATTGATCGACTATTCTCCGATCGAATTGATCGATTACTTTATGTAACGTGGACACGTGTTCGCAAATCGATTTGCTGGAAACAGTGATACTTAATACTAAGAGCTCTATTTGTGAAAGTGAAACGAATTTTAAAATTGTATCATGTAACGATAATAATTTGAAATACGACTGTTCCGATCCTTTCTTCGGTAATAAGTGCTAGTCATGAAGACTATTTTATCAATAATGGAAGCTTATTTAAAGAATGAAATAAAAATTCGAAGAATTAAATTGAGCGAAGAATTTTTTCCATTATTCTACCAAAGTCGTTTTTCAATCTAAAATTAAGAATAAAATTAAAATTACTAATTAATTATATTATATTAATTAGTAATATCAATATTATGTAATATTATTAATATTATTAATATTAATTAACCAATTAATATCACTACGAATGACTTTGTGCTTTCCTCGACTATCGAAACGTTTAACAGTCGCATAAATGCCGTAGCAACTCTACACGGTTAGAATGTCGTTTCACGGCCAAACAAAAAACAAACCAATCCGGTTTCGATCGATAGACGACAGTGTGGTAACTAAATTACACACGATCATCGACAGATACTCGACAAATTAGGAATCTCGACATTGACATTCCCGAGGGATTGATCGATTCAAAAAGTCGCGGCAGAATGAACAGAGAGAACAGTAGCGTACGATCGAACACGCTTCTACTTCTAATTGTAAAACTATTCCTCTCGTGAGAAAGAAAGTGATCTCCGAACGATGTCTCACTTCTTCGCCAGTTCAAAGACTCTCGCAGCTTGGATTTCACCGGAGAATTTCGCTTCGATTCGATCGACGATCGAACGATCAAGTTCTGTTGCGAATTGCAAACTGGTTTTTACACGGGCAGATGGCGAGAAACGCTCTTTTTTTTCTTTCATTTCTTTTGCTTTTGCGAGAGCGATTTTGAAAAACGACAAATATTGTGCAACTACGATAATATTTTTCGCAGGAAATTACTGCACGGCGTAATAAAGATGTCGAAATTTTTTGATTAAATCATTCATTTTCTTTGACGTCAAACTTATAGTAGATCATTCTATAAGATCAAAGTAATTACACTTAATCACCAGGTTAGAAAGATGATAAACGATCAAATACAAACGCAAAGACGATATAAAAATCCAAATATAAAAATAGTTTTCGCTATCAAAAATGTTTTTACGTCCAGTGAAATTACTATCAATTTTTCTGCCATGATTTATCAATGACTCTTCAAAGTCTGAAAAATGATTGAGTAAGGAAAGACTTCAAAGACTCACAAGTACCGGATATTACTAAGAAGATATCGAAATAAACGCTACCCCTTGTTCTAATCATTCAGTTCTCGTTATCATTGCATCTTTTTATTTTCTTATCATTATATTCTATATATTCTATTATATTAATATATTATAATATGTATATAAAAAATTCTATTAACCCCTTGCGCTGGCAACTGGTTTGCGGACCATAACGAGTGGCCGAACCGTATACAGTAATTTATCGCTTTCTTTTTCTTTTGAACTCGTCGGTACGATATCACTGGATAGAAATTATTAAGAAGATAATAAACTTATCATTTGTTTTGCCTGGGTTACATTTAAACATACTTAAAACTGAGAAAATGTTGCAATTTTGGGACAAAAAGTTCTCGACGTGCGCGGCACGTCATTCCAGCGCAAGAGGTTAATATATTAATATTTTTATATATTGTGTATAATATAATCTCTCATTGATCCATCAATCTTCATTAACTACTTCCGCGATCGAGCGTGCATGCAAATTTCTGGAAAAGAATTCGCGAAACTTTTCAATTTTGAAAAGTCTCAAAAGTGACAATTTAGCTGCAGTGCGATCCAGAGGATCGCTCAAGATCATCGCGCAACCATGATTACGCTCCGTTCCCGGAGGTTAATTAACGAGCTGATTTATGCACCTGAGCTGGCCGCCTTAATGGCCGGCTGTTGCCAGGGAACGAAATAGAAAGTGGCGAGATAGACGCGAAAGAAAGAGCCGGTGGAAAAGGGAACACGAGGGAGAGAAGATCGACGAGGACGCGACGCAGGATCGCAGGAGGGGAGGGAATATTCGCGCGAGACTCTGCACTCGAGGTGACTCTGGCGTATCCTTTCACTTCTTCCATTTTCGTGTTCCGGTCTGCGGAGAGATTCACCTTTCCGGAGAGAATCGGCGAATCTTACGCCACTTGAGATGTTTCGCCACTTTCCAGATCCTTCTAAGGTCGTTTCTCGTTGATAAATCGTTGCACGGAGAATAAACAGAACTGGTCGTTTCTGGGAAATAGTCTTTTAAGTAATAGAATTATGCTCATACACTCTGGTATGTGCTTTTTCATGCAACTTTCATTTCTTTTTTTTTTCAGCGCAGTTTAAGTCTGCACTTTAATTGTAGTTCATTCTTTCGAGTAAAGTGATCGTGCGGATCGAAGGAAGAAGAAAGTTCGGTCGAGAATGGAGAAATTTTGGGGTCGATGAGTTTATCGAACTGTATAGAATCCAAGTGTGAGTCTCTGCTTCTCGTAATACGATTTTTGTATGCTACAAAAATAAATCTATAAATTGTAAGAAGAAATATGACGATTTTTCGTAATAATTCTCTATGATTATTAACAACGTATACGCTTTAAACTCGATTTCCTTTAAAGTGAAAAATATTTTATTGCAAAATTAAAATTTAATGTAATATAAATTGTATAAAATTTCATTTTCACTTTTCACTTTTATACTCGATCTCAGTAGTAACGAACGATGTTCAACCTCATTGTCAATAAAAGTTCATTCACTTTCAAGAGAAATAGAAACAAGAATCACAGAAATTGAAAATATTCGTATATAACTATTTAATTCCTCAAAAAAGCTTCTTTAGAAACTTTCTTCTTGCTATTGTAATTTCACTATACAACATCGTTTGCATTTCGTTAAATGCAGGTCGTAAGAGGCTTTTACCGCCGTTAATTCAATGTCGCTTTAATCATCGATTAGGCGAACGCACTTTCGTTGCAGCGCCTGGATGAGTCAGCTTGTTGGCATTCCTTGATCTTCCCCATTTCAATTATTGTAGAAACTGCACTCGTTCCAAGAAATTCGCCGGAAAGAAAAATTTCTTTCTCGCCTTTCCCCGAGGAGCAAAGTGACCGTGATGATGACGCGAAAAATGGATGTAGAACAATGTTCGTGACAGTCAAGTAATTACACGCCGTTTGTTTTCACTCTGTTGAAGGAAAAATGCTTTTCGTTACTTCGTCCACCGTGCAAAGTTACAAAGTTTTTCGTCCTGTCCAGACAACTGGATGAACAATTAATACTTATTTGCTCACGTAAAGAGCTTAAGTAGCTGGAACACAGTAGAAAATATTTGGAAAATAGTATTTCAGTTATTTGGAATTTATGGAATGAAAAGAAATTTCATTGTTAACATGATTTAATCGAAACATCAAGCAAACTTTTGTAAAATAAAAGCTATAAATTTCATCTTCATTTCATTTACGAAAATACCCAGATACTTAATATCTTTCAAAATGTTCCTTCCTCGTTTATTCGAATACCTTTTTTTTATTGTACAATGAAGTTGCGAAAAATTCTTGCGAGGAAGCGAATAAAATTAGTCGATTCCAATTAAATTGCACGCTAATTATTTAGCTCGCACGTATCAAGTGTCTACTTATCTGAAGTTGTACTTCTGCAACAGGTTATAACTTCAACATGTGTGCGAGCGAGTTTTACATGTTGCTACGAGTCGTCTTTTCCTTTCACAGGTTGGTTCTAAAGAGACACTTTACAAAGTAGTAATCCTAAGTAAGATACTGTGTTCAATGCACTTTACACGGTTTGCTAATTTTTACTGAAACCTGTAGAATTTTGCAGTCTTATTTGAAATTCCTTTCTCCTTTATTACTTTATTTTTATCCTTCCTTTCTTCTTTTTTTAATTGTATTGAATCACAGAGATTACGCGAATTAAAAAAAAAATATAATATACGGATAATTTCTTTTGATGAAATGAATTCGCGAGATTTATTAATAAATCAAGTGCGATTAAAATTCGTCGAAATATTTTTGTTTCATATTTTATGGATTTATGCCTGGATTCTACTTTCGCGTCTAGCATCGCTTATTTAAATTAAGCGATAATTTGCAAGACATTTCCATCGTCTACTTCTTTAAAGTCGAACAAGATAAAACTCGAAAGGCCACCTTCGATTTTTATTCCAAGTTTACTATCCATAAATCACCCATGGGAAGCTCGTGCCAAATGTTCTCTTCGATCCAAATTAAGAATTAAAAATCCAAAAACCACGATTCTCTTCCCCACGACAGAGGACGAAAAAATAAAGAAACAATGTTGATTTCATCTCGAAACTGTCACTAAAACGATTAAAAATTTTTAATTTCGGTTGTTTATTAAAAATTTATTTGAATATATTTGAAAAATTTTTAATTTTGGTTGTTATATGGTTACTGTTATATGGAACGCAACGCCCGTGGGAAAACTGAATTTGCGAAACAGTGGTGAATAGAGTGGAAGGTAGAGCTCGATTGTTCGAACAGTGAGTGGTCTTCTCAGGAATCGAGGAGATCGGGAGACAGGCAAGACGGAGGCGACCGAAGAGATCGAGAGGATCTCGCGTCGTCGCGCGATAAATCGACTTTCTCGACTTTCGAACGTTCAGCCGGTCATCGGACCTCGGAGTGAAAGTAAACGGAGGAAGATGTGATCCTCGCGACCATGGCATTCGATCGTCATTTTATTCTTGCTCGAGGCCGCCAGCCGATCGCTGGACCGTGAACTTCATCAAGCCTGTTCCACACACGCAGAATTACAAAATTTCCTTTTTCAAACATATAATCGCCTTCCTGATGATTTCTCTGAATCACTTTCGTGTTCCTTAAAAATGTTTCTCTATAATCGAAAACTTTGTGAAGTTTGGAGGTTGCGCGTAAGTATTTGGAAACTTTTGAATTATCGTGACGTCAAGTGCAACTCAAATGAGTGTTTCTTAATCGTAATAATTAGGCTAAAGTCTCTGCCAAAGAGTGACTTCAAGTATTGATTCTTTGTTGAAACTTTAAATCAAAGTCTTAATAAGTTTCTAAACCGTCTGAATTTTTTTTACGAAACGTTCAGTTATTTATTACAAAATACGAAGCTTGGAAATGCAGAAAGTTCATTAGCTTGTCAGTCGTGACTATCGAAACGTAACAAAAGTATCAAACTTTTAGTTTCAGAATTGCACCAAGTGTCCAATTATTTATGCACAGTGAGCCAGGTATAAAATTTTGTGTCGCTTGTTGAATGTGAAATCGAGACATAAAAATTTAGAAACGTAACGAATGAGTACTTCTGATGATCGAACGAAATCTTACAGAAATTTACAATAAGATCGATCAGTTTGACTTCTGAGAAACGAAGGAAAGTACACTGAGTATATTTTATTGAAATCACTTTTACGATTACTTTCTCAGCGATCTTCCGCTGGGAGAATATTAGGAATAAAGAAAGAATATCAAATTTTATTTATTACAAAATATATATGAAAATATATGCGATGTTAAAAGAATTGTTGCTCAAAAGTCATTACTGTTCGCGTACGGATAATTTAATAATTTGTCGAATGTTAGACGCCTGGACGCTAAAACAAATGTTCGCAAAGTTACAGTGATTCTAACCTACCTAGTGATAATATTAATTCTAGGAGTAAAAAAATAAATCTTTATCATTCCCTCCGGTATGTACAATTCAAATTCATCCACGATTTAAGTACAATCACAAGTCTGAATCAAACGACGATGCAAAATGTACTTTCAGAAAGGAGACGAGTCTGTCTCACGTTTTGCGAAATCTGTAGTGGATATAAAGAAAGATTACTTTCACCGAGATGCCCAAGAAACATATTAGAAGCCGTGTGCTAATGTCGCTGCGATATAAGTTGTAAATACTCTCCTGCGTTTCGTTTTGCATTTTCTAGGTCAATGCATTAATAAATCTAAACATTCACGTTTATAATAAATAAGTTGTTTGATCTCTTTAGGCATCCGCAGTCCGGAATAAAAAAGACACATTGACTTTTAAGTCAGCGTCTTTCGATCAACGAATCCAATCTTCTCAATATCACCGTGATGGATGTATTTTGTGAGAGAGCATTTTTCAACTTTCAACCGAGGGTGTCATTTCGCTCAACTTCAAAGTTTTTTAATTTCTGGCGAAACATGATCTAATTGCACATGGGTCCGTGTGTTCGTCCTCCATGCATGTCACTGTATTTGGTGGAAGCGATATAGTGAGATCGTAAATTAAATTGGTAGAAAAAGCTTTGAACTTCAAGTTATAAGAATCATTTGTGAATTTAAACATTTCTGAAAAATGCGTGAGCATTACGTAAGAGTAGTAAATTATATCTTACACAAAATTCTTTAAAATATGTTAATATAGAATGTTATATGTAGAATGTCATCTAGGAAGAACATTGAACTTCAAATTATAAGAATGTGCATTATGTAAAGAGTAGCAAATTATATCTTGTACAAAATTCTTTAGAATATGTTAATATAGAATGTTGATGTATGTAGAATGTCATCTAGAAAGAACTTTGAACTTCAAGTTATAAGAATCAATATCAAAATATTGTGAATTAATATTAAACATTTCTGAACAATGTGTATGAATTGTGTGTGAATTCTGTTCTTTAGAACACATTGCAAAGACAATAATAATTGACTCAACACCGTACAATCTCAAATGAAGTTTCAAACACTTTACTACCCCTCCGTGTCTCCTAAATTTCTGTCAAATATACAAATTTTGACGTCAATCTCACGATCTCGCTATATCTCCTCCACCAATAATCATAAAATAAAGAACATCGCAAAATAACAAAAACAACGCCAACACTTAACGTCTAACCGTGAACCGCCTGCGCGACAACCGGAAGTGCCACGTTCCCCGGAACAGAGAACGTGTGATAAGACGAACTCTGAATAGGCGCTGTTCTGAAATCGTGCGGTGGTTCCACGTTGTCTTCCTTGACGTCGTAGCCTTGTTTAGGCTGAGCGAAATTCGCTGACCAGCCGTTGAGACCGGAAGTACCGGAGCCATCGGTCGTGTAACCAGCGGTCACCTGCTGGGTTTGGTAACTGTTTCCCAAAGCGGTGGCTACGTTCGACAAGAACTGTGGCCACGATTTGGTCATCTCCTGGAGTTTCTGCTGATATTCGTCCAGAGCTACCGTGTCTTTCAGCACGATTCCCTCTTTGCTGCCACCGATCGTGGGCGACGGGATGCCAGCCGGTAACAGGACGCCACCTTGCGGCTGAGGCACGACGCTCTTATAGAGATCGGTGGCCTTCTGCTGCAACAGGAGAATCTGATCCTTGGCCGCGCTCAGGTCGATTGGGTTGTTCGCGAGGAGATCCTTCTCGATCGATCTTGACGTGTAGAACTTCTTGCGATCGTTTCGCCTCTCGTCGTAGTTCAGGGCAGATTCCGGATCTGGGAAGAAGGTCTCCGACTGCGGGAGCTCGTACGACGATGGTGAATAATCGGTGTCGGACGAAGAGAACGAGGGCGATGAATACTCCGGCGGTTGCTTGTGCTCGTGCGAGCTTGGATTCCTAGAAGAACGTCAGTTCAAACGATAATTTGATAATTGAGCAAATGGATTCTCGCGGGCATTGATGGTAATTAAACGCTGTTCTGCTTTCGAATGATTTGTGGCGAAATACTTGGGCCACGTGTGGTCAGTGAAAGTACGTGTAAGTATGTGTAATTGCTTAATAACGCCTAATGACTCGCAGTCACGTAACTGTGGGAGCAATAATTGTTCAAGAAAACACGTGAAAAAGTCTTGTGTTTTTCCTTTTGTGAAACAGGAAATTTATACTGAACTAAATATTCTTGATATGTCGAAAATTAAATTTGTTGATTTTAGATGAGATAAGATACAGATTAGCAAAATAAAAAAATTATATATATCGTAGAAGACTCAGCTAGAAAACTAGGAAAACTAGTTTATTTCATCAAACTGAACGCTTTATAATTATTCTATCTTTTACGAATAATATACGATCCCATGAATTGATATTTCTCTGTCGAAATTGACATTGATTCGTCGAATATGTATTGAACTTAATCTTCCAAGCAACGATTGAACAAATAGTATAATTGGTTTGAGATCGCGAAAGTTGTACTACTGGCGAGAGTAGAACGTACGAGTCAGTGGTCAGACGCGACCGCGCGTACACTTCTACTTCACTGAAGAGTCCTAACTCGAAACTGATTTGTTCTAAATTCTACGTTACGCGTAATTTTAATATGTAAATGTTAGTAAATTAAAATTATTTTTATATTAGTACAGTACATGATGTTAGTGAATTAAAAATAAGTTTAGTATTTCGCCTTTAGAAACTGGAACGAGATTCCTTTTCTGGCAATATCTTTTTCTCAACTCGAGCAAACCTGGATTCGCAAATACTTTTCCACGTTCAATAAAACTTGACATTTATATTTTAACTACAGACAAGTCTGAATTCTTTCGATTGTTTACTTTATCCTTTACTTTCTATACTTTTCAGCAAATGGATGCTCATCATCGAAATAAATACAATAAATAAATTGATATACGAATAAATGAATGTACGAATAAACAAGTAACTGAACGAATAAATCGATAAATGAATGAACGAATAAATAAATGGATGAAAGAATGAACAGAAATAAACAAAAATAAAGTTCAATCTATCTACCCTATCCTTAAATAAAATCAATATTCTCACCTTTCGCGATCAAACGACAAGCTACCCTTAATCTGATCGTAAGGAATGTAACCTTTTCCGAAGGAGACACCGTGACTGATGCCCTTTCCGTAAGGGACGTGCACGTGGTTCACATGTTCGTAGCCTTGATCAAAGTCATTTCCTCCATGAGGAACCGATGGGGTTTCGTAGATAGGTTTCTTCGAGCGGTAATATACTGGAGAGCTATGATACTTGTGATAATTAACCTCGCCGGTGTGGGGCGATTTTCTATAACGCGGTGGAGGAGGTCGCCACGATGACGATCCCAGGCTGCGTCTTGTTTGCTGTGGAACCACCAGCACTACTTTATTCCTGAGAAACAGAGAGGTACTTCGTTAAACCATGGTCTAATGTGACAGTCGTAGCATTTAGTCGTACGTTCAATTTGTAATTTTAGCTGTTAGATTAGTTTAATAGTTTGATTGTAGGGGACAGGGCCAGATAAAGGCGAAAGGCCAGGTAGCAGGAAACACCTAAACGTCATTGGGTACGAATATAAAAAAAAAGCGTGTGAGGATGTGTGAGAGAAGATAGTTGAAGAGTCGAAGAATCAAAAGTCAGTCAACAGAGATTAACACTCATTCTCGGAAGAATAAGAGAGGGAATTATTGTGAACTGAAAAGTAGTTGCACAGAAGTCTTGAGTTGTTAATTGATAAACTCAGTCGTGTGATCGTGCAGTGGTTTAGGTGTATACTCGCAATATTGTTAATAATGTATCACATATACAAAAATATACATTTTCTTCCACAAACGATAAATCAAAATTATAATAGGATAATAATAATCGTATCGCGTTATGGAAGATAGTCCTAATTTGGCACGGTCTAGTAATAAAGATTTAGTATTCTGGTCATGAAGATACTTACGCGTGAGTGAGTAGAGGCTCGCTGATTGCTAGCAGAAGAACGCAGAATGCCTGTAAACATTAATTAGAGATTAATAAGTTGCAATTGAGTTGAACACGCGATGACCATGATCAGAAGAATTCACTCGAATTGTAATTTCGTGGAAACTCGAAATGAAATTGAAAATTTAAAAAATTTCAAATTTACAGCAATTACTTTTAATTAGAGGGTGAAGTTTGAGATTAAAAATTGGCGGGAAATTTCTGGTGGTGTTTGAAAAATGAAAATGCTATTTCGTAGATGGACAATTGTGTTCGCTCGTGCGATCAATGAGTCATAGAGAACGGAACTTTGTAACAAAAACTAGATTCTTTGCACGTAAACGTACGAAATCGGGTGTCAATCGTGATTGATGGTTTGACCTACATCGAAGCCTAATTGAGACTGAGACCAATCTATTCTGAAACGTTAAAAATTCAACTTGTCCTACTTATCCTCGTGTTCCCTTAATTTGGATCTTTTGTGACAATTTTATGTTGTGATTCGAGGCTTGCATGTCCAGGTTAATAATTATAGTAATTAATAACTAAAGTATACCAGTATACCATTAGTATACCAGTTATTAATTATAGTAACCAGTAATTGAATGTAAAATATCAGATAATTTTTGAGACAGTAGATGCAATCAGTGTTGTATTTATCAGTGTATTGTTATATTTTGTTCATTATTTTAATCTGTCGAGACAAGAACATTCAAAAAGTAAAAATATTTGATCACCATTGTTACCATTATACTACTTTTATCATATTAATTAAATATACTTCATACTACATCATTATAATTGTTACATTATCTTCATTACCTGAATTTTGTCGAAACAAGAAGAAGAAAAAAAGAACAGTTTCCATTCATTTTATATTCAAAAAGTGAAAATATCTGGTCGCGATTGTTACGTTATACCGCATTCATCGTTTCATAGATAAAGATAAGAATAAGGATACGATACAAACATACAATAAATCACGAGATATTTATTAATTCCCACAGAAAATTCAAATCCATAATTATCTAACGAATAATCTCAATAAACGATCTTCCCAAACAGATCACCCCGAAATCTCTCCCAAAGAGAACCAACTGTAACAAAATTAAACTTACCAAATTACACTTCATGTCGCGAAAGATCTCGCCGAGAAAGAGGCCCTCGGGATCAGACGAAAACCTTGGAAACTCGGTGATAAATCCCAACAGGACGAGGACAGGACTCGTTGTCAAAATCGAGACTTCGCTCCGTGTGCTGCAACCGGTGCGGGCAAATTGCGGGAGGCCCGCCCGAGCCTGTTCTCTTTTATACAAGATAAAAAGAACATAATCGCCGATGGATTCGCGATCCATCTCCCACCGAGTGGCTGCAGCCCTGGAAAGAGATCGCGTGGAATCTCAGCGAGGATGGAAACCGATTGGTTCGAGCGGAGGCCTAGCGTGCCGATACGAAACGGACAGTCGAGCACACGGGCGCCGGGCATTTTTCTTCCTTTCGGGGGGAAATCGACACTTTCTTCTCTCTCTCTTCAGGCGTTCACCTAAGCGGACGCGCGCCGTCTGCCACGTGAGTTAGAACGCGATTCCGCGGGCGCCAAGTCGCGCGACCGCGCCTCATCCGCGCCGACCAGTTGCTTTCCAAAACGCGACCAACAAAAACCAGAGATTGTCGTTCCACATTTTCGAGAGTGACATTCGTCGAATCGAAGATTCTGGCGAGAATGTATTAAATTTGGATCAGACAGCTTTGCGCTCTTGAACGTTCTCTTTTTTTTTTACAGAAACGAGGTTTGCAAATTTCGATTTTTTGCCGATCAACAGCAAAAATTTATATCACAGGCGAAGAAATGAAATATAAACGGTGTCGTTTTAACTACTGAACTATTTCAGCCATCGTCAAGCGCATAAATGATTAAAACGAATAAATAAATAAAGATTCGCGACACCCTCATCAATTCTGGATTAAATTGAGTTAAATGAAATATAAATAGTATCGTTTTAGCCACTGAAATATTTCAGTCATCGTCAAACGCATAAATGAATAAAACAAATAGATAAAGATTCACGATACCATCGTCAATCCCGGATTAAACTGAGCTCGAATAAAAATCCCATTGAATTTGACTGCGTAGTTTCAAAATCTTGAGAACCTTTAAAAAAAGGAGAATGATGAAAATTTTTCGAAAAGTCAAGTTTTCTAAATTTCTCGAATCCCTTTGAAAAGTAACGCACGTCGTCTCTCGATGTCCCTATCGTATTTCGAACGATACTCGCGAACACTCGCTCTCACACTCTGGATAGCATAGCTCATCCCTATGGAAGTGAAACGGAAACGCAAAAAAAAGAAAAAAATCTGACACGTCCGACGTTGATGCGTGATGGATGGAATATCATCGGTCGTTCGCGCGTTCTCCATTAGAAAGCTCTTGACTGGGTTTATCCCCTTTTTTTTTATATATATTTACAGTCCAAGTAAATATTCTCTATTTCGTTCACTCGATGAACTTGGCTTCAGATTTTCGAAAAAAGGAAATCTCTTATATATATTCATTTTTGAAATTATTCATTGCTGAAACCTTCGAGATGCACTGGCAGTCATCTCAGATAAGATTCGTAACTGCGTTTAAGAGGAAAATAGACGAACGAGTGAAAGCGATCACTATTGAAAGTTCAGTCTCGTTATCCTTTTTTTTTCCAATCTAAATCGCTGAAATATCGATCCTTTTCTCGAGAAATGATAAAAAATAATTCTTGATCGTAGCATTGAAATTATTCATTAAAGAGCGTGACGGAGCCATTAATATTCTTATCACCGACAGATAATGCGGTAACAGTGAAATCACGTGGATAAGTAATCTCGATTTCAGAACTGTAAGCAATCGCTTTCTAACCATCCCTCGCGAGATTCCTCTGGCACAACTATCTCGCGCTTAGACAAAATCTTAATGGAGCGTACGAACTCGAACTGTGAGTTTTTCTCTCGAGGAATGTCTTGATTGTATTTTTGATCATTTCGAATGAATCACTTCTACGCTCGTCCGAGCGCAAGTAGTTTCTTTATTGTTATTCGCTAAACTTGTTTTTGAGAACTTTCTCTGCAACACGATAAAAGCATTTTTCACGCTTTAAATGAAATTTCTTGCCAATAAATACTTTACAAGACGTATGTAAGTATTGTCACCCCTAATTATCTGTCTGATTTGTTATCGACAATTTTCATTTCTATTCTGAGCAAATCAAGTTAAAACGAGGTGGTCAACGCAAAAGGAAATTCGGTTCGAAGAGTCTTTGAGAAATTTAACAACGGACACGTACGGAAAGGGAAATTTTCATCGTGCGAGTTCAACGACTCGGATCGTAAAAGCGCGCGGAAAAGAGGGAAAATAAATTGTATCGAACGATCGCGCGAGCAGTTTAACGAGCGACGAAAGTGGAGAATCATTCGCGGGAATTTGCTGCTCCGAAGTTACTCCACAACTATGTAAATACAAATATCCCGGAGAGAGAGTAGATTCGCTGCTTGCAACGGAGAAATCTAACAGATCTAAGAAGTCGGTCTATTAAAAAATAGAAATACGAATAGAAACGCAACGTCGATAGAAATAGAGAAGTATCCGAGTACATGTCGCGTATAACGATTTTTCTAACGCAACGCGAAATCGCGAATTCCATCGGGCGAAAGATTCGATCGCTTCAAAGGACGATCGTCAATCGACGTGAATCAAGATCGATCCTCGATCCTCGATCCTCGACTAATACTGTCGTCCGATATTGCTGCTTTCTATCGATCTTGAAGAACGATCGACTCGTTAGAAATGCAATAAAATCGGCGAACGAACTTGAATAGTTAATCGTTAGTCAGAGAGGAGAGAACTTCCTGGTTTCACTCGCTCGGAGATTTCACGCGAACTTTATGTCTGAATCACGATTTATTACGGGACGGGGGAAGAAAGTAGATTTCGAGGAGAACAGTTTAAACTTCGTCACCGATCTTTAATTTCAAAGTACCTATTAATATAATTTTCTTGCAGAATATATATATTTTTCATTCGTTAATTACTTGAGATTTTGACCGTATTGTTTATTTGTATTTGCATGAAAATCGGCTTTTTACGATGCTCTATTTTCGCTTCTTCGAAATTTGTATAACATAAGTTGTATCCTGTTTCTTCTTAAAGAGAAAACGGAAGGAAAATTTAACTAGACATTGGGCAATCGTTTTTTCTGAGAAACCATTTTGCGGTCAGCTTCAAGGCTGTTCCTCGTATCGTTGTAATTTTTTTCCTCGTACTATCATTGCTTTTTATCTCGTTCGCGAGTTCTCAAACTGAACTTTCTCTGTTTTTTTCTGACACAGAGAAAAAGCTGTTCAGATCGAACAATTTGGTATTTTATAGTCATACTTATGTGCTTAAGTAAAGACACATAAAGTTGATTGAAAAACTTGGATCAAATTTTAATTTCAATATTATCTATTGTCAGTTCTTAAAAAGAAAACTCCATACTATATTCCCAAATCATTACTTTTTGTCATTTATAAAATTTTACCAAATTCACGAAACATGTTAACATTAAATAAAACAGGAGATCAAACATAATCTTCTTTAAACTATGCATCTCAAATCATTGAACGTACGATCTTCTCATATTATTTAGTCCCTGTGATCTATAAAATTTAGAAAATTTATAATATACGTTAGTAGCATGAATAAAGTAGAAGATCGAAATTAAGTAAATTTTAGTATCAATTTTTCCTAATCTCGATCCCTTTCTTAAATCACTTATTTAATCACTTCAAATCATTAAACGCACAACCTTCCTCTATTAATTATTCTCTGTAACCTATAAAGTTTACAAAATTCATAACACTGAATAAACTAGAATAAAATAGAACGTCAGACGTAAATTTCATGCAAATCACCAAATCATTAAACACGCTATATTACTTCTTCTCTGTAATTTATACAAAATATACAAAACTTTCATACGCTCTCTACAGTTATTCTTTCGAGACTCTAGCCTTGAATCATAATACTATAATACCACGTAATCCCAAACACTGTCTACTTATACCAGCCAGCAGACGAATAATATCGAGACAGGATTCGCACCTGCGTTCAATCCGCCTAGCTCGAAATAGAATTTATCGAGTAGAGAGTTCACTGTCACGGTCTCGCGATCTACGAGAAAGAAAAGAAAGAAGAGAGGGTAATGTGTTGCTCGTTTTAGTTTTCGCTAGCAGCCTGCCATTGGAATGCACGCGCAATTCGGTCCAGTCGAGTATGCACGTTCTACGATAGAATGCGAGGCGATCGGTTTTTCACCTTTTCTCCTATCGTCTGGCACGTCCGTGCACGCGATCGGCTTACAGCCGCGATTTCTACGAATCCTCCCTCTGGATCCTCCGGATCGGTTTCGTGAAAGGGAGTATCTTGGCTCTGGTGAGACGTCGCGCGGAGAAGAAACTCCGAAGAACAGAGATTCTTTTCTACGAATGCTTTCAATCTCATTATAATATAGGATGGCCACTGAAAAACTGAAGATGAAAGTGTCACAAGTTTGTGAGCAGGAAAATGGTGGTCATTTGAGGGATGTTGCTTTTCACACATAATACTGAAAAAAGTCCATTAATTATATTTTCAAGTAAAATAACGTGTTTGTAAAAGCTATTTTTGTTTTATGTCATTCAGTGACCACCCTGTATAAATTTATCACACTGTAGATCCTTGCTTCTTTTCTAGCCAAAGGATTCTCTAAATAGTTAGAATTTAATGAAAAATTGAGAGACAATTTGTTCCCTACAAATTTGCGTTGATATTGAGTATTGGGTAAACGACATTCCTATGTGTTAATTAATAAATAAATAAATAAACGAGTCAATTTCGTCGAGTATGAACTTCAATCATATTTAAATTAATTTTGTTATAGTTAATAATTAAGATTTTGTTTCGAAAGTATTTAGTTGCAAAGACCTGCTACGTCGGTTAAGCTAATTGTGCATTCTTGCCTCGAACTTGAACACGCAATAGACATCACCGGTGCTCAGGATCAAGTTCAAGATCTAGTTTACGATATGTTACAGCGTTGGGTACCAGTTAAATTGCTACTATGACAGCGCTACGATGCGACGTGTGACGTGTACACGTGTAACGTTTCGAAAGGCGTCGCAGCTTCTACTCGATAATTTACGATAATTCCAACTCGTCGACTCAACCGTTGCTAAAACATGCAATCTGTCGCCACGTGTTGACAGAGAGCGTGAGTTAAAACTATCCCTGGCAGAGAGTTTTTGAACGAACGCAGATATTTGAACGTATTTAAAAACCTATTTCTTGTTGAAATAATTTAGATACAAAATATTTTTGCATTTGTTTTGTTTTGAAATTATTTTTCTTTATTCCTTAATTCTTTGCAAGTTGAATTTTTTAATTGGAACTTAGAGTCGAGTTCTCCAATCTTTGAAAGGACGATTGGAGAATCGTTCGCCATCTTGTTTTTGTAGAGCAGGGAACGCTAGAACGTTCGAGTGTATCAATTGCCGAAGCTTCAAGTTCGATTCTTATTACACAAATTCATACGTAGAAAGTATACCTTGGATAAAGTCAGATTTGGCGTTGATTAAACTATTAATTAATTAACGTTCGTTATGCGCTCGTATTAGATAAGACTGGTAAAAGTAATCTGTCTGTCGAGTTCATCGAGTACTGCAACTTTGGAAAGCTTGATACCATTTGATACAGCTGACACGCAATCGAGATTTTAATTATGATTGATTGCAGACCGATATCTGAGGGATAGAACGACGCTTTCGAGACGATCTTGAAAACGTGAGCGAATGAACCGATTCTCGTAACGAGCGGAGACTGTTACGCAGAGTTATGTTATGACAATTTTGGCATTCGTTCGATCTGTCAAGGAGACATTGCACTTGAAATGGAAATCGACAAACAAGTTTCAGTTTAGCGAGGCGATAACATTTTGTACTGTGTTTGTACGCTCACTTGTATTTACTTTATGGAACTTCGAGAAGGAATTGAAAGAAAAATAAATCCCAACTTCTAGAATCCAGATCTTTTCAGAATTTAACATCACAAGTTTCAGAGCACGTATTTCATATTTTGTTGTATTCTGTCAAATTAATAAAACTCACAATACAAATCGAATCACTGCCAATTTTCCCAAAGCAGTCCCTACAATTAATTACGTCTCTTAAAGTCACAACAAATCCGAAAGAAACGAAAAGCAATCCAAAGACACGGGGAAACGTCTCTGTCGCGCTGATCGTAGCACTCCATTTGAGTATCTTCTCTTCTCTCCAACTCTTGTCTTCAACAGCAACCGTGTGCAAAAAGCGACAGACAGAGGCATCGTCCGAGACGCGGATCTCGTCGTTCGCAGACGCCAGAGACGAGTGAAACGGAGCGAACCGCGTCGTGTTACGACGGTGATCTTGATCTTGGCCGTTCACCCGGCCAAGTCCACAGCTTTCATTAAAAAGACCACAGAACGCGCGGTGGTGTGGCGCGGCCGCGACAAGGAAGAAGAAGACGGCGAATAGATTAGAACAGATTGAAACTCGGCGAACGAAGGAAAAAAAGAGGAAAAAAGGAAACGAACAAAACGATGGGATCGAGGTGAAGGGTAAGCTACCAGATGGAGGGGCTACTGCTGGTCCTCCGTTTTTTGCCACGTATCCTCCATTAGCCGGCACCTTTCACGTGCACCGGCTGTGTACAGCTGCGAAAGATTCCCTTTCATTCTTATCCAACTCCAATCACGTACATGTATAAAAGCGGCGAGCATGTGCACGACCGACAGCAGATCAAAACCGCGGCTGAAACTGCCAACTATATCGACAACGAGGAACCGGTAGCTGGCTCCTCTAACGGTCGTCATCGTCTTCTTCTTCTTCTTCTTCTTCCTCTTCCTCTTCTTCTTCTACTTACACCTCAGAGTTGGTTATTTTACGGTTAAGCAAAAGAAGCGGGTGCTCGAGGGCGCAACACGATGACCAAGTTTGCGGTAAGTTCATTCCCAAGGCTGGATTTTGACCCTCGGTAAGGTTGAATTTTGAGGCATTTTTTTGTTAAAAACTTGGAGACGAAGATGATCGGTGCGGCACCGATCGAGTTTCTCTTCTTGTGATTTTATTTAGGATCGAAGTTTATGATTTTTTATAAAATTTCTTGTAAAAGTCACTATAAGAGTCTTCCAGAACTGTTTATATTTCGAATTTTTGCTAATCGATTCTTTTGAACCCAATTGTATCTTTTTGGCATTGTAAAAAAATTTATTCATATTTGGAGAACCGAGACATGAAACAAAGTCGAAGAATATTAACGTTATTTTAGAATTGGTTTCAAAAACTTTGCGCATTGACACCTATTGCTAGATCACTCTGGACAAGTTCAAGACGCGTTCAGACTTTCATACGCAAATGTCGTCGTTTGAAAGAGCCACGCTTGCGAGAACCAATTTTCATTCGTTGTCGAAACGTTCGAAGCTTTGCATGCTTGTAACGACATCGTGAAACTCCCCACGCTGATTCGATCCAATCTTTTTCCAGGCCGTCTTTGTGGTTGCCTCGTTGCTCGACTTGGCCTTTGCGGGACACCACGGTGGACAGTAAGTTTCCTTTACCCTGGCATTAAATGGCGTAGATCGTTCGCGTGGTCACGCGGAAGTACAATCGTTCGTGAATCACTGTAAATTGGAATACGTTCAACGAACCGTGACTCGGCCCACGTGTGCCGACTTTCTCTGTGGTTCTTTGTTTATCGACGGCCAATTTTCCTCGAGAGAAATACCGAACGTGAAAAGAGAGGCTGGTCGAACGAAAATTCATTCTTCCCTGTGTCGAACGACTTTCCGGGCCATTACGCGCAAAATTGTCCGTGTCGACGCGGCAGTCGAATTAACAATCAACGAGTGAGACTAATTGCATAGCATACTGTGCGCATTGTGCATAACATTTAATTATCTTCAGTAATTATTATTTCAGTTGTTAAAATTTACTTTAACACAGTGGATCGTTTCAATTAATTGAGAGTGACAAAGACGAAGATGTTTGTCTAACCAGAACCTGGTCTCTCTCTACCGAATCATTTTCTGAAACGCATCGCTCGTGAATCTTTCCATGATCTTCATGATCTCTCAAGATCAAAAAATTAACTTCACTTTCCGTTCTTTAATTATCCAAACAACGGCTGTCAAGTTCAAAGCAAAAGAATGAAGAGTAACGTCGTCTTCGTTATCTTTAAAAAAAATAAATACGCGAAAAGACAAGTCTAATCGTTCAAAAAAATCGTTCACACAGCGACCATGTGGTGATTCACGTGCCCTACAAGATCAAGACGATCCACCATACGCACACCATCACGAAACACGTCCACCACGGAGGCGGAGGTGGCGATAAGTACGAGGTTCTCGGCTACACGGTGGGCCATCCGATAGATTTGGGAGGTCACGGCGGTGGCGGTGACTTCGGAGGCGGCGGCGGTGGCCACGATTTCGGCGGCGGTGGCCACGATTTTGGCGGCGGTGGTGGCGACTTTGGCGGTGGCCACATCGAATACAGCGGCGGCGGAGGTGGAGGCGGCGGCGGTGGAGGTGGCCACATCGAGTACGGCGGCGGTGACATCGGCGGCGGTCATGGAGGCGGGTTCGGTGGAGGAGGCGGATTCGGCGGAGGAGGCCACGAAGATTGGGGCGGTCACTAACCAACAGTGACCGGCGCTAACTTTGAGAGGATCGCGATAGTTCTTTTCGAGAAAGTTCGATTTGTTGTTCGACACGCACTGTTGACTCGAATTCTACTTTATTCGGTGATTACTAGTTCCCTCTTCAGAGGCGAATTTTTAATTTCAGTTACAACAAAGGAATTTAATTTAATTTCTGGCACATAAAAGAATCAAGTTCACGTTTCAGAATTTCAAAAAATAACTGTTCTTGTAACAGTTTCGCGAATGGAAGTAGCTTTTTTGTAGGACGTAAATTAACCGTCCACATATGTGGCTTTGGGCCAAATTATTACAGTCTACGAAGGAACGTAATCAGGCGTACGAGCCAAAATTATCGAATGCGCAAAGTGGCGCTAGCATTCGAAGCAAGTATCGTTCCCTTCATTGAAAGGAAAAGAAAGTCAATTTTCAAAAAGTTGCTACATTCTAAATTAAAATAAGATCAAAAAACGAATTTCTGTTGGAAAGTCGAGTCACCGTGCTTTAAAGAGCCAACAAGCACCTCGCATCGCACGACACTTTCACCTACACTTTTAAGGGACACGTATCCGCTTTAGAGAGATACCGGATGTTTCTTCTGAAAGATTTTAAGTCTTTTACTACTGTTACCTCTTTTCTTCTTTTTCTTTTTTTTTTTTTTTTTTTTGTTTTCTAACTGATGTTCTTCGGGGAGTGGTGATCGACGCTTCATCGACCTACCTCTTACCTCTCGTCCTAGTCTCTCAATCTGTTGTCACATCGTTCGTTAATGTACTGTTAATGTAAATATTTGTTACTCGTTATTAATTATCTTAAATATCGTATCGTTTATTGTCTACCGCGGCTTGGATGATCTATGTATAATTATCTACGTCGCGAGAAAGTTGATTAAACTGCGTGTGTACCTGAAATCTCACTACCCATTTATTTCCCGCGTCATTTATTTGTTACAATTTTACAACACATTTTATTCTTACGCTTTACCACTTATTTCTGTTCTTCCTGCGATTAACGATCCTCGGTGTTTTATTGATCCTTTTTCTCGATCTTCGTCGGTGATCACGTTTGTCCCTGGTATTCTCATACTCCACGTCGTCCACTAAGTATCTCCCACTGTCCGTTTTCGTTCCAAACTCCTCTTTGAACCCCTCGTTCTCGGTGTCGCCCTGATCCTCCTCCTGATCCTCGTGAAACTTGTGCATTCGGTCCGAACGAACGTGCCCAGTTTCCGTCTCCAAACCCTTCCTGTATCCCTCCTCGTAATCATAAACAACAGTCTCGGTGTTCGGAGGCAGATCGTTGACGTCTTCGTGAACCGCGTAAGTGTCCTTGTCACGATCCTTCTGCTCCAAGTCGTTGTCGTCGATGTACGACGGCGGACGATAAGAGTCCTTGTAATAATCATACGCAGGGATGTGCTTTTGCCTGTGACGTTCGTGATTCTCGAGCCGATTTTTTCTCAGTCTCTGCTCGTGATCCTTGTGGTGGTTTTCGTGGTCGAGGTCAGGATCGTTCTCGTGCTCGTGCTCGTAATCACGATGGCGTCCGTACTTCCACGAACTCCAGTTCGCGTGGTGATAGTCGCGAGTCTTGTAAACTTTCGGCTTCTTCGGCGCCGGCACGCGCAAGTGAAGGAGAACGGTCCGCGTGTGCACGTGATGGTTGGTCACATCCGGCACGAGGATCCTCAGATGCACGCTGCAAACGAGCGAAAGGGAATGAGCGTGGGCCGCTGCGTGAGATCGACGCTCGTTTTCGTTGGAGAAAGCGGGGAACGAAAGCTGACGATGCAATTGTCTGATCGCGATCGAAGTTCTTACGGATCTTTCGTTAGCGTTTCGATCGTTGGTTACTTACTGTTTAGAGGACACTCCGTAGATCGTGATTTGGTTCAGTAGAAGCAGGCACAGGTAGTTGAGGATCTCCTGGAAAATAATTGAGATTATACAAAACTAGTTATATTAATTATATAAATTAATTTTATATAAGACGGCAGAATTGCAATTGTCGCGTGAGTTGCAATTGCGCAAATCTAGGATATTTGAAATTCGAGTGTTAAAAAAGGAATGAGAAATAGAATATACAATAGATACGAATAAGAGAAAAATAGAATAAACAAAACAGAGTATTCTAAAAAAATAATTACAATATTCCATCACGAAACAATATAAAATTTGGCAGTGTAATTTTAGTAAAAAATTTTCAAATTTTCAAAGATTCATATATTTCGTACTTTTATTACCATTATTATTCTTCTGTCGAAGAGAACTAGCGTCAGGACCAGCGTTTCGATATCGTTTGACATGGTAGATGATGTTCCTCCTTTATATTCCACCCTCTATCATAACCGAGTTCGACGGAACCGCGAAATTGTAATCGAAATTTTACGGACGATCGGGCACTTTCGCTGCCTGGTTGAGATATGCTCCGTCTGTCAATCCGCTTCGAATGACACGCCTTGGAAAAAACGTGTCAACGTGATCGTGGAAGTTCATTGCCGCGCCCGAAATCGGGAACCATTGCCCGAGAAACACGGTCGCTGATGCTTGTGATTGCACTGCGGTCGCTTCTTTGTCTTATTTCTTTTCTCATTTGTTAATCTTTCGTCGACCAAAAAAATAACGGAGAAATGTGTTTCTACAAATAAAGCACTTTATTGATTTTTTTTACAAATTTCTCACACGGTACATGTATCGTCATCCTTAAACATTTCTCTTCAACTTTCGATCTTATCTTTCTCGCGCATTTAACTCTTAATTTCTTTTTTTTTTTTTTACGTTTTCTTTTATTATATATCTGAGTACAAAAGTTTACGAAATTTGTTTCAACTTAACTCTATTACAGGTTGTTCGAGTATAGTTTTTTTTATTTGATTTATACTTATTATACTTATATTTATTTCTAATAAAATTCATATTTATCTTCTTCTTCCTCTATGTTTTTCTTGTTTTCCTCATAGTGCGGTAAGATTTTGTAGATCGTGTGCGTGTGCTTCACGTTCTTTATTCGGTAGGGGACATGGATGATCACCTTTTTCCTGTTACACGAAAACGTGATGAAGTAACTATGGATGTAATTTGTAATAAAGTAATGTATATACACATATTTGGATACTTACGATTCAGCTGGTTGTTGGAGCAACACGAGCAACACCAATAAAGCAGCAGCATACTAAAACAAGAGAAAAAAGAATATAAATGTTGCAAGATAAAATCCTTCGAGCCATTCAGAATAATTCCCCAAAATTAACAAAAACGGTCGCCGCTTAGTTTTTCAGAAATCGAACGATTCAGCTGACAGCGTTTTGACCGATTTAATTTCTGCGTGGCTAGGTTCCTTTACGAAAACTACATTTAGAGGTGTTTTTCGTACCAAACGCTTTTGTCTCATTCTGACGAAAATTCTGAGAAAAACTCGTCGCTTCACGCCGCTCTCAAAGACGCCTGGGGAAGCGAAACACTCTCTGCTCGTGGTCGCAGCAAACCTAACGTTTATATACATGTGGCTGAAATTAGCGAGGCGGATCAAACGAATCGCAAAGTGTACCGTGAAACTCCCCCAGCCTCCCAGCGTTTCAACGTGTACCTTTTCACTTTTCTGCTTTTCACCAAAGGAAATATCGCCACTTAATTTGGTTATCGTGCAAAGCAGAATTTCTATCAGTTCGAGGAATCGGCTGGCGAGCCTCGGCACACGACACGCAGCGTGATTACGTCGAAACGAACCATGTCGTCGTCGCAATTGTTCGTCACAATTGACTCTAATCTCGCGATTCGATCTCGCCACCGATCGATTTATTATCAAAAGGACTGAGTTAGAATTTTAGAAAAAAAAAGAAAAAGCAAATTCCATCGAATATCAGCGAAAAAGAAATGAAAATCGGCAGAAACTTACGACAAAGTACCATTTATGACATTATTGTTACTTTTCTGTTTCTAATCCTCGTTGTTCATTTCTCATCTTCGAATGTGACTTACAACTAATTAGAAAATTATACACTAAGTTGTAACGATTGATTATCTTTTGTCAGAGGATACGATGTATTATCAACGATCGAATAATATCGAGTCAGTCACACGTCACGAAACAGCAATCGATTCCGCAAAGTCAAATAACGATCTCCGAGCAAAAACCCTCTTCGGATGATCAGAGAGTTTTTAACCGCTCGAAAGTAATCGAAGAACTAACTGCATCTAGGAAACAGCGAGGTTCACTTCCTCCAGACGCACCCAACCGAGAATCGACTGTTCAACTCGCGGCGCACAGACGTTAACGAGCAGGGATTGTTAACGAGACTGGAAAGAAAATATGAGATGAATGTGTAATGTAATGTTGTGACCATTTTGAGAATGTTCTATAATTACTCTACGCATTATTACACGTCTCAAGTAACTATGCATTTCGTTCTTAAACGAACCGTGATTCGTTTAATTTAAAGTGAAGCCTTCGTAAAATTTCGATTGCTTTCAAGATATTCGACTATAATCGACTGAAAATACAAACAAACAAAGAAATTGTAGATATTACACGCGCAATGGGAATGAGAAAACGGCGCGTTTGCTCACGCAAGCGGACTAAAACGATCGACGCTCCAGCAAGTTGATCGTTATCCACACAACTTTTTCATACAAATAAGATATATAGTTATTGATTCTATCTCGCGAATTGGAGTCTTTAATAATAAGTCGAAAATATTTTCGATTTATAGCGTTTCTTGGCCGAATAATAAATAGAAATTTTATAAATAGTGAATAATAATTTTATAAATTTTATAAATAGTGAATAATAATAAATAGAATATTTGAGAAACTTACAGACACGTTGTCGCGTGTTGGAATTGCGATAAATGAAATTTAAAAAAGCGGCGATTTTAGATTCGGATCTACGATCATTTTTCGTCGTTCCAGCAAAAACAGGCGCTCGCTTTCGAACAGATCATTTGAATTTTGTTGAGTTGAGCGCAGTGAGTTGCACTGAGCGATCGCGCAGTGGAAATTCTCGCCAATTAGAAAAGCTTTTCAACGCGTTCGCTTGAAATTTACATATACGTATCTGGTCAATTAAAAGTGAAAATTAAAAGTGAAAATATAAAAGTGAAATTAACAAAATCAGGTGTTTATATTCGCGTGACGTGTAATTGATGAGCAGCGATCTAAGGATAAGGAGCATTGAAAGCGAATAATCTCTTGGAACTCTTTGGTCTCCGAGATGTTTCGGATCTTTCCTTATAAAGTTTATAAATTCTACGCTCGCCTAGAAAGGTTCTACCTGAACGGATGCACTGTTTAAAGTAATCAGAGCACGTTAATTTACCACGTTCAATGTTTCAAGAGTTTTCACGTTCCAAAGAAATCGGGCAAGCGGCAAAACTGTGAAATTGAACTGTACGCTTATAACAAAAGAAGTAAAAAGAAAGAAAAAAATGGTGTGCTAATTAATTTTAGACAGTGCAACACTAATAATTCCCAATGAATGCGAAACAACGTTAAGAATTAATGACAATTATCATTTCGTAACATTTTATTAAAATAAAAATGTGTCTTCGTTCGATTTACACATTCGAGTACTATTAGCAGTAGAAACATAAACTTATTACAAATGTATGCGAATTGAAATAAAGATCTATTCCTTCCTCAACAATGCACAGTTGTCAAAGAACATAATGAAATAGACAAATTAAAAAAAAAGGACTAAAAACTTAGAAAATTAGAAGTTAGACTTTTCAAGGTCTTTCGTCGAATTTCTCCAGGACGATTAGAGTCTAGAGGCAACTACGGAATCGGACTGTTCGTCGTTCCGTCTCTCCACGTGGATTCCACGCTGATCGTTGAATCATTCATCCTCGACTGGTTCCTCGGTTGGTCGTCGAAACTAAACCTCGCGGTTTTATTATCCATCTTTTCTTGCGAGCAACACCTCGACCTTTGCTCTCTCGTCGATTGTACAGCGCGCTTGTTCGCGGCCGTGCCTCGTAAATAATTCACCCAATCGCCGCTTGACTTCCGAGACGTCTCTAGAAACGCGTCACTGTTACTGTCGCTTCTTTCTTGCAATCCTCCGTGGTTCTGCTCACTCGTCGACGGTTCGACTTTTTCTCTCCCTTGCACGTTCGTTCTTTCGACTGCTTTCCAATGGTAATCGACAGACCTGGGTACTTTCGAGTAAACAGCATCCAGTTCCATCGGTTTGAAACCTTCGTCCTCGGTGTTCTTATCGGCGGGCTCTACGCTCCCGTCTAGATTAAGATACCTCATGTTCTTGCTTGCAAATTCGATGCTGTATTTCGGACCATTTCCGTCGGATTCTTGACTGACCGAAGTTGGAGACTTTTCGATTAAACTGATTGGATCGTTGTAAGTGACGTACTCGGGGATCGACAGGTTCGACGGTGTCTGCAACTGTTGGAAATCGACGGTCAACAACTTGGAATGTTCCTTGTTGGATTCGTTCAACGACGAGTAGAACGGATACGCGTGATCGAACGGATCTTGAAAACCGCTCGATAGATATTGATTGATCTGCGTTTTGTTTGCTGGGTCGGCCAGTTTCAAACGGGACGCGGAATTGACGTGACCGTGTCGCAGCGACGAGGCCAAAAATGGGTTGTTCTTATGGTGTTTGACTTTCTGGATGCCGTGTATGTTTCCATGTTTGAAGTTCAACTTGTACGTCCTCACACTGTGATTCTCTGTAGGATAACCAGCCGTGTGTCCGTAAGTGCCCAATGGTTTCGAGACTTGAGCAACGTTGTTGCTGGAGGACAACGAGCTGTCCGACGAGATTGAATGAACGTCACCGTGATGCTCGTAAGAGCCGATCGAACCTAAACCTTCGTTGGACAGAAGAAGTGAATCGTGCCCGATCGTTGGGACTTCGGAATGTTCTATTATTTCACTGGACGGAAGGATGTTTTTATCGAACGTTGACTCGATTTCTGTGACCGGTAAATGGGACACCAGTCGTATCACCAAGTGATTCGAATTTAGCGGCTCCAGGAGTCGTATGTACACCTTGTCACCAATCCCTGGGAAGTGAAACGGTCCGACGAACGGACCCAACGCCTTCGGAGGATCGACGATTTTTCGAATTACATCCACGATCGAGTCAAATATGTTCCTGTTCTTCGTCACTCGGTACACGGGCTCGATGCGAACTACTCCTTCGTCGAAAGCTTCCGCGGGCCCTTGCACAGTCTCTATTTGCTGGTTCTCGATGTAATTCTCGCTGACATCGTACGATTGTCCCACGTGACTCGCGGATGTTTTACCGCCAGTATGCTGAAGCTGCCTTCGACGTCGATTCCCTTTTTCACCAGACGATCGTGACGGCGTGGCCCGATCAGTACGAACCTTTAGGATTCTCTTGTTTGAACTTGGAACGTTCGAGTGAATCCTTTGCTGACCGTAGATCGTTTTTGGTCTTGGAGTTTCGGGCTGAGAAGTGGTGAACGTTACGTCATCGGGATTGGTGCCATTCTCGGGTTTGGGCAGCGGCAGATGATTCTTCGGTTGCGGTTGCCTAAGTTAAAAATAAGAAAATTATGTCCATTTTTCTTTTTCTTCCTTTCTTTGGTTTTTCTGAACGTAATTAAATGTTTGAGAGAAAACGTACCTCTTGGAACGCACGGCTTCTGCGCCGAGGAACGTTGATATTAATGCGGCGCAGACCTGCAACCATGAAAATATGATGACAACTCATTCTTGAATAAAAAAGAATGAAATAGAAAAACTGTGTTGCACACAACCACGTTACAATTATCGAGAGACAAATTCAAAGTACATCTTAAAGGTCAATCTCAAGGAGCATCTTTGTTCAAAATTAGAAAAACGTTTTTCTCACTTTTCATTTTCTTTTTTTTTTTCACTGATCTTCTTCGTTGATTGTATTTTTTAATCGAAAGATACCTTTCGAAAGAATCGAAACAACCGTAGTACGATCATCTTCGGCGTTTCAGACCGCGTGTGTCGATTCACTCACCGTGATTACACGCGCGATTCTCATGTCGCTGATGGTATATCCACTAGATCACTTCACCGATCCTACTATGGGGACGTCTGCCCATTGGCAACGCTTTTAAAGCTTCCCCGGACCCGCTTGTACGGTAACTGTTAAACTGGACCTGACAACATTGTTTTGCGTACGTACGTGCCGCTGGCGGTTTTCTCCTGAATGAAAGAAAAACGAAAAGGGGAAAAAACTGCATGACTTTTACCCCAGTACGATCCGTCTCACTGAAAGGCCCAGAAGCAACTGTTCTGACTAGGAAATGAAGACGACCTTTTTGTCATAAAATTTTATCGATATGCAAACATTCGAATCGATACAAAACAAATTACAGGCGCGATCGCTCAGTACCAGACGCCACTTCTACTCCAGGTCTATCCCACGCTCCCTCACGAATCACGTGACCCAAATCAACCAATCGCTAATTTTCGTTGCATCAGCATGCAAAGAGGCCCGATTTTCTGGGTTACTTTCGCTAAAATCACTTTCAGTGATAAAATAGACGCGTACGAACGAATCCTAATCCGTTTCTAAGTCAACGGATCAGGAAGCGTTTTATGAAAATTTATAATTGCTCGCGAGAGTGCGAATTTGCACGTCCTGCTGAATGAGGAAAGATTTCTATTTCATTGAGGATAAAGTGGTGAGATGACGTAATTTTTGGTTGTGGAAGAAGTAGCAAATTTTTTATATTTTATACCTGTTACGCAAGAAACAAATTGAGGAAACGATCTCTGTTTCATACAGAATGAAATAGTAAGAAATAGTTAAAAATAATTACGGAAAACAGTCATTCTATTTAATAATTATTAAAAACAACTCGAAAATATCTGATGACACAAGCGATAAAAGTATTTCTAAATTTAAATTAACACATTATTGTGTGAAAATGTGCGATTTTCTTGATTTTCCTGGAAATACGTACTGTCACACGCTAAAAAAGGAAAACGTAAACAAAGAAATTATCGAATCGAAAGTCTCTGCAAGTCTACTCAATAAAATTCCTTGTATAGAAAGATCTTCCCTTGTATAGAAGAATCCAGGTAAATACACTGCAAAAAGAGTTTGTGGATGAATGAATTTTTTTTTCGTGTGTGTGTGTTTACGGATAACGAATTACGGTCTTCTGGTCATCATTAAATGCGCACACTCGAATGAAAGTGAAGTTTCTATTTAAGTAATCGATATCTATTCTATTTAGGTAGTTTCTATTTAGGTAATCGATCTCTCATTCAGAAGCGGTAAAAATAAAAAGCCAAACGTCTAAACAACCACTCATTCCGAGATACCAGTTTTTTTGAGCGACAATTAATAAACCTGAAATGAAAGCCGCGGCACGCTCGTCTTAAGTTCTTAAGAAATAGCGACGCCATAACCGGTGGCTAATCGAACATTTAAAGGAAGAAAAAGAAGCTAATAATTAAAGAAGTCTAAAGAAAGTTCGCGTTAAAGACACCTCGACGTGTAGACGATGGCTTGACAATTTGCAAAAAGTTGTAACAAGTAGTTAAAAATGTTCGAGAAACTTGTGTTCTCGAGATATTCGAAAAATGTCAAGCAAAATGTCCTTATAACAGGAAATACTGGAAAATTACGAGGTTGTCTAGTTTAGTTTACTTTTTTTATTTTCAATCAAATCGTACGTTCTGTTTTCTTTTATACAGCATGGTATAATAAATATAAAAATAATCTTCAATTATAATTAATTAAATACGTTTGTGTGTAGTAAAAATGCGAGTTTACAATTGATAATGTTTTCACGTGTTGATTTATCATTAGTAAATTTTTCTTGATTAATGCTCGAAACTCTAAAATAACTTTCATTTTTTTTTTTTTTTAATGAAATAATATATTTTGAAGAAAAAACATCTGATCGAGAAACTTGATCTCTTTGCAGCTGAGTAAATAGCGCCTCTCTAATGCATAATATTAAATGGTAAGCCATAGTACGGAACGTTGTAAACGCTATAAAGATTTGAACTCGATAGAACCATTTAATTGTAATTAAAACGGCGCTTTCCATCGAAACGAAAACCGTATGCAGCGCTGTTCGGCGCGCTAACCAGGGCGGGATTCTTGTACTGATGAAATGAGCCATGCAGATGCGGAGGCCTCACGGCATTCTGCTCCTCCTCCTGCGATCCTTTCAAGTAAAATGCCTCGAATTGTCCTTCCGGTAACAGAATATCCTTCAGCGATTTGTCGTTTGGATCATAAGCCGTTCCATTCAATACCAAAGAAATTAGAACAAAAAGACCCTGGAATCACAAATAAATAAGATTTACAGTTGCTATATAAAATGTAATGATAGTATTTTGAATTATCTAAAAGAACACATAGTTATGTTTTCATTGTAGAAAATATTTGTTTCATATTTTCTGAATAAATACAAATTTATATCTATTGATGAATCTTAATACAATTGAAATCTTAATACAATAGAAGTAAAGATAAGTACGTACCGTGAACAAGATAAAAAGATTTGCTGCCATACTTTGATCCGTATCTTATGTTGACCGAAGCCCTAAAACAATAAGGAATATATTTGATGTATAATAAAGTAGAAAATATAAGGTCAACAAGATTTAAGTTATGTCGTAATGTAATCATAACTAATTTAAATAGTTTTAAATATCCGTAATACGAAGCATAAGATTAATTTATTTCAAGTAGATACCTACATAAATTACATCAATGATAAATGGTTACACGATTTCTAACGAATTAATTTACGTAATTACTTTGCACTTTTCTGTTCATATCTTTCTCTCGATTAGTGAAGATCGATAAAAAGACTAATTAATTGTGGGCTGCGCGCTCACTCGCCGTGAGCATGCAACAGGTCTGCATGCACTCGTCCAGTTTCTTTTATTTTACACACGATTAAAGAAATTTTACGATGCACTCTTAATAAAAGAGTAAAATAAGAATAAAAATGTACATTCAACTTGTTTATTGAACTCTCTTTTATCAATATTTATGAACTCGCGATAATGAAAATTATTGAGAAAAATGCTTGTAATTAATTTTAATAAACTCTAACGCGTCAAATCAACTAAACTGAATATAAATCATTACAAATTGACTTTGTTGTGAGTCAGTAAAAACTGAAACTGCTTGCGAGGAAAGAAAAAGATGAAACGGCGATTGAGTTCAATCATAGATTGAACTTAAGTCGCGATTATTAAGTCTACCGTGAGAAGTTATCTATCATAAAAAGATTGCTAAACTACGAGTTTTCATGGTTGAAACTTACCGAACGTGATCGTAGCAAAAGTGAAAGCCGCTCTGACGATCGTACACAACAGTATGCAGACAAACGTTTCCTCTACTTGCACACACATTTAACGACCTTGCCACTGCCAAGCGCCCCCACCCTGAAGACCAAGAGCAACCTCGAGGTCTGCAGAAACGGAAGCTGACAAAATTGGAAAACATGCAATCACAGATTTCGACATTATCGTTGAATGTATTTTTTGTGAATTAACTTCTTTAAATAAAACAGTCGTGCTGATAAATGTAAGAAACTGTATTTGTACAAACTGTACAAAAAACTCAGGTATCGTTGTAGAAATACAATATCAAAGAATAAAAAAATGTAATTAAACTATGATATGTTAATCGAAATAAACAAAACGTATCTTATAAAATTTCGTTTTTGTTACTGTCGCACATCGTCAGACGATGAATTTGAACATTCAAGTGGCGGAACAAAACGAACAAACTAAATTTACGTTTGTAAACGTAGTACGCTATTATCACAATGTGCAATATATATTCTCTAAAAACAGTGCAAAACATCGATTCTCAAAATTCAACAACTTAATGTTCTGTATATTACTTCTTATATGTAATACACAGTCGCATACTTCACGATATAAATTAGTACGATAAACTAGTAAGATACTAATACGATAAACTAATAAGTCCCAGTATTACGAATAAATATCAACGGATAAATATCAAAAGTAACTTGGCGCTGTCACTATCACGATCAGTGATTTCAATGTTTTAATGCAAGGAGCTTAAACAAGAAGCATACTTTGTCGTATGCTTACAAATTTACAGACATATGTTAAACGCTGTTTTGTTTAAGTCTCTTTTACAAATGCTTGCAATAAAATAAGAACGTTAGGTAACAGTATAAGATTACAAACATTCTATTCACTTATACATGAATTCATGATCCGTCACAATTATATTACAATTACAAGTATTAAATATCCCTGGGATACAGTCACGTCTCATAACATATTATACGGAATACAAGTAAGAATCTTGTTTCGTCTTTCCTTTTGGAGGAGAAGTAAAGGGAGAAAACCAAGCAATTGAAAATCTTCCAAATACAGCTTGAATAGATTTCCATCTACTATTACGAACCCACCTGGCTTCTTCCTTTTTAAGTTGCTCAATACCCTATACATAATATAAATGAATAATCTATTTGAAAATAAAATACATTTTTTTTTTTTAATTACTGCATACATACGGTTTCATCATTCCAAATTGCTTGCAACTGTGTCCCCAACATCACAGCCGTGAAAATGGCAAATAAGAGGGCTTCAAAAGCCAAAAAAAGTAATAGTACCACTGTTGCAGGTGGACTAAAGGTGGAACATTCTTTCCATTCTTGTCTTATACATGTAGTAAATTGTTGTATACACAAGAATAAAGAATGCAATGACATTGCTGCTATATAGAACTAAAATAAATTGTAAATTGTAAACACTGTCATCAATTTTCACACGTGTATAGTGAGACTTACAGTAAAAAGTACAAAATATTTTTGATTATTTTCTCCAACACAATTATTAACCCATGGACAATGATGATCCATTTTTCTAACGCATCTATATAAGTAAAATATTTAAATATTATCAGTCATTCTTCTGTGTATTAAAAACTATAATTGTTATAAATGTTATAAAACCTTTGGCAAACAGAACAATGATGTGCTCTATCAGGCTTAATGGAACAACATTTGGGACATTTAAATATGACTTGTCCATCTCTAAATCCCATTTGTTCAATCATTTCTTTTGTAGCATTTCCTTTCATAACAGCACCCTATAAATAATTTTTATATCAAATCATTAATAGATTTCACAGATAACAGCTACATGTTTTAAAAACTTTTACTTACTGGATCTGTGAACATTGTCCTTAAGTGAGACGCGAAAGCTAAGAAAGTTAATGACTGAAATATTGCAGTGTTTAAACTGGAGTATAAGGTATTTATTGTAGGAATAAGGATAACTGCCATTACTACAAATTCTGCATAAATTATTAACAACCATGTTAAAATTGCACATATAATCCCACATATGTCCTGCAATACAATGTTAATTAAAGATTATTTAAACAATATCAACACAGTAGATTTCAATTATTTAATAAAATATTTGTACATACTTTTATACACCACAATCTTCCACCATAACATTTATTATGAACATCTTTTTCTCTATGAAAAGACATATAATCATAATCCATGATTTACTGTTATTTACTAAATTCTTAACTATCAATCGAAGAGATTTCAACCATGGTTCTTTACTTGAAATGAAAATTAATTCATACGTTAGTGAAATTCTGTATATGACATTACAAAACAAATATCACATTGATTTGTAAGCGACAAGTGCATTAAATAAACTCATGAAGTAACATAGCGTCTAACCTCATAAGCAAGTATTCGCAGATTGTCATTCACAAGTCCATTGCAATTGAACGATTTACATTAATTTTTATTTCAGTCATCTCCATTGCGATAACATTCAATGTGTTTACGATCGAATATCGAGTATGGAATTGATTTTTCCGTCTTCACCTCTTGCTTAATTAGCCTAACCAAAGACATACGGCTATTAAATAATTACGTTGTTAATATAAAAATTCCCTTAAATATCTAGCGATCATTTGTTCATGTCGATTCAAACGTAGCGTAAAGTAAACGAACTGAAAACGAAACTTGAGCATGTTATCACGTGTAGATTTTGATAGCTTGGTTTTTAAACGTCACCGACATTCGCCATTGAACGACATTACGAACGCACCTGACATTCAAACGAACAGATGTTTTTAAAGGAAATACTGTGAACTACAGTACACTGTCTTATCCAATTAATATCGACGAGTGTTGAAAAAGGATAAAAAGTGGATGTAAATGATACTAGATATTACCGGTTCTAATGTTGTCTGCCGTATTCTTACACGCGACTGCAAGTTTGACAGTACATGGTAAGGGTGGGGGCCACAGTGCGCAGCCATATTGGCTACTTGTGACTTTTGGGAGGAAGTGAGCAAAAAATAATACAACTTTTCTCGTTTCTACGTGAAAAAATGTTGCCTTCGAGGATTTTTCATTGATTTCACACGTTGGTCTTGCTAGCGCGAACACGATTACGATAGAACGTGTGATCATTTATACAAGCTCAACCTTTTTTACGAAAAATGGTATGTTACTTTTTGATTAGTAGATTCCTCGTTTTAGTACAGTTAAATCATTCATTGCGAAATTTTACAACGTTCCCGGCATATCTGCTTTATTTTTCTTGCAGAGTTTCTTTGGGTTCGGTCAGTCGGCAGATATAGAGATTACTTTGGATGGTGCAGAAACAAGGAAGACTGCAGACATTAAATCTGAAGATGGTAAAAAAGAGCGCCACTTGTTATATTATGACGGTGAAACCGTTTCTGGAAAGGTAAAAATCTTTTTCTAAATGAATAAACGTCAATAAATTGTATAAGACGTTTGTGCAGAATGTAACTTACAATCTACGATGGTTATTCGCAAACTCCAGATAGATAGACGTAAAGAATAAAGTAAAAAATGTTTAACATTGTCTCATTTTGCATTAATTGTTTATATTAATATCTAGTAATTTATATACTTTTATACTTTAACATTCTTATATAAAAAAATTACATCATGTAGTATACATGTATATATATATATATATATACACATATGATATGATTATATATATACATATATATATACACATATGATATGATTTAATATCTTTAAGTAAATATGATTATCTTATTTAATTTGATAAATTAAAACCATAGAACGTATGGTTTTAATGTGATAGAATGTATCTAAAAAATCATTTACTTTTTATGATATCTTATAATTTATATTAATTTCTCTTTAAAGGCAGATGAGTTTATATTGATTAAAATGCGCGATTATTTCCAGATTAACATTAGTCTCAGGAAAGCTGGAAAATTGGAACATCAAGGTGTAAAAGTAGAGTTCATTGGACAAATCGAATTATATTATGATAGAGGAAATCATCATGAGTTTACCAGTCTAGTTAAAGAATTAGCTAGGCCAGGAGAATTAACTCATAATACAGTGTATACTTTTGAATTTGCAAATGTAGAAAAACCTTTTGAAAGTTACACAGGATCTAATGTACGACTAAGATATTTTCTCAAAGTCACAATTGTTCGAAGACTTAGTGATATTGTTAAAGAACTTGAATTAGTTGTGCACACTCTTAGTTCCTATCCAGATATGAATAACCCTATTAAAATGGAAGTTGGAATTGAAGACTGTTTGCATATTGAATTTGAGTATAATAAAAGCAAGTAAGTTGTATCAGTTTAAAGTTTAATTATGTAAATATTAATGTCCAATATAGAGTTTAATGATTAATTCATCTTTTTGCAGATATCATTTAAAAGATGTTATTGTTGGAAAGATATATTTTCTTTTGGTTAGAATAAAAATCAAACATATGGAAATTGCCATAATAAAACGGGAAACTACTGGTTCTGGTACTGTATAATTAACAAATGTTTTTGTTTTATAAAAATACAGTTACAGTAATCTTCCTTATAATTTGAATATCATTATAAACTTTTTAATAAGTTCACTGGAGAAAATATTTTATTTTTTAAGTATTGGCTTCTTTACAACTTATACTACAGTTATAAGTAGAATATATATTTGCAGGTCCACATACATTTACGGAAAACGAAACTATAGCAAAATATGAAATAATGGATGGAGCACCAGTCCGAGGCGAGTCTATTCCAATAAGAGTCTTTCTAGCAGGTTATGACTTAGCACCTACAATGCGTGATATCAATAAAAAATTCAGTGTTAGATATTATCTTAATCTAGTTCTCATGGACGAGGAAGATCGTAGATATTTCAAACAACAAGTAAGCTAAAAAATATGCCTATAGCTTGTTAATTTTTTACTGTTGTATATTTTTACAATTAAATACCGTTTCTAGGAAATAACCTTGTGGAGAAAGGGAGAAAAGAGTAGAAAATCTCAAACTGCTTCGCCACATATGCCATCGCATTTAGTATCGGCAGAAACAGGATTTCCACAAGGAGCTGCTCAAAATGGTCCGCCATCCGTGACTCCACCAGTTCAATCAGGACAACTACCATCCGCTAACATTACCAATGTAGAGGATGCACAAGCGCCAATAGAAAGCATGACACGCGAAGAAGGAGATGGTGAAGGTGCAAAAGAAGTTAATTCTGAAAGTAACTGAATTTTTGCATGCGAAACAGTTACTGAAGTCAATGGAAGTTTTACTAATTCAAAGAATGAGTAATAACTTCGTATGGAACTAGTAGTTTAAAACAGAACTCCTCTTGTACTATAAAGAGAGATTGAATTTTAGGAACTACGAAAAATCGAAACATCTGCGAGTAAAGTTGTAAATATTTTGGATACCTATAAATAATGCGGATGATTAAATTGAATAAGTAGCCAATTATCGATCAAAATTTCAAATTATCAAGAGCTATAGATAACATACTATGGTGTCTAATGGGACAGACCTGAAATAGTTATACAGAAAAGATAATATAAAACAAAATAATGCAACCATATAAAATGGATATTTATAAATGGACAGTTTAATAACTGAATATTAATCAGCGGTATATTCTCGAACAGCATCTGAATGTTACAGTGTTCAGAATATTTTATACAACTGTATTATGTGTTATATTCTCAAAGATCTTTATCAAAATCTTTTGCGTTATATTATCAGATCTCTCAGATGGCCAATTTCTGTCATATGAGAGTTTTATAAATCTGAAATGAATATACATATACTCACAATGGCTGCCCTATTTTAATCCATTCAATTAGTCTGCAACTAATATGGTAAAGGCACCGAGAGAAATGCTTTATATATATATATATATATAAAATACCTTATTATCGAAATAATTTTTGGGAGAATGTGATTTTTTCAATAAAAAGTTTTTATTAACATTTGCAATAAAAATTATTAATAAACTATGTTAAGATACAGGCATAGTGTATAAAATAATATCAATAGTTCTGTCCCAATTATAGCATAATTGTATATACAAATCACTGAATTGTATATGCTAATTAATTTTTTAGTAGAATTTTTATGCAGTTTCAAGGATCTTAATATAAATTATTGTAAGAAATACATGCCTTAGTATGTTTATTCAATTTTTAGTATGCCTTTATTAATATAAGAGTGGACTATGATAGATTAAAAAATGGGATGGCCCCACATGTATTTATATATATACATATTACAATATGTGTGTGGATATATACATGCATATGTATGATTTTTAATGATAGCAGTAGTTATAAACTGGGTTATATATACACACACACATACACAAGTATCCATGTCTATTGTAATAATACTGAAACGTGTTCTATCCAGGTAGTATCATGATTGCTACCACGATGGAAGTAATATGCCGGTACAAGAAAAATACCCATCGTTTTGTACAATTCTGTGTTAACATGGGTTGACTAAAGAATCTTGTTGAAAAAAAAAACTGCATAATAGTCAGCCGCGTGTATTTCGAGAATTCTGTTTCATGTAAATTAAAAATTTTCATATTTCACACCTTTGTTATTTGTTGACAAGAAAGATATATGTGTAAAAGAGAGAAAACAAAACTATTTGTGAATTATTTGACATGTCAAATATTGTATATACATATACATATTGTCATACGATATAAAACTAGCTGCATATTTTAATGCCCACATAAATATATTATACATCGCATACAGTGTGCCATTGTGCGCACGTGTATCGGAAAACATTACTTCGTCTATGCATACACCCTTCCTATCGTTTTATATATATATAAATCGAATATCATCAAATTTTTATTCTCACTTATCTATAACTTGTTTTTTATCTGAATGAAATAGACATATCAAGTACAGATTTTACCATGACAAATAAACTATGGATTTAAGTGCAATTAATTTTACGACGAATTTATGAAGGATGGAATCAACAAATGCTGACGCAATAGAATTTTATAACGACAATTAAAACGTCGATTAAAATCTCCCTAGTTTTTCAAACCATTTCCCTTCTTTTTTTGAATTACCTCAGTTATAAGGAAAATATGATTAAGTGCCTTCGCAAAGCACGATTATTTTAGAAAATAAGGGTAAAATTTTAAATTTTAAGACGATCCACAGTAATTGGAGTTCATTACTTTTTCTTTATAAAAGCGTTAGTTATTTCATGAAGTTATTATCTTGAACTATATTGTTTGTAATTTTAATAACTTAATTATTAGAATCTATAGTTCAAAATATGATTGTGTATAGTAACAAAATATTGTAAGATTGCAAATGTAACAAGAATAGTTTTATATCAATAATTTTTTTCTATTTACTTTTATATTCCTAAACGAATTTGAAAAAAAAATATAAAAATAACACACCAATTAGAAATCAATTGCCAATGACGTTCAAACGGTTATATATAACGGGAATATATATTTTAAACTCGTATATAAAATATTAATTTTACAATATCTAAAATTTTCATATGCTGTAATAACAATTAATATTTTAAAGTACCAGAATTAAACATTTTTAACTGTATCTTATTTTCATTAACGAATAAATTGTATATTTGTCTGTAATATATATTAGATATGGTTAGATACGTGAAAATCAAGCTTAAATAAATATACTGGTATGAAGCCGGTACGTAATATCCTACAAGGAAATAATTCGTAGAACAAATTAGTTCGTTTAATTGTCGTTTGCATTTCAGACTCTGAAGATAAGCTTAAATGTTACATAAAATTTTCTTATATTAGTACATGTTTAAAAAAAAAAATCTGTTATAGAAGGAAGAATACGGCTTTAATTAAGTCAGTATAAAGTCCGAACAGTATGCGCGTTTCTCTGCGCGCAGATCTGATGTCTGAATAAACAATTATTGTCTGGTTAACGCATTAGTAGTTCACTGCCGGTTAAAGTGTCATAGTGATCAGTAGGTTACCAAAGATGGAAGTTCAAACAGAATTAATTACGGAATTTCGTGAAAAATTTTTTAAAAAATTGGTCGACGAGGGACCACCAGATCCTAGTGTGTATATTTATTTTCATATTGTAAGACTGTACTTTCTCTTTCCAGTTGCGTTTTATGAAACATAATTAATTCACAAAATAAAGTTTAAGATCAAGTGTCATATTTCAAGGCCAATGTTTTCAATATGTAGTCAATAAAAGAATAAAAATTATTTTTACAAATAATTTATGAAGTCTTTGTTCCAACTATTTTTATGCACTCAATTGATAAAATATATGATGCATGAAAATATTTATAATTTAATTGAAAAATATTCCAGAGTTTCATCCTGTAGATATTGCTAAAATAAAAGATAATAACCATTGGTTACAAAGATTTTTGGAGCACAATGAAAACAATGTGCAAGAAGCACTTAATATGTTATGGGAAACTTGCTGTTGGAGGAGTAAATTTGGCACAAATGGTATGGGTTATACAGAATTCATATATTTTTTTTTTTTATTTGTTTTTAAATTTAAATTTTTCATTTATACATGTGACAATGAAATAGGTCATATAGGAGCATATAAACATCGGTTATATTTCTCTTATCCTTACAAAAAATAAAATAGAATATAAAAATCTGATAACCTATTTTATTGTCATCTTGTAAGTTTTAACAAAATTATTACAATATTATTTATTGACAGAGATTACAGAAGAGAATGTAATGAAAGAGTATTTAAATAGTGAACTGTGTTTTATTCACGGTAAAGATAGAGATGGTAAAACAATGTTTATAATTAGATGTAAATTGCACACTAAAGGAAGCAAAGACTTTAGTCAGTTGCAAAAACTTGTTGTGTATTGGTTTGAAAGATTAGAAAGGTAAAATAACACAATTTATAACAAATTATTTATCAGTTTGTTCTTAAAATTAATATTACTATATTGTATTTCAGACAAACTAATGGTAATCAAATTTCTCTTTTCTTTGATATGTCAGATACTGGTATTTTAAATATGGATATGGAATTTATCAAGTACCTGATTAATCTTTGTAAAAATTACTATCCTAATTTTTTAAATTATATTATTATTTTCGAAATGCCATGGATATTAAACACTGGATTTAAAATTATAAAGTCATGGTTGCCACCTAAGGCGATTCCAAAAATTAAATTTGTACAAAAAAACAACATACATGAGTTCGTAGAACCTAATGACATACTTACATGTTGGGGAGGTAGTAACGAATATGTCTTCAAATTTGTATCAGAAGCACAAAACAATGATGCTACAATGAATGGTAAATTTGATAATAAAAAGGTATATACTTATTTATTGGAGAATTAAATATCGAATAATTCATTTGAAAATTAATTTTTCATCTTTATATAACTATAGGTACATTTTACAGAAGCTTCTCCATTAACAGAACAATCTCCAAGCAATTTTGGAGAGCAAGCAATTGAAGAACAATGTAAGTAAAAAACAGTTATAACAATTATTGAAAACATTTGGAAAGGTAAAACTTTTATTCTTATATTGATAAATAATATATTTTGTCTTGTAGTATTATCTGTTGAACCAGATGCACTTATATTTAACAAAACGGGGAATGAAATTAGTGGAACAATTACATTGAAAAATGTAACTACTGATAAACCTTTATCTTATAAGGTATGAGTTTTTCTTTTACGATAAAATTATTCAATAGTACGGCACATAATATAAATATTTTCTAAACTTTACAATAGTACAGGACATAATACAAATATTTTATATAGGTAAAAACAACATCACCGGGGAAGTTTAAAGTACGTCTAAGTTCGGGAGTTTTATTACCTCAAGAACAACGTACAATTTCAGTTGTTGTGCAACAAGAGCATAACATACGCGGCCTTTTACAAGTTGATAAATTTTTAGTTATGTGCCTTCCATTAAAAAATGCAAATGCATCGGCCCAAGAATTAGCAGCTTTATGGAAGGTAATAATACATGTTAATTATATGAGCCTTTAATATGTAATTGAATTGTTAATTTATATTTTATTTAGTCCGAGAAACCAGCAGAAGAACATAAATTAAGATGCTGTGATGGTGGAATTACAAGTAGTGAATCATCAAAATTACATTCCACCTCTGGTATATCAGAAAGTGGTCAAATAGATATACTTTCCCGTAAAGTAAGGAAAATAATTTGTAATTAGTAATATGACATTAATGAATAATATACTAATATATAAATTAATTTCTTACAGATAACACATTTGAAAGATAGTCATACAAAGCTGTATAATGACGTTGCTTTTCTAAAGTACTTATCATTTTTTTCTATGACAGTTACAATTATAATGGCCATACTAGTTATTTATATTTTAAAAATTGACATTAAAAATACTATGGATCAACAAGCTTGTCATATTCACCATGGGATATAGATTATTTAGATACAAATTCATTTGAGTTTTACATATAACAAAATTTTCATATACATATAACATAAATTTCGTTATTTTTATGTTTAATTAATAATTCTAATATTTTTACATTCGCAAAATTATTTAATAATTTGTATTGATTTTTTACAATCGTAGTTTTCATAGTTTATATTTTTCACGATTTTTGTTAAAGACGAATTGCATACAATTCAATTGTATAATTGCATACACTTTAATACAATTTACTTTATTATCATTAATATAAACAAAGTAAGTTGTTAATGTATTTCAGGATGTTTGTGTATAACCTCTAATATATTCAGAATGTAATCGTATTATTACAAGAAAAAAAAATATAACTAATTGGAATTATTTTTATAAAATTTTACACGTATTTTGTACATACTATTTGTACAATTTATCTCGACTATAATTTGTAATTTAATAATACAAATTATTTTCAATTAATTCTTTACATCATTTGCTTAAAATCATTTACATAGTTCATTCATGTCCGAATATTTAACAAAATAATTATAGAAAGTTTTTCATGTTATACGCATATGATAAAATTTTCAGTATCAAATTCGTATAATATGCGCATGTAAATATTTTATTCATAATAATTTTATAAAATGTGTTAATAAACTATATTTCATGAAGACAACTTATTACTTGGTTATATTTTCATTAAAGATCATGATATTTCTTTGTCACATTTATTATTTACATTTAGTAAGTATATACACTTTGTATTATAATCTGCTTATTTTAATGTTATATGACATTAAAACTGCTAATAAAAAAAAATGATTGAAGGTTAGAAGCATTTTATTTGCATCTCATGCTTGACTTATTGTATCATTTTACAAACAACAATATAAAACCAATAACATTAGTTTCTAATTGGAAAACGAAATTGATATTTTGGAAAAAAAATTCATAATTCACATAAACGAGTGTTAGTTTAGCCATTAAGTTAAAATTTTTAATCATTCTGTTGATTATTTCGAACTACAACTTTCCCGCCCTTTTTACATGGCGCCAGATTTTTTTTTATTTCGTCGAATGGGCCTTAAAATATGAAACGAGCTTATACCCTGACATTATTAAGCCAAGCTTACCAACAGCGTTGTATTATTAAATTATATAGTTCAATTATTTCATGCTGAAATACGTACTTTGGCAAATGGAAAAAAAAAGTGAAATTAATTGGCAAGTCTAGGTAGATTTAATACCCGGAAGTACCTAAAACGATAGTCGTCCGGTGTAAACATGACGAGTGACGCGTGCCAGTGCGCAGCTATCAATGCGCAGCATTTGAACATTCGTAGTTCGATCGGCCATATTGTCCTCCCGGGTCTTACACAACGCCCTCACACGAACGTTCTCGACTTTATGAGGTAAGCGAATATTTCGAGGTTTCGTGTCGCAGAGGAACTTAGCACAACGTGGAAGCACTATTCCGTGTGAAGAACAACGATTTTCAGATTCGTGGGGACCTGTGCCAGTCCAGTCGCGAGCTGAACGCAGAACATTGGTAAGTTATATCCAGCACGTAGCAGAACGAACAGTATTCCCTTCCGTTGCGTCCTCCATATTGATGACAGCGCCGACGGTGATAATTTTCTGAAATTTTTGTCGTTAATGCCCCCTGTGTCCTGAAATCGAAAGCACCCGCGTTGTCTTAAAAGCTTTCCGACAGAATGCGCAACTTCGGAGCCTCCGGTGTTCGATGAAAGTCCACGGGTACGGAACCCTGGAGGCCTCGTTACGTATTTCCACACGCTTCTTCGCCCATCACGGCGCAATCACATTCTGCCCATGGCGTCATCCTTGTTCGCATTACCCGCTCCGCGTGTTACATGGCGTTCCGCGGCAGCGTGTGTCGCTTCTGTCAATCTCATTTGGCATTCCAGCGATACAACGCTCTGATCCTCGGTTACGAGGATTTTAACGCGTGGTTAGCCTCGTTAATTGCTCGCCTCTCGACGAATCCCCCTCCCCACACGCCGCCTCTTGTTCATCCATTCTTTCGTACCTCCAATTTCTTTACTCGGATATATTGATTTTCTTTTAATTTCGCACGAATCACGATGCCTCGTGCATATCCACCGATGTTCCGGTGGTAATCGGTACAATTTTCGAACGTTACTGAATGCATGCACGTGCCTTCTACGTACGTTCTCAAACGTAAAGTCGATTGCAGTTGCGCATTCCTTCGAAACGTTTGTTCATATTCATCGTATATGATGTCCAAAAGTCTATGCCATTTTTTTTTGTAACGACCCAATATGATCGTATCTCTTTAAAAATGTATTTATTCGTGTAGATCTTTGAAGTCGCACGAGGTCTACATATTGCATGGATAATTCATGAATGTTGGAGTCAATGAGTGATTAAAGGCACAGATAAACACCCTCCTGGCAATTAGATATACTATGTATGTGTACACATATAGTATCGTGTTGTAGATCTAATATAAGTGATGATTGTATGGTTAGCTTAAAGTACAAAGTTTTCCTTTTCCAATGGAGTTGATCTATCAAATTTGTAAAAATAAATACAAATGTATAATTAGCTTCAATATGTTTTAATGACACGAAGAGTAAAATATAAGATATGAACTATTTTAAAATGATAACTTTGATTATTTGAATCGTTGAATGAAAAATGCATCTGTTGTCATTTCAGACGAATGAAAGAAAGTGCATATCTATGAGTTAATGATTTGATCATGACAAGTAACGTAGCAACGATCAAGTTAGAAGAGGGACAAGAATCTGTAACAGAGATACAGACTTATTTAGAAACATTTAACAAAGAGATAGAGGGAGGTCAAGGAGAGCAATTGCAACATGTACAGTGTTAGTATATCTTCAAATGAATTTTTCTATATTTACCATGAAAGGAAGCAAGCAACAAAGCAACAAAGCAACAAAGCAACAATATTTTTTATTACAATTTTCTATTACAGTGCAACAGGTGGAAGGATTGTCAGGTGGAGAGGAGGGTGGAACTTACTTTGTTGACCAATCTGGTCAATATTATTATCAAGCGAGTAATGACGAAACACCTGTGATGACACAAGTGCAAATTCAAGAAGTAGAAGAAGCGGATGTACAAAATGAGGGTGAGGCACCTCAAGAAGAACAATATAACGAAATTGAAGAATTAGAAAATGTTGATGGTGATGAAGATGTAAGCAAAGATAGATGATCATTAATAATAGAATAACATAGTGTCCATTGTTATTATAGAAGTCTGTTGTTCTGCAGGGTCAGGTAACCAATAATGGAAATAATCAGGTTGTAATCAATTCTGGAGATGCATATCAAACAGTTACCATTGTACCATCGGATACCAATCCTGGTGAAGTTAGTTATGTGTTAATAGTTCAACAACCTGATGCTGAAGATAAGGAAAGCAGACCAGTAGAACGAGAGGCAACGGAAGGTGAAGAAGGAGAAGGAGAACAAGATCTTACTGTTTATGACTTCGAAGATAATGAAGATAACGAAGCACCTGTGGAATCAGAAGCAGAAGATGATAAAACCAAAATTATTAAATTCCTACCTAAAAAATCACAAACTGTTACTCAAGCTCACATGTGTAATTACTGTAATTACACAAGTCCAAAACGGTAATCTTGTTTTTTTTTTGTATATTTTTTTTTGTATATTGTAAAGAAATGCTTATGTATTGTTAATTGTTTTGAAATTATGCTGTAATCAAAATTTAGCTTATTTGTAAACAATTTTTTAATCTTGTGATATAGATATCTGTTATCACGTCATATGAAATCGCATTCTGAGGAAAGACCACATAAATGTAGTGTTTGCGAAAGAGGATTTAAGACATTAGCTTCTCTTCAAAATCATGTTAATACACATACTGGGACCAAACCACATCATTGTAAATTTTGTGATAGTGCATTCACAACCTCCGGTGAGTAATATTTTTACGCACTTCCTATTTCTTTTTTTCTTTTGATAACTTTATCAATATTAATTTATAGGCGAACTTGTTAGACATGTCCGATATAGGCATACTCACGAAAAGCCACATAAATGTCATGAATGTGACTATGCATCTGTTGAATTGTCTAAACTTAAACGTCATATTCGATGTCATACAGGCGAACGTCCATATCAGGTATACTATAACATTTCAAGTTCACAGTTTTATATTTAATTATAAATGTTGCCCGTGATCATGAAATTGTTATTACATTTATATTACAGTGTCCACATTGTACATATGCAAGTCCTGATACTTTTAAACTAAAACGACATTTGCGCATACATACAGGAGAAAAACCATACGAGTGTGACTTTTGTCAGGCAAGGTTTACTCAATCCAATAGCTTAAAAGCTCACAAACTGATACATAACGGTAAATGTTGAACTTATCGTGTAATTTTTTTCTATTATGTTTATTATAATAGAATGTGTTACTTAGTTGGCGATAAACCAGTATTTCAATGTGAATTATGTCCAACGACGTGTGGAAGAAAAACAGATCTAAGAATTCATGTACAAAAATTACATACCTCTGATAAACCTTTAAAATGTAAACGCTGTGGAAAAACATTCCCAGACAGGTATGCGGTAAAAATTAAACTGTTTGATAACTATTAAAAAGAAGTATTTTTTATTGCAAATACAAAACGTACAATGCATTTTACCATTATAGATATAGCTACAAGTTGCACAGTAAAACACACGAAGGAGAAAAGTGTTATAAATGTGATTTGTGCCCATATGCTTCTATATCTGCGCGTCATCTCGAGAGCCACATGTTAATTCATACTGATCAGAAACCATATCAATGTGATCATTGCTTTCAATCATTCAGGCAAAAACAACTTCTCAAACGGCATTGTAATTTATATCATAATCCTTCTTATGTTCCCCCTCCACCACAAGAGAAGACACATCAATGTCCTGAATGTGAACGGCCGTTTAGGTATGTAACATATATGTAACATCGATTAAATACGTAAAGGAGAATGTAATTGCATGTATATGTAAATTTTGTTATTCAGACATAAAGGAAATCTTATTCGGCACATGGCTGTTCATGATCCAGAATCATCTCTTCAAGAAAAACAACAAGCACTGAAGATGGGCAGACAGAAAAAAATCCAAATTATAGATGGGCAAAGAATTGAAGTTATGACAGGTAAAATTTCGTCGTTGCAAAAGAAAAGAAAAAAGTTTACTTCATATATATGTGTATAATTGGTAACGATTCTTGAGTTTGCTGTTTCTAAAATAATATTTGTATTTTACGAATGAAGAAAATTGTACTACACATATACGATGAATAATCTAACTGTTAAAAAATTGTAACCACAGGGACACTTACGATATGATCCGTATGCAGATCATTGACTAATATCCGTGTGTTGTGTTATGATAACAGGTGATTTAGCTTCTAAACTTAAAGGTTATGAAGAAGAAGAAGAAGATGAAGATGACATGATGGCGGTCGAAGGAAGCGATGGTCAACAGTACGTTGTATTGGAAGTCATACAATTAGCTGACAATCAAGGAACGGATCAGGTATGTATTATAGTTGAAAGAATATTAATTCATAATGTTTACGTATACATATAAATTGTTATAATTGTTTCGTTTGTGTTTAGCAGATGGCCGTTGTAGCCAGCGAAGATGGAGATTTAGTGATGCAAGATCCTCTGAGTCAAGAAAGTGGGATTGTGACTGGTACAGGCGAAGAGGGGGATGAAGCAGAAGAAGAAGAAATCGAAATAGATCAATTGAAAATGGAACCAGGAACACCTAATAAATCTTCATCTCAAAACACGCAAAGTGATCCAAAGTTACAGAAAGAAATGGAAACCTGTTTCGGTTTTGACGAGGTAAGTAAACCGTATCTTTTATCACTTTTATTAATCGTTGTTTAAAGACGTGATTTATTCTGACGTGAATTGGTTCTGATATTTTAGGAAGAAGAAGAAGAAGAAGAAGAGGCCAATGCTAACATAAATATATTGCAGACAATTTCGTAATAAGAAGCACGAGTATCAGAAAATTTATCTACGTAATAGTCAAATGTTTTATCTCTCTCGCAGTAACAATGTACATACTGCGAGTGCAATTTAATATTATTTAAAGATTTTGTGCATAGCTCCAATGGAGCCAATTTTTGGGGCCAGCGTGGTCCATATGAATGGTACAACAACAATTTTTGCCATTAGTGCATTAGATATACGTAATAATTTATGAAGAAACAGTAGTTTTGTGGTTTAGCAAAATGTACAATTATAACGATGTAAAATATTACTTTACTTTATTATCAGTAAAAATCCTCTTTCAAAAATCGTAAATCAGCAAGACCATTATTAATGAAAATAAATATATTATTAACGTAGGTTATAAATATTTTTAAATAATTTATGTTAATATAAAAATATAGAATTTAGCAAAACATTTAAATTGATCGGTTATTGTTGGTATGTGGTTAATGGAAATTACAGAAATTACAGAGTAAAGTGAGGCTGCAGTGTATATAATTGCTTGTCATTTCATTTCATTTCATAGATAAATTTCACTTTATAAATAATTAGAGAAAAGAGCAATAAATTGAACGATCGAGTTTTGCGATATTTAATATAAATGACATCTGAATGATATAGGAATGTATATAAGGAATTTGTAATACAAAAAAAAAAAGTTAGAAATTTTTCATTGATCGGGAAAATCTTACATTTGTGATTGTATAGAAGTATTTCATAGTAATAATAAACGATCATCCTACGAATAAGTAAGAATATATACTATTAATAAGCATGACTATCATCATGCCTGTGTGAATACTGGATAAAGTAAATGGCAGAAAGTAACTTGGTGTTAAGTGTAATCGATGATTAATATAATTACAATAATTTTTTTTATTTTATCTTTTTTAATTATGTTCCTTTCAAAACATGAAATTTTTAGACTGCACCTTCCTTTTCACGCTCATCACAACTACTACAAAATAGCAAAACGCGAACGTACCCAATAAGAAAATGTTACATGTACGTATTTTGTAAGTATGAATGAAATTTTTGAAACGTTCTGTCGTTTTGTGACAGTTTAGTTTCAAATCGTATGATCTTTTTTGTGATTACGTAACATGGAAAACAATAATCTCGATACGAATTATCGATAACATTATAGATTTCTTTTTATCTGATTTCTTGTAAACATATTCTTACACACAGTTTTTCACAAATTGTTGCACGTAAGCTATTATATGTACTTTGTGGAATCAAGGAGAAATTGATGTTGTAAAAATTCTGTAAAATTTTTTTACACTCGAATTGTATAATTGTATGATTGTACAATTGATAATTACGTGCTGTTGTGAACTGAAGCATACAATATTCCAAAGAAAAAAATGGTGTAGCATTTTTCTCTATAATAAACATTATGTCATCGACAATATCTTGCGCACATTATTTCCGCTAATGAGTTATCGTTTCGATGTTTCTTAGAAATTAAATGAATTTATTCAGCACACCTATTATTTCTTGTAGCAAGGTGTATAGACGCCGGAATACGTACGTCTATCCACTTTGTATCCTGTAAATAATCGGCGTGGCGTTTGCTCCCACCTTTAACGATATTAGGAAAAGCCGCACCCAACTGCACCCCCTACGGTCGTTAACCCCATACGTACTACGTCCCATCGTCTCGTTTATCAGGGTACATTTATAGAACATGCGATAGACTATGCACGTAAAAAGTGAATTCTTTCGTATTATTAATGAATTGAGAAAGAACACAGATATATATATATATATATATATATATAGTCGTATTTAGGAAATTTTGTAATGCATACATAAATATATACAATATAATACAACATCTACTTCTGCGATCAGTTTTTGACAATACACGTGTAATTTATGATTCGAGACGTTATGTTAATTCTCCCCTTTTTACCCAGCCGATAGTTCACGCCTTCCATTTGTACTCTCGGTGCGTCCGTAGGCCGTAATAATAATCTCTCTTTCAAAGGAATGTCGAACGAAAACGGCTGTAACAATGTACGTGTAATTTCGTGCGTGCAAACGATTCGCCCAGCGTCGGCAAACTTTGATGGTCGCGAATGTGAATCTCGCTGTACATTCGTCTTGACGTCTGCACTGTATCTTGCAAGAAAAAGAAAAAAAAAAATAAATAAATGTACAAAGTGAATTGCGTAGTTACGCTACCTTGTGGACTGAATGAACTTCTCCGTTTCTTCAACAGTCGCGTTACGTATTTCACGCAGAATATGAGTGACACGACGCAGGACGAGTAAGATGTCAAACACGCGACGATACATTTAATTAAACAACTCTTAATACTTAAGCAGAGGCGGTTTATTCTTTGGCTAAGCTTGCTGCAAAAGATTCGAAAGACCGTAACGCGCCGTACGATTTACGGTGACTCGTTTTCCACTAAAAGATAATCTCGACAGCGCATACATACTACTGTCGACAAACGAAACGGACACGGGGACAAATGGACGTGGCACAGGATACAGGCCCACGCGAATGAACTCTCTTCGCCTCCCACGGTCCTTCTTTTACTTTGCACGGTGGTATATATATCGGTGGTTTCTACGCAGAAGACCTTACCAACCACCTGAAAATTCGTATCGTCGGCGCGAGGAATACATTTTGATCCGGCGACGTCCGACTAAATCGGCCCTATCTCGATCTTACGAGATCGATTTCGGTGCAAAGTCTCGGAGATTCGCGAGGACATATCGCGTTGAATATACGCGAGAAATAAAATTTACTGTAAAATCTGTTCAGACGAATTTCTCTGTCTCTCTGGGAAGAAAGATCGTGAAACTTCAATGTTTCAGAAGTTCGACGTTTGTAAAGTGTTCAGAAGAGAGAAGAATTGTGAAAAGAAAAAAAAAAAGAAATTGCCCTGGCAGTATTTGCGTCATGCCTGATTCCATCACTGCGCATAAGATAAACCAGCGCGTTGTTGCAACGTGTCGGTGAACTCGTGTCGCGCATAATGCGGTTGCCTTTCTGTTGTGCGTTTGCCCGCGTGCCGCAATAAAACCCGCGTGCATATATTATGCAGTTTCCTTTTCACGAGGACCACCTAGACGGCCCATGACCATGGACAATGATGACCTAACCGCGCTCGTTGGAACCGCTGTGGGAATCCGTGTACTGCTCTCGCGTTCTCGTGAGATGCAACCGTGAATCGAACGTTAGAATTCAATGAACAAACGAAACGTTCGAGACGACGGGGACGATGAATGAATAAAATATACGGCGCGATATTTCAGACCGTGAATCAACTTTGTATATTCTTTTCGAGCATTCGTATATTTTTTTTTTTCTTCGACAACTTTCCGCTACGCGGCGTGAAATAATTTTACAAGTTCCTTAATTTTTGAGAAAAGGAAAGAAGCTAATGATAAAAATTCAGTCGTCGTCTTTCTCGGTTAGAAAAGCTCTTTGATTTTTAAAATAATAATAAATGTAACTAAGATGATTTTGAACGATTTCTATTAATATCGAACCATTCCATTCTGCGCGATCAATTTTCTAATTAAAACATCAAGGATCGCGTGATATCGGCCAGTGATAGCTCCACTGGATTCTCGACGCGAACGTGATATAATGGTACAATGAACACGCGTTCGTACACGCAGCCAAAGATATTGAATGGATAAATGGGAAACGCTCGCGGCTACATTGAATGTAGGCACGTACACATGATTTCCAAGATCTCTTTACGGGCATCGTTTCGCGTGACGAAGAGACCGCCTTGCGTGCGATTCCGTGATAAAATGTAGAGCATATTAGGCGGCCGTCTCTTCTTTACGATCGACAGAACACGCATTGTCCTCCGAAACGTCCGTTGTTTAAATCGACGGATTGTACGGTTTTGTTACACGACCATGGGTTAACGAGCTAAAGCTTTTGAAACGCAGGGTGTGTTAGTAGCGACGCAACCCTCACGAATGGAGGTAGTTCTTGGTATCGACTTATCAATGCAAATGTACAATGAATTTTGACTCTTTGCTTTCAATTTTAAGTGGCATATATTTTATTCCAAGCTCTTGCGCTTTGAGAATTTTTCCTGATCGCGGACAAAAAGAAGAAAGCGAAGATCATGAACGAGAAGTTTTTTGTAAATTTTCCAAGCAAATGTAACAGAAGAATAATGAAAACTTTTTATGGAATGTTCTTTGAATCTGCTATTTGTTTTTTTGGTTTTATCTCACAGGAAAAGTAATCCCATTTGTGACGTGCAAAGAGAAAGAGAGAGAGAGAGTTTATATACATCGAAATTTGTTTGTTTGCTCGATCGAAAAGTGGATAACGTCGAGGATTTTTCTGGCTGATCGGCAGCGAGAAAAGAGAGAAAGGGAGAGTCACGTCGACAACCTGACAGAGATTGATGACACCGATCAAGACATTTGACTGTTGGTGGTAGCGGGGTTAAGTTGAATTTATGAAGGAGTCGCGATCGTGTGGCAGTCGACACAACTCGGATTAAATTGCATTTGTACGGTTACAACGAGACAACGTTTAGTCTCTAGTAGCTCGAAGCATTGCCAGGATTCTCACTTAATTACAGAGGTCGTCGATGCGATTTATTTATACTTATAAGCCTTCTCCTCGCGGTAGAACAATAATTCTTTCTCGACTTTAGTTATGTCGGATTCGAAAATCTGAAAACTATCGAATATCTGAATGTTAAAATGTTGCAAAATGTGTTTGAGATGCAAAAGTTTACAGAAACATTTGAATTTTTACATTCAACACACACGTTTAAGCCTTTTCCACATATATCCACGGATTTCTGTACTTTCTCCACTGAGCTCTCTTATGTACACAGCCAATAACTTTGATTTATGAATTCGCGGGAAAAGCTAATCAATCGTAGACGACCGACAACGATTTCACCGAAATTCGTCGTTCATCATCTTTCGACCGCTCGTTCCTCCACATGTCGTGGAACTATATCAGAACAAGTACTTTAATTGCAGGATGTTGTTAGTCCATTGCGACGATTGGCCGCGTGAATGACTGCATCCACGAAGCGTGACCGTGAGCAGACACGGTTCCCTATAATGAGCACGCGATTAAGTATAAGATAGGCTCCTGTAAAAATTTATGACGATAATTATCTTACTCCGTTTCTCGATGTTCGTTCAGTTGCAAAATGTACGCCCATTCACGAACATGTACATTGCGCGCGCGCACACATACACACACCTACGTGGCACCGTTCGAAGAAATGGGTGAAACGCTCTGTTCTCTCGTTCTCTTCTCTTCGTGTCTCCTCCAATCATAGTCGTTTCACTTTCCATTTCATTTTCAGTATAATCCCTGCGCTGTGCTTGAAGAATTAATTTTAATATTTCTTGCAACGTAAATTAAAATTAATTGACGGCAGCGACTTCATTTGAAGCTCAACTCTGAGGGTAAAGTTAAGAAAACTTATGTTTTTTTTTCTTGTAGGTAGTTGTACGATCGATAGCGGTTGTCGTGTGAACCTAAAAGTTCTACTCTAATAAATTATCCACTTGATGTTCACCAAACTGTTACACGACGCACAACTGTTGTCAATGATTATCAAGAATACACTGGAAGTGCCTAAAAAATGAAGATAGGTATCTTTAGTCTTTGTGTGATGTATTGCTATAAAAATGTCGAATATATTGTTCTATGAATGATACTTTTAGCAATAAATGGCGATATTCACAACGATTGCTGGCTCTGTGGCAAGATCTCTTTTTCCTAAAGATCGAAGCGAGAAAATCACACTTACACGCGTGGAACAGTGATCGATATTTAGCTCTGGACAAAGCCGATGACGGTGATCCGTGGCTTTGTGATCGGCTCGGTTGTCATTACGTAATTCGAATTACGCAAGACTGCCACGCAGGATCGTGTCAGCTGTTGGAAGCACGCGTTTCCTTCGGGCTATTATATTCGGGCAAACAATGCTCTTTCATTACACTCCATGGAATTCATTCAGCTACCGCAGATGCATCGGACGAAGGCTTTGAGCACTTACGCGAAACACGATTTGGGAGTGACGTGCAAGACTCGTGCATGAGTCTTTACGTTCGTACAAGTTACATCAGTCCCTTCGGAATTCAATTACGAGTGAAATTTAACGTGTTTCGTATCGTCTTCCAATTATTCGTTTAGATTTTCCGATGTGTAGCTTCGTAGAATCATACTCCTTGCCATTCGGAGAAATACCCGCATATTTTATTACGCTCCTCGTGTCGAAGAGCGTGGTAGTCGTACCTATTGTCTAAGTTTGATTATGGAGAGAGGCTCGCATCCGCTCTCTGAGTCAATTTACCTCTTTGTGTTACTTGCCTTCGATATGCCGCGAACCCATAATTAGACTCGGAGAAAACTGGTTGTCGCTTAATTTCGATGTCGATATGCATCGATATCCGCGAACCTGCGCGAACTGTGTAATTGAGAACATCTGGTGCTTTTTGCTGAGAGCCTGAACTATTAGCCAATCGCACTTGTTGAGTAATACACCGTACGTATTGATAGATAATTACGATCGTCTGCCATCTGTCTCCTTCGTTCCACCTTCTTTGCCATTTTTACGTTCTGCAAGTAAAGATTGAAAAATAAATTTAAAAGAGAGAACAGAGAAAATTCAATCGGTAATGTTATCGCATGCTGACGCGACATGTTATCGCATGCTGACGCGACAACCCACACCTTGCAAGCGAACCAAGTCAAGGAATGCCCTGAATTATTAATGCGAGATCACGAGACAAGATTCGGGATAGGCCACGACAGTTGTTTCCCTTTCGACAGTTCGAAATCCATATAAGAAGCGACGTTTGCGCGAAACCAAATGAATTCGTTCCTGGCCTGAATGGAACGTAATCACACCTACGAACAACACAACGCCTTAATCGGTGTATTTACCAAAGTATTTGAACATTTACCATAGGAAATTGTTACACATGTATTGTTCCCACGCACATGTTACATGAAATTAATTTTAAAATCACAGCTTTCACGATCATATTGATGAAATTTGAAATTAATACTAAAATAGAGATTTTTGTAAAATATAATAGAGATTCTCGAATTTTTGTTCCAAATTTGAATAATACGATCGTGATCTACACACGTATATTATAGAAAATATAAGTAATATAATATTATAAAATATTATATAATATTTTGTATAATAATATTATACAAAATATTTTAAAATTACAATGAGACGCAGCTTTCACGATCGTATTGATAAAATTTAAAATTAATAGGGATTTTTGTAAAATATAATGGACATTCTCAGATTTTTGTTGCAAATTTGAATGATACAATCGTGACAGTTGAGTCTCGTTACAGCGCTGATAAAATTGCGAACGAATGTATTCGTAAAAGATGCTTTCAATACCTCCACGAGTCTGTGTACACGTTAAGTTTTCATCGTGGCGACGAACAGGCCCGCGTGCATATCGGACGAAAGAAACGGACGACGCCAATTCATGCGACGAGGGCGTGGCGTCGTTCTTCGAAGGTCCGCAAGGACAGAGACATTAAGCTTTTATTCGATTGCGCCAGCATTCGTGGATTTTCTCGCCCGTTACCCACGCGGCGAGCAGGTTTTTTCGAGCGGACGCCTTCGCCCGCGATCATTCCGGAGGTGCGAATCGAGGGAAAAGAATTTCTTCGATGACTTCTTTCAAGGTGAACTTCGTGCACCGTGGTGCAACGTTCTCCGTGGTTCGTTCGCCGTGGCGTATTGAATGCTTCGCGCGCGTTCGCATCGATCGTTCGAAGTTGTAACGAACGCACACGCTCTCCTTTACGACGTGGCTCGCACGAAGGGCTCGCCACGCGGAGAAAAATCTTCGTGAAAAGTCTGCTCTGTTGCGCGTTCCATTTACATACAGGCTGCCTCACCTTCGGTCGCGTTTCGCGTGTCTACATACTGAAAATTAAAGGATACTGCAGCAGCAAGGATATGGTTCTGGTATTGAAATCATATTTACAATGTATTAATAATATTATAATATTATTCTGATATTTTAACTAAGGATGACAGTTCAGAATGGAGAATATATATGTAAATGTATTAAATTCTGAATCAAATTCCATTGCAGGGTCGAGCACACTACATGACCGTGTAGCATATTCATGGAAGAAGTCTCGCTTGTAATGAGGCACCTTCCACGAATACTTTTCGCAAATGGTCGATGTGTTAAAGTCAAAGCAGTTTTATTTATGAGACTGTGCGTTCCTTGCACAAGACTATTACGTACCGTAAACGCGATTCGGAGCGATTCAGAACGTTGGCGAGACTCGTGTGTCAACAGCGTTTGAAATCATCTCGTAAGAGATCCATCAAGAGCAGATATCCGAAGCGGGTTAGTTCGTGTCCTTGGATCTTCGTGCATGCTTCGCTTGCATAACGAGACAAAACGTTTTTACAAACGAATATTATGATTTTTTTGAAACAAGAGATCACACGTTTTTACGATGACACTGCAACTTTCTGAAATAAAAAAATTTGGAAGTTAATTGGTGGACAAATATCCGGTGCAAAGATCTCGACATAACGCACGAGTTTCATACTGAATAAAAATGCAATTTTACGACAGATATATATACACGTATGTCTGGCACGATGTGAACTTGTTCGCAGTCAAATATTTTCTTGGATTTTTTCAGTACATCTCCTGAAAAAGTTTCGAAATCTTAATAAGCCTTTGTTAGCGACAACAAATGAGCGTATCTGTGTGATACAGTTAAGAATGCTACTTACAATCGCTGAATACGTGTATGCAAGAGGCAATCGCTGACTGATCCCATTCACGGCGATGATGATCAGCATCCTTGATATGTCTCTAACGGTAGTGACCTGCAGGACATGTCAGATGCATGTCCTCGCGCACATAGTGAATTCCTTAGCCTACATTCTAGGAAGAAAGATAGCCGACAAGTGTAGACAACAACTCATCTGGTAATCTCGATGATCCCGTAAACATGAGCTACGTAGAAAAATCGGTGGCTGTAATAAGAAAAACAGCATAGATTTTCTTGGTCGTGGAGATCAAAGCAACTGGCCGATCGTCAACCAGAGAGCTCGGTCGTGCTTGTTACTCGACCACGTTCATTTCGTCCTTTTAGCCTTTCGTTTTCCGCGTTATTGGCACGTCAGTGATCCCGTCGGTGGCTGGTGTTGCGTGTATTAAAATGACGATGGAAATGGATATAGCACATCCGGGGCAAAAACCGGCAGAAAATCTCGAGGCACGATCATTCGAATCAGAGTAGTTCGACCACCAGCTCTTTCCTCTTTTTGCGATGAGTCATCGCTCGTGTGTCTTTTCTGCTCGTTTCACTTTAGCTTCTTTCTCGCGTTCCTCTTCCTCCTCCGCTCCGCTTCTTTCTTCACCTTCTCCTCTGTCTCCCGCGCCACTCTCTGCCGAGTCCATCCTCGTTCCTTCCTCCCCGTCTTTCTTTGCCCGTGCGCCTGCAGATATCATCCGTCCCTTTTTCCTTCGTGGCCTCCGGTGCACCGGAGTTCTCCAGTTCGTACGAACCGAACGCGCGTCTACTTCAGCGCCGGGTAGGTATTCACCGAAAAGAAAGCGAAGAGAAAGAAAATGGCCGCACGAGCAGGAGGACAAAGGCTCCTCTCGACGAGAGGAGCTTTGGACGCACGAGGCGGGAGAGTACGGCCGATGCGGCTCTTCGTCGAGAGCAACAAAAAGGAAAGGCGCCCATAAATGTTGCTTTGCGACGTAGAGAATCAGGCGGCTGTAAAAGAAAGAAAGAAAGAAAATTAAAAAAAAGAAAGGGAAAAGAAGAAGCGAGACGTGGCTGGCCGCGGTTTAGTGCGGCGAAATATCGGCGATTCCCTGTCGAAAGAGGAATATCGCTATCTCCCTTTCGAGCCGACGACTCTAACGTTGCACCTCGCAAAAGGCAAAAAGTGATTTGTCGAGGAGAAGGAGGTCTCGAGAATTCTGCGCGATCGGCGTTGCTCGTATGTTACTCGTTCCCTTCGCCTTCGTCGTTAAAGTGTACGATTTACGAACGTCAGTCTCGGAGAGGAGGCTCGAGGCCAGCTGAAAATAAAATTCATTAGAAACTGAAATTATAAGGTTCTTTGAGACTTAACATTGGATCACTGATACTTAGTACGAATAAAGCGAAAAGAATGGGCTTTCTTTTTCTTTTCTTGAATTTCGAATCGAGTTTCGAATCGCGATTTGAAATTCCAAAGTGGCGTTCGTCTAATTACCGTTTCGGGAACTTTTTCACGTGTATTTGTTCCGCGGTCAACTGTACGTGCTAATTGTCGAGAAGGCCAGAGCTCCGTCGAACGTTTCTTCGTTATTTTCAGCGTAACATTACGCTGATGGTGCAAGTACCTGTCGTGATATGCACTCGGGACATAAAGTGTAACGCGCAAAACCTGCGCGCCGTACAGCGTGCGGTACAACGAGTTTGCAAATGCAGCGCACACGGAGGCGCCATAATTCAGTCCTCGGGGCGAGAATCGTAAATCCACGAAATGTTAAATTTTTACATCACCGCGGGCTGTACCGTTAAGTAACATTCTTATTACTTGTCCCTTTTTCACACAACTTTTATAAACGGAAATTCATCGGACAAAAATAGTTTGAGTGACTCAGACTTGGATGCGAGGATTCTTACGAGTCATCTTTCTTTCACGGCGAGGAGCCTTGGAATTTCTAATCCTTTTTAGATCCCTCTTTGATCTTAAGAACGTTCACCGGACTCAACTTTTTAACTCCGAGGAAACAAAACTTGGAATTTGGCAGCGAGACCTCCCTCTCCTCGACAAATCACTCGTTGCCTTTTGCGAGGTGCAACGTTAGAGTCGTCGCAATATTCCTTGGAATTTGGCAGGAGGAGAGTTTTCTCAGTGTTAAAGAGCAATAAATTAAAAATTACGCAATCCAAGCTGAAACGTGTAACAGATCTAAAACAGCCTAATGACGGTGTCGACCAACTTGAGAAACGCTCTCAATCGACGGCCGGAATCGATCTGGATAATAAGTGGCTTCTAAAAGGACCACGGCGCCGTGTTCGCGAAAGTGGCTCGAATAAGATCGATACGTAGGCGAATTTCGCCAGATCGAATAATAATCGTCGTCGTTACACTGGCTGGTTCTTCGATTAACCCGGATAACCTCGCCGGGGTCCTTAAAGGATCGTGATAATACGATCTCCCGCGCATTTATCTATCGTCAATTCGTGGCGCGGCGTTCGTGGCGAGCACTCCCTCTTGCTCAACGACCGAACCAGTGATTCACGATTCGTGTTGCACGTTACGATTTCAGGCCGGTATACATGCAACCGATACATATGCAGGACGTTGTTGTTGTACAGGTACGACTTGCGACACGTTAATCCGCTCTCTAATTACCTGCGCTTCCTTCCGCGCGTCCGCGATGCCTGCCCTTGCAGTTTCGCCTAACGACACAGGAACTCTGACACGGGATTCCTCTGATCTGGACGATACCGAAAACAGAAAGCCATTCGAAGTTGTTCATTTTCATCGACAAGGGAGAAGTTTCTTCTTTCTTTTAATTTCTGCCCAGAGCAAACTGTTGTCGACCATTGACAATGATTTCCTGCAATTAAAAACGGCGATTTATAATTGTATGACAGTGGGTCTACGTTCGTTGGAGTATTCTGCCAGTTACAAATGTTTGCACACTCCACCTGTTGAGTTTCAGCTACAAAAACTAACCGAGAACTGAAAGTTTCGCTGCTTGTTTGCTCGCGTGGCGTGCCCATGCACGCGATGAAAATTTCATTCACTCACGGAGAAGCCAATTCCGTTCTATGTGAATGCAAGTTGGACTGCAACAGCTTGAACGTGCAAAAAAAAGAAATTATAGCAATCCAGGATAGCTCGTTGTTCGCCTTACTCATCAGGCCTCTTTCCTGGAGATTACCATCTAGGTAGAGTAACTTTCTCGAAGAAAAGCGGCTAGTTAAGAAAGTGTGGAAAATGCACTCGGACGAAGCCGTTTAATTTCCACAATTGAAGAAATTGACAAAAGAAAGAAGCTAGATACGGACAACAGAAAACACGAAGATATTTAAGTATCGCTCATTACGCGTATACATTTGCATTTACCAAATAACAGCGTCTCGCTTTCCGAAGCAACTACTACTCAGCCTGATTTTCCGCGTGTCCGTTGGAACACGCATTGAAACAGTTGCCAGCCCGAAGCAGCCGATTCATGAACGAAGCCAAGAGTCGTTACAATTATTGCGAGGTACAGCGTGTCGGTCGGACGTGCAGAAAGCGTTCAAAGTTTAAACGCACCGCGGGGGAGTGACTCAGAGGCAAGCTATCTCATAGAGTAACTAGACGTGCCTGTTCGTTGCCCGGCAATTACGATTTGCGAGGGTCGAGCGCGTTCACACGGGAGGGGTTGCTTGCGAAATAACAAACGTTAGTTCCTTTATCGATTCCGAGCACGAAAGTACTGTGTGGAAGAGATCCAAGAATAGTCGTGAAATCATTGACATTGCGCCGTTTACTTGCTCGCTCTTGCTGCGCCGCAAATTCCTAGATCGAAGAATCCTGGCGTTTGTAATCTTTCTGTATTCACACTTCTTGTATAAAAAGAGGTTGAGCAATTAAATACGAGTAAATACGAATTCGGAAGTGAAAGAGGTCATTGTGCTCTTATTTACCTTTATCTAAACATCGCTCCATCTTCCATCCGCTACTTATTTAAGTAACAAGTTCGCATCCGTTCCATGCTTCTGTCCCGGCTGGATACTTCTGTCGCGCAGCGGTTGAGGCTGTCGGGCAAAGAATATTGTTACGATGACGCATAGTTTGCACGGTGTAATCATCCGCGCACCTGCAAGACTTACGAAAACCGTTCAACACGCCGATTGAACGGCGGTTTCTTGCCATTTCTGTTGTTCAATTCTTCTTGACTTTGCGAAGCGGCGGTGTAGGGTCATCAGTGTCCTCCACGAAACAGGCAGACCGGTATGAATGAACGTCAGGAGCCGAGGGCCCTTTTTAAGGGTGCTCACGTGCCCGTCACGTGAGGTAGGCACGCTCATTGTCTCGCGGAGAATGCACGCTCGTGTGCATGTGCCGTGAACCGACACGCACAGTGACGCTCACAGAGGCCCAACGCGTTACACACATATGTTCGATATATTTGTGAGGTAGACGCGTACGTGTGGCTGGCGGCGCACTGCGTAGATTATAAGAACGGTGGCTGAATATTAAAGAGGGGAAGAAGTAAAAGGCGATAGGATGTGGCGCGAGGTAGAGACACGCCGGAAGTGCCGCGACACCGGCGCTAATCATGAAAGAGAACCATTTTGCTGGGGTGTGTTTCTTCGTTGTATGTGGTTCCCTTTTTAGTCGACGATCGAACAAACGCGTGGCAGAATGTTCGATGCTCGATGTTCTCGGCGTTTCCCTGTGCTTTCAAGTAGAATTCGTGATACGCAAAGGCTGCACGTTCACGTATTAAAAATTCAGGAGGTAATGGCGTCATCAGGGTTCACGTTGCCCCGTACATCCCGAAACATTTAGCGATCTTTATGCATCGTCTACCAGCTCTCCCGGCAGTTCTCCATATTTCTTTTCACCCTTCGTTCGTTATATACGTTCCTTTCGTTCTCGCGCGTATCTGGAATTTAAAGAGGGAATTATTGAAGGCATTGGAAGAAATATCGCGACGTGTAGCATTCCACGTCACGTTTCACGATATTCCTTTAATTTTTCTACGCCCGATCGAGCACGGAATCGTTCAATGACTCGGAATATTTATCGCCAATCCTTCTGTCTCGTCGTCTCTTATACTTCTGCATTCGTCTCGCGAAACGTATCGTTAGCAGTCGGAAATGTTCGCATTTTAACGTCACTTACGCTGCGGAATACACACGGTATGTACAACGTCAGATGTAGGAAACAAGGAAAAAAACGTCGATGCTATAACGAGAATCGAGATAGCCATTGCGAAAGTCAATAACGAATACGAATTTTTACCGGGCCTAATTGTATCGGCGATTAGCTCTCGTTAACGAGAGTGGCTTAAAAACGTTTTATCAGCTGATAAATCAAACGACCCGGATGCATAATGTATAGGGATGGTAATATGGTCGCGTAATGTGCAGCAGCGAATGGGAAGCCGAGTCGGCCAGTATTGAAGTGAAAACAAACGTATGTAAACAGGGGAGAGGGCACGTGTAGAGGAGCGGGGGCATCGAGCCTTCCGCTTGTTTAACTCTGTTTGTTTTGGCTGCGCCGTGAGACATGCTGATTCGTTTTAACTCTTTCCCTCCATTACGACAGGCGCGCGTTATACTGCTTTTTAAATTGTTCTTTTTCTTTTTCTTCTTTTTCTTTGGTTCGGTTACTTCCGCGCCATTCGCGTCGCTGGTTTACGACAGCAGGGGGAACAAAGATCGTTTCTTAAGAAATTAATATGGTATATACTTTATAGAAGATGACGATTCCATCTCTGACTAAGTTATTTTTGGAATAGTGCATCGAAGTAGAGAAAAAGTGAATAAATAATTACCGCGTTTCTTGAATTAATAGCAGAATTATATCGCAATTAGTGATTAAATGGTAAAGAGTCTGAATTGTTTACCGCCTCTTTTGCCTGAGGGGATGCCAGTATTACCTTGATTGGTTCCACACGTGGTTTTTTATTTTGTGCGTGACAAAGAGCTGTTATTTGTGTCTGCGTGCGCCAGCAACAGCAATGTTAGGTTAGGTGGCCCTTTGAAATAAATTGACTTCTTACATGTTTCCTATAGTCGAATTTATAAATCAATGCACGTATAATATATTGAAACAAATATATTTTGAATAACTTTCATACCGTGTCAATCTTAACATTTGTTCTTGTGACATTTTAAAAATAATACATACGTTCTGACAAAAAGTCAGTCTAAAATGTTTAAAGGTTAATAATGGATGAAATATCAAATGGTACAAAATAAAAATATGATACGATACCAGAGTTCACCGAACTTGAAATTTAATGGACATAGACCTCAGGAGCACGCCCTTTGTTCACATCAAACGCGATGTTAGGTGGTTAAAGGCACACCTAAAGTTGCGCTGAAACGCGATTCAAGTATACATATATCGTTCCGTAGTTCCGGCGTTCCGGACGTTCCGTTTCATCGTTCCACGGTTCGAGCGCGAGAGTAGGCAGTTGCGTGTGTCGTGTCAGTTATATCTCGGCAGCGAGAGCCGTCAGGCACACGGGTGTTTCGACGCTCGTCGTTCGTTCAAAATCCTCGTGTGTTTTGATACACGCACGATTTACAGTGATACTGCTTGTATCCATATAAACAAAAATCCACAGAATCTCGGTAACCTCAAGTGTCCTATCGTCGAAGACTGTCGTCGTGATTTTGCGTAATTTCCTTTCTTGGAGCGATATCCGGAGCAATTTCGAAAGTTCGCACATCGTTCGAGGACGACAGAGAGTCTCGTGGTTTGGTCGATCAAATCATGACAGTCGCTTCTTTGGATTCTGGCTCGACAACATTTCTCGTGACACCGCGTGCATTTAATCTGTTTCCGCGCGTGGACTCCGCTCTGCAAAAACGAAGGATTTCAAGGTTAAGTTTATTCCCCGACACGTGATTCTTCAATATATGTGCGTCGAATCGAACGTTCAACCGTGGTTTCGTATACGTCATCTCGCACGGTAGCGATTTCGATCGATCGAATGGATACTGAGCTCGATGTTTATCGATCGTACCACGCGTGTCGGTAGTATCGGTGACGTGCACGGCCGGACGCAGTTACAATTGAGACGTTGTAATGAATTACGCAAGAGATCAAACTACTTTGATACCGAGATTTTGTTCAGTTTTCACGTATTATCCTTACGTGTTGACGCGTGGATCGCGATTCATTCATTTCTCGTGACGGCCGGTGAAAACGCGAGTGCCTTGCACATCGAAGACCGTACGCGATACTCGACACGAGCGCGAAGAGATATTTTGTAAAAACGTGTTACGAGGTCGAATCGTGTTCGTTTCTAACCCAAAACAGTGAGATTTCAGAATAGAAGTTCGAATAGAAACGTACGCAGTTCCTTTAGAAGTGAATGGCGATTTGTCTAACCGTCCGTTATCGAAACGGCACGTAGTTTGTCACGTCGATTTGTACGCGAGGTGTGTCGTTTCCCCTGGCTTTTAACGTACGCGAAGCGCATCCTTATTTTTCTACTCGACTCTCTTCTTCCTTTCCATTATCGCGCTGACGCGAGAATCTCGCGCGAAGTGAACAGCATTTGTATAGGTTAGACCGTCGCGCGGGAAAAGTGGCGCCATTGACGGACCACGTTCAAATTCGAGGTTGACTTTTTACCACGTGATCCGCGTTCGCGCCACCATCGTACGCTGCATCTCCGTTCGAGATCGAGATGCCGAGAAATTTCGATAATCGAACAGTCGTGTTATGGCCGGACGTTTGCGAATCGGAACGCTGACGGTGTGTTAACCTTTGAAATTTGTTCGTGAGACGGTGACAAAGTGTAGAAAGGTGTGAAAGTAACGGGATAATTCTGGAAGATAATCCCACGAGTGAATCGAGAGCTGGAAAATCGTCATGGCTTACGTGCTCTGGCGGGTGTTTATGAAGAAATACTCCAAGGTGCGGCTCGGGCTCAGGAATCTGCCTGTAAGTGTGTTTTGCCCTTTTGTTTTGTACTTTGTAATTTGGCGCCGTTTCACGCGCGCGGTCGTCGTTTACGCGAGCGGGCGGCCGGTTTTGTTCGTGATGCAAATTCTCTATTTCAAACGGAGCAAAATCACCGTTCGAAATGGGTTTCCATCTACAGTAAACGTACGAATGTTACATCGTAATTCTCAAGGTCGGGATTTTACGTGTCGAACTTAGCCGCACTTCGCGTGAAACGATGCACTGTAATTGCGACAAGCATTGAATACGTTATGCAACCGGAGCCGACCGGAAACCGTACTTGGTATGAAAATCTACCGGTAAGGTCGATCTTTTTTCTTTACTCTCGTGACTATGTCTCGAGCGATAGAACAGAGCTCTGTCACGCCTCGTAACAGTTCGAAGCTATTAATCAAAATGTAAATTCCTCGCGTTGTTATTCAATGAGAAGGAAAAATTCTTGCGTGGAATGTTTCAGTTTCACGAGTCGTTACGAGTATTTCAAAATAATTCAATTTTCCATCGATTTTCGATTAGCTGCGCCTCCCTCATCGGTACGTTCGGAGGTGCAATTATTAGTTGCAACTGCAGCTAATACGAACACAGTAATTGGATAATTGCCGTAGAAGGCAGCGTAGCAGTTGTAATTTTTTTTTTAGTACCGTCTCGTGCCGGCCGCGTTGTCGATTTCTATCGATGTATCGTGATCGATCGGATGCGTGCACGGTTCATTGGTTTTCCATCGAAGCAGGATTCGTTCGCGATTCGGATCGTTCTTAGCGTGTCATACATCGAACTTTCTCCCTTCTGCATATTTTCTGGTTTTTTTTTCACGCCTGTAATTTTTAACATTAATTCTTAATGTTGAATTCTTAATATTTATTCGCGCTGTAATTACTAATTTTTGTGGATTAATACGATCGTAAACTAATTTCGTTAGTCGCATTTTGATACGTCAAGATGCATCGCATTTAATTCGATAAATTTTTATTAAACTTTATTATTTTATCATATATAAAATTTATGATTTTTATTAAATTTTATTAAATTTCTTCGCTAAACGAGTTAATATTATAAACGCAACTGGCCTCGTAAGTTGTGCCTACTCAATCAAGAAAAAAAGGTTTCTCCAGATTGCTGATATGCGTAGGCACACCCTGATAATAAATTTCATACAGAGAAAAGGGAAATGCGTTTTCGGGTGGGGATGCGCGCAATTTACGACGCGTCGGATTGGATTATTTCGATGCGTGCGCGTGCGCAGATCCACCGCGTGGTTATGTAAACGATTGTTATACCTTGATGTAACGGGGGCGGGTTCGCATCGAGCATTAAGTCCCGCTTGGATTAGTCGAACTGTTTTGATTACACAATCGGTTATATACCTCGACGTGTCTATCTATTGTTTTAACGAATTTTACGTAACTTCGTTAAAATTGAAACGCGGTTGGGTGAATCAATCGCGGATTATAATCTCCATCAACCCCCGTTTTCGAAACGAACGTTCTTAATTTAACTCATCGCGTCTCGAAGACAGCATCGACTCGGTTCCTAGAACTCGATCCACCAGTCGTATTGTAATTATCGAGAATGAGAGAAAGAAGAGGACTGCGTTTGCAAAGTCTTGAGTCGGCGGCCCGGGGGGGTCTTAGCATCTTAATAAATTAAGTGCATCGGTCCGCTGGAGGGAGTGGGAGGTTCGCAAGCACAGCTAGGAAGAGAACGAATGGATGGAGGAAGAAGAAGAAAAAGAAGAAGAAGAAGAAGAAGAAGACGATGAAGAGTGGAGACGAAGATCGGTTGGAGAGGAAAGAAAGGAGCGGTAGGCGGTTGGAAACCGGGGGTCTAGGGTGGACTAGGGGGCGGAGGGGGTGCAATTCAGTTTGCGGTCGCCGAGTCAGGTTACGTTAGGTTAGTCCAGCGGTTGGTCCCCGTGACCGTGAACCGCGGCTGACCTGCGACACAAACACACAGAGTCCCTCTTTCTCTCTTCTCTCCCACCTTCCATAAATCTACCTGCACTACATCGCGTCTCGCTCCAAGCGGCTTGGCCAACCGCTTCTCTCTCCTTTCCTCTCTCTCTCTCTCTGTCTCTGTTCTTTCTCTCTCTCTCGCTCGCTTTGCATTGTGCGCTCTTCGGGATCTCAGAGTGATAAATACAGCCGGCCACCCCTCTCACATCCCTATATCTCGTTATCTGTCCCGGTCTGGCCCTTGAACAACTCGCGATACCGGCGTGAACCCGTTTTCCCGTTTTATCGTGCTTGCCAACGACTTTGGAGCGGGACATCGTCGCGTGGGCGCGCTGATCTATTTCGATTTTCGCCGTTGTACGTTTCAAGCTTCCTCGCCCTCTATTGTTATCACTCGCGCAACAATTGCGCGATATATCCCAGCTATGTAAGAGAGATATCTGAACTTGTTCGAGAACAAAGCAATTCAATCTGGGGTCCAAGAGCTAATTGAGAAATTAGCTAAAATTTTGTTTCACCATGAATACGTGAATATGTGGTTTTATATTGAGCGTTTGAGGTGAATTCTTCTCTTTGGAGAATTCTTTGAATTATACATCTTCCACACGCGTATAAAGTAGAAACTCCTTTTGCAAAGGATTAAAGGGGAGTTTCAAAGAAAGTCAATAAACTCTTAAAGACGTCTGCTCGCGACGATCGGTCTCTCTTTCAATACTTGGCGTTGAAAATCGGTGCGATTAAAAACGCAGCTTTATCTGGAACTCGTTAACGCAGCGTTTTCTCCCGTTAGCCGCGCTATCGCAATGTTTTGCACATCTGCTATCGTGGCTCGCAGTCACGACCGCGGATCGGAACAAGAGGCAAGAAAGAGAAGAGCAAACTTGGGTGGCGTCGGCAATCAAACCGAGTTTCCTCCGGTCTTCTTTCCCCCCGGTGGTGTTAATTTAATTTGTTTCGTTCGTTATCGGCTCTTGCCCAAGAAGCTCTCCAACCTCTTCCGTTTTATCTGAAATAATTTGTTCCATTATCGAACGGCGTACTTGAATCGAAAGTGGAAACACCGAGAGGAATGTTTGCTTCGAACGAATGTAGGCGGACAGATTGATCGATGGCTGTTTAATCGCTATTGTTAACGTTCATGGCCGTTGCAAATCGGATCAGCCATGTGAGATGCGATGTTGCAGTTGAACGAACGAGCTTCTCTCCGCTCTCTTCCTAATGTCGTTCCCGTTTCTAGTACAACGTGTTAGAAAAATACACACACGGGGTGAAATGTCGATTAACGATCTGCAAATGATCTGATTAATCTTAATCTTATATTGAAATTGACGAAACACCTAGAACACGAGTGTCCATGTTTCTCGCAGAATGAATTGGTTTTAGGATCCATGTTCGTTTTTCCTCCAACGCTTTTTACTTCTCATAAATTCTTACAACATCCTGTACATCTTCTTAATTCGCTTAAAACGCTATAACGGACATCCTTTTCCGCGTGGATTCCATTGTGCTCCGTCGGAGACATTCATCGTTCCTGAAATTAGGCAGAAACCAAACGAGTTACGTTCCATCGTGCGATATTGTTTTCTTCTCGGAAGACTCCCGTGCTGTATGAAGCAAGATCGATGATATCATTGTTCGTTCCTCGGAGTATGCGCTTAGGCTCCACGATCATTGCTCGGGGACCATCAGAAAAACGTTTTTCCCCAGTCTGGTTGTACGAATCCCGCGTTTAATATGTATTAACGTTCCTCGTGAAACCTCGTCGCCGCGACCGACGAAGCCTAATTTCTCGATAGCAGTCCTCGTTAGAACGGTGACGCCGTGATTCCGCAACGACACGCCGAGAAGCCTACGTTTGCGTACATTGTGTACATTGACACGGATTTATTACTCGGCACTATTTGACGTTGTTCTAACACGGCGCTCTGAAACCTCGTGTGTGTCCACAGGCTTTTTCTGAAGATACACACGCGTATCTTAACTTTACGAGCATTTCGTTTCGGTCAACATCACCGGCTTTACGTAGCGACCAACGTTCGTCGTCTTTGGGGAACGAGTGAAAATTTTCAAAGACCTTGCGCCACGTGTCTCTCTAGGCTAATAGTTGGTTCTAATCGCGTTTAACACCTTGAGAGCCAATTACGGAGAGAAACTGAACTAGAGTGACGTAAAAACTCCGCGATATATATTCATCGGAGTCATAAAAAATGCTTTTTATTGCATGCATTTGCATGTATTTTATAACACAGTTCAATTACACGCGAACACGATGCAGTTCATCGAGAATATATTTGTCAAGACAAGAATATTATATTTTCAGTTTTCAAACAATTCAACGCTTAAATTTCAGCGACGTCAGTTTTCTGACCAAAAACCAACAAGCCGAAAAGTATGACTTCTGGGTACGAAGTGAGGTTTATTAAATAGAGCGAGAAACTCTTGTTCGTGCTCGTTTCGTGTTTTCCCGTGGCCTACATAAACGATTATGATTAACCGAGAAAAATGGCGAGGTCGACATTCCGTCGTGGAACGGCTGGAGAGCGCGGCACCTGGACGATTCAGATCCGCGGTTAGCTTCGTGCAGGGATGCGCCTGCCACAATGCACTCTGTGCAATTTCACTTACTTTCGCCGCTAATTAATCGAGCCCACTTCTAGACACAGCCGACTTGCCCCGTTCGTGGCGGGCCAGAGAAAGGTACTATGCAAACTCCATCGAAAAAAAAAAAAAAAACGAAACGAAACACGTGCCCTTTCCCCACTCCTCTTTCGTTCTTTCATCGCGAGCCGCTCATCGTTGCGCCACGCTTCGTTGCTTCTATTAAACATCGTCATTGTGCAGCCAGACGACGCCTCGTTCCTCAAACGTCACGTCCAGCTGGTCCCCGTGAAACACGTCCAGGTAATAAAGCTAAAGGGAATGTCAAGTATCGTGAACTTTGGCCAATTGTCGAGTCGTTTCGTTCCATCCTTAATCGACGAAACAGAAATATTTTTACAAGCTGAAAGAAATATTTTTGCAATCCAAAAGATTGGAAAATCCAATGGTCTTTTCAACCTTTAAATTCTATTGAAATCTAAGTTTTATCAAACACGTTTATTTTATACGTCTCGATCGTTACATCGAATCGTCCGACAAAGTTGGACGGCAGCGCTTGCGAAATACCGGAAACGTTTTCCTTAATGAGCGCATCGACTGCAACAGCTCCCGGCTCTATCAAGACTCTGAAAACCTCGAACGTTGACGTACGACAAAAAGAATTTGTACTCTTTCTTACAATCTCTTTAGACCAGTGGCTCTAACCACGCTCTCAGATCGATTCGAACCTTCGTTCAACACGAAGGCTGCAACGAATAATCTATGAGGCAACCGACCTGATTATAGCTGGCAAATGTAATAGCGTAATAGGGCTGCGCGTAAGGCGAACATTCTCGAGTCTCAACGATTTAATTTAATGAAACAGACGAGATGGAACGAACGATGGTTTTGGAAGGCAATGGTGTACATTCTCGTTCACAAACGAGTCGCTGAGAAGCGAAGATCTTCATTAATGGCAATGCACGGAAGAGCGTTCTACTTCTTACAATTTCTTTTTGAAATTGCATTGTTGCATTTATATGTTCGCTTTGCTTGCTGAGTAATTATTAATCTGCGAAATTTATAAATTAGTAACTTCGTTAACACTGGAACTGCCGATGATTAAAACGTAAAATTTCCATCAGAGTTGTTAAAGTAAAAAAAGAAAAACTAAAAAACTGCAAGACGACTTTTTGGCAATTTTAAAATTTTATTGATATGCAAACATTTGAATCGATACAAAACAAATTACAGGCGCGATCGCTCAGTACCAGACTGGTCTCTACTCCACGCCCCTCACGAATCACGTGACCCAAATCAACCAATCGCTAATTTTCGTTGCATTAGCGTTGCACCTGAAGAGACCCGATTTTCTGGATTACCCCCGCTAAAATCACTCTCAGTGATAAAAAAGAAATAGAAAACTTTACGATACAAGGAAGGACACAAGTTTTTATTTATACAGTTTACGGAAAATCATTTAAATTTCTAAAAATACATTGTTCTGCAAAATAGCCAACAAAAATTACAAATTGAACATTTTCTGATAGTTTTAGCGTTAACAACTCGATTGTTGTGTCTCAGAACACGTGCCCTGATATTTATGAACGAAAGGCTCTGTGTAGGAAATAGGGATTTGATAGGGATCTAGAATGTCGCGGGTTCTTTGTTTGCGTCTCGGGTGAAACCTAGTCCCTGTGTGTACACAGGAACTTCCGGCGTCGGGCGGCAAAAACTTTAATCGCAATTAAGACAATTTCACGGCAGGAATGGGCATTGTGTCGGGAGGATCTGTATCGTCGCCTAGCCGGCCCACTCCGGTTTTGTTGCGTCGGCACGAGGTGATTCTCGTGCCAGCGCGAGGTGAACGCTCGTGAACGCTCGTGAACGATAGAAAGAACGTCGTCGTCTCTCCCAGGCTCGTCGAAGCGTTCTCGAAGCAGTCCGAGATGTGCCACGAGCCGCGCGTTCCCAATGTCGGAGGATAATTGATGATAGTTGCTTAGGCAGTCGACGACGACGGACAAAAGATTCTCGGGCTCCTTCTTTCTCCCACCGATCGTGGTCCAAGCATAAAAATTTCAATTAGCACAATGAAAGAGCATTCAGTTACGTGTTCGCTCTCTCTCTTTTTCTCTCCTCGAATACTATCCGGGTCCAGGAACGTTATTGTTGCTGTGAATTATGTTACCGGCCTTACACTTTGTAACGAGTTCGAAGAGAGAGCTGAAGGGGGTGCGAGCGTGGCGAAGTAAACGCGAGCTCGAAGACTGCGTTTAAGCTGTTTATCGATGTAATAAGATCAACAAGATGGAGCCAATTTTTTTTCCTGTGTATAATTATATCGCAAATTGATTCATAGGTATGGATAAATAATTGGAGTTATACGTGTTTTTGATTAAAACAGAATATTTTTTGGAGATTTTACATCGGTTCTTGTAATTTATCTTTGTGAAGATATTGTAGAATATTGGACCCATTTTGAAGTTAAATTTGTATTGTTGTTTCTATGATAGCTACGATTTCGTATTTTTCTACGAAGATTACGTTCTTTATTTTGGAAATATGGAGATATCTTAAACAACGAGATAATACTCGGTTAATATTTGTTAGAAATCTTTCCAGTTTGCAACATACTGACAAGAATAATGAATATTCGATAACAAAGTTATTTCTGCTTCGTCATTTCTAAGTAAATATCTTTGTTTACACGGCTATACGAAACGTCACAAAGGAACTACAGCAAAATATAGTCTAAGAACTTTCTTAAACCCAAGTATCAATGATATTTTCTTTTCTTTACTTAAGATGTCGAAGCGAAAATTTCGAATATATTGAAAGAAGAGCAAATCAGCTTGGTAAACAGAAGGTTTTTCGATAAAGTAGCAGAATTTATTATCGGGTTGTCCGTCAATCATATTGCCCGCTGTTTTTCGCTTGCGCAATGCGCGGACGCAGAATGCGCGCGCATGTCGACGAATTTCGACCGCGCGCATCTCTACGCCACTGTCGACGCAGGCGCGCGCATCCGCGCGTTTCGATTTAATTTGCGCGCTCGGTCGGCGTGGTAATGCGAACGAAAGTGACTCGCGTAACCGTTCCGTTCGGTTACGGTTTTTTGCGGTGCGCCGTTAATTAAATCGTTCACGCAATATGTTGTAGAAATTTATGCGATTAATTCGTTATCGTGGGACCGGGTTTGGGGGAAAGAAGAATTTAGTCGCGAAACTTGTTGGTATTTGATTTGCATGATTCTTCAAAGAGAATTTCGATCTTTATTTTCTTTTCATAACTTTATCAATTTTATATATATATATATATAAAATCATCTATCAATCCATGTATATAGATTAAAATGGATGTGTCAAATATTCGTCATTTAAAAAATGTTTGAAATCTATTTTTTTTCTGTTTTGAGAAATCAGTAACTTGGTAAACTTAGTTTGATAGATAAACTCGTGTAGGAAATATGAAGATCACTATTATTTTTTCAATCATATTATAATTATGTAATTTGTTTACGTCAGTCAACGCAGCAGGTCATTTTTTTAATAAAAAAAACTATTAGTTTAAAAGATACTTTAATCTTAATTTTATAAAATCTATGATACGAAAGACGAGAAAGGACAAAAGTAGTATTTTTGTATTCATGTTCTTGTCTTTTATACATAGATTTTATAAAAAATGTATTTTTAACAACAAATAGTTTCAAATGATACTTATTTATTATATTGCTTCAATGCTAATTAAAATATATATTAAAAGTTCGCAATTATAATTGAAAAGATTGTTTTCAAGATGATCCTATATTAGAATATAATTGGAATATAGAATTTATTAAAATATAAATTCCGTATCAGAATATAGATTCTGTAGAATATTCATTGCGGCGTAAGAGTCTGAATTGGAATATTTGAATTTCATTTTCCCCCATTTGGTCGGTATATGTGGTTCCGTGCATCGGACGCACGGCGAGCACTTTCAGTTCTGCTCCGCGAGGCGTCGGTATAATTACTCGGACTTTCTGTTGCACGCGTACCGAATTGGCCCATCTGCATACAAACTGCGCCGGCATTCACGTTGATTAATATTAATTTCTCCACAATGGATTTCGTCGCGACGAGAGCGTGAGACAGAGTCCCTGCACTCGTTGTTTGCTTTGCGCCATGGTGTTGGACAGCCGTGAAAAATTCATGTCGCGATTTCCTCGTTTGCTGCGGCTCCCCCGTTGGAGGTGCCTCGTTCGAACGATCGGAACGAGGTTTCTTTCGCCGTCGAGAAGATCGGTGGAAGAGCTCGACGTTCGAGACACGTTCGACCTAACGACCATAAGGGTGAGAATAATCCTCCTCGCAGTCATGCATTCGCGTCCTGTTTCAATAATTCATCGCGCCTACCATGCACCATGAGATTTTCAATCGTTCAAGCGCGCAAAGATCGCTCGTTGTTGGTCAATACCGAGACTATCGGAGACTGTACGTTTGCCAGCATCATTCTTACGTGAAAGCGTAGAATGGTAGATTCGCGACTTTCTTCAAAGGTGATCACGAATTCCTTGCGAGAGTGGAAACCAGGTCGACAAAGATATTTACCACTTTTTGAGAAACGCTCGCGGATCGTTTCGTCCGTGTGCGAACTTTATGCTAATTGCCAAAGGAAAGTAGAATCTTGGAATCGCACGTAACGCGCATCGCAGTTGTCGCTTTGGTCGGGAAGTTGCCAATATCGCGAGGCATCGCGTACGACGTGTCGTTTTCTACGTCGAGACGATAGAGCTTTGCCAAACGACGATTGTTTCCCAGCGAGTGGTTGTCCTCGTAGAAAAAAGTACGACTGCCATCGATAACTCAACGATAACTAATATTGTCCGAGCGTTCCTTCCGGCAGGAGGAGCGATCCTATCGTGCGGCAGAACACGAGAACACCGCCACTTTTGAATAATTATTACATCCGTTAGCGGGCTAACGTAACGGGCTATCGCTTTCACTGAGAGATTCGAACGTATGAACGTTGGGCGAGGTCAGCTCCGTTACGTCGTCCGTGATTGATCGGTATTAAATTCGTATTTGTGTTCCACCGCGGGCGAACTCGATGATAATAGCTGTAAACATCTCAGGTCCTATCTCCAATCTGGATGTTGACCTTTCCCGCGAATGTGAAACGTGGCTCCGTCAAACAGACCGTACACACTGGACTGTTCCGAATACGCTGAGATAGATTCCAAATTTCAGACTCGAAACGAATGGTCAGATTAGGGGTGGCCAAACTTTTGGCACCCTACGTGACAGTATTTTCTCAGGTAAGCTTGGGATGCGCCACTGAATTATTTCAACAAACGTGTTTAAGAAGGACATTAGAAAAAGGCGAAATAACTTACTCTAATAAGTAATAGTAACAATAACTTGCTACACCACCAGAAATCGTGAAATGCACTACGCTTGGGTTAAATGGTTTATTGGTTTAACATCCAAACTGACGGTACAATTCTAGCAATTTTGACGATTTTTGCAATCCTAATCATCACTCTTTAAAATTGTCAATTTCGACAAAAATTCACATCGTACAGGAAAGTGAGTACTAGTCCAATTGTTGACGAAAAAAGTATAGCAGTCCGTGATCAATCGAGATAGTCTCTTAATATCCAGTGGATCGCGCTAGGAATGGCTAGATCTTTCACGAGTCTAGGGTAAACGGATGCCGGATCGTTTCAACGTAGGAACATCGTACGGTGAAGAAGCGCGCACGAGATTCGTATCTTTATTTATAATGTTATTAGAGTCGGCGTTCACACGAGTAACTGTACAGAGAGTCGTGGCACCGGGCGATAAATTGAAACACTTCGTTCCTTAGTTGGCTTCTGTGTACATACATCGCGCGACGTTCCGCCGTAAAGTATCAAGAGTCGCTTGGTATCTACGCGTTTGATTACAATCTTCGCTCCCCTCCTTCCGTGCGGTCAGGATACCACGCGACTGCCTCTGTTTTTGACGTACAAACCCGTGAAAATGACTTGACTTTCGATTGATAACATGCTTCTTGTCTGCTCGATCTTCTCTCTTCTTCTCTCGTCTGGCCACAACGCGAGCTACCTTCGAGAAAAAAAAAGAAAAATCTCCTGCCGAATATTACAGATTTAATTTCAAGCGAATCACATAAGATATATGTACAAATTCTTTACTGAAGTACGAAGTCTTTTCCCTCGCTTTTTGAAAATTTTCTACTTTAATAAGAGAAAAATTGACGACAAGGGCACCGTCATTCATTCCTCCTTATGATGCAAACGTGTTAATGGCTGCTAATGAACGAAATAGAGAGGGAAACGCGGTGATGCACATACCGGTAAAGGTCAGGCAATAAATACCGACTCATTAGCCGACAGGAAAGCGCGACCAACAGCCGCGAGAGACTTCTCGGTGAACGGAACGACTCCGTTGTGTCACCGCGTTTCCCTCTTCCGGTTGCCTGTATTTTTCCCCCGATCGTCGAAACTCTTCGTTGCCCTTTTCCCTCCAGTTTTTCTCCGCCGATTTTGCCGATTTTTGCCCCCCCCCCTTGTCCCCCGGAGCGTCTAATCGGTTCCGTCTTTCACGTCGCGCGATCCACGTCGTCGCACTAAATCAATCGGATGATAAACAGTGATAGCGTATCGGAACAATGTACAATAGAGGTTTCTCGCCTATTGTTACGAATTATCGGCGTTGATCGTTCGTTTCTTTAATAAGCACGCCTTTTGTTTAACGCGTATCGCGTGGCCCTGCCTTTCTCTCTCTCTCTTTCTGTCGCCGCGCGTCTCTCGATACGCTTTCCGCAAATACGGAAACGGACTAAAATGGAACTCGTAGAAATTCTTCCTGCTTGTTGCGCTGATACCGCCGCAGCAACAACGCGACGATACAATGAACCAGTGAGCCACGGTTATGGTAAGATTTATCGCGGCCAGGAAGCGTTTACCCAGGTAATTATTTATCCGGTACCGATAGGAGGGTTCGATGCGGTTGGCGTGAGTTTCGAGTTGTTCGACGCGCGAAACGCGAAAAAAATCGGAAGAAAAGAATCCTCTCGTCACCTGGCCAATTAACCCTTTGCACTCGATTTATTTTCAACGTTGTTGGGTGTAAGCTTGTATTTATTTTTGGGGAAATGAATTAAAGTAATTTACAGCGGTAGAATTCGACGTTTTATACTTATTTTATTTATTATTATTATGACAAGATTTAATTTTTGGGATCTTTTAAAGTGTGCTATTTTTTGAAACAATTTCCAACGTGCAGGAAACGATGTCTTTCGCATGTTTCGCAAAAACAGACCACCACAGTCGTTGTTTTTTCGTTCAGGATGAGGTACTAAAATGTGTAGTTTTCCATCAAGTCGATTCTCCAAATCTGATGTTGATGGTCGCCCACTGTCTGAAATCTTCCACTAAGGAAAGAACTAATTTACGTATAAAACGTAGGTGAGTTATTGCTCCCACCACCCCATTGTCAGTACATGAAATTTTATATAAAATGAATGAATTAATGGAACTTGTCTCTAAACCCCAGAAAAAAGTTTCCGCCACCATTTAATAGATTTTTATACAAAAATATATATTTATAATATACATATATATATATTTTTTATTTTTTTTTTATATACTGAATTAGACAAATAGAAAACAGTTCCGTGCATGGTACTTGTAACCACAAACTGTATTGATAAAACTAACAAAACTTGGCAAACTATTGTGGGATCTCGAATGCCACACAGTGTTTTAATGTTACCATCTACAGCGTGACGTACGTGTTTTTAGAGTAAACTAGTGTTGTCAGCTCTAGCATGACATGCGAGTTCTATAACAAATTTATATTGTCATCTCCAGCGTGACATAGGAGTGCAAAGGGTTAATATTCGACGATAGGCAGGCATCGATCGGCGATCGAACCGTGTAATTACGCCGCAGCGGGACGAACACCTTAACATTTTTACGATCTTACGTTGAGTGCGGCTCGACAATGCGTATCGTTCAAATTTCTTTCGTCGATGTTGTTTTGTTGGGACTAACAGAGATAAAGTAAGAGTTGCCTTGTATATTTTGACTCGGTCAAAACATGACTTTCTCTTATCGTTAGTGAGCTCGAAACCGTCGAATAGAATTCCTAGCGTAGTGACTATTTATTTCCTTTATTTGGACAAAAGTCCAAAATTCGATTAGAAAAATTTGATTTTTACCAATTGGACTATGACTAGACGACGTGGACAGCGGCGATTAATAATAAATTTGAACGAAAGCGATGATAGCGATTATATGGCTGATATTGAATGTCAATTTCAAAGAGTAATTATTCGATATGAAGTTACAGCGTTCAAAATTGCGCCAAAATGTTATTTGATATAATTATTTATTCACAAGTTGTCTTCTAAAATAATAAATACCAAGCGAATCGTTTGTTGGTATTGGAAATCGGCACGGATCGGCTGATACGAAACTGTCAATATAGCGTTGAGTTGGAACGAAATGGCGAAAACAGGGGGAACCGCAAAGGGTTAACGCGTTAGCTGCTGTACGACCGGGTTATCGATTGTTTGTTACAAATATACAGCGTGCAAATATAGGAGTGAAATTGCAATTGAGCGCTCGGACGCGTACGAAACTTTCACCTTCGCGGTCTGGCTCCTGGATCGTGGATCGTGGATCGCAACTCGATAACGATCGCTGCTTGGGCAATTTTCGTGGAATGCGTTCCGATAAACGCCGGCTGAATCTTCGAGACGGATCGCGAGTAATCTGGTTTCATAGGTTCGATGGAGATTGATGATTCACTGCCATTCAAGTCGAATTACTTTAGTTTTATATACTGGCAGGCGATTGAACTCTTGTCGCGGAGAAATATTACGCTCGTATGCCCCGTGCGTGTTGTATAAAACGTCTGATGGAGATCTGATGGAAAATGGATATCTGCGGTAGCGCGCGTCAAGTAGATTCCAAAAGGTTGAGAAAAATATATTATTAGCGAAAGTGGGAATAACGTTAACGTTACGTGGCAGGCAATACGTAGTTGTTCGTTTCGAGTCGTGTAAATGACCGGTCTTTTTTTTCCTATGTAATGTTCCAGTTATTTCAATATATAAGTGACTAGAAGTCGAGTGATTTGACTAATGAGGACGAGGATAGAAATTCGAAAGAAATATTTCAAGTCAAATGACAGGTTCACATCGGTCAAATGTTCTTTGAATTTGTTACTTACGTCGAAAGCTATTTCTCAAGAGACGTTGCTCGTGTGGTAAAATTTTAGGATTGAAAGGATTGTGTCGAAAATTAACCCTTTGCCCTTAAAAAATTTTTTTTGTATCATCTATCATTTATTTATGAAGCATCACTTCAAATAAAATATAATCATTGGAAATAATTATTCAAATGATATTTAACACGCAATTTTGTCGATCGTCTCTTTAGATAGCAATCGTCAACGTGCATGCGGATTTGCTAGAACAAGTATAATACACACGAATTAACGATACATAGTTTCTATCTCTGGAGAAATAACATCCTCCGTCACTTTTTAAACTTTCGTAAGAAGCAATAAGAAATCTAGTTCATGTGAATTATACCGAATTATGTGAATGATTGAGCGTCAATTGACTCAGGACTGTCTCGAGAAATTTCTTCTTCTTTTGTTCTTCTTACGTCGTTATAGCTTTCACTCTAGGCGCCTGTTCAGATATTATACTATTATATATCGCATCATACAACAGCAGATGTATACGTTATACCATTATAATTATTGGCAGATTATAAATAGAGGAAGTCCGAGGCTAGATTTAAGCACCATTTCCCCTCATAAGAGACAGTCGAATGCAAAAGGTTAATACAGGGTGGTCACTGAAAGACTGAATGTTGCTGAAACAAACACATGTTTTTTTAATTTTTTTTCTGACTTTCTCAAACTCTTCAGTTTTTTAGTGGCCACCCTGTATAATGAATATCGAATTATATCGAATTGTATCGAAGATAATATAATAAATATTAACTTGGAACTGTATAAACAATTGTCAAAGCAACTTGACAAATTTCGATCGACTTTACCCAACTAAAATAATTCTTTTTCACTGATCGCGTCTCTGCATTACCAATAAAGGGCAAGTACGTTACACGCTATTGAATTTTTCTATTACGTAACTATCGTGCCGCAGTCTCGATGAACGGTTACAGCATCCGGTAACGACTGATTTATTCGACGTTCCACGAATTTCTTTGTGTCAGACGCAAAAATGCAGCGAGGAGGATCGATCGTTGCGCGATACGCGAGCGCTTCTAATTAGATTGGCAATTACCCAGGTATTAATTCGAAAGTTCTTTAGATCGGGACGATATCTGGTGTCGGGTTAGCTGGGATCGGGTTAGCGCACGCGGATCCAATCCTCAGAATCATCCTCGTTAGACGATCATTCGTTTAATGGAGCAGATCCTTCACTCGCCTTCGATGAATTATGCATTTCCGTCGCATTGTTGCATGCGGCCAGTCGCATTTTAATCGCGACGAGATCGATGTAACTTCCATTCCATTTCATCTTTCAAGTTCGAAGAACTGTGACCAACGACAGGATAGTTCGAGAGTGTGAATTACGAAGTTTGTATACTTAGTTTTAGAATGCTTCTTGAACGTTCGCTTTAGAAGAGGAAAGCTGTGAAGTTTCGTAGATACAGGGAAAAAATATGATACGTTACACTTTACATCTTTTTTTATCACTGAAAGTGATTTTAGCGGGGGTAACCCAGAAAATTAGGCCTCTTCAGGTGCAACGTTAATGCAACGAAAATTAGCGATTGGTTGATTTGGGTCACGTGATTCGCGAGGGGGCGTGGGGTAGACCTCGAATAGGAGTGGCGTTGTCTGGTACCGAGCGATCGCGCCTGTAATTTGTTTTGTATCGATTCAAATGTTTGCATATCAATAAAATTTTCATTTCCTAGTCAGAACAGTTGCTTCTGGGCCTTTCAGTAAGACGAATCGTACTGGAGTACAAGTCGTGCAGTTTTTTATTAACATTAGGTTTACGGACACCTTTCAAATTGAAGGGTCTCCGGAGAAATAGGTATATATCATGCAGAATTTTGAAATTAGAGATGGATTTGGGTATATAGTCAGTAAAAATTGTTAGAAAATGATAGTAAAGGTTTTGGTGAATCGGAGATTGATGGATCCTTTTGAAAACTTTCGATAAAAATAGTCTTAATGAAAGATTTTTTTAAATTAAAAAATAATATTAAAATCAAATTGATTTATTATTATACACCTTATCTATGGATGACGTTGTTAGGCGTCATATGAATGTCGCGCGCAGTATCCTCAGTTGCAGTTAAGATTTTAGTGATAAAGCGAGCCTAAGTATTTGTTACTATAATTTTGAAATTTTTAAAATATGGCATCAAAAAAGTTGAGCATAAACTCAGAAGCAACATTTATAGATTGACTTTAAGAACGATCACATTTTTGATTATGTATCTCCATGAAACTAAATAAATTCGTTTCCAATTGTGTTACGTTAAAACAAGAACGTAATTGTCACATTTTCCTCTTGCCATCTCCACATATATACTGTTTATTATCGCTTTAATCACAACCATCACTGCACTCAATGCGCATAATTACGCGCGGTAAGTCGGTAGTCTAGAGTTAAGAACGAAACTTATGACAATGTTCGCGACCTCTGGAGTTTTTCCGTGTCGACAATAGCGATTGAAGATTAATAAACGACCGGCACGCTAAACCGTACCGTATAGGATAGGTTATTGTCATCGTTGAATGATTTCCTTGGCGGAATAGATCACGATTACCACGAAGCTACTTAGCATTCCCGGCGTAGCGCCGTCGATCCGCTCTTTGAAAGGTTCGAATCATTCGTATTCGTATTTGAATCACGAACGATCATTATAAAGCGTGATCTCTGTCTAAGCTCTTTCGATCTAAGCACTTCCGTCTTCGAAAGGGGAAGAGCCCGAAGCAAACGGAGGTCTCTCACGGAGCAAACTGTCCCGATTAATCAACGTTGGTTAAACAATGACGGGGCTAATGCAACGAATTCCAAGTTCGCCGAGTCGAGTTATACGGTCCCTTTCTATTATTAATTCGAGAGTGGCTCTTTAAACGCCACGCGAACTCGATCGTGGCGCTTTGCGAGCCTGCGAACGATTTGATTCTCGCTTCATTCACCGAGGCAGCGATTTTCCCCATTATTCACGTCCTGAGAAACTCAGCTATCTTTCATTCCGATCTGCTGACTCTGGTCGCTGGAAAGAATTTCCTGCATGAATCGTGTTACATTTTCACCGACGCGGTGGAAAAGTTCGGGAAATTCGGGAAATTCGTGTGTGAAATGCCGGTTTCAGTTCTTCGTTGGGAAATTGATACTTGAGGTGGTTTGCGAAGGTATGGAAGACTTGCTACGATAATAAGCGCGATAATATATATTTCACATACAGTAGAATCTCCGTTATATGAACGCCTGTTATGCGAACGTTATACGAACTGTGTATTTCCTACTACAATATACGCATACATATTGTAACAAATGTGTTTACACGCGTCTCGTAGGATGAAATGATTCAGTTTGAAATTACCGTAGCGTCACTTGACGTGGTGTATAAATTATATCGTAACGTCTCCAAAACAAAAACGCGTGGTATTGACAGTTGAAAAAAACGCGACACGAACTGTCGCACGTGAGGAATGTTGCAAACAAAAATATCGCGTTGCAGAATTAATCAGCACCAATATAAAAAAGCGGAAACATGTTGACATTTAGAGTAAATGCAAACAGCGGATATTTCAACAAGTCGAAAGACTTTGGTGGTGGAAAATTCGACTAGGACTGAACGCTAATGTCTTTTTGTTTGTGTAATTTGTGTATAAGGATATTTAGAAACAATAATGTCAATTTTATTTCACTTGTCTGAGTATATAATAAATAAAAATCAGTGCCAATTGCTAGTTGTTCTCACGTGAAATTTCTTTTATCTCAACACTTTTGTCTCCCAATTAGTTCATACAACGGAGGTTCTACTATATGTGAAATATATATTTCACACGTCAAGTATAAAATATATATTTTATGCTTACGAGCATTACGAAGTGTATGTTTCGTGATATTGAAGAAAATGTTTTGAAATTTCGCAAATTTGAGAATGTACACTCAGAAGTCTTAGGATATTTTTATTTTTAATCATGGATTATCGTGTATGTATATTTTACAATACAATACATATTATAATGATATAGTAATATAATATATACAATATATTATTATATTAACAAAGTCTTTATTGTATAAAACATACTTTATATTTATTGTACATGTTATATTTATCGAAAACTATACACCAATTTATATCTATTGTATATTGCATATTGTGTATATAATTTATACTTTTACATCGTGTAATTCATATTGCAAATAATGTATTTATAATTTACATTCATTGCACTATTTTTATTACAAAGATTTCTGACATACATAGAAATCGCAAAAAAAAAAGAAAAAAAATAAAAAGCCTTGGACATGCAACAATTGTCAAACACTGAATCTTGAGACCAGCTGATAAAAGAAATTAAATTTTCCCTACATAAACTCGAACTTCAATTTCAATTCGCAGTCTTCGAGTGTTTATTGTCGAACGTCTGACGCACGTTCCAAGCGTGTTAATCGAAAACGTCAAAGCGAGACGCCAAAGTGTAAATCACGTAAAAGTCACTCGCGTAAGTTTCGAAATGCCTTTGACTCCGTCGACTCTTCGAAGTTCCCCCCCTTGGTGCAACGCAGCAAACCGCGATCGGCCCGTTCTTGTTACAAAGGACAATTAACTTTTTCGCCGGCCCCCGTCGCGATCCAGCGACAATCGCAAGAACGTCGATAAAAATCTCACGCTTGAAATTTATCGCCGGTGCATTCCGTTCTTGCTCTCGACGTGCGCGCATCCTTATGCCTCTTAAATCAGCCGGGGAAGAGAGAGGACGGGCCCCGGCAACAGGGTACGCATTACGTTTGCCTGACGCAAATCAATTGCGAAAGGAGCTTCCTCGCCTCATTAAGATCCTCGACGCAATCAAACCCGTGCGCGCGACCGCCCAACCACAATAGCCACGTGCAAACGAACGCTCCGTCTTGCCTTGCCTCCCGGCTCAGAGGCCGTTCTAAAGAATGTTTCTCCGCTGTGGTTTTTGTCGTCTGCGCGTCCTCTCAATGGAACTCACTGTCAGTCGAATTAAAATCGAATTTCCCTCTTTCCTCTTCCGACTTTCATCAACGGGAGGGATTAAATCGAACTGAGGAGAAAGGGTTCCCACCGTTTCCAATGAATCGGGGGAGGGGCAGAATTTCAAATTGACGATTGATTGTTCAGCGATACATAGATGCGTATCGAGTAATTGCTTACAATCGTTATCTCGTAGTTAGTCGTTTGATTTTAAGCTCTTAAGAGTTTATGTCGAGTGTATTCGTCGTGAGAAGATGGAATTTTTTTTTTTTCAAAAAAATTATATATATAATGTTATATCTTGTAATTTTAGCACGTTTTAGAATATTTCAAGGCAGCGAAACAAAAAAATAAAATATAATAAAATTAAATATATATTAATAGAATAAAATAAAATTAAAAATTTTTCAAAGAAACACCAGACAAAATTTATTTTATTTTACTATAATATAATTCAATTTTGCGGCAAATGTATTTACTGTGTTTTTCGAGTATACGCGTCATCATTTAGAAATAATTAAGCACATTTTCAAAATGAAACGAAACGCTTAAACGTCGGAGTTTTCTTCAAATTCGTTTCCGACGGTTAGTTATTATATTTTGCGCCACGATCGGCTCTTGAAATATTCATAACATCCGAGATATTCCTTCGGTAATCGTCGTACCGAGGAGCGAATTATATAACGGAGTTTTAACGAGCCTCGTCCTTTTTTCCACGCATCACGCTCAACTGCCGATCGAATGCTATTTTAATCCTTTAATGGATGATCTAACCGTTTTTATTCGAAACGTGTTTATTCGACGAGTCCACGCGTGTCGCATAATGTTGAGCAAACTATCGTATTAACAACTTACTGAGGTAAATTTCTTCAATAGCCTATTATTTGTCCCCTTCGACATGAATCTTTTAAATAAAATTGATTTCTTTGAAGGAGTCTGATCGAAATTTCTACTCTACTATTGAGCAAATTAAGCAATAAAATTCAAGACTCGACCATAGGTTGGGACGAATCTAAAACGATTCATCGAGCAAAGTCTGTAGTGCTGTATGATTTTTTTCTTCGTCAAGTTATTGAAGATTGAACAGTAGATTTAAACGACCAAAATTGAAGAAATTTCTACTCTAAAAGACTGCCGAAAATTCAATAATTTGGATGAATTAAAGAGAAATCTGGCGGTCAACATTTGAGAGAAATAATTTTTAAAACACAATGAAAAAATCACGGTCGAACTTAAATTTAATTTGAAATTAATAAAATTAGTTTTCTCCTCTTAAAAAAGAGAGAGAAAAAAAAAATAGGTGGGAAGAAACTTTTGGCCCACCGTGCTTTTCGATATATTTATCTTAATACCTTATTATTATTATATTATTATACCGTTTGAAACTCCAACAGATTTAAATCAATTATTTTACTACTTAATAAGATTGTCTCTAAAATACTCCAGTTCGGTAATTGAGGAGAGAACGACTCTTTGTTCTCGTATATTTAGAGCGGAGAAGTGGAATTCGCACTTGGAGCGTCTGACAATTTGATTGCTATCCGGCAGCGGTATCGCAACATCGTCGAACCGGGACAGTCGGCTACACCGGCGATTTATCTTGATTTACACGTGATCGTGATGCCGGTTACCCCGTAATTGAATCATAGCGCTTCGGCTCGGCCGTGCACATTCTTTACCAACAGCGAGCGAGTCCCGACTCGTGGCGATCCTCCGTCGCGATTCATCGCTCACGTGCGATCCCTCCCCCCTCGCTCTCGTAATTTGCGGTTTTGGAGACAAGACGTACTGCCGAACTCGTTCCCTTACCGAGCTCGTTCTCTTTCTTAGACCATCAGCCAACCGAACGACGACGACACCCTATTTTTCGTTGCAAAGAAAGTCGAAGTTTGGCGTCGTTTGATGTTTGACGAAGTTGCCCGATGTTCAAAATTGTTCCTCGATTCGGTGACTCGAATTTTTGAATTTTTGGAGCTGGAAAATCCGTATACCCTTCGATACGAATTCTTTAAACTGAATTGATTTCTTTGAACGATTCTGATCGAAATTTCTATTCTACTATTGAGCAAATTGAGCAATAAAATTTAAGACTAAAAACTAAAATCCAGAACGGTTCATCGACACGGACATTTGCGAATTAATATTTTCACCAACACAGTCAAAGATCATGGATTTCGAAAATACAGAGACAATTGAGTTTGACAAACGCATTAAGGCTCTTAAAGTGACTCTCTTCTCGTCCTACGTAGTCCCACTTCGTCCCACGTTGTCCGACGTGAGCGCGCGTACGGACCAATAATCGTGAGAACAATCAATTATTGTACTTAGCAGGCAAGTGGGATAAGAGGAAGGAAATCTTAATCTTTCCTTTCGTAACAAGATATCATCGTACTTGCGTTGAAAGCTGCAATCACTCGAAAGCAAACATGTACGCAATTACCATTACAAGGCACAACGCCGGAGTCTTGTCATCGCTTACGAATGTAAAAGCGGATTTTTATCCGTTTTTTTTTTTTTAAAAACCAGTCGCTTTCGGTGATCGACGCGATTAATGGGGGTTCTTAATTCGCGTAAAGGAATTCGAAAGAGACGCGTCACGGCTCGCTGTTTGCACGCTAAATTTGCAATGACTTTCTCGTTAGCGGCGAGGCGACTGCATTGTTGATGAAACGCGGAAGAGCGTCCCTCTGGTGCCGACTTCTCCCGACAGATGGCGCCAGTCGGACCCAACCATCAAACTTGCGCATCGCGATTTTTCGTCCTTTTTCCTGTTCTCCTGGGCCCATTATTCATGCCGAATAACGGTGATGGAACTTGGTCGCGTTTTTTTCAGCCACGATTATTAATTTCGAATTTTTTTTTCATCTCACCGTGACACCGTTTTGTTTCTACTTATGTAGAAGTAGTAGATCTGCTCTCTGACTTTCACGGATTTAAATGTCCCGCCATTTAGCACCGCGTTTCCATTTCCAGAATGAAATTAATTCGATCTTGGTAATTTTTGAAAAAGATTGTAGAATTTCAGAGATGATTAATCGGGAATATTTTTCGCTGTGATCAATGAATTGTTTCGTTTATTTTAAAGGAATGATGGAAAATATCATTTTCTTCGTGTTATCGGATATTATCTCGTACAATATCACATAATGGTATATTGTCCTGTAACGTTCTGCATTTTTTACGAAAGCGAGTTTCTCTCGTTAATACCGACGACGACTAAAGTATAATATTTGTATCAAAGATTAAATTAAAGTATAAGAAAATGTTAATAAAGAACATAAGCTTCTATTAAAAATCACTCACACGAGTATCTAAAAACACATTCGCCATAAATACATAAAATTTCCATGGGAAATTATAAAATCGTTTAATTAGGCAGTTAATTTCTAGTGTTAATTAAAGCAGAATTCTATTCAGTTAAGCAAATGTAAGTTAAACGAGCTTTCGTAGATTGAATCCATTTGTAAAACTTGCATGCTCTCGGAAAGTTTCTCCTTCGAGTTGAAAAAAAAGTATATTTCGTGTATGTGTCTGTGCTCTGGACTCTCCGTGTGAAATCGTCCATCGACGAGACCGTAGTCGTTGGAATTTATCGTTGAAAATCGTAATCGTGGAATATTAAAGGACGCCGGGCGCTAAGTGAAAACAGATGAAGTTTCGTCCCGTGATATGTAGGATTTTCACTTCGCCGGCCGCGAACGATCACGCGAATTGCTTCGCGTGAGATGAAAGTGCGCCGAGGTACGACGAGGTGGCCGCGGCGGATTTGCAAGATAAGCGCGGCGAACGAGCCACCCGATAAATTTCGCTCGGCTTTTGTTGGACAACGAGGTCTTCGCCGTTTGAAAACGCAAAAACGAACAAAGCAGGGAGAGTAAAAAGTCCGCGGGGATATCGAAAACAACGTTCGTTCCCTTCTCTGTTTGAATATGATAATTAGATTGCACGTTCGTGCGCTTGCGGGAGATTTAAAGACACGAGAAAACGGATAAAAATTGAATAATTTATAAAATGACTTTTGTTCGGACTACTAGAACTACAATTATAAATGTGCGCGTGCTTTTACTTAGAAGTCGTAAGATATTTTTTATTTTTTAATATTCGTCATTTATTTTGAATAATAAAGTCTTTAATTGTGCGTGCAGTTTTCAGCGCATAATGCGTTTTGCAGACTCTTTGTTATTTTTGTAGAAGATATGAGTATTTGTTTTGAATATTTACTATTTTTTTATATTACTGTAATCCTAGAGAATTGCACACGTAATTTTATTTAATTAAATAAAAGTAATGAAATTAGGGATTTAAAGAGGATAACATGTTACAGTATAGCGAATGAATATGTCAAAAGATATTTATTCAAATATGAATATATTCTTGAACTACTGTGTGCTTCTTTAGACTTTTAATGATTTTAAATTAATTAAACCAAGAAATTAATTATAATGATCAGACTGATTAAAATAATTTGTTAAATTAATTAAAATAATAATAATGATCAGACTAATTGAAAAAGATATAATTCATATAATTTAAATTGATTAAAACAATTAAAGAAATAATAACGATTAAAATAATTAAGAAAAATACAACGCAAGTATCTTTCTAGTAACTGAATGTTTTATATATTCTTTTTTAATTTCAAATTCAAAATTCGCGGGACAGTCTTCCGACGAACGTAGAAGATAGAAGTCAGATTTCGAGGGAAAGTTCCCTACGAATTAATCTCCATTGTTGTCGGAATGGTTTTCGAGTGCACGAACAAGACTGGCGCACGCGATTCTACGTACGAAATTAAATTCGACGCTACGATTGAAATAAGAATTAACTGTTATGATTCCCAGGGAACAGACGTGACTGGAGGCAGTCACGAGGCTGTTTCAACTTCGGGGCCTCGTGCACTTCTCCCGGGACTTCCGAGTTTGGGGAATGCATTTGAACTTGAATCATTGGACAGAAACGTTCCCGGGAGGGACACTTTTGCTCGTAATTTGCCAAGTTTCTCTTTCTCTCTTTGTTGTTCCGAGGTCTCGTAAAATAGTCGTTCAATTAAACCATCTCATAATAATTGTGAGATTTCATAAAATTTATATAAACTTTTTGAATATAATTGGAAACACATGTTTCAATAGTTTAATACTAATGTCACTTAACAAGGTGTTTCCACAAAATTAATCAAGTACTTTCTTTCTCGTTTACGCTAATTAAATTAAATAGATTCATTTGAATCTTTTGTATTTTTATCATATTTTTATATTTGCAATAATTTAGAATTGTCCAAATACTTTACAAGTAGCTTCAGAATGATTCTAATCTTCGACAAACAACAAACTACCTTCAATCAACCGGAACTGAACGATCGTGCAATGTATATACATCGAAGCGATGACGAGACGATTCGACGATGGATGAAAGAGTCATTCGATTGATCGAGCACGAAACGGAAGAGAAGGATCCCTTTCGAGAACGACGACTCCTCGCTGTCTCCCTTTCTCGCGATTCAACAAAGAAGAGGATTGCGACGACGTTAAAGACCATGATTTCGTAGTCACGCGAACAGTCACGAGTGAAAGAGTCGTAACCTCTGTGTCCGCCGATGACAATCGTCGCTTTAAATCCGACTTAAAACGTATTTTCCTCGCCGATGTACAAGCCAGATATAGCCAGATGCACGGTGAGCGATACAATGCGCCATTAAAATCGTAAAATCGAAAAGCCCGGCATTGATAAACAATTTTGCAGACTTTCCTCGATGCTTCATTCCTCGTTACGCCAAAGATTCCCTTTTTGTCCACCGTTTCCACGTTCTGTTCCGCTTTTTATGACTATAAAATATCTAAAAAAAAACTGCACAACTTGTACTCCAGTACGATTTGTCTTACTGAAAGGCCCAGAAGCTGCTCTGACTAGGAAATGAAGACGACTTTTTTGCCGTAAAATTTTATCGATATGCAAACATTTGAATCGATACAAAACAAATTACGGGCATGATCGCTCAGTACCAGACAACGCCACTTCTACTCGAGGTCTACTCCACGCCCCCTCGCGAATCACGTGACCCAAATCAACCAATCGCTAATTTTCGTTGCATCAGCGTTGCACCTGAAGAAGCTCGATTTTCTGGGTTACCCCCGCTAAAATCACTTTCAGTGAAAAAAAAAAATTATCAATTGGTCATTTCGACTATTTTGGCAGTTCCAGTGTTGAGGAAACAAAGATCACTTTGAGATCTCGATAATCTAGACAAGATTTGTGGTCGCCGTAAGTTAAGAGAAAATTGCGTAATTAGCTTCACATGTGACACCCTATACACTATAAAAACATTGGAGTATAACTGGATAAAGCAACGAGAAGGAAGATAAGGAAGGAAAAAGTTCTCAATCTCGCCGCATAGAACGAAACGAACCTAAATCCTTCCATCCTTCGTTCCACCAACAAATCACTCATACGTATACACGCGTACACGCACGGGGGAGCGTGAGACTCGCCATAATAAATCCAGGCAGTGAACCTTTACCGTAGTACGTTACTTTCATTGAGCTTGGTAGTTTGCTGAAGAGTCGATGGCAAAAAGAGAGAGAGAGAGAGAGAGAGCGGTGTTCGATTATCCCCGCGTTGACGAGAGGACCGGCGTCATCACGCATGCCCGTGTGGCGCGCAGAACCTCGGCACGCCGACTCTCCTCGGCTCTCCGTGGAAACGGCAGATATTTTGACAGTACGCCGCCCTGCATCCTCCGCTCTGTGCCACCCTCGTTGTCACTCCTCTCTCGTGCCTCCCGAACCTATTCTCCTTCTCGTTAGAAAAAAAAGCGAAAATAAAAACAGAACAAGATTTCCTTGTATGCAACGTAGGGTACGATACGTTCGCGAGTTGATTGTTGCACCCATCATCGCGGAGCGCCACTTTTGGAACCAGGTCAGTCGATAGACGTCGACGCGAGTTTCGCGTGAGAGAGTGTCGGGTGCGCGTCCGTGTGCCCGTAGTAGGTAGTAGGTAGTAGGATGGATGTACTGGTGGCCTCCGGGGGCGGTGGAGGGCCGAGAGATTTACGTGACGGGTACGCGAAGGAGAGTCGGGTCACGAGATACCGCGTCGCCGAGGCCTGTACATCGGCGAGGGATGGAAAGATGGCACGCGAGCTCGCCGACTGCACGAGCGACGCGAGGGTGCGGGAATCGCCGCGTTGATCATTCCGCCGCCGCGTTCATCGATCGCCCCGCGATAAAAGCCGAACGACGGTGTGTCACGGTGGTATGTGCTCGAGGTGTGCGAGCACCAGCGCTTGAACCAATGGATACTTCCACTGCTCCACGGCTTCTCTCTATCGTACGCGTTAATGTCGTGTCTCGAGTTGCGAATCAAGTGACGACGTAATGAATACCTCGTTGCTTCGAGTACCTCCTCCGAGGTGGCGAGATTTCCGCGAGTTTCTGTCGTGAACGCGGGTGAAGTGCGCGAACGGTCGGACGAAACGTCCTCCTGTGGGAGGAACGATGAAACGATGTTATTATCGTTGTATTTGAGGCAGAGGAGAGGAGAGAATGGGAACGTCGAGGGAGGCTGTTAACGCGAGCCAACTGTTAGACTGATAGTTCCGTGTGTCGTTGGTCCGTCAGTTTCGGTGGAAACGAAACGAAAGAAGCGCAGACGAGTGAGAGAGGAAGGCAGGGAGGAGCGAGGGATACGAATGAGAGAAAAGGAAAATTCGCTTGGCGTTGAACCGTTCTCTTTCGAAGCGGGTCTCGACGGATCCCGGGTCGCGTCGCTCGCGCGTGTATTCCAAGTGGGCGGATGCCGCTGTCCATACCAAGGACACGTATCCTCGGGCGCGAGACCGGAGAACAATGAGGATTTCAACGTGGAGGCCCGCGAGGATGCCGTGTCGGGAATGCAGAGTCCATAGCGTCGTCTCGTGTCGGTCGTGTCTTTCCTCCTCGTCGTCGTCGTCGTCGTCAGCGTCGTCGTCAGCAAGACGCGTCAACGAAACCTAGCCTGGCGTTCGTTCCAACCGACGACGAAGAAGAACGAGGCGGCCACGGGGACGCTCTCTCGCTCTGTGTACCTGTGTTGTGCGCGCGTGTGTGCCCCGTGTGTTGCGGCGGCGTGGGAATAAATCGACCACCTAAGCCAGGGTGACACGAGCCTGGAGAGGTACGAACGAAGAGAAAGAAGAGGAAGAGAGAGAAAGAGAGAGAGAGAGAAAAGGAAGACGAAAGGAGTCGCGGGAGGACGAAGCACGATAAAAGAGAGGCTAACGAGGCGAACAGGATGAGTCACTTCGACTGGAAGCTGCTGCGCCGGAAGAAGGTACACACACACACACACACACACACACACACAGACACACACATATACACAGCCTGTCTCCGCGACGCGAACACACTTTTCGTGTGCTCCTATTCCGAACTCTTGACCCCTCGCATGCCCCGTCACCGTTACTCGACTTATTGACCCGTGGAAAAATTAGCACGGGGGTGGAGAACCCTGTACGAACGACGAGACGATGCCGAGCGGCGGCCAGGTAAATGGATGATGCCTATAATAGAGGCGTTGCTTCGACCGTTGCCATCCATTTGTCAATGGTCGGGGACACCGAGTCGTTGACGACGTAGCTCGCCTCGTCGTCCTGCCGCCTCTCTCCTCTCCATCGGCCACGGCAGATGGAGATAGCGTTTCTGACAGATGGACGAGCCCAAATGCTGCAATTTCCTGTAAATGCCATTTTGTCGACGGAATCTCGACGACCGACGAATTTCAGACCGTGAAATTGCTGCTTTTTCTTCCCGGGGGTGCTTCGAACAGGCAAGGAAGGATAATTGGCGTTTGATAATTAATGGAGAATTCGCTTCCTCTCTACTACCGTTCCTTTATTTCTCTCTCTCTCGAGCACGGAAATTAGGTTTGAGGAAACATTTTCCGTGCCATTAATTGCTTCTTACGGGGAAGTGCTTTGCGTAGAAAGTCTCTGGCCAAGAGAGAGAAGAGATTGTTTAAGAGCACCACGGTATCAAGTATATTCTCTTTCTCTTCGTCGAATTTACTCCACAATGTCGTCGTCTCGTGCCTCTTCCTCAAACGCGAAAATCACGATTAAGCAAATATCTCGCCGACGATCGGTTGTAACTTTTGCTGAAAGTCTTCTGCACCGTAGGAAGAGAGCCTCTGATCTTATTTAGGGGGTTGGAAAGACAAGGGGGAGTTCACTTTCCTCGTTCCTTAAATTCGCGCTTCTTTCTCGAACGCGGAAATCACGATGGAAGCGTGTTCTGTAAACCATCGTAAAGCAGCGTATCTTCTAGAAAGTGGTTATGTGTGCAATTATAAGACGATTAGCTACTCGTTGAACAGTTGCAGTCTGGCGGACGTAGGTACCACTTGGCCCAGTTACATCTCCGTTTTGCTATACTGTTTGTCGCTACACGTTCCTCGCCGTTGTAATTCGAGATTCTTTCGTGCAACCGAAGCAACCGCTACTTTCATCGCCGGGCTGCGAGGGCTCCGCGAGGACAACCGGAGCTAATGGGAATTTCGAGTCGTCCGCGCGAACCAGAGCGATCGTGCACGAGGCGTTTGCTTTCTCCGTCGACGATCAATGCGGTAGAAAAACCGATCCTCCCGAGTCCTTCGGTTAATTAATAACCGAATTGCAGCGCTCCTTTGTGCTTCGCCTGCGTCATCGCAATTCAAAAAGATATTTAGATGGTTTATCCTGTAAAGTGTTGTATGAAAAAATCAAGACATTGGCAAAAAAGATATTCTTGCCAGTTACTTCGATTTAGGAAAAAAATATTTTTTTGCATCGTCACAATTTGAAAAGATATTTAGGTTCACCTCAAGTAGAGAGTACTGACGTACTGATTTCCGATTATCGATTATCCACGGAAAGATTAGGCTTGCGCGACGTATTTTAAATATTCAATTTTCATACTCGACGTTACTTTATTCCCAAGCAAGGAGAGAACAATCGTTCGAGATTCTTATCTGTCTACTGCCACATTCCACGACTTTTGCATCAAAGCCTCGTTCCGTCTCGTCGCTTCGGGGTTGCTCGTTCCGTCACCATCCAACCGGGGTAATTGCCACTTCGTTATTTTGCCCCTGAAAAAGGGGTGGCTCCCTTCGGGCGTCGCATTTTTATGCTCGATGACTCTTAACCCGTTATCTGTGACGTTCGAGAAGCTACTTCCTTCTCGTCAAGCGCTCCCTTTTCACACCGGCGAAGCAATTGCCGTACGTAAAACTCCGTTTCCTCATTGTAATCATCATCGCAACGCGAGAACACAATTGGATAACTTCTGTCGTTTCTCCAATTACTGGAGAACTCTTTTACATTTGTCTGCCTACATTTTTCTGTGCGTGTTGCATAAAACAAATTGTCTTTTAAATTTCATTAGTATCTTAACGAGGCTGTTAATGTTTTCTTTTTTTTTAATACATAGCAAATGTTTAAAAGTAGAAAAGCAATTGTGCCAGTTCGCTTTCTCAAGTTTGCTTGATCGAAATTTATATATAACAACAATTTGTAAATAAATTTTTGAAACAATGTTCTATAACATCTGGCAAATAATGGATTTTAATTAGTAGCTCATTTGGCCAATTAAATAATATTTATTTGATAATTGAAAATTTGTCTCTGAAATAACATTCGAAATAAAGTATCAGTTTCGTCTCACTGAAAGGCCCAGAAGCAACTGTTCCGACTAGGAAATGAAGACGCCTTTTTGCCATAAAATTTTATTGATATGCAAACATTCGAATCGATACAAAACAAATTACAAGCGCGATCGCTCAGTAGCAGACAACGCCACTCCTACTCGAGGTCTACCCCATGCCTCCTCGCGAATCACGTGACCCAAATCAACCAATCGCTAATTTTCGTTGCATTAGCGTTCCACCTGATTTTCTGGGTTCCCCCCGCTAAAATCACTTCAGTCATAATATAAACATTACACCGTGAGAAGCCAGTTACTTCCAGTAAAATCAAATGACAAATAAAGATTCTGATAAATGGTAAATAATTCATTTCACGAAATAAAGAATAAATCGTTTAATTGGAAATAAATCGATTGAATTTTTATATGAAATCCTTATAATATAATATAATTTCGTTATTGTTTACAAATAGGTTATTTCCGAAATAACTTTGAAAAGTAATTTAAAATTATTCAAAACGCCCAGATCCGCTCCGTGGACCCGATTCATCCCGATGAGAAACCAAATTATCACCGTGTACGTCGCAAGCGTGCATTGTACAGGCAAGCACGTGCGCGTCGAGCACGATTAATGAAAGGACACTTGCCGATCGGTCGAGAGCCGATTTACGCGGGAAAAGGCGGGCCGTAATTCGCGGGTCGAACCCGTCGTTCCTCGTTGAAAAACCGACCGGGAAAAAGTTTGGCGGAAGGATAAGAGGTGCAGGCTTGCGTGGCGTGCCTCTAATTATCGGCCTGCCGTATAACGTACAACGTATTATGAAACGCCCCTATAAATATCATCGAAACAGCCCTATTAGCGGTGTAATGCGAACTTTCCTGCATAAAATTATCGCTCGACGCTACTCGGAGAAAGCCACTTACAGCTTAATTCATTCACCTTTGGCAAGTATCGCGCAGATGCGCGCTTAGGCTCGGCATACAGTGTTCGCGCTATGGGATTGAATGTCTGACGCGTGATTCAATGACGTGCAATGATTTAGAATGGCTGTAAAAGATGTTGGGTATAAAACGTGCTCTTATTCTCTAACAAAGACTTTTTTTTCATTTATTAGATTCTGTGTACAGAGTTTCCAGCGTACCTGTTTTTGTACCCGTATGAAAATATTATTGGACGAGTAACAGAAATTGGTAATAGCGTCTCTTTTCAACGAAGATTACCAACGAAGTACCTTTACTTAGAGATCCATTTATATTCCCCACGGAGACGTTTGCACAGTTACAGAGTACGACATGATAATTTTCCCAGTGCTGGTCGAACGAAGCGTCGCGTTGCATCCTTTTGCAATTGCGGACAACGAAACGATGTCCCTACCCTTTTCTGTTGCCTCAGATCATCGTGTTTCCGGTGAGACGGTCGCGCGGAGCACGGCCCCCGTGGTTATTACATAAACCGTTGTCTCTCTGCGGCGTAGGTTCGATGGTATCGACGCGCGGTTTCTCGTAATGGAAAGAGTTTTAAAACGTTTCGGTATTCAAACCGCGACGCGCACCAGGTTCGTGCTGGGAAACACGAACGGCGGACAAAATGGAGCTTAACGTGCCATTACGCGTAAGTTGAGAAATACGAAGCGCCGTTCTCGTACGTTTCACTCGCGTTTTTACCTCATCGAAGGCTGTGCGTTTCTTTATCAGCGACGCTGCACTTCATTAACTTTAATTAACTTTGTTAATGACAATAGGTTTAACTTTGTTAATTCTTGAAGTTAAAACAGACGTACCGCAATGAGCGTGAAAGTTGTGAAAGAGCTTCCAAGAGTCAATTGAACAGAAATATCGATAAAGTGAATTTTCGTCGCTTGGTACTTTAATTCTGATTTAACTCTTTCAGCCGTGCTAGACTAGTATTGTGCGGATAATCAATAATAGAATAATTGGTTCGGGATAACATTACAAAAATGGTAATATTGCAATGTATTAAAGATAAATGCATACTTGATTCGTTACGCATACACTCTTCATTCAGTATTGAACTTTTAGATTCTCGGCAATTTTCGTATCTAACCCAACGGATTAAAATTGAAAGAGCGAAGAGATATTCCACTGTTCGAGTGTAATTCCACGTAACACATCGCGAGAATATTGACAAAGTAAATTTTAGTTGGTAATTTAACAGAAACCGCCAGACTGTAAAATTGCAACTCCGAGCCACGGACAATTCGCAATTTTACCAGGACCGAGGGAATATCGAAAGAGCAAAAGGGAAGAGCCGATATTTTCACCTTGTTATTTCCGCTATTCGTTCACGGTTTGCGATATACGTATGGCCTCGTCGTGCAGTCAAAACCGGTCATGTATCTACGGATGTACGTATCTGTTTCGGAAACTAGGCGATCGATCGGTCGAGCTCTCGTGATACGTCGCGTCGACGATAACGAAAATCGAATATCGCGTGCGAAACTGCGAACAATGATTTTCTAGCCGCGACTGTGCCGTTTGCACAGCGTTGAAGTAGGCCAACGGTAGCGTGCATCGGCTAACTCCGCGAGGGTAGAAGAAGGGTCGAATCAATAATCGTGTCTGCAGTCGGCTATTTAAGTTTCGTCGGATACACCGAGAATAGCCTCGCGTTGCCGGGGTTAATGATAAACGTGCATCGATTTCCTTCTTCGTACGATGTTCTTAAATTATCCACCAATCTTTTGTTTTTCATTGTTTGATGCGATATAGTATTACGTAATGGTTGTAGGTATATAAAGGTGAAGGAGAAACGTTGTATCATGCTCATACCATGATTTTATATTACGAAAATTTGAGGTTAGAAAATTGTATATTCGTTGATAAAATTTGAGGTTAGAAAATTATATATTCATTGATCTTTAATAAGAATTTTATATTAGTTATTGAATTTTATATTAATCTTGTCTACAATCAATGACAATGATTGTAGATAAACAACTTAATGATAAACAACCATCTTCTTTTTCAAATGAAGTTGTTATTAAATTATCTATCAATCTTTTGCTTTTCATTGTTCGATGCCTTATAGTGTTATGTAATGGTTGTGGGTATATAAAGATGGAGAAAAAGTGTTGATAAATTTTGAGGTTAGAAAATTTTATGTTCGTTGATAAAACTTGAGGTTAGACAATTGTATATTCATTGATCCCTTGAATTTTATATTAATTGTCGATTTAAATACACAAACATGAAATTTAAGTATAAATTGTTGAAAAGAGAAACAATTTGTAAAACGTATTTAATCCTCTGAGTGTTCAGTTCGTATTAGAATATTATACAGGTAATTCAAGATACTTAACATAGTTAATTTTCTTATTAAAGATTCAAAGAGGACGACACATCACAATATAAATATATCGAAAGGTATACATTGAAAGCATTCCTATTAATTTGTTACTTCTCGTTTAATGCTAAACTTTCAGACTTTTAATAATATCCCAAAAATTAAATAAAAGAAGAATTTTGATTAAATGAGATTGAATTTTAAAACTACTCTTATGGAAAATATGACCTATGTCTTTTCCCCCGCGACCATCGTTTATAAATGGACAGACAGAGTACGATGTAAGTAGCATCAGCACGTGATCAAACTAGACAATGCCTATAGTGTTAGTAAAGTAGTTGATACCTGGAAGTTTCAGATGATATGCACAAAACTCGTATATTTACAGTTATATTTCTATTTAGTATTTTGTTTGATATAGACGTTTATGTGCCTTTTGCCATTCGTCTGATAAGCCACATGAACGCGGTGAATGATCCTTAGAACCAAGTACAAGGTAGCTTTTGTTAGAAGTAGGTTCCGTGTTCTCTTCTTACGGTTTTACGATTCCTTCCATTTGGAATAGGCAAACAGCTAAGTTCGAGATTAGATCAAGCAGGACGAACAGTCGTGAAACCATTTCGTAGATTTTATCTTTACATTGCGACACACCTTGCATAACCTTTGTTTGACTGGAGATAAAATTTCCCAATTTATTTCAGTGATACGAAATAATCAAACGACAATTCTCCAATTTCTTATATTTTCCAACAATTTATATAGAGATTGTTTTAAAGCGAAAATAAGTCAACAAAAGAAAAAATAATATTTTTTTTTTGAAAAAAATTAAATTATATTAATTTGAAATTCGACTTTCTCAAGAAAGCTACGTTTTTGACCTGGTTTTGTATAAAAATTATATTTTTCCTTCGAGGCTTCGGTTTAGAGAAATTCAACGATGCCAATTCGAAATGTAATTTCCTCGAAAATATCTTCAATTCGGTTTTATACCGTATAAAACAACCTCCTGTCCGGTTACGAGACTCTCCGTGCATTTCAACTCGTGCTCGACAGTCAGATGAAAAACGTTTCCGTGCTAAACTGCACGGAGCCCTCGACACAGGAAAAGTCAATTTATTTCTTCGATCGTCGCTTAATAGTCGCTGCGTGCGTCGAAATTGTTCTAACGAACGCCCCTGTTGCGCGTCTTTACGTATTCACGACACGGTATCTGGCACGGCATGTGTACCGGTTTCTCCCTGCAGCGCGGCGGCGGAAGTTGCAATAACTTTGGAAAAGTGGCAGGAGCGCGTCCAATCTTCGCGCAGACGTACGTACATATACGCGTACGTAAGGCCTCTTGATAAATTCCCAGGTTTTACGAGCCTCGGTAAATACAGCAGGGGGACGCGGCCGATCCGCCTCGTCTAATGGTATTGTCAATACATTTTTTACGAGTTACTACGCCCACTTTTACGAGGACAAATAGCACCGGTGGTGCAACTCTCGATGCCTTCGAGCTTGTCCTCTTGCTTGTGTTTGATCTTTTTCTCAATGGTCGGACGCACTCTCGGTCGTTTGTCTATTCTGAAAATGCCGGAGGAAGCTGCGTCCCGTTAACCACCCCGGGGACTGGTTTGATCGAATCGTAAACTCGCGGACAAACATCTCGAGGAATTCGCTCGTTCTGGTCGAAAATCTTTGCGCGCGCGAATAACACGTAGGTACTTCGGGCTCTTCAAAAATAAGAAGCAAATAAAAGGAATTTTGACTGGATTTTCTAAGAAAGTAATTTTGGAGTGAAATTTGAATGAGAGATTCGTTTTTTTCTCTCCGAATTTAAAACATTTCGCGACGATATGAAAAAAATTTTGTATAAACGAGTTATGGAGAATCTGAAAGCTTGCCTCGGTAATTCCTGGAGATAAACTCCCCGTTTGTTCCTAACGATCGGAAAGAGGCATAATCTCGGTCGAAGATCAAAGAGAGAGAGCCACCCTAGCGTGTCTCGGAAGCTGGCGCATCGAGCGACTCCAGCCACCAGACCGAGCTTCCTATTTACTCCCGAAAACTCGATACGACGCGTTTCTAAGGGCGTAACGTCCTTCGTCGAAGGGGGATGCTGTTGGGAAAGGAAGTTCGACGCGGGCCGCACCCTCGCTGCAGAAAGCACGAGATCCAGAGACAAGCCTCTTGCCTCTGACAAGCGATATATTTCACGATTTTCCACCTGGCGTGTGGTCGATAAAGTATCTTATTATAAAGCAGGATAGCGGCGCGTATCCGTCGGCGACGATACGTCTAGGAGGCGCGCGACAGGATCGAGGACAGTGGCTCCGTTGGCCGTCTATCGCGTCTGCGGGTGGGGCTGAAATCGATTCTGCACCCCATCCTCCCCCTGTAGCGGCTGCTGGCCCGCTGTGAGTCGCTTCGAGGACTGGCAACCCCGTAGCAAAAGACTCTTTCTCCCTCGCGGCGGCGCTGCTTTGTGCACCTCCAGCCCTCCACCCTTCCTGGCTATTTTCTTCACCCCGCCGCGCTCCCCAGCCTCGCCTTGCCCTTGGGCCAATCGTTTCACCCAACTCTCTCTCTCTCTCTCTTCCCTTTTATCGAGCAGACGCGACTTCCGCCCTCGTGAATCCGCCCGTACGCGCCGTGTCGGATATTTGGGAAACTGGCTTGTCGTGTTCATCATGCGAGAGCATGTTTTGTTTCCGTGTCTCTTTTTTATTTTTTTATTTTTTTTTTATTTGTACAGAAAGGCTTATTACCTATCTCCTAAATTCTTTCTTGCTCGAGTGCTTGATTTTTGGTTGAAACGTTTCTTCCTTTCTTCGTTTTGTGATATGGTGATACACAGAGGTGGATTATTGCAGGGAAGAATTCATAGTCGGCAGAATGTGCGTTTGACCTGGAAAATTTTTCGGTGTGATAGACCGGAGGAGTTGAAAGAAGATAGAGTTGAGGTAAAGTTGTGGTGAGAGTTGATGGACTAGTGTTGCGTACGTGTGTTGACTTGTGTTGGACGATATTTGTAGTGCAGTGCACCAATGATGTACTTATTTGCAGTTGTTTGACCTTTTTGCTACTAACGATGAATATAGTCACCCAATAAAATTATGCATTTATCCTTAACTTTGGTAGAAACAACACAGCACCACCATAAAGGTTAAATTCAATAATTTGCTTCTGCGTTACATCATCTCCACTCAAAGAGAATCTAATAAAACTCCAATCTACATACGCAGAGTAGAAAATTCGAAATGAAAACAGGAGCGTATTCGATCTAACAGCTAACACCCGATTCGTACAAAGGTTTAAATAACCGAAACGTCGATTCCGAGCGTCGATTTCGCAGGAAAATAAATCAGTCTCGTAGTCAGGATTTATCCGATTCCGCGTATTATGGTGATCACGTAGACTCGTTACTACCGTAACGTGCAGGATGACCGGTACGTGGTCCGTGAATGAAATTTCACTGGATTCGCGGCGAGTTATAATGGAGATCTCATTGGACGAGGGCCAAACCTCTCTTTCCCTTTGCCTGCGTAGAACCGCGCGTCGCGGATGAACCTAAACGTATTTGGCAGATTCAATTTGCCTAGAGAGTGGTGGCTCTCGAGTAATTCTAACGTAATTTTACAAAAGGGAACTTCTTTGAATATCAAATACACACGGGCGCATGCAGTGCATAGGAGTGGAAATTGGATATCAAACAGCTTTCCGTAGACGTCTATTTTTCAAATCAGACACGTGATTTTTTTATTTTATTTACTTTATTTTTTCGTTTTATTTTACTTAATTCTTGTTTTAAAATTTATTTTAAAACATCTGTCTATTAATTTTCCATTTGCAACTCTTCAAAGAGTTGTCAAAACATCGCTTCTCATCGTTAAAACGCGAATCGTTGAATTTGACAGCGCAGATTTACACACGGTTTTCGAATCTGTCTGTTTCATCTATTTCGGATCTGTTTCTAACTCATCGTCAAAATAGATCCTTGTCCGAAAACTGCAATTACTCGCATTTCATAAAAATAATCGGCATTCTGTCTCGGTATTTTTTAACCTCTTGCGCTGCCAACTGATTGCGGACCATAACGAGTGACCAAACCGTATACAATAATTCGTCACTTTCTTTTTGAGTTCGTCGGTATGATATCACTGGATAGAAATTATTTGTTTTGCTATTATTATTTTGGGACAAAAAATTCTCGACGCGTAGCATGTTATTCTAGCGCAAGATGTTGAAAAAATCAGTGCATGTTTTTTCCTCCGCGGTCGACTTGAATATTCAGCGTGCAAGAAGTCGATGGATGGACGAAGCGTTTTTAAAAAGTTTCGGAACTGCGGAATTAACGCAAGAGAAGAAGAAGAGGATGAAACGAAATTCTCCGCGACAGATCGGCCACCCGCGTGGGTGGCCTGTTTTCTTCTTACTTAGCCAAAAGTTTCTCCGAACGAACGTGAAACGCGAACGGAGACGTCAATGTAGCTCGCGGTCTACCAGCGATTCTCTCTATATTTCGCCTTTAGCTGACCCCGATTATATCTCGATAACCTTATTTCACGACGATTGACGCTGCGTGAAGAGACGTGAATGGTCTTCTGGGTGAAATTTAAGCTCGAATTTCACGGGATTTCACGCTCGAGTTAACCGGGCCCGGATCGTCGGCCATTGAAATCAACGCGCATTAAAATTTCGCCGAGGACCTCTTGTTAGCCGTTGAACGGTGCTTAAGCAGATACTCTAATTTGGCAATTGATCATTCGGTAATTCGATCGTAAAGAAAATCGGCGGTACAATAAAATTCATATTAAAGGAAAAACATAAGATAGACGCAAAGGATCCTCGGAACTTTTAGGAACTGCGAAATCTCTAGAAGGAATAAAGGTGCTAAGACTATAAATGACACTTGGAAGTAAAGACGAAAGTCAATTATTCACATTAATAAGACACAAAAAATGCAGAACAAATTTCTCCGTGTTATCCTGAATGAAACGCATGACATGCCAATTAGAGAACTACACCATGCACACTATCCAGGAACTCAATGGAATCAGCCTATAACACTAAATATCATAACCCGATAATTAAGCAAATTGACAATTGAATCGAATCGCAAGGTAATTCAATCGCAATTTTGTGGAGTCGGAGATACTGTGTTTTAAGCGACAGAAGCCAAGCGTCAAGTTTTCTCTTAAAACCTTCGTCGCTTCACGACCGGAGGCCATTAGTCACCGTTTAACAGTTTTAGAAGAGTTTCAAATTGATGATGACAAATGAGAGGCGCTCACGAAGCAGACAGCCTAAAATTTCTGAAAACGTGCGCGGGGTGAAGTTGAATGACTGTGCGAGAATCCCGTGCGTTCCCTCGCCGAAGCGTAATTCTGATTAACGATCCTGCTTCCAGCAGCCTGTTTCACGCTTCTGAGTACCTACTTACATTCCGTCGGATCTGTCATTAGGCTAAGATCGAACAAAGTCCAAGACTACGAATGTCTCGTCGAATTTAATATTGCGGGGCGTGGAAGTCTCATTGTTCAGAGTTTCTTCCTTCGTGTCCGATGCGATTGTCATAACAAAGAAAAAAAAAACCAGATTTGGAACTGTTTGCCCTAGTTTTGTAAAATACATAAGGTTGTGAGGTTTGTTACTGATTCATTGTCAGTGTTAGCACTGAGCTAATATCATCAAGCCTAGTTGGTCATCCAACAATCTCTTTGTCATCGCCGTATTTGGACTTATTCAGTTTTCCTTAATTAACAAACTTAAATCTTAATAACCTATTTATTAGAAACCACGTCGGTTTAAATTACGTTATTTTCCCCTTCCCCCAATATTTCGGCTTAAGTACTCGTTTGTACTTTATCCGTGAAAGTTTCTCGCATAGATCTTTCTCTTCCTCGTCTCGGTTGCTTCGTTTATTTAGTTTTGCAAACTAGTTCCAGAGAGTTTCCTTTTCCAAACGCCTCCCAAGATTGCAATATTCGCTCATTGACAATTTTACTACGCATTCCTCAGCGACAGCTTGCTTTCTCTTTCGCTCAGAGGCAAAACGCACGCGCCACGTGAAACGTAAATCGTACGAAATGCGAAAGAAAAGACTGGAACTAATATGCAACGATCGGGCAACGATAATTCGGGGAAAGCGGATGAAAGGATAGTTCTAGTGACAGTCTCTAACAAATTAAGGGGTTGTTCTACCGCGAGGCGCCTTTATTGCCATTTTTCTTTTTCTTTTTTTCTTTGTTGCGAAGAAATTACACAACTTCTTGCACGTACATATTCTGGTAAATTAACAGTTTGTAAATTGTTTTTTTAAAAAGTAATTTCTCAGAAATTTCGAATTAATTTTCACTTTCGCAACTATAAACATTCCAGTCTTCTTTTTCTTTGTCAAATGTTATGTTTTATTCTCCAAGAAGAAATTATATACCAGTAGAGGTTTCGATATTTTATCGATTATTTGAGTTAGTAATAATGTAACATAAAATTCTTTTTGAATAATCACATTAATACCGGTATTTTTAAATACTTGCTATTGCTACTCTATTTTGGTATTGCAAGAAAGAACGTGGTATTAAATATATAGTTCTTGTTTCACAAGTCTTGTCTTAAATTTCACTTGATTAACGAGACTACTTTATTCCTTATCAACGACAAAGATTCTACTTCGATGATCGCTTGAGAAAAACTTCTAAAACTACCTGCTTAGTCGCTCGCGAGCCTGTTTTACATAAATTGGCTGTTCCGTCCTAGCCAATTACATTTGCCTGGCAACGTTAACCGTTCCACGCATTTCTAAAACATTAAATGTGTCTTGTTATCGAAAAATAGGCTCGCGATTGTCTTGGCATACGCGGATGGACACAATGCGATTGGACTTTGAGCTAATAAACATACGTTCGAAAATTGTCAAAAGAACGCGAAAAGAAATACAGACTGGATCATAACTCAGCACTCGTATCAGGAACGTATTCGACATTCTCGCGGTGACGCCGAGTTTCCTTCGAGGGATCAAAATCGAAGGAAAACTGTCCTCTTTTATATACTTTCTTTCGAGTCAACGTTCCATTGGTGGAAAGACAGCCTAAACGAAGCAAGCGTGAATTACGAAGACCCACGCGACAGAGCGTGTCGCCGTGTGTTGGCTCGGCTGGTTCGCAAGGCGGGCTCGGACGAGATCCCTTCATACGTCGCAGGCCGCGCGTGATTTACGAACAAGTCGTCGACGACGCTCCTCTCCGTTTTCTAATGCAATCCATTGCGCTCGGCCAGCCTCTTGGGCGACAGATAGGATACCGATGTATAAATTACTCTCGGGCCAATTAACATTGTCGCCTCGGCTCGCGAGCGTGGAACCGGACTTTGAGCCGCTGCGACGAGCGGCGGGGGTGGGCGAGCTGAGATTAATTGAGACCTTCCTCTTCGCCGAGACGGTCTTCGTTGCTGGCGTTATCTGGAAATTCCCCGGCTACTCTCTCGAGAACCCGTTCGACCCCGTGGAATTAATTCCACGCGCGAATCGCGTGTAAGATCGTCCATGTCGACAGGCGTTCGCCAGGGTTTTCTTTTCTTTCTCGTTCTCTTGTTCGTTTGGCGGACGTTTGGCTCGTCACACTTGGCTTAACCACTCGAGGTTTCGACGATCGTTCTTCTCGTAAGTCGACGCAAAGCCGGGAAAAGGTTTTACGACGCAGGCTAAAAGGGAGGACTTTCGACGGTACGGGTGCTCGGTTGTGCAGCCGCCTGTTGGCTGTGAAGGTTTCATGCATCCGCGCGTAAACTGGACGCACGTGGTGGAAAACGTTCCCTCAGTTTATTGGCCGACAAAGCGCGTCAATTTCGGTTAAGTCGCGTGTTAATCTGCGAGAAATTCTCTTGCGATTTGCAAGGTCGCTAAATTTGGAGCTGTTTGCAGGTGTTTACGACACGACTCGAGTTTCGTAAATTGTTGCGAACAATTATAAAAACATCGTGTGCTTTGTAACGTAATGTTTCAATAACAAGCGATAGATTCTCTTAATTTCGCTTCGAAGTTTCGCACTGAAAGTTACCATCTTCAACGGCCGCGATAAGATCTCCGATCTCTTCCTAGTTTCACGTTTCAATTACCTCGCGATACCGAAAGGCCGTAGCCCTTGAAACATTCTACGCGCGCGTTCCCGGTTCACCGTACCGTTCGCGAGTTCAGGAAACGGTTTGCGTCGAGCGTGCACCAGGCGACGCGACACCGGTGAAAAGATGAAGGAGATGCCGGAGTGTACGCAAACACCGGCAGCTCCTCTCAGAGAGTACGCGATTACACGATATTTCATTGTCTCGTCGAGCATTGTTGCGCAATTATCCACGGCCGCGTACACCTTTTTGGCGAGAGTGGTTGCGCAACGGCGGCGGCGTACCTATTTATAAACCTCCCCGCTTGTTGCATTGACGATCGGTAACTTCTCTCGTTACCGAGAGAACTGGCCGTTTCTTAACGGGTTTCCGTACAGAGGAGTGCTGCTGCCTGCGCTCGTGTCGCTGACACGCGCGTTTCTCGACCACAGTTCCGGCGGAGAGGTGATTTAGCGGCGCGGCGTCGCGTCGCGACGGACTCGCGTAGCACACGTAGCCCCACCACAGACCGCGTTCGATTTCACGTGTCACAGCGCGGTATTATCGGTTCTCGGAAGGAAGGCACGCCGCACGAGCAATCGAAAACGTTGCTTGCTTGCTGCTCGTTACTCTATGCCGAGCCAAGGGTGACGTTTTAATCGAAGTTGCCTCGTTCGACGGCGAAGAAACGGTTTCGGGAAAGGGGAAAGTGGCCCGCACACCGTGGTGCGCGCAGGTAGACAGAAGCTGGGCATGCGCAGAACGAATGCTGCGTACTAACGCTGCGCCGAACGCGCGTTTTACCAACAGATGTATTCTCTGTTGATGTTTTGATGGTTTCGCCATGTAATAATGGTTCCCAGTTGTAATAATCGCAATAAACGTGTACAGAATTTTCTAAATCAAAGACGTTAGGCTTTTTGTCGGTCATGAAGAATCCATTGTCTAAATTTAGAATATTTATGACTAAGGATTCGCCTCTTTTTCATGTTGGTAAAAAGTTCTTTTTATTTTATTTATTCATCCTTGGTAGACAACTCGCGGGCCTGTTATGTTTAGCGTCCTTTGAAGAACGATTGATATCGATCGTATTTAAATATTAGTATCTACGTCGCGTCAAAATTGATTGGCTAGAATTCGCCAGTCAAAGATTATAAAACAGAGTTGCCGTCAGCAAGGAAGGCAATTAGAGCTACAGTCACAGATACAAATTCGAATCGAATCGAAGTAGTAGCATGAAATAATACAGTCGAACGGAATCTCTTCGAATCGATCACTAACTACGGGTAACGTCCCATTTCAACGCGCCTGTACGAGATTAAGTTTGAGTACAGACACCGAGTCCGCGATTCAACACCCGTCTGACAGACGTATCTCGCAATTAGATTTTTGTTGTATCGAGGGGCGGAGAAGAGCAAGATCTCACACTCCTTTTCTTCTTTCGAAATCGAGCGTGCTGAATGTCTACCACCTGCAGCTCCGAGTTAATAAGACAAACAGGCAGAGTTGAAAATCACCGGGGAGAGAATGGCAGATGAGAAGGAGTAACCAAGTAACAATTCGACGAGGAAGCTTCGACGATCCGAGAGAAAGGGTACTCGGGCCTGCGTTCTGTAATCGCTCTCTTCTTACAATGAACAGCCGGCAGGACCGTTTAATATTCTTTAGCGATTTTTGCTCGCGTCGAGGCTGGCAAACGGGCCACGCTCCGACGAACTTTCCCTCTTGACGGGTTCTTTCCCTCCCGAAGAGGGAACCGGCCGCGGAGACACGCGCTTCTCTCGAACCAAGAACGAGAGCCAACTCGCCACGAAAGATTAGCTTCGACTCGCTCCCACGCCTCGTCGCGCTATCGCGTCATCGCGTAGATTGAATCTCGCCGCTTCCAGACTTCCTCCAGAACGACAGAGGCAGCCGGTTCCGCTGTCGATCCGCGCTCGCAGCGCGAAAACATGCAAACTCTGTTAGCCAGACTTATTAAGGAAGAGATATTTGCCGGCCGTTTCCGCGTTTACATTGAATGCCATCGCGGTGCCGCGAGAGGAGAATTGATGCCGCCGTGGACGAGCCGCTTATCGATTCAGTCGCGGAAGACGCGTAAATCAGGGGAAATATGAACGGAACCGCGAGATAAACACCTGATGTATTAGTGCCGCGACGGTGACCGATGATGACGTTAAATACGATAGCCGGTCCCTTGGCTTTTTCAGCTTCCTCGTGCCGCACGAGCGTTTACGCATTAACTGATCTATGCGTCCCGCATTTCCCCAACGATCGCCGATTTGTCTTGCGCTCTGTGAATTAAGGATACGTGTGTTGCTGTTGATTTATTTATTTTATCCCTTTCTCAGCATTCGTACAGATCTCTTTTTTTTTATAGAATTTCAAAGTATCTGCGTTTGCCAATGAAGTCTGTGAAATCTTCAAAGATATTTTAAGATCTCTTAGCTGAGAATATACTCGTCACGAAGAAGTGGCAATTTTTTTCTCATTGCAATTCGTTACTTAAAATTAAATTTCTTTTTTGTGGAAGATAAAACATATTTTAATAAATAGAGATTAGTTCTTTTTACATCATTTCTAAATATTTTCTTGCTCGCGCGCGGTTTTCGGTTTCCTCGCGATTATGAAAAATTGATTATGAAATCGGAGATATTCCGCGGGGAAGTTGCATCGAGCGCGGGACTTTGGTGCCGAAGCGTAGCGTAAAATATCACGGTTACGCGCAGCTCGAGGTTAATATTAGCCATGGCCGGCGCCGTCCGCCGATATTTACTATAAGCCCCCATTGTTTTATGCGGCGCTGAACGCTGGCCGACAGCCGCTGATACAGTTGTACGCTGGGCGCAGCTCCGCGCCCGCTACCAGCTGCGGAACTCCGCTCTTGCGAAATAGAATTGAATGACCGCTCTCGGGCCGCCACGCTGTTTGCTCTCGGCTCCGATCCGCCTCGCCTTTTTTACACCGGTGTCTCCGTTACTCCCAGCTCCCGATTTTCCCATCGTAGATCAACGCAGAATTAATCAGCTTCTGGCTCGAGGCTTGCGAAAGCCTCGTTCGCCGTTGATCGTGACGCTGGCCTACGACTCCGCTGCATTGCCAACGCGACTATCGCGCGCGTTGTCCTTTCGTGTTTCTATAAAGGGAATTACAGACCCGTGAATATGGGCAGCGGTGGTGAATGTAATGTAACCCCCCCTCCCGGGAGGCTGTACGATTTTCCATTGTCAAAGATCAATTGTGACGCAAAGCAACTCGTGTAGTACGAATCTCGTACAACGCGGGGAACAAGTGGTCGTAGTTTTATATCCGAGTGAAACGTTTAGGACAGGGGGCCACTCCTCGCGTGACAAATGCAGCTATTTGCAGAATCATGGACGAGGTGGGGCAACGAAACTCGAAGATACGTGGCTGAATCTTTTTTCTCTCGTGCAGATTTACTTGTGCGGTACTTACACTTTATAGTGCAGATTTATGTCCATCGAGTATTGAAGCATTCTCTTCAGATGATTTTGAAAAGTCAGTGTGGAATCTTCTCTGTAACTCAAAGTTTGTGCATTCGTAAAGAACGTGTCGAGCTGTGACAGATTAGTCTTCTTAATTAGAGTATAATTCTTCTTTTTTTTTGTCAACCCGCTGAAAGGAATTTTTCGATAGAAATCATTTACTACATTGTGGATCTTCGATGGATTTGATGTTGTCCACAGTTGTTCCATTCATCCTTGTCGTATATAACTTCAGTCTCTTTTAGTTAAGAGCAACGTTGCAAATAACTCACAATCATTGTAATCAGTAAAATGATAGGATTCTTAATATATCCGCGATTTGGAGATTCCAAAAACTGGAAGCGACGAATCTTTGCAATTTGCGAGATTACATCAATGAATTACTGGCAAAAACATTTTGTCAGTTTCTTAATTCCCGCTCAATCTATCTCAGTTAAGATTGCAAGTAACTCACAGGGCGCTCCAATCGTCAGTAAAACGATAGGATTCTTAATCAAGTGAAAGTCTTCATAGAGAAAAACCGTTTTGTTGCAGGTGATACCGGCAGAGCGCCGCGGGCCGGAGCGAGAGGAGACCTGGACATTGGCCCCGGACCAGCGCGACCTGTGTTCATTCTTCGACGACGTCTCCGACGTCAAATCGAAGCCGGTGCACGACGCGGATGCCGGGCAATCTCGGATCGTCGGTGACACTGGCGAGGCCAGTAGCGAGCAGCAGCCGGAAGGTGGCACCTTGCCGCGAAGCCAGGAGACCAGAAAGAGCAAGACCAAGAAAGTGAAGAGCTACCTGAGGAAGTGCAAGGGTGCTCTTTCCAAAGGCGATGAAAGTTCCTCGGACAAGAAACGGCCAGAGCTCTGTACCTCCTGGTACCTGGACGAATCTCACCAAGAGGACCTCGACGTCCTCTTGCAGAAACAGTCGGAATGCGTGGACGAGAGGATCGCAGAAACGGAGGAAGCATCGAGTCCGACGCCGAACGACGATCCTCCGACGAGTCCTCCCGCGAAAGTTGACGATCCCGGCGAGTCGGAGGACGAACCTCTCGCGAGACTAACCGAGGACGAGGCCAACGAAAGCAACGAGGCTGACCTGAGAAGAAGCCGGACGTCCGTGTACGAGGATGCGAGAGACTCGATGAACGACCGGGAGTGCACGGTGGATGAGTGTGGCTCCTGCGTGTCCGGCACGGCCGAGAGAAACGACGCGGTGTCGCTGGAGACCCTCACCACGGAGGACACGAATTTGAACAAGTGCGACTCGAACGACACTCTGATCGCGGAAGTGGCGGCCAGCGGGCCGGATAGCCCGTCGTCGGTCGAAGAGGGAAAGAAGGAAGAAACGGTCGACGAGAAGGAGGTGGACGAAACACTGAACGCTCTGTCTCCGCTCGGGGTGAGTACATAAACGGGCCACGGTTTTTGCGCCGCGGTGCCCGATTACACTTACACTCTTTGTTTGCCAACTTTGTCGCTGGACAAACACAGGAATCACTCATAACGCCCGAGATTTCGCCCGATACACCGGGGGCATACCGATAGCATCGATTCGAGACGATGGTTGGTGGTCGTATCGAATCTAACGGTACCGGCAAAGGTAAAGATAGAGGCAAAGGCAGGCGGGAAAGGAGCGCGCAGCAGCGCCCATTTGAATACAAACCACAAACGGTTGCCGCGTGCACGCCGCTAAAGCAAATTGCAACACACACAGCTCGAGCCAGCCACGAGCGAGCCAACGTCCGCCTCTCCCGCGTAATTTATACCACGCCGCTCTTAATGCACTTGTGCACCGATGATTAAAACGTAATTTCCACGGATACCGGTAAACGGCGCGCGTACCTACGCCATTTTTCGCCCCGTTCGATGATCTACGGCGGCCAGTTTCGCGCTCGACTCGGTAATTTACCGCGGCCCGGATGACGATCGTGCGATATCGCGTCGTTTCACCGCGTGCCACCGATGAGATTCGTAATTTTCTGGGAACCGGATGATTAAACTTCCGATGAAATTGCTCCGTTGGAAATTCATCGCGTTACGTTGCTGGCTCAATTTCAATTTATTGACAACGGACTTTAGAGGGCAGAGTTATCGTACAGAGTTTGAGGAAGGATACTATTGATCGTAACTGTTGCAATAAAATGATTGTATATTATATTTTCAAAATATCTTTGAAAACTCAAAGCAGTTCAAGAAATTTTTTTACGCTGTAAAATGAGACCAGGTATAAATTGTTATACGATCTTTTTTTATCAAGTTATTTATGACAATTTAAAGTATCGAAAACTTTTCGAATTAATTGTAGTAAAACTGACTTCACAATTTGTAACTTCTAGAGTAGTGATGATAATCCTAAAATTTCTTTTGGAAAGCCAAAGCATTTTACCTTTTTTATATTCTATCTGCAAATGTATAATAAAATACTTTTATATTACTGTATATTCAATTTTGCCCCTTATATTTTATGCCAGAAGCACTCGCAGCGAAAATTAAAAAGGCTTCAAATTCTTTCTACAAGCAACGACATTTTAGTCGCAAAATGGAAAGTTAAAGATACATATTTATTGCACCACAAAATCGAAATGATTGCAAAACAGAAAATTTTAATTTTCTCTTCCTCCGATTCGTGTTTTTCAAATTTCGTTATCGAGAAGATGACTCGCGAAAAGATTCGCCAAATTTATAAGGACGGACGAAAGTTTGTCCGGTGTTCTCTCGGTTTCGCTGCTTGTCACTCGCGGTTGAAATCCGCGTGGGCGTAACGCCGCGCCGCGGAGATAGCGGTGAATTTGTCCCGTTTATCGATCGTGGCTTATCGATGACAGTCGGCGCGGCTACACGGCACACGGTGGGATTCGAGCTCATACACGGCCGGTGGTGCGCGCGTGTTAGCAGTTGGGCCACGGTTGACAAACGACGATGCCAGGCGTTTCGCGACGCCTGTGCCGAAAGGCGCGTTCTCACCGGTGCAATAATGTTGCACCGCGGGCATGCTTCGCCGGAGCCGCCTGCTCGTGATCGCGGGAAAACGATCGTAAACCTCGTGGCGAAACGACCGCCCGATCAAATGCCACACGACCATGGTAATTGCAGCTTGCTACGAAGATGAAGGATTCTGCCAGTTGTCTGTGGTATTTACTTTCTTTTATTTTTTTTCCAGTCAAACAGGCTGATTTTTTTCTTTTTCCTTTTCGAATTGTTGAAATGCCGGAGTATTTGACGGATATTGCGTTGAAGAAAATTAGAATCTGACAAAGTTGGAGGAAAGCTGAATTTTAGTCTACGCTCACTGTCCAAACTTTGAACAATGAATAAATACGATTTTTTAATTGTGTTTTGTTTCGAAATATTTCTTAAAAAAGAAAAATTTATTCACTTGTATGATAGTCACAGAACACACAGACAGTGAACGTGAAAGAAAGGGAGGTGCTATAGAGTTGTTAGTAAAGTTACGTTGGAAGAGTGACAATTTTAATTGCTCTTTCCACTACTTTTTTGTAGAATATTTTCCACACTTTTAATAAAATCCAAAGAACGCTTTTGCCCCCAAAGTTACTCTTATTTTTTGTCAAACGAAGATTCCAACCCTCCCATTCAATGGACTCGCTTTGAAAATCACGTCACTTTCACCCGGAAACGATCACCGTCGACACACAATACTCCCCAGTGAGAGAATGTCTCTCGGAATCGTTTCATCGGTCGTTCTTTCGAATTCTTTCGCTATGTAACAGTCGCTCGCTCGCGGTGGGCAGACACACAGCATTCCGCGCTATGCAAATCGATCGATAATTGATAGGGAACAACAGCGTGGCTCGGGCGGTGCTCCGATTATTAAACGCCAATGCGTCCACGCGATCAAGAATATCTCATTTTCCTTTCTTTTTTATGAAACAAACTCGTGAGGCTTTTACCTACATAGAATATAGATCAGAGTGGAATAATTCTGTCACTAGCGCTACTCTCTTGTATGCTTATTTGACTAGGTTTAGGTTGGTTTGACTTGACTTTATAATTTATATTACATCAGATATAATTTATATCATATTAGAAATATACATATTAGAAAGATATAATCAACAAAATTTCGTGTTAAATACGATTGTATCATTTTACTTGAAGAGATTGATAAATTGCTGGTAGATGACACAAAAAATGTTTGTCGAGGGCAATTATAGTAATTAAAAAAAAAAGTAATAAAATGAATGGGACGTTTTGAGCATGGTAGTACAGTTAGAAAAATTAGAAAAAAAATTAAGACGGTCGAATTTTCGTAGTCGCGTTAGAGCGATAGGAGGGGTGGGGGGAGGGGGGCGAGAAGTCCCGGAAGTGTGTTGGCTGTCGAGTTCGTTCCACTTGTCTCCGGGGCGAGGACTCGATGGGAAGCCTGTGCTGGACTCGACCAACAGCCAACAGCCACAGGTAGGCAATAGGTGGGCGCGTTTGCACTGGCATTAGAGCGTTCAGTGAGCCGAGAGTGGCCGGCAGCACGTACGCGCGCACGGGGTGGCGTAAATCTGACCAGTCGACAGAGTCGATCGCCGCTGAAACGCTACCCGATCATCAGTCGTGAAAGTGTAGCCGGGGAAAATGATTGGCCGTGTCCGCGTGCACGCACGCACGCACGCACGCACGCACGCACGCACTCGCGCATTCAGCTTCTTTCGCTCTCTCTTTGCTCCATCTTTTGCTCTCTGTCTTGCTTCGTTCGGTTTCTGAGCGGCGCATAGGCATCGCGAACCCGTTACAGCGGGACCGGATTATAGATTAAGCCGCGCCTCCGCGCGGAAAAACGATAAGCGGGATACGATGGCGCGGGATTTATTGTAATTGGCGGTAATGACGGTTTTACGCCGTCGCTGCCACCATCGTCGCCGTTAAACACAGCCGCGCCGCGGACGCCTTCGTTCGGTTCCGCGTGCGTTATTTAGAACCGCGCATGCCACTTTCACGCCGCGTGCGTTATTGGTTCCTTGTATCTGACTGGTGACTGTAGCCTCTTCGCGTTTTAGTGCGCCGTCGAAGAGGAATTTGGTGTGAAGCGCAATGTTCGACGTTGATCTTCACCGGTGGTTTGGGTCTTGGGAATTTCTCGGTCTCTCTGGTAGATTGCACAAGCGTGAAGAAACCTCGAGTATTGGGTGATATTTAAAGCAATTAACGGGGCGCGATCGGAATTGAAATATCTCAGTATCGATTAAATTTTTATTCGTCCGGTATATAATTACTGCATGGTACGCTACGGATGCACGATCATGTATAATAGTTACTCTCACAGGAATATATATATCCGAGTACTGCGAGCGTGAAGTGTTTCGAAGATTAGAAAATTACGAATACTGACTTGTATTGGTGTTAGATTAGAAAATTACGAATACTGACTTGTATTGGTGTTAAGTTTTCTCTTTGTTTTTTTCAATTTATACTCGTGTAGTTGCACGACACGTGAGTAGCCTCTCAAAAGCCAAAAACCTCAATCAATTTCGTTTATTGTTAATTTTTTCTAGTTATTCTTTTCTACGACATTAACAAGATTAATATTCAGTTTTTAAGAAACAAATGAACGATTTATTTGTTGAAAGAAAAATGAGACAAGAATGTACAGGATGTTTTGAAATTAAATAATGAAACTGCGAGAAATTGGTCTAGACGTAGAAAGAAGAAAAAAATGTTGTATCAAATTTGTATACAGGCAATATACGACGCATTTTATCACTGAAAATGATTTTAACCCAGAAAATCGGGTGCAACGCTAATGCAACGAAAATTAGCGATTGGTTGATTTGGGTCACGTGATTCGCGAGGGGGCGTGGGGTAGACCTCGAGTAGGAGTGGCGTTGTCTGGTACTGAGCGATCGCGCCTGTAATTTGTTTTGTATTCGAATGTTTGCATATCAATAAAATTTTATGGCGTCTTCATTTCCTAGTCAGAACAGTTGCTTCTGGGCTTTTCGGTGAGACGGATCGTACTGGAGTACAAGTCGTGCAGTTTTTTCATTAAGTACATATCTGTTTTCACGTGCTAACAATTTCGTACGATTAATTACAAAACAATATGACAAAAAATAATTTTTAATTCCTTTCAATTTTTGCTAAATTTTCTTTCGGAGATAATTGCATTTATAGATTAAAATGCATCCGGTACGAATAGCGAAAAAACGCACAACCACAGTCCAAGTCTCGATCGATGACTCTGACTAAGTTGTTGAGGATTAAAAATGTTGGATCGTGATATCGATCCATGATCGACTAACGTGATCGGCGTGTCGGAATGTAGCAGGATGAACGCGGTTCACCGCAGACCGCGAAATTTAATTGCCCGTTAATCTCGATGGTCTAACGTGTCGCGAGTGCCTGGCATTGAATTCTCGCGGGGAACTCGACGACCTTGAAAGTCGATCTTGCCCCGGATGGTCCCCGTCGCGTCGACAGGGCACAGTAACGCGCTCGCTTCTCAATCGACCGCAATGACGACGACGACGACTACGATGACGGCGACGACGACGACGATTTCCTCGAGGAGCAACTCGACGAAGCGAGAAGGAGAATCGCAGTACGCGTTCCGAACACGTTGTAAAACATATATTTAACGGTAGTCAGGTACCGTAGCGAGAGAGAGGATTGTAATCTTATACGTTCCAAGTGGTGGGTATCGGATGTTGCTCGTTCCGAACACCCGGGGAATATTAATGACCAGGCCGTTTTCGAGAGACCCTCCAGTCCCTCGATCCCGAGGTTTATTGATAAAAAAAAAAAAAAAAGAAAAGAAGGAGGAAACGCCAGTTGAAACGTCGTTACCAACGATTATCGTCGATTAGATGTCGATAACTTACCGATAATTGGCCGCGAATAATCTGTTATGTATTGGAAAATTACATGTCATTTCGCAGGTTCGCGGTACTGCTTGGTGAGCATTGTCGGCCACAGAGAGGCTGTAGCGTTTGTCGAGGAGAAAAATACGGTTTGGATTTCACGAGGCTGCTTACGAGCTGGATTATTGTCTCTCATGATACCGCGGCTCGTTAACGCGTTCCCGACTTTGCCACTTTTGCTTATAACTGTCCGGGAATTAAGTAATGGATCATTGTTGACGGAAACCACGTTCGTGTGTCGTTAGTTCTTATTAAGTTTCGCACAGGCAGCCGCACGGAACAATGAAAGAACGGTAGTTTCGATCAACGCGTCAATTATCTCGCAATTTTTAACCTGTTAGCTACCGAACGCCACTATGTGCAGTGGCTTTATTACCTTTTTGAACTATATATAACCACTATAGCGGTTCATTTGTTTCTCAGTCGAAGAGAGCCGTACGCACTGTTATTTTTGTGTTGTGATTTTTTACAAATTATTTTTTTGTAAATTATTATTCATTTCTTCGTTATCAATTGTGAATTTTAAATTTATTCATTTCTTCGATTTCGAAATTTTAACTCACTCAAAGTTTATTCCAACGCAATATTAATATAACATGAATATAAATTTCATTGTTATACTTTTTCGCATCGGTTACGTAGCATTAACACTGGAACAACCAGCCTTCGATACGTATCAAAATATTCTGCATGTAAACTTTAGTCGTTTTACTTATATGTTTATTATACATTTGAAAAAGTTAGTATATTATAATATATATAATATAATTAATATAGTATTAATATATAATAAAAGTTAATATATTATAACATATATAAGTAGAACGACTAAAGTATAATATTCGTAGCAGAGAAATTAAAGTGCAAGGTACATTTGAAAAAGTTAATAATACAATAAAGAGCAGAAGCTTCTATTAATATATTAAATTAAAAATTACATATATTATAATACTTTAGTAGGTCTGCTGTTAACCTGCAAACGTCCCAGAGACCTTATTCCCGACTTTAGCTCAGCGAAACGCATGACATCTCCCAGATCTCCTCGTTCGATGTCAAAGGGTTAAGTCACAACTGCAGTCTCGCTCCAAATGGATCGGCGGGTTCGTTCGTGGTCGGGGGTCGTCAAGGAGCGATCGAACGAATCCAGCGGGGCACGGTCGTTTAGGTTCGCACGAGCATAACCCGGAAACGCGGTGGCCTGACACACGGGGCTCGGAGTCCGTGAACGTTGACACCTTATTATCGGCGCGCCCGAGGCGGCGATCATCCTGCGAGAAGAAACCTGCCCTGCTCGCTCTCCGCGCCGTGCCACGGCGAAAGTCACCGAGTGAAAAGAATGGCCCGCTAAACTATATTCCGATCGGAAGTCACGCGGAATAATCCCGTGCCGCAACTTTCTCTCTCTCTCTCTCCTTCTCTTTCGTTTCGCGCAAAGGATCGATCCGCCGGTGCGATTCGATCGGCCACGGTTCAATGAAGAAACGATCCTTTATCCGACACTCGAGAACCCTCGAGAACCCGCGAGGACGTAACCGGCTTATTCAATATCTTCCTAGATTTAAATAGCCGGCCATACGATGCTAATAAAGAAACTAGAAAGGTGGTTGGGCCTTGGTCGCCCGAGCGAATCTCGCGCAGGTTGATAACGTCTCGCCTCGGTATTGAAAGGCGGTGATGCGATTGCAGTCGCGGGCCCCTGCGTTCCACTGCGCCGCGGAACCGGTGAAATCGAAATCGATAATGTTTATGCGATTATGTCGAACGGGGAAAAGCGCGGATCAATGCGCTCGCAGTGTGGTAACTTCGCGTTACGCGAAGCCGTGCATCTATGAATACTCGTTTTTATATTCAAAATCGACACGGCGCAAGTTTCAATTTTGTGTACGTACGTACATGAAGGTACAGCGGTTAAGTATAGTGACGAGCAGAATTGAACAATATTTTATTCTTTATAATATTTTATAATATTTATAAATTTGTAATACTTATTCTATTAGAATATTTTATACTTTCATATTTTATTCTTTAACGTAAGTAATATTATAATATTTCATAATAGTATTTGTATGTAGAATTTGTATGTTTGATGTCGCGTTGATGTTACGGAACGCTTAACCTTTGACACTTTAACCTAGATGAGAGTGAAATGAGCTCATTAAGCCGGTAAATAATCTTTTAAAGCAGAATGCAAAATGCAGAAAGTCAATGAGAACTTAACGACCATGGTCGTCTCCACGGAACTGTGCAAAAAACTGTTGTGAATTTCCGCAGGCAATTCTGGTAAGCAATTTTGTTGATAAGAATCATCAAAATTGCAATAAGCGCGGGTGAAAGCATTGGCGGAAGTTGCTGCGCTTTCACAAAACCGCAAAGCATTTTAACATGTAGCTGAGATGAGTAACTCGAAATCTTTCTGTCCTCGTTTTTTTGGGTCATTGTCGTCCTGAGTTGCTATTTTTTTTTTTTCTCTTGAATCCATTAATTACCCAAGCAACTCAACAATTTCGATTGTAACTTAAATATCGTCCAATTGCTATTTCTTCTTACTTAAAAATAATTTATAGTAATCTTAATAACTGTTAAGTTGCACTGTGGAGTCGCAATTTTATTTTGTACCTTATCTCTTCTCTGGTGCAGATTAGCAATAAAATTCCAAACTGAGCAGTATAAAACAAATTTTTGTCGCTTCGAACATCTCCAATGTATCATGGGGTGGCAAGTTTTGATAATAAATAAAAAGAATAATATAAGATATAAAAATATCGAAATTAACTTATTTTCAAAATTTGGTCAATATATTGTCACGATCGAATATTGCTTAGTTTTTTAAAAGCAAAATTTAATACCTTCTCCTCCCTGTTTGAAGTGACGTTGACTTGATAAATATTTGGAAGATTATACCTCCTCAAGCTTTTACAAACTTCAGAAAGTTTGCACAAAAATATATATGTCTATTTGGTGGTATACCTATAGATGCGAACAAGCTTTCCTCTCCGTGAAATTAATTAAGAATAGAAATTTCTTCATTTCGAATGGTAAACGCAACGAAGTTTAAAATTCGACGACAATTGACAGCTTCAATATGCAAACTTGCTACCCCCCTGGCAGGAGTCACCAGATGAGAATAGATACAGACATGTTCGCGAAGAGAAAGTGATTGGGCAGAAAGAGAGAGAAATAGAGAGACTCGACGTACACAGTCTCGACGCCCTGCTCGAATCCGACGCTCTTTCGTGATGCTCGTGATACGACGATATCTTCTCTCCTCACATGAGCCGTGCAGCGCGTGTCACCAAACCAGCGGGTCACGTTTCCGGTAATTAATGGTTCGCGTCATCGACGAGACCGAGGCACCGGTTACATCTGTCGATTGTTGCTCGCATCCGGACACTCTTGGACCAGCGACTGAGTTGATCGTGCGGTTCGTTTAGGGGCCACATGCTGGCAATTAGAGAATTAAGCGTAACTTAACGATCCGAGCGTAACTGCTCGGAAGTTCGTTTGTCGTTTCACGCGGCGATCCCGTTTGCGATTTCTGACTAAATGGACACCCGCTTGGACGATCGTTCTTGGACGATTTCAATCCAAATTCGCGAAAATTATTTCTTTTTTTCTTTTTATTTCGTTTTTTTTTGGAGAAACTTGCGAACAAATACTCTCTGTTGTGCGAAAAGAAAAATAAATGTGTGTGAAATACAACTGTAATAAACGGATTAACTATATAAACTGTACAGTTATAAAGCAAAGGTATCTTATATATTGACAGATTATAAAACAGAGAAAGAAAGAAAGATAGAAAAACTGCACGACTTGTAAACAAACATTCGAATCGATACAAAACAAATTACAGGCGCGATCGCTCAGTACCAGACAACGCCACTCCTACTCGAGGTCTACTCCACGCCCCCTCGCGAATCACGTGACCTAAATCAACCAATCGCTAATTTTCGTTGCATTAGCGTTGCACCTGAAGAGGCCCGATTTTCTGGGTTACCCCCGCTAAAATCACTTTCAGTGATAAAATAGAACCGGAGAGTAGATCAAGATTATCAGCATAACGGGTAGACAGAGCTAAGTTTTATTTTTTTTTGAAAAAAGTCTGGAATTTCTAATAAGAAAAACGTGGCGACAATTGATAAAACTGTTAATAAAAAAAAGTATATGACTGTTCTCCAACGTAAACATGTTCACCACCGTTAAGAAAGCTCCTTAGATTGAAATTCGAAGATTTTTTCGTTTTTTAATTTGCGAATAAATGAAATTTGTTATAAGGGAAATTATTACGCGAGAAATGATAACAGGATGAAATGATTTATTCTGCAAGGGCATTCGTTGACGAGGCATTTTTTAAAAGGGGGTTGGTCCCGGTTTTCGACGCCCGAGTCGCCGTTCGAATTATTAAAACACGCGTAAATTCCATGGTGAAGCATTAATTAATTTTTTCCTATCATTCGTCGGAGCGTTACGCGCGTTATTTATTTGGGCTCGAGAATTTATTACGTTACACGCGTACGCGAGGTTCAAGCGCGCCACGGCCGCTTAAGCGTATCGAACAAACATGCTCGACAACTTTTTCTCAGCCGCTTCGGTGAGAACGAACGTTGAAAATACGTCGATAATTGATACTCACTCTGTTGGAAATCGATGTTTCACAATTGCGTTGGCAAAACGTTGGAAAAACAATATCACGAGTTCCTATTTATTTCGAGAAAAAAGCTGTATTTCTTACGCGACTGAATTACAGATCTTTTAAACTGTGAGTATCGTAATAATCTTCTTCTTCTAACTTCAAAGAAGACGAACTAATTAACTCCATTTTTTATATAATATTTTAAAATGTAGTGTTCGTAATTACTATTTTTTTTCTGCAATTCAAATTTATCAATTTTTCATATCGAAAGCCTTCATTTATTAAAATATTAGATTCGATTTTGCAACTCAGATTTATCTTTTTGCAAGTCAAGGTTCTCTACAAATTTGTTTTCTCGAGCTATTAAAAATAGAATCTGATATAAATTTATTATTTTGAAATAAAAATTTTGCTGCATGAACCGTAATAATTATGACAAATTTGTAAGAGTGATAGTTGCAATAGAATAAAATTAATCTTCATGATTTGAAGGACGAGTCAGAATATTTCTTGCACGGAATTTAATTTTTGAAAAAGCTTGTTCAATCATCAATAGAGGTTCGTTATTGGAGAATATGATAATAGAAGTATTATAATAAAGTGTGCCTTGTCTAGTCACGCATTTTCTGAGATCGCACAAGCAATTAGAAAGAATAAGATTACAAAATCCTGTCGTATTACTTTGCTTTTGAACAGAAGATGAATTTTATTTGCAAAATGATGAACGTGACCTGTGAAAGGGTGAGTTTCATTTGCAAGAGTCAATACGATCTGCAACGGAGTTAATTAATATTATAATAATTTATAATAATTTGGAGTGCAAGATCTGTACGTTCTCCGTCGACGGACAATCATCTTCGAGCCTGTAACAAGTAACAGTAAAATTCCACGCGATTTCATGTTCTCGAATCAACAATTTGCTCGGTGACGGGGTCGGCATGGATCTGGCGAAAAGAAATTCACTGAGAGAGGTGAATATTCGCAGCTACGGAAGATTACGGAAGTCTCGAGTTGGAACTTGAAGTCGAGATGGAACAAAGGGAGGAAGGCGGCGTTTCTTCTGCCGCGAACGGTTACGGCTGTACACTGTCTAGGGGATTAAAGGATGATACGGTCGATTAATGGTCGGCCAGGTCGCTCGGTCTGCCGTGCCCACCGGGCTCCGTAGGTTTCGTGTGTTCCGCAGTGAGGAACGACGTGCCCCGGATTTAGGACAAGCGTTGCGTGATTCTGTTTCCACGGCACGGCCGCGCCGCTCCGTATAACCCATATTCGTTCCAAGGAACCCCGATGAATCATGACGGTCGATCACGAATGCACCCGCGCAAACGTTCGCGGGCAACTAGCTATTCTTCTCCATTTTTCACTTCTTCATCTGTTTTCGCTTGCAATTAGTTCTTCAATTCAAATAATAACGTAAATTGTTATAATTATTATTATAATTAATATCATTGATTCTAACAATTTATATTATTTATTAAATCTATTTATTCATATTACCAATAGTATTAATTTGTCAGGGTCGTCGTGAGACAACTAAAACTGTTAGACTCGAATTTATACTTCGTGCTTGCAACTAAGGGAGACGCTCGAAGATATTTTTCATACGACAAAAAAAGGGTAGGGAAGTACACGTTCCAAAAGTCAAATATCTTCGCTATATGAATAATGCGTCACCGATAACACACATCGTGTCGGTCATCGAGCTCGTTAAAGATTCGATTTCTCTCCGGCGTTCGAAGATAAGGTATCTCGTCTCGAACGGTTCCTCCTCGTCGTTCTTTGCGACGCTCGGTTGGGAGCCGAGACGTGACCGACTGCCACTCGCGCGGACACGTCTCGCGGAGGTCTCCACGAAAATCACTCGGTGCCCCGTGCGCAGTCACGGGTATTAAGTAATGGACGGTCATTACGCCGGTGACGCGAACACGGTGTCGCGTCGGCCATCCATCGCCGCTATTTCCCCGCTTTTTCAAAGACGGATCACACCCGAGATGCGAGCCACCCGTGACCCACATCCCACGGTTCGAGGCTCCTCTTCCGCCACGAGGATGACATTTTCCACGTCGTTGCCCCCTAACCCCCTTCCGCCATCTTTGCGAGTTGCGCACGATCGTCGTGCAACGACCGAGCCGCTAACCCGGCTGACAAATTTATAGACCCGGTCCCGTCGCTGTGATTGAAGCCCCCGGGGATAGAGGAAGCATCCACGTCCAAGCGCACGGCACGCTGCGCTCGCGTACGCGATTAACAGGTCACGTGTAGCACATCGCAATTTGGTAGCCTCCAGTTCCGCGGGGTTGTTCAGTGTTCCCGCTGTGATCGTCCACCGAGATAAATTGGATCGGGGAAGCGGGTTTGTGAAATTAGGAACAGTTGGAAGCAGCGTTAGAAACAGCGCTGAAGCAGGGTTGGAGAACACCTTGGTTCTGCTACAAATGGAACAGCTTGGTTGAGATACGAGAGACCAGCACCGCGATTGTGCTTCGTTTGTAAAATAGTGGTTGGCAGCGAGAGAGATTTGAAAATAACGAAGTTTTTTATGACGCAGAGAATTCATTTTGTCCATAATTTGTGTATATATTTACTTGGAGGAACTTGTGAAAAATATGGTTTTTTAATATACTGTGCAAACAAAAGGTTGTTTTGCAAAATGGTGTGCACCAGTAAATTCCATGTTTGAAAATATTATTTTCGTTGTTATTTATTTTGATTTTCTCAGTATACAAATTTTTAAAACCAACATAACAAAGTTGCTTTGATTTCCATCCTTGTTCTGCACTACTTTCACAAAAAAGTGCCGGTCACACGTGAAATATCGTCGGCCTAGCATTAACTTTGCAACGAACAATTATACTCCATTCCTAAATTTCCTCCGACGTTGTATCATATACAGTCACCTCAAAGCTACCTTCGTCCTTCGAGTTTTCACCGACCACCGTCACGTGATCCATTTCACGGACACACGTTGCGTTTAGTAATTCCTGTTACTAAATCCAAGGAGCTCAATGTTCCGACCTTGTCCTTCGAGGTTCGAGCTGTTGACAAACTTCCAAGCAGTCTGCCATCAATTCTCTTTGCAAACCGGCGACCAGTGACTCGAAGGACAGGGAAGGAATCGCAAGTCCTGCTGGCGCGTACAATTTGTCCAACTTTTTTCGCTCGAGAGAGCTTCCTGGTTCGAAGGCGGAGAGTGCAAACGGTTAAAAACGAATCTTGCTGCCGATCGAAAAAGTTGATTGAATCGGTCCCGAGCGAAAGCAGGACGACCCTTCTTCATCCTCTCCCTTTTCCCTCGTCTCTCAGGTGCTCGCGCTTCTTGCCACGACGACGCTCTCCTCTTTTTTCCTCCGTTCGTTGGTAGCCAGCGCGATCACGGTAGAAAGCACCCGGCGACCAGTTGATCGCGCTTCGCCGGTTTCTTTCTTCTCGGGTAGAAGAAGAGAGCCCGGAGTCAGCCGGGGCTGAACGCCGCGGCACGGCGGAGCGAGTCGCAGCGACGCAAAGGAACAGGACGGAGAGGAGGCAACGAGGAGGGGAGGAAAAGATCAGCAGCGTGTTAGCAACGCTTGTAGTCCGTCAGCCACCACGACGCTGGATGTCTCTCTTCATTAAAGGCCCGTTCAGACGTCCCGGTGTGTCGAGACGTCCGCGTCCATCTGGACGGCTCAATCGGAGGAGCCCGCTACGACGGGTGGATACCCCCTCCGGTGCGAGCCAGACTCGCGGTTTCTATCCGCCAAACCATCCCGATAGTTCGCCACCTTTCGGCTCATCGTCATCCTGCCTGACGTATCGCAATTAAAGGTCACCCCCGTCCGAGCCACTCGCCTCGCAGAGAAACTAACATTGCTTGCTGTTACCTTGGTCTATTTTCATGACCCACAGACTTTGTGTCAGACGGCTGTTTCGAAAAGGATACAACGTACAGGGTGGGAAGGAAGTTACAGATGAATTCTACACCTCCGGTACATGTAAAGAATCGATCTTGATCTTCAGTTTTAAGGTAAAAATTTTCCTCATTTTATATTGTATTCTACTCGTCAAGGGAAGGTAAAGCTCTTTTGAGGAATCGTAGGTCGCAATCTAATTGTTCTTTTGGAAAATGGCGAAAAAGTTTCTTGATCATTGAACACTGCGACTTTACAGCTCTGGACGTGTGGATGTTTGTATATAATGTTTATTGATTTGATTATTCAGATCATATTAGTGAGACCTAATACAAAAATTACGTGTGCATTGATGTATTAATATTGTAAGTTTATTTCGAGATTCGTGATGGTTTCTTCATCTGGAATATTGATTTAATAACAGAGGCGAGAACAACCTTTGGAACACCTTATCTCCTGTATTATTAATCACGATAAAAACTAGTGCATTAAAATCTTGTGTTTTAAAACACTCTGTATATACTTGACGTACATGCATATACACCTTATTCGAAAATAAGATCCCACTCGTATCATATCAACTCGGTGACACTTCACGTGTTTTGGTATAAGGAATGAAGGCAAATTTTATGATAAATATCAAATGCAGGAATAGGTAATGCGTGGGATACAAAATCGAGAACCATATCGAGAGAGAAAAGTTCAGTACGATATACTCTAGAAGGTTTTTTCCACGGAAGAACAGCCGAAGAGAGGAGTCTATAGGAACCATAGAAGCGAGGTCGTTCGAAGATCAATATTTGCCGTCTTGTCTAGCGCTGACTTGGATGTAGTCGAGAACACTACACCGAACCAATACCGTTCCACTAGTGTAGCTCTCTCTTGGTCCAATGGAATCTTAGCTCACTCGATTCCAGTCGTGAACTCTTAAAAAGATTGCTGACGCTTTCTTTCATTTGTGGAAGTTCGTAATCCGAACATAAGCTTCGTGAAAGAATTCGTCGTGTCCCCGTTACAATTAAACCGTCCAGCTTCTTCTTCGTTTAATAGAATCTTCGCTCCAGTCTTTTTTAAAGTTTCAAAAAAATTTCGAAGCCTTCTTTTAACTGTGAAATTTCTTAATCTGAATTTCGCCAAGTGAACGTCAAAGATTCGTCAGGAATTTCTATTTTAGCGTTCCTAATTTATAGAAAAATGAAAACGAGACTATCAAACTTTTTCTTTGTTCAATGGAACCTTCTCCTTATCTCAGCTCTTTTTCAAATCTCCAAAAAATATCTTTATATCTTTTGTTATCTGTGAATCTTGCATTTTACCAAAAAAAATTGATCCTTGAATTGAAAAAAAAAAAAGCAAAAGAAATTGTTGAAAAGTGTTCCCATCTCGTAAAAAAATGTAAATCAAATTATTAAACTTCTTCTTCGTTCGATAGAACCATCCCTTCACCTTGCTTTTCTTTGAATCTTCAAAAACTATCGATACCTTTCCTCATCCTTGAAACTTGAATTAAAGAAAAAAAAAGAAAAACAAAATCGTCGATGCCTGTTTCACAGAAAAATAAAAATGAAAGTTGATGGAAGCTCGACTGTTGTTAGTCGGCACCGAGTCGCTGTCCGCGTCGGTGTTTGCTCACGGAAGCGTGTGTTTGCGTTCCAAGTGTGCCGCGTTCGTTGGACAGGGTCGGTTGATCGGCGCCTGCGACGTTAATGCTCCCCGCAGCCAGGAAGCGAGTATGTAGCCTCGCGACGACGCTCTCGTCGCCGACCTCGAAGAATCGTGGCGAAAAGAGGTCAGCGATGTCGCAGAGTATTAGCTGATCCGTTCGTTCGATCGCCGAGAAAGTATATTTTGGAAACTGCATTGGGAAACGTAAACATCTTCAACTTTGCCTCTGAGGTGGGTGGTCGAACGTTGTTGAACAGTTTTCTGTTTGGAGAAAGTCGGAATATGATGTTCACAATGGCAGGTTTGACGTTGGTTAATTGATCGATTGGTACTTGGTGCTTTAATCGTCTTTACTTGGTACTTTATGATAATCGATGGTATTTCACGGCGTTTAGACGGCTATTGGAATATGGTTGATTGCTCGATTGGGGATCTGAGAAAATTGCAACTACTTCCGACACGAGTAGATTAATACAAGGGGACAATTTGCCGTGAGTTTGAAGATTGGACAAGCAGATTATTGACTATACTAATTGTAGGTTCTATCACTTAAGTACCAAGTTATTACAAGCATCTCGTTAATTAGTAAAACCAACTTTCTCCATTCTAGGGTGTTACGTGTAAAAAATTTCAAAGCCTCGTGTTAACTTCTCTTTATGCTAATACAATTACGTAAAAACCCCTCAGCTTTCCAATCTCGATCCCTTCTCTTGGGAGAAGGGATCGAACCATTAAACACTTCCTGCCAAAGAAGAGTTAAATTCTCCTTCTCTCCAATTAACCGTTCTCCCCCACTTTTCTCGCTACGCAAGGGCGAATAATACCGAGACAGCAAATTTTATTGATATGCAAACATTTGAATCGATACAAAACAAATTACAGGCGCCAGACAACGCCACTCCTACTCGAGGTTTAGCCCACGCCCCCTCACGAATCACGTGACCCAAATCAACCAATCGCTAATTTTCGTTGCATCAGCGTTGCACCTGAAGAGGCTCGATTTTCTGGGTTACCCCCGCTAAAATTTCACTTTCAGTAACAAAATACGAGTATAACATTACGGTAAATAAATATTTTTTTGAAAATTACAATTATTCATACCAAATTCCATCAAAATCGGTGATTCACACCTCGTTATGTTTCCTTTAAGACAGCATTGCGAACAGTCACAAACAGCACTCTCCCACGATATTTTCTAATCTCTCCTCGTTCGGTGAATAACAGAAGAATCCGAAGGAACCAGAAAGTTTCCTGGTTCCCGGGCTCGGCGTTTTGTACCGTTGGCGGACGTAGAACTCGTGGAGCGGCACCGAGGCTAGAAGAAACGAGCCTAGCGACGATAGCGAGTGTGGTACAAGTCCTTTCCATCGTGTCCCCTCTGATTTGCATGAAGTTAGCCTGTTACGGGACGGCGGCAAAGCGAGCGCGTTTTCCACCCACGCGAGCGAGCGCTCGCGTTTGCAAAAGGCACCGCGCGTTCTGCTCGCTTAAACGCGTGCGCGCGCCCGCTCGCGCGCCGCTGACACAACGGGCTCACTGTGCTGTCCGCGGCCGCGACACGCACAATGCGCCCCCGACACAAGGCTTCCACGCTCTTTATCGCCAAGCGGATCTATCGGCCCTTCTCGTTCTTGCCTATCGGGTCCGCGGCTGCGTCGCGTCGCTATCAACCGACGTCCTGGCGAGTCTCGGGGCCCCGCGAGCATATACCGTACATCCCGTACACGCGTTTAGGTTTATTAAGGGTTCCGTTAGAGGCTCGTTTCCTGTTATGGTTGCCCGTAAGCTCGCAGATAGTAGTAATTCCGCTGAGCAGGAATCGGAATTGATGAATGGGATAACTAGTCGTGTTACACACTATCCCGGTGAGTTTTCGAAAGTGTTTGAGTGCATTGGAATCTTTCAGGTATAAAATACTGTCGCGAAGGAGAATTAGCGACTTTGATCGATTAGTATTCTCATGCAGGAGAAATTTCAATATTTTATTAACACTGGGACTACCGACGATTGGAGCAGATAATTTCCATCAGGGACATTGAAGTCCAAAAAGTAGAGAAACTTTGTAATGTACAGTATACATACTTTTGTTTGTATGTTTTACGAGAAATTATTTAGATCTTTAAAGACACAATGTTTACACGTCTGTAATGTGTATAACAAAAATTACAGATTGGATCAGTTTGATCATTTTGGTAGTTCCAGTGTTATGTATTTGTGTTTGTTGCTAGGGATAGTATTGTGTTTGAAGCAGTTTGGAGATGATGCTGATTTATGAGAAAGAAAGCTATAATTGGGATATATAGATTACATTAATTTTTGGTTCCCTTGCGTAACAATTTGTCACAATTAACGCTGAAACTACCAACGACTAAAATATAAAACTTATCTATTAGGAGTATGTACTATAATAATATATGTATATATGTATACTATATTAAGTATAAATATACATATGTATCATTAAGTATATGTACACTATAATGTACCTGTGTATACTATTTTAAGAAACAAAAATGCAGGGAATAGGAAAATATTAATTGGAAGGAATGAAATTCCTATGATGCACCAGAGAACACGAGCAGCTTTTATTTCACAAATTTTTACATGGATAAAAGTGTGTCTGAGTATAAGATGAATTGCCGGGAGCGCAAGTGGATGGTCTGTTCTTTGGGGTTATCTAAAGCTGACCGACCTCTCCGAAGAGAAACTTCGTTCCAGCGCTGACATATGAAACGTGAAACGCTTTGCTTTTCCATGACGTTGCAACAATATTAATAACGTTCACTGATATTACTAACGCCAGGACTAGAATCGTCGAAAGGACCATTTAGTAACTTCCCTGAAATTGAGAACGAATCATCAGTCAGATTGAATCATTTTTGAAGATTTGAATGATTTTTCATACAATAAAATGTCTATACTTTGTTTGCTGCATTTTATACTTATTTCTTTACCAGATGGATAATTCTCGATAATTCTCATGTCAGTCATATTTTGTACAATCTGCTCTTAAAAGAGAAAGAATTTGCGCATACAGAAACACACAATTAAAAAGCCTAATTTTTAATAAAACACACGTATACACCACCGCTGAAGTTTCGAGCGCGCAACAAAACTGTTCTGCACGGGGCAGCCTCTGATCCACAAAAAACTAGGAAAGTTTCTTCTGCGCACGGCCGATCGTTCGATGGAAATTTCGTTCCAGGAATCCGACATTATTACGCCACTTACTCCCTTGCTTAAAAATGCAAATGCTTCGCTAACGACCGCGCCAGCGGAGGCCACTTAGCCTAAAGTAAGACATAAAGATGCGATCGTCCCTGAACCGAGACATCGTTCTTACCCTATCTCCGTTTCGTTGCGTTCGTCCTCGATTAATTAGCGCGTAGCTTTAATTACCGGGCGCGTTCGTCCGTGGGAGGATTAGCCAGAGCCACCGGCGGACTCGCATAGTTCCACGCGAGTCCCGCCAGCGTCGATTACCCGTGGAACGTTCGAACTATTCCAGTTATCCTCGCGCCGTTATCAAGATGGATTCCAGCCGAACGATATGGTTTACCGTGAAATATCAAGCGTGAAAATAATTGGCCGTCGTGTTGAACACCTCGGTTGCGAAAGGTAATTACGATTACGTCCATTTTTCTCGAGAGAATACTCTTTCTCGTGGTCGGAGGATCGTTTCCTTCATTTCGTCGAGGTACGACTTCATTTTCATATCGTGCCTCTCACAGCTTCACGCATCATTTCTCATGCGTGAAATTTTCAATAACCGTAAAAATTTACGGTTTGAAACAAAAGTTTTCGCGTATTGTTGCGTGGCCGTACGAATATTTACGTGTAATAGCAATACTTCCTCTAACCACATCCGTTGCTACTGAAATATACTCGTCCTCCTTTTACCAGAAATAATCTCACTTTAGTAATAGCATTCTGGTAATGTAATAATATTTATATCTACTTGCTTAATATTTATTTGATATTTACAACAATTTAGTAATTTATTTGCTTCATATTTAGAACAATAACATTTTAACAATAATGGTTATATTTGTTTCATGTTGAAACGGTATTATATTTATATTATATAGTGTATCAGTAGAGATGGAATGTGTTAATCAGACGGTACGAGATTATTCTTACGACAAATACAATTACTCGTCTCCATTTGCATTCGTGTTTCACCAAAACTCTCTTTATTTTAATCGATGCTATTTGTTTCGTGCATTGTATTTATTTATACATAATCTGTTAAAGAATAGGAAAACATATTTGCTACTCTTACCCGTGCATTTAATGGTAGGTTCAATGCAGAGTTTCAAAATTTGTTTGCTGGTATACACGTAACGTTCCAATGTTAGTTTATCGAATTGTAGTTGAACAAGTGAAAATCAAGATCGAGTTTTTTTGGAAGTACACGAAGATGTTCGAACTCGTTCAAGAGCGCATTTAAGTATTTCCTTTTGAGCGGGCCAATTCATCGGAACGAATTACGATATATAATAACAAAAGAATATTTGTATTTTCTGTTTATCACAATATTACTATGGTACAACGTTAATGCAAGGAGATACGATAATAAATCTGGACGTAACATTTTTGCCAGTAGTATTAGTTAATATTGGAATCGACGCATCGTGTGCGTCAGTAGAAGTAGAATGTGTTAGTCAGACCGTGTGAAATTCTACCATTCAAACAGATAGAGTTATTTTGATCTAAAAATATTACATCAAATTGCAAGTATAAATCATGAATGAGACAAGAAAATCTCTTTTTGTCATTTAATATTAAATTAATATAATAATAATAATATTACAAGATAATAATATTAATTGTAAGTAGTAAGACATAAAATGCACCATTTCTGTTTTTGTATATCAGTTTTTTTTGTTTTTCTCAATTGTTCTCTTCAATTGTTCCCAAATACAAATATAGTCAGTTCAAGTGACTATACAAAGGATCTATCGTAATCTTAAATACATTTCTAAGTAGAATGTACAATATTATATTAGCCAACTCGTGTTGCCCTGTACCTATCGACGTGTAAACCCATTTCGATCCAAAAATGTTACATCAAATAGCAAGTATAGATCACGAACGAAACAAGAAAATTTCCTCTTGTCACTTGATATTAAATTCCCAAATGCACCATTTCGTTTAATTTAAAAAAAAGTTTCTCCGATTGTGAATGAATTTTAAGCAGTATGTGTATTTTCAATTTTTTTTTTTCTAAATGCAAATGCAGCCAGTTTAACCGAAGAATCTGTCAAGTAATCTCAAACGCATATCCAAGTGTCTTTCAAAATTTCTAGGCACTCGCAATTCGAGGCAACCTTATTATTCTCGTCGGCGACCTCGAACTGCAAACGGCGTCGCTATTTATCACGATTCCGCTTGTCCCGCTGTCTCGGATCGCCTCGACCTCGAGGATGTTGATTAATAATGCGGACGAGTTACCCTCGGTATGCATCGATAAACCCGTGTGTCTTCTTATTAGCGAAGATGAACGCTACCTGGGTGGTGGCCTCGATTAATTATTCGCCTGGTGATAGATGTTCCGTCCTTGTTCGAACGTTCTCCGCTCCAAAGAAGGAGCTTTTGCTCGTTGTTTAAGACGGAGGGATTGCTTTGGGTTGGAAACAGCCGTTGGTGGCCCAATTATAACAAATTTGATTACTCCGAACGTGCAATTATAAAGGCATTACTCTGCTCAGAGCACCGTGAAATTGTTATTTTAACTTGTGTATATATATATATTTTATATGAGAATCCGTTTTCTTCACTATTTGAGGTTTATAGACATTTTCACTTTCTCAAAGCGTGGATCTAAAAAAGAAACTTTAGCAACGACCGAAACCAAAGAATTGTTTAAATAATCGTTTAAACAAAGTTTCTTAAATTGTCATTTATTACCGGCATGTGTTTGAATTCGTAGTTGGTTAATTCGTAGTTTATGTAGTAAAGGGGGTCGCCAAGTGGAAAAGTTTGAAAAGCCGCGATCTAGAGAAAGCATGTAATTGCTTCAAACGTTTCGCCGTTTGAAATGTCAAACGATTCGTATCTATAGTGGTATCTAGAACGTTGGATCAACGCTTTGAAGTTTAGATATTTTCGTCTGGATTCAAACTAACGAACCAACAGTTAAATTATTGCAAGTACATTAAATTATCACGCTCGAAACATTAATTCTCGCTCATTAATTCAACGCTCTTTAAATTATAGAAATGTTAATCTGAAGGAAACTGATACATCGACACACCGGGCCGGAATCTTCTCGGGCGAAGCTCTCTCGGCGAGTGAGTTTATCTGGTTCATACCAAACGGTATAGCAATCACCGGCAACTCATGATCCGATCGAAAGTAACGTTATTACCGTCCGTGTCGTTCTAACGAACGTAGGATACCCGGCTGCGGTAGGAAACCTGCCGATTTCCTTTAAATTACAACGGCCGGAATCGTCGTGCGGTGCAATTACGGGGCAATTAATATCGTCTGTTGGACGTAACCGGGTGATGCCTCGCCGCTCGTCGCACGGTCACGTTCCGCAATTCTAACTCTAGCGCGAACCACTGCCCCATTGTCATAACTGTCCGCGGATATTACGGAATAGAAGGTCGTTGGCTTTAATTCGACGGCTGGGGCCCAACGGTTGATAGGGTTCTGCGGTCGAGGCTGGTTAATCCAAGCCGATTCGAACGCGCGACGTTACGCAAAACGGTTGCTTCTCGGTCGGAGTCTTCCTTTTCGTCGGCCTGGTTAGGTCTATTTGCTGAAATTGCACGTATTTGTATTTCGTTCGTGCGTTGTATTACGAAGGAAACGGCTGGGATTTGCAATCGGGGTAAATTCGCTAGGATTTAGACAAAGTAGACTGTGCTTGATTTCCACTTGGCTCTGGGTGGCCAAGTGTGACAAAATGTCGCAAAAATCTTTATGAAAGAAAGCGTCAGCGACTGAAGTTTGTTTATTGTCACGTTGAGAATATTAACTTCGAGATTAAAGAACTAAACGTTTTGATCAAAAGTACAATTACAAGCAGCCGAAAATTTCGTTTCATTGTCGGTAATCGTTATCTTGCTCTTTTCACGTCGTTTATTATACTATTACATTATACTATACAATACCAAACGTACGTACCCACGTTCATTACAACGATCAGCAATTATAAAAAGAGCCGTTAGCTCTTCAATGTACAATGCTCCTCCAAAGGGTTGAACATCGCGTAGAAGTAAATCAGCTGTCTGACAAAACTATTAAATCCGATCAAAGGATTGCACAGCCTCCAGTTACGATCGCAACATCCAATATTCTTTCAGTCTCGACACGTTTTTGCAGCGAGTAAAGTAAAAATTTCTCGTTAATTCACCGTCGCTAGTTGCGCTGGTTCGCTCAAAGGCTCACTGGGCTGAGCCTTTGAGAAGCGAGAAATCCTCTGGTGACGGCGTCGAATGTTTATAAAGGGCAGCGACCTGCTTCTTGGTCGTGGAGGAACGGCACAAAGTCGTCGGGCAAATATTTGCGGTATCGCCGTAGTCGGGAGGTACGTACGTGTACACGGTCGGCTCGCCAGGGTTAATAAAAGCGGGGAACCGCTGGCGGGAGAGTGCCACGGATAAAACGAGAGGGAGAGAGAGAGAGAAGGAAGGTGGAGAGAGGAGCGGTTGCTCCCGCGGTGAATCGGTACGCGAGCATCGAGAACCCGAGTTTCCACCTACGAGTCGCCGGAAGGGACAGTTTCCGCGGTCCGTTCAGCAACGGGGATTTCATTTGCCGCGCGGGTTCAACGCGGCTCGGCCATCTCCAGGCGGCGTCTGTCCTTTCTTTTATGCAGCACGCTCCGATCCCTCGTGATCGTCGTGCCAAGAGCGAGGTGAAAGTCTATCTCCGGCGAATCCCTCGCCTGCCTCGCGCTGCTTTCTTTCTCCTTCTCCCGCTTTTGTACGCCTAATGCCCGATACGAGACCTGTTACAGATATATATATATATACACACACGTGTATATTTACGCGTACGTACACGGCGAGCGGAGAAAGATGGTGCGTGATTAATTGGAGTTGTCGAAAATTTGGTACGAAATCGAATGCCAAACTCGAGGTATACACGGCGTTTGCTCAAAGTTTGGAATGGTTGCGGGATTAACTGACGATGTGACGAATGTGTAAACATCGTAAATTACAACTTTACATTTATTATAAATTTACATTTAATATCGGGCTCTTGATTGTTACATCTTGACCAAGATAATGTGATCTTGACGGAGATAAATTTATACGTAGTTTAAATTTTTGGACATCAGTGTCATTTCAAGATGCAATAAAAATACGTAGTTGTATAAAATAAAAAAACACCAATGGCCTTGGAAAAAAAATATTCTCAATACAAGTAATTGGTCTCTTTCGATGCTGAGTTTGTGTTAGGCGAAAAATATTTTTTCTTAAATGGACCATCTTGTGTAATACGAGGTTTGAAGGAGTATCTTCATATTATATTATATTTAGAACGGTGTTATATTATTACTAATTATTATTATTAATACTACATACTACATGCACGAGAAAGCTCATATACTCATATACTTCTATAAGTATAGAGTATAAAGAAGTATCTTCGTATCATATAATATGTATAATTTATATTTATACATATAGTAGTATATATAGTATCTACACATAATATAATATAATATATCGAATACAGAAGTTACACTTATTTGTGTGAGTTAGTTCTCAGTCGCTTCCACGGCGCTGTTTCGATCTTTCCAGAGGAGAGTCGCGGCCGATTCTTTCGCCACCACGGATAAACAGGCTATAGGAGGTTGTACACACGTTGCTCGCAAGAGGGAAAATCGCGCGGAGGTTGAGGAAATCCGATTCCCTCGAACGAGCTGTACTCGTTCATCACTCGGGACTTTGTTACCGTCGCGGACGCGTTGCACAACGCGAACGCGAACGCGAACGCGAGTGAGTCCCCAAGGTGATTTACGGGGTGCGTGTTTCCCGGCCCGGAGCGGTTTCTGTCCCGTCCGATCTACCGATAGCTTCGCGGATACATGGAAACGTTTTTGAAGCAAAGTGTGTAACGGGCCGACGATCGCGGTTGTTTGCCACGTCTTGGCCGATCGTCTGGCCGAGGATCGATAAATTGGACCGATAGCGTGGGTGTGTGTTGATCCGCTGGGAAAATAAATGACCGATGTTCGTCTTCGTTCGGGGCGACGAGGGAAATCGCGAGAGGTTTATCGCGTTTGGCGCATTAGGCCGACCGACGACTTTCAATTTTCCGTAGTCTCCGATTTCTCTCCGTTCAACTCACTCGCTTTGGTCTGTAGATCTCGAATTCATTCGTCGACCGCGTGTTTCATTCACTCGGGGGAAACTTCTCCCACGTTCTCGCAATCTGTTACACTTCCCGCGCGTTCTCGCCTGTTAGAGTTTGGATAATTGGAACTTTTGCAAAGATTCGCGGAGTATGTAAAGCGAGGCTTACTTAAAACATACTACTTTTGGTATGTTGGTATTTTAAGTAAAATTTTTATTTAATCGCTCGATGTAGTTAACTTCACGATTCATCAGCATCGCGAATCATCTTTACGTTATTGTACTAGAAGAAGATTTTTATTTTAGACAGGTGAAATTATCTCAATGATATTTTCAACATAGATGAAGTTACCTTAAACGAGAAAAGTAAATCAAATACACGTATTATCTCTTTAATCTCGTTAATTTCTTTTTAAACTATATCATCAAAAGCCCTAGATAAAGTGAAGTACTTCTTATATTATACTTTTAATTTAAGATTCATTTAAAATTTCAATTTCTTACTCTACATAGTTAACTATACAATTCATCGACATCGCAAGTCATCCTTATCTTATTGTATCACAAAAAGATCTTTATTCCAGATGAATAAAGTTACTTTGAATATATTCGACGTGGATGAAGTTGAAATGAGAGAAATAAATCAAACACGTACCGGTGTTTAATATTTTTAAAAATCGTACGAAACAATTTTTCCTCGTTAATAGCCGTCAACGTCGCAACCCTCGAGAGCCCTAGACGTCGGATTTGCCATTCTCGAGATATCATCCGAGCGACGACGGATCGAGAAATCGACAAATCAAATAACGACGTCTCTCCCCTTTGAAGGCCCGTCACCTCAACCTGACTCCTCCATTATCGCTAAAAGCCATCGCGTCGTTTCCCTCGATACGCTTGCGTTTTTCGAGCGTGTCGAGGCCTTGCTTACGTAATCGCACGTGCAGCAATTTTCCTCCGAGTTAAACGACACTCGAAGGCGAGCAGTTCGACGAGTTCCGTGGAGATTTTCGTTGCGCAACTTTCGTCGATCGCCGCCTCGAACTATCCCGACAAATCGGCCGTGATTTACCCGGCGCGAAGGTGTGCAACGCAAGAAAATTGGAGCGAATATTGCAGGTTGCTGCGAGCAAGAGCGACGCGACGGTAGGAAATGCTCGCGTGCAGAACGGTTTGTTCGGGTCGGAGTCGCTTCCGCGACTTTCTTACGATGGTGGCACGAAACCCGGGCCGCCCGCGATTAATTTCGATCGTGCACGCGAGGAGAATTTACTCGATCGGCCAAAAAGTATTTCATTCCAACGGATAGGCGTATGTGTACATCTCGGAATGTAACTGAGTAACTTGTTGCGTTAATTTGTGATGTAACTTCATTTCAAGCCGCGTATTTGACGGATGCTTGTTTTTAGAAGAACAAGGCATGATTTCGTCAACGCTGGAACGCTAAAACGACGCTGGTTTAACGATTATTCTTCTTATTACTCTTTTTCTTTTTCTTCTGAAAAATTAACAATTTTATTGTTTAACTTGAGTAATAAAAAATTAATAATAATTGATATTAATAGCAAGAGAATATTCAGAACTAGTCAAGTCTGATCTCAAAATGTCTAAAATTTACAAATATGTTTTATTTTCCACAAAAAATTTAATTTAAGTAAGAAAACTTGTTAATTAATATTTCACTATGATTAGGAGAAATAGCAAAGCTACAGTAATCGCTAAGTACGATTTACTCTTTGTCGTATATAACCTGACAGATCAAATTGAATTTTGAATCGATAGGACGACGAAAAACTTGTGCTACGATATTTCACAATTTACAATTGCAAGCTGTAACAATGGTGAATAAAAATCGAGCTACACGTGCGTTATACGCGGCTGATCCGAAAGAGAGAGAAGAAAAAAAAAGTGTGCGACGTACGCGCGAAGACCGCTAATAGGAAGTTCTTGCAGCTTTAAGAGCGGCGCGGCGCGGAGCTGGTCGTTTGTAGCGCCAGCGCCGAGTCATAAAGGGTATGGGAGCGACACACCCACCGGATGCATTTTATACACTCTGCTCCGGTAGGTAAGCCGCGGTGACGTCACCGTCCTATATCCAGGGTGCCGCAGCCGTGACCCGTCGCCGCGACCTGCGCAGCCAATTCTTTCCTCCGTTCAGTTGGCGCGCGAAAGTCGGATTCCTGATATCCGACATCGATAACCCGGCATCTGCGTTCCAACCACGCGCCTCGTGACTCTATTCCTCCTATTATTTATGCCATTTTTTTCTCCCCTGCTTTTTCTCTTTTCGTCCACCGCGTTAGAAGCGCAATTAGACTGTAAAATGCTTTGCTCGGCGATAATTCGCCACGTCTCTCTCTCTCTCTCTCTCTCTCTCTCTCTCTCTCTCTTTCTCTATCGCGGAGTTGTTGTCGAGTGAGGTGTCAGCAATATCGCGCACACGGGGAGAGAGAGGCGTGCAGCCGGATTGCATCGTCGTATTGCTCGAGTAACGCAATCGCGCGAGTCACGTGCGCCGTGTGCACGTAACAGAGGCCGGGGGGAGAGATTTTTGCGGGATCGGTGATCCGTGGGCTCGGATCGGCTACAATGTTGCGCTCCGAGCGCCCGTTTTCTTTTCACGGGACGGCGAATTAATTGCGCGACCGCAATCGAATCGGCGCAGGGTGGAGATTGACGTGGCGGTTGCCCGTTGCAACGGGAAGTGCAACACCGTGCTCGAGGAGTTTTTTTCTGGCTCAAATCTCGTTCCGCCCTCGTTGTTTGGTCAATCTCGATCTCTCTTTGTCGGCCGACTCGCACGCAGATCGACGCGTACGGACTGTCCTTTTTATGAAAGAATACCACCCTTTCGTTGATGCTTTGTTCTGCCATCGATCGTTGTTAACGACTATTTGTTGACATATCTGCTTAATTTACACCTGAACTTGGCTTAATCGTGGAATTGAGATATATTATATATTCGTGGAAGTTACTGGAAACTCAAATGTGTCGTTTGGACGAAATTACGTAATTTCTGAGACACTTTGAGGTTAGTTTCTCAACCAGAAACAAACAGAGCAAGGCCATGAAATGACATCGCAGAATATAACATTTTGATGGGTATTTTGCTAAAAATGATACATGATAGTTTCAAGTTATACCTGATTAATTTAGCGCAATGGAATTAAGATATTCGCGGAAGTTACTGGAAACTCAAATGTGTCGTTTGGAGGAAATTACGTAATTTCTGAAACACTTTTGAGGTTAGTTTCTCAACCAGAAACAAACAGAGCAAGGCCATGAAATGACATCGCAGAATATAACATTTCGAAGGGTATTTTGCTAAAAATGATACATGATAGTTTCAAGTTATACCTGATTAATTTAACGCAATGAAATTAAGATATTTGCGAAAGTTACTGGAAACTCAAATGTGTCGTTTGGAGGAAATTACGTAATTTCTGAGACATTTTGAGGTTAGTTTCTCAACCAGAAACAAACAGAGCAAGGCCATGAAATGACATCGCAGAATGTAACGTTTCGGAGGGTAGTTAGCTAAAAATAATACATAACAATTTCAAGTGAAAGTCGTGTACACGCGGCACGCACGCGTTATCCAAGTTATCCACCGCTCTAATAAAATTATACGAGTCTTCGTAGAAAGTTCTCGTTCTTTTTCTCCTTCTCTGAAAGATCTTCCCCTTCCGCGAGAGCGAGCGAAATTTACTTCTCCAAGCGTCTCTGTAACTTTCTGTCACTGTCGCGTCAGAAATCATGACGGACCAAAAGTAGGAAAAAGAAGGAAAAACAGAAAAATTTTCTCAGAATCAGACCATTGAATGTCGTCTCTAGCACGAAATATCGGCGGTTGTAATCTGAGTGGAAACAAATCCGTGGAATGCACCAGGTTGGCTCGATTGAGTCGTCGTCTTAGTTCTCCTAGTCGCGATCGGGTCCGCTCGTCCGCCTCTTGCGTTCTCGAAAGCGCCATTGTTCCGTCGACGGAAGATCGTGTTCGTCGAGGAGCCGAGATAAGGGATCAATTTTAGATACAAATACCACGATGACGTATATTATAAAGTTGTCGGTGTCTCTGTTGTCGTCCTATCCGCGAGAGGTCGGCGAACTCTGCTCGATTAGCTGCGACCTTTTCGATGGACTATCTCTTCTCTCTATTTTGAGGAGGGTGTTTTAGAGGACACGATCCAGGCAACATCATAAATATAACTTCAACAACGTGGAACGCAGTACCATTAGGGCCATGAGGTAATTGTCAAAATTTTCTTACCGGGAAAATTGCAGAAAAACAATATACTTTCCCCCACGTAACAAAAGTGATTCCGCGTGTGCAGCCTGTGCGTGTCTCCTACGTCAGCTCTCGCAACACTCTCGCAATAAATAAATAATTAGTGAGCGGACGATTGTCTTCTGTGTATATATTTGTACATTAGTGCAAATAAAAACTCTAAAGAGGGTCTCAGCTCCCGAGTCTCTTGAGATGAGACAGATACGCACGTCCTTCTATTTACGCGGAGCGTTCGTTCCACGTGGATTTCACGTGGAATCACGTAAATGAAGTCCGTCGAAAGAAAACGAAATATTGGAAAGAAAAGCTGTAGAAATATGATTATCTCACGTAGGTTGACAGGAATAATAATAATGACAATTCGTCGTACCTCGTGACCGTTTAGACGACATTTAGACAATTGTTTCAGCTTAATCCAACGAAGAATCCTAAATTGATCCTTCCGTTATGAGATACACGGCACCTATTGACGTATTGGAGTGATCGTATATTAAAAATATATATTAAAAATTATACATATATTGAAAATTCTTCTACTTTTTCTATTCGAAAGTGGAATACTTATGCGATGACAAATTATTGCAACAAAAACTCTTTCTTAATCTAGCGCAATTCGATCTCTCAAAAATTTCGAGATTTCTAAATTTTTCTTTAAAAAAAAAGAGTTTGTTTAAAAGAAGAAGCATTCTTGGCCCGCGTCGAAACGTCAAAAACAGGGATTAACGGGACACGGGAAATGATTCGATCAATGTGCGCACTTTGGACGTGGGGTTCGGCAGCGAAAGGGTTAAAACAAGCTTAGCACGTGCCAACGAAAGCGAACATTCTCTTAAAGAAGCCAAGTATCCACGAAACAAGCGACTATTGGCTGAAAAACTCGGGAAACGGAAAAGAAACGAAGCATGCGTGCCACCAGAGTTGGAAAACGACAATCGGCGAGGCTTATCGGGCCCGGGCAAGCGAGAGGCACTTCATCAGGCGTGCGCGGGTTTCCACGTGCGGAGATTGATTAATGCGCGTTTCCATCCCGCGTTCGTTCCGTCTCGCTCGAGAAACTCTCCGCTCTCGGTGGTGGTCCGTTGCATTATCCTGATCCTAAACAACGCAGCATTGATGGATATCGCGGACGCTTCTGGTGTATTGTGCAACAATTGTTGGAAGCGGCTCCGTTTCCGATCGGCTTTCCTCGGTCGGCCGCGGCGATTTAATTAACGATCACCTGGATCTCTCTCTCTCTCTCTCTGTGTATGTGTCTCGGTGCGTTGGGATTTTTCGATAATTATCGAGCGACGCAGCGTCACCGTCGCGTCGTCCGTTGATCATGAAACGCTCAGCTGCCCGCTTAGCGCATGGGGCTCTCCTAACGAGACGAGGCCGAGAAAATATTGGCGAAAGTAAGTGGATCGACCGAGAGTTGCACAAGTATCCCCCCTCCCCCTCCCCCTGTCACTTCTCTCGCAATGCTCTGCAACCCGCCGATACCTTTAACGAACTTTGTCCGACCGCTCGATGTCTGGCTCGATAACGACCAATTCGATCGATTTCGCGATCTCCATCTCTATCACGATGTTGTGTTGTTGTCTGTTGTGTCGTTGGGTTCGATTGTCGTTCGCGGAGTTCACGGTCTCGGTTTAGCGGTACACCCTGCTTTTACGGGGAAAGTACGACAACGTTCCTCGATACGAAGATAGGATAGGAAGATGTAGATTTCGGATGGAGATTGAAATTGTTGATAATAACGTGTGCTTATTGAACAGGTAAGTGTCGATTGCAAATTGGAGAGGTAGTTGTATAAATTATTGTATAATATATAATTAAGTGTACAATATATTAGTGTAAATTATAATTAGTGTATAATTAGTGTAAATTATTGTATAATATATAAATGAACTACGGCTCAATTTATGATCAAAACTTCAACGTTGAGAAGCAACTTCTAAGATCCTACAGTTTCGCTCAGTCTTCGAAACAGTCAGAAAATCATCTGCAAATATCTGTGAAAGGCGTCAAAGTACGAGCAATTGTGAATCGGGGCGAACGAAAGGAAGCGCGCGGCGCGAAGTAGAATAGGAATGTTCGCGCAGACTCGAGGTGAATCGACCGCGCGAGGCAGACACCGGTGCGAAATTCGCCACGAGCCCCTCGCGAATACGGGCCACGTAAGAAGGTGTCAGACACACGCCAGCGAGAGTGATAACCCGTCAGTTATATAAATGTATTAAATTATATTCCATACGGCAGACACGCATCGCCGACTGGAGAACTGACTGGACGTCTGGCTGATTGGTTAGCGAGATCGTGTAACAAATGTTTTCACGATCTGTATTATTATTCCTGGACGCGAGAAAAGTGCTCTTCCTCTCTCTCACTCTCTCTCTTTGTGCCTCTAACAATGAAAGTGAGACGGAGAGTCGGTCGTTCCTTCTTCTCCTTTCTGCCGGTTCCCCGTCTTATTGTTTCCATTATGATCGCCATAGATTCCCATGGCCGAGATTTTCGAACAGCGATCGGTGTCACAGCGGAGACAAATCTCCCGGGATTACATTAGACCGTCGGTTGCGAAATCTGTTCGCCTCGTACGAACGTACTAATCAAATGTTCACCGGTCACGTGGTCGTACGAGGCAGACACGAGACGCTGGTTCTGCACGAGCAGAAACGCTGTCTCGGACCGTTGTTCGATGAGTTAATAACGATCGGTTCCGATTCAGGAAAAACATGATTCAGAGTGGATTAGTTAATTGGCTCTCTTAGCGTACCTTCGACTCTGGTGGCGCGTGCTGTACGTGGGCGTTGTTGAAATTGAGGAAATTGGTGATCAATTGTAGGATGATCGAGGATGACCGGTATTAGCTTTCTGCCAGCTTCAAATTGATTATGAATTTGAATTGTTTGACAAGAACGTTGAGAACTGAATAGAGTTAAACAGATATTAGTTACTGACGAGTTATTTAACTATTGTTCATCAAATATTTCTACAACGTCCAGATATCCATCAAGTTTATTTTACTTGTGTGTACAAGAATCAATTTTCTCGTACGTACACACATTATCACTGAAGGTGATTTTAGCGGGGGTAACCCAGAAAATCGGGCCTCTTCAGGTGCAACGCTGATGCAACGAAAATTAGCGATTGGTTGATTTGGGTCACGTGATTCGCGAGGGGGCGTGGCGTAGACCTCGAGTAGGAATGGCGTTGTTTGGTACCGAGCGATCACGCCTGTAATTTGTTTTGTATCGATTCAAATGTTTGCATATCGATAAAATTTTATGGCAAAAAGGTCTTCATTTCCTGGTCAGAACAGTTGCTTCTGGGCCTTTCAGTGAGACGAGTCGTACAGGGGTACAAGTCGTGCAGTTTTTTTATTACACGTAACTGCACAACGAGACCATTGTTACGTTGCATTGATATAGTTGTAGAGTAGACACGTTGAACAGGAACCGAGCAAAGTTACCCAAACAAATTTACCCTCTCGAGACTGCGCCTCCATGAAACCCGAATCTCGCCGAGAAAATTCGAGACGTGCTTCAGACTTGAGATCCGTGCCGCGTAGGAGATGCAAATTGGTGGGCGTGAAAGGGACTCGCGGCGCTTATAACGGGACGCGATTAAACAAAGCGGCCGGTTAAACAAAGAGGCTAATCAAGACCCACCCCATGGCCGCTCACTCTCGGTCAATTTCAATTCCGCGGCTGTTCCGGCTTCGCTGTCAGCGGCGGGACGGTCGAATGAAAAAGGCAGGGTTGCTGGCGTTCTGACGTCCCAATTCTCCTCGCGTTCTTTCTATGCCGGCACTCTGCTTTGTACCGCCGACAATTTCGACTCTCCCTCCCTTTCTCTCTCTCTCTCTCTCTCTCTCTCTCTCTCTCTCTCTCTATCTTTCTCTCGTTGAGTTTTTCTCCCTACCTTTCTCATCCTTTCGCCATTCTCTCTCTCTCTCTATCTTTCTCTCGTTGAGTTTTTCTCCCTACCTTTCTCATCCTTTCGCCATTCTCTCGATCTCCCTCTTCCGCCGTTCCGTTGCGAACGAAGCTTAATGAACGCACTTTCTGCGGGGATTTGAAGTGAATTCGATCGAAGGCTCTCGTAGCACCGCGTTCGTTCGAGCTGATGTTCAACCGGCCTACGGGAATCCGTTTGAAATGCCACTGATTTTGTTGTGCCCGTGGTGAAATTGCTGGATTTTGCTGTCGAATGGTTAGTTCGGGTTTGATTAATTCGACCATTGTTGTCGGCGGAGAGCGCCGTCTGTTTGGAAGTTGAAATGCGCAATTTGAGGTTCAATTGAAATTACTTGTACTCGGTTTTCCACTATTCTCACTATCTACGATAAATTTTTTTTCAATATTCAAAAGAGGAGCACTTGCCTTTGCATTTCTGTAAATCTTTCACAAAAGACGTCAAGAGTATATTATTTCATTAAACGTCGAGTAAAAATTTAACGCGTTGACTGCCATGCTAGACTTACTCGGTGCTCTCAGAGGATCATAAAATATTTTAATACGATATATCGTACTTTTTTGTAATACAATATATAATGTTTAATTAAATTAATTAAATTGTGAAATATTAAATCAAATTAATTAATATATTTTAATTAAAACACTAATTTTTGTAACACGAAAATATATAATGATTTTATAATTAAAGCTTAATACAATTAAATTAATTATAAAATACCAAATCAAATTAATATATTTGATGTTTAATATAATTAAAGATTTTGATTGAAACATTAATTTTTGTAGTATAATATATATCGTTTTAATTAAAATCTTTAATCGTTGAACAGTGCATTTATTATTGTCTAATCAGCTGTGATGTTCAAAATTTTTCCATTGATATTATTTTATTTACTCACTGTGATCTCCAGTCAAGTCAACGTGTTGACCAACGCGAAAAGGTCAAGTCGTGGAACGTTCACGTTCAACGTAAAATTACAACGAGCAAGTCCTTGAAGCTTGCGCGATCTCGAACTTGCCAGTTAAATCTCATCAGGGATTTAAATCGCTTGATTAATAATACATCTTCCCCTGAAACACACCACCTGTTCCCGAACAGCGAAACGTGTTTAACCCCACCACGTTGGAATAAATCACACTGTCACGGCGAAGCGTATGCGCGTTGCGGTGAATCAAGGGCCCGGCTGTTCGTGCGGGCAAACGCATTAATAAACAATACGCCTCCATAAGTTGGTCGATTAAAACAGCTCGAACATCGGGACGGTGGTTAATTTATGCGAACCCTCGCGCTTCCACGTTCGCTTCCCTCCCCCCATCGCAGAATCCACTCCACAGGGATGCGGCTACCCACCCCTAACGAGCCTTTTATGCACCGTCGGCTTACCCTTCTCCGATAAATTTCGGCTGGCCGAATATTGGCACTGACGAGCAGCGAAATGGCCCTGTTATTCGTGGTATCTCCAGGGAGGGGTTCGACCTCCCGTTCCATCAAAATTATCGATACCCGACCGAGTCAACGAGACAATAGCTGATTTATACCACTCGTTTATGAGGTCGATAACAATTGTTCGGACCGTGTAATCGGGACATTACAAATTGAGGTGGTTGTCATTCGAGCGGCTATCCAACGATTGTTCTGGGTGATTTAGCTCGGGTTTTTCTTTTATCTTTTTTCAGGTTCCGCTCGTTCTTGTTAGATCGCTGTCTCTCGCGGAGATAGGAATGTGTTTGGTCTACTTAATTTGTGGTTTTCGCAGTGAAATCGACGTAATGCTCACTTCACCGGTGTTTACTACATTTGTTTTAGACATTGTCTGTTTTATTTTCAGTGTGCGATATCTTTAAATGGCGCTATGTTTTTATAAAAAAAAGCAATTGAAGCAAAAATCTATTTATGGATGGTTTTTTTTCTTTTGTTTTTTTTATCATTCAGTGGTACTTTCGCGTGGCTACATAAATTTTATGCTATAAAAACAAACTGTAGAACTTGACTAAAAAAAGCTTCTCTCTCGCGTGACTACATAAATTTGACGCCAACAAAAAGCGAAACGTAGAACTTGAAAAGAAACTCTTTCTAAAGTGTCCGATAAGAGCACTATCTCTAGCGCAAGGCAATCTCGCCATGTTCAAAGGAATCAGGTTACTGTTGAAAGTTACAGCCGAGATCCATTTGAAACAAAGAAACGATATGACCACGCGAATAACCTTACGGCCACGTTCCCAAACGTACCCTTTCTCCGGGGGCCTTCGCCAAATCTTCCCACAGTCTCAAGCCGGAACAAGTCGGGTTTCGGGTAACGAAATAAAAAAAAAAAAAGCACGCCATTACACACTCCCCACTCGACAGGGCATTTTCTCGAAAAAGACACGAGCTCGTGCTGGTGGAGCACGCGCGGGGCCGGAGCGGATGAGGGCGGAAACACGTGGGCGATCGAGCATGCGTATAATGGTTACATCGCGGTGTGTTCCCCCGGCGCTCTCGAGCAGCCCGCTAAACTGCGATGTTTATGCAGTCCGGTGCAACGATGCACGCCGATATAATGCACCCACATCGCCGCCGGGACGACGCACGCCACTTGTCCGTTTCGCCCGCCAACGGAGCCACTCGCAGGCGGATAGCAGCCGGCTCTCGATCCAGACGATTTTCTTGCAAATTGTCCGGCTCAAAGTCTCCGGCGCGGCGAGGTTTCGCTAAAAACGCGAAGCGAAGCGCGTCGTGTCGATTAGAGAGACTTGGATAAATGGGTAAACTCGGTCCAAGATTTACGTACATCTGCTGACATGGCTGTTTTTTCTTTTTTGTGAAGATGCAGGGTGGCCATTAAAAAACTGAAAGAGTGGTCATTTGAGGGATGTTTTTCAGTGTCATTCAGTGTTCTAGTGACCACCCTGTATTTGTAGAACGTAGTTTTACGGGGTTTTAATTGATAATATTATCATAGATGAATGGAGAAATATCCTTGTATTTTACAATTGACGAAATTGAACGTGATCCTGTATTTTATGCCGATTTTATAGTACGATAGAGCAAGAGATCTGAGATACGAGAAAATAGCCAATAACTGTCTAGCTAATAAAACGTCCTGTAGTGGTTGAATTCTAATTCCACCAACATCTTAACATAAGTTCTTTACATAATTCTGGTTCAAATATTTTACAACCTATCCGCAAAATCATGCGTATATAGATTAAACGAAAATTTGGTGGATAAATCAGCGTGCCCGTTTCAATACACTTTGCGAAGGAGACTGCAAAGACAAACAGAAGCGAACGGTAGCGTCGGCGGCGTTCATCGAATTAACGTACCTCCCTAAAAAACAAGTTCCGAGAGTTCATTGGAAGTGCTGAACGGGGCCGCTGCCATAAAATTCAATTTATTCCCCCTTGTTTGTTCTCGCCGTTGGGGGAGATCGTCGTCGATAACAGATTCCTCCTGGCGTAGGCCATGATTCCATAACAATATGGAAGAGGACTTGGAACCGTTAGCTCGCTTGTCCCCTCGGCTCCTTCGGCCGCTTCTTCCCGTTTCCGGAACCCGTGGCTCAGCGCGTTAAAAGCTTCTGGGAACGCGGAAACCCGCGTGGTGTGTTACGTAACCCGGCAACACGCACGCCGCCGTATATATTAGTAATATAGTCAGCGACGCTTCTTTGAGTCGGTCGGGCTTCTTTTGAAAATTTTGATACTTGTCTTCAACCTTGGCAGAGTAATCGAATGTTATATAGGGTGGTTACTGAAAAACTGAACGACTTTTACAAGCACGTGTTTTTTAAATTTTTTATTATTTTATTTGGAAATATACTGCTGAATATCTGTACGGCGGCAATTCGAAAATCATATTTTTCCTCCACGGGATCTGATGTCGAATTAGACTCGAGATTGCAAGGCAAATTATCCTCGGTTGGTTCAACTAACCTTACCTTGTCTTGTGATATTATTATTACGACGTTATTACGACGCTATGCGCGAATAATTCAATGAATTTCATAGGAGATTCGAGCAGAAACCGTTTCATTGTGCATCGACATACATGCACAGCGGCAACAACGTACTTAATTATCGACTATCTGTTGGAATTAATCTGGTTCGCCCCGGCTCGCTCGCAACAACCAGGTATAATAATAATAATCCCCTAGCATTCGTCCATTTATCACAGGGGCCACAATAAAGGAGATAAGAACGCGCGGCATTGTGCTGCTGTGCGTCCGTGATAAGTGCTGAATATTAACAATGCAACTATCTCGACCTTTGCCAGCCATTATACCGTTCATTAGCGGTAATGGGGATTGTATATTCAATTATCAATTGTTTTCTGAAATTAATTTCGTGTTCCTGGACTAGGCCTACGTCCGAAACAATTCAAGCGAACAAGGAAACTGCTGTTATCCACCGAACTCGTTCCTTACGTCGGTTTCTTTTTCAACGGGGATGATTTAACGAGACGAGGTTCACGCGCTCCTGTGAACAACAGTTTCAACGTATCACACGAGCCACGAAAATGTTCATTGTAATTTCCTCGATATTACGGTGTACGTTTATTTATTTAATAAAATAATATTTGTATCCTTTTTATTAAATGCAAATATTATTTTTGTTTATTTAATTAATACATCAATATTTGTATTTTTATTTATTTAATAAAAAATTGAGTATTTGGAAAATTGAAGTGTCAAGGAAAATTAATCATTTCTTGAAAGGACTTCTCTTATTCTATCATGTATCACTTTAATCGCTCTATGATATACAGGGAGTTTCGCGAAAACAAGGCCACCTGAATATGTTCTCTATTAATGATAGTATGAAAATTGTTCCGGACGTAGCTTAAACTGGTTGAAGAGACGAATCGGTCTTTTATCTAGGAAACGTGTATTTTTTTTTTTATTTTATCACACAGCAGCTTGTGAAAAAATACATTCAGACGTATAATATGATTTTCAAATGACTTTTTTGTATCTTGTCAAACTTTAGTATTTTAACCTCTTGCGCTGGCAACTGGTTTGCGGACCATAACGAGTGACCGAACCGTACACAATAATTCGTCGCTTTCTTTTCCTTTTGAACTCGTCAGTATATCACTGGATAGAAATGATTAAAAAGTAACAAACATCATTTGTATTGCCTGGGTTATGTTTAAATATACCTGAAACTGAGAAAATGTTGCAATTTGGGACAAAAAAATTCTCGACGTGCGTGGTACGTCATTCCAGCGCAAGAGGTTAATATCCAGTATTGCGAGGCTAATACTTTAATTTTTTATAACAAATCTCTCTGATCGCTATAGCGAAACAAGCCCGCTGTAACTTCAAAAATACGTTTCTTGTGCTGATGAGTATTTTTTTTTTAAACTAATCTCCTTTTGATACACACAACGTTCCCCATTGTTTTCGTCAACGTTACATCACCTGTGTTTCCACCACCTGTCCTCATTCTATCACGTCTCGACCCCCGAAATTTATTCGTGGCCAGACAGGAACACGCGTGTCACGCGTCGGGATCAGGCTGGTGAAAGGATCGCTGTGTTGCAGGGTCGCGGAGACGTCGCCTCGCTGGTCCGGAACTTGCTCGGCCCGATTTACGGCGACGGCGTTATCAATCTGCTGATAAGGCAGGCCCGGGACATCCTCGTGTGCGCTTATCACGGCAACTTGGAGAACTTCCTCAAGACTTATCTGTCACCGGCCGCGTCCCTGCTGGCGGAAGTGAAGTCTGCCGCCTCCGAAACGGTGAGTCCATTTCATTTCCTCTTTCCTCTCCTCTCGCCCGATTTTCTAAGCTGAGACTGCCTAAGAGTTCGCCGAGAGCTCTCGCTCCCGTGAAAACTGGCTCGTTCGCGGCTCGAACAGGCAGGAAAGGCGAAAAACGGGGAATCCGGCTCCGCGGACGGATTGTTCCGCGAACCGATTAAAGCAATCAGTCTCGTGATACGTCGCTCATACGCCGAGTATGGACGCGACCGGATCCAGTTGGCTGCCAATTGCGAAATCCGACTGACCGCCCGGATGACACGGCCTTCTATTTATATAACCGGTGACCCGATTTAATCGGCATCTCGATGAAAGCATCGAGAGATTCGTCTTTTTTGCACGGCGGTGGTTTTCTTTTGCTCGGTGCTCGGCAGACACGCGGAGAGCTCTCCGCTCCGAGGTATCGTTCGCGTTTTAGACGTTGCTTTCTTTCGCGGGGAGGCTTTCGTACACGCGCGATAGCAGGCAAATAGGGAAACTTGTCGCGATATTAAGACCGGTATTAATCACAATTCGTTCGTGACGCAGTCGTTTCTAACACAGAGTGAAAACAACCGATTCGCGATATATATTTCCTCCTCTTACCTTTCAGAATTATTTGTCAGTTGTTTGTATAGCTTCGCGATATTAGCATCGTGAATTAATTATAATTAATTTGTTTATACGAAGTAATACAGAGTGAAAGTAACCATGATATATATTCGTGATATATATTCCTTTCTGTCGTCTTTCAAAATTTTTTATTTGTTGTTCGTTGAGTTTCCTGTCCTCCTTTTCCACAACTCTCACTGTTCTATCATGCTAGCTCTATGTCGCAATCTTCAGACTGTTTTAATGTCCAAACAATTTCAAAATAAACTTGATAGAGATCAATCTATAGAGAACGTACCATGAAGAATTGAAAACTAACTTGCCAGTCAACTCGGAACTTCGAATTTGGTCCAATATATATATAATTATATTTAACCTCCCGAAGTTTGTCTCCAATAACATTGTTCTCAATATTCAATCGACGTGTAGATTAACTAAATCGCAGCCCTCAAGACCGATCATTCTTACCGCGCGAGACGTGCCAAAAGACTCGACGCTTAATTCAATCAAAGAGGCAAGAGTCGTCAGGGATGGGAGAAGAAAGGCAAGGCAACCCTTGCCTTGATTGATCGTCGTTAATAATAATCCCGGTAGTTGCGGGTAACCGGCTCGTCTCTCGAATCCCGAGCGGCGAGGGTTGTCAACGCGTCGAAGCACGTGCCCTCTCTCACCCACGGGGTTAATTTATTTAGCGCGGGGGGAAGGGGTCACGCCAGTCGCACGAGGTGTCTCGAGTGTCTGTTCGCAAAAGCGATCTCCCCGTACACTCTCCTCTGCTATACGATTCGTAAACGTTAATTAAAACTCGCAGCGGCGAAGGGACAGCTCTCCGGTTGGGGTTGACCCAGGAGTACGGGCACGTGACAGAATAACCTAATCTCGTGACACCAAACCGCTTCCACTTGACGCAGGGGAAGGGGGCACGCACTGATTCGACGGAACAACCATTTCGGAGGTTCACTGCTGTTCTGAATGCTTCTGCGGTTAGGTTTAGATTAGGTTTTTAATTATGTATATATATATATATTTTTATATATATATTTTTATTATGTATTTATATATATTTTAGTAATAATTAAAAATTAATAATATTATTGGTAGTTTAAAGTAATGAAAATGAATTTTTTAAAAAATAAACAGGTAAAATTTATTTTGTACCTTTGGTATCAGGGGTTCGAGATAATTTTAATTATCTCGAAAGTAAATGATATATAGTATATATATACTTTCCCTATTCATTCTCAAAATACAAAATACCTTGAGAAATTCAAAATACAGTCACACGAAGCGTCAAGTGCTAGGTCGGACAATTCTGGATTAACAGATCCGGTGAAACGGAGTTTAGAAAGAAAGAGAGTCCTAAATCGAGTGTATTCCTCGTTCTTTATTCCCCCGAAGGAGCTAAAGTCGGAGGAAATTCCGTAAAATTAACGCTCGTTACGATGGGGAACGGGCACGAGGGAAATCTGTGCACAATGGAAGGCACGGCGAGCGGCTCTCTCGATAAATTCTCTCGACCGGAGAAGACCAATAAAGAAAACGACGCGCTGGCTCACGACAATTTGGCAGATATGGGGCAGCGATGTCCACGGTGGAAAGCGGGGCGACGCGAGCGTAGAGCGCTGCTCGCTCGTTAGCGCAGAATTTCTGAAAGTAAGTAGGCAGAGAGGCTAACCGGCCCGTTCTACCTAATATAGCCCGCGAGTCGCGGCTTTTGTCCGTGCGCGATCACATCCGGTACTATCGATCTGTGGATTTGTCTTACTCCTTCGCGTCACGATTCGGCACTTGTCCTCGCGTCGTTATTCCCTGTCATCAGATCTTGGCTGTGGACCCTCGAGTTTTCGCGAACGCAGCCTAGGTAAACATTTATTTCCAAAAATAATATTACAACACTACAAATTACTCTGACATCTTGCACAATATTTTCGTATCATCCTGAATTTTTCTATAAACATATACAAATTTGTAGTCCAATGAATATTTTTCTAAACTGTGATCTCTTTTCGTATCGGAGATATCAAAAATGAAGCAGTAATTCTGTAAATGAAAAGATCGTAAATTTTGAGAAGAGCAAATGCATTTCTTGCATTTTTGTATCCTGAATTTTCCCATAAACACGTATAAAAATTCGCAGTCCAGTTACAGATAACAGAATTGTCTCGGAAGAATTCTGATCGAGAAATCACGCGACGTTTTTGAATAACTTTTGGCTCGCAAAAGATTTTAATTTTCTTAAAAATATATTATGCGCTGTAATTGTGAATGGTATGATTTCTCGTCGAGGAAAGACTATCTTTTACCGTAGAAAAGAATTCGGCGTAAAAAATTAAACATCGAGATTTTTAAAATGTCTAACTTTACGTGTCCGTTTCAACTGAAGTTGTTATTATATTTTGTTAATACATTCGAGATCGGTGGACATTTAGAAATCGAGAAGTGTTTAGTTTGAGTGTGATTTTTTCAAAAAAAAAAAAAAAAAAAAAAAAGAAAAATAAGAATGGACGGCTGAAAAGCGTCCGGGAGGCGGTGTATCAGCGCCAATTTGCCAGCGTCGTTTCGATCAATAACTTCCTGCACGATGTGTATACCGGGACGAAACAGGAATTATCCGTCGTTAAACGACGGAGCGGTCTCGCGGAGCGAGAGGTTGTCGAATGTTGCGCCGAGTGAATTACCTACCGGGCAAGTAATTCGATAGAGCTCGTTACACCCGAGCCTTGTATCCAATTAAACCAGCCTAGACTCTCCTTTCCGTCTGCCTCGTTCACTCGCCCCGTCCCTTTTTCGCTATCGCGCGAGTTCCGATTCGTGACTTTTCTTTCCCGTGTGTGTGCGCGCTAGCCGGTGCAAGCCTCAACCGATGCCGGCCGCCACGCGACGCATCCGTAATCGCCGTATCAACCGAGCCGATAACAAGGTTACGCGCGTGTGCTCCGCCCGTAATAGCAATAATTTCTCGCCAAGTAACGACCGTTCCGGACCGTATACGGAAAGGGACGTCCAACGGGTTAGGGAACCGCTCCGCGACGTTCAGCCGGCGAACACGCTCGTAAATATCGTTCCGCGGTCTTCCACGCGGTCTTAACTGGTCCGGAGAATATTCGTTTCGGGGGAAATCGCAGCGGATGAAGATTGATTTATGGGCGATCGCTGGTTGCTCTTAATGGTAACTTCTTCCGATAGTTTGGAAGTGTAGAGTGGCCACCGAAATGGAATACAGGGTGGTCACTGAAAGACTGAATGATACAAAATAACAGAAATAACTTTTATAAACACGTGTTCTTTTTAATTCTTTAGTATTTTATTTGGAGATATAATTAATGGACTTTTTCGGTATTATGTGTAAATTTTTTTTTGTTTTGAATTTCTTTTTTTACGACTTCAATTGTCGGTAGTTCGTAATAAAATAACACAGAAATTTACTTTTCGAATTAATAAGCTTACAGGCTTGAGTTTATCAACGTGTTGATTGATCTTTTTAAGAGACAATCACGTATGATAGTAAAATTTGACGTCCGAGGCTTATTCGCCAAGTAAAACGATACCTCGAATTATTTTCGCAACCTGATATACCATTCTTCTGGCTCAAAGAAGAAAGAAAAGAACATTTTGTACATTTCAATAGTATGTTCTAAAATGTAACTAACTTCATATTAAATTGCAAATTCATTCTGTAGTCTGATGGAAAATCCAAAGTGGAACATTTCTGTCGCATCTTGCTGTAAAGGGGAAAAACACTGTGCAAACTCATACAATGAAATAGTCTGTAAACCATAACAGTCTCAGAATTGATTTGCCAACTGACGAGTTGAGAGTGTCTCTTTGTCGAAAAAGATGTGAACTTGGTTGAAAGTTGCTTGAAAAATGGCAAAAAGCTAACAAAGATGATCGATAAAATTTTTGTTTCTCGTAGAAAATTCATCTGTACGCGCGAAAGATTATTTTCTGGCGAACCTAATGTTATAACGGTTGTTCCGGTTATACGCTGAGAGAGGATGTTTCCCCAAGGAATCACCGAGCAGGTTGCGATTAGGTTGCTAGCAGGAAGAGCTGGACTCGACTTCGATATTCGAAGGGCGAGAGGTTCGCGTGGGTGGTTCGAGCCCTGCAGATAAACGCGAACTGGCGAACGGTACAACGCGGCCACAGGTGTATATCGGGGCCGAGAGAAGCCCGCGACATTTATTTCCGTTCGTATCGCAACATCGAGTTATACAGACCGAGACGCTTATCGCGAGCGTACTTGGAAGACCACGATCGCGAAAGAAACCTGGGCCTGGGGAGGTCAACGGTGGGTCGGCCCGTTTCAATCATCCACTCGTTCTCGATTCTCTCCCCTGTTCACCTTCTCTACCGTATATTGTATTGTTTCTCCGGCCGGCAAGCGTTCCCGTTGCATGCGAAATCGCCCAGTCGAGTTAGTGATGAAATACGATCCCAGTTCCATTCTCTCGAGTAGAGTGTCTTGTTAACCAGGTTGTCAGGCTTTAACGCGGTGACTGTCCCGCGTTAACTTCAACGACGTGTCAATAGAGTTGGCGGTTAATACTCAGTCTTTAGTCCTTGGAGCGTTCGCAGGTTTTCACCGTCAGGCATTTTATATATTCTTTTTAGCTTTCAGTTTATCTTCGGTTGGTTAGCCAAATTGTAGATTTCTACCATTTTAAGTATTTTGAGAGCTTTTTGTGTATTCTTTGTTTTTCTTAGACTTTGATTCAGGTCAGCCAGATTTGGTTGTTATTCTTATAAGCAGTTTGAGGATTTCTTAGGAAGCGTTTTATATATTCTTTATGTAGTCTAGACTGTATATATTCTTTGTTTTTTAGATTTTGGTTGGTCAGCTAGATTGGTACAGTTTTTGTAGTTTGAGGTTTTCTTGAAAGGCTTGTATATTCTAGACTTTATATATTTTTTGTTCTTTTAGACTTTGATTCAGGTCAGCTAGATTTGTACGGTTTTTATTCTTTCAAGCAGTTTGAGGTTAGGTTTAGGTTAGGTTTTAGGTCGGTCAAATTGACGAAATTTTTATTCATTCCGAGATTTTCTCAGGAGGCAATTTATACGTTTTTTATTTCTTGAGTTCTTACTGGTTAGTCAGATTAACACGGTGTTTATTCTTTCAATTTTCGCAATTTTCAAGGTTTTGTTAATTTGTATTAATTTTGAGATTTCCTTAGAAGACCTTTTACCTGTAGTATCGTAAGATTTCGAACGATTTTGAGATTTTCCCATCAGAAACTTCGAACCGTGTCAGCAATTCGGCTAATGCTGGATACATCCTGATCAAGTTCTTAGAAAACATAAAACACGCGTGACTCTGCGCTCTCGGGTCGTCCACCGAAGCGGATCCAACCTCTTCTTGGTCTCGCTACGTCCCGAGTCTGATCGAAACGCGGTGCCAGGTGGCCAGGACCAACATGGACCAACGTCCACAAACTGGAAATACGCGCGCGAGGCTGTTGGAAAACGGGACTGCGTGGTAAAGGCCGGAATGTCGGCGAAGAATAGCAGTAGGTGTAGCCAGATAGCACGGGACGACGAGTGCATCGAAGACACGGTAACGGTGCCTCGTCCGAACTGATTGACAATGATTGAAGGCTGCGAGTTTCGACTCGTGGATTGCGATACTCACAGCCAGGTTCCAGATTCCTCGTGTAAACCATCGGCAGGTGTGTGTGTATGTATGTGTATATGTAGGTCTGTGCCGTGGCTATCCGACGATCTTTCGCCGTTAAATCTGGAGGATCTGGACGCCGGGAGCAGAAACCACGCGTCGCGATCATCTCGATCGTACAACCACCCAACGCGCTCGATTAAATTAGCTCCTCCCTCGTCGATGTTTTTCAACACGGTATGTCGAAGTTGGTCGGTCGTGGAAAGTTTGGGCATAGTTGTACATGTCAGTGTGTGTTTGTAGCTCCATAGAAATCGATTGTACCAATGAACTTGTAGAAATGAAAAAAAAAAGGATGTTCAGGTGTTTCGATCGAACAGATTGGATGTTTCAAGTTTGAGAAGATAAAAGATAAGGGTAAAAGTAGTGTTTCTTCGAGAAGATCAAAGTACGTAGATGTTCCACTTTGTTCAACGTAGAGTTTGCGTTCGTACGTATCTTTCCTTCGAAAAATCGAAACTTTTCCACCTTCAAACATGGTCAAACAAACTCGAGAGAGACGAATCTGAAAGCTTTCGTTCCGTTTCCCGATCGCGAGCTCGCGTGCAACACGTGCTTCGTCGTCGTGGAAAACCTACTGAAATCCTGCCGTTGTTGGAGAAATCTTTTCCGTCGTGGACCGTTTGTCATGGCGAGGACAGAGGAGCATCAGGTCGCGGGAGGAGAGAGGATCTCAGCCGTTTCGCCAAACAGGGTCAACGCGTGCGCGGTTCACGCGCCGCTTATTAGCATGCGAGTTTTCACGTGCACGGGAAAAAGAGAGACTGGGATCGACGACACGCTGCGAGCTGCCCGCTGCATGATATATCGATACCGCGGGGACAGTATCCGCGTGCGGCTACCAGCCAGATACTTAACCCGCGATCAATCGCGGCTATGCGCGCGACTACGGTTGCATTACCTACCTACCTACTTGCTACCTACCAAACGAGGACCGACCTCCATGCCAGAGACAATGAGAGCCGTCTCCGCTTTCGAAGAAGAGGCTACCGCTCTTCAAGAATTCCTGTTCGACAGAGAGGTTCACTCTTTAAGAATTTTACAGAATTTCAATTCTTGAAAAATTTTAAAAAATTTGGATAATGGATGTGTTTAGGTGGTGGATTTTCGAAGTAGGAGAGTTCGTTCGTTGAGTTTGTTGATTTTGATGGAATTATGTATATACACGTTTCAGACGTCATTAATTGTTTCTTAGAAATATATTACAGCTTTATATTGTATAGTAGTAACATATGAAGGATATATTGATATTAATATATTCTTGTATTATAATATATTATAATATAATTTCAGGTACTATAATATAAGAATGTATTAATATATTCTTAGTGGTGGAACTGCATTTCAATATCAAGAATTTGGATACTGTAAGATAGAAAGACATAAATATTGAGTATAAAAGTCATCCATCATCCTTTTAATAAATTTTTTCTGATGTTGTCCATGTGAACCTACTCGTAGAACTGTAGCATCTGATTCAAACATTCAGATAAAAACTAGTACCAAGTATTAAGTAGAAAAATCATCCATCATCAATCGCTTCCTGAGAATGAATCGCTGCGTTGACCACGAAACTGTGTCGTACTTACTCGCTCAATGATAATCGAGAATCTGATTCAAAGGTCATTGAACACCAGTAGAAAATAGAATACAAGTACTCTAATAAATACGAAAATCGTCCATCATCCTTTCAATAACCGGCTTTTCAGCCAGGCACCTGATCGAAAATGAATCACCTGCGAGCGTCCAACGAAGAAAAACTCCCCGCGTTTCCTCTTGCCTCCTCCTTCGCCGGTGAGGTATCCGCGGCCGGTGTATCTGCGCCGGGCATCGCTTACGCGTATCACAGCGGCTCATTGTTCGCGGAAGATTCAATCTCTCTCTGGTTCGAGAGAGGGCCTTTCTCCTCTTCCTGCATCCGCGGCCGAAGATAAATGAAGCGAGCGTTATTTTCCCGAACGAGGAAGAGGGAGAGGAGGGGGAGCGCGCCTTTACATAACGAATGCAGGAAAGCGAGGAAAGCGAGGTGTTATTTTTGTTTTATTTACGTAAGCGCGGCAAAAACTGCGACCAATCTCTAATAGCCGGTTGTTGGACCCGCGACCGCTGGAGGGGGAGAGGAGAGGACAGTCCCACGTAAGTTTAACTACGCGAGGCTTTCCCCCCTCCTCCCCATACGATCGGTTCGATCGAGAGATCGAGATAAGATAACCCGCGCGAGGCTTGTCATCCTATCACGGTGTCTGCTTCTATCCGCGTCCACCTGGCCAGACCGGGCAGACGCGCTTGTTGCCGTCTGCTTTCTGCCTTCGTGCTTCCTCGATCCCGCGACTCGCTTTGTCAACGAGGTACTTATTACTTACTTCAACTTGGCGGAAACCAAACGACTTATTGAGGACTCGCGTCGAAGGTTGAGAATAGTTCACGTATGAATTGAATAAAAATTAAACGACTGTGGTAGATTTTTATAGGTAGCGCGCGTAGCATACGCTGGGAGTTCAGTCACGACCCTGATACTGAGACGAAATTTACTGCTCGCAAAAATTAGAGGATATTTGAAAATGAGTAGCGATAAAACAAAGGAGCATTTGATTTTTGTTTGTTAAACAAGAACATCAGGAAAGCAAACGACGAGACAAAGAAAGTTGTTCTTATTTAATAAAAAAACATTAAATGCTTCTTTTTTCTATCGCTTCATGTTCATTTTGAAATATCCCCTGATTTTTGCGACAAACAATCTAAACTTTGTTCTCAAACGAAATCTCTCCTCCGAATAAATAAAACCTTTCGTCACGACAAATCCATGTCCATCATCATTAGCAGAGTCCCTCAAGATTCCAAGAGCAATAGCGAATTCCGAAAGCGAAGCGTTCGATTAAAAATCGCGTTGAAATCAGCCTCGAAACCCCTGGGACGACTGGGACGTTTGTCGACCGGGCAAGAAAGTGGCGCGATGAAACGACTCGCGGGCGAATCAAACGAGACGCGCCGATGGTGGGACGGTTCCGCGATGCTCGATCGGGTGGTTAATAAATTAGTCCCATAACGTAGCGGACGGTGGCAAAAACTGGCGCTGCTTCATAAGCTCGTTTTCTTCTGGCGCATCGCGTCGTGTGCTCGCTCGCTTTACACGCGGGGGAGAGCTGCGACCGCGAGCTCTCGCTGGCGTTCCGCCTTAAACAAGCATCACGCGGGCAATCTGTAACGGCAGCCGGCCCTCTTTTAAAGGAGATACAATTTAATTGGAGCTCAACTTCCTCAGCCTTTCACCTCGGAGACCATCCTCCCGTCTAGGTCTCCAGGTCTAGGATTTCTCGTCTTAGGCGTTTCGATGCCTAAAAACTGGTAAATTGCCGCGTACACCCCTTGTTTGTAAGTATTGGAATATTCATCGTGGAAGAGAAAGTATCGCTCCCTACCGTTCCAAGTTAGTTGTTACATTTGGTGTGTAAGTAAACATACATAAATATAAGAAACTGCACGACTTGTACTGAAGTACGATTCGTCTCACTGAAAGGCCCAGAAGCAACTGTTTCTGACTAGAAAATTTTATTGACACGCAAACATTTGAATCGATAGAAAACAAATTACAGGCGCGATCGCTTAGTACCAGACAACACCACTCCTACTCGAGGTCTACCCCTCACGAGTCACGTGACCCAAATCAACCAATTGCTAATTTTCGTTGCATTAGGCGTTGCACCTGAAGAGGCCCGATTTTCTGGCTTACCTCCATTAAAATCACTTTCAGTGATAATAAAATGTGGCGAGAAACATTCTTTTTACAACAATTTAATCTTAAATGAACAATTACGAATATTTTACAATAATTTAATCTTAAATGATACTTGAACAATTTTTAACACTAATTACAGCTTCAGGTTTACGCGTAATACTACGTGGTTCCCAGATGATATCATTATGTTTCCTATACAAGTTCATAAGTTAAAAGATCCAACATTTTATTCCCCCTTTCTCTCTTTGAAGATTCTTTCACACGATAAACTTCCAAGTTTGACGTTTCCAACTTTGATGTCTTTAACACTAGAACTACCGGGATTAAAAAAGACGAACTATTTTATCTTGTTAGAAACTCTCGGTTCTTTATCAATCGGCGAATCTGTACGATAGTCTGATACTCAAGTTAACATTTCAAAATTGAGAGATTCAACCCTAAATTGTCACGATCTCAACGATATCAGTTGAGGATAAAAAAATCATTCTACAGAAATATTCTGCAGAACGTTACTCGACAATAATTCTCAAATACTTTTTCTTGTAATAGCTGCGCGAAATTAAGAGACGAAGGACTCTGTTAGAAACTTTCGATCGTTCGATTTTGGCCGGTGATGCAACGCGTGCGTTTGTTCGGGCCGATTCGAAACGGACGCATCGTTTTTGACGGCATGTCGCTGGAACGGAGAAAGTGGTGTTCGCGAATCGTCGGAGTCAAACGGTAGCTAGCGGTACGAGAAAGCAATCATACGCCGGACGAGATTCGTTGGTCGTTAACGAATCCGTTTCCCGTGGCCCGATCTATTTCTCTCGATGGAGCGAGCCGCCGCTTTCACGCGAGGGACACATCCTCTCCTCGCGGCGGCCTGCGGCCTCGCTCTTTCTCGCCGTCGTTGACACGGAGGCCTGCGAGTGCGCACGCGTGACGTTTCTAATTTCAAATTTGCGAAATTTTACCGCGCGAAACGCGCTCTTTCCTCGGGCGTACGTGCCGGTGATTACCCGCGCAGGAAACGGGAAGCGTAACGGTGAGAAAAGATCGCTTCTTAAATGCAGAAACGTCTCTCTCTCTCCCCCTCGATGATTATACTTTTAAAATTGCTTAAAAAGCTGTATATGGCGTCTAATTAGCGAACGACGCGATTTCGTATGCAGGAGGAATTTATTAGTTTTCGTGTTCAACTGCTGAGAAATTTATCTGACGTACAGAAACGTGTATTAATCGAAGAAAAAGAATTTTATTATAAGTTACATATGTCCAATTTTAAGGAGATTTGTAATAAATATGTCGAAATCTTGTTATTAATCACTATGAATGATCAGAATATTCCTCTGATTTCAGAAATTTTTGAACTTTGTACTTCGAGTTTCCTAATTGGGAAAGCACGTCGAATCATGTAGAAATAATTGAATCAATTAAGTGCACGATCGAGGTTGAAAAAACGCTTGAAAAGCATTTTGCACTTTACATTTTCACCGATTTAATACATCTTTGTCTTTAACTTGGGACGCCCGTCGCACGGGCCGAGGTAAGAAATAAAAATTTCGAAATTCGTAGAACACTCGGCTACGCGCGCGAGATAGACAGCACGTGTTAAACGTTCGAAACAGCACATTCCTGTTCCTCGAGTTGCCGCGTCGTCTTATTAAGCATGCCGGCGAAGCTCGCCAACTTGCTCCGCGCGCTCGTGTTACACGCGCCTCGCTGGAATTTACGGTATTGCCATTAAACCTCGCGGAATCTCTCATCGTTAGCCAGTAGAACGTCGGATACCCATTCTAATTACTGTTATGATTCCAACGCTGCATTTCACCGACCACTTTGCTTCCACCCGCCTGCTAATGAAACAACGTCCCGATAAAAAAAAAATGTTGGACAAACGAGTTACGCACGGTGATTCATACGAGACTTGTATCGATCCTCGTGAGAGAAAAAAATTTCGTCGAGGAGGAAGTGTGAAAATTTGTATAACAAAAAAATATAATATAATAATAATATAATAAAATATGTAATATAATACAATAAAAAAATTATAGAAAAGATTCTTGCGAAGGATGGGAAGATGATCGAAAGTTGGATTCGAGCAATTGCAAGGTCGTTACGATTTCGGTCATCGAGTGTGCACGCGGTAAGAGCAATTAGAAATAAAAAGTTTCTTATCGGGCGTGAAATGCCTGGTGGTGTGACGTTTGAAAGAGAAGGCGTGCCACGGGGAGGAACTTTCCACGGGGATCGGGATCGCGTCGCCAGCTATTAATTGAATGATCCAACCCTCGGCGATTTATTATGCGCGGTTTAATCGGATCGCGTCCCGACAGCCGTTGCTGTTAATCTGCTCGCGGTCCTCTCCTCGCCGCTCGTTATCTCGAACGAGGGAAGCCTCGAGTCCGCGCGCGGAAGCCCATTATACGCCTTGTAATAAGCGGCTCGCCGCGACTGTTCGTGTCGGCATCGCGAATTAGAATCTCTCGACGGGCTGCCGCCGGGGAGCCAGCGCGGTGAAAATCCAGCCTTTTTCTTACGTTAAGTATCAATCGAACGATATTTATTCGATTTATTTTAATTTTTTTCTCTCTTCTTTTTACCTTCGGTCGGTAATAAAGCGAATTGAAAGGAAGTAATTTTTAGGAATCGTGGGTGTCGTACGAATCAGCGATCTGTGATCTGCGATCTGCGATTTGTGATTTGCGGCGCGGTTGATTACCGGCTCCTATTATTATTAGACACGGTTAATGGCGAAATCATAGTTCGCTAGAGAGATTCGTAGTTGTTACGGTTGATTCTAGGTACGTGGGGTAGGTGAAATGTCATACGTAGAACACTGCGTGTGCTATGAAACTATAATATCTTGCACGTGTGTATCGCTCTGAACTCGTTCAGATAAAAGCCAGCTGATTCAAATAGCTTTGGTCTGTACTTCGTTTTAACCGAAATCTTCATTACAGAATCGTACATTGATCTCCTTAGAGAGAATGATTCTTGAGACTCTAACCTGCCTATTTAGGAATTGCTAGTCAATCACTTTAAAAGTGTGGACCGGTTTGATTGGTTTAACGTAAGTCGTTTAAGTGACACGAAACTCAAAGCGTCCAAATTGTAGTTGAAAGTATAAAATAAACAGACCCAGAGAGTCAACGAGAGATCCAAGGTTGAGTAAATGCTCTCGACACAATTGCCGCGACAAACTTCTTTGGGACTTCTTGCCGGTATAAAAAAACGAACAACTCGTTGCCGGCGATAAACGTAAGATAATAAATGAATTTCTTCATGCCACGAGAAATCTTGAATCGTCCTTTGTCTATCAGAAAATTACATTACGACGACTCTCACAACGCGCTAAAAATGGCACTGAAAGTCATCCGAATGGCGTCAATGATATTTCTAAATCACCACACGTCGATGAACGTGAGATAATAAATCCTGAACCGTCCTTCGTCCATCAGAAAGATTACACACATGTACACAATTTTGACTTTAACTCGACGATGCTCGCGATGCGCTAAAAGTGTCACTGGAAATCATCCGAGTGGCGTCAACAGTGTTTCTAAATCGCCATACGTCGAGGTTGCCACACGCGAGGCCTAATTATGCCACACGAGAGCGCGTACCCTTTCGGGTGCAAATTAGATCAACGGATGGATTACCATAAGCTCTCGACCGAACCTGGGATATTTATGAGGGAGAACGAGCGTTCGTTCCCTCGTCCGTTACCTTACTCCCATGCACGCGTGAATTCGAGAGAACCAGTCGTCAAAGACCATTATCATTACCACGCTACCACGCGGACAACGTAATTGAATCTCTAAAAGCAGTTTCTTCCCCTTCGCCTCCCTCCTCTTCCTCTCGTTACTTATTACCGCGCGGCTCGTTAATCGACGATCAGGGTGAGGAAGAAGCTCGATAGAGTCGAGCGAAACAGGTGCTAGAGAATAATGCCCCGACCAATAATGAATCGGTGATCACTGCGTGTGTGTGCCGCGGGATCCCCAGGGGGAATTAAATAATTACCCTGGGTAATCGATCTGGCGAACTTACGTGGTTCTGGCGCGATATTGATGACAGAGCAGAGAGGAGTACGAAAACAGTAAGCACGGTGCCTTCGCGTTTCGCAGTGAAAGCGCGCGCCGGTACTTCTCGATGTGATTGATCGCCAAGGTGATTGAGCATCGGAGATGTATGTATCTCTCGGACGTCGCCGCCTAATGATCGTTTGAATCATTCGCGCAGAGATTACGCCGCGCCGCGTGAGAGTGCGTTCCCAGTGTGATTTTGATTTTCTGCCGCGCTGTTCTTCATCTCCGCGACGTGAGTTATTAAAATTGGAAATTTTAGCAAATCTAGCTTGTTTGTAGTCCAAGTGTCAAGGTTTCAAGGTTTTGTCAGAGTTTGGAGGATTTATAGTTTAGCTTTTTTAATTTAATTATATAATATTAATATAATAATAATAGTTTAATTTTATGACAGTGACGCTCTGTAGCAAGGCCACGCTAAATTCTTTGCGAATTGTATAATTTTGTCAAATCGCGTAGCTTTGCAACTCGACTCTACATCCAATCTGACAAAATCGATCTCGATCTTTTCAATGACTCTCAATCTCAGATTAAACGTGTAAAGATGAGTAAAGCGACGCAAACGTGACATAATACAGTTTCTATTTTACGTTTTACATTTTCGTTGTTATTTCGTTGCGTTATTGTCATTTCCCTTTTCACGCACCTCGCTTGAAAAGCGAGCTTCTCCCGTTAAACGACTCGATAAATTACCGAGACGATTTTTTCGTTTCGGGTGAAATTTGAAATTTGACCGATGGATCGGGGCGAACGCCGGGTCAGAGAGTTTTGCGGGAAAACTGGCGGTGCCAGACAGCGGCTACGGGCTTTCCGAGACCCGATAACATCGAGAACCAGGCGGTAATGATCCAGTTGTGGGCGTATGAAAACGCAAAGTCGCCGGAGAAAGTGTATCGCGCTGGATGACTCGCGTCCAGCGCGTTGCGTGCACGCGGAATGATTTTCACGCGGTAGAAATTTTGCACGTGGCGAGAGAGATACGATCGTTGATTGGAGCAATCACGTTTTCCCGCCGAGAATCTGGCGACCAGGGAGAAAAGTCTGATAATTATTATCATTACATGGCGATGGTGTCTGCTCGGATTAGGACTACGATTCTTAATAATCGTGGGAGAAATTCGCTGGGCTGTAACGTAATTCGCCATTCTTTTCCTCTGCTTTTTTTCGAGATAGCTCCCTCCCCCTTTCATCACGCGTTAGCGTATGGAATCGTGATATAAAATCGAAAGGAGAGTGCCGGGGTGCCCGGTGCTCCCTTTCCATCAGTTCGAGAGAAACTTGCGGCGTGATTGAACACGTGTGCCGTTTGTGTTTACAGGCTCGTTTCAGCGTGACTCGCTGATGAAAGGGTAACGCGTACTCTATTACGCTCGTACGTAAAAACCTACGATAAATCTCTGTGGTGCTATTCGTGGCGGGATAATTGCAGGCGGGCAGTGGGAAGTACGTACGCAACTTACTTTCCACTTCGCTCTCCCGTTACGGACGTCTGCAAATTAATTTTTTATTCGCCAAGATCGAACGCCGACGTTTAGCGAGTTGAGTCTCAGCTTTTTGTCCTCTCGTTTCATTTTTTGAATTAATATCCTCCGGCTTTTTTGTAGAGAAACGAGAGCAGTTCTCAATGATGCTCGTTTAAATGTGTTTACGTTTCCGTCTTTGGCCAATGAAGCGCGTAATCGTTACAAGTTTGTTGCGCGATTTGTTGCTGACAAAAAGGATGAAATATCATGGAGCAGTTTCTCGTTCAGTTAGGTATATTAATAGATTTCTCAAGGAGTATTTTTAGGGTCGACGTGGGGTGAAGTAACTTCGAACGAAGGGTGAAACGTACAGGGAAACGAAGACGAGATTGTTAGTTCGATCGTCAGGGGTTAGATGGCGACTCGGTTCACCTTGTTTCTCGCGTGCGATACTGTCCGAAAAATATTATATCCAACGTGAGAACGAGCTAACTCTTCAGCTTTGCGCAGTGGCGATATCGTAACCGATGAGGTTCTACCGAGGTGCGATTATTGCTAGTTGAAAACTTTTACCAATACCCCGCCAAGACGATGTGAAAAACCATCGGCTTACGGCAATTTTTGATAACCTCTACGGGGGTTTTAACTTTGTTTCAAACGAAATACTTTTTTCAGCAGCCTTTTGTTTTTCAATTTAAATTATTAACTAATTTGCTACTTACGGGGGGTTTTAACTTTGTTTCAAACGAAATACTTTTTTCAGCAGCCTTTTGTTTTTCAATTTAAATTATTAACTAATTTGCTACTTACGGGGGGTTTTAACTTTGTTTCAAACGAAATACTTTTTTCAACAACCTTTTGTTTTTCAATTTAAATTATTAACTAATTTGCTACTTACGAACACTACGTTTTTGAAAAAATTTGTGAATTTAAATAAAAAATTACTGTAGTGAACAAGACAAATTTATTTTGACTCATCGTATATATATTTTCTTACTTAACTTTTAATGGAGTACTGATTATATTACTTAATTGCTTGGTTCGAGAATCACTACTTAACCTCTTGCGTAACTGGTTCGCGGACCATAACGAGTGACCAAACCGTATAATTCGCCTTCTTTTCTGAATTCATCGGTATATTACTGGATAGAAATTACTAAGAAGTAATAAATTTATTTTGTTTTGCCTAGGTGTTATATCTCAATATACTCAAAACTGAGAAAATATTGCAATTTTGAGCCGTAGAGCAATATACCAATGTACTAAGTGTTTTCCAATAAGTTAATTCGTTACCTCCTATAATACGAACTGATTATATTGATTAACTCAATTGCTTACGTTCAAAAATTACCGTAGGAGATTACCAACATTATCGTAGTTGATGATTTTTAAACTTGTCTATTTACGTCTATTTAAATTGACAAGATGAAACAGATCTTATCTGCCCAACAGCTGGCAAATACTGTCAAAATATTTTCATTCCAAGAACAACTCTGACGAAAACCACCATCTGTTTGCCACTCTCTCGAACAACATCGTTCTTTCGAATTCCTTCTAATTTCTTCTCGATTTCCCGCAATCGTGCGGGGGGATTGTTAAGTCGCGTTTACGCGAGTCGAAACGTCGACCGCGTTCGATCGCGTGTCGGTATGCGTTGGTTGCGCGTGTCGTGGCGTGCAGCCAGGTCGAGGTTGACGTTTTAGGGTCTATCGAGCGTGTGATTTCCGGCGAACCGGTAAAACGTTGAATAACCAACTCGCTTGGTGCCGCTCGCGCCACTCGAAAACTCCATTCAACGAGCGAACGAAACGACGATTAGCCTATTTACCTATTGATCGACCGCCATTTCCGGCAACCTTGTTTCGCGGATCGGCGTGTATCCGCCGGCTGTTACGCGCAATTACCACCGAGGACGTTACCTGGGTCTTCACGGCCCGTGTGCTATATCCTTGCGCTTACGCAATCGATACACACCGATCGGATCGATGCGGGCTCGACGATCCTTCGAGATGCGCCTCGATGCAAGATCGATTAACATCGTGGAATTTTGCACGGTGGTTGACGTTTGTCCTTTGTTTGTAAAATACGATGTCATTGAGAAATTTCTTCAGACGTTCGTGTTTGTTCTCGAGACAAACGCTGCTTGATTTTATTCTGTACGAATTTTATTTTATTGCTTGGAATAGCAGTGTCACATATCTGCGACGGCAGCCAATCTTTTCCTACGAATACAAAACGAATGAAACTAGATTTACGTACTCATTTTAATACTATAATACCGTTAATACTGTTACATTAATATAATGATATAATATAAAATATAATTACATTGATATAATAATATATTTGCATAATCATTTTAGTACTGTAATACTGTAATATGATATAATATAATAATATAATAACATTTCAATACTGTAATACTATAATTTAAGTACCGATACTAAATTTTAATACATCTGAATAAAAATCTGCAACTTGCGTAATTTAATAAATAACAATATTAATGATATAATATAGTTTATAATAAATCGGCAATTTATATAATTTATATTGCGTACAATTACATATAATTTTGCAGAAATTCGAGGTATAAGTAAATGGGCTGTGGTCGGAATCTCTCCTCCGCGGCGCGGTAGCGAACGCGTCGAGTCACGTGAGGAGGTGAAATTAATTTTCGGAGTTGGCGCTCGAGTATAATTTCCGAGTCGCAAGTTGACGGAGGAAAAAAAACGCGTCGGCCGTTTAATTCTAATCGACTCCTTGGTAAACTTTCCGCTAGATAATTCACAGCTCGGTTTCGTAAGGAGCAAAGTGCTACGTACCTCCGCTCGCTAATTTCCTATTAATCTATATAATTTCGCGTACTATTGCGTGGAAATTGGCACGTCTACGTTTCATCCGCGTAGTCCCTATTATAGTATTTTCGGAGCTGAAACGTGTAATGACCAACTCTAAACGTTTCCATCCACGTTGCGCTCGAATCCTTCTCGTTTACCACCCCCCTCGCCCCTCCTCCCACTTTTCATCGTCGTCGTGACACGAATACTGAGATCGAATCGGTATTACGAATACCGGTAAAATACCGGTATTTTTAGGTAATTATTCCATTATCGCAACAGAAATTAAATGCTTTGGATACCGGTATGGTATCATTAACACTAGACCTACCAAAGTGGTCAAAATTTATAATTTTTGTTCGAAATTTTGTAGATACGAAACAGTGCATTTTTCGAGATTTAAATGATAATTGTAATTTTTTTTGTAAAATATATAGATAAGAATTTATGTTACCATACAAGTTTCATTTTTTTTTCAAGTCGGTAGTTCTAGCGTTAAAGCGACGTTATACCGGTGTAGCCGTATCTCGGTATAAAAAATATACCCATGCAATACCGGTAAATATATCATATCATAGAATGAAAAAACGTGATAAATTAGATAAAATCGTGTTTCAGTGGACTGGTGTACCTGAGAAGTGCATAGCATATTAATAGAAATAGAATGTTGCGAATGGCTAAATTGTATGATTTATCGTTAGACTGTCGATAGTAAGCAATGACAGCCACTCATTCAAGTTAATATTTATATACTTTCTTGCTGTATCGTGCTCTCTGTTCTTGGAAAATGAAACTATCTATATACAAACTACGAAGTTTATAGCTCGTAGTACATTGACGTTGTTGGGAAACTCAGTGTTCAGCAATGTTTATGCTTTTGGGCAATCAGTTCAATCATAAATTTTGTTCAAGTTATTCTACAAAATTATAAGTTTTACTCCAGTTATCTTACAATTTTGTTCTTCTTATTCCACAGTTGTAATTTTATTTAAAGTACGTACAGTGTTATATCATCATATCATCATACAAATCAGCTAGTATAATTTTAGCTGTTCCTCGTACCCAAGTTAGCGTTGAACGCCTTTCTTCGTTGTTGAAGTATATTTTATCACATCATCGCTAAAACCTACAAGTACAAGCGACGTATTACTAATTCGAGCAAAACTAAATTCAGAATAAAGTGAGCATTTTCCCCCCAAACGTTCTTTTATAACTTTCTACAAAGTTACATCGTAATTTCTCATTGTTATTGGCACGATCGTATTCTTCGCTCTATGTCGATAAAAGCGATTTCTGACAGGCAACGCCTCGGAACGGGATTCCGCGTACATACCGAACGGCGTGTTGTATGTCCGTAATGGTGTGTAACATAAATTTACATTCCGTTAAACGCGCCGCGAACCAATTCGATGCGTACAGACAATGAGGTGGCTCGTTACTCTCACGCAATAAGCCTGCGAGCATGCGAGGAATAATTGCGCGTTGCGCTCCAGCCCATCGACCGAAGATCTGTCGGAAGTTCGGCGAGGCGTTCGTGATCCGGCAAACTTCGGATCGTTCGTGGGAAAAACCATCGCATCCCGGTCTTTCGTTGCCGACGATAAAACTCCCACCTTCTCTCTCTCTCTCTTTCTCTCTCTCTTGGAGTGTATAGGAGTATCGTGTTCCGAGTGAGAATTTTAATACACCGCGTTTCAATTTACCACAGTCTTTAATCCTCCGTAACGTCACGAGACTCGAAAGTTGCACATACTCGTCCGTTTATGCTCCTCGGTTATCGCTGTGCATTGCTACACTTCATTTCGTTACACTGTTAATTTATAAAGCTACAAGCTTCGCTTCTCTAGCTGTCAGATTAAAGTGAGAAGCTTTCGAATGGAGTTTCAGTCACAGATTGATTTATGCGTGTCGCAGCAACTTGATCTGTCTTCGAAATATTTAGAAAAACGTAAGAATCCTTCTTATGCATTACATTTTATCACTGAAAGTGATTTTAGCGGGGGTAACCCTCTTCAGGTGCAACGCTAATGCAACGAAAATTAGCGATTGGTTAATTTGGATCACGTGACTCGCGAGGGGTGGTACTGAGCGATCGCGGCTGTAATTTCTTTTCTATCGATTCAAATGTTTGCATATCGATAAAATTTTATGGCAAAAAAGTCGTCTTCGTTTCCTAGTCAGGAATCTTACTGGTGTACAAGTGCAGTTTTTACTATTCTGCTGTATTTCTTTATCAGAATAATTGTATGTCATTGCGTATTCAGTGTAATCGTACTGTTGAATGTAAGAAGGAAGCATAGATCCTTTTCCAGTCGATTGATTTACATATATTGCTGCTGTCTCTCTGAAAGATTATAAGATTCTATATTCTGCCTTATTCGTCTGTCAGAATAATTGTATCTGTCAACCATAATTGCACCGTTGAACATAAGAAGGAAGGAAGCACATACATTCGTATTAATGTTCTTATTCTACACTTGTCAGATTAACTTAAATAAAACCATTAAGAAGAAATACGAAATTTCTTAATATTACACAGACAGTAATTTCAATGATTCATAATAACTTCAATAATGCAATAATTTCACTGCGTACATGCATATATAAAAAAAGATATTTCACTTCAGTAACGAAATGAAACGCAGACAACAATTACAATTAGCTGTCAGTTTAGTTCAGTTAGTCAATTGAAACGAAGATGAAAATTGTTACACTTTCTACGGTCGAGGTAGCGTTGGCAGTCGCGCGGCAACGCGTGAAACACGGCGGCTCAGGGTCGTAAACGGAGGCGGAAGACCGTGCGAGTTCACGGCCGGTTCGAGTTCCGGTGGGTAACAGGCGCAGTGCAAGGCGCGGATAGTTGGAAAGTTGGACTTTCAGAACTTTCGTGGCGCCTTTCCGGGCTCCTCTGCGACACGAGGTGCCCGCGGGGGTGGCCAGGGGCTTGATCGGCGACGGCAGACTTTTAATTACGCCGAGAGAGCGGGCCGCAAGTTCCGCCACGTGGAAGCGAGAGATAAGCCTTCTCGGGAATGGAACGGAGTCCATCCGGCGCGAAGTTGCCGCAAATTATGCAATTAAAAGTACGAATGCGGGATACCACCGGGTCTTGGAAGGCATCTTGCAGTCTACCGATCTCCGATATCGACCGTTGCCCGTGATTAGCGTGATTAGCAAACGAGTTTATACACGAATGTTTAAATTTATAAAATCTTAATACCAATACTATATATATCATTAAGTCACTCACACCTTGTATCATTTTTATTAACAATTTTATTAATAATAAAAATTCATCTTAAACTGTGAAAAAGAAAATATGCGTTTGGTGTCGTTTAAAGAAAGCAAATTCGAAATGGATGAGTTTTGTAAGAAATAACAACTAGAATTTACAACTCGCAATGCGCTTCTCTATTCCAAACGATATTTGTGAAATATTCTTGAAATGTTTTATCGACAAGTTTAATATTTCATAAAATCGAGTTCACGGGATAAAGGTAATTCATTCAGGTTGTGAATTTACACATTTGTAATTACGTTGTTCATCAAAATATCGTATTTCAATCAGTTTTTTCTAATACTTTTAATGTTTTTATCCCAATTTTCATCAATCTCTGTTTTAAATCGTTGAATTCAACAAATATAATTCTTGAAACAGATCTGGCAACGTTGTTAATGTTTTTTGATTTTAATTCTCATCGCTAGTAGTGCTGCGGTGCAAAACCTACCTGAATCGGTACGACAGGATGTGACACGAAAATGGTAACAAGATTCCGAGGACCTCGTTATTGTGGTCGAGAAAATACATTGTACGCAATGTCTATTCTGGCATATTTCTTTTTCTCGTTCTTCACGGCCCCGATTTTTTTTGAGATTTGAAAGCGTGTTCAATTTGGGACACGTTTCCGCCTGGTGAGTTGCAATGAAAAATTGTTGATAATTTGAACTGATACAACTTCGTAAAAAGATCGTATCACTCATCGTTAGTCTCATTTTAAAGCGTGAAGTCTCTACTTCTTTACATCGTGTAGTGTTTCTCGAAAATTGTAAAATTTCAAACATTCTGTGTAAAAGTATTAAAAAATTTTTTTACTAGTTTGGCGTTGAAAACACCAAATTCAAGAAATTCTGACATTCCTAATATTTCAAGTTCGATAAAGCGGCAAAAAAATTGTACAGCGAGTTTAGAGGGCCCGTTTTAAAGAGAAAGTTTCAATCTTCAAGGCTATAACAGACCTATTCGTGCAAAAAATTTTCTCATTTCTACGTAACGTAAATTCAATCTCACAAAGTGGAAACTTCACGCTTTAAAGTGAGACAAGATGGATCGATGTGTAATCTTTCTTGCAAAGTTACGTCAGTTTAAATTGTCGACAATTTTTCATTGTCGTTGGTACAGTTACGCTCTTCACTGCAATCTCAAGTGACTGTTTCTCTAAAGCGTTTATTATACTGTTCGAATATTTCATTGAGAGTTGATAGATGCATTAACAAGTGAAAAAGTACGTTTCTAAGATTCGCATTTATTTGGAGAATTTGGAATACACGTTTTTAATTTTAAATCATGCAGTTTCTTTTGTATCGATGCCTGCCTTGAGGAATCTTATCGCTCACGTACCACTAATAACGTTCCATTAATTAGAGCTCAATCGATAGTGCTCGATTCGTGCTAATAAATCATTGTTCAGATTTGAACGATCGTAGTAGAGTCTGAGATTTATATATTCAAACGGCATGCACGAGATACGATTACGTTAAACTTTCCTTTTCGCTATCTCCGTCCAATCGCTTCCGATTCCTGCGAAGTCCCTCGGCGTCAAAAAATAGTCCCTCCCACGCGTGTTCCTATTAATTAAAAACCATATCTCGGCTCGCGCGAAATTCACGCCGGCTAATCAGAGCCTGACCCGAAGGTGATTCAATTATCAGGTACACGGTTCTGTACTGTCGGGAAGGCGTCGGCTCTCTCTGCAAGCTCTCTCTTTCTCACGCGACGCGTCATTCACGCAACATCGTATCGACGAGAATGAAAATTACATTTTCCATATATATATATATACATATATATCATAGAGCTTGGCCAAGACGCGACAATCCAGAGCCGAATGATAAATGTAAATAAACGTCGTCAATGATGATCTTTTTTAGTAGCTTGAAACCCCAATATGTCAGTAATTCATAATGGAAATGCAAAAATGTTTAATGCAAGGAAAGATTAGTATGATATTCGTTTAGAAAAAGAGACCAATATTTGAGAGGAACAGTTTGAATATACAAAGATGCGTCTTGGCTAAATTTTGAGACAGATTCATGCGTACAACTCAAATTTTTAAGGTTATGTTTCGTTCTTTACATATCTTTACCAGTTATATGATATAATAAAAAAAAAAAAAAAAATACATAATTAAGGAAACGTCAGTGATCTTGAAAACTCAGAAAAAAATAGTCTCACCAGTTATTGGCCTTTCGATGTCATTCCTGTTAGGCGAGAAATATTTTTAAAGATATTTAGATGGCCTCAAATCGACCACCCTGTATATACATGGAATTGTCAAAAATCACGTATACGAAAACGATTTTCAAAAAAACATGTTTCGTTCAATAAATAATAAACAAAACACCTTATCAACGTTGATTTCTTATCACTAAAACGGGAACAAAATGTACATGTTAATTTTTCATAAAAAAAATGACACGAATGTTCAAAAAGAGTCAAATACACACATTTGTTTAAAAATTGCAATTTTGTAAAATTTCCTTTATGACAGATCTTTGCAAAAATAGTGTTTTGAGCGGATGTGCACATGTACCAATCTCCAACTTTTAATAATCACTTAATCGTCGTAATGCCATCGAACGAGAGGAGGAGGGCGGGTGTGTGCAGAGTTTCGAGCCGAAGAGAAGTTGGTGGTTGCGTTATTGCAATCTCGCGAGAATGCATCGACTCGGTAACCGCCAACGTACGAGAATATGTTCATGCATATGGAACAAGCGTTCAGCATTCAGCAAAATGTCGAACGAGGCGATGATAGGATACACAGCGTCCACGATATTTCCCCCGATTGCCGGTCTCCGGCGATTGCCTAATGAGAAAAGGGCACACGATCGTTACCATGCAAAGATGTTTCATTTCGCGTGAGCTCCTCGAGTCCGCGAAAGCTTTCCAACGACCACCGACGGTCCAGTTCCCTCGAACAAACGTCACTACGCCTCGTTGCGCCGTTTCGCTCGCTTCCCTCGGTAATTCCATCGGAAAGCAGTCGTACGGGGATTTGAAACCCGCGACGGACAACACGTCCAACGAAAAGTCGTATAAATTTACGATCCGCCCATTCCCTTCGAATCTATTACGAGCTCGAGTGCGAGTACTTCTTAACGAGAACGAAAGCAGGCAATTTAAGCGTTCGAAAGTATTCGTAACCGAGTCACTGCGCTTTGAAGTGACGCAAACAGATCAGTTCGTTTAACGACGAATTACTTTTAGAGGTTGTTGGAGAATGAAGATCGGCTGCTAGTTTCTAAACTGCAGTTATGTCAGACCTCGAGATAAAGCAAAGTATCAGACTCGATTATTCTGGAGGATGATTGACTTTTATTTAAATATACAATCGAGTAGGAGATGATTCTACGTGAAAAAGCGAGTATTCAAAGTTTCCGGGAAAATTTTACCAATTATACCTGAATTTAGCTAAGTCTGAATAACGCGACAGAAAAGAATAATTATTCTACGCGTGAAAAATGTGGAATAAAATTCTGTTTTAATGCTTCGAGAATCGAGCTCGAAAATGTATATACAAGACAATTTTTCAAACACTTCAAAGTCTATTTTTTTAAAAAAATGAAGCGCCTTGAACGAACAAATTTGATTTCACACTGTTGGCTTATTTTTGCACGTATGTCTGTCCAGTTACGAATGAACTAAATTCAGATATACTTGATAAATCTCCCAACTGTTTCGACGAGAAAACCTTATTCTTTCTTTTCGATCCTTCCACCACAAGACACTCTGTACCCTAGAAAACTGAGAGAAGAAAATAGTAGAAAGAAGATCGAATTAAAAAAAAAAAAAAAAAAAAAGAAACGCAGTTCCACCTTAATCGATACGCGTTGCTAAAACAGCAAGGAAAGGGTCGTTGTACCCTCCCGTCTCACAGTCACGTGCGCGAGCAAGTCCACCTCCCTTCTCTTTTACTCTCTCTTTCCCTCCTTTCGCTCTCTTTCTCCGTCTTCCTCCGTTTCTCTCTTCGCGTTGGATAATGGATGAGTCCCGATATTTACATATTTTTCCATGTTCGTGCCGTATGCCCGGCCACGGCTAGGTCAGGCAAGGTACAACCTAGCACAAAGTAGCACCGAGAGCCCTGTTCTGGCTGCGGCTGCGGCGACTGTGCGCCCCGGCCGGCCCTGGCGACGACCGCGTCGAAAATACGTGGTCTGCAAGCTTCAAAGACCACATCTCGCGCGGACGTTCGTCCTGTTATTGGCCTCCGTATAGCAGTGCCGTGTTTCGCCTACGTTGTGGTATCTTTCTGTAATTACTTCATTAGTACCGTATCGTCCAGAGCCGGTTGCCACGTGTAATCATCGAGCGATTACGCTCGAGACGATGGAACGTTATTAATTCCATCGAATCTCGCGCAATTGTAAAATCTAGGGTGAAACAGACGACGAGGAAAATATTTAACGGAACCTTGATTGAGTAGACTTCCAATTCACAGAAATGGCACGTCAAATTGTCATAATTTCTCTGCACTAAAAGACTATTCACAGTCTCTTGATAATTAAACTAATTATATAGTTTACACTTTAGAAATTCGTAAACTCCAAACTTCTGCGATGATATTTTAGAAATTTACAAACTTTTTCTAAATTCTTCTATATTATTCTGTTCTTTTGTAAAAAATTCTTCAAAAAAAAGAAAAAGAAGATTAAAGATCTTCTACTAAATTGCAATTTTTGTTTCTTTACAAAATAAATATTGTACGATTTAGTTTGCCAGGCATGTGTAGATCAGTTCGGTATGATTTTCATCGTCACGTAAATTATCTTAACTTCTCCACACTGAAATTTTAAAAAACGTTAAAGAAATTTAAATCACTTAAAAAATTCGTAAATTCCGTATTCTTTACGAAACTAAAACTTCATTTCCCCTGCAAAGTATCGTACAATTTAATTTCACCTGCAGAAGCATCCAACCGTGCGCAGACCGATTCAACGCGATTTTCGTCGAATTTCCCAAATTCACAGCTCGCAAACTCGCAAATTTCTCACCGAACTGAAACTACATTTTCCCAAGCAAGCAAAGTACTGCACGATTCAATTTCATCTGTACAAGGACGGAGCGTGTCGAGATGACAGTGCGTCATTGTGTCTGGTAGTCGCGAAGGGAGGCAATCCAGCGAATAATGGCGACTCTCCCAGCTTCCATTATCCTCGGCCACGGTGGTTCAGGGAATTTCGAAAGCTTGCCGGCATTCGACGCGTTGCGTAAGGGCGGGGTTAGCCCCGGCGGTCGAGTGGCTGGAGTCCCGACCGCGGGGTGAACGGAGGTTACTACCCCTGGTTGCCGGGCAGACGGCAATTTTTCATTTCGACGCCTCTGCTCTCGGTTACGCGAAAATCCCCGTTCCAACGGGGGTTTTTATGAAAAATTCCTCGTCTTTGCGACTTGGCCGGCTCGCTGCTGAAACAAAGGAATTGATTAGGGCGGCTCTCGTGAAGGTGGAATGTGGAATTAATTTATCCTTGTTCGAGGAAGAACCAGTGTTATTCGAGGCCCGAACTTATATAAATCGGGTGTTTGGTGTATTTTTGTGCGTTGGAATCCTTTCTTCAATAAATTTAATAATTATTTTTTCATTCAATTTGATAATAATTGTGGGAAACAAGTATATAGTTGCTGTTTCGTACTAAAGAATTGATTATAAATTTACTTGGAACGTGGAATTGATCAATCCTTGTTCGAAAAAACGAGAATTGCTCGATGGCCAAACACTAGATTTATATAAATCGGGTGTTTGGTGTATTTTTGTGCGTTGGAATTTTTTCTTCAATAAATTTAATAATTATTTTTTCATTCAATTTAATAATAATTGTGGGAAACAAGTATATAGTTGCTGTTTCGTACTAAAGAATTGATTATAAATTTACTTGAAATGTGGAATTGATTAATCCTTGTTTGAAGGAACGAGGGTTGCTCGAAAATCAGGCTGGATTTATATAAGTTGTGTGTTTTATACATTTTTATACGTTGCAATTCTTTCTTCAATGAAATTAATAATTAATATTTGTAGGAAACAAATATATAATTGCCGTTTCGTATTAAAGAATTGATTATCAATTTACTTGAAATGTGGAATTGATTAATTCTTGTTCGAAAGAACGAAGGTTGCGTGAGGACTGGATTTATATAAATCATTTTTGTTGGAATTCTCGATGAAATTAATAATTGATATTTGCAGGAAACAAATAATTGCTATTTCGTACTAAAAGATCGGTTATATAAATTTACTATTTACCAATAAATTCCCTGAATTTACGAACAATTTCTAAATTTCAAATAAAATTGCCACATTGAAACACTTGTTGCGTCTGAATGACAGTAGTTAATTATATTTCTCCAACATAGCAACAATCTTTAATCTTCCGACTAAACATTTAATCTCTCAACAACATAAAACCAACTAATAAACAGACTGTAAAAATTACTACCCCTAAAAAACTAAAAAATTCTTCCAAACATATTCGCGATCATCAACCACCAAAACTTTGGATCAAAACTAGAAACTGTCTCTTCCGTTCGTCGCGAACCAAAAAAAAAAAAGGAGAAAAGCGCGTTGAAAAAAAAAAAAAATAAAAGAAAGCCCGTCTCTCTAATTACCACGAAATCGTATTTCCGCGAAGTATCGCGCGTGATATCGCGGGGTGAGCTTGATCTCGCGGCTGGCAAGCGAGTGGGAGCTTGAGCTCGCGGCTAATAAAAGCGAGTAAAGGCGCGAGTAGTAGAGAGCGGAGTGGCGGCGTTGGAGAAGTCGGAGCGCTGGAGTGGGGAGCCGGTCGGGTGGGGAGGGGAGTCGAGGCAGGGTTCGAGCGGCGCTTAAGCGCTCGACACGGGGGCATTGCCGTCGTGGCCGTAGTTACGATCCGATCGAGCGTCTCGTTGCACGTCGCGGTCATCCTCTCGTAGGACATTCGCACTCGCGCATCTCTGCCGTGTCGGACACGTGTTCGCGTGTTCTCGAAGAAGCCCCTCTCCCCCCTCTCGTGCTTCTCATTAAAAGTGACTTCGTCCCGACGTACGAGTACCTCTTCGATCGAACGTCGATCGTCGATGATCGCGGTTCGTGGCTGGATCTACTGGCGAGCCGGATTGGAGTGGTCAACATGCACGATCGAACGAGGGATCGGTGGTCGGTGTCCGAGGTGAGGCCGGAACGCAGCTGAGGATCGCGACCGACGAAGGGATGAAGGGCGTCGCTCGCGCGGAAGACAGTCCGAGGAAAGTGAGGTGATCGCGGGTGGCGTTTCGACTTTGCGATATTTCGCCTCGTACGAGGTACGGTGTGGTCCATTCAACCGGTCGCCGGTGAATGAAGGCTTCCATTGGCTCGAGCGATTCGCCGTAGGTCAGTTTCTCGAAGCTGGTCGTCGAGCACAGTCGTGCTCCGTTTCGTCGCCTATATATATATTTATGTGTATATATATATGTATATGTATATATATATTTATGTATATATATGTATATATATATTTATACCTGCAGCCGTTGATACGACGCGAAGCCTCGACAATGTCCTCTAGGATTCCAGCTAGGAAGGAAGATCGTGCTCGACAATTTCGCGATGAACGTCGTGTCGGCGATCAATAACCAAGCTGCCACGGAGAAGTTGCGACTTTGGCGGACGTATCGGATCGTATTCAGCGATTTAGTGCCATTTACCGTAGAACGTTTTGTGGTGGTTGTTAACGAACCAGTCGATCGAAATCGCGTGTTCCTTTCGTTCGTCCAGCAAGAGACTTCTCGAAAAATCGTGTCAAGTGCAAATCGGACTCGTTGAACGAGAACCTTGCTCCTCGCGGGAGCGTTTGAGATTGTTGACAGTGAATATTTTGTTTCTTTTTTTTTGGTGAGTGAAGATACCGCTGGCTGACTTCCACGTCGTTTGGGATTATTCCACGAAAGCAGAGGGTGAGTCGGTGTTTACATACCACGTATTAGCACGCTTCTTGCTGTCTCGTTAGAAATTGACGCAGTTTTATTTGTTTTCGTTCGCGCGATCGGGCTCGCAACGTGTCCGAGGCACGATCGATGAAACTTTCCACGTCGAAACGCATCAAATCGAGGGAAACGATCCGACGATCTCGCGTCGAACGCTTGGCTAACGGACATCGTTTCTAGTTTCCTTCGTCCGACGTTCGGATGCATTGTTCGTTCTACTTTCTCGCGACGTTCGCGAATCGATCGCTTTCACGCTGGCTCGTGGTGTTTTTCCTTTCGAGGCTCAAATCTTCGGGTCGGGGTAATAACTCGTTCTTTTGAAACTTCGTGGACGGACGTCGCTTGAACTTCACTCTTGAACGAATGAAAGAATGTGCTGGTGCAATTTAGTTACATCTTCCAATTTTGGATCTTTATATTTTATTACATATATATTGAATATAATTTTGTAATTAATTATACAAGTACTGGTAGTTTTGTAACTAATATTACAATTATAATATGGTACTATAATATAATTATAGCACTATAATATAATATAATTATAAAATAGTATAATACTATAATACAATTATAAAATAATATAATTATAGTACTATAATATAGTTACAAAATATAATATTAATAATGAAACATCAATATTAATAATATAATTAAAATTATATAATATAATAGTAAAATATATAATCAATCTTTGCTGCTTTTGAGAAAATATATCGAACTTTTCATAGAATTTTATTTTGTCAGCTCTGCACTTCTCAGCCCTGAACGATGAAATATCCATCAACGAAAATCGCGTTTCAGAAACTCTTTTGTACTCTTCAGAGATTTCGACAGCGAAATACAAAACTGCGCAAAAGATCTCGAAGCGCATCGGCGAAAATCTACAGACTGCCGTGGAAAAAGACGTAGGAAAGAAAACGCTGTAAAATCTTATCGCGCGATAGACCCGTAAAACCTTATCGCGGTACGGAAAGCTCGTGAAACTCTGGCACTCGAGTATAACGGCCGGTTCTCGCGGCCGTTCCTTCGACACACATTCCCGGTGGTATACGCTCGTAGGAAAAGGACGATCGCGAGGCGTTCTACGAACGCTCTTCTCCCCGAGAACGGTATTAAATATCACGAGGAAACGGGTGCCGTGCTACCATAAATCGCGCGCGTTACAACGGGCTGCCAGACCGTAAATCGGCCTTGCGACACGTTTATTTCCAGGCGCCATTAATTAAAAGCCGCTAGGCTCGCTGCTATCCACCTTGTACACCTTCACCCCCTTTGTATCCTCCGCCGCGTCCTCTTCTTCCTGGGTTCTTCACCCACTCGGCGAATGAATCGGCGAATCGGTGCAAGGTACGATTTAATTACGCAACGTAACGGGGTGACGAGGAAGGAGCCCATTACGAGGGGGATAAAGCGAGCCACGCTGCTACGCTCGCCAACTACACTCGTCCGAATCTCATTTCCATTCACGGCGTTTACGGTGGCCGGTGTTGGGTCTCCGCGGTGCGGAACGAGTTTGGCGGGTCGGTCTGGCATAATCGCGCGTTTATCTCGCGAGACGAGAACGGTCTCGAGATCGCGGACGAGGCTTTCTTGCCTCGCGAAACGCGCGAGAGAGAAAAGAAAGAAAGAGAAAGAGAGAGAGAGAGAGAGAGAAATGGAAGTGTGTCGCCCAAGTATGAATGGTCGTGCGTTCTTAGACCTTTTCCTTTTTTCTTTCTTTCTTTTTTCTTTTTCTACTCGACACGTTCGCATTTTTCTACCTCCGTTCGAGGTAGTGAGAAATCTAACTTGTTAATCCGCGTTGACGCAGGTTTGACAGCTGTCCGTTTGTTTTTCTCGTTCTCAGCGATTCTGTGGAGTCGGGCCAGGTTGCCTGCCCCAGTTTCCGATCGGAGTAATTAAGAGAATTTCAGGGAATTTCAAGTTTTTCAACCTTTTTACCTTCTTTTTTTCTGTGCTTGTTTGCTGAATGTTCCTCGAGCAGATAAATTTTACGTAAATAATGATTTTTGATTCTTGAATTTGCATCACGTATTGATGCAATTTTTGTAAGTCTCGTTGTCATCTTGCTACACGTGCCAAATGCTATTTTAAATACGAGATCTGTCTATTGAAAATTGAAAGTCCAATCAGGGGTCAAAGTCGCTAATAGTTTTCCAATCTTACGATAATCTCGTTTCCTGCGAGAATCTCAACACTTTCACAGGGCATCGTATGTACACAATATGTACTTGATTTTTATATAAATAAATAAATGAGTAATGTATTAATAATTTATTAAATTGATTTTAATAAATTATAATTTATTCGTAAAACAAATAAATGTACGAAAGTATCTATTAACGCTGGAACAACCTATCAAAATATTCTACGTACAAATCGTTATAGTTCAAATGATAATTGAAACAAATAGATTTCTGTACGTTTCTGTCCAAACTGAAATTGATATTAATTTTGACAAGAACACCAGCATCTTGCAAAGAACGAAAGTCTGAAATTAATCATTATTGACGCTCGATTGTCACAGTACGTTAATAGAATAAAAAAAGGATCAAATTAAGAAAGGAAATAAATTAAGAAAGGAAATAATAAAATCGTGCAATTATTTATGAAACTTCTAATAGTAAGTAATATCGTACAATTCTAATAATGAAATGAAACAATCATTCTAGTAATACAATTATACAATTATTTATGGATCTGCTAATAAATAATAAAATTCTAACAATAAAATCGTACAGTTACTTACGAAACTTCTAATAAATAATAATATTTCTCACGCTGTGAGCAATGGGTACATTTCAAACCAGGAAAGCGTTTCAATACCCGCAAACGATGCCGTAGCCGGGCACGAGCGGATCGGTAGAAACCGGCATCGTAGGATGCGAGTTGCGGAGTTGTCGCGTGTAAGAAAATCGTGTTGCCGGCGAAGGAAGAAGCGTGGTCCGAAATTGGGGCGAGCTTATCGCGAAACGGACCTGCACGTTGGCGACCAATAAACCACCGTTCGGCCGTGAGAAAAACGCTCACGAACGGTTGTTCGATCGCGTCCCGATCGCGGCGGCTCGACGCTCGATCTCACGCTCCGGCGATCGTGGATTTGAGGTCCCCCCCTTTGGCTCCGCTCTCGTTATCGTATCGTTCCTGGGGCGTGTATATCGTCCGCGTACAAGGTTCACGAAATGGGCTAACGTTGTTCGAGGTCGCGATAGCCGCGCGCCGCTTTCGAAAGTTTTCACCCCCGCCACGCGAGGCGGAGAGAAACGAAGCCTCTCGAAGAATTTCGGACGAATTGTCTCGCGGGCCGTCCGTGTTTTCACGCCCGGCGACACGCCGGTCGATCACTTTCTCGTCGACGCGCCGATCCTTCTCTCTTTTCACCCGTCTTCTCAACGACTCGCTGCCTGTCCGAGAGATCTGCCATTGGATAAGACGGCGTTGTTATCCGCTCCAAACGACGAGAGCGAGGATTGAATTTGACGGTGATTTTTGCCGAGAGAGTGTCTAACGAGACTGGCTTTGGGAGAATAGTCGAGAGAAGCCGCGTAACAACAACTCGTTGGTCGAGCGAAATATCCTCGCGCTGAAACGAAGCGCGGATCGTTCAGCGAAGCGTGACACGCTACCTTATGCCTCGCGCCGGCAATTAATCTCCGCTTAAAACGCGTTAACTTTCGTTCTTTTATTTTCGCTCGAACGAGAAAGCCACGAGGGAGTGAATGCCTCCGTATGAAAGAAAAGATGATCTTGAAAATTTCGAAACCCACGAAAAATTGACACGCCATGTTTCGCCTTCCTCGAAACCATGCAACTCTTGCATTCAACAATTTTTCATCAAACGCATAAGATGTTACCTGAATCACTCTGTATGTTTCCACACGCGTATAAAAATCGCTGCGTTTGTTTTGCAAAATTGTTCTTCTTTTTCTCTTTTTCGCCTCCCATGCTGGAATCATGCGAGATCTATTTCGCTTTCCCGTTTGCAAAAACCGCGTTAAAAAATATTCACGTTGCATACCAACCCCGTCACACGTCAGTGGAAAACCCACTCGCGGCTGCGATCGATTATCGATCCTTTCAGCCGGCCTCCACGGAACGCAGGGTCCGCGGAGCGATGTGTCCCGATGTCGACGAGGCGCGCGTGCACCTGGCGGCAATTATGACACGCGCGAAGCAGCTCCCCTTTCACGACAGAGTTCGACGTCGGCCGAGCCGGGAATGCGGCTCGCCTTTTTCTCGAAATCGCTCGTTTCGCGAGCCCGTCGCCCACGTATCGGCTCGATCACGCGCCGTTAAACCGTGCTCCCTCTGCTCCTCTCCTGTCTGCCTCCTGTCGCACCCCGTGGTCGTTCCCGCTTCTCGGACCCCCGTCGACTCCCGGTGCAGCCACCTCGCGCAGCTACCTGCCGCATCGTGGGCAGCTCGGAATGCGCGTACGCGCGCAGGCTCGTCTGGCATTACCCTCTTAATACCGCGCGCGGCACCGCGAGCCGTCTTTATTAGCGAGCACGCGAACGTCGCTCGGTTAAGCCGCGTTTTCACCACGCGTTTGTACGACGCGTTCTGGGCGTGTCTCGGCCTAGCGAAAAGGATCAGTACCGCTGTCGGAGCGATGTCTCGAAACAGGGTGGAGTGTTGAGAATTTTGTTCTTTCTTTTTTTCTTTTTGGAACTGTTTGATTGATAGAAGGTGTCGTTGTTGTTTGGAGTTTGGATTTTTAATGACCATTGATTGCGAATTGGAAGATTCAGATTTAACAGACAAACGTTCTAAACGTTCTTGGACTGATTGTGGTTTAGAGTCTAGATGATTGCGAATTGGGAGATTCACGCGAGGGATGAAACAGGGTGGAGATAGGGTGGAGCGTTAAATAGGTTTGTTTCTTTTTTCGGAAACGTTTGATTGATAGAAGGTGTCTTTGTGGTTTAGAGTCTAGATGATTGCGAATTAGAAGATTCACGCGAAGGATGAAACAGGGTGCAATTAAAGTGTTAAATAGTTTTGTATTTGATTGATAGAGGATGTTAGATAGCTTGGTGAGAATTTTGTTCTTTGTTTCTATTTTTGTTTCCTTTTTTTAGAACTGTTTGATTGATAGAGGGTGTCTTTGTGGTTTAGAGTTTAGATTTTTAATGACTGTGAATTGGAAGATTCCAATGTGGAATTAGGGTGGAGTAGCTTGGTGAGAATTTTGTTCTTCGTCTTTTTTTCTCTCTTTTTGAAAATGTTTGATCGATAAAGAATGTCTTTGTGGCTTAGAGTTTAGATTTTTAATGATCATTGATTGCGAATTGAAAGAGTCAGGCGAGGGTTGAGGTTTAACAAACGTTCTAAACGTTCTTGGACTGCAAAAAGTCCAATTTGTGGATTGATATTTTTAATATCCTACAGCTGTTGAGAATTCGCACTTCTGAAAGAAACATTTCCAACCGCACCCTGTCGTTCGCGTCTAGATAGTATATCCACTCTGCAAATTGCCACTATGACGTTTACTATAAAACGTGCTATTCCCGCTCTGATAGAAATGGCTTGGAATTACTTAGGCAAGAAAAGTAGCAGTAATTTCGCGTTGGCGTTGAAACGAGAACAGATGTAACAATGACCCTAAAGGCGGTCATCACCGCGGAATCGTCGAAACCGTTTACGCCACGCACGCCACCAAGGTACTCGTACGCCGAGTAATTTGATCGTACGCGAGTTGGCGCGTTACACGTGTGATGGAAACGCGCCGTAAAGCCGGGCCGGAGTTGGTCCTCCGTTGGTAGGCCGCAGGTACGCCCACGACGTTAGATAATTCATATCATTGATATTACGAGGCCCCACCGGCCAATGCACCGACAACTCGCTACGTCATTCACCGTAAAGATCGGCTCGGCAGATTCGTGGCTCTGGCCGGACGTTCCACGCTCGGTGCACCGGCCCCCGATTCCGCGTGGGTCGTTCGCGCTTCGCGTTCGATGCGAAAAATCGTTGGAAAGATCCAGTCGGTCGATACAATGTACATTCTGACGAACTGCTGTGTCGCGCGATTAAGATAAATAAGTTCCTTTTCGAGTGTGTTAAAAATGTGAATTAGAAGAAATTAGAGATTGCGTGTTTTTGATCGTGACACGCGAAACCTGTGTTTCTTTCGGCACGAGGAGACACGAAACTTCATTAGATTATACGCTTCTGCTCGGAAAAGTCTCAAAACCCCTTTTTTATTTTTATAATGGTTAATATATCATAGTATAATAGATATACAATATAATACAATATAATAGATAATAAAATTTAATTTAACACTCTATAGATAATAAAATAAAATTTAATAAAATACTCTCGATGAAATACACTTTAAGATTCAATATAATATAATACAATAGATAATAAAATTTAATTTAATACTCTATAGATAGTAAAATAAAATTTAATAAAATACTCTCGACAAAATACACTTTAAGATTCAATATAATGTAATGTAATAGATAATAAAATTTGACACTCTATAGATAATAAAATAAAATTTAATAAAATACACTTTGAGATTCGATATAATATAATACAATAGATAATAAAATTTAATTTGACACTCTACAGATAATAAAATAAAATTTAATAAAATACTCTTAATAAAATACACTTTGAGATTCGACTTTGAGATTTGCTACACGTGAAACGGGGATCGGTATTAGAAATGGCTACAAAGTGGCAGTAAAACTTGTTCAACCAGTCGGAATCGTACGCGGAACGGTTGAAAATGTCGCTATTTTCAAAAGACGTGGCCTTCGGAGTAATGGAATTTCGTTACATCGGTTAGAAAACGGATCTGTCTGTCAAAGTGATGGATAGGCGCGACGGTACCGCTGCGCACGGCGATGTTAATGTGCACTGGGACATCAGGGTGATGTAGTGGTTCCGATGGCACCGCGCACGTTGCAGTTTTCCCAACGCGACACGGTGGCAAATGATACGACGTGTCGTATAATTAACCTTGAACGGGACGTCCACATGCCTCCTGTACGCAATAATTTTTGCTTTCTAATAAGCACAGTCGCTGTGCGCGCGCGCGTCGTATACATCGTTTCCCGATTACGTCCAATTTCCTTTGCGCGAGTCTTTTTCTGCCGTTCGCTTCTTCTTGGCTCTCAGTACCAACTCTGTCTCTGTTCGTTCTTCGTAGAAGAAGAAGAAGAAGCCTGATACCGCGTGGAAATACTCACAAGTGTGAATCACCGATTTTGGCATAAATGTAGCTCTCAGAAAAATATTTGACCCGTATTTTTCTTTTTTTTTTTTCCGTCGAAACTGCCCTCAAAGTTTGGAGCGCGGAACACTGAAATGTTTTGTCACTGAAATTACTGAAGATACCATTTCCGTGTAAATTGACGAAAAGAGTGTTTTTTAGCGACAAAATGTTTAAATAATGTATTAATATCTTTGTTGTGTTAAAAAATATATTTAAGAAACCGTACTTTTTATAATTTTTTCCAAATAAATGTTAATATCTGTTTACGAGAACTATATATTCAAACACGGATAAAATCTCGATATTTGTCAGCCTTTCCTGGATTTTTCCAGGAAATTGGAAATGCTTCTTTTCTCCCTGCAGAAAGAAATTTCTAAAGATTTTAATTTAATTTAACAAAGAGAGAAAGCGGAGTGAAAGAAACCGGGAGCCGACGAGGAGGAGGAGGAATTTCGCTGAGGATGGCGTAACGGTGTTTCTCGTCGTCGGGATCGGGGATCGTCAGGAAACTCGTGCTTTCAGGATTACAGTAATCGTTTCACTCGCCAGCTTCCATTTTTTTTCTCTTTTTTTTTTTAGTTACTCTCGCGAAAGAAACGGAGGTATCTCGGGCCCGCGGACGTTAACGTTAGCGTTAACGTCCGCGTCGGCGAACGGTCAGAGTCCCTTCGGGCGTTCTAATGCAGATTCAATGGTGATTTACGTGGTGCACGCGGCTGCATCTCCGCATCGATGCAACCTACGCATAACCGCGAACACGATGTATCGTAATAACGCGATGGGAAAGGGAAGCGCGCGGACTGATTGCCACCGTGTGTGTCGCGGTTCTGCGCCGCCTCGCCCTCGTCGTTCCGATCGAAACGATCATCTCGTATCGATAATTACGCTCTCCGATACTTTATACGCTTTTTTGCCTTTCTTTTTCTTTTTTTTTATTTTTTCGTTTGTTTAATCGTTGGGTTTTATCCCTCGACGCAGATCATGTTTACCCTTTTGTTTATAAATTAACCCTTTCGCAGATCAAATTTTTGCAAATCAAAATTTTCTACGAATTTGTCTCCTTGAGCCAATGAAATAAAAAAATAAGTTTATTATTTAAGAGATAAAAATTTTATCGCACGTAACGTAACGACAAAATTAACATGAAATACTCGTTTAAATACTGCTCGAACGTGTGTATTTGTATACATATTCATGTAATGATTATGGCAATCTGCAAAAGTGACACTTGCAACAGAATGATTAATAATATCCATTGAATGGTTTATGGTTTGGAGGATCAACCAAAATAATTAATTCCCTGCAAAATTACTTCAACGGGATTCATTATTAGAGATGGCGGTGGAAATAACAAAATTTCGAGCCACTTACGAAGTGAATTTGACTTGCAAAAAGTGATCTGCGAAAAAATTAATTTGTAGTGCAAAACCCGAGAAGAATGGAAATTTTCAACGACGATCGTTGAATTTTGTTAAAATACTGGATTCCATTGTTATTCGCACATAGATCCTTCAAATTTTTGATACCTAGATCATCCAACACTTGAATTTTTCAATGGTCTAATATTTTGGTATTTCGATTTCTCAATAATGTTCTACAATTTTATAATTTGTTTTCTCATCGATTTTTTCAATATCCAAAAATTTTCAATTCTTTCACATTTTAATTTCTTAACGTTTCAATCATTCGATTCTCGATTCTTGTTGGCTCTTCGTTACTTTCGAAACCTTCGTTACCTTCGTTACTCCATCCTCAAATTCTCTCCCTCTTCTCTGTTTAAATCAAAGCTGTTTCTCAATTTCGCGAAACATGAAAATACATCTCCAATGTCGCGGTAATGGCAGCTACTCGCTATGCAGATCTCATTCCCCTGCGCGTGCAGACACCGAAACCGCGATTATTCGTCGGTAAGGTGCGCAGACAGGGTGGAATTGAAACGGGGCGAGGGGCGTGTTCGCCGACGCGATATATCACCGCGGAGTCAAGTATTCCAGCAGCCCGTGTGTGTCTGCGCCCCGTCGAACCACCCGTTTCTACCCGCAAATTACATTACTCCTTCGCCTCTCTATTTTTTCCTCCTCTTTATTTTCTCTCCGTCTATTGCTCTCGGTGCGCGTTCCTCCGCGGTAGTTCCACCACGCGAGGCCACCGTGGCGTCTCGATTCCGCGAATCGATCGGCGACCGGGCAAAAAGCGCGACGTCACCGCGGGACGCAATTATCTGGAAAAGGAAACGAGCTTCTACCTCGAGGTTTCCCCTCGATTCGTCGTCGTACCCGCGGCAAATGACGTTAATTCGCAACGAATTATCGATAAGTATGTCGATGGATGTTCTCTCCTTTCGAGACAAATTCCTGTCGAGGAAAAATGACAATTTCCGCGGATCGGAAGATTCGAATTTTGCGTTTGGACGATCGATGTTCCCGCTTGTCGCTTATATACTGTATCATTTAACCAGGGCTTCAATGAAACTGTTCAAATTTTCAATTATTTTCAGTTCTGATGTAACAGATGTTTCCTTACTTTTAAGTTTTCTGTTTGAGGAAAGCAGTTTTATATATACTGAGACTTATATTCCATATATATATATATATATATATATATATATATATATATATATATATATATATAATTGAAAATTTGAACAGTTTATATATATATAATAATAATAATATAATATATAATATTATAACAGATATTTCCTTACTTTCAAGTTTTCTGTTTGAGGAAAGCAGTTTTATATATACTGAGATATGGAATACATATATATATAACTAATTGAAAATTTGAAGTTTCATTCAAACCCCGGTTAAACGATTGAAGAGTCGGGCTCGCTCTTAGGAGAAAAATTCCGAGCAACGAGGTTTCCTCACTTTTCTCATTCCGTCACGACAGCAACACGCTCCTATTTTCGGGCATCGACGTTATCTCCGCTGGCGAACAACGTCGTTCCGAGCGATCTTGCTCGAATCGGAACGATCTCTCGCGCAACCGGGGGGCCCCGTCCAATTTCCTCGGGCGCTTCCTTCTCCCGTTATCGCGCGTCAGTCGGAACGCAATCAGTTTAAGGTACGTCAGCGGCGGTCCGATATATTCCCGAAACGGGAAGCTATCGCTCGCGCCGAACGTGCACGCGTTCTTATTGTGCGGAGAAGCGTTGCTTTCTCCAGTCTCTCTCCAGTCCCCTACCCCTCGTTCCCTCGAGTCGTTCGTTATCTGACCGCACGTCGATCTCGCAGCGCGTTTCCTCGTCGAGCAATTACGGATTAATCGACGTCGCACAAGCCGAGGAGAAGCTTTTCCTCGGCGCGGCGCTCTTTCTCTCGTGTTCCGCTCCTTTTTGCAGCGGATCCGCGACGTGTTTTCTGCCGCGTTTATCAGCCGCTCCGCCGAACGACAGCAGCGTCGAACAAAGGCCGACACTGTTCCGGCCGTGGTTATTAATCGAGGCTTCGTCGCGGGGAGATTTCGTTCGGCGCCTCAGCCGCTCGACGTTTTTCTCAAAGTCCAGTCAATTCTCTACTCTGTTCTTTTCTCTCCGTTCACAGACGACAAAGAGAGACACCGTTGTTATTATCGGTTGTTTCTCGTTGCTTGTTCCACTCAGAGTGTGTGTACGTCTAATCGTTCGATTCGTGCTTATCTTGCTTGAGATTATTCATTCGGTCATTCGGTATTGTTGGGACGTAAGACCGAAGCTTCGGCGCTCGCTCGAGTTGTGTAAAATGAGTTTCACGAGTAACGAGAAAGCGGACGTGGCTTCGTTGTTTTACGAACGACTGAACGATGCGACGAAAAGTGTGAGAAAAGGAACATTTGTGTATTTATCGCAATTGCGAAGAGATAAACGTCTCGGAAATCGAGTTTTCCCAGATTTTGTCCTAATATTCTTTTCTTTGGAATGGGCGAGAATACGAGAAACAGATTTACGCAAAAAGAGAAAAGATAAAATAGATTTGCGTTCAAAAAAACGAGCGCAGTTGCTCTTTGTGCACTGCGCCGATGCACTTTTGCAAAAAATCGCCTAAAATCAACGGTCAGAATTTATTAAATCGTGTGAAACTTCCTTCTGCAATTTTTTTTTTTTTCATTTTCAACATTAACTGAGTTATAGTTATATATATATTATAGTTACATATATATTTAGAAATATTAAAGGAAATAGATAGGGGATATCGATAGACATTTCGAGATGTCTAAGGATAATAATTTTCGTGCGCTTAAATCAGAATTTTATTTGAAACGAAGATAAAAAATAATTTGAAACAACAGATCGTTTCAGTATGTATTATTCTTATTATTATTATTCTCAAGTATTCTCTAATGTATTATTCTTATTTATTCGTAATATCCTCGGTACGTCTATGTCTCACGAAATTACGATTCTTTTCTTTGCCTCCGATTTTTTCTTTTTACGATCGTTTGCGTATCATTTGCAGTCGTTTATCGGCACACTGTTGGTGTTCTTTGACTCGGAGAATTCCTACTTTTCCCTCCTTTTTACAGGATTCGATGAAACTGCTTTTACTCAAACTGCAATATTGCACTGCCGCCGTGTGTACTTGCTAGGATAATTAGCATCGCTAATGACGGGATTGTTATCGGTAATGTCGGCACAGTAAGTCCATGTACATTTACTCCGTTGCTTTTACTGTTCAGTAAGCGCCACTGTCCCTCGTGCCGTTTCAATTAGTAACGCTGCCGTTATTATTCCTTGCATCACTGTTGCACCTGCTCGCTGCATACGTTCCATTCTCTGTCTGTAACTCTTTGCTAGCTGGATTCTTCTGGTTTTTCTTGCTCTCCGCGAGAGAGGAATTACGACTGATTACCATTTCGACTCCTGCAGGAGGGGGAGCAATTAGAGACAGAGTTGCAAATGATTATCGAGTTGCTCGGCAGTGACGCGGTGTAATTCATTACCATGTGCATTAGAGAATTAACAATTCGTCGCTCCTTCGTTTTTAATGTCATTAAACTCGACTGCGAATTCACGTACGTTTGAGGATTTAATTAAAACAAAAACAAAAAAAAAAGAAAATAACCACGACTGAAAATCGTTTTACGTAAAAAATATTACAGAAGGTACCGTACTTTCTGCTCCATTTGACACAACATAGATGCGTAAGAATTGGCAACCTAGTTATTACAACGAATTGTACGTATTTGTGAAAAATTCGACTTCCTCTGATCCTTCCTTCTTATGTGTTTTTGCTGTCGAAATAATTTAGTGGCGTATCGAAGTTCACTTGAGATAAAATTGGCACGGTGTAAAAAAAAGTTTGGCCATTTCTGCCCAAAGTGATCGAGTTGCCTTGTGGCTCACCCTGTGCGACGCAAAGACAAAAGAAGAGGGACCAGGATCCGAGTGTATTGTGGGTCAACGGTCGTAGGTTTTCTCGTGGTCAGAGACCCGGTCTCACTCGGAGATTTCGCAAGCGGATCGACCGCTCGAGGAACGTTCTCCGTTGTGTGGCATTTGCATGTCACGTTGTGTACCGGTGCGCGCTGGCAGAACGAGGATCGGGCAAAGGGGGAAGGTTCCCGCAGGCTGATCGAGGGGATTAGCCGGGGCGATCGACGGGAGATCGACCGGTGATCGATAGAAATCGCGAACGCTTACATCGGGCCCCGATGTAATCGACACGCGGCAAATTATCCGACTACGTGGTTCCGCGAATCGAAATAAGCTCCGCAGCGTTTTTCTTTCCTCTTCTTTTTTTCTTTCTGCATTCCGCGGTGAACGATCGTTCGCTTAGGATCGGTGCATGGGGAGAGAAAGAAGGTGTTTCGTGACGCGTGAAAGATTTTTCTATCTGCTTTTCCATTCGGTCAGCTTTAAGAAAATGTACTTGCTTAGTTAGGTTAGTTACAAGTTAAAGGAGTTATAGCGAAGAGCCATAAGTGTGCCAACGATAGTTTCGCAAACTATCTGCTTTGATAGTTGTTTTTTTTTTAACATTAAAAAATATTCTCACGAAAACTTACTGTACGATTCTGTTGAACCTAGAGAAGATCTCTTGAACTTTTCCTGACATTGGACCTTGATATTCAATATTCAATAAAAAATGATGAGAAACAAAATCTAATATTTGCATTCGCGTTTGAATCCTCACTTCTCGTTTTCTCACCCGTTACATAATATAAAATCATCTTCAAAAATAAAAAAAAAAACGAACTCACGATTATCGAAAAAGAAACTTCAAGATAAAATAGATTCATTGTCATCAAAATTGGTATAGTTACTTTGCTGTAATTATTCTAATTTCTCAGGGAGAAACTAGGAATCGGATTCCTCGCTTTGTTTAATTGTCCAAGAACGTGATGAGTAAACAGAATTTTATTTATGGAAATACAAGGAAAAACAAAAAACTGCTCAGTCCCAGACAACGCCACTCCTATTCGAGATCTACCCCACGCCCCCTCGCGAACCACGTGACCCAAATCAACCAATCGCTAATTTTCGTTGCATTAGCGTTGCATCTGCAGAGGCCCGATTTTCTGGGTTACCCCCGCTAAAATCACTTTCAGTGATAAAATCAAATTTTTTACTTTAAATACGTCGTAAATTCGAGCTTCTGAGGAAGAAGTGAATTCACGAACAAAGTTACAGAACTAAGAACGTTCAGAACAACGTTGTAACGTAAAGTCTGGGTGGTCGAAGGGACGCAGGAAACGGGAAAAGGAACTACCGTTTCACTCGATAAGGAATGATATTCATCGCCGGATAACTCTCCACCAAGTAGAAATTACGCGTCTTTCGATTACTGAAGTTAAGCTGGTATGACTAGTGCTTTCCGGGTAACCAATCATCTGGAAGCTTGGTACGTCTCTGTTGGTATTGCTGATTCGAACCCGATCTGAGAATGCCCCTCGTAACGAAGAAAAAGGAATCGAAACGAAGGTAGACATTTTAACCCTTTGTATGCCTTTGGGGTACGTTAAAGCACCATTTTTATCAAGATCCTTTGATTCCTGCTCATATGCAAGTGCTTATTAGTTCTACTTCAAGCATTTACGCTCTAATGATGGGAAAAATGATTTATATTCGACGTGCTTTGTATCTGTGAAGTAGAAAGAAGTAGAGAGGAAGTATTGTATTGGTCAAAAAGTAATTGCGTTTTTTAAAAACGTTCATTAAATTTTTTTTTCAAATCTGACTTTTTATCTGACAATAATTTAAATAAAATAAAATTTTGTACAGTATCAAAAAACGATGCTATTTATGGGTATCTCTAATAGTATGTATATCTTGACACTAAAATCGGCCGACGATTAAAACCAATTATTTCCATTGGAGGCTAAAGTAAAAGAAATAGAATAAATTTATAATATAATAAATTATTAATATAATATATAATTATAAATCTCAAATTAGATATAGATCGTATAAAATGTAAACTATATATCATAACATTTAGAGCAAGTAAAACAAATTTCTATTTGGATTCCAATTCGTTAGTCACGTCCATAAATTAATTATCATTTAAAAACGCATAGAAGTCTGCGTTATCCTCGATAATATTCCTTGTCGTCGCTCTTTTCTCCGATCTCCAGTCGACACCCAGCTCGCGCCCAAAGTACTCAGAAAAACGAAAGAAAAGCAGAATCGCTGGAGTTCCTCAAGCTCGGCGCCGCTTTTCTAAAACGGGAATACCAACCAACCAAGCGGGAAGGAGAGAGAGTTGCGCGAGGCACGTGGACCGGTTGCGACCGATTTTTCTCTCTGCTCCGACGCCTATATTCTGTACGCGTACGTGCATAATGTATCGGGATATAATTGATTCGCCTTGTCCCGTGTTGTTGTTGGTGACATTTTCCGTTCCGTTTCGCGAGATCTGAAAATTTCCTCGCCAATCGAGGCGACAAACACGGGCGAGATAAATCGCTGTTTCGTAACCGACGGTGTCGAATTACTTGCGCAATCGCGGCGCGACGCGCGCACCGATTAATCAACCGGCGATTTTCGACGAAAAATCAATTAAACCGAGCGGAGTCGCGTGACAAATGACCACCGGAGTGTCGGCGCTGCCCGTTCCTACCCAGGCAGATGGATAACTATAACGTGTTGGCGCTGGCTAGTGGGCTGGTTTCGCTCGATAGATTCGTCCGGATGATTACGCGATCGTGATATATCTGTCTGACCGGTGATTTCGAATGGGAAATTAATTAATCGAGCCTGATACGACGAAGTAGGAAGCTGGATTCTTTGCTGGATTGCGTTTGTTGATTTCATTAGAGTGGATTTTGCAATCGTCGAGGGAATGCAACGGGAGATTAATCGCAATTGGATTTCTCGAATCTCCGTCAGAGACAGAGAAATTTGTACGAATATTCGTGCGTTTGTTCCCCTTTGATTTGGTTGAATGGAAAATTGGAATCAAAACGAAATGTATAATGAGTCCGTTGTTTGTAGGGAGTTGATAGAAAGTATAGATTTTTCGCGCGTTGCATTAACTCTGCCTCGGTTCCGTTACCTATTTATTTGATTACATTCTCAGTTCGCTCGGCAATTGTTTCAACTTCCGATTGGTTTACGCGCGAGCTCTCGTTCGCCGGTTTGTATGAAATCGGTACCAATGGCACGGATCGTGTTAATTGACGCGGCGATTATTATTCCCCCGGGGAGCATTAATACTTGTCTAATAACACAACGGCCGTTGGCTCAACAACGATCGTTTAATCGCGCGTACTTAATGAAAATTAATTAACAGACAGTGTGCAACAAATCATCGCGCCGAGCCAAGGCTTTCTTGGTTAGGTCCGTCCGTCGTTAAATCAAACTTTGCGAAAGCGTAATTAAAAGCCTCGCGGATGCACAGTTTCTAGTCTCATTCGTGCTGCTACGGCGGCTGTGATCTCTCACTCGCGACGAACGTGTTTCGCAACGAAAAATCCCCTGTCCCATCATTAACCACGACAAATGATCGCGTAATTCAACGCCTTGACTTGCAAACAAACGTCGTGTCCTGATTAATCGTTCGTCTCGCGAATCTACGTGAAAAGTATTCGACGTATTTTGCGAATACTTGGTCATATTTCTCAAAACTTATCAAAAATCTTAAAATTGTTTGAATTTGATTTATCATTCTAATTATTATTCTGATTTATTATTCCTTAATAATAATTTATTAATCATTTATTAATTTATTAATTTAAAATTATTTAATTTTGAAAGGATTGAAAGTTACAACGTAACGAATCCTGTTAAAAGCTAAGACAAAATTTTGCCGTGATAAATTATTTTGATTTCCATTGATTATATTTTTTCCCATTTGAATATTGTATTACTTTACATATCATTTTCTTAAACGATCAGTTTTTCGATTTATTATTTGCAATTTATTAGCTTCATATTCCTTTAATCGACCAATACGCCACCAATTGAAATCTATTCTTTGTCAAATACTTGAGAATATTGTTTCAAAAATTTATTCAAAATAAATTTCGCCTAGGTCTGTTTTCGCTCGACGTCCACACGACCCATTAATTAACCGTTTAGAGAACTCGCGTTTCGCCACGAACGTAATCTCGTTTAACGAACGCGTGCTATCTGGAACATGATGACTTGTCAGTTATCCCTCGTCAGAGATACGCATATGATAAATAATAATGAGTGATCTCGTGAATGAGGCAAGCCTGGTGACAGAGAGAAAGAGAGGCCAAAGTGATAAAGCGAAACAGAAAGAGAGGGAGAGAAGTGGGCATACTCACTGGTGACTGGGTACGAGCAAAGGGTTCGACTCGACGTTTTCGAGGATTATTGAACGGGTAATTCATAGGCGCAGGAGGACGTCGAACGATCACCAAATGGTGGTTAAGGTTAAGCGTACACATGTTCGGGCAACTGCGCGCCGCGCACTGTCGCGATCGATTTATCGCGCAACAGGCGGGGCACGCCAGATCCCCGTTTCTTCGTTCGCGATGAATGGATCGCCGGGCCATTCTTGTCGATCGATGTTTGCTCGTTTTTCCAATTAGCCTCGTGGTTTGTTTTGTCTCGCCGTCGTGGCGCGACTTCGAGAGTCAGGTTGCTCCGAGTTTTCACTTCTGGTTATTAGTTTTTGAGTAACGACGTATTGTTGGCAGCTGGGAAGATGGCGGCGGCCCTGGTCCGTTAGCTTCCTTAAAAGCTTAAGCACCACAGCTAAGGGGTTAATCCGTGCGTCGAACGAATCAAAGTAGCATTATCGCGCGGTCGATTTCGTTCGGTACAGTGACACGATCGACCATGGGAGTTGCTGAATGAAAGGATCGATCGGTCGCAGGTTGTCCGGTATTTTTTCCCCTTCAGGCCGACTATTTGTAGGTAGACACGGAGCGTCAGAAACGGAGCTAAGCGACCGGATAATTGAGCGTGCATGTTCGCCGTGTTATCGTTTCTTTTCCCTTCTCTGCTCTTTCTTTCTCCGGCCCCGAGTGATTGCGTGTCGGTGCACGCGGCTGAGTAAGCCGAATAAGAGATAAAGGCTGGAACACGCGTTTAACGTGGAATGGAATTGGAGGGCGAGGCGGAGGGACAATGTTGCTTGTTATGCATTGTTCCGCTCCGCTCCGATTATCTGTCTCTTTCTTGCTCGCAACTGCGGCTCGCAAGAGAGACTCGCCGCGATCGCAATACGCATTAGTTTTGTACACAGTTGTGGTTGTACATCGCGCAACTGAACGTCACAATGTACTATGTACCGGGGAATTGAGGAGTAGGTGGTTCTGTCGTTGTCAGGAAGCTTCGTGAAAGAGTCGTCGCCTCGAATCCGATCGAAGAAACATCGTAGCGTAATGACGTAGTATACTGCTCACAAAAATTAGGGGATGTTCGCGTTGGATGTTGCAAGAAGCATTTGATTTTTTTTTATTAAAGAAAACCAAAATCAAATGCTTCCTTTCTTTGTCGCTTCATATTCATTTTGAAATATCCCCTAACTGTATGCTCACTTGTAATTATATCGTATAATGCTCATTCGTCGGCAAAAAATGGAGCAAGTTTAAAAAGAGAAAGAGAAAAAGACGCGGTATATTTTCCAGTTGATGAAGATCAACGACATGATAATCTTCCTGAAGCTCTCGGCTCGAGAAAGCCTTAAACCGATAGCGATTGCTCTAGAGTTCAGTTAACACCAGAAGAAGCAATGCAACGCTGGTTAACAATTATCATTATCTTGCAATTATCATTGCGCAACGAATAATCGTTCTCTAATCTGCGGATTACGGGTGCCATCGTGTTCGATCGTCCCATTGTTCTCTCCGCGGAAACGGTATCACGGCGAGCAAATTCCACCCACCTCCTCCTCCGTGTAGGGTGTTGGAGCCGATGAAAATCCGCGAAAATGGTCGCTCCGTTCGCTGTGAGGGAGCAAACGGAGCCAGCGATGCGTGTAACTGTGCTCGAGCCAGGAATATGATACAGCCCGGGAATATGTACCCTCTTTATAAGGCGGCTGAGGCAGCGTGGAATCCCGCGCGCGCGGAGCCTGCTTTATGTACTCGGCTACGTAGCGGGATTGTGTAGTGACCTATGTACCTCGTGTGTTTCTGCGTCTTCTCTCGCTCTCCGACGCTGCTCGTGGATGGTCTCGCGTTGCAAACTGGGCTATTGCACGCGATCCGCGTCCCGCGGCCGGTTTATAGAACAATGCGCGCGGTACTCGCGTTCTACCGACGTATTAATGCGCTCGTGCGGCGTGCACGCACCTATGCAACGTCGCACGTGCGCTCATACTTGGTTTAACCTCTCGCGCTGGAATGACGTGTCACGCACGTCGATAACATTTGGCACAAAATTGCAACATTTTCTCAGGTTTAAGTATGTTGAAATGTAACCCAGACGAAACGAATAATAAATTTATTACTTCTTAGTAATTTCTATCCAGTGATATACTGATAAATTCAAGAAAAAGATGAATTGTTGTACACGGTTTGGTCACTCGTTATGGTCCGCAGTTACCAGCTACTAAGAGGTTAAGTAAGCGGAGTTTGATGAAACGATCGGAATCTTTAAATTTTAATTTAAATATATTTCGTATTTAATTCAATTTTTTGATTGTACATGTATATATATAATAATATAATACAATATATTGATATATTAACAGAATCTGTACTGTATAAAGTACGTTTCGTATTTACGGTATTTTATTTATATTTTATTTCCATATTTACGAAATTTGCTTCGTCGATCACCAGTGACCGACATGACACTCAACGTGTTAAACGTTATATATATCTTACGATACAATAGCAAAGTAAATCTCAACGATTTCTCCCTTTGCTCCGTTTTCACCCCGAGGAGAATACAAAGAAGCAAAGACGTGCGTCGATAGAAGGACCAAGTCCATAAAGACCTAGAGATCGCTTTAGCCGAGGAGCGTCGCTCGCGAGCGATAAATCATCGCGGCGCGCGCTCCGCCGACGTAATTTAGTCGCGAGTAATAAACTGCCGCGCGACGTAAGCGATTCACGTGCGAATTTGCATCGCGCCGTGGCCAACGCCAGCCACGACGCTCCATTAACGCGCCGCGTCGCCTACCCTGCGAACACCGTTTCCTGTCCTGCAGCTGCGGGTCAACGCTTGCGTGTGTAACTCGATCCCGGAGCAGCTCGAATTTTCGGTACACGCGCTTGCAAACGAACGTGCGTCGCCGCGCCATTTGCCATTTACCATTTGCCAAGTGTGTACGTGCTCTCCTCGCGCGTGCTCGCGATTTTATCTATCCACGTGGCCGTCCCGTTTCGAGCAAGTACCGTTGCTCTTCCGGTTCGGAAGATGCGTCCAAATCTTTGAAGGCGGCATTTTCTGCAAGCGTTCAACTTCTCAACGTCTCTCTGCGTCAGAGATTCAGCCTGATTGCAATTGAATTATTTGTCGTCAAATGTGCACCGTGTGATTGACATTTCTTTTTCTTTTTTTCATTTTTTTTTTAGGTGTAGGTAGTTTAAAGTTTCCTGCACCTCTTTGTTATAAATTATTTTTAATTGCTGAAACCGACTTCTAAATACGTTTCCGTGCTGTTTTCAAGATTTGTACTTTCTCCGTAATCTGTAATTTGAAAAGCAGTTTTAGGAATTAAAAGTAATTTGTAGCAAAGAGGTGCGAGAAACTTTAAATAGATTATAGAAAATTCTAGCTACACACAAAAAGAAAAAAATTGTACGATTTGTACCTCAGTACGATTCGTTTCACTGAAAGGCCCAGAAGCAACTATTCTGACTAGAAAATGAAGACGACTCTTTGTCATAAAATTTTATCGATATGCAAATATTTGAATCGATAGAAAACAAATTACAGGCGCGATCGCTCAGTACAAGACAACGCCACTCCTATTCGAGGTGTACCTCACGCCCCCTTACAAATCACGTGACCTAAATTAACCAATCGCTAATTTTCGTTGCACTAGCGTTGCATTTTCTGGGTTTATAGAAGTATATTCTTGATATTCAGAACACTTTACGCCCAAACTTCAGCGACAAGAGCCAACTCTCGCATTCTCGAACGACCCTACTCCTTTGGTTACATACATTCCTGCAAGCATCCTCGCGTGCATGGTCGTGGCGCGAATCGCGTGGAAGTGGCGCGGAAACGACGTTGGGTCTAATTGGGAGACGCGTGCAGACGGACGCGAGACGTGTCGGTTGTTGGTTGGAATCGCTTGGGAAAGAGAGAAACTCATTCAGCCGGGGGGAATAAATTTCCGATAACGGACGTGTGCGTTGCCCGCCGCGAGGAGGAGGAGGAGGAGGAGGATAAACTCGCGGCGCGCTTAATATGCGCATACTAAGGGGCTGCGCGTTGCCGATGGGCCCCGCTGATTTATTGAGAATCGATTCGGGACCGACGTTCCCGTTGCTACCGGCCGTTTCACTCGCTGCGCTCACCGACGCCGATTACATAATAATTACGGGGTAATGAATTCGTCCCGCAGAGTGGGCGATAAGGCGTGTTGCACGTCGCATTCCCGTCGTGTTCCCTCGGCCCGTGTCTTTTCCGGGAGTAACTCTGAGAGAAGCGCGTTCCAACGAATAGCCAATGTTTCAATGGACCATTTGAGTGTCGCGTACTCGTACGGTCGAGTACTTTGTGGGTAAATTCAGAAATGAGAATTTAATTTTCTAGACTGGTTTTATCTGATAAAAGCGATGAAACTCACTTGTTCAACGAGACTAATTTGCTCAACAATGGTGATTTACTTTGCGGACCACGTCAATGTACACTTTCGAGATTCCATCTTTCTACCTTGATGGTTCATTGCAAACTGAGATTCCGAGAAATTCTGAGATCACTTGACGAAATTCTGCGAGACTCTATCGAGTCCGTTTTGTACGAACTAGCTAGTTTGTCCTAGCCAATCAAATTTACCTAGCGACGCCAATCTTCGTTTCAGATCTTTCTAGAACGTTGAAGAATGTCTTTGATGATATTGAAAAACAGGCTCGTGGGTGCGTCGGAGTATTTTCGAAAATTGTCGAAAGAAATGTGAACTAGATCGTGACTCAGCGCTCGAGAATGTTCAACGCGCAGTTTTCTAGTTTATCGGCCGGAATCCTCTCTGTATGCAGATCGAGAGACTGCGGCTCGAAAATCGATTTGCATAACACGTGTTTGACGATCTGAAATCGAACTGTATTCCGAAATGAATTGTTTTCTAAAAAGGGAATCATAGAGGCGAAGCATAGAGAGGAATTTAAACGCGGCAGATGGAGATTGTAGAACAAAGATGAGTATATTCGCATATGTTGATTCAGATTATTCCAGTTGGAATATTTTTGAGGCACGTACGTGTTTGCGATACTACGCGTTCAATTAAAGTCGACGTCGACTATTGCATATTAAAATTCGTTACTCGACCCGCACGCGTAGACACGTCGAATTTAAAAAAGCAACTGTTCTGACTAGGAAACGAAGACGACTTTTTTGCCATAAAATTTTATTGACATGCAAACATTTGAATCGATACAAAACAAATTACAGGCGCGATCGCTCAGTACCAGACAACGCCACTCCTACTCGAGTTCTATTCCACGCCCCTTTACGAATCACGTGATCCGAATCAACCAATCGCTAATTTTCGTTGCATTAGCGTTGCATGTTCTGAGTTACCTCCGCTAAAATCACTTTCAGTGATAAAAAAAAAAGATAGTTGAAAGTTAGAACGACAATTTAAAAGGACCATTCAGTACAATTTTCCCACGTGACTAGAAGATTGCCCTCTCGAGCGGCATTCCGTGTCTGAGCGCAACAAAGCGGATCGAGCCCTTTCCTCGACACCGAGAGCGGAACCGAGCGCTCTCGAGACGCCAGGAATAATCACGGAACACGGTACGTACCACGGAGTAATTAATACAGTCGTAGAGAGGCACGGTTAGAGAGGCTCGGACACGCGAGACGAATCGAGTCTTACGATCGCGGGGAACGGTCTCTCCCGACGAACGGACTGGCTCGGCCGTTTTAATCCTTGTTTAAACTTTGTACATACCGTTTGTCAACTGTGAACCGTAGACCTGGTGGCTGTCAGCCGCGGATAATTTCTTATCGTGACGGGGGCGGCTTCGAGGTACGTCGCGTGTCACTGACCAGGCCAACGCGATTATAATAGATCCCGTATTTCCCCGTGCGTGAATGCGCGCGTGCCTGCGTGGCTCTGTTTATTTGCGAGATCGTCACGTGCCTCCACGCGAGTATCTGAAATAGAATCGGAGGGTTTCGTAGGTTGGGAATGAGGCTCGAGTTTCCAGAAGCGTGTTCAAGGGATATTCTGTCTGGGAGAGATACGCGCTTGACACGTTAACATTGGCGGATTTAGAGTCTTGGTCGCTTTAATTTCAAAACGGCACGATCGTTGCATTGTTGTCACTGTGTGTTTGTGCATACATAGAGAGCAATTAAAACAAGAACGATCTTTTACGATTTACTTCTTTACCTCTACCGAGGAGAGGAATACCGATTAAAAAATTCAACGTCGGAACAGCAACAACGCGATGGCTTCTTTCTTCGAGGCAGCAGCCAGGATGCCAGCGGTGGCTCTCTGACATAGCCAGCAACAAGAATCCGAAGGAAAAGTCGCCCGATCCTCGTGCGCCGCTTCTATTATCTATTGTCTTTTTCTTGCCCCATAGTCGGCAAGACTGTGGTCTCGCGAGGAGTCGTGCGCTACGCTGGCATAGGCGGACGAAGCCTTTCGCAGCGTTGGCGCCGATACGAAACCGGTAGGGGCAGGTAGTCTATCTAAGTCCCCGTGGACCGGCATCGCGCTCAGCCACCACGCATCCTGGAATCTATTTTGCGATTTTAGAAAAACTGTCTCCCCTCGTCGAGCCGGCATCGGCCACTGTTGTATTTCAATGTCCCTTGCCTTGTCTGCGTTCTGGCCGGACTGGTTTTCTTCTTCGTTTAGATTTTCTGGACAAATGGGGAGGACGTTGTTGCAGAGGCGTGTTGTCAGGTGTATTGGAAAATTAGATTTGGATTTTTTTTTTAATCGTACTTTTTATCTCCTTTTTTTTCTTTGTACGCGTTGGATCCTTGCCATTTTTTTTTTTTTTTATTACTGAAAGTGATTTTAACGGGGGTAACCCAGAAAATGCTCTGGTGCCTCTTCAGGTGCAACGTTAGTGCAACGAAAATTAGCTATTGGTTGATTTGGGTCACGTGACTCGCGAGGGGGCGTGGAGGACGTGTCCAATTCGAATACGTAAGAAACGAGCCTCCAACGAGATTCCAACAGGGCCGAATTGACCTTGCAGTCGGGCGTTCGATCGGAATGTTTCGTCTCGATCTTGGTACCGATCGCGGACGCGCTGCAACGAACTTACGTACTTCGATCTACGAACCGAGTCTCGTAAAAGCGACGACGACGATCGTTCGTCGTATGGCATACGATAGTTTCGCGACGTGGCTTACCCGGGCTTAGCTGAAAAGTTGAACAAGGTGAACCGTTGCTGGGGAGTCGAGATAAGAGGTCAATAGCATCGCGAGGTGATAACGATAAACTCGTTTCTCCGTCACCGGTGAAAATCGGTATCGATGCTTCTTATATTGAAATACGCTCGACGCGCGGACAGTTTTATGAACGCTTTATCTCTGATTGACGACTTTTGATTTCTTCTTGAGAGGTCAGGATTTTCGAGTTATCGGGGACTATATGGAGTTTGCTGTACGGCGTGGAAAAATAGAGGCACTCTCGAAACCGGGTTTTCAAGGAGGAATATTCATTGTACTATTATTGCATTACTCTTGGATAGCTTTGGTAAAAAATTTCTCCAACTAGCGTTCGGAAATATTTTTTAATAATTTAATATCGCTGTCAAGTATCACGTTTTTGCTTCGAGAAACATTTTCAGTGTCACTTCTAATGATATTTATATATTTTAAATTCTAATCTTTTGATTCTTGCAATATTAATTATATATAATTCTTTTAATATTTCAAGAATTACAAGAAGTATATAACTATATAATTCTAATATAAGTATATAATTATATAATTCTTGTAACATTCATTGTAATCTTCTTGGATAGTTTTGATCAACGATTGAAGCAACCAGTATTCAAAAATATTCTTTAATAATTTAACACTACTGTCAACTATCAATAAAAGGTTTTTACTTCAAGAAATTCATTTTCATCGTCATGTTTTACTGTTGAAAAATTGAATTGAAAATCACTCGAGAAGTATTCACGCCTGCCGATTCTCGAGCTCCGAGCAATTACGAAACTGATACAGATGACTCGAACACGAAGTACCTTTCACCGATTATTGTTGCGTGTCTGTAGACTCGCCGAAAGACGAGGAAGACGAAACAATTTTGACGAGGTCGATATCATCTGTGCTTCCCACCCCGCACGGAGTGTGTTATTCGAGCGCGCGTATTTATCGAGGTAGCGCACGAGGCTGGCTCACAATGACGCATAATAAGAGTTTCGCAGAAGCATCACAAAAGGGGGGGCCTCGGCTCGTGACCGGCGTTATCTAAAATACGAGTTCCAGAAACTAGAAAATCCCGATCGAAAGAGGGAAGAGAAGCGAGCGAGTAGACGCACACACGGCCGGCGGGTTCAGGAGGCTATTTTTAAGGAGGGATTGGCCGCGCGCGAGGGGATCCTATTAACATACAATAAGGACATAATTCTCTGCTGCTCCCGCGGAACACAGGATGCCGCGTGCTGACTGTCCCCCCCTCCCCCCTTCAGTCTCCTCCCGCCAGGCAAGCCTCGTACGATCCCACGGGAGCGAGAGACAAAGGAACTGGCAATTTCGCGAATTGCCACCGACACTTTCGTCGCAGACCGTTGCAGACCATCGGACCTTGGATCCTCCTCCGAAATGACAAACGACTCGTCCAAATGCCACGGTTCCGTTATTCCCTTCGATTTTCAGCGACGCTCGCGCCTGAATTTTTTTTAACAAAGTAGTATTTTTAATTTCTTTATTTTTTATTTTTTATCAAATGGATTAGTTGTTAAAATGGAACATTTTATTGAAATGAATTTTACTTTTTTTATATTTTTATTAAAAAAAGCGATAGAAAATTCTCGAATAAATTGGAGAAGGAAATAATATTTGTAATATTGCCGAAATAAATTTGAAAATGGTGATTTGAAAATTCTAATATTATTAGCTTTCTTTCAGTTTCTGTTTATCATAGAAAGATGGCTCGAATAATGATGAACTTTTAAAAATAATATTATCACTGAAAGTAACGGGGGTAACCTAGAAAATCGGGCCTCTTCAGGTGCAACGCTAATGCAACGAAAATTAGCAATTGGTTGATTTGGGTCACGTGATTCGACGGGGCGTGGCGTAGACCTCTGGTACCGAGGGATCGCGCCTGTAATTTGTTTTGTATCGATTCAAATGTTTGCATATCGATAATTTTTTGCAATATTGCCATTTTGTTCTAGTTTTCACTCATAAGATGTTCCAAATGATTACTAAATTTCAAAGCAGAATTGAAAAAAAGTAATATTTCCAATATTATCACTTTGTTCTAGTTTTCGTTTATCGCGAAAAGAACGGTCAAACGATAACCATTTTTTTTTCTAGTTTCCATGTAGTATGTGATGACCTGAATGATTAGGAAATTCCAAAGCAAATTTGAGAAAAAGTAATATTTCCAATATTTTGTTTAGTTTTCGTTTGTCGTGGAAAGATAGATCGAATAATGGTAAATTTTAAAGTAAACTTTTTAAAAATAACATTTGCCAACGACATCGTTACGTTCCTTTCGCTCTCATTTCTAAGATGCTGTTCCAAAAGAAGATAATATTCCCAATGTCCATCGCTTTCCTCTAATTTTCGTCCATCGAGAAAAAGATGAATCGAAAGATGATGATAAATTTCTAGCTTCCTTCTTATTTCTCTCTGCCTCTTCTATTCTACGGAGTTGATCAAAGTAGCTTTCAAAATTGCGATCTCGCATCCGCAGCAACTGGGGATGCGGTCCACAATCGCGTCACGTCCACTGCACACCAAGAGAAAAAGAAAGAGAGAGATTTTCAGCTCTCGGTCTCTCGTTAAGACTCGAGGCTTTTACGCTCGTCCTCGTTCCCGTATTCCTTTCGGCGTGTTTTCACTGAAAACTTTGCCGTCGTCGTTGAAAAGCACGGGCGAGTTTCAGAGTTTCAAGGGACTCGTTTGCAAATTAGGCAAGTCCAGTCCGGTGCGAGCGACACGTCGTCAGTCGCCGACGAAGCGAGAGAGGAATAAAGAGCACGCAACGTTTCTCGAAACGCCAGTTCGGCCAGTCGGCGTGGCGTTTCGCGGTTTCACTCGCGCTTGCGTACGCCGCGCATATGGAAATTAGCGTGGCCCTCGCGCGTGATTAGCGGCGGCCGGCAGGGAAGGAAGAAAAAGAGAAAGAGAAAAAAGTGGCACGAGTGAAAACGTTGAAACCCGCCGGGGCGGATCCGCTTTTCAGCGTAGAAATCGAGTCTCCCTCTTTCTCTCTTTTGAATCTCGTTTTCAGCAGGGAATTACGCGAAACCTGTAATTCGCGTTGGTTTGTTGGCTCCTTGTAATCTGCCACTTTCAGCTCCGAGCCGGTCGATTTCGTTCTTTCGGTCGGGACGTTCGTATCGTTCTCTCCCAACTCGAACGAGTGCCTGCCACTCGTTGCCAGTTATTAGGTTGCGAAAGTTTTTTTTCTCCTTCTCCTTTTTTCATTTGCCATCTAGACAATAACGCCCGTCTACGAGTTCACGATGCGACTTTAACAACGTCGTCCGTCACGATCTCTTTAGATCTGCCCCGAGACTCCTCCGATTCGCGCTGATTGACCCGAGTCTTTTTCATCCTCCGCTTCTGGCTCACCTGGCGCGCGTTCGACGTGCAGGATTGACGCAACCCTAGCTAACCTCGCACAATGAGTCATTTAGGCAACCCAATTCCATCACTCGATGCACGCAATTTGTTTTATCCGTTGCAATTGCAATTTGCAATTTGTTAGTGGCAAGGCAGCAACGGCGATGCGCAACGAGACGTCGAATTAAGCAACAATTACGGTTAAGAACGAGGCAACGACAGTTTCGATTCGATTGCGTTTGTAAACTCTCGTTTCGCTAAATTTTCATTGGAGGACTCTTGCTCTAGCGTCTCCCTTCTCTTTCTTTCTCTTTCTCTCAAAGAAACGACTATACGTTCTTAACTTTTCGACCTCGACTACTTGTACGCGCATTCTTTCTTGTACGCTCGCATGCGAACACTCGTTGGAAACGTGTATACACGGTCCATTCAGAACCTTTTGTAATACATCGAGCTTTCGATACGAACATTCCCGTAACACTTCTCACAGCTGCGCACTCGCTATCACTTTGATCCAAAAATATCTTGGACTTGTTCGACGGAAATCATTTTCGAATCGTTCTCTCAATAAGGATCCAATTGAATGTGGTTTGCAGCATAAAGGAGGTAGCGCTATGTTATTCTAAAAAAGAAAATTCTATATATTAAAAAAAGTATCGTTAAATATCGAGTTGGTTTCAAAGGAAAAGTTTATTAAGATGAATGTTAGTTGATTGTGAATTTATAAATTTATTTGTGTACCAAGTTTCAGTTGCTCTTCTGTAGCAATATTTCAATTTTGATTATGTTACATCGATATCTGGTGATCTAGAATCCAAGAGAGCTGAATCTGCATGTACAAATGAGCGAAAAGAAAAAGCAACATTTTTTTTTATTGAAAGAATAAAATTTTTTCATTTTATTCTTTCTCTTTGTTTCCGAGAAAACCGAGTTTGAAAATCTACCAGCTGCACTTGAATTTGTTCAAGAGACGTTGTCAAAAATCTTGACCCTAATCTCAAGATCCTCGACTCACTTTTGCACCAAGCATCTCGTTAACGTTCCTCTTAACTTTATCCTCTTCCGTTTACTGGCGACATTTCAGAATTTTGATCCTCGCAAGAGAATCAGCTCAAAAAATTCGGAAGTCAAATCTGGGTCAAATTTAGGTTGGTACTTGTCACCTCACCGATGTGGTCTTTTTTTTAAAAAAAGAAACGCGTTCTCGCGGCTTGCGTAACACGTGTTTCCGCGTGAATTTAATTCTAGTACGACATAGTTCGCCTCGTGTCGCTTTGTATAATGGAAGACCGCCTGTGTAAGATAAATGCGAGGCCCTCGTGAATTTCGAGAGGCCATGGGAAGGGTGGTCTGGCAAGTTTTGTGACACATAGGTTGAAAGTTAGTTTCTCGTGGATGTGACGAAGAGAGAAAGAGAGAGTGAGAGGGCGTGAATTGTGGAATTTGGTGCGATTTCGTAAATCGCGCGCGCGTGACTAGAAAGAGAAACGTGCAGTAGTTTCGTTTCTCTCCAAAGACAGGTTCTTTCGAATATTCTAATCTAACAATAAATTAATTTACTAGTAAATGAAAATTTACGTTTTAAATAATTAGTTTAAACAATTTTATTTAAAGTTTACTAAGTAGTTAGGTCTAACAATTAGTTTTAGTTAATAATTTACTAAATTAATCTAAATTACTGCCACTCACTTATCTCCGTCTAATATTTTAATATTTTAATATTTTAATATTTCAATATTATCATTGAAAGTGATTTTAGCGGGGGTAACCCAGAAGGTGCAACGCTTAATGCAACGAAAATTAGCGATTGGTTGATTTGCGTCACGTGATTCGCGACGGGGCGTGGAGTAGACCTCGAGTAGGAGTGGCGTTGTCTGGGACCGAGCGATCGCGCCTGTAATTTGTTTTCTATCGATTCAAATGTTTGCATATCGATAAAATTTTATGGCAAAAAGTCGTGTTCATTTCAGTGAGATAAATCGTACTTGGGTACAAGTCATGCAGTTCTTTTAATATTTTAATATTTCTCATATTTTTTACCGCGAGCATCAGCTGACGAATGAGCGAAAAACAAATTAATTCTTCGCGAGAGAAGTCAAAAGAGCGATGTGTTTAAAAAAAAGATGAGCTACGTCTTTGACAAATCGCAACACCACCGGGAACATAGTCAACACGGTGTCACCGAGCATGCATCCGCGTCGCCAGCAACTTCGTTTCTCGTCAATTTCCCCATAACGTTATTTCGAACGTTGGCACTGCGCCAAGAACACCGCATTCATTCGGTCGGTCTATTCGCGCACTGTACTTGAACCACGGTGTCCATATATAACTCGCCACTTGCGCGCATTGTTACTAAGAACGTTTTCCTTTTTGTCTTGTTTCAGGTACGTATCGTGCAGATCCACGTATGAATATGCTTGAGGATGCAGCACGTGAGTCAATAATGAGTTACGCGTATATTATTACTCGGACGTATATTCTTATTATCTGACGGTAGGTTTTTACCTACCAGAGGTCGAAGCTTAAGCCTTTTAGGACGCTGGAAAAAACGAATTGAAAAGCGGAATAAATTGAGGAATAAAGAAAATAATAACAAAATAAATACAATAATGATAAAATAACAATCACGATAAAATAATAAATCTAAAGCAAAAATTAATATTGAGCAGACTGCGTCGAGAATTACGATGTAATTTAATAAAAAATCAGAAAATTGAAATTAGAAATTAGGAAATTAGAAGTTGCGAAACGAGAAGGGGGCTGAAAAATAAAATGAAAAGGGGTCGAGAGAAATTCTCAACCTTGAGCAAGCAACGAATGATCGTCTGATCGTGATACGGGTATCGTTGCGAACAAATGGGACCAAGGGGTGGACGTGCAGAAATCTAGATCTATCTAGATCGTGCTCGTGGTTGGCAACCCTTCTCGAACAGCTGGCAACGCTCGGTTAAACGACGGACCGGTGGGTACCACTTGGACCTTAATTCATTTCGCTGCACTTAGGTAGCCGCCTTAACAGCCCTTAAGACAACGAGTCGGCGACTCGTGTGAACGTCCATTACACCCGTTAAATTGAACAATTGCCGTCGATGAGATCTCTCTTTAAACACCTTCGATCTCACGCGTTTCTCTTCCCACGCGTTGCTACCCAACGATTCGTTCAGTTGGCTCCTCTGCTACAAGGATCCAACTGGAAATCCTGAAAAATGTCCTTATTACGAATCATTTACTTGAAAATGAAACATATTTATGAATCTTAGACATTTTAGAATATTTTGACACTAGATTCGGTCAGTTCTTTTCACATCGTTTCTTAATATTTTCTTACTGTTAACATTAATTAACCCTTTCGCTACTAGCGCCAGGTTAATTAATCCGGCATTCACTAAGATCAACTCAAAGTGAAGATTTATTACTGAATATGCACTTTAAAATACGGAACAAAGTCTCAAAAACATTCCCATTCCTCTGCCGATTCCAACTAAGAAATCCCCTAAGATTTTACACGGACGCACTGGGAGTTCCAGAAACGCGAGAACCTCTTGATGTGCACGGTGTGCACTGACGGCACGACGACTCGTTCTTTAGTGCCGTACTGATGGCTGGTTCCCCCGTCGCGAAAGGATTGATCGAAGCCAAACAATAAAATTATTTTTCAGAAAAGAGAGAAACACCAGCGTTATTTCCTTGTAATTTAATTCAATCTTCACAGCAGCTGCACGTGCTCGTCCGTTGGACGAGTATAATCGTCGTTCTAGCGGTAGAACGTAGATACACGCAGTTTTGTAAGCGGCAGCACAGCTGAGAGGTTCGAAAGCTAAATGTACAATTCAGAGTTAATCGTTGCTTCGACTACCATCGACCGATAAATTACAGTGGAATCTTCTTCTTCTAACGCGAGTCTCGCCGCAAGAAGCCTGCCTGAGGGTTGCTCGAGGATCGATGTGTTTACGGGGTTAGGTGGTCACGTAGGTGGGACACGGCGCGGTGTAATCCGAATGAAAATTCTTCCCTCATGTTTTATTCGGAGAACGGATGGGCGGTCCGCTTTGAAATCAATTGCTAGGGACGCGTTACATACATACTCGGGGATACCGTAGAACCAGAGTCTCTCGGTCCTCGTTGCACGCGCGCAATCGGCGTCTCGGTTCTATGTGAAACGTAAAGGAATAGAAAAGAGAGAGAGAGAGAGAGAGAGAGAGAGAGAGAGCTGGGTAAGTCCGGACGAGGCGCAGCCTGAACAACAAGCAGAAAGAGAAGAAGGAGTGGACCGCCACGATGAGACGCTACCCTCGTTCTCAGCGAATGAATTCAGTCATGAATATGTATCGGCCGCTCTCATAACTGAATTCATGGTGTACCGGGGCCTCGGAGATGTATCGAGCTGTTGGAAGGCGATGCACCGTCCGTCGATCGACTTCCGAAAACGTTTTCAGCGTTCGGAGTAGCTTAATCGTTTCAAATGCCACCGGGATGTTTAAAACAACCGTGTTGGGTAGCGCTTGCTTCGTGTAACTGCGAGAAATGCCAAGCAACGCGATCGTATATTTTGTAAAAACATTTAGGTATTTAATGGAAAAGAAAGTAATTAGGGGAGGAAGCTTGAATATGGCTGACGATAATGTGGCGCTATAATCGAAACCGAGGATATTGTTTGTAGGGTGGGAAAAAACGTTTGTACCAGACTATGATAGATGAATTCTACGATTCTTCGATTTCATGGAAATACATGTAAAGAACTTGCTGCAAAATTAATCTTGATCTTGAATTTCAGATCACGCGTGCGTTCTAACAGCGACTTTATAGTTCTGAACGCGTGGATGTAATGTTTATATTTCGAATATAATTGTCAAATGTTAAAAGTTTGTTTTATTATTTTATTATTTAAACTTACGCTAATGATAAATATGATAAATCAAATGTTAGTGAAACTTAATACAGAGCCATAAAGTCGCTGTTAGAACATATATTCGTCCGTAAATGATTAAGAAACTTTCTTGCTATTTTTCAAAAGAAATATTGGAAAAGTTTATCTTCGTGATGAGTAAAATACAATGCAAAAACAAAAAACTGCACGACTTGTACCCCAGTACGATTCGTCACACTGAAAAGCTCAGTACCAGACAACGCCACTCCTACTCGAGGTCTACACATGACCCAAATCAACCAATCGCTAATTTTCGTTGCATTAGCGTTGCATTTTCTGGATTACCCCCGTTAAAATCACTTTCAGTGATAAAAAAGAAAGGAAAATTTGACCTTGAAATACAAAGTCGAGGTCAATTTTACGGCAGATTCTTTACATGTATTTCCATCAAATCCAAGGTGTATAATTCATCTATGATAACGTGTCGAAAAGAAAGGATAAAATTTTGTCAATTTATTAATTTTTGCGCGCAGAATATCCCTCGTGTCGATTGTACGCGCCTGTTCAGCGTGAAATTAATTTTCAAACTCGATTTTCTCGAAAATGAAATTTTAATTTTATTTCTTCTACGTAAAATCACTTCTTACTCAGTCGATCACGAGTCACGGGAAACTCTGTGTAAGCGCTTTATATGAGAGTCTACTATGTTTGTTTGGAACGCCTACTCGGTGTATTCCTTCCTCGTCGTTGCTTGTCGGTGAGAACGTGGTTTTATATATCGAGAAGGGAAAATGGTAATTAAGGGAGAGCTGGCTACGGAAGGAGAAAGTAAATTGTAACGGGGATTGTAAGGGGACGGAGGCATCCCGAGGATGGAGATAAAAGGTATTTCTGAAAGTGGAAGGCAACTTCCGGGGAAAAGGAAACCTTGGCTGAAATTTTGATTACTTTACCGTGGAGGCGAGAGCGAAGCCGCGAGAGTGCTGGAGCTAAGTAAGATGAAGCGTAATGAGAAAGGAGAGTCAGAAGTCAAATGAAAATCAGGCTGAACGCGAAGGAAGTGGCAAAGTGGTGAAAGGAAGAGAAGGGTGAAGTGGCAAAGGGACAGTGGAATGAACAACTAGATGAAAGAACTCCGTCACACCCAGTGATAATCCTTTTTACGTCTTTGACATTCCTCTCGCTCATCCTCGAGCTTTTTCAATTTGTTCGACCATTTGTTAGGGTCATTGAGCTTAGCTATAGATTCAGTGGGTCGTATTCTGTTCCTCAATCGTGAATTAGTCGAATTATATCGTAGTTTGTCGATGGATTCACTTTAGGAAATACGCAGCCTCTATTTTGTTTCATTTCCTTTGCATCTACTTTTGTATCTTTATATCTTTCCTGTCCATTCTTATCTCGCTACAAATCTCGCATTTACTTTTGTAAGTGTGGTGAATGTTGCATTTAACTTACTTTCGTTACTTTCTTCATCTCATTTGTAATTTGACACTCCGTAAGAGTATTTCAGAGACTTTCTAACGTTCAACTTAATCGCACGACGGACAATACCTTCCAACGTTTCGATCAATTTGCACAGGGGGGTTGATAAATTCAACCCCTGAATGGGTAAACTTCACTTTCGTTCATAACCCTTTGCTTGTCTCGCGCCACTTTTCACCCACAAAATCAGGCGACAATGACACCGTGTACCGTGGAAAGAGCCAACGTGGCGGCGGAGGGGCGCGCAATCGATCCTGGCAGCTCGTCCTCGTGATCGTTGGAAACGAGCCGAGAGAGCTCAGCCACCGTACCGTTCACAGTGGTTGGTTGAGTTGCACAGCAGCGGCTCAACCTGAGCTCTCTGGGTTGGAAGGGGTCGTAGGGTCGGCGATGTCGTGTCTCTGTTTTGCAACGCGTAATTACCAAGAGCGGCCGCGCAGGCACGCCGCGGCGTTCCCGTGGCGCACGGCTGCCAATCGAGCGCGCGGCATTAGACGGATTTTTATGCGAGCACGTAACGAACGACGTTTTGCATATTCCGTGGCAGCCAGCGTGGCCGCCATCGGGCCCACGCTCGCGATCAAGCTCGCGTTCGCGTTCACCCGGGCGCATTCCCCGCGAATGCGCCCTTCTAGCAAAAGTGCCACGCCGCCGCGGTGTGTTCCGTCACGCGCGACGACCTGGAAACCGATAGTCGCTCTCCCCCTCTGCCGATTCCTCTTCGTCACTTTATTTTGTCACGTCGCGATGGGAAATTGTGACATGTACCAATATCAATTGTCGATCGTTTAACCAGTTGGATGCATTTGACAACTTGTTTTTTGCCCAAATGCAAGATGACGAGTCTAACTCGTCATTTAAAATTATCAGTACTTTGCTTTTTGTTATATCTTGGATTTATTTGTTTTCGTTTTGAATTTCTTGTATAAAGTCTACTACTCTGTGCACCAACAAATTAAATCCGTTGCACATGCAGAAATTTTTTCAAATAAATACCCAAAGGGTATTTTGAATTATTTTAATAAATACCAAAAGGGGATTTTGAATTATTTTTTGTTACTCCAATCTTTGAATCCTTTTGATATACAATTTTATTTCCTACAGAAAGTATTCGACGAAAAATTATCGATATTTCAAATACTTAAATTTACAAAAAAGAAAAGAAAAAATTGTGCAACAAATTTTAAGGTATCATGGTAAAGAAAAAAAAATTTCAATTTCCAAGACTACAACGGATTTAATTATGAGAAAGGAAAAGAATTTGCAGCACAGTTGGAGCTTGCAAAATTTTCAAAAGAAACAGCTTCAAATTTAGAAAAAAAGAAACCAGTTTTAGCAGCTTAAAGCACATGCTTGCATCTGACTTTGGACGCTATTGTTCCGACCATCTACCTTTCTTTCTCAACATCGTGTTTTGTTAGGGGATCGAGCGCGCTGTATCGGAAATTTCTGATTTCTCTGGGCGCTCTATCGATACATTTGCGCCACCTGGAATGCATCGATTCATCACTCGGTTGATCTTGGATTGCTTTTTGCCTTCCGCGGCCATTTGTGCTTCTGCCTACGGTCGTGGGTATCTTTGCGTCGTTCGGAGCTTCAACGATCGTCGTAAAAATGATGGATTAAAAGAGGAAACTTTCGCTGAGCTAACGAGCTTCACTCGGTGGTGTGCACCAGGTATTAGGAAAGTGCAACGAACCGTTCCATACGTACGTCTGGAGCTGTTGGAGAGAAACACGGGCTATTTGGAGCAGGTTTATTCTGCTTGATTGAAGACGGTACGCAAAAGGAATTGAAGTTGCCGTATTGGAACAGCGATTGGAGCTGGGATCCGAAGCGTGCTCGTTTGTTTCGTCGATCAGGCTGCTCGAATGATCGATAAGATTCCGCGCTCAGATGTGCCAAATGACCGATGCTTACGGAATAAAACCAGTTATTGCATATATAGATGTCATAATTACAGAGACACAATGAAGACGAATGGGACGCTCGTCCCGTGTGATTTTGCGCAACGGAGGAATACTTGCGGAATGACTCTCCGCGTTCGTTTCTTACTCTACAAATATCCGTTTTCTTCTTCTCTCTTTCTGCCTCTCTTTCTTCCTTTTTATTTCAATCTCTCGACTATCTCAAACTATCTCAAACTTGCTTTACGATCGAAACTTTTCGATCGTCGACTTCGAAATTCAAACCGGCGAGAGGAACAAGGATCGAACGTCTCGAGATTCGAGAGATGTTGGAAGATGTTGGAAGATGTTGGACGATACCGTGGCGAAGTTACGCGAAGGTCGACGCGAGCGGGGGATGCATTCTCACGGGTATATCCGTCCTGCGTCGGATAAATGTCGTGGCATCGGGACGTAGATAAATGATAATACTCGCCGGGATCTCTGCTGGCCCGTGCGTGCACACCTCTGAAAAGACAACAGAATTGAAACGCTCGACGCGTACGATAACGTGTTTATTACAACGCGTTTTGCAGACGTATCTTAGTGTTTTAAAGGCCTTTATTTTACATTAATAAAAATACATATATATAATAATAATAATAATACAGAGATGCGTAAGTATACCAAGACACAGTGTACGACGGTAATTATTTCTATTGTCCGTTTGTCGCGAGAGCGAAGTAGGCAACACGATCAGACGTGGACCACCTAGTAATAAACTGCGGATAACTGTCTGTGTTGACGCGTTGGAGTCAGTTCTTTTATACCCTGACTTTCACTATGTCCTTTCCTCTCAAGGGATCGGAAAGTGTCTGTCATCTTGCAGCGTTTATAGTCAGGCCCATGAGTGGTTTTTGACGATTACTTCATAGCCTTGCCGATATTGTCACCTGGGTCCACGTTGTGAGAATGTTCATACTGCTGCTTGGGTTGTGTCCCCTACACGTATCTACATTTTTTTTTTTCATTTTTTAATTTTGTGAAATAGTGGTTGAGGCTACATGTGATTCACGCTTTAGCAATGAATAATCAAACAATCAAATGATTATTTTAAATCGTACAAAAGTTTTCGAGTATTTGTTTTAAATGCCGATATTTGAATCTTCGGTTCTCATCGGTCTGAGAACAGTTTCGCGATTCACGCGAGAATGTTGTTATAACACATCGAGACCATCGCTCGGCGTGCTGAATCGCCGCGAATGGCAGCTAATTCGCTCGCTGTTGCCGCCGGGCGTTGTTTAATCGGGCGATGTTGCAAGTGTACGCGTACTCGGAATACTCGGTCGGCAGACACGGAAACGTGGGTGTGCCCCGGGCAGAGCGGAGTTGAACGCTGATGCTTCCATTCCAGCAAAGACGTCGTAAGTCGAGCGACGATCTTTAAGCACGTGTTCACGTCGCTTGGACTGCTTTTCGCTTTCCGGCGTCGTCACGATTCGCGTCGAGTGGTCAAGCTAGGCTACGGGACACGTACGTAGCCGGGACGCCCGGACGCGACCGTGAGGTCGATAATGAATCCCGGGATCGGGATTGTTGGTCACGTTTCCTCGCGAATATCGACTCTCGGAGAAGACGATTTCACCGGGGCCAGTCTCTCGAAATCGAGACCGTGGAGCAGTTGATCTCCAGTTTTCTACGTGATCGTCGGCGAGAGGACGATGAAAACTCGCGTACCAAATAGAAAGGAGGAAATCGAGGCGTCGAGTTTGCCGTGTTAATTCAAACGGGATCAAGGGACGACTTTAGACCGACTTTCTAACAATTTAACAATCAGACATCGATTCGAAATATAACCTGTTATATCTTTGGTTTCGACGCAGTTAAGATACACGTACGTATATACAGATGGACCATCTTTGTGTTGTTTGGCTTGATTCGAGCGAAGATTTAGGTTAGGTTAGGTTTTAGGTTAGGTTATACACTTAATATTGACGCTAGAACAACATAAAATTTCCACCAGAGTCATATAAAGTAAAAGAAACAGAATAACTTTGTAATATAACGAGGTACGCAAGCTTTTATTATTTGCAAAATTATTTAATTCACTAAAAATACACTGTTTTATACTTAGAAAGTTTTGTAACAAAAATTACAAATTGGTCAAAATGGTCAAAATACGATATTTGGTAGTTCCAGTGTTAAGAACAAAATTGGGTAAATCGTCAAAGATCACGAAATCAAGCTGATTACCCATTATTGATACGTGTAATAATCTTTGATGCTTACATTAACAATCGATCGAATTGCACGCATTTTGTCAACGAAGAATCATCTATTAAAACTGTGCTCTTCATAAAGTATGTATTGTCTCAAGTTTCCACCGTTTTCAGCTCGACAACAATTATCCTCGTCAATTTCATCTCTCATTCGCCAACGTGAGTTTCAATGAAAAAAGAAGAAAAAAAAAAAGAAAATAGCGAGAAAGTACAAGGTTGTAATACCCGTGTACGTGCGCGATAATGGAAAAAAGCTCGCGAGTCACTTCTAACACGTGCACCTAACAATTACGATGATTGGCGGTAGTTGAGTCGACGAGGCATTTAAATATCACCGGTTTAAGGGTGAAAACCGTTAGCAGAGAGGCAAACGTGGTTTTTCGTGGGAATCGGAGGTCGTCCGTTGTTCGTGGATGTTTCCCATCCTGTGTGTTTGTTTAGACTTGTAAAACAGCCGTAGGCCAAAGGGAAAAGCGTAGGAGAACGTTTTCGTCGATCGGTTCGACGCTCCACATTCGAACGCGACGGGCGAGCACACGAGAAGAAGAAACCGACTCGAGGAGAAACCGTCGAACGCGCGAATCGGTGAATCACAGTGGAGGGTGGTGTGAACGCGGCCTAAGGTAAATCCCTCGGGGTCCCGGCGGGGTCTTAGACCGTGACCGGTCGACACGAGGCCCGTCACACGATCGCACGGTTTCCGATCCGCCGATCCTCGTGGCCGATCCTACCTCCTTTCCTCCGCCGTCTAAAACTGTCCTTGGCTTTCGCGTACACAAGGTGTCTTCGTCGAAAGTGGCTCGAACGCTCAACGTCCGTGCGCGTTTCGAAATTTGTTTTTTCTTTCGAAAATTGGTCATTTTCAAATGCAGTTGTCACAACACGTAAACAGCGTATATTATACTGCACATTCTTTGTACAATATAATATATATTATTCGACACAATACGTGTTCTTCGACATTATAATTACTAGACTGTGAATGATGAAACAAATTTGTGAAGTACGATGCAAGTAACAATCTTCAGGTATTATGAATTTCTGAAGAGATTACGAATAAAAATTCGTGAAAGCGTAGACTTTGCATTTTATATAAATAATGTAATGTAATAATGTCTAGACTGCGAATGATTAAACAAATTTATAAAATACGAGAAACAATCTTCAGATATACCAAATTATACTCTTCAGAGTATTCTCGTAATGAATCTCTGAAAAGATTCTGAATAAAACTTCAGAAAAGCATATTCGAGGTTTAACGTAATATAATAATATTAAACTGCGAATGATTAAACAAATTTATAAAATACGAGAAACAATCTTCAGATGTACCAAATTATACTCTTCAGAGTATTCTCGTAACGAACTTCTGAAAAGATTCTGAATAAAACTTCAGAAAAGCATAGACTTTGAGGTTTGACGTAATATAATGATATGTATAGACTATAGAATTTATAAAATTTTTAAAAATCTTTAAATATTCCAAATTATATTCTTGCAATAAATTTCTGAAGGAAAAATTTCAGAAAAGCATAGATTTCGAATTTTTGATGTAATGATGATATAATATAATATAATATATGTCGTAGTGATAAAAATCGAATACTTTTCAAAAGTATCCGTGACTTTTAACCGAGGGAAAACGAAGTGGAAGGTCTGCAATTAATTTCGTGTTACGTCAGACTTCATTCAGCACGGGAAGGATTTACGACAGTTGAGAAAGTACCACCGTGTATAGGCGAGCCACGAGGCCGTGGCATTATTATGGGATCGTCACGCCGATAGCGCGGCCGGGCTGCACGGTTCTCGTCGTCTCACCGGTTGTCGTCGGCGTCGATAGTCGTCTTCGTCGTGTCACCGTTCCATGGTTCTGGTGCACTAGTTTCCCTGACCGATTTCGTGGCAGCGCTCGGGCCCTCGTTCTCTCTGCACGAGCCTCGTGAGAAACGCGAGGAAACGGAGACACACGCCGCCGGATACGATCGGCCGTACAACATTTTCGTTAGATCGTTAAGCGGCACGGTTCTCCTTTGGGTTTGGCCTCGCAGCTGGATTCTCTAATTAGGCACGGACAATACCCTCGCCATCGATCGTAAATCGTGATGGAATTTCCTCGTGAGTCAATTCGATCTAATCAATTTTTTCTCCTGCCTCGCGAGGGAAATTCGAAGACCCGACGATTCGCAGCACGAATTTTACAATTTTTGAATATTAAATATTAGAAGACAGGACACATTGAACTAGAATTGCCAAAATGGCCATTTGAATAGTTTCGTTAGACGCTTTATAGATACGAAACAGTGTATTTTTAGAGACTTGAATGATTCTTCGTAGAATACATAAATAAAAGCTTGTGTTATAAAGATTTTCTGTTTCTTTTACTTTAACGTTTCTGATGGAAATTTTATACTTTGGACGTTGGTAGTTCTCGTGTTAAGAAGACTGACTCTTCCTTCTGCAAAAAGATGTCACAGTTGGACACACATTTTATATCAATGCGCAAACTTTGAGAAGATATCTAAAGAGAAAATTTCAATACTCGATAGACACAAAAGTCTCCAAAATATAAATACGGTACAAATAGTATATCCAATTACTAATAACCTCGATGTCGATGCGGCTTTAAACCTAAGACCCAAAAGAAAAGAAAGAAAAATAATATTAAATAAACTTGTCTCCTCTATCAAAAAAAAATTGACATACCGTATCATAGAAATTGTAAAGAATCTGCCTAGAAAATTTATAAATTCATTGCAAACTCCAAAGTGTTTGCTAGTTCCATATAATTCTCGCTTCTCACGGAGAAAATACAATTGAAATCTCAGAAATCTCTCGGTAGTCTCGGTACTCCGTCAAAGTTTGCAACTTCCCTTTATTCCAGGCAATAGAACCTACCGAGAGAGAGAAAGAGACAGAGAGAGAGAGGAGGACGGTAGACCTGTTTCCGCGTAAAATATTTCACAAAGATTCGCATCGGCTGTGCCCTAAAAGGGGCGCCGGGGGGAGAATTGTTGGCTACTTTTCCATCGCGGTCTCCTCGCGGTCGCACTCCTTTTCCCTTTTGTTTCCCCGCGCGACGCCGTGTGTACTTCCCTCATAAGACATTCATATATTCGAACGATCTCTCGACGTTCTCCGCGGGTTCCTGGAAGAAGAAGACTGGCATTAGAAAACCGGACGGGGAACCGGAGACCGGCTCTCCTTCCTTCCCGATTTGCTCTCCGTAGCCGGTGTTTATCTCGCACCGGGATCCCACGGTGGTGGCTTTCGTCCTTTGACCCTGTTCAATGTCCACCGAAGAACGAGCCGCATCGCACGATCAAACCTGGGCTACGCGCAGTATCCTGCCGCGGATTTATCGCGTTTCGATCATCGCTGTCTCGTTGATATACCGTTCGTGGATGCTTCTTTTTTTTTTCTCTTTTTTTTTTAGTGGGTGATTCTTTTCTCTCTGTCTCTCTCTCTCTCTCTCTTTGCATCTCGAGACGAGACGGTGAAACCGAGAGCGTCCCAGAGGAAATCGAAAGCGAGAACGTGGCTCACAGCGGGCACGTGGGCGAGGAGAATTCCTTACGCGCCGTTGCCAGCCACCAGGGCTTCGCTATTGTACGCGAGAAATCAATTGCTCGCTCAAGGATACTCCCCCCACCACCGCCCCAGCGACACCCAACATGGCTTCCCTTGGAATTTCGATTCGCGACGTTTACGGCCGTTTACTCCTTCCCGGTGAAAGATTCGACCGAACCAACCGTAATCTTCTACGACTTGTGCTCGCAGAAATAATCGAATTAGTCCAATCTTTTGATCGAGGTTGGATTAGAAATTGTGTCTCTGCTAAAAGTTACTTTGTAAAATTTTGGAAAGTTGGAACTCCTGATTACTAGATCCTTCACTGGTGCGATTAAAAAGTTATGAGAATTTTTCAATTTTCAAAAGCGGGACACTCAGAAACTTAACGAATTTCGAAGATAAAAATTATATATATTATATATATAAATTTATTTATATATATATATATAAAACTAAATAATATATTTTTACGGAAATTACCAGCTTTCGTCGAGGCAGGCGATCCAGTTTGCTCAATAATTACTTTCCACGGGCGACAGAGGCGACGCTTTTAAATAAATCAGGGTACACGTCGCGCATTAACGTGCAAAAGGAAGCGTTCGCCGTATATTATCGCGTGTATAGGCTCCTCGACAGGCGACCATACGCTGTGTCTTTGTCGAGCACGATGCAGCGCGTTCCCCTTTACGAGTAATTCATCGCGTCGGCTTTATCGTTTCCGCGACATTTTATCGAATAACGAACAAGTGGAGTGGAGACGCTTGTTTCTCTCGCGAGATTCGCCTCTTCGCGCCGGTTTACTCACTTTGGACGTGTCTCGTTTTGGTCAGTAACATTCTCGAAAGGCAGGGACATTTCTCTTTCAGCCGTGACGCAATTCCCTCCGAGATTTCTCTTAATTCTTCTATAATTTCCGTAGGACAGATCTTTAGATTAAAAGAGATTCTTCTTGACTTGTGTGATACCTGTCGATTTCGCAAGAAGAAGACGACGAGTCGTTTTCAGTTAGTCGATTTATACATTTTTGAATAATTTCTGCAGTATACCAGATCTGATTGAAGGAGATTCTCCTTGACTTTACTTAATCTTCGCGAGAAAATTACGAAACATAATTTAATTACATATACTGACATAATAATTTAAATTATCGGCAATCTTTTATCGCGCGTACTCTCGTTACAAATCGACAGACGTTTCGCAGAAAAGAGAGGATCGATCGTGAAAAACATCGCGCCAAGTGGGGAAGGATCTGTCGGGACAGCAGGCGATAGCTTTCAATAAATAGGATATCGGAATTCAATTATCCAAATGGACGCTCGAAACTCGTGTACGTCTCTCCAGCGCCAGAGATATTCACTGAACTTTCCACCACGAGAGAGAGATGCCGGTATCTTCTCCATATTTTAACGGGAGCCCGTTTAACAACTGCGTCCCGCTACGCGGCTGCAAACGCCGTTCGGTAAATAAGTGCCAATAAACATGCAACTCTCGCAGGCACGCGGCGTGCCCGTGCCTCAGAAATCGAAATCGTCCCGGTCTCTGTCGGCGGGATAACTCAGAGAAAGCTTAATTATCGCGCTGGATCGCGCGTGCGCGTCGACGCGACAACCAGGCACCGGCGATGCCGCGAAATTTAAAGCTCCGAGGCTCGCGTTTAATGGGACAATAAGAGCGATGGCGGATAGATCTGCCGCGTCACGCAGGCAACCTGCTCGCTGCACACCGTGTACACCCCCGCTCAGAAATCTCGGGACAAGTACTCTGCTTTTAAAAAGATAAAAAAATAGCGCAACAAATATGAATTATAAAATGGTACGAATAAATATGAAAAATATAAATTATACCCAAATATTATGTGCGATATTTACGACACCAAAAGTATAAATTGTATACGCAGTATTGCAAATTGCTGTGCTTACAATAAATACAGTAAATATGTTGGTACATGCAATTAAAATTAAATGCGTACGGTTAATTTAAATTTACAATTAAATACAGTAAATATAGAAGGTACTTTATACAATAAAAACTTTGTTAATATATTAATATATTAATATACAATGTTTTTACATTAATATACTTATATTAATATTATATTATTATTAATACACAATTAGTTTTATTATAATGTATAGAATACATATGTACATACAATCAAAAAATTAAATTAAATACATACGATAAACACGAAATATATTAATATATTGCGTTATTATTATATATTATTATATATTATATTGTTACGTTGCGTTATAAAATATGTTTTCGCGACAATTCGCGATCAGTGCTGAATATCAAAAATAAAAGTGTGCCAAGACTTTTGAGCGGGAGTGTACACACGTCTTGATGCGCGATCGTTCCTTCCTTTCGAGAGAGCGTGCCTGCCTCTCGTCGAGGTGCGATCCGGCGTGTTTTAATGTCACCGCCGGCGCACCGGTGCTGATCAGCCAATAAAGATCCGATAGGAGAATCGCGGAGAAAGCTGCGCTCGTCGCGAGCACCGTAACGCGCCCCCGTAGGGGGCCCGACGACGAGAAAATGGAGGAAACGGACCAATCGAGCAAACGGCTCGAGACGTTGGCAAACGTCCCTCGCGAGTCGCAACGAGGAAATTAATCGAAGAAAGCTCGGACGAAGAAATTGACGACGACAGAGACGGAACAAATTTGCAAGATTGTACAATTTTCTTGTGGGAAGCGGGCACAGGAAGGAAATTGACGATCAACTAATTGCAAGGTGGAAGCAATAAGTTGAAGTTCTTATGGACAGACTCGCAAGGTTGTTTGATTTTACTTGTTGGAAGTAGACGCGGGAAGAAGTTCTCCGTTGAAATTCTCGCGTATAAAGTTGACGATATTACGCGACTTTGTCGTTGATTTTTGACAAGAGAGGGACAGAGTGGTCAACCTTGGCAAGTTTGCGACTCGCGAACTCGGAATCGCGTAATTAACGAAGGGACGAGAGTTCCCTCTGCGTGGGATTCTTATGCGACTCATAGTCGAGCGATCAACTAATAAAAACTCAAGGGACTTCTTAGACCGTATGTTACATTCGTAAAAATTTTTCATCGTAAGAAAATCAAGTTGGAGAGGTGTACGTCAAAGTAGAATTCCATTAACATCTTGACACAAGAATTAAATGAAATTCGAGATGACCAAACAATGATAATTATTTTTAATTTCAACATTTATACGTAAACTTAATAAAGGTCATTTTTACACTGCGAAATGTCATAAATATTTTTAAACAAGATGAACAAAAAATGGTGAAAGGACAAAAATAATTTTTATACTCTCCTATTTACACTGCAAATGTCACAAACACGATACAAGAAAAAAATGGTGAAACAATAACTAACGATTCAATTCAGTCCTTTGGGAAATACGCGACAGAGTTCATTGTGCACGTGTCAAGGGGTTAAAATCGGAGCAAACGTTTCTGCCGGGTCTCGCAGCGGCAACTACCGGATTCCGGCAGGTCTGCTCGTAAAGATCGGCGAAACTCCGTTGTCGACGTTTCCGCGAACCAGTTTCCAGGTGTGTCCACACGCTGCGCGCGCTCATATTTCGCGGGTCGAAGTGCGGAAAAGTGTCGCCGCCCACGTGAGGCCCTGTATAATTCAGCGACACGCGTGAAAGCGCGACCTCCGCGTGAAAGCATGGAGAATCGTGCGACTGCCAGGTGCAAAAATCTCCTCCTCCTCGCGACTAAACCTCGCGCTATCAAAACTCGTTGTCGTCTCGACGAACTAACCAGTTTGCCCGTTCTTACGAAACGCGGAATTTCTGAATCCAAAAAAATTGAAATTTAACAAAGTTGGGCTGGTCATCGATGTTAATTTCTTTCTCGAAATTACGTTCGCGTTTGGAACGTAAGAGGAGGGTGGCCGAATCGTTTGGACAAATGGACACGGTCGAAAGCCGCGACGAATCCTGATTTTCTGACACGGTCAATTTGTAAAGAAGCGAGAGGCGGTCGGTCGTCGTACGGCTGGAGTAAAAAAGAGCGGCTGGAACCGGTCGTTCGTTGGAGAAAAACCGAGTGCCCATGGTTCGTTACTCGAGCCACGTCTCGGACGGATCGGACGTACATACATATTGCATGATTCGTCCCGAGTCGCTAGGAAGTGGCGACTCGTCGCGTCCAGGAATTCCCCGAGGATTCTCCCCGCGCAACGTTTTGTTTGTCCTCTTGGAAACTCACCGAGTTTCCAGACCGATACGTCAATCGATACGTTCTGTATGCTGTCCTACGCCGGCAGCCGGAATGTGTTTGCCGATACCCTCGAGAACCGATTTTCGAAGGGACTTTTGTCGCGTCTACGTCTCGGATTTTCAATTTGCGAGAAATCGTGCGGATCGTGTCAACTGAAGGTATTTGAAGAATTTTAGAGTCGAAGAATCTCTAATAAAATACACGTTACGCATTTTTACGCGTAACACGGAGACAGACTTTGTCTGGTAATTGTTTATTAAACGAGACGTTGCGGAGGAGACGATCGATGCAATTGTTGCAAAATCGTTGGAAATAACCCCTATTTACCTTATTCGGCACGAAATCGCTCTCAAAAACTGGCTAAAAGTCGGTCATTAGCGCGGACCACGGTTCCTAACTGCGCGTCAGAGGAGGCGGAGGACGCTTCCGGCGAAAATCACCAAGTAAGACCAAGAAGCGACGACTCTTCCGCCGATTCGAGGTTCGAAACCGGCCGATTTTCTCCGATCCAACCGTCTTCTACCACACACTCCGCTCGAGATCCATCGAGATCTTTCTTTTTCCGATCGATTCGTCGGAGTGGAACACGCGTCATTCCGTGCACGTCGAAGGCCACGCGACTCGAGGACACGTCGATGCATCCACCGTCTTCTTCCCTTCGTCCTTCTCACCTTCTCTCTTTTTCTCCCTTGGAGGACTCTTCGACAGTCTTCGTCGAACGTCGTCTTCCTCTCTTCCTTTTCCTTCCTCTTTTTTCCGCCGCCGAGGAGGACGCACGGGTTCCTGGAAAACACGCTTACCCCCGGATGCCTGATAGCTGACGATCGGAAATAATGGTCTGGCTCGGTCGATGTTTGAGTTTCGGCACGGACTGGCTCGCGTTGAAAAGCGACGGGGGGATTCGTTTGGCAGGGTGAGGATTCCGTGGCGCCCGACGAGTCCTGAAAATAACATGAGCAGGGAAATTGGTCGAAGTTGCGCGCCGTTCGCCAATATCGGCGCTGGGAAATTAGATTTCCCATTCCCAGAGCCCTCAGTCTCTCTCGCGGTTGGCTTTGCTCGGCGAGATTGTGAATACGATGTTTACGAAGACGATTATCTACTTCCACTTCGTTTTACTGACAATTTGGTTCAACTTTAACCATCGTGTTGGGATTTCGTTTACTTGTAAGAGGAAGGATTGTTTACCACAGTTGGAGATTAACAGTCGTTGCGAGTAATTCGTTTGATGGTTTTGTAGCGATGCATCGATGAAACACAGCGGCGAAGCAGTAAGTGTATTGTTGCGCGTAAATAATTGGACGTCTGGTGAAATTTCATATCAAAAGCTCGATGTATATAAATTCGTTTGTTTTGAATAATATTTGTAATTTTCTGCGTGTTACTGCAACTGAAACCTATTAAATATTTTGTTCGACTTCCAATCTGAGTTTCGTATTCATTTCTGTCAAATAGCTGACACATCGTGAAATTTATTCCACAAAATTTTCCGAATGTGACTAAAAACGCATGTTTCAATTTTTTCAATATATCAATATATCAAATTAATTTGAGGTATCTTTGAAAGATTTATCTTCATCCACTTTGACAATACGGTACTACGATGCTGAATGTTACAGTTAAATTAAAAAGATTTATTTGACCTGTGTTTTATATATTTGTAACAATCTCGAACTGTCCAAATGCTTATGCACGGTAACGTGTATGAAATAAAATTTTCAAAATAAAAATATATGAATATACAGTGAATCTGACTGATATTATTATACAGTATTTTCGATGAACTTTGCCATCTGTTACATAGTGCGGGAACATTTTTTGATAGAACAAACGATGCGTTTTGAAAGTACAGACTTTAAGCTTTAAAATGAGCCGAATGATCTAATAGTGTCTGAATGATTTAAACGATCGAATATTGATCAGATTCAGTGTACGGTTCTAGATTCAAGATACCATTTTAAGGATTAATTAACTTTGGATTCGAGCTGGTCTACCAAACTCTCGAAACGTCACCGGAAACCGGAAGTTCCACCGTGGCACGCGTTTTTCTCGCTGAGGCAAAAATAGCCTGGACAAGCGCGGCAATTGCACAATACTCCTCACTCCTCTTGCTTGGCAAAGAAGCGCTCATAAGCGCTCGTCCTGGTGACGAGAATCAGTCTCGTCCTCTCTCTGGTTTCTGCGTTCGCCGGTTTACCGTTCCGGTGTCGGCCCAGAAGAACTGGAATCACGGTGGCTCGGTTCTTGCCCGAGAGTCGAGCGATGATTATCGCCGCTAACCGGAGGAGATCCTTTTATCCGCCTTTTATCCGCGACGGGGGACCAAGTTCCCTGGGCGAACGTGCCGCCGAAGGAGCCGGCTACGAGGAAGCGACTCGATGCTCTTGATGGCGGCACGGAGAAACGTCGCGAAACATCGCCAAGAATGCAGGAACGGGCAGTGCGACACGCAGCAAACGGAGACTGCGTTTTGGTACCATTTTTCAGTTAATTGGGATAGTTGCTCGTTTCCTGCGTCGCGCCGGAATGCTTACGCAGAATTCACGAGCGTTTGCGCAGGTTTCGAATTCGATTCCATTTGATTCCTCGGTCATTCTGGTTAAGGTAAATTGATATTTCTGCTGGTCGAAATAATCTCGTTTCCTCTTTTGTTAACGTGGCAGCACGTGGAGATCTAGAAATCATTAGATTCTGTGAAACTCGCGAGCTTTTCGATTCAAAGGTTTGAGTTAAGTTAGGTTAGGTTTGTTTTAGGGTAAATGCCAAGCGATCAAATAAAGACGTCTTGCCAGAAGGTTGATCATCGCATTTTTCTAAACGTTTGCTGGGATTTCTTAAATTACACACTATTCTAAATCACAAACTATGAAAAGCTAAACAAAATTAGAAAAAAATGATCTGTCTTTGAACAATCTCGAAATCGCTGTTCCAACTATAAATGTTGTTTCTGGGATTCTCTGGAGTGAAGTTAACATTCTAAATGTATATGTTAACATTCTAAGTGTTAATGTTATTTTTATAAACAAAACATAAAACATAAAACAGATACAGTTAATTACTTTTATTGAAAAGCATCGATTCTTTCGAAAGTACGAACGAAATAAGAAACGAAAGATTAATTTAGTTAACGAAGAGGCGTGCTTGCCACGCGTATTATTAATTAGTACTTCGTTCAATCATTACAGCATTCACGTCTGCTACGTGAATCTGAGTTTAGGAAACGCGTTCTAAGAGCCGCGTTGAAAGTAGACGACATCAAGTAGACATGCGAACTTGCCAAGGCAAATGCCGAGATAAATGGACGTTGACTCGTAGAATTTAAGATCGATGATCTTCCGTTGGAGGGAAAGGCTGGAAAATGCCATCGACGATAATGGATTCAGGAGAAATTATTGAAAATAATCCACGGCAGACATTAAGGACGATGATATTTCAAGCGATACGATAGCCGTTCTAGAATTATTCGTCGCTTAGCGCAAATAGGAAGGAAAACGGACAAATGGGTTCCGCATGAGTTGAGCAACATGCAGGAGTCAAGATGAATGAAGACAGTCACTTCGATGCGAGTGACGTACTTTGGAGAAATGAACGGAATAGGTATGAAGTATGAAATTTCCCTTCGGTCCCTTGACGAACGCGTTGCTTTAAAAAAATGTTTTTTGATCGATATATTAATTTTAACGAGCGATGGAATTATTTTCTACTGGAAATGTACAATGTTTCTAAATACTGACACTGGTTAAAATAATTTGCACCCATCACTTAAATGACAATAATTAAGACGAAATGAAAGAGTAAGAAGAATTGAAATAAATTTCGTAAAATTGTATTTTTGTCTCAGTAGAGATCAAAATATCTGTATCTTTCAAGCAATTTTAAAACAAGAAGAAACACGTCATACGTTCGATTGTTCCAAAATGAATATTAAACAATGAAACTGGATAATTGTCTGAAAGAGTACAATTTTTCGTGCACGCGAATCATTTTACAATCATTAACATTCATAATTCGCAATCTTTTCGTACACATTTTGACTCCACGCGCGAGGTTCATTGTCAGAAGATGCATTGTACGAAAAAACTGCACGACTTGTACCCCAGTACGATTCGTCTCACTGAAAGGCCCAGAAGCAACTATTCCGGAAATGAGGACGACTTTTTTGCCATAAAATTTTATTGATACGCAAAACAAATTACAAGCGCGATCGCTCAATGCCAGACAACGCCACTCCCACTCGAGATCTATGCCACGCCTCCTCGCGAATTACGTGACCCAAATCAACCAATCGCTAATTTTCGTTGCATTAGCGTTGCGTCGGGCCTGAAGAGGCCCGATTTTCTGGGTTACCCCCGTTAAAATCACTTTCAGTGATAAAATGTGCACGTAATAGGTACTTAGCATAACCACGTTTATTTACAGACGATGCACAGTGGATTGCACAAGCGGAGACACGCGCGCGATTGTTTCGAGGAACACGTTTGTTTTAAAGGCACGTAAAGGGAGAATTAATAGACGCTTGTTCGGTCGTATCAGATTCACTCCATTAACAGATTGCCGATGAACGAAAAGGTCGTTGCGAGTAAATGCCAGGTAGCTGCTCAATGAATTCACGATCGTTCGCTGGATCGTTCTGCGGGCTGAATTCCCCGCAAGTTCTCCGTTGGTTGGAACCATTAGTCATCGAGCTGTTCCCCGGGATATCATGCGACCGTTGATGTGCTTTCCATTCGTCCGGGTGGTCCCGCGGCCAGTTACCTCGGGGCAAATCCGATTAGAATCGTGCGTTCTTTACCTTTACCTTGGAATTCGTCTCTCGCGCAGAGAACGGTGTCTTTTGAAGTCGACGCAGACTATAGTGAGACGAATGCTCGAAATCTGAATACCGATAGTTCAGAAAGATTTCGTCGAATGTGCGGAACGACTAGTGTATTTCTTGCTTCGGAATTTTTGTTACACGAACAGTGTAAGTACTATTCTCTGGAGAGGATAATACTTTTTCAAACTTCTGTAGGGCAAGAAAGCAGCATTTTTTTCAATTTCGTGCATTTAACTTTTGCTATTTAGAAAATGAGAAATCCAATCTTTCTCCTTATTCGAAAATTATCGCTGATATCATAATCGTGAACTTGGAACTGTTTCTTGTCGACAGAGACAAGAATTTGTTGAAATACAGAATCACGAAGTTACCTGCAAAAATGGCAGAAGATGATCGACCAAAATGTTCAACACATTAATACAGTTTTCGTTTCTCATAAAAAATTCGCCTTTTATTCGCACACACACACACACAAGCAAAAGTTACTTTCTGACCAACTCAATAACCGATGGACATATCCATCATCATTCAGACGAACGTAACAAATTTCGATTGAGACGCGAGCCTCTTCATTAAAACTGTCCGATCGGCGAACCAGCCATCTTCCGGTAACACAGTTTCCACAAACATCTGTCTCTGCGAAAGTCAGACGAGTGGGATCGGTTACGAGGGAAGCGTTGCCGAGTCGAGAGGTGGTAAAGGCCGCGGCGCGCGAGTCGGGTTTCGTGGCTCGACCCCCGCCTGGAACGCTGCAATTCCACGGAGATAATGATGCATCAGGATCCGTTTAATTTACTACCGTGATTAACGATGGAAAGCGAAGCCGGTATACCGAACGTGTATATTTCCATGGGCAGAGCGCGAGGATCCACTTGGCTTGCGCTCGAGCTTCGTCTCCTCCTCCTCCGTTACACACCGCTCGCTTCGTTCGCTCGCCCCTCTCTTGACCTTTTCCCGATGCTCACGTACAGCCGCGGCGGCCCCCACGAGAATAATCTCGTGGCTGGCTTCCGGGAGGAAGACGTTTTTAGTGATGGATTGTTCGCCGTTTTGTCCAGTTTACAGCCGGATGAAGATTTATCGTTGTGCAAGGGAGAGCGGCAGCTGCTTTCGGGGCTGCTGCCCGTTTACAATCGGCCCACGGCTCCACGAGAAGTCCCAAATGAGATCCTCCGCTCTCCCGGGTAACGATCGTCGTTCTTGATACGCGGGTTGTTTTTACTGGCATCGTTGCGAGCCTGCCGCTTGGATTGATTGGACATACCGATTTATCGTTCGACTTATCGTTCGATTTATCGTCCACCGTCCGTCGCTTCGTATATATTTATTCGACCACGAATTTATGGTTCCAGCGGGGAACGTTTCGTAAAATTCCTACAACGAGTTCTTTCTCGGGGTCGAACAAAAATCTTCCGCAGTGGCGCAGTTGAAACGAAATTCAAACCACTTCAAACCATTTCAAACGACGCGATTTACGTTCCGGTGAACCAACAACCGATCACCTGCCACCTGTAACCCATCCGATCATCTCCTTGTCGAGGGAGCTACGAGATCCCGAAGATTAATGCCCGCGGTTTGTTCGAGCTTCGAGGAATCGTACGATCGCATCTCGAACACTCGTTAAACGGTCGTTACCGAGTGGAAAGCGAGTAGTGCCCTCCCCCTCAGCGGGTGATCGGTCGCGTGGAGTTTGGTCACGCGACACTCGTGAAATCTCGATTTCGTTGCAACGATTCTTCGTCTGGTGGATTAAGCGGATTAAGCGCAGGTGCGCGCGGTTTGTTCGGATAGTTAGCGGATGAAAGAGAGACCTGGCGACACTTGTCTCCTCCACGCCTCGAGCGAGAGCCGGCGATTACGCGCTCGATCAGGAAAAACAGGCTCGCCCCTTTTGTTCGAGGCGAGGAAGAAACGTGCGGGCTCGTTGACCCGTACGAAGATCGTGTATGTGGTACGGCTTCTTGCGCGGCAGTCGGGAGCTTCCTCGTTCGAACGTGCCGCGGCACGAGGCGCGAACGACAAACCGGACGCTTGTCGCAGTTTGACGAGAGTGACCGTGCGATTTAACTTTTGACTTTAGTTTTTTAAATCTGCATAATCTTGATTCTGGTACAATTTATACTAGAATTAAGATTATGGTTGTATTTTGTATAATTATTGATGTGTAACAAGCACGTTGAAAAATATTCAACAACATCAGCAACATTGGTTACATGCTGCACAAGTTTCATAAATATATAATTTTATAGTTATTTACGAGTTTTACAAATTGATAATTGTGCAAATATAAAGTTATTATAAATATCGTAGCGAGAAAAAATCCGCCTTCAGCTGAAAAAAACATTAAATTAGTACTTTTTAATGTTTGTTAATCATACGTTAGTCATGATTTTTAGTAGGTCGCGTTTTGGTTACCGAAGGACGAATTATCGGCGCACAATTAAGTAATCGGGACTAATTAGGCGAAATCGCGGCAGACGCGCGCGGATTCGGCTCGCAGAGGTGAGGTAATCCCACGGAAAGGTGCTCGTACGCCCACGCGGTTTCTTCTCCACGCGGATCGCGCGCCGCTCTATTAGCCACGGCGTGTACGCGCGAGAGCATTCCGGCGCGTAGGCGTGCGAGCATTATTCACGCGTGCGTGCGTTTCGCCGGCGAATTCGCGCGCGAAACGAATCGTGACCAGGCGAAACGACGCGCACTCGGTGGCATTAGATCCGCGAGGGCTTGGTTCTCCTTTCGCTGGACCCCAACGATCACGCTGATAATTGTCCCATGGTGTTCCGTTAGGTGTCTCGGCGGTTCAACGTTGCTCGCGCCGATTTATTTGCTCCCGTGTCGTTTCTCAACACGTCCGCTGCGAATCGAACTTTCATTTCCTACGTTCAGTTACATTTCGCTCGTTGCGAATTATCGGGAAATATTTTGCCCAATTTCCTCGCGCGTGTGATTTTCAGCCTGCGCGGAGTCTACGAGATTCTTGAACTTTCAGTTGAACTATTACACGAGGCCCGACGCAAAATAGACGAGACTGTGTCTGTAATTTTTTTTTATTATTATAATAAATTTAGAAGATTGTTTTAAAAGTAAAATTCGAAAAAATTTTACAGATTAGGGTCTATAACGCTATTGCATTTCTGTTTTTATATTTTATGAGATTCTCCTAAACTTTTAGTTGCAGTATATATACGATGTCGAACACAAAATGTACGAGCCTGTGTCTCGTTATTCCTTTTATTAAACAAATTCAGAAAATAGAGTAGTTCATTTTATGTATTAATTTTACATTTTAATTTACGCATAAATAAAACGTGCACTCAAATGAAATATAACGAAACCGGAGAAATTTCTAAAATTCAACGTAAATGTTATCAAATATTAACTGAAAACTGGGAAACAAGAATCTAGATAACAACAAGGTAATACGGAATATTTATCGAAAATTGAAGAACAACAATCGTCCTTTCAAAACAATGGAAAGGGAGTGCTCGAGAATATTCAAAAGAAAACTATTCGAGGACACTTGGCGAGCTACCCTGTATATAACCACGAACGTGGAACTTTGTTACGGACTTTTTCGTCGCAGGTCGTATAAGCAGCCACGATCTCGCTCTCTGACTGTCTTTTGCATACATTTCGTCGCCCCGAGCCAAGATAAACAAGAGGCTTAAGGCCTCCGGGACAACGACGATACTCTTTCGGGCTCGTAAAGCTAAGCGTGCGTTCTCGCGCACCGGATGTTTCCCAGGTTTAAAATTCCGATTTTGACGAGAACGCGTTGAATTATGCAAGGGAACCGAAAGGCTCTCCGCTTCGCGAAAACACCCTACACTGCCCTCGCGCGCCTCCAACGCGACTCGACGTTTTTCGTTCATAAATTTTAATTTCCTCGGCAAAGCCGAAGAAAGAGGAGAGAGTCGGGGAACTCTCACCTATAAACCTGAAAACTGTTCGTTCATCGAGAACAAATTTGTGTCCCCTCTGCCAGCTCGTTTTGTTGACAAATGTCACTTTAATAACTGTTTCCAGCGATTTGAATTGTAGATCAGACGAATTATCATTTTCCACCAGAAAATACAAAAAACTGCACGACTTGTACCCCAGTACGATTCGACACTTAAAGGCCCAGAAGCAACTGTTTTGACTAGGAAATGCAGACGACTGTTTTGCCATAAAATTTTATCGATAGAAAACGAATTACAGGCGCGATTGCTCAGTACCAAACAACGTCACTCCTACTACGAGGTCTACACCACTCCCCCTCACGAATCACGTGATCCAAATCAACCAATTGCTAATTTTCGTTGCATCAGCGTTGCACCTGAAGAGGCCCGATTTTCTGGGTTACCCCCGCTAAAATCACTTTCAGTGATAAAGGACGCTTCGTCTAGTCTGCGAAGTTTCTGCGTATCTGCGAATGGTTAAAAAGAAAATTGCTGGTCTTCGAACGTGAACACGCTGCGTGGTGTCGTGCGTGTAGACGCATAGTAAACGCGAAGAGAACTGGTATCGCGGTATCTTACGGCGGCTGCCGCCATTAAGAGCAGATTGCGCTTTCGTGGTGGTCTACCTATGGGGTTATTACCAACGACCTGCCACCCAGGATCGAGGTGGGTGTGCCAGATATACTCTGGTCGCACCGTTATGCTAAACAGAATCCCTTCTCTGTCTCTTCTTCTTCTACCGCGTCGGTTGCATCGACGCTAGGAAAATCGCGAGACGGCTCCTCTTTGTCTTCGAGAAAAATTGACGCGTAAAATTAACAGCGAAATTGTGAGAATAGCGGCGTAAAAGAATTGAACGGAGGAAGGTTAAAGGATTTATTTAATCATTTCTTTCGACGAGATGAAACCTAAAGTAAAGAAAATTGAATGGAAGCAAAAACAAAATTTGGCGAATTACAAAACATACATCTTCATCAAATCTTGTTAGATGTTTGAAACTTTATCAAGACACATGGATGCAACAGAGTTCATACGTAGTTGTTTGAAGTTGAAGTTATCTAATATAAAATTTTCTAGTACAAGTCTATTTTCTAGTAATAGTCTAAAATTATCTTCTAACATAAAATTAAACTGTTGATACAATCTTAAAAATTTTATAAATTACAAAACAAATATCTTTGCATTTTACTGTATTAGATAAAGTTTTATCAAAATGAAGATGCAACAGAATTCAACTTCTCTCTCTCATGCACGGTTATTTAAATTTGAAGTTTCCTTCTCATAAAAGATTAGACTGTCGATAAGTATAAGCCTATTACAAAACAAATATCTTCACTTTCTGGATTCGTATTACGAATAAAGTTTCACCAACACGGTGCGACAAAGTTCAATCTCTCTCATACCTACGTGAATTTGTTTGAAGTTAATTTAGATGATAATTCGTGCCAGTTGGATGGAAGATTTAATTACACGTTGGTTCGATCGTAAACCGAAACCTGATTGCTTCTAAATCCCGGATTGATCCCAGGATTGATTAATGGCGCTGACTAGTTTAACTGCCGGCTATTAACCGTCTCGACTTCTGATTGCTAGCTAGTTTCCTCGAATGTCTGGTAACCGGCCATTAAAAAGCAACCTGAGAATGCCCTGTTGCACACGGTTAACACCAATGTACATGCTCAAGCCGGTTAAAAATTTCACAAATTCCGCCTCGTCTCATTCAGTCTCAAACTTCATTCAACCTAACGCTAACGACCGTCCTATTCCCACAGTGTACATTCGCCGCGTTACTCATCGCATTAATTCCCACCTCGTCTCGAAATCGCGCGCCCCTTTCCAACCTTTCCAGTCGTCCACGGACACACCGGCCAGTCCAGTGTGCGCTTTATAACACAAACACGCTTTACACATACGCATACTGGCAGAGGAGTCAAAGGTGTCGCGATCAAAAGAAAGACGTTCAAAGGCGGGATATCGCGTGCGACAGGGTGTGCATATGCGAGGCACGTGTTCCACGTGTTTGCTCATGCTCCTCACGTAAAGCACGACGATGAAAGAAGAAAAAGGAAAGGAGAGACGAAAAAAAGAAAAACAGGAACGAGCTGGAGTCGTGGTGGAGAAAAAGGAAGAAAAAATACGCGCACATCCTCGCGAGGAGGGAAACGAGCGTAACAGAGGTCGTCGAATCTTGCGCCGGCACGCAATCTTATTAGGGACGTGACGTCGTCGAGCAGGAAGTTGCCCCCACGACGATACTGTTTGGTCGATAAGGATAACGAGGCAGGTCAGTGAGCGGCCGGGCCACGAAGCCCGGTTTAATAAATCACGTTTTCCCATGGCCCGGCGATAATCGACGTGATCGACGATAACTCTGTCTGTCGATGCCGGACATATAACAGGATTCGACACAGCCCCCGACGTTGGCTCGATGTGTCGTTTGATGCATTTTGTTCGGTTGGGATTACTTTGTTTAGTGTTTCACCTCTTGTCAATTTGACGTTTCGAGACCAACGCGAAGTACGAGATATATCTTTTATGAAATTATGGAAAATTATAATTATAATCATAATAAATAATAAAAAATAAGAAATTATAATTATAATTATAAAAAATCACGATAAACGTGTGAAGAACGAGATATGTCTTCTACGAGATTTTCGTTCTACACGTAAAAATAGATGTATCGTTCAACAGCAATGAAAGAAAATTTAATTGCATCCAGATGATTAAATCAGAGTATCGAGTTATTTTCATTGAAGTTATCCCATAAATAGTACGTCAGTTTATACGCCTCATCCGTGCTTTCGTATCTTTTTCTCCAAAGACTCTTACCGCTCGTAAAAGTTAATCGAGCAATCGGTGCCAGCTGTCTAAAAGCGGATTAACGACGCAAACAGTAGAAACCGAGCATTAAACGGCAACGATTAACAACTGTTGATGATTACGTTCGAGCGGACGATCGGTGCTCGGCGTGAAAGTGAACGTGAAAACGAGGCAGAAACTCCGCCGGTCTCTTCCGTACAGCGTCCATCCATTTGCCTCGAACGAACCGCCCAGATCCGTGTACCAGTTAAACCGAGTCGAAACCGAGCCAGTGTTTCAATTTTCCCTCGCTGAAACTGATAATCAATATTCCATCGCCGCGTTCGAGCTGTTCCACGAAACGCGTGTAACGTCCGTCGAGCCGACGTAAGTACAACGATCGCGGTAGATCGTTACACAGTTGCATCAGGCCCGACAAAGTAAGTCCACGCCTTTCGAGGCCTCGTCTGTGTAATTAAGACGAGATGGAGAAGCACGATCCAACGATCTTCGACCAATTGGCCATCGCGATGGAACACACGGTCGGTGTGTGCAATCGACAATCGCGTGACCGATATCAGCCGCGTGAATATTTGCCGCGGCGGCTCATTTGACTTCTCATTAATTAGAATTATCCCGCTCCGTTTCGCCATTGAACACGATCTCTCGCGATTATTACTTCTTTATGGGTAGAATTTCGTTTCTTTTTTCTTTTTTTTTTTTTGTTTGTTTTGGTATGCGAGAGTAACAGGTTTGACGTGTGACAGTGCAGTAACGATTTCAGGGAAGGAACAAGTGAAATTTCACGCGTTTTATTTGATATCATGCAATATTGCATATGTCTGCGATTGTTTTTTTATCAACTCGCCAATGTTACTAATAGAACGCGAATTATGTTCGTTTGAAAGTTTTTGTGATTAGTCATTAATTTGACAGGAGCTGAAAGAAATTTGTTTCATCTGTTGTAACGTAATCTATTTCGGATATTTTTGTGTATACTTTCGCAACTCTCAATATTCATATTAAATGAGTAAAATTCGCATTCTAATAATAAGATTAGCGAGTTTATGTTGGCAAGATTGGATATCTAAAATTAAGCAGATGATATTATATTTGAGTACTTGGATTTTGTATGATATTTGATATTTAGATATCTGGATACTTGGATATTTGAATTATTGAAACATTTAGACGGCTTTGTTTTTACAAGATTTTTGGCAACTTAAAATTGCCAAATTATTTTGTCGAGAATGTCACAGCTTACAGAGATTTGTACGGCAACGCCTGACCGCCTAATGATTGACCAAACTACTGTTCAGCTACACAGAGATAATTCTACTCCCATTTTAAAGAAATGAGATGCACAAATTATTAAAAAAATCCTTTCAGAATATACCGCGTTAATTTTATCAATACTCGAGCGATTCTTCGATCAAAAATTCATTAAATTAATCAACAGAAATAACACGAGAACAAATTATTGGAAGAATTCTTTCGCCAGAGTTTACAGTGTTATCCTCGCCAATACTCGTGGAAGATCCTCCGACCAAAGATCGATTGAATCGATCAGCAGACCGCGGAGAAAATTTTATCAAGTTAAATGGAATAGATCGACAAATCAACGGCGGATATTAGCGCGGCAGTCAGTTCTTAGCCCGTCTGGCTGTTCGCTCGTGCGCGATGAACCATCTGTTCTCGCTTGGCGACCAGTTTCTGCGATTAACATTTCACGCTGCGGCTACGATATTGGCCGGCTGCTTCGGGGCGACGTTTACTAATCGGCTAACGTTCACCGACTAGATAGAGACGCTTTCTTTCTACGTACGCGGCGAAGACAGTTTCCAATTGGCCGAAGCCTGTGTTCGATGCTTTTATCTGATGGTCGTTAAGCCAGTTTTTGTTCCTCTTTCCTTCTTTTTTCTTGCACTAGGTTGGAATTAATGAAACGAATCGTTCGCGAGGATCGAGAGTGGCTCTAAACGAGCCGCGTTCGGAATGGTACGTGATTGGTCAGGTGGATTGAGGACGTGGAAGAGGATGAAGTTTGCAGAGCAAATACTAAATTGAAATCGATGAGTTAAACTTCGAGCTTCGGGGTCAGAGGCTGTTGATTGATACGCTGCGAAGTGCAATTACAGCCGTGGAAGTTGACTACCACGTTTGCGCAAAAAATCGGACAAGTTCATATATCTTTTCGATTTATGTGTTCACGTGTAAGAATTTCGTGCACGTTCCGACGGATCGATTGGATAATTGGCTAATATTTTCGAAGAGTTCTGAACTGTTTGTGATCGATCATTTTAATTCTCTTCGGCCAGTCTTTCTATAATATTTGCAATCGTTAAATTTTATTTTGATATTGATAAAAGAAATTCTAAGGAAAGTTGAGAATAGTATCTATATAAAGTTTTATGAAAATCATTCTAATTAGGTACATGATATTTCGGAGAAATTTTTCTACTTTCAATCGTCAAATTCCATCTTTGGAAACTACAAAAGGAAATCCTAAGGATTAATATTTTTCCATTTCATCTACGCCTAAAGTTGACAAGTTACCATTTGATCTTCAACCTTAATTAACATCGACGATTAATAAACACGCTCCAACTGAAAATTAAAAACAGCGTTTATTTGGAGCTTTATAAGAATCGTTCTAATTAGTTGCGCGATATTTCGAAGAAACTGCACACACTGCGGTGCGTTGCCCGAGGGAATAATTTGCAAAGCACCGCGTGACCAAACGAGTTCCACGTGGAAACGTAAAGCGGGTACGGCTACTACCTGGAAAACAAGCGCAATTAATTACTAGCGTCGCGACAGCATTACGCGACAACATCCTACCCGCAGCAACCGTGAAACTCGATTCGCGTTAAAATCGACGTTAGCATCCTTTATGGTTTGTCGCGCCTCCGCGGCCGGACGTCGATCGGACGCGCGTATCGGCCAGCGTAATTTACGCGAGGAAAGCGAACCGGGCTGATCGTTAATAATTAAGCAGCCGAACCCTCGACCGGGCCCGTTAATTATCGAGTTTTTCGATCGAGTGCGAGATCTTTCCCGTTCTGCTCGAATTATCGGCCGCTTTTATCGAGAAAGCAGCGATGGCTAATGAATCGTTTCGTACTTGTTCAACCAAGGAGGAGATTCGTCGAGAGAACCACTCTGACGACTGCTTTTAAACGAGAAGAAAAAGACAGGTGAATTTTACGTCGTACGAAATTCTTACTGAAACGAACTTTTAGAGGGAGAAGTTAACTCGCGGCTGTGCCGGTTTCTCGTCGTCGCGACGGACGATCGATTTCCACTCGCGCTACGCACAAGTACGCGACGAGGAGAACGTCGTTCGTGGAACAAAAGAACGAAAATTGTCCGACGACTCGTACAGTTACTTGTCTCCTTGAGTAGCTGTTCGTTGCTCGGTTCAAAGTTCGCGTTAGGAGGCGAGCTTCGGCGAAACGTAGAATTTCAACGATGTGAAAGATGCTGACAGGAAAACGTGTTTCAGACAGAAATTCTTACTTCATAACCATCTTAATGATTAAACCATTCAACCATTGTTTATCGTTAAACTATCTCAATTAATTATTCATCTCAATTATTAAACCACTCAAAAATTAAACGAATCGTAGAGAAGAGTACAAAGGCATCTATGTGTTCGTCTTTTTATTTTAAACCAAACTTTAGTCCGACTGAAGAAATGAATTCTTACTAATTGAATTCATTTCTTTAAACTTGAACTCTTAGTTTATGATTTATATTATCACTGAAAGTGATTTTAGCGGGGGTAACTCAGAAGGTGCAACGCTAATGCAACGAAAATTAGCGATTGGTTGATTTGGATCACGTGATTCGCGAGGAGGCGTGACATAGATCTCGAGTAGGAGTGGCGTTGTCTGCTACTGAGCGATCGCGCCTATAATTTGTTTTCTATCGATTCAAATGTTTGCGTATCAATAAAATTTTATGGCAAAAGGTCGTGTTTATTTCCTAGTCAAAACAGTTGCTTCTGAGCCTTTCAGTAAGACGAATCGTACTGGGGTACAAGTCGTGCAGTTTTTTATATTCGTATTTATATTTACATCCACACATGATGCAAAATTATATGTATGATTTATATTTTTATATGATTATATATATATTCTAGCAAAAAAGAGAATCTTCAATGGACTCTTATTACACAAATTTCAATTACACAAACTACTTGTTCTCCAATAATTTTATATAACTAGACTTGTATCATATCAAATGTACGAGCAATTGAAATTTGCATATAACTCCAGTCGAAACGCTCGAAATATCCGCGTTGATCAGATCTGGAGACCAAATCTTGTCCAGGATTTTTCCAATGAGAACGAAACAGCGAGAGCAAATTTCTCTCTCTCACTGTGGTAACGCGTTTAACGATCGCGCGTCTCACGCTCACGGCGAGCGAATCCGTGCGTGAATTTCGCTCGAGTAATCCCGAATACCCGGACGAAGATTGCCAACGACGTTGGCAGACCTACTTGAAGGCGATTCACGTTTGAGACTGTCAGCTAAACGCATTAATGAGTACCTGGAGGTTGGCATGGGTCGCTGTTCAACGTCGAGCCTCGTCTCTTTCTCTCTTTCTCTCTTTCTCTCTTTCTCTCTTTCTCTCTCTCTCTCTCTCTCTGGGAACTCGGCCCGTTGAACGCCTCGGCCAACCAGCCGAGAATATTCCGCGAGGCGAGTGGGCCGTGCCGCTTGACAATTTAAGCTGCTTACCGCGCTGCGTGCCACCTAGCGCGAGCAGCAACCGCCCCTGGATTAACACGTTAACTACCTGTTCCGCCCCGGCCGAGTCGCCGCTTCCCGTCGAACGGTCTTCATCCACGTCACCGGCAAATCTCCCTCGACAGCCCACGCTCTACGAACACTTTGAGCCGCGGACGGCTCGCTCAGCGATGGATTAATTACTTGCCCGCGGTGGCTCTCGTTGGTTTCGAAGGTGGCTTGAACACCGCCGGAGCGCCGAAGAGCGAATTTTGCAATGGCGCAGTTTGCAGTTTCACGGAGACGTAGAAATGATGGATTTGTCAAACGTCGTTGGTTCGAACGTCGATTCTTTGGACGGATGTTCGATGTTTGATTGGACGTTGATTTCGTTTGCGCGTTTTCTTTGAAAATTTGTTCAAAATCGACGGGAAAGGTTTCGTTACAACTGATGCATTTGTATTTCACTGTTAGGCGTAAATTGGAGGGGGAATTATTTCGTAGCATTTTCGCGTAAATTATACGAAATATTAACATACTTAATTACTACGTGAATGCTATTGTGATAGAGTGAATTCAAGTGACATGGCTCACTCTCTTTATGTAGGTTATCAAATGAGAATTTTCAGTATCATTTTAGTGGTCTATTGTATCTTGATAAACCATTCTTCTTGTTCGTTTTCTGGTGAAAATGTCTCAAAAATTTTCTGCTTATCCTTTAAACTAATATATATGTATCTCGATATTAATTGTATTTAAGATAAATAATAATAATTCTTTTACGGTTCCATCACTTTCTATAGAACATAAGCTACAAATGCATACTGCCGTGATCAAATCGTAGATTTGAGAAATTTCGTAGATTTCTCGATCACCGTGCTGCTAGTTGATCTTTCACTCAGTATTTTCAAGCCCTCCTCAGTGTATAAAATCGTTGCAACGTGCGGGTAGATCGAAATTCTCGAGCTCCCGCTTCGCGCCCTCGTAATTTCCAACCGGCGGCCAGTGCGTAGGAATTTCAACGCGTTGCGCGTTCCACCGTACTCAGTCGGCTTATCGTTCGCGCTTATCGATCGCGCGATTCAACCGAGTGCGACCGCGTGCATTGCTCGCCGGGCGACGCGTTATTAGGGCTATGTTAATGACTTCCTGTTTCGCGTTGGTCGCCACCTGCGACCGCCGCCGGAGACCGCTTAATCGCGCGGCGTCGCGCCACGCCGCGTGGTCGAGGGCGTAATGCCGAGAATAATTGGCCGTGGATCGCGAGTTAAGAGGTAACAAACGATCGGCTGGGATTAACGAGAGACGAATAAGCTGGCAACGGCAATTGAATGCGCGCGCTCAGGCCAGCAGTCCGTGCCCGCGGGCGATGATAAATCTGAGAAGCATCGAGCCTCGCCGCTGTCTCTCCTCTCATACCCTCTCTCCTCTCTCCCCTATTTATCTTGAATTCTCCCCTTCTATCTTTCTGGCGATGCCGCGGTGATAACTGATTAATCGTCACCCGGATTCCTCCGGAAGTTGGATCCGCGGAGATAGGGGACGCTTAATAAACGCGTGTAGCAGATTAGGGTTGTAGACGGTTGTGGGTGTTCATGCTTGATATAGTCGATGATCGATGGCTGGACGAAAGTTTGGGAATATTGGAAGTTGACGCGATTGGTTCTGAGCAGAGATCCTGGTTTTGAACGTGTATTAATGAATTACATACACGTGTTTTTGATACAGATGAAAAACCCAAAAGCAACTGTTCTGACTAGGAAACGAAGACGACTTTGTTCCACAAAATTTTATTGATATACAAACATTTGAATCGATAGAAAACAAATTACAGGCGCGATCGCTCAGTACCAGACAATGCCACTCCTACTCGAGGTCTATGCCACGCCCCCTCGCGAATCAACCAATCGCTAATTTTCGTTGCATCAGCGTTGCACCTGAAGAGGCCCGATTTTCTGGGTTACCCTCGCTAAAGTCACTTTCAGTGATAACAAAAATCGATTATTAACGACACGTTGCGCAATTCAATTTCTCACTGTCTCGATGTTTCCCGAAACTCCCGTTATCTGTCGTCCTGCCGCTGATCACAATGGCGGATCACTTATTCAACTCGAACACGCGCGCCAGGCTCCACGTCGTCGAGGTCTTCATATCCGAAGGAGAGAGTTCGCACGATCGCGATGTTCCGGGGCAGATAAGAGCCGAGAAGGTTCTCGTTCGTTTCGCCGAGTAATTAGCAGAGGTTGTACTCTCTCGTCAGAGGAGTGGCGCTAGTCGTTTGTTGCTGTCTGGGAGCGTGGCGGCCAGTGGCTGCCAGTGCTGCGATCTCGCCAGCTGAAACGTCGCGTCGAAAAATTACCGCGATCTCCTGGTTCAATGTTTTCGAAAAAAAGAAGAAGAAAAGAAAAAGACCTGGCGAAATCACGATCTCGTTACTGCGTCGTACTCCGCGGTGAAACGTACGACGCAGAATTTCGAGCATCCTCGTGCAAATTGCGGGAATCGAGATTGGCGTCGCGGATACATCGGTCGCTGCTCGAGAACGACGAGTTCTGTCGCGGGCGACAGCTGCTTGGAAGAAGAGCCGTTCGTTGGTAACACGGATGGCTCAATTAGTCGCTCTTTCTACCGGAAAAATAACTATGTCGTTTCGTTGCGTTTCTCGATTCGCGGCGGCGATTAGAAAGTTTCCAACGTCATCTTACAGATCTGTATTTGGTTATTAATTTATAGAAACGACGTGGTTTTCGTCGGCGATTTCAATCTGTCCAACTATACTGTGTGTAGAATACGGGTTTAGTTGGTCTTTGGTTTATCACGAAAAATACGTTCGACGATAACTGACTCTCAATAAGTGCTGTTCGCGCGATTTTTCTTGTCTTGATAAGATCTTACGCGACGTGATCTATAATTTTGCAATAAACTCGTAACGTGCCTCTCGAAGTGAATTTCTGTAGCCTTCGAAGGTGAAAAATCGTCTGGTGTCTCGTTTATTTAGTGTCAATGGCCATTGGACGAAGATTTTTCAAGGAAAGCTCTCGAAAGTGACAAATCGATATATATATATGCATCGTGACGTAAAAATTGCTCGATTCGGTGAACGACGATCGGTAGCTCCAGGGGTGAATTCAGGGGAAGAAGAAGTCGTCGCGGTGACCGGTTCGAGATTAATCGACCAGATAATCGCGAACGACGCTGCGCCGCCGGAAAGAAACTAATGAACGAACACATAAGCAGCCTGGGCTTGATTTATAGGAAGAACGGGGATCTCTACGGGTGTGCTTCACAGACAAGATGGAATATGTGTTACGTATTTAAGAACGATGGTCTTTCGTCTCGTCGATAACAGTAAGTACCTGGATTATGGGTGATCTTTGATCGTGAGAGCTTTCGTAATTTGAGTTTACATTCCACGAATTACGCTAATCGTGGAACGTGGAACGTAGAATCACGGTTGAATTTTAAGGGTTGAATTTTTCAAAGAAAATTTTTCAGAAAATTAATCGTAATTTTTTCATATTATTATTATTGTCGTTATTGGAAATAGTCGTGAGAACTGTTTTATTACGCTCGGGGGTACTTTGTCGAATTTTTATTGAAATTGTAACAAAGAAAAGAAGAGACGCATTTATAGCGCGACAGTAGTGACTGATGTCTGATCACGGTCATCATGTTTCACTTGAGGGATTTAATAAGCGCTTCGATTTAGACTTACCTTATCGTTCTTAGAAACGTTAATGTTAATGTTATTTTTATTGAAATTGTAATAAAGAGACAGAAGTAATCGCTGTCTGGTCTCAATCGTCTTATTTCACTTAAAACTACGTCCAAGACAAAACGTGTTTCAACGTGGCTCAATTTAAAGAGAGAAATACAAAATATTTTAGTACACGTTTTCGTTCTGATAAAGATGTAGAGCGTGTAGCGAAATACATGTAGAGTACAGGTGTACGAACGATAAGCCAGTGCGCGGTATACTGTACGGCTTCTTTAAATGACAGGAAATGAAATACAAACGGACAAACATTTTCCTCCTGAACTCGCCGTGGTTTGACCATTTTCTACTTAAACCTTATATAATCTGTAGCTCCGATAATTCCTCGTATGTATCCCTCCTACGACTTCGCTATCGAGTCAATGTGTGTTTCTGATCCAGTTACCTCAACAATCGATTATCCGCCAAATCCTATCGATAAAAGAACAACGCCTGTCACGGTTCGACGTAATATTCCTAACGAGAAAAACCATACGCCAAGTTAAATTCAATCTCCTCTCGTTCCGTAAAAAGTATCCCAAGTGGAGGAGAAGAGGAAGAAGAATAATGTCCCGTAATATCTCACGATGTCAAGAGGTTGACCTTTTTGGTACGGTGAATGCTTTTCTCCAATCTTTGCGATCAAACGAAGGAGTTTCAAAGATATGTTATTCGGGAGAAAAGTTACGGTGGGACAAACAAACCGTTACCTTTATTTTCAATGATTTTTCAACAAAGTTGAAATCCGAGTGTAGCAGGAGTGTATTATAATTAGAAAGAGAGGAATGTAATTATGGATCAACGAGCAAAGGAAGACTCAATTTTGAGTGCGTGATATATTTCGAAACAGTCTACTGGGCAGAGAGTAATTTGATGAAACCCATTCTGATGAAACTCACACTGTTTGCTCGAGATTTTAACGAGGAGTCACCAAACTAAAAAATAAAAAAGAAGCAAGTCACGAAAGCTTGAGAATTCAAAGAAAGTTTCTTGGAAGATCACCCTATTACGAAATTTCTACACCCTTCCATCGCAAATGTTATAAATTTGTCAAGAAATAACGCTAATAAAAAATAAATAAAATAAAGGTATGGTACTTTTTAAATTAAAAAGATTCTTGGATCCCTCCATCTGGGTCGAGAGGATTAAAAGCTCTTACGAATGGAGAAGTCAGACTGTCAAAATGTTACTCCAATTAAAATTCCTCGTTCCATCGCCCTCTTTATTAAACCGCGAGACAAAAATTATAACAAGTCGGTACGAGCGACTCTCGCGCGTATCAACGTGGACGAACGGTGCAATTTGGTCGTAAATTCTCCGATAATTATCGACGAACGAGGGAACGGAGAGGGAAGGAGGTGGCTGTTTGGAGGACGCTGGCGCGCATTTGTTAAGAGGCGGACGCGCGATTTATCAGCCGGCCGCTGCCGGACGACGCTCGCTTCCACTGAGAAACAATTAAGAAATTGTTTCGGCCGTTAACCCGCGAGGTTACCCGCGGTGATTCATCGCCGGCGATGCCTTCCTGACTCGAGTGCCTGACTCCTCTAATGCGATTCTAATAGCAACGTGCCAGCGCGACGCGAGATCGTGCCACACGGGATCCCCTCCTGCTTGTTTCCGCCTGTAGTTTCGCGCTTCCTCCGGGCCCGCCGCGCCACGCCGCGCCACGCCGCGCCGCACCGGTTACACGCTGATTACGCGCTCGTTCTCAGGCTCGTTCTCCGGAGTCGTCCTTGTCCGGCGTGGTTGATGCCTTTCGTTGTTCGGTGGTCTTTCGATCGAGGCGTTCGAGCGTCCGCGAACAGTGTGAAATTACAGTCAGCTATCAACGATCGAAGAATGAAATTCTCCATCGGGAACATTGAAGTTTTTAAAAAGATGGAGAAACTTTTATTTAAAAGTTTCTTTTTTTTTTTTTAATAAAACAAATCGAATTATAAGAGGAAACTGATTTTATTAATTTTAAATTAAATTTAAGAGTTTTAACATAATTTTCTTCATTATGTTTTAAAAATTATTCCGCTAAAAAGTGAAAGACAGACTGGCATGGAATACAACGCTTCAATGACGAATTACCGGCTCAGATTTTCCATCTTTGAGAAACGATTTTGAGCTCGTAACGATTGTCATTGGCAACCGGGATCGTTGCTCGCGCGTTCATTGCTCGTTCCCGCGAGAAACGCTCTTGACCTGCTCTCCATACGGACAAGTGGCCGCCGCATACTTGCCTCGAACGTCGTCGGCTATTACCAACATCCCGCGTGATGTACGACGCTCCCGGAGCCGGTCCCTCGCCGATACCGATTGCGAGATTTTATCTAGAGTGGAAAGTTGACAAGCGGACGCGCGTGAATCTTCCTCGCGCCTCTCCCGTCGTTCGACATTCTCCGCGCGTTCGAGGCGCAGCCAGATCCTGAATGATTTCAGAGACTCCAGACAGGATGGCGTTCGAAATCTGTCCGTTTCTTTCAACTTTCAACGGTGCTGAATAAGTGGCAAAAACGAGTTTCAAAGTAGAATTGAATGATCATGTAACAAGTAATAGAATAGATCTAGAATAGATATTAAATAGCAATAGTTGAAACATATACACACACTATAATATGTTAATGCTAAAGTATATTATAATAGGTTGAAAGGTATATGTGTAATATTAAATACCATACTAAGTTGAATATAATAGACAACGTAATAGATAATAGAAATTTTAATAATAATAAAGTGTAGTGTGATAATATAATGAACTAAAAGATGGATGTATAATGTTAAATAGCTAGATTGAGATGATGGATAACATATATATATATTGATAACAAAGTGTAATAATATAATAGATTAAAAGATAGATGTATAACATTAAATAGTGTATCAGATGAAGATGAAGATAATAGATAATGTAATATATTAATAACAAAGATAATGTGACAATGTAAGATTAAATGGTAGATATGTAACATTAAATAGCATACCAGATGAAAATGAAGAAAATGGGTAATATAATATATTAATAACAGAATATATTAAAAGGTAATATATTAATATATTATAATATATTAAAAGGTAGATATGTAACATTAAATAGCATACTGATGAAAATGAAGAAAATGGGTAATATATTAATAACAGAATATATTAAAAGGTAATATATTAATATATTATATATTATAATATAATATTACAATATATTAAAAAAATTTAATATATCAAAAGATAGATATGTAACATTAAATAACACACCAATAGGTAATATAACACATTAATAACAAAGTATAGACATATAATACTAGATTGAGATAACAGATAACGTAACATTCATACTAAGAAGCACAATACAACAAGAAATAGATTGTGAATGTTGGATGAAAAAGTAGAAATTCGCAATACGTTAGACGCGTGAGAAACGTTTCGAATAAAAGATCAAGAGTATAGGCGATTTTATTTATTTAGACGATCAAACGTTGCAAATGCAAGGCACGGAAATCGCAATTGTCCCTGAACGTATGTCCCGTGAAACGATTCGATTTTCCCGATGCTCGTCGTCCGACACGAGTTTCATTATCGTGCCGTTTGTATGTCTCTGGCGTATGTTTTCAGAGCGACGTTGGCGGAAATCGACGTGGCGCGCGCTGTAATCAAACGAACGCGGTGATTATTATTCATGCGGTGCGCGTGACTTTGTACTTGCGATAATGTATGCACAATGCAGCCGCGGGGATGCAAGCTGAAATATTGGCCGGAAGAGAAATTCCGCACGCGACCGTAATTGCGTTTTCGCGCGGGGGGAGGTGGGAGGGAGAGGGAGGGGGAAGGGGACACACATCGCAAAGACGACGACAACGTTCGCCATCCCGGATCGATTTATCGACCGATAGCCGAGATATCTTTCGCTTTCTCGATGCTTTTTGCTCCGTTCGGTGTGCCAATCGAAGATTATATGCGTGTATCGATACCGTTCTACCAGTTAGTCCCAGCTACCAGAACCACCGGCCAAGCACAGAATTGATTTATCACCTCGTCGAACCTTGCGTCTCAGTCTATAAACGATTTCGTACGTTTCATTCTCGTGCATGCGGATATCGGTGGTCTCTGTAAAATATACACGGGTTTGTATACTTTCGTTTCAAGATTCAATCTCGCAAACGTAATTCGATTCCCGAAATTAAGCGAATTAATTAGATCTATGAAATGTTGCAATGGCGAAATTACCCACGGGCGTCGAAAATTTGTATCGACTTAACAATCAATAAGAGAAAATAATTCAGGAAACAGCGAAACGTTACTAGCCGACAGGACGATGTTTAATTTATTTAATCTATATTTATCATTGTTAGCTTTTGAGTGGGCCAAGCGTGTTGTTTTGTTTCTCTTCAAACGTTGCGTTTGTGCATTGACAAATAGGACTTTGCTTCGTCGTGTCGTTGCATCGAACGAACCTGAAATAGGTAAATCTCTCACCAATCGGAAGCAAAGAATCGCGAAGTTGAGATGTTGGAATTGTAAATCGAGAGTTTACAACTCGTGGTGGAAAAGTGTACGCGCGCGAATCCCGTTAAATCGAAGGCGATCTCGATCGATATCGGCCGGCAGTTTTCCCCCGATTTAAAGCGGGGTTCCCGGACGAGGAGGTCGGGACGATTTGCCGAGTGTGTCGCGCCGGGTCTCTCGAGGACGAGGCGCATTAAATCTTGGCAGATCGTTGGCGGGGGTGAGCGTGAGATCCTTCCGGGCTCTCGCGGCGCTCGCACCACCCACGTGGTGCAGAGCTGTCGAGCCACCGATCCTTTTCATCCTAAACGAGCGATTCAAACGTTGGATGTAAGGTAAATCCCCGGGCATAGTCACGGAGAAGTCGTATATATTTCGCCTGTACCACATGCTCGAGCACAGTCCGAGCCTCCTTGCCCCCTCTCGCGCACCGTGTGTGGTCCTTTTATATAATTTGTTCCCGGCCTCCTCCTCGTCCTCCTCTTTCTTCTTCCTTCTTCGTCCTCCTCTTCTTCTTGTTACTACTCCCTCTCCCTCTCCCTCTCCCTCTCCTCTTCGTCATCTTCCTCCGCTTGGCTCTCTCGCTCGGCCTGCGTCCGTTCCTCTTCTCCGACTATTGCGTTACGCCACTTCTGGGAACGTTTCCCTCCCCTTGAACGTGAGAAGACGTTCTCGCCGACAGGAAAAATGCTCGCGCTGGTGGCCGGCGATTGTTGCCGGCGTTCACGCTGCTGCGCTCTGATCGAATGTCACCTGATGTCGTGACGTACGATTTACCGATCTTGCGGAACAATTGCCGATTGCCAATTTTTCTACATTCACGTGCAAATAATTCGTAGACGCAACAGCTAAATGCTGCTTTCAGTTTTACGATGTCAGTTGACTTAAATGTAAGTCTGTAAATTTTGGCCAACTGCTACTTTGAGTTGACCAAGTAACGATAATTGCGAAAAGCACACAGAAAAGTGTTAATATAATTTAACATACGCAAAAATGTCAGTTGACTCTCACGCGCAACCTGTGTATGCAACGTGTATGTATAACAAATATTCGTAAACCAATTTCTTAGTCTGTAGCAATTCTAAATGTTTTGATCAAGTGACGATAATCACAAATATATTCACAACTTTGCGCGAATTTTGTGTCACTCAACAGCTGTTTCCTCTGAATTAGGAGTTGCTAAAGCAGTTTACGTTTTCTCAACCACCCAAATGGAATCAATGGATTCAGTCGAATCAATCGAATCGTCCGAGTCACCTATGGGTTCGCCAGCAAGTGGAGTCTCCTCGAGTTTGCACAATACGTACGCGAGCGTTGCCGCTTTATATAAAATTATGCCTAAATTGCAGGCGTCGGTGGGAGAGTTACAGCCGCTTTGAGACGTGGTTACACGCTCTGACACTTATATCGTTGGGCAATAAATCATCGGCAGGTAGAGCACGATCGGCGATCGCCGCTTAAACATTGCATTTACCGATCGGCAAGCGCGAAGGAATTCCGAAGTACGCAACCGTATCTTAAAGTGCATGCTCGCCGACCGCCATTATTCCCCTCGTTATCTCGTTTCATACGACGAAACGGTTACCGAAACCGATCGATGCCGCAACGTTCGCCTCTCGCGATCCCGTCGATTATCATCGCGAGAATTTCCACGACGCAACGTTCGACAGCTCGCCAATTAGCGGATCACCTCGTATTTTCCCCTTTCCCGTGGAAAGGAAAAATTTATCAAGACGCACTTGACGTACTATCTCTTCGCATCTCTCGACACTTTGAGTATCTCGAACGAATCTGCACGCGAGCGAGAATCATTTCTGCGAAAATACACCTTTCTGCGGATCATTTTCTCCGATCTCCGAACAGCGTTGATATTGACATTTGCTTGATATTTGTTTGTTCATTTTACGCGAAGATGCTGAAAAAGAGATAAAAATATAGTAACACTGGACAAATATACTAATAGCGAATAGTATCTGTTTACAGATATTATACATTATACTGTTACTAATAAAAATAAAATTAAAACTAAAACTAAGACACTGAGATGTTTGACGATATTTATTTATTTTACAGGAAGAAATCCCTTTAAGATACAGAAAAAAAAAGAGATAAAAATATAGTAATACGTGTATAAATGTAAATAAAATTGAAACTAGAATACTGAGATTTTTGACGATATTTATTTATTTATTTATTTATTCTTTTAAAATTTACTAGTAGATAAAGTTAAGAAAAGAGATAAAAAATAATAATACGCGAATAAATATGTATAAACAAAATTAAATTAATTAAATATATATATAAACAAAATTAAAACTAAGACACCGAGATATTTATTTATTTATTTACTTATCCCGCAAGAAGAATCCAAATTAAATATAAATCTGAGATCAATGGAGGAAAAATTAATCTGCATGATATCTCGATGCCTACAGTCAACGCAGAAGATCAGAGATGATCACGGGGCCTGATTATGAAACAAAGTATATATTATCAGCTGCTTGAAAGAATCTTCAGAGAAAAAGAACAACAAGAGCTCGCTAAAGTACAAATTCTGTGAATTGGATCGGCTCGAAATTAAACGTGCATGCAGACGGATTAAAAAATAAATTCGTTCTAAATCGAATGACAGAAGTGTTGAAGTTGAAACGAAATAGCGTCGCCCGCGCCTTCTTCCAAGCGACAGTTTCAAGAGTCGAGCGCTTCGCGATAGGATCGTAATTACGAAATTGAGTCATATCGAGTCTCGAGTGTTTCAAAAACTCGCCGAGGACTCGCCGTGTTCCCACGTAATCCTTACGAAAGCTCTCACCGCGCTTTCTATCGGTGGTAAACGAGATGCACCGTGCATTCTTCAGCCCGGTAACAGCAATCGAAGCGTCAATAATTAGAATCGAGCGATCACGGGTTAACGGGGCCGAGCTGTTTTCCTCTAATCTATTCAACATCGATAGGACAGCTTTCTCCACGAGCGTTTGCTGCGCGCCAAGCGCCATCACCAAGCTCCTTTTTCGTCTCGGCCGCCATCTTGGGCCCAGCCGGCAAAAACCGTAGCCGTGAAACGAACTCACGGCCAGCTGGTAATAGCCGGTAATTGCTGGTAGTTTCCCCTGTGGGAAATCGCAACGCGAGACACTTTTATGCGCCATTAATCGTCCGAGCTTACGAGCCAACGAGGACTGACGAAAGTTAGAGTTCGCGACGTTAGAGACGTTTCCTCATCCTCGAAGAGGAGCGTCGCTGTCGTTGCGATAATCATGATACCCTCCGCGATATTGCAAATCACCGGCTGGCAACTTCGAAACAGTCGAGGCGGCATTTTTTCCCAGGTCGAGGCTCGATTCACCCCTGGAAGGGGTCGTAAATCTCCGCGTTATCCGGCGAGCTTTGAAGATTGGAGGTTTCCGCCTTGGGGGAAAAAATCAATCTGCTTCGAGTGTTTTCGTATCTCCCTTTACGAGCGGCGTAATCTCCTACGTTCGCTCTCTTAGATTGTGTTTTATTCGTTTCTCGCTGTTCTTCCTTTCCGAAGAAGAAACTTGGAGAAGAGAAACTTATTGTTTCAGAAACAGTTGACTCGTATTGCGTTTTGTTGCAAGGATAATAAGACGAAAGTGCTTTTTCGAACTTATGAACCACGGAGCCTTTTTCTGGCTCAGTTTCCTAAAATTCAGTGCGTTTCGGTTGAGATGGAAAGATCTTGTAATTGAATATAATAAATATTATAATAAAATGTTGAAATGATGGAAATATTGCGAAACTCGCAGCTTGATTGCGACAGTGAACAATTTCCAAATATATAGAGATCAAACTATATAAGAACGAACGTAGAGAATCTTTTGAGAAACGGGAAATCTTTCGGAAAAATCCGCGGTCTCGGCGGAAAACACACAACGAACGTCGCGCAGACGATTGGACGGCTTTCTCAGCACGGTATCATTTGGAATCATAAAATGATGACAAAGGAACTAGCCGGCCTGTAGTATCGGAACGTGGTCGAACGTGGACGCGTGCAGACGACGGCCCTGCGACCGGTGGTTATCGGCGCACTTATAAGGCATTTCACCGGCCGATTCGTAAGCAGCGATCCGGCCGTCTAACGATCGCCTGTATTCATCCACGTCGTACCATTCAATTTTCCACCGAGGGAAAAGAAGGGCGGGAGAACGTTCCCACGCGACCGTTCTTCGCCGTTGCCTCTCACGTTCTCCGCTAAAGTGAAAGATTGCACGCCGATCTCTGTCGTTCGCCGCGTTATCGTGCCGAAAATCAACGGCTGGCGGTTGTTTCCGTATAGGAAGCATCGTTTATCCAGCCTCGATCATTACTTTTGGGAGAAATTAAATGTTATCAGAGGACTAAATATATATATATTGGATTGTCCGGAAAGTTCGTGCCGATTTGATATAAATAAAATTTAATATTTAATAAATGTACACTAAAATTTAAATCTTCTGCGTTTCAATTTTCCTTCAAAATCGGCACGAACTTTCCGGACAACCCAATATATGTGTATGTGTGTGTGCAATATGAAAGTGACGATACGAAAAGTTTGCAGTCAATCGAAGACGATGTATTTTAAATGAAATATAATTTAGGAGATGAATTTGTTATTTTTGTTGGTTTTTGATCGTCGTGATCGTCTGTACTTGAATCTTTTTAGCGAATTTCGTCGAAACTTGCTTAGTCTTTGTTTTTCGTATTTTTGGATCACTATTTCTTAAAGATCATATTTAATTTTTTTTTGTATGGAATATTATCATCCAACGCGAAAATCGACGTTGAAAATCGTTTCGCTTCGATGGTTCTCTTTAAGAAAAATTAATTATTATGAGGGGGGACTATAAATAATGGATGCGACGATACGTATTTGCAGTCGATCGTAAGCGGCAGATCGAAGCTGATGCATTTTAGATAAAATGTAACGTAAGAGAGGAATTTGTAGTTTCTGAGCGATTATCGTCCGTACTTGATGGGAAATTTGTTCGAAACTTAATTTTAAAATTAATTCACGTTCTTGGATCGATATGATTTTTTAGAAATTGGATTTTTTTGACGCTGTTCTTGTACGTACTTTGAAGTACGCGAGAGTGAGTTTTCTAGTTAATTTACTCGAAGATTGTAATTTCTACATAATTTCCAGTTGATTTGTTTAAGATTATAATTTCTATATAATTTTCGCAACAAGACTTGTTTTCACGTGTTAGTCTTTTAAATAAAGACTCTTCTCTTCAAAGACTCTCCAAGCAATTTGCAAAAACTCGTCTGTAGACATCTGCAAGCAGTCGCTAAAATTAAAAAGAGAAAAAAATAGTTATCGACGGAAAATAATTTTGGCGAGACGAGAAAGTGGACGAGAAGATGGAAAGGTGGCGTTAAAATGAAAGCTTCGAGGCCGGAAATTGAACCAAGTGACCCGAAAGCGTCGAGAAGGTCCCGGTGTTTGACCATCGAGGGAAACCCTTGCGCCTCCTGCGAAATTACAGACCTTGTTCAAGAAATCGCCGTCTGATTTTCATCGTACGTTTGTATTTTTCCGTCTTTGCGAACCTCGCGCGCGATGAACGAGCGATTTTCGCGCGGAAACCACCGCCGGAGGGAGTCGGACCCCGCCAGACCAGGAGGTCGACGACGCGCGATTAACCTCTTCCTATTTAAGTGTAAATATCGTTAGCGATAAATTCGACGCGGGGAGAAATCAAGCTCTGGACGCCGAGTATAAATGGGAGATAACGTCCCATCGACTCGGCGCTCGTTCGTGTTGCGTCGGATACAAATGAATGAAAATGCGACTTGACTGGTGAAATTAATCAGCGCGGAATGCATCTCGCGGTACAACGTGAATGAGATTCGAACTCGAGGTCTGCTCGATGGGAACGAGAATGCGCGAAGGGCTCTCGACGAATAGGTACAACGAAATTACCAACTTTGATAGCACAATAGAGTGTTGTATAATATTTAGAATCTCATTCGTGGTACTAGATTCGGAAGGTTAATTTTCAATGATGTAGTGGAACAAAGATTTTCGATAATGAACTGGAATGTGTATAAATCAAGCGAAGTTTGAGAACTCAGAGATAATTAAAATATAAAAAATTCTATTAAAAATAGTAATTAAAAAAGGTTATTGTTAAATCAACATAGGACACTCACGAAACACTGATAAATTTAGTTGTAGAAGGAGTAGTTCAATATTTAAAAAAGAAAAACAAGTGCGAAAATATTTCAATGACGAACTGAAATTTGTATAAATCAAGCAAAGTTTAAGAACTCAGAGTCAATTAAAATATGAAAAATTCTATTAAAAATGGTAACTAAAAAAGGTCATTGTTAAATCAACACAGGACACTCACGAAACACTGATAAATTTAGTTGCAGAAGGACGAGTAGTTCAATATTTAAAAAGAAAACCGAGAAAATATTTCAAACAAGAATCGGTACTTGAATTTAGTGCAAGAATTGGTATTTGAAAATGTTTCAAACAAGAAATGCATGGTACTGTAAAGAATTGAAACAATCGTTCCAATTAAGAGTACTCTTGCTCAAATTGCAAAGTTAACGAATGAATCCACCTGACGATCACGGCAAGGACGTGGTTGCAGCAAGAAGGACGATCGATTTTCGCGAGAAATCAGCGTGCAAAGTGGGAAAAAGTGGCGGGAACACGTGGCCTGTTCGGATCAGCGTATATGCAAACCGGTCGTATTTCACGCGGCGAGTCGGCGCTTATGAGCACCCCCCGCGGCTTTTATGCGCGCGGCGTTTGAACAATGAAAATGGCTCTACTGAAATATTGTAATGGCGGTACGTGATGCATCGACGCGGTGCCCTCTGTTCTCACGCGTAGCAGGATCCACGATGCTCGCGTGTCTTACCGGAAGTATCGGTTCCACCGTTCTGTACGTGCGTTTCCCAGGATATCACGACGGACGTGTCGTGGCTTGGTGGAAACGTTTAGAAAGCGGTGGCATTAATTCGATAATGGATACTGAGTGTAAATTGTGTCTCATGGAGAGAAGTTTTCCAGTTAAGTTTGGCAAACGGCAGTTGAGTTATCCGCGAGATCGTTGACGAAGAAAAGCGAAAAAATTCTTATTTTGTTAGAAGAGAATTTTATTTAATATCTACGTCAGTTATTAATTAAAGTTTGCACATTCAATCATGATCGACACGAGGTAAGAATCTCTAGCATTCATGTGTATACATAAATAGAATGAAAACTGCACAACTTGTACCCCAGTACGATTCGTCTCACTGAAAGGCCCAGAAGCAACTGTTCTGACTTTTTTGCCATAAAATTTTATTGATATGCAAACATTTGAATCGATAGAAAACAAATTACAGGCGCGATCGCAGTATCAGACAATGCCACTCCTACTCGAGGTCTACGCCACGCCCCCTCGCGAATCACGTGACCCAAATCAACCAATCGCTAATTTTCGTTGCATTGGCGTTGCACCTGAGGCCCTATTTTCTGGGTTACCCCCACTAGAATCACTTTCAATGATAAAATAAATCTAGTAAATAGTCTTGGATAGAGTGTCATAAAAATTTGTAATAGAACAAAGAAGCAGGAAAGATGAAAACATCAGAAAACCGCGGAAACGTGGAAAGTAACTGGCTTTCTCCGCCAAGGAGGACGATTATCGATGCTTAATTAAGGGAGGTGGCGAACGATGCATCGACGCATCCTCGATTACGTAACCGTTCTCTCGGTCAGAATTCGTTTTCTTCTTTCCTTTTGGTGGAAATGTTGGGTCCGTCGCGAGCAACGTTGCGTAATGCGGTTTCGACGCTGGTTCGACGCGTTTCTCCTCGATAACGCGTGGCGATCGTCGCGGCGGCGATTTCTTTCGTCGCGGCGGAGCCATCTCGATTATGCAAAAACAATTATCTCCGTGCACGTATAAGGAGCGCAATTATTAAAGCCGGTTAAACGGCAGCCGGCTTGCGAAAGTCTCTCTGAAACGCGCGCATTACGCCAGCCTTCTGCCGCATGCCGGCTTCATCCCCGACTTTTTCGCGACCGGTTTTTCAGCGACGACGAAAGAAAGAAAAAAGGAAAGAAAAATGCGGACACGGTGGCACAGTTTCCCAGCGTCGGCTCGCTCGAAAAATTACTGTCAAATTACCGCCAATTGTCGCGAAAGTTTAGAACTCGCGTGTGGATCGTTTGCTGATCACTAGACTGCCGATATTTGCGTTGTGATTCAAAATCGAGTAAAATTTCGAGATTGCAGCGTTGCGATCGATATTTATTTAGATCTCTTCAGTTGTGTCTGTAAAAAGTATCAAACTGCAGTTTGATAACTATAGATTTATTGTTTGTAGACGGTACCACTTATATCGATTTTTATAACAGCGCAAGCTCTATGCGTTTAGCGAATAGAATGTAATTTACAGCGATTGCAGAAGAGATCGTTATATTTGATGTCCCATGATATTTATATCGATGTCTCGTTTATTTCATTTATATCGATTTGAAAAGTGATCGGCGCACTGTTTCAGCGATAAATAACAGACATCCAATGTTCGCGCGATGATTGTAATCGATGTTGCACCGTTTATACAATATTTCAAGTCGTGAAGGGTGTGGTCGGTGGCACGCCTAGTTTCGTTCGTTATATTCGGTGAAGTTGTCGAATTTTATTTACTGTGAGGCGATTGAACTTTTGCCAAGTAAGAGTTTACGAATAAAAGTTTTCGTTCTTTGTTGTATCGTATGCCTCGCACTGTGATTTCTCTGATATAAATTTTATACCTTAGTACAGTAGCTCTAATGCCTATAAAAATTTCTCTGTTACAAATTTGAAACATCAGTCGTCGATAGTTCCAGCGTCAATTTGTAAAAATACACGTAAGTTTCGTTACTACGTAGTTTGATTTAGTCATTGCTTTGGCATTGGTTCGGTTTTTCCAATTTTTTCCTACGTCCCCTCTCCGCTAGATAAAATTTGCTAGAAAACGAAGACGACAAACAATTGATTGCACGTTGTCCAGTCTGTTCTTTGATGTTTTTCGATCGACCCGGTGAATAATGAAGCACCTTTCATCGCGCTGATAATCGGTTGGCAGATCGCGGCGGTTCGTTTTTACCTACGATCCGCCGCCATGACACACGTAATAACAAATTGCACGCAACCACGCGTTGATACATCGCCCCGAACCCGCGGATCGTAAACGCAGATCGGTTACAAAGTAATTTCCCTTCGATTTCCAGGCCCGTTTAATAATTTCCCTTGCCGTAATTTGTCAGAAAACCAATTAAATCGGTATCGTTAATCTTTCCTCGTCGCTGGCTTCTGCGGTAGCTTTCGAGTCGCCGAGCATAAATTACGCGCGACTGTTATTTTACGATCTACGATTATCAAAATTCAATCTAGATCATTCGATCAAATGTTTATTTTTCAAGGAAGATATTTATCTTTCTTTCGTCTGGCAGATTGATTCGATAATTAACAGACTGCACTTGTTTGTCATTTGTTGCAAATATCGCGTGTGTGTGTGTTTAGCAAGAATTTATATGGAATTATACAGAATGATGAAAAATTATTATATGTGTGTTTAGTATACAATCTTGAATATACAATGCGTTAAATACGAGACATAACAGATATTTGTTTCAATATTCCCGCGATCTCTGCAAAATATAGTCTCCACTAAATTTCGAAATTTATAAATTTAAAAATTGGACTCGTTATACAGTTTGGACCAGACTCGCGAGTTTCTGTGTACGAGCTTCGTTTATCCGAATACGTCGGGATGAGACCGGATAATAGAGCCTCACTAGGGACTTTCTCCACATCTTTTGATTTCTCCTGTTCGTTTGAATGACAAGAGATCGTGAACAAGATCAATTACGAGTTCGCGTATCTTTCGTATTCGGGCGAACGAAGTTCCAGCCGCGGTAAGAAGCAAAAATGAGAGTGGATCGCTCTCATCAACCTGTCTACTCGTCAACCACTTGTTCGGACAATCAGCGAGGGACCGTGTGTCTTGGAAACGATTCCTCCGAACTTCTTGTTCGAAGCAACGCAGAAATGGTAGTGTCCGCACGCAACCGGCGCTGCGAGCGATTCTAATGATCGTGTATCATCGAGATGCATGCGTGCACCTGGAGAAGATAGGCTAGCGATCCTAGAAAGAGAGAGAAAGAGAGAAAGAGAGATAGAGGACGATGGCGGATAGTTCCATGGCGTTCACCATTATGTCGCTCGAAAACGGTTTGCAACGACTCGCCAAGCACTCGGGGCCATGCTCCTCTGGCTATGCGTTGCGAGAGCGCCATAAAGATCGAGTAATAGGCTGTTTAGTGTTTGTCTTGTAAAGACAAACGAGGACTGATGGGGTTCTGGTACTTCCTGGACGTTGACGCGACGCAATGTCTTCCTTCTTATCCTCTTCTCCGCCGCGCTGAAGTTTCGCAGCAACGACGCCATGTTGGTTTCCAGTTGGCTATTTACGAGCGATTTCAATCTTTAGTGCCATGTCTTTGACACACTGGCGAAAAGTTTTCGATCAAACGCAAGTACTATTTGAAAACATTGAAATTTTTGAGATATAAAATGTGTGTTGTAGATTTAAATGTTGTTCGAAATATAATATAATATAATATAATATAGAAACATAATATAGACAGCTAGAATTCATTTTCTCGAAAATTTCGAAGGCATACATTTCTATAGAATAGAATTTCGCCAGTTTCTTTCGAACGTGCCCGAAAGAGACGATCAGCTCGAGCCTCTGATTGTCGCGAATCGATCAATGTTGGCGAGTTCCTCGAAACGTTGCCATTAATTACGAGAGAGAAATGCTCGTGGTACAATCATCATAATTACATAGGTGCGTGCACCTGAAAGATATCGATGCTCCCCTGGTAGGTGGCCGACGATAAACGATAAACGAGCCGTCTCGAGATCGAGTATCTCTGGATATAGATCGCTCCGTGATCCTATTATGTCCGTAATGAATTTATGATCGTGATTATCGCCGGTCAGTTCGAATGTGGATCACCCTGTTGAAACTCTGGATACCGACACGTTCGAACGGGCATTTGTGAAGAAGAGAGGAAAGACTTGAGAGGAAAATGTCGAGGACGTACAGAAAAGAGAAGACGATTCAGCTCGAGGAATATTTCATTGATAACGAAAGTTTGAACGAAGGTTAACTTGTAATTCTCTACAATTGGAACGAAAAAAGAAACTCTGATTAATTGATCGACGCGACAGCTCACCGTTGCGACTGACAATCGCTGCGAATCCGTGGCAACTCTGGTTCACATTCTGCTTTTGTACAAACTTTGTCCGACAACTCGGTCGAACGCCGATTACTCCCGATTAATTGCCCCTCCTTCGGCTGGCTGAGAATGTCCCTGACAGAGGTTAAAGTCACGGCGACGTGAACTTAGGCTCGCAGAGAGGATGCAGACTCGTCGATAATCAGAGACAGGATGCGGCTGTCTAGGGGGAGACTCGGCTACTCGTTCGCGAACAAAGAATCCCGATAACGAAATGATTGGCGGTCCGTCTAATTAAACGACAATTTACTCGCTTTACGTGCTTTATATTTAGCCGTTGGCAATCGCCGGGGACAGAGCGCGAGTAGAAAGAAGCACGCAAACGGGTCGAGGCTTCTTTCGATCCTCGGGAAATCTCTAATCGTTTGCCATCGTTGGAAGATCGTTGACAGCGTTAACGGAACGTGACGATGATGAAAGAGAATATATTTTCACTCGCTGGCACGTCGTCGGTTGACGCAAGAGGATGGATCGTCAGCGATGAAAAATCTCTGTCCCTCTTACGATCGTAGTTTGCAATATTGCCTCGGGAATGAATCGACTCGAAGATCGATGCCCGTTTGATTCGCGAGTAAACGCTTGCACAATCAGCTATCCACGCGTTCTTCCGGAATTAGAAATTTCTTTATTCAGAAAAGAATTTCACTCGCGAGAGAGACCGCGCGCGACTGTGGATCCTTGAGATCTGACCCGGCTGGCCTCGCCCTCCCCCGGATAACGATCGCGATAATTACACCGTGAGAACGATAATTGCCTGGCGGCGCGGCGTGCTAATAACGAACGAGCCCCGTCATATTTTCATGAAATGTCACATCAGATAATGGGCCCTCGGTTGCGAGAGAGCCGGAAAAGTACCGCGTCCCGCCGCGCGCCGGCGAAGTGAAATTGCGCGCCGATCGCGATTCCTCCGGCTTGATCGGTCGAACACACGGAGCCAGACACGGGCCACGACTCGACCGAGATAGCATCTGCTCGGACGACGACGACGACGACGACGACGACGGCGGCGGTGACGACGACAATGTTGAAAGTTGGGTCAATTTTCTTTTTTCGAAGGCCGCCGGAACTCGTGTCCGCCGCGTTATCTGTCGCGTACGGCGAACGCTGTTCAACGATATCTGATCGGTCGACGACGCGTTGTCGCTGTCGCGTTCGCCGTTTATCGAAACGAATGATGAACGTCGCGGACGTTCTAATGCTCCTCGTTCGCTGTGAGAAAGTTACACGCGATGTTCTCCGCGACTTTTCCCTTTTTTTCTTTCTTTTTTCTAATCGGTCTGATGGATCGTGCAGGTTGTTTCTCCTCGACATCCGAGGATTGTTGTTTCTCGATCCTTGCGTAACGAAAGGTAAGAGTGTACCAATGTCTCAAATTTGAGCTTCGTTCTTCAAGAAATTTGTGCTTGTTGCATCTGGTGTTGTAGTGCAATTTGAACAACAATAAAGAATTAGTTGTCGAAACGAACAAGCTCGCCGGTTGGAATCGCGTCGGAAACGACAGGTACCTAAAACCGGAGCGTCAGGAAGGAAAGATCGGCGACGATCGGAAGACAAGCCTTGGAAACGAGGGGAACGCGACGCGATCCGACAGCCGTGTCGTACGACACGGGGATCGCGATAAAAGCGACGTGTTAATCGGCATCCGCGATCGCCACGAACGGGACTCGGACTTATTAACTCGATAGCAGGGCCGACGAATCGATCGTAATTCACGGGACTCGCGAATGCTCGCGAAGGAGGTAGCCGGCTCACGTACGTGATATCGCTGATATCGCGATAATAAATCGCATCGTCGCTTCAAATGAGCCCTCCTTCTGCATCGGCTCGCTGACTTGGATGGCCCTCCAGCGCCACCAGCAGGCTCGTGCGTGCGTTTGTTAATGAAGTTGTTTAGACTTTGGACGATTCAACGAACTACGCTTCTCCCCCTGGCGACGATTCGCTAACCAGACGTGCTCTCTCGTTCAGATTTGATATCCTTTGTGATTTTAACGAGAAGTTTGGGACGAGAGTTGTTTATGACTTGTTGATTGTGGTTTTGCAAGACGGTCTGGATATACAGGGTGACGCACTAACTTTGTGCATGTTGAATATCTCGGTTGTTTCTCAACGAAAGTTATTCAGTACAGAGAGGTCCATAAATATGATTTTTAGAAATTATTTTCTTGCAAGTGGTAGGATTTCGGAGATTTCATTTCCACTTTTATATTTCTTCGTTCTCTATGAAATAGTATTAACCTGCGTTTGTCGAAATATTGTTGGTTTAGGGGGTGTTTTAATTTTAATTTTAATTTCGTAGAATGTATGCGTGAAAGACAGTACAAACGTAAGCGTACTCATCGATAAATATCACAAAATCTTTCCATTTATAAAAAAAAAAGAATCATTAATGTCGTCATATATTTTTGATCAATACAATTTCTTCACGTCTCTAAGAACAACGGAGACATTCAAAATGGACGAAATTATTGGGACACCCAATAAGTATACAGAACGTAAAATTTACTGACTAAAATATTGGTTTGTTTCTTTTCTTTATAGTAAAATGAGAATTGTTCGCCAAGTTTAATTAACAGCAACTGTTATCACAGTCTACAGAATACACATCTGACGTCTAAATTCTGCAGAGTGTCCATCTCTGTTCAATATGAACATCACGCCATCGCGTACAGGTTGCTCGGTATTTTCGTTCGGTTGTAAACGATTTCGTTTCTCCGGGGCGCTTTCTCGCCGTTCGGCCGCGCGAAAGAAAAGAGTCAGAAGCGGGAAACGATGCGTCTAATGAACGGTTCGCGTGCGCGGACGTTTCTCTCGCCTGGTGTCGCGTGTGTACGCGCGGACTAATTAACCGGGAATGATAAAAGAGAAAGTGCTGACATTTTTCGTTTCTTTCTCCCCGTCTTCGCCTCCGTCCCTCCCCCTTCTTTCTTTTTCGCGCGTGTGTCGAGAGACACGCGTATTCATTCGTGTTAACAGTCCCCGCGCAACAGTTGATGAACGAGGAGCGCGAAACGAGAGGGAAATTCATTCCGTATGAAAGAAACAAAGGAAACTACGAAACGAAAGGAGCGCGTTTGTCGGATGTTTGTGTTGGAAGTTTAATGGCTGAGAGACGTTGGCCGCGTTACGTGGCGGAACGGTGAACGTGCCGGACGACCTGGAGACGTTGACAGCAATTTAGTGGCCGTTTTAAAGAGGGAACGGATTCCTTCCGCGATTAGCGGGGCCCCTCTATTCTCGTTGGCCCCCCTCGAACGAAAGGTTAAGCGATGATTAATTGGACGCGAGGAGAAGTCGCCTCTCGTTTCGCTTTACCACAGCCAGCTGGACGCGTTTCTCTCCCACGTGAACGTCCAACGTCCGCAGGTATCTCCGATGCAATTGATTTCTACGTCCTTAACGAGGCTTCGAGGAATATCGTCGAGATTGGAGATACTATAGGTCGAGAGACTCGGGAAGAAATTTGTTTGAATTTTTCGTAATTTATCACTGAAAGTGATTTTAGCGGGGGTAACCCAGAAAATCGGGCCTCTTCAGGTGCAACGCTGATGCAACGAAAATTAGCGATTGGTTGAGTTGGGTCACGTGATTCGTGAGGGGGCGTGGCGTAGACTTCGAGTAGGAGTGGCGTTGTCTGGTACTGAGCGATCGCGCCTGTAATTTGTTTTCTATCGATTCAAATGTTTGTATGTCAATAAATTTTATCGCATTTTTCCATTAGTGTTGGTGATATACACTGTTCATTACACGTGTAATCGTATCAGCCATCGATTTATCAATATCGTATTATTGCGCAAGAGGTGAACTCCAGGGCTGCCTGGAGAAAGGAGAAAGATGGAAGGATTGAAAAACAACTGCTCAGCTCGCGAGTGGAGCTAGCGCACGGCTCGTTTAAAATGCAGATTAGCTCTTAGGCTCTGTCTTTCAGCGCGAACCGCCGCCGCCGTTCTGCTCGCTTGTTTCTGACGACACGCGCTCCTAAGTCTTTGCGGCTTTTCGAATCGGCTACACAATGCCTCCTCTCCATTCGCAGGGTTCCCCACCGGAACCCTATTTGGCGTAGCTACCCGCCTGTATTTGTCTCCGCGCTCCGCGAACACAATTTCGCGATCAAAACTCCGAAGAACTCCGCGTACCGTTGCTTTCTCTGCCTTGGAGAACTTAGGAACTTGTCCAGCAGTCTTTTGGCTGAATGCTTTCATCTCCATTGGAAGACTGTTCTGTCAACTGCGAGCGGGACGAATATCGATTAGTGTGATTGATGTGTCGTAGCACTATGATGCATTCTTATCGATTTTTATTTACGTTATATGTTAATATTGTATAAATTTATATTATATATATAATAATAACAATAATTACAAGTAGGTTTTGTATTAATTAATAAGTGAAAAATTTTCATTGGTCAATCGCTATTACTTATTTCGAGTGATTAGTCCATTTTTATTTCGAACATTTGCATCATTTCACTTTGTTGCTTTTTATTAAATAATTTTAATACCTCGTACTTTGAAATTCATTGTGATCAATAACAGATTAATCACATTTCGCGCAGTTATAGCTCTAGCACAAAATTATTCTCAATGCAAGATTGCTCAACCGTACAAATTGGTTTCTCACAAAGACTTTCAACTGGTGGCAATCAAAACTGTCATATATTACGTAAGAAATCTCATTCGTTCAAAGATTCGTATCTTGTTTCTTCTGAAAGTAGCCAGACTTGTTCATTGACCAGAAATATAAAATAAGTGACGTATGTACCGGAAACAGGTGAACTGGCGAACACAGATTTTCTCAGTCTGTAACGAGATCGAAATATCGATGTATCGAGATCGAAAGTCTCTATCGAACTTTCTTCGGGCTCGTTCAATGTCTGACTGTCTTCGTATGTACGTGCGTTTTTAGGTGCGTACAACTACGTGCCACGTTACGCGTGAAAGAAATTGTACGATACACGCACAAGTAGTGGAAACTAGGATTAACGAGGCTTCGTCAGTCACGTAGCTGACGTCTGTCACTTTGACGGCATCCGGTACAAGAGAGTCTCTCGCGCTTGATCGTTTATTATGAATTCCTCCGTCCGATCGCGTCGATAACAGCTGAACGCTCCTATTTGTAACGCGCCTCGTTGTTGTTTTCTTACGAACAGTAACACGAGTCGAACAGTTACGTCGACGCGATGTTTGTCAATTTTTAAAGAGAGTTCAGGTGGAACGCGAGCGAGAGGAAAGTTTACTTTCCACTGCAATTAGCGGCGTCGATTCTTCTGCTTCTATGAAAAGTACGAAGGTTTGGGAATTTAAGAGTTCAATGATTTCAAGGTTTCGAAAATTCGATAGTTCAAGGATTTGGAAATCCACACGTTCAAAAATTCAGAGATCCAACCATTCGAAGAATTCGAGGATCCAAAGATTCGTAAGTTCAAATGTTCAAAAATTAGGCATTCAGAAATTTACAAATTCAAGTGTCGAAACATCTGAATGTGTAGAAATTCATTCAAAAGGTACGAAGACAGAGAATTTCGTTTCGCTTAGGTTCAGTTTCATGTGTACGTCAAACTTTTAGGTATTTTTCCCATTATTAAAAAACTGTTCTTCGCCTCTTCCGCACGTCTTTAACCTTTTCGCCATTAAAGAGGACGCCAAAAGTGTACGCATTGATCGAAACACGAATTTTTAAATAGAATCTTTCCCGGTAACATTTTGACAAGGACCTAGAATGCTTTTCTCAAACAAAAACCTAACTAAAATTCTAACCTAACCTAACCTAACCAACAATCTAACCTAAAACCCAACCTCTAAGAGGTTAACAGCTATACCTACACCCTTTTCCAAATTGCGACAGATCAAAAAAGATTTTTTATTATTAATAATAATTTCTCATCTTGTTACAAATATTCCACTGTCGAGTAGAGAAAAGTAGAAAAAGCTCGTCTTGATGTCTAACGTGTTTTTTCTTTTTTATATGTGATCACTCCGATACGTCGCTTGTAACGAAAGGGTTAATCCCACTTCTCCGTTTCACAAAACCATCGAAATCCCAGCGTTGGAGCGTCTCGTGTGTAAAATCGTCGCGTCGGTGTGTATTGCAGACACGATCGTGCGATATCGTTCTCGACACTTAAAACGCTTTCCCGACACCTCACAGCCGACGCAGCCGAGAAATTGGCGGCGAGTGGCGCTTTCAACGATCCGCAGATAGTGCACACTAGGTGAACGGTTTGATTTACACGCTTCCTATCGGCCGGCGTATCCGGCGGTTAACGTCGATTTCGTGGTCAAAGCGCGACGTAAATTGAAGGGCTCTCGATCTCGGTAGATCTCGAGCGGCGCGAGTGAAAGCCCCGGCTAGTTTCGGCGCTAGATACATCTCTGCCGGGCCGTTTACCGGGCTAATGAGACACGCGGTGACAGCCACGGGCCCCGTTTCTTATCGCGTCCATCATAAACCGTAGCCGTTGGCCCGTTGTCGACGTCGCCGATTTCGTTCCTCCAATTCCGTCGTCACCTCGTCCGCTCCAGATGAAATTACCAGATATTAACACGCCTGTGTCGCACCTTCGCTCTCCTTCTCTCTCTTCTTCCGTGATCTCGTTCGCAACTCGAGAGAGCGTGAATCGGCTGCTCTGCGTGATTGCTGGTCAATTGCTAACGATCGGACAGATCGGTGAGAAGCAAGGTTGAGAGAAGAGATTGGGAATTGATTTAGTAATTCACGAGGATATTTAATTAATAATGGTACTATTAATGCGTTGCTTAATACTTACAACAGTTGATCATTTACTTTAGGTTGTGGTTGTGAAATTTTATCAGTATAAATAACTTTATTGGTGTAATACTGTATAATATAAATAATTTTATTGGTATTATATAATATTATATATTATTGATTTATTATATAAATTATATATACATTATTTATTTATAGTAGTAACATAGTATATTAGTATTATGTATATATATTTATTTATTATTTTATTACTGTGCGTTTAGATTCGCGTTCATTTATTGCAATGATGGTTAGAATGGATGGACGAGCATTTCTTCGCTTATTGCCAATGTATAACATTCAATCAGAATGATACACATAATAGTTTGTTAGACACGCTACGATATGAACACGAATGATTCTGCTCTCTACAAATAATTTTACAACAACATCTCACCTTCAAATAAGTTTAAACAATCAGTTTTGCAATACATTCGTTGACATTATCCACTTCGATACGTAACGCATGCAAAGAAACCGTATAAATCTCAAAAGGAAGCTTGTCGACCTATCGGTTTACCTTTACTACTTGAAATGCTCTTCCAGTTGATATCACCACCCAAACATCTACAAAGATCAACATTTCCACAAAGATCTAACTTCGCAAGCTTATTTCTAAAATTCTTCGTCAACTTTCCTCGATACGTATAGTATATTTCGAAGTATCTCAACAAGTCCAGTTGCCCAATGTCCAACCGCTTTTCGTTGAAATCAACGAGCGAGCCTACAAGATCCCAGCCAGTTTCTATCGTTCAAGTGCCGTTCAATGAACACGCAAGGAAACGCAAAGGCACGCGACACGCGTTCTCGGCTTAATTAACCCGCATTCCCCCGCTGGTTGGATTGTGCAAACATTTCCTCGCGATCGCCACGTGGGAAACGTGGCTTTTCGCGATCCGTATCGACCGCCGCCCGACTGTCAAGCCGATTCGTGCTGATTTTTGCCCGCCTCTGCGACTCTATTATCGTCGTTATTTATGGCGGTTCTTTCTCCCGGCGGAGGAAAAAGTAGTCGGTATCGATGTTAGGCGCGGCGCGGAACGCGATAACGGATACAAGCGCTTGATGGAAATGTTTGACGCGCGCGCGCGTGTAATGAATTCCTAAATGACTCGGCTGATTCAAAGATAACGTCTGCGTTAGGTGTTGGGTTGTTGATTGATACTGTTGCGTTTATGGGACTCGTGGTGACTGAACAGCAACAGCTCACCCGTTACTCTCGTCTTTTCAAACTGCAGCCTGATTTTTCACGCGGTGGAACTTGCCCAGGAATTCGTAAAGCAATGTACCTTTACCAGGCGAGCTAATTAGTTGGCGAGTGGATGATTTGTCCGTTGCATTGGGTTGGCCGAAAAGTAATTGCGTTTCTTTTCTAACAGTGTGTATCTTTGTGGCGGCGCGCGCATTTTTGAAACGGTGTGTATCTTAACAGCGACGTCGATTACAAAAGAAGAGAGAAGTGCAAAGTATACAAAGTATACAAACTGTACTCAACAAACTAATAAACGTTCGCGTATTTTTGACAGTGTCGAGAAGATTTCGACAGTTCTTGAATTACAAGGACATTCCGAATCGGCGAAGGTAGTCGCAGTCTTGAAATTTCGACCTCATCTCCGGGAATTCAGTTTCAGTTCATCTGGAAGTCCGCGCGTGTCTTTGTCGTTTAATTCGTTGCGGTTGGTATGCGGGCAAGGTGTGAGCATTCTACCGGTCGCTTTTATTCGCGTGTTGCGCCGTCTAATTGCTTACACGTTGGGCCGCGCATCGATGCGCGTGGGCGAGACACCGGGTTCTGAGTGTAGCGTTGCAACGTTGCCCTTTCACTGCCTCTAACAAAGAGAAGTCCCTCGCTCGAGACACGAATTCTACTCGTTCCTGGGATTTTTTTCACTCGGACTGCTGTCAGAGACGTGGCATCGATGCCGACTTGCGTAAAATCGCGAGGATGTTGTCGTGCCGATCATTACGCAGTATTCGACGAACATTGGTTGGTATCTTCTTCTTCTTCTTCTTTTTTTTTTCACGTGACTTGTAAGAATCGGGGACCAAACAAGGCAGTTAAGGTTTTATTGAGCAATTACGGACGTGAAAAAGCGTATTACTGGAAAGTCTTCGAGGCTCAATAAGGAAATAACGAAACGTGCTTACGTGAACGCTTGTTCTGCCCGACCTCGTTTCCCGCGTACGAATATTTCTCTGCGTTTCTGTTCTCGCGCGAGCGACTCGGACAGATCACCTTGGACCCCGACGTAATCGTTCGAATTTTTCACGCGTACAGCTGAAACGATCGGGCCCGCGTTGTGAAACAGTTTTATACCTTAACCGGACAAGAATTCGAGCATTTATCTGTCGCAGAAATCTTTATTTACGTTGTACGAGACATTTCGAGGTTTCATCAAGTCGTAAAGAAGACAAAAGAAGAAATCATCGGAATGCAGCTGTGCGAGCAAGGTTTCAAAACTTGTGGTTCTTAAATTTCATTTAAACTTCACTTTCAGGGTGTATTTGACTGTCATATTCCAAATATCGTTCGCTTCATTTGCACGGAGTGCGATTGAAAAAAGAAGAAATCATCAGAATGCAGTCGCACCATGATTTCAAAACGACAGCGACACAGCTCAAAACTCGTCGGTCTGAAATTCCATTTGAACTTTACATTCTTGACTGTCATATTTCCAGTTATTGAACTTTTGCCTTGAATGCAATTGTCTGCTCTTGCTTGTAAAAAAAGAAAAAAAAAAGAACGAACAACGTTTCATTTCATTCCGTTCTCCAGTCGGCAAGTGCAATTTGGAATCCAACGAAATTCCAGATTCTTGTCAAGTAGAAGCGGGTCAGACCGTGGGACAGGTACGACGTACTTCGCTCCACGAGCGCACGTCTGCACAATTTTGGGCGTATCCGCGTTGATTACCCTCTAATCACCGGTGATTAACGTTCCCTCTGGCCGGGGCTTGGCTCTGCAATTACCCTCCCTTTCTCTGGTGTAACTTATTTAGAGGAATTTCATTAGCCGCGGAGCTTCCGGCTTGCTTTTAATTAATCGTCCCGATTGTCCGGGGGCCCTTTTCATCGTCTCTCTGAACTGCGGCCGCTGGACGATCCAATTGACGTGGGAAACAAGGGGACCGAGAATCGCTGTTTCGCGTGTTTACGAGCATCGTAAACCAATGTGGGCCTACTCCGTCCCTCGCTGCGTTCACGGGAACGTACGCGTTTGTGGGTGTTTTATGCTTTCGCAAATTACAGGGTAAATAAATATGGCCGCGATAAATGGTCGTAACTCTTCGCGTGGGTTTGCCGCTGGTTTGTTTCGTTGCTGGTGTGTCTCGAAAGTCGTAATTATTTTTCTTTGCTTGACTGTTACCGTTGTAAACTCGAAGCAAAGTGGCTGCAAACGTGGAGCTTTCAAGATATATTTTTTTTCGCTGTAATTTAGAGGATGAGAACGTGTCATTTATTCATTTACAGTTACTCGCGTTCACATTTGGACACTAAGTATTTAAACTGTCACAATTCTGTAGAATTTTATTTTCACCATGCATCGTTTGTTTTATTCTAAAATGTTCATTGGTCATTGTACAGAGAAAACTTTGATCTTTAAATCTATCGTATATTCTCAATATTCCTACATACCGCGACAATTTTCCATCTGTGACTTGAGAACTTTCCATCGCGGTTTAAAAATACCTTGGAATAAAACGAAGTGTATTTTTTTTGAGAATAGAGGATTCGAACTTTACAATGAACTCTCATTTATTGTACAATTTTGTTTCACGAAATTATAACAGTTCGAATATTTGCCATGTCCGAATATCAACGTGAGTATTTAAAGAAATTTATGATATTATAATAAACAGAAAAGTACATGTGTGTTCTTATGTACGATTCTACAAATAATTTTCTGCAACCTTGAATAACCTTGACCGGTTATGCGAACCAGCAGGATAATGAGCACGATTCCGTTGCAGGGGAACGAGTCGGTGGTACCGGAAGGCTGGCCTCTGACGTTGGGCAGACGTGGCCTCGTCCTACAGCTAGGAGAGCTCGAAGCCTCCGCGCTACGTCTCGGGGAATGTTACCTCTGCATACGCAGCTCGGCTGCAGTTGCAACCACCTCGGGGAGCGGCGAAGTTGCCGCTGGTGAAACCGACGAGCGAAATACCGTCGAGGTGAGTCACGTTTGCGTCGTCGGTTCCTTCTCGTTTCAACCGGCTCGCGGTTCCGATTTCCGCGGAATTTCGTAATTACAAACCAACCGACGTCTCGAGTGATTAGTTCCTCCGCGATAAATTGGATTAGATTCTCCGTCGATAAAGAGTCAAGAACTTGCCACTAAAGAGTTTAACCGCTTGCGCTGGCAACTGGTTTGCGGACCATAACGAGTGACCAAACCGTATACAATAATTCGTCGCTTTCCTTTTGATGTGGTATCGTTGGTACGATATCACTGGATAGAAATTATTAATAAGTAACAAATTTATTATTTGTTTTGCCTGGGATCGTATTTAGAAAATGTTGCAATTTTGAGACAAAAAATTGTCCTAGCGCAAGAGGTTAAAAGTAACAAGGTAATCATTCGTTGCAGTTCTCTTTGAGAAGTTAAACAGAATCCTGTACTGTGATATTCGTTTATTATTGTCAATGAATCGATAATTAATTGATAGAGAGTGACTTGATAAATTCTTCCTTGTTGAATAAGAGATAATTACAGGGGGTGATCGGTCAACGAACACAATTCACTTAAAATTGTTCTTAAATGGCAGTTCTACAAATTTCGCAAACAGCATCGCGATGTAAAATATTCGTAAGATGTTCCAAACGTGTGTTTTTTTTTTTTGTCCAAATGTAAAAATCTTTGCGAACTGTTTGTTCATCAATCGATCACCCACTACGATCATCCGAAAAAGAAACACCCTGTACTGTTGTACGTCGTAACGATCCACGCGTTCGAGCGTGGCAGTGTCTCCCCCCACTCGGGGCACAGCTCGCCGAACTTTCACCGATCTATCTGCACCCCTTTCCACTTCGCCGTTCGATCTTCGCCGTCGTCCCGACGTCATCTCTCTGTCACGCGCGCGATGCATAAATATCAACCCTGGTGTGTGCAGATCGCAGTAGTTTGGCGAACGACGTCGATGAGGGCCCCAGGGTTCCTCGGCTGGGACCGCGAGGAGGAGTTCATGGACTGGCGGGAGATGTCTCGGAAGGGGCAGGGGAGCACCGGCGCGGCGAGCAGCAGCCTGGCGGCCGGGCCGCAATCGTCGAGCGCCGCGAGGAGCATGCGGCCCAGGCGACGCTCGCGCGAGGAGGCGCGCTCGAGGACGCGCGAGCAGGGCTGCGCGATCGAGCACCGCCGCGAGGAGACCCGATCGATCGATCGGCTCGAGTGCAACAGCACCACGAACGAGAACCGCCGCCGCACCGCGGACACCGCGATGGACGCTGGCCACGCGGTCGTGAAGTCCAGGTCGACGTCGAGCGTGGGCACGTGGAAGCCGACGGAGCTGGACGCTGAGACGAACGGCGCGTTCGAGACCAGGCCCGGCTCCGACGACCACTCTTCTAGTCTCTCCAGCGACGAGAACCGCGCTGGCGAAGTGAACAAGTGCGCCAAGGTCGTCTCGTCGATGACCATGGAGAAGTGGAAGGAGACGGCCAGGTGCGAGACCAGGAGCAGAGCGTTGGCGCCCGGCGATCTGAAGACGCCGCTGCGGCTGGACGAGGCGGTGCTCGGGCAGAGAACGATGCAGGACGGAAACGCGATGGAGAACAGGCTGCAGAAGAGCCAGCGGAACGTGGACGACGTCGGGGACGACGAGCTACCGGCGTTCATCGGGAATCTTCTGGTGTCGGTCGAGAGGAAGATCGAGAGGGTCTCGCTGGACGATTTGACGTTCCCCTGTCCGGCGTGCAGGAACATTGACACCGACGACCCTCTGCTGGGTTGCAGGTGCGCCGGTGACGACTGCACTTGCGGCAACGGGGAGGACGCTTGCGATTGTTCGTCCTCGGCGAACACGAGGAAAGAACAGTCGACGAGGAGCTTCGAGATCGCCGGCATCAAGCACATCGACAGCGACGACGAGGAGGAAGTTCGGATGGGATTCGGTGAGTGACCTTTTCTTCACGCTCTCTTCTCGGGAGAAGACGAGTGCACGCTTGACAAATTCCAACAAACACCTCGCAACTTGTTCGCTCGAGTACGTTGGATCAAGCGTGGACTCGTCGTAAACGCAACTAACGAGTTGCGATGGTATTTAAATCAACGATGAGCCACGTGCAGAATTTTATTTCCATTATTACGGCGTCGTTTTTTATCTCGCGAAAGGAAAAACGCTTGCAGTTGCAACGAGTTACGATCTTAATCTCCAATTTAGTTTCGTTCGTACGAAATCTAAATTGCACGCGGTCCCGTCGTATCTCTTCTTTGGTTGATCATCCCACGACATATATAGACAACTATATAAGCTATATATACGTATGCACACGATAGCGAATTCACGTTTCGCGAAAAGTCCACAGCGGATACACCCACGAGTCGGACGCACGGACAAATTTATTGTACGGACCTGTTCCTATGACTTATCGAGGCCCTCGACGAACTTGAAATTCTGTCGGAAGCGGCGCGTGGGCGGCGCTCGACCTCGTCGAGTGGCTACTTCACGTCACGCCAGCCATCGAAGAGCTTCCACGGTGACGCGACTCGCGCTTGGCAACTCGCAAAAAGGAAGTTTGACGTCGAGGACGCGATACGTCTCTCGCGATTCGTCCTGCGTCGCGGTTTGATCGTTTGAATTCCCCGAGCGAGCAACGCGGGCCAATGAGCCAGCGTTTCTCTTTCTCCACTCGAAGATAAACACGTATCGCGGCGATTGCGTCCGCGTTTCGATTAGAGAGTGTCGTCCGACACACTCGCGCGCGATAGCTCGACAATTTCGTATCGCGTCGACTGACGCCACTCGTCCGAACGAACGAGATTAATTCTCTCTCTCTTTTTCTCTTTTTCTCTTGCCTCGAGACTCGCGAAGTTTATTTAAAGCAATGACGCAAGAATAATACTCGAAGTTGCATCTCGAGCGTACGATGTTGCCCGTGCTTTTATCCCTGACGCTTGTCAGCTTTTTACGTCTCGAGTTGTCTCTCATGTTGAGACACCCCACGTCGAATGAATAGCGAATCCCGGACTATTACGCCAGGCTTCTAGGGACAAGCTTCTCGGTTGTACAATAATATTTCCGATCTCGTTTGCTACACTTGGTACATGTGTGCATGCTTCTTGAAAGAAGTAGCAGAGGAAAGACGATATCTTCCGTCTTTTGCAGGAGCAGTTCTAAGATTTAATACATCGTCGATCAGTTTTATGTTACCGTGACTGTCGCTCTTTCATAGTCGTAATATCAATCGCAGTTGTTTCAGCTTCAAGATTTACATTGTTTCGTTCTGTAATATCAGAGATTTCACATTAAATATCATTCGCTGTGAGATCAAAACGAATCATTCAGTGTCATTAATTAATTTATTATTGATAAATTATCAAATAATATTGAAATAAATTCATCTTTGCAAAATTTACATTTTTATTGTTTTGTTCAGTCAGTGATGTCAAAGAACTCCATATTATCCACTGTGACGTTAAAATACAAAAAAAATACTTCACGTGACTCAACTCAACCAATCGCTAATTTTCGTTGCATCAGCGTTGCACCTGAAGAGGCCCGATTTTCTGGGTTATCCCCGCTAAAATCACTTTCAGTGATAAAAAAAAGAAAAAATCAATAGAACGGTACCATCCTTTTCTATAATTTATATAAACGATCCAAAAATTCGTTTTTCGTTATCGAACGAAACCTCTCGATGACTCTCGTAAATTCCAGAGGAGTCCGACCTGGCCACGATCACGATTCGTTCGTTCGAGCCTATGAAAACTTGTCAGCTCGATATTTCGTCGAGAGCGGATGAAACGAGACGCTGTCGAACGAGTATGGTACCAGGACGTTCCGTGACTCTTTTCGCCGATCTCTTTTCGCGAAAGACGAAAGTCCTCCCACGCGTCGCGTCCTGGGTCTTCCGGCGCCCTTTGGTTCCGCCGCCGACAGGTTTGCACAGCGCCGAAAACCCTTCGCCACCCACCAGCACCGCGTGCCATTAGCGGCGTGTTTGCACCGCTGACTTATGGTATTTGTCTCCTCTCTCCGTGGAACGAGCTTACGTAACACGGCTCCGAGCGCGTAGGTGAACGGGACTCGCACGAGCTCTCCCGTTTCCCTTTAATTTCGCCGCGTCGCGTCGCGGCTCGGGACGATGAAACGAATTCCTCGCGTCGCTCGAATTCTAAACGTGATTGTTCTTCGCGGACCGTTCTAATCGAAACGTCCATCGCGATGGATTAACGGCACTCTGATCGGATTTAGGCACAGTAGAACGTCGATTATTATTGGGAGGTACAGGGTGGCCATTGAAAAACTGAAGGGTCTGAAAAAGTCAAAACTTGTTCGTTTTCAATCGTTTTTATTTTCTTTTTTTGTAAGTTATAGAAAAAAATACTGAAAAGAATCCATTAATTATATTTACAAATAAAATAATACAAAATTATTTTTGTTTTATATCATTCAGTCAGATAATCGGTCTGAAACAATCAAATTCGTCATAAATCACAAACTAATTAAAGAACTTGAAATTGAAATTGAACATGATGTAATGAAATTAAACAGTTTTCAAATGCAGATATTTATTACATAAAAGAACAGTCCAATGATTAATGGGCGCTATAAAATTTTCATTTCTCTTCATCTGATATGCTTTCTCTTGGATTAATGCAAGATTCAGTTGTACGTGTGCGGCTCGATTATCATCGTAAATAATTATCATCGTTTGCTGTCTTCTTCAAAAAAAAAAAAGAAAAATTATTTCGTTGAGAGACAAAAAACGAACACGGGCGGGACGGACCGCCAAAAATGGCGGCTCGAAGAGGAACGTCTTTCAAAGTCGGGATGTTACGACACGAAAACCGGTCGCGAGCCGTCCGAATGTCAGCTGCACTGTCATCGTGGAAGAAGCTGCGTCGCTTCGCTCGTCCGTCTAACGCCATAGGATCGGACGTGACTTTGCGCTGGCCGTCGCGTTTCATTAGCGCGCGGCCCATTGTGCTACACACACGGCGTATGGCTTCCCGTGTACTCACGATCGGCCGCGGCCCACTCGTTCGCGCCCGATTCGCCCTCGTCTAAGGACGTGAACGTTCAAGAGCAAACGAACCGCCCACGATCCTCGTGGAATCTCTTGAAACGTGTCGCTCTTCCTGCGAGCCTCGGGCCTTGTCATCCCTGTTCTCAGGAAAATTTTAGGATACACACACACACACACACACATACCGACTCGCGGAAGTAATCGAACCATCATATAACGCGAGATACTTTCGTGTGCATGATTTATTAAAAATCTCACTGGCAAAAGTAGTTGAGGAAGATACAAGTTTAAAACGTGAATGTGTAAACTGAGAAAATAAGTTCTTTGGAGATCTGCTCGTTTTTTCTCCATGTTAGAGAAAATCGCAATAAGGAAAAAGTTGAATTTGTTCGATTCCAATTAATTTAAGAGAGTAACTGGGGAGACGAGATCGTACGGTGTTCCAAACATCTAGCTATAATTAGGGTGGTCATTGCTTGATATATTGACCACTCTGCAAATGACCAATCTTCTGAATAGTATTTTTATCAAATAAAAGATGATATAGATGATAACAGTAAGTATTTGGTAATGCGGATGATAAAATAGATCATGATAAAAAGGATGATTATCACGTCGCGATTTTCTCCAAAGTGGAGCAAAAACAAGCAAATCTCTAAAGGACAGTTTTGTTATATTCATTCATGTTATATTGATTCATATTACACAAATATAAATATAACTATAATTGCAAATATAAATCACAGGTATAATGAATAAAAATATTAATTAATCAAATATATCAATATATTAATAATATATTCAAAATATACATTATTAAACATATTGATTATGTATTATTTAAAATGAATAATAGTATCAAATATGAATATCTCACAATATAATTTGTCTTACATGAATCCCTGTCTTTCAAACGTTCTCAACGTTCAGATATCATGGTATCGAAACAGAATGTCTGCTAGTCATTGAAAGATCACCTGCTGCCAACAGAAATTCACGCAACGGTGGCTCCACTGTACGCGTATTTTCCGATTGATCTCAAATTCTCGCGATCTATTGTATTCAATTGACGTCTCAATTTCGCGCGTGCGACGCAGACAATACACATTCGCAAAGTTAACACAGAGGTACTTCACCGAGGCTGGCGATTCGAACGAATTAAAGCCTTTTCGATGTAGGAGGCCGATGAACGCGCGCGCGGCCTGATTGAACGTTCGCCTCCATCGAGGCTGACTATACTTAGTAGCTCATTGATCGTCTCTATGGCGGTCCTCAATCATATCTGCTTAAGCGGGGAATCAAGCGGCTACCACAACAGGAGGCTGTTCACCTCTGCTCGCCCCGCTCTCCAGCGCGGTACATAATGGTCCGTGTTAAACGCCACGATAAAATAGTGTCTACGTTTCATGGTTCGCCGGTCGAGCGCCACTTTCGGCCGCGGACGCGCTTTTTCTCGAGCCTCCTCGAAACTCCTCTTTCAATTCAACACGCGCTTCCCTTTCGTTCCGTATTCTCTTTCGTCTCCGTCCGTCTGACACGAGCACATCGAGAGATCACGATAATTTACTCGTTTCAACGATTGAACTTGATAATTGCTGCTTTCCAGCGGGAGTAGCGATCGTGCACGTTAGTGGGAGCCGGTATTATTCATCGATCGGTCGATAGGATGTGCGTGGGACGGTGTTGCAATTACAGGTGGTTTATCGATACCTGCTTGGATACACAGTGTCCGCAAATACTTTAAAGGAGTAAACCTCCTTGATGGTTTCACCTTGCTACGCTTTTCATCCTCCTCTCTGCGTTTTTCTGCGAAATTTCAAAGAACAGTTGTCTTCCATTTGGTTTATACAGGATGCGCAAAAATATCCGAACGTTTCGTTGTACGAAGTGTTTTGAATATTTATTAACCCTCTGTGGGCCAAATTTTGTTCATGACTATAAAAAAAATTAAATATTTCGTTGCTGCTGTTAAACTCGTTTTTAAAAAATCCGCGCGCCGTCTCAACAAGATGTACCTGTACGCCATTTTGTGGGAAAAAATTAAATTATTTAATAAAATATCGATATATCAGTACGCGACTTGAAAATTGACAGGTCCATAGAGGGTCTCTCTTTCATTTCAATGAAATTTCTGGAATTCAGTGAAGATCTCACTTGGAGGAAGGTTTCCTTAGCCTCATTTAACCAGGCGTGATATCACCAGACTCCTCGAGTCTCAATATCAGATTTGATATCATTAATATTTATAGAACCATCAAATCTCGATATTGGAATTTTCATGTCTCGCCGATCGATTTCCCCATTCGCTAGCAGCATCGATTAAGAAGTCACAGTGTTCGCAGTGTTGGTGCCGCGTGTTTACTAGCTGTAGCCGCGATGTTCCCCCCTGGTGCCATTATTCTTCCCCATCGATCTTACGATGGAAGAAAGGTGGCTTTCCACCGAGCACCGATGGAAACGAGAAACGATGACGGTAACGATGACTACGAAATGCCATTCGATCGCTCAATCGGCGTGCAATCGGCGCGATAGGATGGCGAACCTTGTCTCGATGTATCGTACGGTTCCGCGGAGCGATAACGCTGCCAATGCAAGAGGTTGTATCGCTATGTCATCGTCGCCGTGTTTCACTGTGGAAAGGGGAAGAAAGATCTCGTGTATGTGTGTGTGTGTGTGTGTTTGCCAGTGATCGAACGAGGGGAACGACGTCCTCCAACGTGCGCCGTTTAGCCAACCATGAAGCCTGAGTGCTTCTGTGAACGCTCCACGGCTACTATGCACACATGGTGGCTCCGTCGAAGTATTTGTACACCTACCGCGGAAAACTTTTACGCGCCGTGTATCGGTACACGGTGTATGAAATGTTTAGAAATTTCATTGGCACTGTAACGAGACACGAGTTTGTCCAATTAATTCAACGTTGAACGACAGAAGAATTAGTACGTAGCGTGAATAGTCATTTTGTTTGTTTCATTTATCTTTACGCTGTCTGCCGTTTTATCGTCGCAAGACGGACGAGCACTATCCGTAAATAAAAAATTGCACGACTTGTACCCCAGTACGATTCGTCTCACTGAAAGGCCCAGAAGACCAGAAACAATTGTTCTCACTAGGAAATGAAGACGACTTTTTTGTCATAAAATTTTATTGACATGCAAACATTTGAATCGATACAAAATAAATTATAGACGCGATCGCTCAGTACCAGACTGGTCTCTACTCCACGCCCTTCACGAATCACGTGATCCAAATCAACCAATCGCTAATTTTCGTTGCATCAGCGTTGCACCTGAAGAGGCCCGATTTTCTGGGTTACCACCGCTAAAATCACTTTCAGTGATAATAAATAAAATAAATGAATATTCGTGGTATTCGTGTTATGAGCAGCGTTGCTACGCGCGTTGCTTTATGCCCGATTTCGACGAAAAACCAAAGCAGATCGAGTATCACGTCCGGCGGGATTGCGATTTACGCGAAACCAAAGAGTGTAGATCGGTGAATTCGAACAGGATTCATCCATCGCTGCGACCTCTTTTGAAAACGAGTCCTCGAAACTCGTGGACGGTAACTCGATCGAGCCGAAGGGTTTCTCCCCTAATCGGAGGAAACTGGTAATGGCCTTCCGCCCCGTTGTTCTACGCGCGTAACGCGTCCCATGGGACTCGCGGCGAACAAACTCGTGGAGCAATGGGCCGTGTAATTCGAAGCTATTTACTCGGTTGGTTGAAAGTCTGGGCCGGACGACGATTTTCGTTCCGAGTTTATCTCGCGTTCCGATCGACGGGGGTTCGGCCACTGCCCGCGAGACAAACCCGCGACAAGGCCACGTCGTTTCACGGAAACGCGCCTTTGTCCTTAATGCGTACGTGCCTCGTACGCCTGCGCGAACGCGTGCGGAATCAAGCCATCTAAGTCAATTGTTGAAACTGGGAGGGAATTAAGGGCCTGAATTAATCCAATTTACCCTCCTGCCGGATAATTCAATTGCCCACCGAGATGAAAAATCAATAGACGCTGCTGTTCATTACTGGCTACGCACTCGATGCGCTGCGTGCAACGGAAATTGTGATATTTAAATTTAACAGGATTTTTATAAAAGTTGAGGTAAATTTATATATCGTACTTACAAAATATGCATCATTTCTTTTGAACGATTTCTGTAAAAATGTACTTATAACGTTTAAATTTGAAATATAACACAAGCGTTAGAGTTTGGACGTAAATGTCCAAACAATTGGCTTTTAATCGATGACATACTATTTTATCGATGTATAATTCGACTCGAACAAGAGTGCTAAATAAAACGATCTAAAGAAACGTGTATCAAAGTCGATATACATACATACCACGTCCGCATTGAAATGAACGATCGTAACGCGTGGTTGAGCGAAACGCGAAGATCTTCCGGATGGCTGAGCGACGTGTTAAGTGTCGGAATCGCAATATCTCGCCCGGATCTGCGCGACCCTGAGTGAAGACAAGTGCCTCCTCTCGGAAGAGGGAGGCGAGGCCAGAGGAAAGAGGGATATGAATCGTGAATGGAAGTGTTTAAATTGCAAACGACGGGCCGTAAACCGGGGGCAGATCCAATCAACCTTTCGGTTACGAGTCAATCGCGGTGATCGTCTTACGCTAATGGGCGCGGTCGCGTCGAGACCTATACACGCCCCTGTATATTTTCAAGTAATTTCACCGATACCTGCTGCGTTCGACGATTGAAATCCGATTGTGACTCTAGCCAGGCGCAATAACGTGCAATATGACCCAGTTTTTCCTCGCGAACGTGGTTTCCAGTCGCACAGAATGGAAACTGGAGAAGAAAATCGGCATCACGAGAGCGAAATCGCTTGCTCCGCATTTATTTTACGAATTAATCGAAAGGGAACGATTTTGCGTGGCATGTTAAACAGTTTCGTTCGTTTACCAGCGGAAAGTGTAAAATGGCGAGCGATATGTCGTCGGGTTGTGAACAGTTCTAGACCGTAGTGTCTACGAGACAGCATTGTAAATAAGATAAGGAAATAAAACTGACGTTGTACCGATAATGGATAGACTAGAATTTCTACTCTAGTTGTGGAAAACGTTCACTTAGCCAACGTTTTCAGATCTCTCTCTCTCTCTTTCTGACACGAAACAAGTTACTCGCAGTATAATGTTATATTATATAGCTGTGAGACTCGAGTGATCGTTTCTACCAGCCATGTGTTTCGCGTTTAATCGACGCAAACTGTTCCGACGTAAAACGGAATCTCAAAAATCTCGATTGCAAATATTCGAACCATGGTCGATATTACTCAATGAATATAAAATACTCGAACATAAAAATTGCACGACCCCAGTACGTTCGTTTCACTGAAAGGCCCAGAAACAACTGTTCTGACCAGGGAAATGAAGACGACTTTTTTACCATAAAATTTTATTGATACGCAAACATTTGAATCGATACAAAACAAATTACAGGTGCGATCGCTCGGTACTAGACAACGCCACTCCTACTCGAGGTCTACCTCACGCCCTCTTGCGAATCACGTGACCCAAATCGCTAATTTTCGTTGCATCAGCGTTGCATCTGAAGAGGCTCGAGTTTCTGGGTTACCTCCGCTAAAATCACTTTCAGTGATAAAACGTTATAAAGATAACTCCATGGAACTTTTGTTACACAGATTCGAAAATATCTGTTCCGTGAGAACGCAGTTCGAAAGAGTTCCCGACCGTAATACTTCTACTCCATAAAAATTCCACAAAGACAGGCATTCTTTCGTACGAAACATACAATAAATTCGAACAGAATTCTTTCGAAAAATGATTGAGAGTACCTGTCAATCTCGATCCCTAGTTCGAACAAATAAATTTTCTGCTGTGCTCAAAAGCGCTCCAACGACTAAACGAAATGAAATTCCAGTTCGAATTAATTCAGTAAATTCGATCGAGGAACTATTCGTTCGTTCGAGGCATTGGGTAGGCGCTGGTGAAACAGTGAATCCCGAAGCAAAAGAGAGCGTCTGATGCGAAATCAACGCGACCTTTCAATCGGTCCGCTCTTTCAGTCGGTCCATTGTCCGTCGTGGAATCGAGGCGTACGAAATTGCCGGCCCCCAGGACCCGTTCGCCGCGAACAACAGCCGCGCGTGATTAATACGTAACGACTACAAATGACTGCAACGAAACGGGACGCGCCATAGAGAGGAACGACTGAGGGCTGGAGTCGAAACGACACCGGTGAGAAACCGGTTCCAAGCATTGATGCATTAACGTGCATTAACCTAAATTCGAACGGTGGCCACGGCACGCGGAACGAAGCCGTTTCGTTCCTCCGACCAATCTTGGCCCTGATTGACCCGACCCGCCTGGCTCCGCCGGTAGCTCGGCGGACAAAGTGCCGTGAAATGAAGCGATTAGGCACATCTGATCGTTACGCTCGTAAGTACGCGCAAAAACCGAAGGATCACCGCCGCTACCGTGCGCCGTTTCGTGCTCGTTGTCAGCGCGATTCCTCTTCGCTGTCGTTGTTTCCAACAACGCTCGCGCACGCGTCCACGGGACACAAAAGAGCGTGGTTAAGAAGCGTGATTGCTGTTAGAGCGAGGAATCGATTCTGTACGATTCGTTGGCGAAGCAGTGGTCCAGAAGATCGAGCGGAATTTTTGTTTAATTAATCGCCGATTTCTGCCCGGATTGTGAGATCTTGTTGTTCTAGAGAGAGATTCGAGGTAATTATGAATTTCTGTATCTGTTGCCGATTTTTGCGGGGAACTGCGGCAGTAAAGATCGTGAAATGATGCAGTAAAACTTGCTATACAGGGTGATTCACATAACTAGCAGACCTGAAACAACTTTTAAACTAATGCGTCTAATGAAAAATTGGTTAATACAAAAGTTATATGGTTTCGAGGGAGGCAGAATATGGCGCATCAATTTTCAAGCTTCTTTGACCGAGTTTATTTTTGAACACTGCTTCCATCGTCAACGTTTCTCTTTGTACAGAACAAAATTCGATTGTTCGTTTCAGCTTGAGCGCTTTCAAGAAACGCGACATTGTTGCACGAACGCGATGAAAGCTTCCTCGGGAATCAGGCTTCGGTCTGGTTTCTATGAACAGAGAGAAGTGCATACATAGCGGCAGCAGCTGCATCCGCGACACCGTGTACAGCAGCGTCCGATTGCGTATCAGCGACCTCGATCGTCCCCCGTGCATTCCCCTTTCTCTCTCTCTCTCTCTCTCTCTCTCTCTCTCTTTCTCGTCCTCCCCCACCCTTCCATTCAGATCATTATGTCAATGATCCCGGCCAGATCCAAGAGGAGGAAGCTCAACTGCGCGAAGCTCATCCGCATGTGTTGAGCCTGAACTTCCTGATTCCCTTCGTCACGATGGCTAATTTGTTCCGTGGTTTTTATTAGCGATCGTTTTGCTGAACGTGCACGACACTAGTTTTAAATAAATTCGGGAGATAATGCGAGATTGTGTAAATTTAGAATAATCCATCTATGTATATGAATCTATTTACATAAATCTATTTATAGGGTGGGCCAAAAATCACTTCCTATTAAAATAAATCCGTAATTTTTTTATTTTTTTAATAAATTGGCTTTTTTCTTATATTTTCTAATAAATAATAAATCTAGAATTTATTGGAGAAATTTTTGGGGAATATTCAAATTTGTCGAGAATACGAGAGATACTTAACTTCAAATTTTTTAGAAATTAGAAACACGAAGTTGTGAAACAAAGATAACATTTTCTCGAGAGTACGACGACTATAAACACTTCTCTTTGAGAATATTTAAATTCAGAATTCTCGGTTAATTAGAATCTTAGATCAAAGATAAATTTACAGAATGCGAAAATGTAATTAGAAATTGTAAATGTTAAATATAAAAATATTGGTCGGTAAGCCGTCGATTTGATCTGAATGAACAATCGAAATCTACGCATCGATCCCTCACGAAATATCATCTCAATACGCAGACGATCGCGTGTTTCGAGCATGTTTTCTCCGGAAACCGTTCACTATCACAGTGAGCAAGCGCATCAGCTGTTTCCTTCGCGTGACGTCGCGCAATCGCCTGGAAAACTAAACGATCGTTGACCCAGTCGTTGAACGATCGATGCTTCGCTCTTCCAGATCTGCCTCTGCGCAGATACATACGTACAGTGAAGAGCATAACTGAACACGCAGTGATAAAAAAAACTGTCGATACTTTAAACTGTTATAACTTCGTGAAAGAAAGTCACGTTGCAATCTACTTGGTCTCATCTTGAAGTGTAAAGCTTCTACTTTGACTATTTTATTGTATTTTTACACCATGAAGTGGATGAAAAAGAAAGAGTGCTTTTATTCTCGAAAATTATAAAAATTCATACATTTCTAAAAACAGTAAAAAAAGTTTTTCATGACCTGATCAACTATGGTTTTGAAAATTGAAATTTTTTTCTCTTACGACTCTTTAAACCTTGCTGTACGATTTTTTTTTTTTTTGCTATTTTATTGAGCTTTGAACATTAAAATTAAATTACAAAATGTTAATTAGGATTAAATGTTCAAAATTTAATAAAATAACTTAAAAAAAATCGTACAGCAATTTTGAAGGAGCGAGGAGAAACTTTACTCTTCAAGGCCACGACGGATTCAGTCGTAAATAAAATTTTTCATTGTTTTCACATACGTGTGAATTTTTACAATTTTTCTGAAAGAAACGAATTTCTTTTGCAATTGCTACATAATGTAAAAATGATTAGAGAGAAAAGAACGAATTCAAGATGTTCAGAATAGAAGTTTTACGCTTTGAAATGAAACTAAACAGATTATTATATAAAAGTAGCAATAATGTTTCATTTCAAATAATTGCAGTCTCCAGAAAAACAGTTTATATCTGCCAGAATAATGCATAAAATTTTTTTGGGGAAAATCAAAATATCCTACATGAAGAATACATGTATTTTGCCCTTTTTTATCACTAAAAGTAATTTTAGCAGGGGTAACCTAGAAAATCGGGCCTTCTCAGGTGCAACGTTAATGCAACGAAAATTAGCGATTGGTTGATTTGGGTCACGTGATTCGCGAGGGGATGTGGCGTAGACCTCGAGTATGAGTGGCGCGTTGTCTGAAGTTTGCATATCAATAAAATTTTATGACAAAAAAGTTTTCATTTCCTAGTCAGAACAGTTGCTTCTGGGCCTTTCAGTGAGACAAATTGTACAAGTCGTGCAGTTTTTTTTTTTATGTTCTACATACAAATACTCAATAAAACATTATTGTAAAATTCCACGTGTGTGCTCAGTTTTGCGCATCGCTGTACATACCCGCATCGTAGTAATCTTGGCGCTGACCACTCAATTCGAGCGCACAATAACAGACGGTAATTAGATTAGTGGCAACTAATTGGTCGATAACTTGGTGGAAGCAAAGGTTGAACTCAGATGCACGTGCGCAAATTGTCTTTAGGAATCGCTGACGGTTTCAAAGAACTTCTCGAAAGGAGGATATTAATATAGACAGAGAGAGATTTACGAGACTACATTCGGACCAACAACGGGGAGGAGTAAAATTTTCCTGTGTGTACAGAAAACTGACGTTAGAAACACTGTTTTTCAAACGTACCTTGTAATTTACTATCATTCATCATCTTCCTGCGGTAAACGAACCACTCTTACGGCGGTAATTTATTTCTCGAGAATTGGCCATTAATCGTGTAAACTTATGTAATGAAATTAAGAAATTAAGCGAGGTACGACTTCTGAATGGTTCGAGCATAGAATTGCATACGCGGTGAAAATGCAACGTTGCGCGAAACGGTGTAATAAAATTTCGTAACAGAAGCAGCTGAGACAGAAATTAAGATTTAGTTTTTTTTTCTCCCTTCCTCGTGTCTTAATAACCTACCATTTATCGAACACTCTCCGCGGAAGTTAGTCTTACGTAAGTTAGTCTTACAATCAAAGACGCACGGCGTCGTCTCGACAATCGTTCGTTCAACACTTTTTAAGTACAGCGACTGCGAAACTCTCCAATCGCGAACTCCGAGCACGTCTTAATGCGATTTCGGAGTGAGAGATGCAAGGATCATTTACGCAAACGATCGGGGAGTGAATTAAGACGTTGAAACGGCCGCTGATCAACGACACGTCGGATCGACGCGAAGGAAATACACGCCAGTGTATTCAGCATCGCGTTCAACAGGCTGGATCATCGAAATCGCATGTGCACTTGGTTCTCTCTTCCCCTTTCTCTTTTCCCCGGCATGTTTTCTATTTCACTTTCATCCTCGATCGTCTTACTTGAGCTTGTCGATTTTTCCCCCCCGATCGTTTCGCGACTTTCAGTTTTATGAGACGCTCGATCGTCTCGCGGTCGCTTCTCTCTTTTGCCGAGCGAAAGGAATCACGATCGTGTTTTTCTTATCCAGAAAGGAGGAGATTATTTCCATAAATTCTGCTGACTTTGCTAATTGTTCGATTTAGATCCTCCGGACACGAGGATGGAGAATTACGCTGATTTACGTTCCTGGTTATTTTGTTCTGCTTCCTCTCGTTTTCACCTTCCGTAGAATATTATAAACTGCGAATGTTTGTCCATTTTTATGAAGAATTTAAAGATTCAGTGTTGCATAGAATGCGAAAATATCCAAAATACTTGCATTTAAATGTTTATTTTTATTTTTCGTCGTTTTATATTTTGTTTAGACGATGCAGATAGAAATACAACTCATAGAGACATTCGAGCAGTTGTATTTCTTCCACGCATCAGTTAGAATTATCCGCCATTTTGAACAAAAATTCTAACCTCAATACTCTAAGAAACAGAGGTTAGAGATGGGTCTAAATTTTTATCCAGATTCTACTACATCCACTGATATTTATTTTACTTTTTTCCAATTTCAGTTTCTTCTTTATTCCTTTCTATAAAAAAAATATATATAATTGTACAATTGTACACTTGTACAATTCGACGTTTATTGAAAAGCGTTTGCAGTTCGCCCGACTCGTTCGATAGCTCGCGTAGAATTCAATCGATTTCCATCTTATAATCTTCAGATAACACTCATCTTTTTAGGGACTTCGCAGGTCCGAGTATGTTTTTTCCTTTAATATGAATTTCATTCGTCCGACTTTCTTTCACGTTTCCTCTGATCTTTTCTCGTTCGTTTCTTCGCCAATTTTTCCCGCTCGTTCGTCAGTCCACTTTTGCGATCCTCCGCAGAACAGGGGAGATAAACAGCAGAAAAGTGAGAAGATTAGTAACAATGACGAACGAGTTCCATGAAAACGTCCAGTGATAAGCTACGATTCCTTCACCCGTTATCGTCGATGTTAGCCCTCATTGTTCACGAGCCCCAATTCAAGCTCCTCCATAACTGCGATGCACTGGCTTCGTTGTCTTACGAAACTACACGGCTACTCGTTATCGCCTCGTGTATAACGAGTTTGACCGTTGAAATTTGCGTGGTCGTTTCGCAATCGTGTGAAACGCGATATTAAAAGAATCGCAGGAAGAATATTGTAGAATCTTGCAGTTGGTTGGGACTTTGCTCTCTGTCACTTGATATCGTAAAATTTACTTTTAAAAAAGTTCGCTAGTGTTAGGTTATTGTTGATTCCGTTATGCGAGATATTCTTGATGTTAATGTTCCGAGGACTCTAGAGATTTGAATTGGATTTAAAGTTAAAGATTCGTAGATTCTTTGCTTCTGAATGTAGAATATATAATCTGGAATTCGCGATTGATGTCCTAAAAGGTACTAACATTTTAAAAATTCTGGAAACTTGGATCCAAATTGGACAATCGACAGATTCTTTAAAAGAACTAATGTTTTAAAAGCTTTAGAGATTTGGGTGTAAAATTGACAGATCCTTTGTTCTTGGGTCTAAAATTCGGATCAAAAACACTCGATATACGTTTAGATTCAAAGTTAAAATCCAAGATTCACTATCGCAATTCCCGTAGCATCAAAAGTTCAGACCTACGACATGATGCGTCGAACACCATCTTCCCAATTCGATTCAACAATCTCTTCGATACACAGAAATTAGCTAACAAAACCCACCGACGAGTTAATCTCCGTTTAATAAAGAAAATGGGGATTAGCTAATTCGGTCTCGAGTTTCTTCTCGTTTCACCTTTCGACCCGCGAGTGTCACCTTCGGCCGAGGATCGAACGATCGATGGCGAGCGCCTCGGTACACGCGACTCGCGACTCCTCGCCTACGAACGATCTATCGCGCAGCTTGGATGCACTTTCTATTACTATTTCGCGCGACGTGGACAAATTAATTGCAGGCAATTAAGACAGCCGCGGTTTATGGTTTATTGTGGTTGGCTTCACGGTTAAATACGTGGCGGCAAAAAATCCCCTAGGAAAGTACCGCTAGGCAACGGCGGCGAGATTCGAATCGCGGAATGGGAACGCGCCAGCCCAACCGAACGAACGGACATCGCGTCGATGATTTAAGCATCGCGGAATTGTTTATGCACCGGCGAATTGCTGTTGAATTTCGATGCTGGTGTTTTATTGTGCTTTCGTGATCGTGCAGCGCGATAAATTCGGACGTTCGGAGGGGGAAGGTTCTGATCTTTCGTTACCCACCTGATATTCGATCGGGGAATTTTTCAACGAGAAATTATGGAGTAAATTAGATGCGATTTTTTCTCTTCCTTTCTTTTTCTTTTTCGTTTAATTTCTTGCTCGTGTATATTCGAGGATGGAATCTTCTGGCATGTTCTCTAGAAAGAGACACGTAAAGATCGTAACATAATTACATATTTGATCCTAATGTCACTGCGTCGATGTAAATGGCGATGGTTGCTGATTTTGTTGGTGTAATTCTTTCTTCAACCATGTGATTTTGCACATGTCATACTCACCTTTTTGCAAATCAAATCCCCCCAACCTCAAGTCTTCAGAGTTGAAAACTTAAATCGCAATTAACCACCGCGGAGACCAGGTGAAACTTCCGTCCAATTTCTGCGAATTTGTCGAGCAAAACAGGCGAGTCAACGGAGTTGGGTACGGGTTTTGCGATAGGTCAGTTGGCATCGGGAGCAAGCGGGTACCGGTGAAAACAATTCCCTTCGGTTTTTGTATCGGGGTTGGCAAAGTTATCCGATATCCTTTCACGGGTGGATCGCGGTCATATTTGTGCAACTGTCACCAGAAGGGACACTTTACGTAAATTCCCCCCCACTCCTCCGTGCGCGCAGCGTCATATCAGATTACCGAAATCTGCCGGTGTACGATTCCGTTCGTCGATTGAGATACAAATGCGATCCTCGCCGAGATCGGATTCGTAAAGGATGCGGGAGTAACGAGATCCCCCTGTTGTCTCCTGTTTCAGGAACGAAAAAGAGAGTGGACGACGTGGTAGCGCCCAGGACCATTCACGACATACCGGAACACGTTCTCACGTGCGGCCTCACGCTTCTCGGTAAGTGTCTTGACAAATGTACACCTTTTAGCCGTGCTCTTTTTGAGAAAATTCTTCGTATTCTGTCTGGATCGTTTGTCGCTGATGTATGCCCATTATAAATGGGATAAAGGGACAGCGAAGCGTTTGCATTTTACATTTGGCGAGTTAGAAACTCGAGTTCGTCAGGACGAACGAATACTTTAATATTTGAATTATATGCTTGTAAATGAAACGTTTGCGTAAATTTCTCGTTTCCTTCAAAAATAAATTTGCAGATCAACAGGACTTTCGAAACAACAAAATGCACACGTGTTTCTGTACCTAATTCGTTGAGAAAATTGACGAGCTGTTTTATTCGTCATCAGATAGGTTGGATCACAGGATTTTTCAAAGCGATGTAATTAAATCTTCCCTTTTCGCAATTCGTTGAATGCTTCGTGCTTCATAGACATCATCGTCAGAAGTGAAATCGTAGAACAATTGCTAAAAAATTACATTCTTCAAATCGTAGCACTGTTCCAATTCACAAACGAACGTGTCGCCATCTATCTACTATTTCCATCGAGCGATGCGCGTCTTCGGGGGAGGATAACGCGCGTTGACCACGGAAGAATATGCGGAAGCCGGGGCACACCCACCCGCCACGTGGGCCTTTAAAGCCTGGTTCACACGCCTCCGCATCCTCGGCAATCGCGCCTGTTTACGTGCTCGAGGACGCTTCCCCCCGGTTGCTTCTCCGCCGCGATACACCGCGGTCCTTTCTTCTTTCCTCCTTTTCCTTTTTCCACCGTACGCTCTTCCTCTCCTCGCGCGTCCTGTTTGCCCTTTCCTCCTCGAGGCTCTTCCGCCGATCTCTAACTGTATTCCGGTCCGCGCCGGCACTTTGTCAACGATTAACCAACCACGGAATAAAGGTGTCCATGCGTTGGCTTTTCTGAAAGGAGCGCGTTGTACAGTGGAGAAGGTAGATACGTGGGTCGAAGCGGAGAGCCGTGATAACGTCGGCTTTTCGAGAGGAAGTTGACTTACTTAGTCGGGGTGGGACGCCTCGGTTATGTCGTTCGCGAGAGGAGAGTCGCCTCTTTACAAGGGGACGCTTTCAAAGAGGGTCAGACAGCAGGGTGACGAGGGTTTTACACTTTGAGGGGAATCTTGGCGGGCACTTTTTCATTGTTCATTGTGGCGATTCGACCGGGGAAAAGAGGTTGGAGATGATAGTCGAATGTTAGGACTAACGTACACGCAAGAGTTTCTCGGTAGAAAACTTCATCTTTTGTCATTTTTCTTTCTCCGATTTACTCACGTCGATGTAAGATCAGTGAAAAACTTTTTCATAGGTTCAGAAAGTGTATCATATTTACATATTAACACAAAGTAGCTCAAAAATAATTTCTCCAAAAGAAAAGTCTCAACTGCATTTCGGATATAACATGGAAATGCTTGATTGTTAAATACTAAAAGTTTTCTTTTTTACTGAAAACTCGTTTGTCAAACTATTTTGAATTAATTCAGCGGTACACCTCTCGTTATACTTGTGTTTTATTTATTTTATGTACTTTTTATTATATTTAGATTTCACTTCTCAGACCACAGTATTATATATACTTCTCAGACAGTCTACAGTACGTATACACTTCTTAGATCACTGTATAAAATATAGGATTTCATTTACTTGAGATTGTTTAAAAATTTCATCGTTCGTAGCCGTTGACACGCAATTACTTACTGCTCAAGCGATCGTCCAATGGAATAGCGAAATTCCTTCCGTCCGCGGTTTTTAAACACCATCGCGGCTGGTTTATGCAGGCCGTCGGTTTCGATATCGCCGGCATTCAGCTGGGTTTCCACGGGCACTCTGGGATCGTTTCACGTGTGCGCGTCCATTCCCTTCCTCTTTTGGAACGCATAATTTCCTCGCATTCCAGCGTTTCCCTCTCGCCGATGTTCTCTCCGGCGAGCGTTTGTTAAAGAGCAGGGAATCGCTGGCTAATGCGACTAATTCGAAAAAGAAAACGTCGTAACCGTACTTTCTCGTGATCTTTATTAAACGTCGCGCGGATCTCCTTTCTCTCTTTATTGAAAATATCACAACGCTTCCTTCATTTTTTTATTACTAAAAGAGGGGGTAACCTCTTTAGGTGCAACGCTAATGCAACGAAAATTAGCGATTGGTTGATTCGGGTCACGTGATTCGCGAGGGGGCGTGGCATAGGTCTCTAGTGGGAGTGGCATTGTCTGCTACTGAGCAATCGCGCCTGTAATTTGTTTTCTATCGATTCAAATGTTTGCGTATCGATAAAATTTTATGGCAAAAAAGTCAAACAGTTGCTTTTGGGTCTTTCAGTGAGACGAATCGTACTGGGATACAAGTCGTGCAATTTTTTCTTTTTTCTTTTCACATCGAGCGTCCGCTTTCTCCTTGTAGGCGCGTTCTCCTCCATTCTTCGTCTCTTCTTGCCGCGAGGAAAAAGAAAGAGGATACTTCCTATTCTTCCTGTCTCGTCGGAGGCAATCCGCAGCCGACTGTGTCCCCTCGTTGTTTCGCCGTCTTCGCGCGCGAAATGAAAACGGGACATTCGACTCGAAAGAGAGGGAGAGAAAGAATTCAATGGAATTCAATTTTAACGAAACGTCCGTGAAACGGTGTTCGTGCCTCCCCTTTGAGGAGGACTCGCGTGCCTCCTCGTGCGCGCCGAGCGAAAACTCATTGAGACTCGCACAGAGGCTCGCAGGCTCGTTGCATTTGTAAGAAGATCCTTCGGAGAATTTCAAGGTTCATATTGTACGTACAGTGTGACGTGACTCGCATCGAAGGAGCAAAATAGGTTTGTTCTTGCTGGTTTGTTCTCCGAGAGAGTCCCAGGACTGTAATCTTCCGTCGTTCGCAGGCAATCGTTTTACCGTGTTATTAATCGATCTGCCAACGCGAGCAGCAAAAACGAGGCTGTGCGTTCGAATCTTTCTTTTTCTTTTTCTTTTTTTTTCCATGCGCGAACAATTACACCGTCGCCGGTAGCGTAGAAAGTAAAAGACCACGCGGGCCAAAAATCTGCGAACGAGTGAAAGGAAAAGCGAATTAACGTCTGAATTATGACGGCTATGTTCTTCGTGTGCGTGTTTTGTGGCCTCGAATATCGGTGGTTAAGTAAATTTCTTGAGAATCCAAGTTTTGAACTCTAGAGCCAAATCGCTGATACGTAAGTTTTAACTTAATACTGCTTTCGTTATTAAAATATTATAGTCACGATCTAACTTATAGACTTTAACTCCAACGATTTAGATCATCAGGTCTTGGACTCTGAATCCAAACTTCTACTAGAGCACTACTAGTTTGAGAGAATGAATCTGTGAAACTCGATGCTTAACCTTAAATATTCTTGAACTCTATTGCTCTTAAATTAATCTCACAGTACTTTAAAATTCTGTTCGATATTCCTTAGAGGTAACTTGAACCATTTATCGGTATAATATATTACACGTTTACAATTAGCCAACTTGATATCAATTATGGGAGTTTTTAAATAAACATTTCAACTCTACTTCCTGCGTGTTCTTCCGGCAGCTCGCCACTTGTATCCTTTTTTCCTCCCCTCCTTTTTCTCTGTAATCGGTTTCTCTTGGTTAATTAAACGCGAGCATTTCCGGCGACTTGCAAGAATTTCGCACGACTTATTTGTCATTCTACGACGGGGTTCGCACGCTTCCTCGTTCTCATACAAAAATTATCGCACGATTACACGCCATTTTCTCCCCTATTCATGTTATGTTTCATCAGAGTATTACCAGACTTGCAGATTTTCATGCAAAATCATATGTTTGAATAAGAAACACTAAACTTGATCTTAGATATTCTTATAAACTTGAATAAAAAATTGTTATGTATATATTAGTTGCATTCAGTTTCCCATAAATGTATAAAAATCCGCAGTTATTACGTAGGATGTTCCCAACCTAAAGATGTTAAGTTAGATTTAAGTTAGGTTCAGGTTTGGAATATCTACATTTCTGTTTATTTTTTGGGAACAAGAGTACATCATCGAGTCTATTAAATACATAACAACACGAATAAGCGTAAATAAATAAGTGAAAAATGCAGCAAAAGTGGAGCAAAAACGAGGAAATCTTTGAAGAAGAACTGCGAGTCTTCTGCACACTTTAAAACTTTCCAACATTGAAACTTCAAACACCCTGTACGCAGAATAAATTTCCACAAGCGTTCTAATACCATCACGAGCCAGAACGTTTTCTCGCTCGGAGGCGTTCGAAAGATCGCGAAACGCGCCTCCAACACGCCTCCTGTGATTCGCTCTGATTTTCACCACTGGCTGGCAAACCATAGCCTTTCGTCGCGCGATTAAATGGAATCACCCGTTCGAAGGCCGCTCCATACGACTTATTAGTATTTCGTTGTCGTTTCCTGCCCAATTAGGGACAGTTGTTTGCGAATTACATCTCGTCGCGGGAGAAATTTCGCCGATCGCGCGATCTGTTATTCAGTAACGACGAATGAAACGACGAGAAAGGGTGTTGGGGGAGGGGGTGTTGGACGACAGTGATAAGAAACGCGAGCCAAGTCGAGCGATTAGAAATTGGTAGGGATAATTGGCAATGGGCGGTATCGAACGTTTCAATATCGATGATAATGTCGAATCGGCGAGTTAGGAGAGATCAACGTTTTCACTTTTCGTTTGCGTTATCTACTGCGTTATTTACGATTTCGAATCCTGACTCGGTCGAACGCTCGATCCACGATCGTTCAATTCGCCGATCGATCCTTCGATTTTTCAATTACGAAGTCTGTCAGTAATATTTAAACGTGAAAAATTTTTATTGTAAGCTCATTTTATAAATTAGAAATAAATATATAAAATATATAAATAAAGTATAGAAATATAGAAATATAGAAATAAAAATAATAGAATAAATAAAAATAAATGTAATTTAGATTTTCGTTTTGAGTCTGTATCTTTGTGAATGTAATTTGATAAAGTATTTGATAACAATAAAATAGTGAATTTCGCACGAGCATATCAGCTAATTGAAATTCGTGCAATGGGAGTCGATTGATCTCCCCTATACTAGTGATTTTTCACTCATACAATAGAAGTTTATATATTCGATCAGCAAGAGCATCATTGATCATTACAATTGTAACATCATACTAGACGCAAAGTAACGACATGCACTTTCCAACTTTCAAACTAAAGAATTTAAATGTAAAATTCTAATTCCAATTGCACGACACTGTAATTTTTTCTCCTTTTTTCAATCCGAGACTATAACTCGTTGTATTTCAAAGTCAGCTAAAATTTCGCTCAGAGATAAGTGAAATCCATATAAATATATTACTTCTACAGTAAAGTATTTCCACTCGTATCAGTCTGCCAACTTTACAATTCACTACGCTATTATTATAAATCGATGGGAGTATCCCATTACTCATAAAACGACGGCGCAGAACGACGAAGCGATTAATAGTTAGGAATGAAGATTAAGTTTATTAGCAGAATTCACGTGAGAGATAATTATCGGATCTATTCCTGCCGATCCACCGAAAGTGTATAGGTTTCATCAATGTAGCAGGTTGTTGATTGTCCGTGAACTTTTCAGCAACGATAGAACATCGTGCAGAGCTGGGTTCATTGGTGGATTATCGAAGTCGCCGGGTCAACGGCTCCGCAAACATCTTTATTGTCGAACGAGCGAGCGTAAAGAGCGGGTCGCTTTCACGTGCAACTTCCTTCGGCTAAATTACGCGCTCGTGTGTTCGAGCATGAATTAAATGATTTAGCTTGATCCGTGTTCGAGCTAGTGGAGCAGCCAACAGGTCCTACCCTTTTCTGGAGAACCACTTCCGCCATCGTTGCTCCCAATCGGCGAACGGCAGAGTGCAAAATCCTCGATTTTACGTCGAACGGGATTTTATTCAACGAGCATTGAATTATAAAATTATTATAAATGAGACGTTGAAGATGATACTGTGTCACGTCGAATTTTGGAGAATTTTACGAATGAATGGTTAAAAATATTTTTAAGAAACAGAATTTTTATTTTATATTTATTCGAGTAAGAAATTAAATGTAAATGTTTAGCAATACTGTGCTAAACAATGTTGACTAACAAGTCTAAGACACCAATGCTGGTGAAAAACATTTTTAAGAAACAGGCGAATCAGAATTTTTATGTTATATTTACTCGAGTAAAGAATTAAGTGTGCATGAAATGAAAATATTTAATAATATTTAAAGATACAAATGCTAGAAATATTTTTAAAAAACAGGCGAACCAGAATTTCTGCAACTAAATATGTGTGAAATAAAAATGTTTGACAAGAGCAATTCACTTTTAGATCTAATTTCTCAATTAATCCGCGTCAAGTTAATTTATTTCGTTGAATTTTGGTCCTCAAAAATCCATTGAATTTAAAAAGTTTTTCATCCTTTCTTTCTTTTCGAGAAAATGACGAATACAGTTGCAGTACCTGCTTCGATCGAACCGCGGCACTTGAAAGGAATATTTCAGCTTCGAACGCCGACCGGCATGAATCGCGCGCCGAAAGACACACTCAGTCAAGTCCTCGTGGCATCTCGCGTGGGTGAACCACATAGTTCGCGAGACTTTAGAAAAAATCCGCCGGTCGCGAATAATTTATCAGACGCGGGGATCGACGAAAATTTACGTCCCTCATTGCGGATAAAGACGAGTTATGATAATGGCCACGCCATTTATGCAACGAACAAGCATTAGACTAATTACCTATGCATGGTTTGCGGTACTCGGTTCATTGTGCCGACCGCGGACGGCGATAATTAAAGACCTTTTCACGGTCTGCTCGTTATTAGCTTTGGCTCGTTACCGTTCAATTTACGATTGGGACTCGAATGAACTTTTTTTTTAATCGAAGATATATATGCAATGCTCTTTGCATTGAATTATGATGCTTGCTCGCGAGGAAAAATGAAAAAAAATCTCATCGTCAGAGGCACTCCTGCCTTGACACCATAATTTGCAAGTAACAAGTCGCAAAATTTTATTTCTTCGAGTGATAATCGAGAATTTAAATGTACAACATTGACACGAGAGATTGGAGAATATTAATTTTTCAAAGATATACTTCTTCCACAGAAGTTAATTACGAAGAATAATACAATTATAGGTGCATCGATTGTTTATTACATTTTAGAAAAAGAGGCATAAATTACAAGTTAACAGTACTAATAAATTTTCTTGCGTAGCATTAACAAGTACAGCTTTCCAGGTTTATACCGACAATATGTAAATCAATCGATATATAATTAAAAATGTTGGTCAAATAGAAAAACTATCGGTACTGGCCTACCTGTCGGTTAATGAAAACGACGATTAAATCATAGTCGTTGAAAAGTAAAATAAAAAGTTCAACAGCTCGTTGAGTCGAAAAACCGACTGAAATGAAGAAGAAAAACTGCACGACTTATACCCCAGTACGACTGAAATGACCAGAAGCAACTGTTCTGACTAGGAAATGAAGACGACTTTTTTGCCATAAAATTTTATTGATATGCAAACATTTGAATCGATACAAAACAAATTACAGGCGCGAACGCTCAGTAGCAGACAACGCCACTCCTACTCGAGGTCTACTCCACGCCCCCTCGCGAATCACGTGACCCACATCAACCAATCGCTAATTTTCGTTGCATTAGCGTTGCATCTGAAGAGGCCCGATTTTCTGGGTTACCCCGCTAAAATCACTTTCAGTGATAAAAAGAGAAAGAAGCGGAAAGAAGGAGCCGATAGTAGGCTCGCGATTGAAACGCATGGCCGAGATGGAACATTGTAATTTTCGATACTCGATAATCACACGGATTTCGGGCGTCGTTTTAGGTGGCGCACGCCTCGGCTACGTGAGCAATTACCACGGTTCCGAGCAGGTTGTGTACCGTGCACATAGCCAGAATTCAGGGTACGACCCAGATCCCAAGCCGCTGTCCGGCTAAGGTTTCGCCGAGGCCAATCGATAATTCTTCGCCGGCGGATCGATGCGCCTCGCCCGTATCCATCGCCATTATTCGTCGCGTAAATTTTCCACGCTGTTAATCGCTACTGTGGGAAAAACGTGCATCGAGAAAGTGCGGCTCTACCATCGCGTGCTAGACTTTTCATCGATAAATTTTTTTCGGTTTTGGCAAGCGGATGGAAGGTTGAACTGCTTGGGGAGAAGGATAAACGATCGAATTAATAGGATGAAGAAGAGTTAAAAACGATGAGTTTAATTTCTGTCGAGAAATAAAAATATGAAACTTCTGGTTTTTATTAAAATGAAAGTCGTGTAATATATAACATACGTCGCTGTGTATTATGTGTATAAATTTAAACGATGAGTTTCGAATCAGTTTTTACCAAATAGTATGTCCTATAATCTTTCTTGTATAAAATGAATCGCTTTTTAACTTTTAATTGTAACTCGTAATTTAACAAGTGGATTTCAGTTCTGTTCTTTTCGCGATTGCCAGAAATGTGACACTTTCGATTTTTATCATGTGAAATTTCTATCTTTGTCGTGTTTTCTTATGTATAATGTATAATATACATTATAATCACATTAGTGTATGCACAATACACATTATATATATCTGTTCATTTTCATACGACATCAATTGTAATCATTTACAAAATGTTACATTTAAGTGAGAACATTTATCTGACAAGAAAGTTTCTAGAAAGAAAAACATTCTTTAGAAAGGAGACATTATTTTTTCCATTATATCAAGTTATATGTGTACGAAAATTGTATTAATTATTATCTATCCATTTGGTTAAACATTTCAGACTCGTGCATCTAGTTAGCGCAACAAGATGCAAGTCATATATTTAAAGTGAAAACAATCTCTGAACAGACAACTCGTACGGAGACTCGCCCGATCCTTGAATTCAAACTGACCTCGTCATGCGTTGCTGAGTCGTACGTGGGACTATCATCTAATTAATCACGCGTTGGCGTGAATACGCGCTTTCGTTCAATTATTCATGTTTCTCGAGGAAGCGTCGAGAGGCGTCGAACGCTCGAGTAGTGGAGTCTCAACCGCTCTAAACGCTCGAGAAATTATTATCTGATCAATCAGCGGCGCGATACGGCGCGCGGGGATCAATCGGATCGAACCGGCTTGGTTTTGTATCCAGCCGATCGCAGAATAATCGGCGAATTAATCAAACGAATTATCGCGCGATCGGGGATTCTATTAATCAGATGGTCTCGTTGCGTCGTTACGGGACTCATTGTCGACCGGTCGATCTCTCTAGTCGACCGGATGAAGGATGAAATCGTCAGCCTTGAACTGCTTAATAAGACAGCCTCTGTGTCAATAATACACATTTCGCTTGCAATCGTTTCGATCTCGAGCTTCTGTTTTTTTTAAAAAAAAAGGACCATTTTGTGCTTTACTCGCGAAATTCTTCTTCTTGTCACTGGTTTTCGCACCTTGGGCATTTCCCATTTTTTTTTTCTTTCTCTTCTGACTGACGAGCAAACAGACAACTTTTAAATATTGATTTTTTAACACGTTGACCAAGCTATTTCGCGGAATTGATCTCTGCAAATACGCGCGCTCGAGGAATGGCGTGAAATGAACAACCGGTCCCCCGGGGGTCAGTAACCGTGATCGTAAACACTCACGATCAGCTGACGAGACGTCTGTCTTTAAGATCACGAGTGTTCCGAGAAATACACATTACGGTACTCTGATGACCAGTTGATGTAAGTACGCAAATATAAACGCGCACTTTCGATGCTTGCCTCGACGACTAACTCTCTCCGGTTTGGTAACACTTGCAGGAGACCATTGAGCCGTTGACACATTGACAATTCCTAAAGAAATCTACATAAACTCGCTTTAAAATCTACGAATCTCAAGTAGCTAGTAACCTGGACACACAAAGTACGTCAAATTTTATTAAATCTATAATCCAAAAATACAAGTAAAAAATTAGAACATGTAGCTAGTAACTTGGACACACAAAGTACGTCAAATTTTATTAAATTTATAATCCAAAAATACAAGTAAAAAATTAGAACATGTAGCTAATAACTTGGACACACAAAGTACATCAAATTTTATTAAATTTATAATCCAAAAATACAAGTAAAAAATTAGAACGCGTAGCTAGTAACTTGGACACACAAAGTATGTCAAATTTTATTGAATCTATAATTCAAGAATACAAATAAAAAATTAGAACGCGTAGCTAGTAACTTGGACACACAAAGTACATCAAATTTAATTTAATCTATAATTCAATAATACAAGTAAAAAATTAGACCGCGTAGCTAGTAACTCGTAGTAAAGTACATCAAGCTCGGATTGGTATTTCGACTTTCACAGAGGGATCAGTTTCCACGTCGGACGTTTTACGAGCGGCTTGGCGACAAAAAGTCCGCGAGGTGTAATTGCTACGCGCGTCCCGGCGAGACACGCCGCGTTGCTCGATGCTTTGATATCGGGCAGCGCAATTAGCGTCCACGAACGATTCAACGTCGAGTTAATAAATTGGAAGGACGCGGCCGACCTGCGATCGGAAGCACGCTGATCGCGAATCGAGCGTGACGGAGATGAAACCACCGGGTATAAATTCCACTCTGTCGGGTTTCTAATCTGTTACCGGTTGCGACTCCACTCCCATTTCGTTGTCATACTTCTGCCGTGTGACTCCTCTTGTTGGTATATCGCCACGCATTCAGATGTGATTAAGTTATGGTAATTGAACTGAGCGAGGCAAACGGATACAATGCAAGACGCAATTTGATATTAAACCGCTTTTAATAGTTTTCCTTCTGTACTATAATGAATAGTGCTTGTACTGGAACATTATGAAAATATACGAATAATTGTACAGGTTGTCGGAAAATTGAAAAATTGTAAAAAAGAGAATCACGTGATTTGTAACTTGTTGTTATTTAATTAATCGATTCCATTTACCGATTTTGTCAATTTATTTTTGCTTAAATCTAGTTTAGTTTAGTTTCCTTCACTTTGTATTATTTACTGCTAAATTATTGCGCACAGACGAAAATTTTACTTGAATTAATTTTATTTAAATTTGTTGGATTCTTTGTACTACTTGTTGGGAAATTATAGTGCAAAGAGTCCCTTTAATGACAAAAATTTCATTTATTTTCCAAGTAATTAATTTTATTTAAATTTATTTGATTCCCTTGGTAAATTATTGCGAGAAGAATTCTTAATGAAAATTTTATTCGTTATTACGTTATTAATTAATTTCATTTAAATTTATTCAATTTTCTCACTTCCTATCATTCATTGATAAATCATTCTTAATAACCAAAATTTCATTTCTTATTTTGTTAATCCGTTTCATCTAAATTTATTTAGTCTTCTTCACTTTACATTATTTATTAGAAAATTATTCTTTAGAAATTCTTGACTCTGTAAGAAACTGTGCCCTAACTAAATTATCATCGGCGAAATATCGACCGTCTAACGGTTACAAAGGAAACTCAAAGGCAGCAATTTTCGCCATCCTAAATTCCAATCGCAATATCTCTCTCTCTCCATAATCTTTCTTCGCGTGTTAACGTTTGCTCACAATCTCGTAGCTCAGTGGCAACAGTCGTTGAAACGCGCCCAGGGGATCTTAAATCAAGCTTCGCCTCGGTTTATACGCCTAACCACGCACCGAAGCGTTTCAATGACACACAAAGTGCAAAAAGCAGAAGGAACGAGCTCCGACGATTGGAACGATCGAGCCCGATATCGATACCGGCGCGGTATCTCCGGCCAGTTGAATAATTATCTGACGATCGGATCTTCGCGTCGCGACAACTCGCGAAGCTCGGACTGCCTCGCAATGACTTATTCGCCGCGTTAATTGCTCCGATAAGCAAGCGGCAGCATGCAAGCCAATTGTCGGTTAGTTTGTTTCGATGCCTCGCTTCGCCCCGATTTACACGTCTCTTACTCGTGTTTCAAACTTCGTTCCCAATGTATCACTATTTGCGCTATATTTTTTTGCAACGATTGATTTTTAAACGTCGTATTTTGTTACAATTCATTTAACATTCAATTATAAAATGTAACGTGTTTCGTTTCGAAAAGATGTAGATTAGACATTTTATAGATTTTCATTGATTTCATTGAGCGTATACAGAATTGATCACTTATTAATTAATTTCCAAGGGAATCGAATTCAGAATTAAATTAACCCTTTCTGTGCTCAAAACGATGAAGAGTTTAAAACTTTAATAATGAATGAAAACTTTAATAGTGTACGTAATAAATGAGGAGTGCATTTATCTTTAAGCAACTTAGCCATTTGTTCATTTAATCTTTGAAGCTCTATATAATAAATGTAATAAATTTAAGCTACATATAATAAATAAATAAATTACTTTATTTATTATATGTAGAGTAGTCTAATACAGACATAACACTCAAAAATTTCAATTTCCTCATGACCAATCAAAATTTAAATGAAAGGGAATTTAAATAATTCCTCCAATCACCAAAAGTTACCAAAAGTGTAAAAGTTTGATGAACACAGAGTACATGATAAATAAAGAATGCATTTATCTTTAAACAAATACCTTATATTCAGTGTATTTACACAACAGCATGTCATCTTCTTTGAATCTCCAAAAATAAATAAATTATTTTATTACCGATTATAAAATTGTCTGTGCAATAGTCTAGTATCAATTAAACACTCAAAGGGTTAAAAAGTTCCAATCGACCAAAATTTTTTCCTTCTATAATAGCCAATCAAAATTCAAACGAAATAAAAATAATTTCTTTATCTGCCAGTCGAAATATCTCGGAATAACAAACTACGTTCTTTCTTTCGTCGTCACATCGCTCAGCGATCTTCCTTCGAGAAACTTTTCTGCTACGCCTTCCTCGATATCGTTTTTCTTTCTACTCGAGTAAGTCGCTCGGGGATCGGAATATCGAGCAACCACGATCCGACTCTCCGATCGATGATCGGTACAACTGCGAGAGAGATACTTTCGATCGCTGCTGCGAGCGCAACGTACGCCCACCCGCCGAAGACCCGTTATCGCTGGCTGTTATCATCGATCTTCGCTTCTGCGAACGAGCAGTTCCGAGCCAGAAACGCCAGGTCAGAAACTCGTTTCCCCGGAAAATCGCGGCCGATGCCTGAAAAAGAACGCCCGGTGCTGTCTCGAGGTGATTGAAAACTTCGCCTCTCCATCGTCCGTTCGACCGGGCAATCTCTTTCCGCACCGACGTTCGAGGCTTCTGCGCAGCAGCTTTCCAGCGAAATTGAAATCGTCGAGCGCGGTAATTTTTGCGTAAAATCGAAAGTAATCCGTGGAGGAAACCGCAGGATCGTTTCCCGAGGCACGCTCCGTTTCAACGTTGAACGCTCGCGGTTTCGCGGATAAAAATCGCGGCGAAGAAATTCGTAGAAAATCCTCGTGCCCCGTCGTTGTGCGTTGTTAAGACTATCTTCCGTACGATCTGCAATTTCTATCGTTTTGTTTATCGAGCGATGGCAATAATTCCGCGCTGCGGAAGATTATCGCGAATCGTTAATCATCGAGATAAAAGAGAGAAATATTCTCGCACGGCTCCTTCTGTTCCCGATTGTTCCGACGAAAAAGAGAAGCAAAAAGTATCGGCTATCACCGGTGGAAATCCCCGTGTGCACAGGCTGTTGCACGTACGGAAATGTAGAACACGCGCTTTCCCATAGCTGAACGAACGCGTCGAGGCGCCTGGCCGCGCGCTTGCCCGATTAAAATTCGCTCGCCAATTAGTAGCTTGATCCCGTTCCGCGTCGGACAGCTCGGCCCGCCCCCGACCCTTCGTTTCTACTCGTAAATAACGTGGATCGTGCGGGCGTGGGACCCGCCACGGGGGCTACGTCGATAGCAACGAGCCGCGAACTCGGGACGTCTCGGAGGCGAAAAAGCCGGCGAGCTCTCGAGGAAACGGAGAAAGGCGGGTCTTCGTTCGTTTCATCCACGCTGCATCCACCGATCCTAGAACCGCGTCCGCCGCGTCGTTCAGCAAGAAATAAACAAGTTGAAGTATCGCTTCCAACGGGGAATGAATGGAGTCGAAGATGTACGAGATAGAATTTAATAGAAATCTAATTATCTCTGGATTCGGAGTGTTCGTTTTGCCGACATCTCTTTTTTTTTCAACGTGCCTTCTTCTTTTTCAACCAGTTTTACGTTTCGTTTTCACGATCGCGTGAAAGCACCGATCGACGACGAGCGGTCTATGAAAAGTCTAATATTTTTGGAAAAGTGAGTTTGTTGCGAAAGTAGTACAGTTGATTCATTTGGCTTGTTTGTATTTTGTTTTATTAAGAGTTTATGTTGATAATAACGATCGATCGGTTTAACTGTCGAGAGAAATGTAAGTTAGGTTATGTTACAATTTTTTAGGTTATGTTACAATTGTTATTTTTATAATACAAATTTATTTCTTTACCATACGAAGCTACATTTTGTTCCCAATTTGTCACAAAGTATTACGCGAAAATCCAATTTTCACAACATTGTGAAAGAAGAGTCAATTAACAGATTCAAAAATGTGATTATACATTTTCACGAATAGAATTTAAAAATCGAAATCTGTACATGTTGTAACACCGATATATATATATATTAATGTATATTAATATATTATAATTTATATTATATACATTATAATGCTAAATTAAATATAATTCTATATTTTGGGTGTTGCATAAAATTACGCTAATTAAAATTTCGTTTCAAAGAGTTGCATCAATTAAAACGGGTGTTTTAGATAGAAAAATTAATTAGTTCATATTTGCGTTCTCAGATGTACCACAAGCGCAAAAACAGGTAGTTCAACGAAGAGAAACTTAACACGCCTGCGTTTAATTAATAGCGTAATAAGAGAAACCAAACAGAAAACCAGCTGTTCAAACAAAAGTCATGTATGCCCGATGGAAACTGGCACCAAGCATAAAGCGCATTATGGTCAGAGGCGCGATCCACCGAGTCTGCACGGACACGTTCGGTACACCAAGCCACTACGTGATTATGGTTATCACTCGGCCGATTGGATCGAGCGCATTAGCCACGCACGAACTCGCCGCGCGCATTCTAGACCACACTGGCGAGCAATTGAGCCAGCCTCCGTGTATATATTTATACACATGTACGTATGGGATACTTTCGGACGAGATCGAGACGAGGATTTCTGAGAAAGTTTTCCGCCACGCTTCCACCGGCACACGCTCGCCCCGCGCGAGCTTCTATCCAGTCGCTCTTTCCTCTTTGATCTTCTCGCTTCTTCTGAATCTTCCTCTCCCAGACGATTCTCTGAAATTTGCTCTTAATTGAGAGCACTTACGTCGCGCGTACACGTACACGTGTCTACAGATGAATCATGTTCTTGTTCGTGTTCTTCTTAAAATTCGAGTTGGCGAATTTCAGTGGTGTTCAATAAGTTTCTTTTTGTCAAAGTAGATAGTAGTTGTACGTATGAAAATACAAAGAGGATTTTGTCGTATGGGAATAAGAAACACTTGTCGAAAGCAGTTAATTGTTCACACTCACAGGGGATTTTGTAACATGAAAACAGGAAGAACTTATCAGAAATAGTTACTTCAGTTAATTGTTCACATTTCAATTAATTCATTCAACGGATGTTTCTCTTCAGAAGAAACCACCTCTTGCACCACTAAATTTCTTCAAACTCCAGTTAGCAAATTTTAGTGATGTTCAGTAAATGTAATTTATGAAAGTGGATTTTGAATGTGTAAAAATCATACATAGGGGATTTTGTAGTATGAAAATAGGAAGGACTTCATACTCAGTTAGTTGTTCATGTTCAAATTAATTCATTCAATCGATGCTCCTTTCTGCAAGAAACCAGCCCTTCCGCCAACAAAAAAAAAAAAAAAAGAAAAAAGATAAAAAGGACAAATTGAAATCTTCCAATCTTCTGTACTCAATTCATCCATCTCCGTTGGAACAAAAAGAAGCCTGCAAATTACAAAATGGAAAAAAGACGGTCCTCATCATCCTCATTATCGATCCCCCATTTCCAAGAACCGCGAAGGATTCAGGAATCGATTTGAAGGAATTCGAATCCCGGTCCCTCGATTTGCCGGACGATTGACCCGGCCGATTGAGCTATCCAGGTCGTCGACAAATTACTTCTTCTTAAGTCTAATGTTTCAAACGGCAGCCGCCCACAATTTCATCTCCACTCCGCGAATCCTCCAGCAAATTGCCCTCCCCTCTCCCCCGTAGATTTTCATCTTTCTACTAGTTACTACTCGCCGGGGCTTAATCATATCGTCGAGTTTCCCAGGTTTCTCCCTCGTCGTCTCACCTTTCCATCCTTTCGTCGCGGTTTTCTCTTTTCGCTTCGCGTTTAACGAGCCACGTTCGGTAGCGCGTTTCCAACAGATTCATCCAGGGAACGATCGATAAAATCGGATAAAATCGAGGCGTGGTCTCGACTGTTTCTCGAAAGTTTCGACAGAAGATTACTTATTTCGTCGTCGGGGGAAATTGGAATTCCAGTACGAGTGATTGTTGCTGCTTTCTTTTTTCCTTTTCGTTTCTAGAGGGGGTTGGATGATTTATGGGAGTCGTTTTGAGACGCTGGATGGGAGGAAAGTTCGCGTGTGCAAGCGGCATATGCGCTCGCCATTATTTACGATTTTCTGTTTCCCGGGAAGTGTGTACATTGTTGGCGTGCGAGGTCTACTGTACAGTTTCTCGAAGGCCGTGGGACCTTAACCCTTTCACTGTTAAACTGTGGCTCTGGTCGCTCACGCAGGATACGTTGAACGACTTCCGAAACATTTTGCTATCCTAGCAAATGTCGTCTCCTTCGTCTGTTGATTAATTAGAATTAAATTGCCGTTCTTTTTGAACCTTTCCCCTGAAAAATACAGACAAGAAAATTGCTAAAAAACATAGCTTGCACGCAACAGGAAGGTGTCACAATTATTTCTATACAGAAAAATATTTCAAAAAGAAATTTATTTTTAATGTCAGAGATAAGGAACAATATTTCTCAGCCATTGCTTTTTTCTCAAAGATTACATCGTTTATGCATTTTCTGTTTCATTTAAAGAAAAAACTATTTATTTAAGTCTAACCTTTACGTTTCGCATCTCACAGGAGAATCCTATTTCTTAAATCCTATTTCTTAAAAAAATGTTACTAATTAGCAACGACCCTCGGACAGAAGGTACAAACGTCAAGAGAGAGAAGCTTCGCGCGAAGAATGAATTAATTTCGAGCAAAATTGCCAACCAATCACCCCAATACACATTTCCGCGTGCAGAAAACGCGGAAAAAGCGAGGCGCCGCGCGGCTCGCGCTTCGCACGTCGCGCGTGATCGACGAGCGGTACGCAGAAGTCGATAGACTGTCGAAAGGTGAGAGATTGAAGGTTAATAGAGGTCGAGCGTTTTTCATCGCATTACCGCGAATATTCTGTTGCCTAAGTACCGAACACGGCTTGGCCTTTTGTGCGAGAAGACTTTCCACAAATAAGACGTTTCCCCCAGGGGTATTAATCAGCGCTTAATACGTTCGCCTGCTACGCTTCTACGTCCCCGGATCGGGTTCGCGCCGGCAATTTCCGTGAAATCGTTTTCAACAGATCCGCCTATCAGAAAAATCCCGACGCGGTGTGAAGCACGAGAAGGGTACGAAGTAATTCCACCGAGTCTATGCCTGAGTCACGAGATCGGCAGAATGTTTTACAAGTTGCGAATACGTAACTAAAAAGAGAAAATTCGGTCGATTCGATGATATATATATATAATTTAATATTTCTGTAATCTACGTATATCTACATATATCTAGTGCAATCTGGTATTTAGATGGTAGGCCTAGATTAAATTTCTTTCGACGGACCAGAGAGAAATCCCCCTTTCGTTCGCCAGACCGGTAATCTAACGATCAGACTTCTTCCAATTCTAACCTCCAAATAGCTGATGCCCGAGGCTCCAGGCGCTCGCGTGAAAGTTACTTCCGAAAACCGTAAGAAGAAGAGAAGAAATCAATCGTATTGTGGCAGACTTGAATCCTTTACTTGCCTACATGTAGCCTACATATAGCACCAAGATCAAGTCACACGCATCTCCTTTTCTGATCTCTCATATTTAACAGTAAGCACCTCAGACTTTAATCAAATAGTTAGGTTAGGTTTAGCTCTTTTTTTAGGTTTGGAGAGCACCGGAGTTAGTCTCAGTTCGAATCTTCCTTAAATATGCAAATAGAAGGTCACCCTTAGCGTTTTTTGAAAATTTTCTCCACCTAAAAGAAAAAAAAAAAATAGGTTAGGTTCGTTCTAGCCTCTAGAGATCACCTGTTCTAACTTGTCAGTTCTCAAAAAATTCAAAAACTCGTTCGTCGTAAGTGAAAGGGGAACGCGATCCTGAAGAAGCTACCTGTCCATCGCGGATTATAATTGCAGATCTGGCGAGTGGTGAAACGTTGGCGGCGGCTCGCCGCGAGTAACGCTGAGAAAATCGATTATTCGTCGAGAGGAGCGCGTTAGAGCCGTTCGGAGACTAATTAAGCGATTATAGCGACTCTCGAGCGAGCTAACGAGTGTTAATCCGAAGCCAAGTCGTGGCCGATAGAGCGAGTCCAGGGTCAACTCTAGCACACGCTGGAGCGCGAGCATCGCGATAATTTTACTTATCAGCCGGGGTTTAGAGTTAGTGCCCTCTTTCCAATAGAAACGATCGTTCCTTCTCTTATTTTCTCATTCGTCTGTTCCTATCCTTCGTCCATTTGTCTGCTTTCAATTGAAACCGATATCTTCGATACGATGAAAATTTATATTCGAGCGAATAGCCACGTCGATGAATTGATAATGGGGATAATAACGCTTCTTTTGGAAAATATCGAAGGTGATTTCTCTGTAAAACGTTATGGTGGATGAGTGTTCGAACGATTGTTGTTCGTTTCTTTTTGATATATTTTAATACATTATTGACGAGTTTGCACTTTTCATTAGTTATTGCAATTTTTAAAACGTAATGTAGCACGTAAAATAGTGTAAAATAGAAGATAATATAGAAGTTTTTTTCGTCTTGTTCAATCAGTGTTATTATAGAAAAAAAAATTATTTTTCTCGATATTCAGCCTTTTATTATCATTTTAATATTGCAAAAATTTCAACCGTGATGGATCGTGACGGTGAAGAATTTTTTAATGAATTATCTGCTTTATCTGATATTGTCCAAGTGATTTTGAAATATTTCGTAATGAAGTTTTGTAAAATAACAAAACAGTATAGTGACAGTGATTTTGAAGAAAAGCAGTGACTCTATATAGCGACTGCCATGCAATTTATCATACCAAAAAGAATTATTAAAAATTATATTCAAGATATGTACAAAGTTTCGATTCAATTCATCACGTGCAAGTAAGGTATATCGAAGTTTCATTTTCATATTCAATTGCCCGATGGCATGGGATACGATTTATTACGCCGTTAGATCAGCGATTCAACAAACAGCGACTTGATTAATTCAGACGAGTTTGGAAACTCTTACACACTATTCGATACTTTTTCTCGACGAATATTACCCAACGAATAAACTGACTTATCGATTTCATACTGGATTACGCAAACACATCTGCTAGCAACGATTTCAAACCGTTAGTTAACCCACGCTTGCGCACGCGCATTCGTCTCGTCAAAGAATCCGCCATCCGAGTAAAAGAAAAGAGAAAAAAAAAAAAAGTCCACGGTGCAAAGAAACCAACTTATTAAACTTTGCGCACATTCTATCCGCTGGATCCCATGGATTTTTCCCGGCGAGGGCACATCGATTTCCCGGCTCGGTTATTCAAATTACCGTTAAACCGAGCCGCTCGAAGGAATCCCTGGTAGCGCGCGTGGATCGCTGGCTAGGATCGAGGCGAGCGAGAGCCGCGCTGGATCCTCACGTCCGCGGCAACAGCCAGGCGCGACTAATTAAGCGATTAGCGGCTCGCTAGCGCGGCCAGGCATTAATCCGCAGCGCGGTCGCGCTTCGAGACGCGATTTTTGCTTCGTTCGATGAAACGTTGAAAGTCGAGGAAGAAGAAGAAGAAGAAGAAGAAGAAGGACGTTTCTGCGTTAGCGAACGATCATCTGGCTAAGTCGAGGCCAATAATTCAACCCGGGTGTCGGTGAATTACACGTTCCGCTACGCCCTGCAGCCCCTTTTCACGCAGCGTGCTCGTCTCTCGGCGACTTTTCGTTTTAATAGAAATCGATCGTGCTCGCGGTCGCGATGGAAACTGGCCGGGTAGGACGTGGATGGATCCAGGGAAAGGAGAGGTGGAAAATGAAGGGGAGAAGGCGAGCGTGCAATTAGAAATCGGGGATCTGGATGGCAATAAATCTAAAAAGCAAGCGCGGCTAATGGCGCACGCGTATTGACGTATCCATCTGACTATCGTTCATCTTTCTCACGAGTCAGCGCGGCGCGCAGTGGCCGCCTCGCGGCTACTCGCGATCCTTGCCACGCTCATCCCCTTTTTGCATTCGCGTCTCCTCTTTTCTACTGTCTTCTTTTTCTTCTTCTTCTTTCTCGTTGTCTATCGTCGCCCTCTTCTTCTTCTTCTTCTTCGGGGCTCTGTCTGTATTGCTGGTTACTCAGTATGTGAAGAGGACAGCGAACGAAGCGCGGCGGAGTGTACGCGTGAGTACGCTTGATTTACGTTAAAAGCCGAGTGCTCAGCCTCGGTTCGTCCGGTCTTTATCGGGGGGATAATGCACCGATGATGGACGAGCGACGATTCATAGAGGAATACCACAGGATGCGCCACGCCGGTCCACGTCGTGGATCGATTATTAAGGTGTACCCTTATTATGAGTAATCAATTTTATCACTGAAAGTGATTTTAGCGGTAACCCAGAAAATCGGGTGCAACGAAAATTAGCGATTGGTTGATTTGGGTCACGTGATTCGCGAGGGGGCGTGGGTTAGACCTCGAGTAGGAGTGGCCTTGTCTGGTACTGAGCGATCGCGCCTGTAATTTGTTTTCTATCGATTCAACTGTTTGCATGTCAATAAAATTTTATGGCAAAAAAGTCGTCTTCATTTCCTAGACGGAACAATTGCTTCTGGGCCTTTCAGTGAGACGAATCGTGCAGTTTTTTGTTACAGAACTCACTTGTCTCGTTAGTTCTGCATCAACCGTACAGTTTTTCTTTATACTTTCCACAGAGATACTCTAATTATTGCAAAAAATTTAAAATTTTCTTATTGCCCTGTAAATTGGCGGACTTTATATCTCCTGAGAGTCATATTCGTTGACTTGTTGATGTGTTGACTGTGACTCTCTTCAAACTAGCCAAAACCAATCTTATTCCTGAGAAAGGTTTTATCGTAGTGGTACAGTTCACTTCGAGTTATTGAAACCTGGAGAAACAGTCTCACTGCAGACTTGCATTGCCAACAGTTACAACGACTGCGTTTCAGATCGTTAGAAAAAAGGGCAGTTTTAGTCAATAGAAGAGTACTCCAACAAATGCAGAATAATTGATTACTTATGGGTATCCCTGATATAACTCGACGTCGGAATGCTGAAATTTCGCAAACCTCGTCGCAAGAAACTCGCCGATGCGATTGTTGTTCTCTTGCCTTTGGATCTGGGTCTTATCGCGTTTCGTGGGAATCGAAAGCGGTCGATGAAGTAATTTCACGGTTCGGTCTTTGATCATTATTCGGCCATGATCGATCGTTAGAGAACCTGTCGTTCGTGTGGTGAAAGTGATTTTTTTTCCCCTCCCGTGGAAGGTAATTTCACGAGCTATTGTCATGGCCAGGGTGATTTCTCAATTTTTTCCTTCAAGACTGATGTAAATTACTCTCAACTTGGTGATTTTTGCCGATTTCCAACAGGAATTCAGCGACTAAAGGTCGCAAGATGCTCGCTCTATAGGCAGAATATGACGAGAGTTTAATTTACTAGCCGACAGTGTTTAGAGGCGTTGAAAATCTTGAAAACTTGGTCGCCGTTAATACTTCGTGCTTTTGTGAGTATACCAGGCTTTCAGCGTCTTTCGAAAGCAAACGCCGCTCGGGTCTTTGTCCACTTTGTCACCGGTGCGCGTCTTCCTGGTTCCTCCGCGAGTCGCAGCGAGCGATTCGAAACGCGAAACGGTCGCCGAAGGCACCGTGCATAGAAAATCGGGAAGCGACCGAGGGGAGAAACGTGGCACGGTTAATCGCGTCGTAAACATCGAGAACGTCGGCTAGCCGGCGCGTGATTTCTCGAAGCAAGGAAATGCAGGATCACGCTGGCCGCCGCGACCTTTTTTAACGATCCGGCCGCAGCCGCTCGGATTACCATAACCGATCGATTACCGAGCCTTCTACGAGCGGTTTCACCGCGAGATGAAGACGTTAAACCGCGCGCTCTAGGACAGCCTGCAGCTCGAGAACGTCGGTACCCTCTCTTTCTCTCAATCGCGAGATTCACGATGAACGTTTTTACACGTCGCATCTGAACGGCGAGCTCGTGAGCCGAACTTTTTGTCGCGGTACGTCTAATACAACGTTACGCCGTTCGGAAGTACGCGATCGTTTGCAGAAACAGGTAGCCCCGGCGTTTATGCAGATTACAGCCGTGTGTCTCTAGAGATGCGTTCTGTGATTTTCAGCAATAAAGGAGATTTAGTGTTAGCCAGGGGAGTTTTATCGTAGAAAGTTGCGGCTCTTGAAGTTCTGAGATAATCTCATAAGGGGTGAGCGTAGGCAACATTTCGTTCCATCGATCGACTCTTGGTTTGACTATTTAATCAAGACTGTTTAATCGAGACTATTTAGAATATTTCATGCACCTCGGATAACCTTTTTTTCAAACCTCACTTTCTCCGTCGTGACACGTTCGCTTCCCAACGAATCGAGCTGGGAAAATCCTTTGCAAGCTCCAAGCCATTGTTCGGTCGTAAGAGGTTTACAGTGTGCACGCGAGGCGTATTATCTGTCGAAAGTGTATTAACGCCGGTGCTCGGAGAGTTTGCAAACGTGCGCAGGTTTGCCCACTGGCATCGGGCATTATCATCGCCTCGCCGCGTAATCGCCCGTATAACTCGCGCCACTATGAATTATCATCAACGCCCTGAGCAATCGCCCCCGGGGCACATTTCGAGCCGGTGCTCGTGCGTTCGTGCGACGGCACGCGTCGCAAACACGTGATCACACGCGTGTCAGTCAGGCGGCTTTCAATTCTTTCATGTTTCGTGTTGTTTATTAAAATTAATGTTTACTTTAATTTGTATAGTTTTATTAAAAAAAAAAAAAATTTTTCGATATTGGCAGACATCTTCAGATATCTTCGATCGATCTCTCATTCCGATTTTACATTGAACATCCTTCTCGATTGCAAGAAAAAGTATACGTGAAATATCTAAGGGTGAATCGCCCAAGACTAGAAGTTGAAATGTTTTAGACAAAAGTTGAATGGTTTCGAAAGGGACACGATTGATGTTTTTTCTAACATCGATGCACGAAAGGTAAAACTTGTTCCTTTTTTCAAGTGAAATTATATATTTTTTAATGTATTATTCGATTATACAAATACTTTTTTGTTTTATAGAGAATAACGAGCTGAATTGAATAATGTATTTGAAAATATACGCATTAAAAAGTAATGCTACTAATCGAAATCATTCAACTTTCGACTAAAATATTTTTGAACATAGTTGATCGTTTCGAAAATACTCCAACTACCGACTGAACCTAGGGTGAGACTCAGCCTACGTAACTCCTACACCCGTATCAATAGCAATCGTCGTGCAACGAAAGCAAAACCAACTCCGAAGCCGAAGAACCGTTGAAGATCGTATCGGTCATATATCGCGTCTAATCGATGAACAACGACAAGATCGCGAGGTAACATCGGTCGTGCGTCAATCGAAACGATCCGATCGACGTCGGATAGCGTCCCGATCCATCCGCGGCGTCCGATTCCACGTCGCGGTCACGATTAAGACAATAAGATTTTACGATGTCCCCTATTTCAGCCATCGTTGCCCGTATATCCCACGACAGTCGGGATCTCCGTACGTCCGTTTGATTATTACATTTTCATCGATACGGAGCCGAGCCGAAGATTTTACCGGAAGATGACCTACTCCGGGTGGCGCAGCGAGGCATACAGGCACCGCTTGAAAGCTCAAAAGATCATTTAATAACTTATACGCCGGCCAAAGATTGCGATCAGGCCGTGGTACCAGCCCGAATCCAATCACCGGTCTGTAATCAAATGCTGTTACCGACTTTTATTACGCCGTTAATGCGCTACGATCGGTTCGTGCGCTGACTGGCGAACGCGTCTTCTTGCCCTCCCTTCTGTGTGTTTCTCAGTGGCCACCAATGTGGCTTCGTGTGCGTGTGCTCCTCGTGACATTGCGGAGGGTTGCCGGGAAAGTTTTCGACGAAACATCGAATCCCCTCGATCTCCAAACGCGTTAAACCTCCTGACACACGAATGAAATTCGACGTGATCGAAAGATGATATTTATTTTATCACTGAAAGTGATTTTAGCGGGGGTAACCCAGAAAATCGGGCCTCTTCAGGTGCAACGCTGATGCAACGAAAATTAGCGATTGGTTGATTTGGGTCACGTGATTCGCCAGGGGGCGTGGAGTAGACTTTGAGTAGGAGTGGCGTTGTCTGGTACTGAGCGATCGCACCTGTAATTTGTTTTCTATCGATTCAAATGTTTGCATGTCAATAAAATTTTATGGCAAAAAAATCGTCTTCATTTCCTAATCAGAACAGTTGCTTCTAGGCGAATCGTACTGGGGTACGAATCGTGCAGGTCTTTCATCTTAACCTTTGTGTAAATTTAACAGAGATAAGATATTTATACTAGGAAAGAAATGTCGTAAACTTATAAACAAAATTAATGAAAAAATTAATTAATAATTAATAATTTGAGTCCTTGGGGGTGTTGAATAATAATAATAATTCAATAGTCCATTGCCAGGGGTAATTAACATTTTGAATTTCTATGTTGCAGGTTACACGGACGCCAACGGCAGACCTGTACTCGAGTTCGAGGACGAATCGTCCAGAAGGGAGGCGCTCTCTGTCAAAGAAGTTTCGTCGTTTCTCCTCTATCTCGCACGTTTGCCCAGGTAATTCCACAGTTGCTCCACTTTGGTCCCTATCTGACGTGATAAATTAATTTCACGCGCGCGACAGTTGACACTGGATTAACTGTTTACGTCGTGAAGGAGAGTAAATTATTCCGTATTTCTTGACCCGTCAGGTAGCCCGGTGAGTTATGGACGAGAGTGTACATTAAGTACACAAGTACCTGTCGGTAATTAATCATTGACGCGTTTTCCTTCATACTCGCTAGTTTTTTGCCGTCTTTCTATTAACATTCCTACCCGTTTTCTACATTTGCTAGTTTCATTATTTTCAGCAAGTTGCCTGTATAAGGTGTTTCGAAATTTAGTATTTAAAATTTATATAAAATTTAAATAAAACTATAACGTCGTGTAGCGAAGAGCCCATAAAAAGTTGTAACAAAAATATGAAACGCGTTTATGCGTTACACTTTATCAATGAAAAATTGATGTCGAACCACTGTTAACTACGAACGGAATTTCATATAAACTTTTTCGAATTTCTTCACACGCAGTTTCGACTCTTGTGGTCGATTTATTTCGTAAATAGTGAATATTTTTCAACAAGTAGAAGCTAAAATTTGAAGAGATACCTAGGAAATTAATGAAATTCTTCTCGACTAATCCAAATTGTTTGTCGATCATCACACTTTGTATTACTTTCGTTCTAACAAAGCATTTTGTTACGTGATATTTCAGTCTTATGTCTAGCTGCGAAACACTAAGCAAGATTTGAACTCTAAACTTCGGAACAAAGAACGCAGACAAGAAAATTTACAGCGAGAGAACGATCTCGAAATGCGATGTTTCGCAATTGATTTCCAATGTACGACACCCACTGAACAAACATCATCGTTTGTACTTTTCACGCGTTGCGGTCAAAATCAAGGATAGCAATCGCCCGTGGAATAATAACGGCGATTCATTAATCCGCTCGGCGAGGGACGAGCTTTCCAGCCACGGACGTGATCGACGACGGTTTCCGTAATAATTATAATTTTCCACGGCCGTGGCAACGACGACACGCCCACCCATAATCACCGGCTAGGTGCAAAATCGCGACCCAGCGTGTATCGTCTCGTGGATCAACTGGAAATTTCTTAGATGCGTCCTGAAGTGGTGGTCCGTATGCAAGATTATTAATTAACCGAGAGCGCGACGTTTCTTTCTAATTAGCCCACTGGGCCGAGGCTAATCGGAATCCAAGTTGAAACATGGTCACCGCCATGGTAATTACCATGCTCGCTGCCCGATAATTCAATTAATCTGACAAACGACCGACCTTATTGGGAAGCTCGATCAATCTCGTCTCGTAAGACCAACGAGAGAGAGAGAGAGAGAGCCTTCGATGTAGTTCAGAGGGTTTGCAAAACTCTCGTACTTCGATCGTTAGAAAGCATGATTCATCACCAGAACTACCAAAGTGGTTGAAATGATCAATTTATAATTCTTCTTAGATATTTTATAGACGTGAAACAACGTATTTTTAAAGATTTAGATAGTTTTTTAATAAAAATATACAAATATATAAAGGTATTCAAAAATATACAGCTAAAGCATATAAAATATACAAAAATGTATGAAAAAAATATAAACAAATAAAAACACAAATAAATATAAAGATATATAAATATATGAAAGAAACTGCACGACTTGTACCCCAGTACGATTCGTCTCACTGAAAGGCCCAGAAGCAACTGTTCTGACTAGAAAACGAAGACGACTTTTTTGCCATAAAATTTTATCGATAGAAAACAAATTACAGGCACGATCGCTCAGTACCAAACAACGCCACTCCTACTCGTTTAGCCCACGCCCCCTCGCGAATCACGTGACCCAAATCAACCAATCGCTAATTTTCGTTGCATCAGCGTTGCACCTGAAGAGGCCCGATTTTCTGGGTTATCCCCGCTAAAATCACTTTCAGCAGCAGAAATTTTATGCTTTAATCAGCAGAGTTCCAGCGTTAACGAAGCTTTTGATCGAAAAAAAATTCTCCAAGGTGAAATCCACACGTGTCTGTGGGAATCGTGAATTTCGACGTTGCGCGCGTTCCATTCTTCTCTGTCGAAAATGGCGGACTACATATTATCACGACCAACATTACGGCGCACATTACGCTTAAATTACGGCTAATCGCCGGCAATTACATCGACGAACGACGAGCAGATCGTACGTAGTCCGCTTGGCAACGCGGCGCGATAAATCATCGAAACGGCGAGGAACAGGTGTCTCGCCCTTTCTCTCCGGGGCGGGTATTCTTTCCCGGGCGAATATTTCGATCGTATCGATGCACCACGGTTGTTCACGCAGTGTTCGCGAGTAGGCGAATAAAAGGCCCGGTGGAACGGCGAAGGTGGTAAATCATGCGCCACTTAACGCGTCGGGGAAATAGAATTTTGAATAACGATCGTCCATTATCGCGGCGTATCGAGGAAAGCGTGCGCAGCACACGAGGAAACTGAATATATTTCACATTACGTAATATGTCTATTGTTCGGTGAAAGTGCATATTTCATTGATAAGAATCGGGCGTAAAGCCAATTTATTTTATTGCGATCGTTGCCGTGGCGTTTAACCGAAGCCGCCGGCTCGATCGATCGATCGATCGAGAAAGAGAGAGAGAGAAAAAGAAACTCTAGGATCTCTGCCAATTCTGTCCGGCTATCGAAGCACCTCCGATAGCCTGCCGTGCAATTTCCTGATCGACGATCCACGTACGCTGCGCGATGTGTTTCACGTATCTCCGCCAGTCGACGCGACTTTTCCAATTTCGCGGTCGTCATTCTTTTACGGCCAATTCGAATATTGCGGTTGAAATGGTGGGTTTAGCATGCTAAATGTCGATGTCTGTTAAAAAAACGATCTTTAGTATCTTCTTTTTTTTTTTTAGAATTAGAAACTTCCATCCTCTTAGCCATTTGACGATAGATGTCATGAAACGAAAGCTGCACTGTGTAGTTCGAGGAAAAATTGAAAGATGAAAATTTCTTTTGTTTCTTAGTTTTTAAATGGATTATTAAATGAGTTGTTGATTAAATTAAATTAACAATTGTATCATGCATACTATTCGGAGATCTGTATAATTCTCGTTATGTCTTTCATAATGCAGAGGGAATTGCAGAGGCCTATTTGGTGTAAATTAAACTCCAACTGTTAAAATAAAATTGAAAGCCCACTTAAGGATTGACAGAAAAGATACCAACTATAACCAAGTATGTAGATCTTTGTAAAAATACGAAATTAGCAAAAAGTCAGCCACTTTCCTAAATGATTTTAGAGACAAGTAATCTTGAGATCAATTAAAATCAATAAAAGATCAACTAAAACACTTGATATTTAAAATCATACGAGATTTTCTAAAAGATTTTAGAGACGAATAATCTCGAGAGACTCGATCGATTAAAGTCGTGAAGTGGCTTGCCACAGCGAAATATCCACTCACCTTGCTGGATTTCTCTCAAAACCGCAGGCTGAAAATTCCGGAGACGCGATTCGATGCTTCGAGCCGATGAACCTCTAAACGAGCAGCTGTTACGCTGCCATCCCACGAGCTCCGTTTGAAAAGCAGCAGCAGGCCGATGAATTATTTAGTACCAGAGCCGGCAAACGAGCACGATCCCCCGGCAGCGAGCCGTGCTACGACCGTAAACGCCCTGCACGTGTTCCTTTTTTTTCCCCCCTTTCTTTTCTCCCCACCCAGTCGGTCGATCGCGATTAAGAACACGGTTTCGATCGGGACGAGCAGCGAGGCTTCTGCTCGATTGTCAGCGGGCCGGACGGAGCGGAGAAGAGGATGCGATCGTAAAGGATGCAGTAAAGGAGCAGTAAAGGAGCAGTTAAGGACTCGCGAGCAGAAGGAGTCCTCTCCCTCTCGACTCGGCATCTCCGCTCGTTTGGCCGCGTTCGCATGCTGCCCCGGCTCCGCTCGTAAAACATATCACGTACGATAGCCGCGGCAGCCTATTGCGGTATCGTTGATCGCTCGGTTTTACGGTGCACCGTGCAACCACGCGAGCAGCCGAGACGATAGAGGAGACGGTATTCCGCTTCGGGCCTCCTCTCTCGAGAAGAAACTTCCTTCCATCTTTCGGTATCTGACTGTATCGGGCGGCTTCGTGCGCCGGGGAAATGGGAAATTCGAGGCGAGTAACTTTCTTACATGTACTCGCGAGGTTTCATCGAGATCGATTTGTGGCTCGCGGTCGGTTTAACCTCTTCAGGGACGAATTTCTCAAGAAATTTAATTTAATTTCATTTTATTTTTGCTTTGGGTTAGGTTTGGTTCACTTTTCAGAATTTCAAAAAAAAAAACTATTTTTGTAACTAGCTTTGCGAATGGAAGTAGGTTTTTTTATAGGACACAAATTAACTGTTCATTATCTGTGGTCTTCACAAGGGTGTGAAGAGGTTAATGCTAAAACGACTAAAGTAATTTGTCCAAAGCAAAATGTTTCTATTTTACATACAGGGTGAATCGCGTAACTCGCACTTCGAATCGAAATCATCATTTTAAATTATGCGTCTGATGAAAAAGATAATGAAAGATTTATACTTAGATTCTTTCGATTTATGATGAAAAAAATGTATGGTCCAATTAAAAAAAAAAATACACACAGAAAAATTGATACGCCATATTTTGCCTCCCTTAAAATCATACAACTTTTATAGCAAACAATTCACATGGTTCACCCTGTATTTTAAGAATCGCCAATGCCATTTGTGTATTTTAAAAATCTCTGAAAATACGCTGCGTTGTAAATATATAAAATTTCTATGAAAAATTATAAGTTGGCCATTTTGGTTAGTTCTGGCTGGTTAAATTCAATTCCAGGAAAATAATTTTTGAAAGCCAGTTTCAATTGGGTTTAGGTTAGGTTTAGGTTAGGTTTGAAGCCAATGTTTGCTTTAGTTGTTCCAAGTTTCCTTTCGTTTCGCGCTCTCCTTAAAGAAAGCAGTGATTTCGACACTTTCGAGAGAAAAAGAGTAAAAGAAGAGTAGGAATTACGCGAGACGCAGGAGATGAGCTTGAATCACGGGACAATCATCGCGATGGAATTCCGAGCAGCAACGTTCTGCGTGGCTAGACGCAACGAGCATTTAACGCGCGCGGTGAATGTAAAATACACGAAGTTAATGCCAGACGTTTTTCTCATGGCGATATAATAGGAACGACTCGCCGCGAAATTTCAAACGTCAGGATCGGCAACGCCGTCATCGCGCAGATATTTCGCATCTATTATACATGGATGACCAGAGAGGCGCGTGATCCCACGGGTTTTTTGAAGAATTCTTCAGAAGAGAGTGAAGTTTCCGCTGAAATTCCCAAAGACGATATTGCTATCGGAGGATAGGTATATATACGCACACAAAAATAATTCAGATACTTTGACCTGCATAGGAAAAATCTGATGTGAAAATTCCTCGATCATAACGATCATCAAGTTGCTCGCTAGAGTCTTTCAAAGCTACTTCGATGTCAATCCAGTTCAATACAATAGAAGCTTGATTGAACGTGGAGTCCACTCTTGATCCCTCCACAGAGAGAAATTCCATAAATTTTTCGAGATCTTTTTCGACGTCGTAAAAAATTGAAACAGTCATTAACCTCTTGCGCTGGAATGACGCACGTCGAGAATTTTTCGTCCCCAAAATTGCAATATTTTCACGGTTCTAAGTATATTTAAATATAACCTAAACAAGCAATAGATTTATTATTTCTTAATAATTTCTATCCAGTGATATCATACCAACGAGTTCAGAAGGAAAAGAAAGCGACGAATTATTGTATACGGTTTGGTCACTCGTTATGGTCCGCGAACCAGTTGCCAGCGCAAGGGGTTAATTACCATCGCCCGATTATTATTATTTACTTGCGCGTCTATCAAACGCGAAACAGAAGAGAACGACAAACCCGAGAGTCCCCGATGGAACGTTTCCCACGATCGTCCGAGACAATCGAACGCGACGACGCGTTTTCACCTCGGTGGCATCCCCGAAACGGGCACGCGGAAGGTCGCCGCGGTTGCGAAAGTTTTCTGGTCGTCTACGCGTTTGTCGATTATTGCCGCTCGTCGACGTTTTCCAGTAGCGAGGAGGAAAGCCGCGAGTGCCAGGCGCCGCTGGAATTCGCCGACGAGAGCTAACAGTGTCATAACGATCCCCCCTGAGCGGTACACAATCGCCATAAATCAGCGATCTACCGGTTACGCGGGATTCATTAGCGCTTTTCCTCGTTTGTCACCTTTTTTCCTCTGCCAGCGCTGACTCACAATCGCGCTGGGAAAGCGCGAAACTAACGTTGACAATGCCCCGTCGATGCCGGATGCACGCAGAGGACTGTGTTTACCGTTCGCGCGAAACTCGTCCTTCAATTTTCACATGCGTTCCTTTCTTCTTTTTTATCTGCTTTAGCGGTTTTACCCATTTTTTATATTTTTATATTTTTCGCGACTGTAATATCTTAAATATGACTATAATTATTTTTGTGACTGTAATTATACAGTTGTATTGTATTTTGACTGTAGTTATATTATTATAATTATATTATTATAATTTTTAATGACTATGATAAGTGAAACCTCGATAATAATTTGCTTTGTCTACTGGACGTTACGAAAGATAGTCTACACTGAATATTTTGTAAATTTTTGAATGGTCCGAGCACCGTGTCCATTTTCGTACTTTTAAATTTCTCATGAATGCATAAATGCGCACAATGTAATAATATATATATTATGTAATATATGTTTAATACGGTGGATGATCGATCACCCGGAAAACAGCTTCAAACGCGCGCCAACTTGCAAGCGGGATTTTAGATAGATAAAAAGAGATAGATAAAAAGAAAAAATACGTGAGAAGCCAATCTCTGAATTTTCACACGAACGTTCAGTTTCACATTTTCCTTATTCAGATTCAGCTCGCCTCGGGTTGAGTTTGTACGTTTTTTCACGCATCGACCGATCGAGGAATCACTCACGGCGAACGAGGAGAGAATAGTTTTCTCTTGTGGGAGCAGTTGAAACGTCCGCGATAATTAATACACATCCGAGATAATAAGTTTCGATGTACGTGAGATTGGAAGTTCCTTACGCAAAATGACACACTTATCGGTTGATTGATGAATTGCCGGGGATTTCGTTCGGGCAGGAACGTATCGAGAGAAATGTTTCTCTCTTTTTCTCTCGTTAACAGACTTAGTTAAATTCCTTCGATAAATGTTGTTTTTATTCTCTTCCTTTGATAAACGGTAAGATGATAAATCATCGAAAGTTGACTTCTCGCGCAAAGTTCGTAGCCGCTAAGTCGAATCCAACTTGTTTGAACAGCTGTTTATTGGCCGAGGTTCTTAATACCGGTAGGACGACACTTTCAGCGATGAATCAACGAAAACGAGTCGTCGACGCGTCGTCGATGAGAAACGCGTCGTTCAATCTCCTTCGTACGGTTTTCACGGTACGGGAAAATCTGACCTCGCGTGTTTTCTATCCTCGCTTCGCGTAAATCAACGGAACTTGTACGTTAACGAAAGAAAGCTGAAACTGTCAAACGGACAGATTAACCAGCGACGGTCCCATTTATCGTGTCAATGTCACCGGCGATAGTAAGACACCTCCGTTAATTGCCGGTTGTCGCGATTTATTGGCTCAAGGTCGAGGATTTTCACTTCTACCAACTGCTCCTCGGATCCTGTGGGCGAAACCTGTCGCGTAGCTGGAACTACCAGCGGAGAAAAAACAAATTAAACAGATCGTGGCTGCACGTAGAACAAGGCCCGATATCGAGGTGGTGATCGAGGGTGAAATGGCGAAAGTTCTGGGGAATGGATAATACAGCCACGTGTCCTTGCGAGAGTGCACACGCGATTTCCATCCTTTGTTTCTTTATATTTCGAGTATATCTCTGTTGCACCTAACTTGCATCTAACTGTTGCTGTTTATAGCGACTCATGAAAGTATTCGCGATTGTCATTTTTGAAACGTTGGCACATTTCTACGATACAACTTCAAAAATTCGTGTCAACGAGAATGTTAGTTAATTGAGCTTGATTATTCTAACATGCATCAAGGTTGAAAAGGATTTTGAAACTTGTACTTTGAAACCACATTAATTCATGATTTTTGAACTATTTTTGAAACTAATGGCTAACCGATTAAGAATCAATATTTCAGTCGTAATTTTCTTCAATCAATATCTTCTCTTATGTTATTACATTTTTTGGGAAGGATTAGTCCTATCTAGATTATATAATTTTATTAAATTTCAAGATTTAAGTTTCTATAATATTGTAGTAATATAATATAATATAATATATAATTTATATATATAGCCAATATTAAAATATTAAAATATTAGCCAATTGTACCAAGATTTCGGAAACACTCTATATATTTACAATATAATTATATATATGTATAAAATATATATTACATATATGACATATGAGAAATTGCATATGAGAAATGCAATTCCTGAGAGCTCCAATCCCCAATATCCACGAAACTCTGCGAACAATTAGCCCCGGCTCAACTATCGCGAACGCGGTTTCTTTCAAAAACTATCCGTGCAGCTGGCGGCACGTCGCGTATCGCATATCGCTCGAGAAGGGAGTCACGACGCGCGGAGATCGCCGGACGATAGGATCGCGGGGGATCTGCTGGCCGATCCAGTTGTGCACCTGACCGCATTTCTGCATGAGTTATGGACGTGCATCAATCCTTTTAACCAGGCCCCTACCCATCGTTCTCTGATCGCGCGTCCCGCGTCCCTCGGCCACCCTCGCGTCCGACGGGTAACGGGTAACGGGTTCGGCGAAACGTCCCTCGTTCCTATCTCGCTTTTCCCCGCGGGAGCAAAAGATCTAGAGCCGCGCGAGTGTTGTCGACCCACTTGCAAGATCCTATCTGACGCTCGGCCGGGCCGTCTCTTTTTCTAGCGTTCGATCGCTTTCCCCGCCGTCTATCCTTCGCCATCCTTCCATACTTCCTTCCTTCTTTCTTCTCCGCTTCTTTTTGCCCCTCGGTCGCTTCGACTCTTTCATTTCATTCGCCTTCTAAGCACCCCCGTCGTTACCGAACATCTCGAGATACGAGGATTCTTTTCGGCCACTGGACGCGATGACGGCGGAACACCATGATCTCTCCATACTCTGGCGGTACTTTAGATCGTGCCGCGTTCCTGTAATTTCTGGCGAGCTCGGAATGTGTGGATGGACGAAGCGAGAGCGAAGTTTCTGGTCTTCTTTGGTCGCAGTGAATTAGGTTAAACGAGCGGCAACAAACTGCTTCGGTAGAGAACTCTAGAATCGTGGTTCAGTTCGATTTTCTAGGGGGCAATTTGAGAATGAGTTACTAACAGTGAATTTTTTGCGTTTCTTTGAATGAAAATTTAACTTTTTAATTTTTTTCTTTCATAAACGTCATGTTTTTTGGGAGCTTGTTGAGATCAAATTAATAGCCTTTTCTAAAGGCTTCCATTCGCACTTTTTGAATAATAAGAATTATGCGTGTATAAGGGTGAAGTATGGCCAGAGAAAGATTGGAAATAAAAAACTGCACGACTCGTACTTCAGTACATATGCAAACATTTGAATCGATACAAAAAACAAATTACAGAGATCGCTCAGTACCAGACAACGCAACTCCTACTTGAGGTCTATCCCACGCCCCTCGCGAATCACGTGACCCAAATCAACCAATCGCTAATTTTCGTTGCATCAACGTTGCACCTGAAGAGGCCCGATTTTCTGGGTTATCCCCGCTAAAATCACTTTCAGTGATAAAAATCGTTTGTATCTTCCGACTCATATTTATTAGAACTTTTTTTCATATTTCGGCAAGTACTATTTATCCTAGAAGTTACGAATCCTTTGATTTTTCTCCGATTGCATGTCGCTGAAATTTCATTTAATTAAACAATTAACATAATTCGCGTTTGTTGAAGTTCACTTCATGAATTATTCTTATGATTTGTAATTTTTGAACGTTCTCTACGTTCTTCGTAGACAGTTTTAACATACAAAGCACGAATGCACTTCGTGTACGCAATGTTTAACAGGGTTATTGCGTTTATACTTGCAAAGTCGAAGTGCACTAGCCAGAGTATATAATAAAGTTCTGCTTCTACTTGGCGAAGTATTTGCGATTTCATTGACGTCATACGTCTCTCTCAAACATTACTCACTTTTAGCATAAGTGAATATCATATCGATCTTTTTTTGCGTTGAGTATATAATTACTGAAAAATTTCGATGCAGTGATCGGGATTTCAAGTTCCTAGAAGAGATTATCGTTATCGTTATGAAAATGAGTTTGAAAAAAATATTCTTACCAGTTATTAGCTTTCGGGATACCATTCATGTTAGGTGAAAAATATTTTTTATACCATCAGAATTCGAAAAGATATTTAAGTGGCCTTAAATGGACCATCCTGTATTAACAGCTCGTCCAAGTGTTTCGTCTGTCAATGAAGCGCAAATGCTCTCTTATCCGAGTCTGGCTTTAAACGAGTTGAAGCCAGATAACAGACCAGGTGTCCTTATCGAAGCTGAATTGCGCGCATCGTTCGATAAACTTTCCAAATATTCTCTCTTTTTTTCTCGAGCAAAGAACTCGCGCGGGCACTTTGAGTTGAAAATATTCACAGAGCGTAATTATGCCTGGAGGCGAAATTAATATGGAACGCGCGAAAGTGCCTCTTATTACTAATCGAGAAACGATCGCTTTGAACGACACTGCGTGCATTGGAATGCAGCGGTTATATTAAATTTAAAGTTATGGACAATTATTGTGGCAGGTTGCTGTAATTCTTTGATCTCGACGCCTCGCTCGCGAGTCCCACGGTGTTAAAGGCTCTCGTGCCTCGTGTGTTAAATTATTTGTTAAAATATCGGTGTCAGCAGTCGTTGATTGAACTTTACTTTCACTTCCTGTCGCGAGAGGAGAGGAAAAACAGCACGAGGATGGAAGCGACTAGCATGATCCAGCGTATTTTTTTTTCTTTTTTCATTGCAATTCTAAAAACATCCAATGACAATCCACGTCGATGTCCCTTTTCATGCAAATGGGCCATTGTACCAACGTCGTCGTCGGCAAATTTCTTCGCGAAGATGATACCTATTTGCATACATTCCGCGACAATGTAGCAATTTAAAACTTTTTTCAAATTTCGCTATCACTATTTAAGAGAAATACGCGTTCTTCTACCAGATGTCGCGTTTCCTTCGATCATTTTCCTCTTGCATATTGATTGAAATATTCTTGAAAACAACTGAGCGAGAGAATGACTGCAGTATTAATAGTACTTTAACTGGCGTACGATGCTCTAATCGAGCTAATCGGTTTTCTGCGAAGCACCAGTACTCTCGATTCCAGCAACCATAATCTGGAGCATCGCTAGAAACCGAAACCAGAACGATTATCATACAGCTGTACATATGTCTGTACGCAAATCTGATCAGTCCAATTTCTCTCCCTCGTTTCCTTTCCCCGATTGTTTCTATCCAAGACAAAAAAAAAAAAGTACAAAGATTCTATTTGAACGAGCAGTCTCTACAATTCCCATGTACTTTGGTGGAAGTGAAAGTGGAAGAAAAAAATGAGAAAATTAATCTTATTCATATTCGTGCTGCAGCGAGATCTGACTAGCGTAATGAGCTGGTGAAAATCTAATTTTAAATATCACTTATCAAATGCATTTTCACCGTCAACAAATTTATTTTTTATCATTTTATTTTATTGGCGCCGTGTTAAATGCCGTGACTCGAGCATTTATTCCTAATCTGTTCTTTGCGCAACATTACTTTATATAAACGAACAGTTTTTTCTGGTTCCAAGCTCTAAGCTTTCTTTTGAGAATGTCGTTTAATTTTAGTAACCTCATCTTTTCTTAATTTTGTGTTAAGTAATCGAATTTTTACATTATTGTAAAAAAATTTTACCTGTATATATATATATTTTTATTATTCGTATTTTTCTACTCCAAAGAGTCTGACCGTATAAGTGAACGAAATAAAACAGAATAAAATATTGATTTCGATGTCAGACCTAACTCGGATAGAACTTTGTTGTTAGAGTGGGGATAGTGGCCTTGAGCTATCACACAGTTGGCCCTTCACAAAATGACACGATCGTCACTTACCATGCTAGCCCAACAGAGAGGAGCTAGCAATTTCAGAAGAAAAGCGAGCTCTGGATCGCGAAGAATAATCGCTAGCGTCGCGGTCTCTGTTGGACAACCTCTGACCACCCAGGTAGCACGCGTCGTTGCGGTTTTAGGTACACGTACGATATCCTGTTGCGATACGAAACACGCTGTTTCGCCCCGGCAACATCCACGCTCACAATGCCGCGCTAATGCGTGACTTTCTTCTAGGAGAGTGGGCAGTGGCATAGCGGTGGCAGACAGTTACGATCGAATTGTAAATCCACGTGTCACGTTTACGGTGACTCGTTTGCCCCTCCGAGGTTAATTGAGAGCGACTCCGCAAACGCTTCCTGCAAGAGGATTTTCTATGGAAATCTCGGCGAAGAACGCCGCTACCACGTTTGTGGTCCCTGTGTTTGCGAACGTTAGACGCGCGGCGTTTGCGTCGCGTGGTTTCCTGGTTCGCTTCAGTTGCGCGCTTCCTCTCGAAGGCTAGTTAAACGGTCTTGTCAAACGGTCGACGTTTGTCCGTGGAGGCCTGTAGTTATGGATCGTAAATATTCAAACAGGTGGTTCTTTGATTTGTCTCTCGGTTGTCGATCACGCTAGGGATTGACGATCTAACGCGACGTTTCACACGTATTTCGACGTATGTATAGTTTGATAAGGATGGGCGCCGATTTCTCAGAAAAAAAATATTCTTTTTGTAAAAGATTTCGATATTATGTTCAAAATCGAAATTGTTGAACATAATATGAAATATAGGGAAGAATGTAATGTAAAATACTGAATGTGTAATGTAAAACACACAGGAAAACATAACCTCTAAAAAACTAACCTGAAATACATGTAAAATATAGGAAACTTAACCTCTAAAAAAATAATCTGAAATACATGTAAAATAGGAAATAAAATATAATGTAAAATACTGAATAGAATATAAAACACACAGGAAAACATAACCTCTGAAAAAATAATCTGAAATACATGTAAAATATAGGAAATAATATAATGTAAAACACACAGGCAAACATAACCTCTTAAAAAAGCACATATAGAGATATTGAGATATTGAGTGAAGATTATTTTAAATACTTCCTGTCAACAATATTTACCCGCGGCATACGAAATTACTTCTTGCTCAGCCAAATATTTTATGTGTACTTTCAATCTGTGCAAAATTTTTTATAAAAAGAATATGTTTTTCCAGAGAAATGGCGTCCACGTTCTTATTCGATACACTATAGATTAAAATTTTTTCCTCTACATTTAACAGAGGCGGCTTTTAACGGGCTTAAGTTACTCGCTGTTCCGTTCTGTTCCGTCTGTTGCATGCGCCTTGACACTATTGCTCATACCATCCAATTAGGCCGCGTGTCCCTTCGTCCGATCACGAAGTCGCGGCCGCGGAAAAATCGGTTCGACTTATCGAGTCGATCGACGGTTCAGGGAAACGCGTGACTAACTGTTCCGTGAGGCTGTGAACGTATCATTATCGTGCATGAAAACAGCCCGTAAATTCAATAAATACGGATCCGAGCGGAGAAGGACGACGCGAACCGGTGCCATCCGATAGGCATCGAACCAATCCTCTTGCTCGCCATCTCCTCGACCAGTCCCTTCGAGGACGGTGTCTTTGCCGAGAAATATCATCTTACTATTATTTAGCGGATAATGTTCAACTACACAGGGATAGTCACGAAAGACAGGACAGGTTCAAGTATCTCTATTGAAATTACCGTAAGTGGATCGTGTCATTTACAAATCTGGTCAAGCTGACCGTGTCACGTTGTGGTCGAGCGTCGAGAATTCTGAGTTACGAAAATAAGAAGTCGGTGAAGAGGTAAGAGGTAAACTTATAAAGCAATTAGTACATCTTCATACTTTCTTTTAATTTAACAAACGTCCTTCGAATCTGCTCTATTTACCGATACTCGAAGAACTTTAATTACTGGGTCGGCCAAAAAGTAATTGCCTTTTTAATAGATAGACATACATACATACATATGTCATTCATTTTGATCCGCAGATTCACTCCGTAATCTGACAGCTGATGGAAGCTTGTTTCAGAAGATTACGCGCGATCTCGATAATAATTGTTTACTTTACTTGACCTCGATTTGAAAATGCAACGTGTCATTTGCATTTTGCTCCAAAAAGGGGGAAAATATGCTGTGGAAGCTCGCAAAAAATTATCCGACGTGTGCAGCGAAGACAATCAGCCTTCAAACTACGGCGGTGTCAAAATTGGTTTGCTAAATTTCACTGTTGACTTGATGATATCAAATCGTTCTTGGACCAGTTTTTCATGTCGGAAACATAGCAAAAGATAATCGAGTATAAAATTTTTGTTTCTCACGAAAAGTTCGCCTTTCACTTGCAGTGCACAAAAAAGCCACAGTTACTTTTTGGCTAACCTAATGGGCAAAGGAAGAGTTTGAACACCGTCTGGACGGATTAATTTCTTGGCCTGTAGTTTCAAAGAGAATAGAATGTGTCGGGCGTGTGGTTGCTGGATTTTCGTTTGTCAATCGAAAGCGGGAGAGAGAGAGAGAGAGAGGTATGAAAGCCAGCACGGCGGAACGAGGCTCGAGGCAGATTAAAGCGATCGTAATGCACAAAGAACGGCATTGTGCGCGGTGCATACACCACTGTGAAGTGGATGCATGATTGTCGTGTGTATGAAGTCGTGGCCGGGGGACGGGGGAGGGCCATCGCTGCCACTGGAGCCGCGTGAGAAACGCTGCATACTTACGCGAACCACCCACGTGTCACAGCTTAATGCAGGATCGTGATACGCTTTTCCTTCATTCGATACTCTAATATGATCCTTCGCTGCCTCGAGCGGAACGTTCCCTCTAAGTATACACGCGCGCGACGCCATTAAAAATCCGGCGGAGGGGGCAGGGGGGGCCGGAGTGGCTTAATTATGGGTCTCTGCTCTGATTTACAAACGTTCTTCGTGGGAAGATGTCGAAAACTGCTCCAATAAACGCTGATCACGAAGGAACGCTGCGAAGGTGCTCGGAGGTTTTATAAAGGTTTCACGCTCGTGAAAGTATTTCGCGTTAGCGTAACTTTTGACGTGTGACACTAATGGTGCATGCTCTACTGTTCATAAGTCACGAGAATCTCGTCGGTGCACTTAGAGCGGTTGTGCAACTACTCGACAACAATTTTCTTCGAATTACAATTAATTCGTTCGGTCGAGAAATCTTTATAATCCTCGAGCAGAGTTTTGCAAAATTACAATTGGATCACTTTGTGAATCGTATAATTGCATTACGCGTGTTTCGTTATATTGTCATTCGTAATTCGGGTCTCTCGTTCAATTAAATTTAATTCGCTTTTACGGTTGGGTTACAAGATTTACGAAAGGCAATTTACTCGAATCGGAATTAGCATTTTAAGGGAACCTTTGACTTTAATTTTGTTGGGAATATATTTAACACACTGAGCGACAATCTTTTTCGATGTCGAATCACTTTTTCCGGGAGAATATATTCGAAAAATTTCCCATCCACATCTCTTTCATCATGTTTTGTCGCTGGAAACTATAAGTGCATACTCCAATTGTGAGAAAAGAACATATGCTGAATAGAATGTTCATGAACAGATGAATATTATTACAACTTAGAAAACACTGATAACTGTGTCATGAATGAACGAGAAAATAGGCAAAAGACATAAACATAATATCGAGTTGTGTATAAACAGGAAACGGAGAATACGTAGTATTCTCATAATCATGGAACAAATGTGAAAAAGAAATAATTGCATTTCGAGATTCTAAGTAATTTATTGCGCTTCAATCAGAATTGTAGTTCAAGTATATTGTAATTCAGTTACACCGATGTTACAGCAATCAGCAATTAAATTAATTTAAAAAGCTTGAATTACGCAATTCAATCGCGATTTGCGCTACTGAAATACAATGTAATTAAATTATGTAATTGAATGACGATGCGCAACTATTCAATTAGCGGAGCTATGCCCTCGAGATATTGAACAGGTTGAGAGAAACTGCAAATTGAAGCATCCCCGATCGAATATTCCAAAGTCGATAAAAAAATAAAATTACACCTAAGTATTTTACAACTGAAAAAAAAAATGACCAAAATAAAACTTTGTTATAATATACGACCAGCATACCAAGAACTTGGACATGAAATCGATTTGCAATCGAATGATCATTGTACCAGTGTTCGAAAAAGAAAAGAAAAAGGGGAAAAAACAACGCGGGGAAGGAAATTGCCGGATAATCCGCGACGAAGGTCAGAGTGAAACGGTCGAGCCGATCGGGTTGGATATCCTCGAGCGCGCATAATCGGCGCGCGAACGTGTCGACACGACGAATGGCTCGTTTCACTCTGCGAGCATGACTCGGAGAGGAGAAATCGCGGCGACACGCCGCTTCACGTGGGAGATCTTGTCAAGCGTCGGACTACCGTATCACCGGTGACTCACGCGTACGCGTACGGAATGCCTCGATAATTTATCTCGCGCCCCGACGAATTTATTCCATTTGTACTCGTCCGAGCGCAGAAACGATTCCCCGAGTCGCCGAGGGAACTGATCCCGTCCCTCCTCTCTGATTTCAGCTCCGACGCCGCGAGGAACGGATTCACCCTCCTGGTCCGAGGACACGCCCCGGAATGCCTGGAATTTCTCGACAAGGTTCTCAGTCTCGTGCAGGTAAAGCAATTAGTTTCTTGTTTTACGCCGGTGTTTCCTTTTCTTTCGCTCTCCGGGTGCATGAAGATCTCTCGCACGAAGCAAATTGCGCGGGAGACGAGTTTGAAAGGGACGATGGTCGTTTTGCAGGGGCGAGTGAACGTCTCCGAGGCGCTGATCCTGCGGAACTTTGTCGCTGAGGAGTCGACCGATTTCCAGTTGCCTTTGAGCCGCATCAAGGTAAGCGTTCTTGAACTAATGTTAACGGAGGTTCACCTTTATCGACGATGAGAAAAAAAAACAGTGCTTCTTTTTGGCACACCGATCAAAATTTTGTTTGATCATTAACAGAATCGAAATGGCCGAAAACCTGCTGTATTCGATCCGTTGTGCCATTTCAAGATTCTTATTGTCATTTTTATTTCGAGATTTCACAGAAATTAACTGTTGGACTGCAGATTAACTGCTTTCAGGCTAAAATTGATATAACGCGTGTACAGAAAATATAAAATATTTCAATTGGTGTATTTATTGCGAGATGCAACAGGTTCGTAAACGTTTGAAAATGCGTAAAAATCCGCAGTCCACACTAATTGTGCTCTGCAGCAAAAGCCTCTACGTTCCGCGAGCAACCTCGGGGCATAGTTGAACGTGCACGCGTGTCCTTCACGGCGAAAGGGTTAAGCAATTGGCTCCAACGTCTCTCTCGTTCCCTCCGCCGTGTGTCCCGACGCGTGATCATTGTTCGCTCGGTCCCGGTTCCACGGTGGAAACGTTACTCTCCCCGTGAGCGTCTATTGGCAACAATACGGCGAACACGTTTCGTCCGGACGTTACCGATTGCACGGTTTTCTCAACCCGGGGAATAAAGGAAATCGTTCTTTCCGAGCACGATTTTCGGCGACGCGTTTCACAGTCGTTTGTCTCGTCGAGCGAGATTAAAAGCAGCTCCCGATTTTGCTTTCAGACGAGCGTCGTGGACGAGAACGCTTTGAGGGAGCGCATTCCCAGGCGGGAGCAGAGCCACGACCAGGCTCAGTGGATCGCGTTTTATAAGGTAATCGAAGCTCCGTTTCTTCGCTCGACTCTCCGGGGTTCCTCGTTTCGTTCCGTGTCTGTTTGACGCGACGAAAGTACACTCGCGCTCTTGCTCGCGAAAGCTCTGTTAGTTGGCGACGTCTCCGCGAGGGCGCTTCTTGAATTTGAACAGAATTCGCGTCTTCTGTTGAAACAGGCTACAACCTTGGAGTGTCTGGGACTTTTGAAAGAAATTTATCGAGAAATTTAGTAAATTTGCTAGGAATCTCAGTGTCTGGTGAATTTTTTTAGTTAAAACACTGTGGAGAGATAGACGGAAGTTGTTAAATTGGTCGAGATTGGGGGACTGCAATTGTTTCGATTGCTGGAACAGTCGTTTCGAAAAAGTCGGGGGAGATAAGATCGATAGTTTACGACTCACGATATTTCTTTAAGTCTGTAAGAATTCTTGTATCAAAAAAAAAGAAAAAATATTTCTCTCTTCCTGCAAACACATCCTCTACCCTAACTCCGCTATAAATAACCTTTCTAATGACCTTTCTCCCAGTAAATTCCTTAGCAAAGCGAGCTTAAACGCATCCTTTGTAAATACTTCGTTTTATACTTCTTCTTTATCTTTCATGTATAATCGCAGCTCCGTAAATATTGCCGGAAGCTTGGGATCGCAAGCTCCCTCCGTAATTATTTGCGACTCGCAAGTATAATTTCAGAAGATTTCACAGTCGTCCGAGTTCTTCCTTTTTTTTCGGCCGAACTCTTGGACGTTTCACCGCTGCGACGCTCCAACGAAGAAACCCCTCCGACGCTCGTGCCACTTCAAACTTTACGTTTCAACTTCCATCGAGCTCCCTCCGTCGTGAAGCACTCCAACGAGCAAGGAATTCACCGAGTGACAGCCACTCGATGGAGACTCGGCAGTCTCCCGACAAATTGCTTGCGAAAACGATCGCGCCTCGGCGATGTTCACAGGATGGGAGGAAAGAGAAAAAGAAAGAGAAAGAGAGAGAGAACCGGCTCCGGCGGGATAGAGGAATCTCGCCCGGCCCGGTTGACCGAATGTCACAACAGTGATTCGGCAGGTTCGGTGAAAAATGTACGTACGAGGGACCGTGAGCGGAATAATTGTGCCGGACCCTCTCTCGACTCGCTGCGCAATTATCGTCGGGGAATTTATCCCGCGACTGGTGGCACTGACCGATGTTACCAATTTATCCGTGGCTCTCAACCGATGGCCGCGCGCTTAATGACGTTTTAATGGGTCCCGTTAAGGCCGGGGAGAGGAAAAAGGAGGGAGGCGCGTCTTCGTCGCGGCCGGTATCGTGGTCGCAATTCGTCACGGGCCTCGCAATTTTTGTTTTTCTTTCTCTTTTTTTTTTTTTTGCCTTATTTTTGGTACGACGAGTGTTTTGACGTGAATTAAGCATTCGGTGGCACGCATCGGGCATACATCCTCGAGGCTGTGACACGGCTTCGTTCGGTGGCTGTTTTTCGGAGGGATTTCGGGGAGATCGGAAGATTGCAGGTTTGAATATCCGGAGATTTATACGATCTTCACCTTGTAGCGTGCAATTTCGGCCCGATTAAGCCCCGATCCCTGCCTCTCGGTTCAGCTTCCGTGGATCAATTGAATGTCAATTCGATGATTGAGGGTATTTAACAGATTTGAGAATTCGACCCTTCGTTGATATCGTTGGGTTGTGGAATTCACCAACTCACGGTGAGTTGGAAAATTGTTATTGCTGATATTCATTTGGAATTCCAGCAACTTCAATTTTTTCTTTGGGAAGGAAAATTTCTTTGCTATTCTTCATTCTCTATAGGTTCCATCGTCGGATAGTGAGATACTTGGTCCGAAAAGTGGGAAAAAAATTATTTTAACGTTATTTTTAAGCTCAAAGTTGTAACATGTACAGAACTTGACATTACAAAGTCAAAAATGAATTTCTAACGTTTAAAAAATCAAAATGACCTTGAATTTTTATGGGAAAGAAATTTTTTTTGAAATTTTACATATTGAAATTTATAGGCTTCTATAAGAGAAGTCTTGATACTAATTAGCTTTTATTTGAAACATTTTCTTCTCTGATAAAGTCGCAAACCTCTGAAAAATTGCTGCGGCTCTTGACTTGCAACGAAAAGCTGGAAAAACTGATGTTTGTGTGTGAATTATGTCGAAGTGATTTAAACTATTATTTTAATACAAAATATGATTTTTTAAATGACGCGTCGTAGTCGCAAGTAAAAAAATTACTGAACTATCAATTACCCACAAATATTGATAACAGTGTAAATATAGTGCGATAAAAAATATAAAAGTTATTCGGAAATGTATTGTATACTCATCTAAATGTAAGAAGTTACACAATCTGTTTGAAAGATATAAAAGTCACACAAATGCATATTCATAAAATCTCTTGACTTTCCACTAAGTTCAACGATTCACGAATAAATATAAATGAACAAAAAAAAAAGAAGTTTAGTACCTTATTCCGCGGACATTCGACAACTTTGAACGACAGAATCTTTTTTGGCTTGTATAAAATATTTGAAGTTGATTGTTTTCCAGCTTTTCAGGCCAAACGATCATCGTGCGTCGCGAGCTAACGACTGGTGCCAATTATTCCGGCCATTGTGCGAGCGTAAATGGCGAATTCTATCGGTCGGTAAAATCGATAAAGCGACTCGGCGATCGAAGGGGAGCCGACTCGACAACAGTTATTCGCGACCTTGCAGGCGATAATCGATCGGGAAACGTTACAAGGAGAAAATTTCGCCGATGGAAAATGTTCATAAATAACAGCCGGCGTGTGATCGTCGTGAAGATAGTCAGTAACATAGCTGCGAGATTCTTTGGCGGAAAGTAAGGACTCGTCTTCTACGCGTTCCTGCTCGGTCGCCTCTTCCACGAAGCATTTTAGGAACGAGCGTTCGTCGTGCGTGGTCGAATAACTGCTGTTCGTGCACATCACTCACATACGTTTAAAAATTATTTTCGTTTTAGTCATTTATTTCCAGGAGTATTGGTTACTCTAACAATATATTAATGTAGAAGTCGTAAATTTGATTAAAGAGCGCAGAGGTCAAGGAAAATATTTGCAACTTTGTGACAGTGATGGTAACAAATCTTGGTACTCATGTGGCAACTTCTACGATAAATTGCGCAAAATCTGTCTGCCTCTTTTGCTGCAAAATACAAATGTAACTGTAAAAACGATGATATAAACCACATTGCGTGACAGTGTAAGCTTTATAATACTCAAAAGTTAAAGTTAATTAAAAAATACAATTACAACTTTAAATATAGCCTATATTTATAGCCTATATCTTTGTCAAGTTAATAGCAAATCCAGAAACACGCGACAGAATAAATTAGAAGATCATCATAGAGGATAAAGATTATAGCAAAATTTAAGTTCCTTTACATTCGCGCAATTACACATTGATTCTTAAATAAAAAAAGAAAAATCATTCAGTGTCAGGTTTGATTTTGTGCCAGTTAAAAGTAGACGTTGATAAAGTGATTTTTCTTAGTTGTAGAAATCATATTTTCACTTATTTTAGCAGATATATGAATGGCAATGATGGCAAAATATTATAGTAATAGAATGGATGTAAGTGCAGTATTGCCAGAGAAATAATTTACAGTTTTCGATTATGGCAGGATGTAACAATTCCATAATATCTTGTGTATAGAATTACGTGTAAACGTTTGATGGCATGTGGATGTTGAGTTCATTGTGCGATTGTTGAATCGTATTCGCGTGGCGAACTGTGTAGCCTACGGCGATGTCTGATTTTTCGATCGATCGATCCACCTGATCGGATGATTTCGCGAAATTGAAACATCAACGAGCGAACGATGTTGCGAAATCTAAATCGAAATTCGTTTAATGCTCCGACGCATGCGTTTGAAGAAGTAATATATGTTGGTTTCCAAGTATAAAAATTTGCCTTGGGTAATTTTCTGACATTTAGACCTGATGTGAGGCAATAAAAATAAAAATCTGCAGACCACAAAAGTGCTGTATTAGAATTAGAATAAAGATTGTATCGGCAGGTATATTAAATGTGCATAATTTTGAGTATCGGTTCGTAATCTCGTTTTGTATACTACTTTTTAATCATAGTCTGCCACGTGACCTTTCGGTAGAAGAATGTTCAGTGTCTCCGGACGCGAGTCACCACAAAGGCACGCATTGCATTCGCATACGAATGATTTCAAGAGTCAGGAATTCGCGATAAAAAATTACAAACCGATGCGTCTAATTCGTCTCCTTCGTTCCAATTTCCCAAATATTTCATTCGACGCTAGAACCATCGAGGTGGTCAAGATGATTTATAATTTTCGCTCGAAATTTTTCAAATGTAAAACAGTGCGCTTTTACAGATTTAAACGATTTTTCGTGAAACATACAAATAAAATGCAAGTTTAAATCTTGTAATTGTAATCAAACATTACATTTTAAATGTTTCAATTTAATTAATAATGTAACTTTAATGTTTCCAACGACCAGTAGCTCTGATGTTAAAAATAGTATCACTTGTAGAATCTGCTAAAGAAAGATTAGCAATTAAAGACACTTAATTTACATTCCTCTTGTATTAGTTTTAGTACCAAGCAACACTCGATTCTAAAATCAGCTAAACAGGCTGGTAATTTTAATTTACATTTCTCTTCCGTCATTTTTATTCGTCTGACGAGTCCGATGTTATCCTACAGGACTACGACGGGCTGATGACGGAATGGCAAGCGGCAGGACGTAGGCTGGCCCTGGAAATGTCGGAGCTGAAGGAATGCAGCAGCGTGTCCGGCACGTTGACGCCTCTCGGCCGACTCCTGACGGATCCCACGTTGAGAAGGACGTCGCGAGACGCGGAGGTGGCGATCGGCTCGCTGGAGGAACGCGCGGCACCGCTTCTGCACCTCGAGCACGTCAGGTTAGAGAGCAGCAGAGAGAAGAGGAGTTTCTAAGCTGAGCGCGGTTAGAAAGCGCGCGAACCTCGCCGCGGGCCAGACACTCGCGAGGACGCACGCCGCTCGATGCGTGTTGCTCGAGCTTTATTATTGTCGCCCGTTCCAGTTTCCCTCGCGTCCGCGTCTCTTCTTCTTTATGTCCGCTCGTTCCGCTCTTAATTGTCCGATGGATCTCTCCTTCCTCGCCTCGCTCCGTCCACGTCTAGATGCAGCCAGAGACGTCGGACTCGTGTCTATTAATTTCTCGCGAAACTCTCCGCGGTCTCTTTGAACGACGCACGTACGTACGTACGTACATGCACATAGTACATGATGACTCTCGTCGTCGTTTTCCTTTTTCCTTTTTCGAGGCTCGCATAGTGTGGAGTTGACTGGTAGAGTTGGGAAGAAGGTCGTCCGGCTCGCGAAAGCGAATATATTTCCACGCGCACTTCGTTTTATAACGAAGACGATAATGTCCGTGTCGTGTTAGCGCCCACTCGCGCACGAGAGAAGACGAGAGGTGGCGGCGGCGCGTTAGCGTTCGACGTTTCGTTAGCGATAAGCCAGCGAAACTAGAGAATTCCTAACGGTTCGTCGGCCGATCGCACGACGATCCTCCTTTTTATCTTTGCAGATTGTCGGTGAAACGGGCACGGAGGTTGGTGGAGGAGGTTAGCAACGCAGCCACCAGGCTGGAATCGTCGTTCGAGTCCAGACGCGCCACTATTCGGAACCTCGCGGTCCTCAGGAGTATCGAGGACCAGGCGCACGAGGTGAGTCGATGATTTTTTTCGTCACGCTTCGAACAAGACCGTTCTTTCGACCGTTTTCATTGTTATTTTATTGTTCATTGGGATTGCGTTTTTTTATGCTTCTGTCCGAGAATTTTGAAGAGTTCAAGCATGAAGGTGTTAAATGATATTCGATAAATGTCATCACTTTGCACTCGACTCTCCCTTCTGAGGGGACGTCGTACTTAAATCTGACAGAGCTGACAGCTCTTTACGACTTCCTCTTTTTATAATTTGCTGATAATTATAACGAACGTGTACATTTGGTGTTGTACGATGCGACGTACATCACTCGTCTTGCGATCCTCGCCAAATCGATCGGGACGTTTGCACGCTCGCTGTCTTCTTTCGTAAACCTCTTTTCTCGGAAGCTTCTCCGATCTAACCCGGTTTCCGACATTCTGGGAAAAGTCGATTCCCTCGAAAGAGATCCGACCTCGTTTGTCTGAAGTTTATCGAGCGCGTCATTGCGTCCCAGTCTCCTGGTTGTTCCGCGGTTGATGATCGTCTCGTGGACGAGACGCGTGGAAATCGCGGCGTCATCGCGGTCGTCCACGGGGGGAGTGTTTGCACGTAACCGAGCATAATCGATAATGGAACGTCGCTGGATCGTTGAACTGGCCGGCGCTGTGGGAATCGCTCGATTATGGCGATAGATCGCGGAGAATCGAGTTTCGTAATTCCGCGCCGGCTTTTAGACGAGATGGATCGGAAGGTTGCGACTTTGGGCTCCCTCGAGCGCAGTCGTGCGAACGCGTGACGATTTGTAGATCGATTTGAAGATCGATGTTTCGAGATACCTGTGGATTTTTAATTGCACCGTTTAAAAGATTATCTGTGAAAGAAACTGCGCAACTACGAATAAAAATAATCGTCGACTTTAATTATCTAAATATCAGATTTCTCGGAATTTCATTTGCTATATCACGAAACTTATGCAAATTACCGGAATTACGCAATGAAATTAAAATTAGGCAAATTACTGCTAAACGTTGGGAAATTGCGGTACGCTCTTCTCCTCGTTGTTTATAATTACCCACCGCGAGCCGCGAATCGACGGCTAATGGCCAGGCAGGACCATTGGCCGTGTTATTTCCGATAGCTCATTGTATCATGCTAATTAAACGTGTAATCAGTTTGTCGTACACAGCGCGTGCACGTCGACGAACATGTGACTCGACACGATCCGCGCGTACGCACACGTGATCGCTCTGTTTCCAGCAGGCACACGTAACTCTGCGTGATGTGGCTAATGTCGAAACGCATCTTTCGAATCCTCGAAATCCAAAAGCCAGAGTTTACAGATTTGTAGATTCTCAAGATATACAGGGTGATTCACGCAACTTGCACACACTTGAAGTAACTTTTAAACTATGCGTCTAATGACAAATTGTATGGTTTCAAACGAGACAAAATATGGCGTATCAGTTTTTTTGAGGGGATTTCGAAATTTTCAAGATTATCTTTATTTTTTTAATTGAACCATCTTTTTCATCTTAAATCGTAAGGACATCAAATTCCAAATAAAAAAGTACCAAGCCACAGTCCTAGATTTAATGGTTGAGAAGATGTTTCATTGATAATTTGTCTCGAGGATGAAAACTGCATAGAGCATTAGGATCATTTGCTTGATGATCAAGTTATCATAAAATATCTTCTTAAGGAAGAAACCAATGTGGCTTGATACTTTTATACTTTATCGATTTGTAATGAAAAAAATATATAGTCCCGTTAAAAAAAATAAAGACGATCTTGAAAATTTCGAAACCCACACTTTTTCTTCCTTAAAATCATACAACTTTTGTATTAAATAATCTTTCATTGGACGCATAATTTAAAAGTTATCTGAGGTATGCAGGTCACGTGAATCACCCTGTATACGTAGTGACTAATTTGACATTGACTCAACAGAAAGTTCCATCATAAAATGGTATCGCGAGCTTTTGCAGTCTGGTTCGGAGAGTATCGCGAATGAAATTTCACCCCGGCGCGAATTTTCTTTCAACGGCCGTGAAAATCGTGATTTCACGCGCGGACAGTGATTGATTGATACGTTAAAACAGAACTGAAAATGGGAAAGTGACTTGACGTAAAGCCTGACGTGAATTTAGAATTTCGCGGAACGGACACGATAAATCATCGTAAGCGTGCTTCTTGAAAGAAGTGACCAGTCACACGCATACGTCAAGTCCCCGTCATCGAGTAAAATGAGACAATGCGTCAATGAAAATCACGCACGGTTGAACGTATATCATCTACAAATACGCTCGTCGCGTGTGAAATGATCTCTAAAAAGAAGATCTCTGCCGACGAGGCGGAAGTCGATCTCGTTGCCCGGAAGATTCACACGGTCGCGATATTTGAGAATGTTAATATCGAACATTTTGAGAAAGTTCCTGACCCTCTAATGACATCATGAGTTACCCACGCGAGCCGCGCTGTCTAAAGTTTCCCATCACTTTCTTGTAACTTTCATCGGACGCGGTCAGTTGCTTAGCTGTCGTTAAGGAGGTCAATGGCATCGATGACCGAAATCTTATCCCCGCCGAGTCTCGTTACGAGATGTAGTTCGTTTATCGAGACGTTATTTAATGACGAAGAATGTAATGAAGTATACTCGGTCAAGTGCTTGACGACAGTTTGCGTTGAATTTTCTATTACGAGAAGAGCTGCAGATTTTCCTGGATCTTCTTTTTCATTGTAGACTTTGAAAGTTCAAATATACAATCAAGTATTAGGAATTTAGGTGTTCTTAATAAATAATTTTATCGAGATTAAAATTGTTATTTGTAGCTTCCGTAACGCAGTGAGTTAGATACAAGTTATTAAGTAGTATTAGCTATTCGTGCAACGTTAGACAAGTTACTGCGCAATATTCTATCGTTAAATGGAACAAAATATTCTGTTAATTTGATAAATTATCCTACAAAATTTAGGTGTTGAAAAATAATTTTATCGAGATTAAAATTACTATCAGTAGCTTCCATAATGCAGTGAGGCGTTGGATACAAGTTATTAAGTAGTCTTAGCCATTCGTGCAACGTCAGACAAGTTACTGTACAATATACTATCATTAAATAGAACAGAATATTCTATTAGTTAAATAGATTATCGTACAAAATTTGGGTGTTCTTAAAAGATAATTTCATCGAGATTCAAATTGTTGTCAATAATTTTCATAACACAAAGCAGTCTTGGATCCAAGTTATTAAGTAGTATTAGTCGTTCGTGCAACGTTAGACAACAATTTACAGTGTTCTATTTTTCACAGAATTGAAGAACGCTTCATCATTTCAGTCACTCGTGCAAAATCCAACGATTGATCTAAATCGTGACATTGCAACTTTGCAGTGTCACAAGAAGCACATATGCAAAGATCTGTCATTTTCTCGTGCGTGTCTCTTTTTGCCAAAAAAAAACTACGCGATCGCTCTATTCGCAGAGTGAATCACTTTTACTCACAAGGTGGTAGAAAGTAGATCGCAGAACGATCTTGATAAGCCGCTGCGAAGCAGTCAGGATCTATCAGGCGTCCCTCCGTGCGACCTCGCGGAGGTCGACGTGTAATCCTGGACAACGACGTTGCTTTTACGGCGGAACACGTCCGGCCATATAAGTCGACGTTCGATCTCGATCGAGAGGATCTCGCCGAGGTGGTGCCTTTTATTTCGCGTGGCGCGAACAGTGGCGCGCGTTGTTCGACAGGCGCGAGGAAGCGCGCGCCGACTCTTTGGCCAGTTGGTAAGTGGGTCGATACCGACAATTGTTTAATTGTTCCTCGCCGCTTTCACGTGCGTCTCGACGAAAATGAAAAGGGCGAATCTCAGAATCGGTCCTTGTTGTCTCAACGATCCGATGATTTCGTTTTATTAAAATACTTCTGATCTTCGGCAGAATCACGTTAGAAAATTTCTCGCGGCGCAAGATTTAATAGGCACTACGCTTGAGTAAATCTTTCATTTGATAAATTCTTGTCAAGCTACAATCGTGATTATATAAGTTATGGTCTTCGAAGAAACAAATTTCAATTCGAGGCTTAAATTTAATTTCTTGAGTAACTTCAATTGTTTCGACGTTTTATATCTGAAATGTTGTCACAGTCACGATAAGTAATCTGAAAAATATTGGAAAATTGGAAGACGAGAGGTTTAAATGTTTCGTACTTAAAACAACAGTTACAGTTACAATGAGCAATGTTTGTCTAAAAATATTGCGAGAAGAATTGTTGAAAGACAATTGTTGAAACATCCACGATGCAGTTCCTCTCTGAAATGAAAATCAAGTAAGAAATTCGAGTAAGAAATACTTACGTGGCAAATCCTTAATGAGAGGCCGATGGCGCGACGAAACGGCAAACTCGATGCATTCCGTTATCACGCGTTCCACTTCGATCGCAACAACCACCTTCGTCCTCGACGTTGACTCGTCTTCCACCGCCGTATTTGGTTCACGGAAATAGCGCGCGTGTGCTGGATCTCGTTCGCTGCTACGCCGACGACGACGACGACGACGACGAAGGAGAAAGAGAAGACGAAGAAAAAAGGCACGGAAACGAAGGAGGATCAGAGGCGGACCGATCGGGCTCGAATTAATTGCCGTAACACCGGTTCCTCCCTCTCGATCCGAGCGCCACGCACGGATTCTTCTCTGTGGGAAAGTGTGTTGAATGCCACGACGAGTGTTCGCCATTTCTCCACCGGCCCCCGCGATGCGGTTCGTTTCCTCTTTCTCCTGATGTATGTACGTTGATACAGGTGGCGTTGTTCCTTCTGCGAAGCGGGACGCAACGAGGCCGGATCTCTCTGTGAATCGTCGAGTGGAAAAATTGCAGATCAAGAGAGATAGTATAATAGATCTCGCGCGATTTTCAGATTAGACGTCCGCGTTCTATGACTATACCGTTTAGAGGGTTGATTTTAAAACAGATGCCTCCGTGAATTCTCAAATGGGAAATTGTTGCCCGAGATAGCAACGTCGTGGCAATTCGAGATTCTACAGAGCGTCTCCTATTGATGCTCGAACGTATTTGAACTATTCAAACTGTTAAAATATTTAAACTATTATCTACAATTTTACTATGTCTCTTATTAATATTTAAACTATTATATGTAATACATATATAATAAAATCTACAATTTTACTATTGTGTCTCTTATTAATTTTTAAACTATTATATGTAATACATATATAATAAAATCTACAATTTTACTATTGTGTCTCTTATTAATTTTTAAATTATTATATATAATACATATATAATAAAATCTACAATTTTATTATGTCTCTTATTAATTTTTAAAGATATTTAAACTATTGTAATTTTGTATAAAGAAAATCACATATAACAGTAAATCTGGGTTTGTTTTAAATCTTGAACACTCTATTTTATAACTATAATTAAATTACCAATTACTAATTGTAACTAAGACAGTTGCACTTCTTACAAACGATCTGTTTTGGAAATTTGCTCGCTTCGCGAAAACGAGGAAGGTTTTTTTGAATTTATATATTCGTGAACTGTAAATTTTACTTCTCTGACTGACTGTGGGATTCTCCATAGTCGGTGAAATTTTTCGAAAAAAAAGTCGCGTGAAATTGAACAGTCTCCCGTAATTTTCGTTTTCATCGCAGAACGCGGTTTATGAAAGCCTTTGTCGCGATGAAAAATCCCTTTACGACGCGGTAACGCACAATGAAGGACGATAAATGGACGAGACTTTGTTCGTGGTTGGAAGATGAGGAATCGACGAGCGCGTGCTGCGTTGCCCGTTTATCTCGTAATGATAGAAAACGCGGCGATTTCGCGGATTATTAGAGGGATTAGCGCGAACGTCCTATTTCACGCTTGAGGGTTCGTGTCTACGACATGCAGGAGGGTAGATTCCCTCTTGACTAAAATTACTCTGCGATACCTCTTCAATCGGATGAAATTCCTCGAGGAAATTGGCGAGTGCTTCCAAATTTATTTTCTTTCTATTATTTTACTTTTTTTCGACATTGGGAAGTGCGTACATTTTGAGCTACTGAATTTATTATTTTCGAAAACTCGATGTTGTAGAAATTCCTCAAAGTCGGAAAAATTGCTTTTCTTCAGTTTAAAGATTTTTTTCTTCGAAATCGGGGAGATTGCGTATATTTTAGTCTTCCAAATATTTGTTGCACTCTGGAAATTCGATGTTATAGAAATTCCTCAAAATTTCAACAGTAAACTCGAAAAAATTACTTTCCTTTAATTTAAAGGTTTTTTCAAAATTGAGAAGTGCGTACATTTTGATCTTCCAAATTTATTTTCTCCGGAAATTCGTTGTTACAGGAATTCATAAAAATGGCAACAGTAAAATCGAAGAAGTTATTTTCCTTCGTTTAAAAGTTTTTTCGAAATTGGAAATTGCGTGTATTTTAGTCTTCCAAATATTTGTTTTCGCGACACAGTGAAATCATAGAAAAAATTGCTTTCCTTTAAAGTTAGTTTTGCTGCAAATCTAAACCAAGTTATTTCTGCTGAAACGAGTCAATTTATGAAAGGCGTGTTGTCGGTGGGACTTGGACAAATGGACGATTGAATTTTTTCACAATACGCGATACACGATCTCTCGTTGCCGGTCGATCGCGTAAGATTGATGAGCGCGCGACGCGCTGTTGATCGGGATCAAAGAATCGCGCCAAAGACGAACGCGTGCAGCTCGCTTCGATCAAAGGGAACCTCCGTATTCACCGGAGATTTATGCGCCTCGAGGTCTGTATACCATCGATTGAAATTAATCGAACGTGTCTAAACACCTGACGAGTGATCGATACGAGATCGAACCTCGAACGAAGAACCTTGTCCTGGTAACGCTTTCTGATGAACGACGCCGACCAATGAGTGTCGTTACGTTTACTTTTTTCTCCAAATCTCCACGCTATTTTCGTGGAAAATCTTTGCACGATTGTTTCGCAAATGTGAATTTCATTCTTCCTTTGATAAATATTGTATCAACGTTTGAAGCACAGAGTTTCCATCAGAGACATTCAAGTAAAGAAAAAAGTTCATGATACAAATGAATAATACTTCAGAATACAGTTTATACGTTGTGTGAAAAATCATTTAAGTTTTTAAAAATACGCTGTTTTATATCTATAAAATTTCTGAGAAAAATTGATAATTTTGATCGCTTTGACAGATTTAGCGTTAAATCACTAGAAATTCGAAGGTGAATCAACGTTTTTGAATTTTGTAGACCGTTTAATCCGATTTAATCTGTGTTTTAATAATAATTCTACAAAAGTTTCTGCGAACTTTGCGGCTTTGCGCAATCCTCTTACGTCCAGGCCTCATTTACTTAGGACACTTTGTCTACTAATCCCGTCTGATCAACTCGGTTCGTTCTACTTCAATCTCCATTAACGTCACCTTTAAAGCAGACAAGAAAATTCTCTTACAGAATAAACCTTCGAGATGATTGTAAACACTTACTAAATATTTTCAAAGCAACGCCATGCAGCAACCTATTTTTATATTATATTTTTTGTATATTGAAAAACGTATTTTATCAAGGATGTAAGTTTTAATAAGTTAAGGAGCAGAGAATTAAGTTATACTGTAATCGAAGCAGAATTCGAACGAGAGCAAAAACTCCACTAAATTGTGCTAATTCTCCAAAATGTTTTAAACAGCAAACTGCTTGTTGAGTATATTATTCGAGTAAGCTAAATAACAATGGCCGACAATTGACCATTTTGGCAACTTGGAAAAGGCTATAGGTGTAACTGTTAATCTGTTAAAAATTTAGTTTTGGTTTTAGGTTAGAGGTTAGGTTTAGGTTAGGTTTTAAGTTAGAGGTTAGGTTTCAGGTTTGAAAAATAAAAATAACATTTGCTTGAAAGAAAATGGATTCTAGGTCCAGAATGTTACCAAGAAATTCACAAAAGATTCTGTTTGATTCAAAAAATGATTCGATCAATGTGTACACTTCTCGTAGCGAAAGAGTTAAATATTCTTGAGTCGTTAGGAACAATTGCAACAATTGTTGCTCTCCACATTCCGCAGCGCGTGTTGTTTCTTAAAATCGCAGCTGGGACAATCCGGCGAGCTCCCTTAAAAATACTCGCGACACGAGGTGATTTATTAGCAAACAAAAGGGGCCGAGGAGCGATCCCGCGTTCGGTAAGGCGGCAGTTGCGCAAGATGCGCAACGCGGAGAGCACGTCCGCGGGATTTGATACTATTGTTGGTGGAAAGTGCATGCAAACAAGCTCGCGAAGACCCTTTATACGTGTCATAACGCCTTATAGGTGGAATCCCAGCCGGCATTTCCTGTCGTGTTTTGCGACGAGCCTCCCGCTCCTTCTCTCTTTTGCTCCCTCGCTGCACGGTTTATCGTTTCCACGAAAGAGCCTACAAAGGACAGGATGTCCACGGGTCATTGAGTCTCCTTTCCGAGGATTCTATTCGCCGACGTTTGTACCATTCACCGATGTTTCCCACCGATGCGCGCGCGCGGAGAATCCATTACCGAAGTGTATCCAATTTTTGCGGAAGGCAGCACAGCTCGCGGGCCTGGTCTCGCCTCGCCGATTGTCTCGCCATCGTGTTCCCTCGATTCTTAATTGAACGACCCGAGCAGGCACGAAAACGTTTCCACGCGGCGAGGAGGAACGACGGCGAGGCAAGATCATCGAGAGAGGAGATCTCGCGATTAGATAGGACTGGCGGCGGCCGATCGTGATCGAGACGTTTTCTGGAAATTAGACGGCAATTAACTCGATTAATTTTCGCAATTAGTTTCGCTCGACTCGTCGGACTGGTTTAATTGAGTCGTCGCGAAGCTCGATTCTCACAGATACGAGTTCTCCTTGCGATTGAAAAGGAACGAAATACTTTCGACAAAACTTGTTTGAAACATTTATAGAAGCTTGATTTCAATCTTCGCCTTTTGAATTTTGCTCGAATCGTCGAAACGACGTCGGATTCTCCACGTGTAATATAGATAATTACCCATCAACTACAAATTCATTAGCGGTCAGTGGAATTACTTGGGCGATTGAAACGCAAAATTTCCATCAGAGATGTTAAAGTGAAAAATAAGAAAAACTTTGTAATATGATGGCAATGAAGTATTAAAGCTTTTGTTCAAACATTCTACGAAAAGTCACTTGAACCTTTAAAAATACGTCTGTCAAATATGCAACAAAAATTACAGATTTGTCATTTTGATCATTTGGTAGTTCTAATGTTAACCCGTTAACTATAATTAAGTGTCAATTAAAAATGAAAAACTCTCGTCGTTGTTGATTGCTTACCAACTTTGTTTGCAAATTCGCAGACGTTAACTTTAACTATCATCACCTATCAAGCATCATCGGAAACTTGCTAACAAACTACCACAGTTCTTAACCTACGCGAAAATAGACGAAGTTACGTGTATCACCTGGGATAGCTGGCGTCTTAATTGAAAAAGTTGTGCACCTTGGGAGCGGCGGGCTGCCGAAAGCAACCCCCCCCGTGGCGCTCAGTGATATCGGTAAAACACGGTTGGAAAACGGTGAGGTTGCGTGACTGTCGGCCATTGGGCGAGATAGCTGGCGGCGAGCGCCATTAGGCCAGCCACGGGTTATCGGCTGGCGTTATCCCGAGCGGTCGTGGAACCGACTTCCGGTAGTGGCCAGACCGCGATGGCCGGTCTGGGCGAGGATATCGAGTGTCCGCCGCGGCGCAACTGGAACGAAACGCAATTGGAAGGTTAATGGAATTAGCGTTAGTGGATTTTCCAGTTAACGACACGAGGGTCGCGATCGTACCATGGGGAAATCGAGAACGACGATCGGCGCAGTTGGTCTGGCAAAGGGTACGTCAGACTCGATTTCTCGAAGAACGGGGAGGCTTTAATCGCGGGGTGAGTACGATTGCCAAGGGTGGTGGACGTGGTTGGGAATTTTTTGACGGTCGTCCAGAGTTAATGGAAGTTGGCTCGAATTGCCTGAATCGCATCGGCGAGAGAGAAGTGTATTTGAAGTGCCGATAAAGAGTCCTGATTGAAGTAATTTCAATACCGTGAAATTTCATCTACACGATCGTTGAATGAATAATCTTCGAGTTTCGTGCAATCTCCGCCTGATACGAGCGGTAAATTACTCCTTCATGTGAAGTGGTGTAATTCTTAAATGGCTGATGTGCATGCTTCTTGAATGACCTCTGTGCAACCTCTGCCTGATCTTCATTGACCTCTGTGCCAGTAAATAAACTGAAATTGATCTTCCTCGTAAGTAAAAGCTGCTCGGTGATTGTGCATTTTTATCGGGATAGATAATCGAAATTTCAAACACCAAAAAGAACCTTGAGACTCTTTCTTCGAGCTGAAGACTTCGTTGACCTTCGAGTCAATCAGTGAATAAACGAAAATTGATCTTTTTCGTGAGCAAAGGATGCTCAGTGGTCGTACATCTTTGTTGCAACGAATAATCGAAACTTCAAACGTCAGAAGGATCTTTAAGATTTTCCCTTCTTTTCGAGCCGTAGGAGAAAAGATACAGAACGACACCAACGACGATCAGTGGTGTCTCGATGGAATACAATGGCCCGTTAAACGGTGGCGCGTTCGAAGGAGAAACGGTCGTTTATGATCCGGCGGGTTTATTGCCGCGGCCGATCGAGAGAGAGACCTAGGAAGAAACGATCGCAGAGCCGCGAGTAACCGCGAGTAACGGGCTGTATAATTTGCCAATTATTGCTAATTGAATGGCAACAAACGGCACGGCAGGCCGGGACATTTAATTATCCCGGCTTGCCAGGACTTCCCACGTTATTGGATCTCGCGAGTGCCGGCCTCGCGAGAAAAACCATCCACCCGGCCGGACGGCTGGCTGGGCAATCCACCTTCGGTGCCGCTAATATCCCGCGACTGATTTAAAGTTCATTTATCATGCGGCTACACGCGGATATAAGCGTACGCTTATTTATGCAAAAAGTACAAGCGCGAGAGAGAGAGGGAGAGAGATTCGAGGTGGATGAACAGAGACCAGGCTATCACTCGGAGAAGTTACGGTTATAGATTATCGTCGGACAGAGAGAGGACGAAGAATCGTACAACCGTTAGGAGAGATTGAGAGATCTCCGCCGTTGGAAAGTGGCTAGCGGAGAAAGAGTTAAAGGTTGAGCTGGAGAAAATAAACGAGCAAAACAAGAGAGAGAGAGAGAGAGAAGGAGAGAAGGAAGGAGATAACGTAATCGTTGGTTAATTCGTCGACGATCAACGGCGGTCCGTCAAGCGCCGGGACGTGTACGCGCTGGTAATTAACTCGGTAATTAGGCGTAAAACCGATAACTTCGTGCGCCTACCCCGGCAGAAATGTACGGTTACGTGATCGAAATTCACGCCGTAAACGCGAGAGAGGCGGCTCTCGATTAACGATCTGATCGTTTTGTGAAATTTCCATCTGAAACGGACGGGAGCGCGGCACGCGGCATCGAAAGTCTCGATCCTTCGATCGACGCGGTCTGTGGTTACACTCGACAACCCTCGTCGCCTCCTCGTTACGAAGAATCTCGACTGATCGTTCACGTGGCGACGAACAAACAGAAATTGTATTCACTTTAGAACTTTGCTTCGGCGATCTTTGTGGAGATGGATTAAAAACCGGAAGCGGTAAATAAAGAAAACCGCGCCATCCGTTATTCGTGCATCTTCTTGCGAGCAGATGAAGCACAGCCGGCCACGATCCACGGAAAAACCTCTAGGAAAGCTCGTAAAGCACGAGAACCTCGGCGCGGGAACGTTGGCTGCGTAACCAAGGTGTTGTCCTAAATCACGCGGCACGACGCGACTTCCAAGACGAATTCCGCTTTCGCGCGTGCATCTCGTGCGCGCGAAAACTGCGCGGGGCGGGAGGGGTTGGTTGGGAAATGGTGGCCAGATAAATAGCAGACTGCCGCGAGAAAGAAGCCTTCTTCCGAGAGTACGCTGCCGCGTACGTTAAAGTTATAGGTAAGCTGGCGAGGGAGAGAAGATGAAGCGCCACGAGCGAAGATGCTCGCAAGATAGATCTCTGGTAGGTAAAAGGGGGCGAAATGCTGGAGCAAACGCGGCTCGATCCATGGATCACGCTCGCTACCAATGCGCGCGCGCGCGCGAGCCCGGTCACTCGAGAGTGTGTGAAGGCCTCGCGAGCCTTCTATCGCACGTGTACACGCCGTGTAAATATTTGTATGATGCACGGCCTGAACCACTCGTATCTCAACAGAATCTTTGCCACGCCGTGTACACATATAATCTCCGGTTGATATCGCGCTGAGCAAAACGCTCCACCGTCCCGAGGAATAAGATCGTTTTCATACGTGTCCCGAAGGATGAAGTATCGTCTCGACCCGCGCCTCGCCCAGTTTCTATGAGAATCCGCCACGACGTCCACCTCCACGGCTTCGTTCTCCACGCAGCCGCTCTCAATCGAACCTCTCGAATTTTACATACGAAATCGTCGATTCAGTTCATTCTCCAGATTGTCTCTCATCCGGGGAATGATTCTCTGAGAAATCTTTCTTCGCCAATTGACGATCGACAGTCGTGAAAATTGGAAATGACGAGATCAAGCGTCACTTTCTTCTCACGTTGTATCCAAAAATTAATCCTTGGATCAGAAACGTCGTTGAATGTTTCGTTTCAATTTAATTTAATTTCCCAGGTTATCCTTCGTCGAAAACAAATTCCTTGAGAATATTTTTCACCAACCGACAGTCGTGAAAATTGGCAATAGTGAAGTTAATGAATTCCCGCACAGATATCACGTTCCTTCCGCGTTGTATCCAAAAATTAATCCTGGGATCAAAAACATCGTTGGAATTTAATTTTTGGTCGTTTCGTTTCAATTTAATTTGATTTCCCAGGTAAAGGAAACCCTTCGTAAAAAACAAATTCTCTGAAAACTGTTTTTTTCATCGATCGACGTCAGTCGTGAAAATTGGCAATAGCAGAGTTTGTGAATTCCCGAACAAACGTCACATTCCTTCCACGTGACACGCAGAAATTAACGCGAACGCGAACGTAGCCGCCGTTGGATGTTTCGTTTCAATTCCCGCATATTTCGGCCGCGTGCCGCTGAAATATGCGAGGAACAAGGAGGATCGCACGTTGAAATGGCGGCTTAATGCCCGGCGAAATATCGGCGAGATTATTCGGCCGGGGATTGCCGGGTTGATTGGAGATGAGCAAACTCGATAAGCGGGCCGGGGTCCCCCGTAGAAAGAATTTTCAGGTCTTGGAGCAGGTGTCGTGCGACCGGGCAACCTGTTTCACCGTGTCGAGAGAAAAACGACGAAACAGCCAGCCTGCCGCCTTCTACCGTGCCCTGGTCTCGTATTCAAATTCCCTCCATCCCGGCCGACAACAGACTCTGAGACGAATCGACGATGAATGACGTTAAATGTTGGGTTACGCTCCGGCCAACGTTCCGTCCTCTTCCTTTTTTTATGTTTATGCGGTTTTAAATTTCGTATGGAGAAATCTCGCTTGTCTTCCTCCTTTTTTTTCTTTCTTTATTGAATGAACACACCCGGACTCGCCCGTATAATTACAGAAGACATTGTAAGCAGTTTGAAATTTCGCGAAACAAGCAACGACTCTTGTCTTCTTTCATTTCTTTCTCTTTCTTCCATCTCTCCCTCTTGTCCCTTGAAGAGAGGAACTTCTTCTTTCTTCGTCGAACAAACACCGAAAGAATAATTAATTGTTACAATTTGAAAAGATATTGCAAGCAGCCTGAAAAGCTTTCGTGAATCCCTTCCTATCTTGATCGAACTCTGCTTTTTTATCACCCTCCTCTCTTCTTTCTCTTCTCAGCGATTTTTATCGTTTGAATTTCAAAGAAAGACCACCCAGGATTTTAACATCTCGCAGCAAGAAAAGTGCTTCGTCTGCGGTTTTTCCGATAATCTCGTGAAAGTAATTGTGGTTGCACGTGGTATCACTTGGCTCGTCGTTCCGTCCTCGGTCACGAGCACGTATCAGCGGTTTCGGACCCGGAAACCGTCTGAAATCCATACGCCATTCCATTAACTTTCGACGAAATTGATCTCGATACCCTTAATTCGGTCGATACAGGATAGATTTTGGTGAAATCGTTCGGGCAAATTGTCTTTCTTTCCAAGTTCTATATCGGCAGTGATCCTCCGACTGCTATCGATCAAGTCGAATTTCCTCCCCGATCGAGCAAAAGCTGCGTTTCATCTCGTGCCTCGAGACGGTAAAACGGCAATGAGAGGTGGTTGGATGAGAGATTGATAAATTTCAATTATCCTCCCGCGATTCCTCGAACATTCATCTTCCTAATTTACAGCGCGAAGTCACGCTCGCAATTGGAATAATAATTCAAACGGGACAAACTCTATACATCTTGCCATTCGAACAATTAGACAACTCTGTCGTACTCGTGCGTTGAACGAGCCATTAAACAAATCTCGAGATAATGAATCAAACATCAGCCGCCTACTCTCAATGATCCGACCTCTCTGTCGGACGAATCGTATGCGCAATTGGAAAATAACTTAGCGGTGGCTAAACGCGAAAGTGCGATTGTACGATTGTAAGTGCTCGAGTCACGCTGAATTCGGTGAAAATTAATCGATCTGTGGCCATCGAAACTGTGAAACACGACGAGTTCACTGAGTGCACGAGATCGATCCTTTGTCCAGCATCGCGACGATAAGCCGCGTCGAATCACGAAACGTCGACTGCAACCGATTTTGCAACGACTCTTAAGCCTCTCGCATAAATTACACGCGCGTCTCTCTGTGCTCGTGGATAGCCGGACTGGCTCCATTACGAAACAACGTCCGCCGTCTTTGTTCCTTTCGTTCGGGCTGAACAGCTACAGGCGTCGCGACGTAACCTCTGGCATCGGGCACGCCGGCGCGAGCCGACTTTGTCGCTCGAGTTTCACGCGAGTTTGCGACACCGACTCGGCTCTAGCCATCCAAACCAGATTCCTGATCGTCGGTGGGAAAACTGGTCCACTGGACTGAAAGAGCGACTCTCTTGAGTGTGACTCGACGACTCATTTCGTAATTTACTGAGAAAAATGGCTTCTTTCATTTTTTTTTCTTCTTTTTTTTCTGGATTTCTTTTGTCGACTATTCGATGAATCGTACTCATTGTCAGCTATGTATTTCTTTTGTACAGAGTGTTCCAAATTCAAAATTTCGAAAGAGGAACTCGTTTTGTTCCATTTTGGAGGAAATCACGAAGATATCTATTTCATCTTCAGTGTTATCATTTATATATCTATAATATATTTCGTATTACATCGAATATTGACAATTCTGGCGGTAATTAGATATTATCACTGAAACTGATTTTACCAGAAAATTGGTGCAACGCTAATGCAACGAAAATTAGCGATTGGTTGATTTGGGTCACGTGATTCGCGAGGGGGCGTGGCGTAGACCTCGAGTATGGGTGGCGTTGTCCTAAGGTTTGCATATCAATAAAATTTTATGGCAAAAAGTTGCCTTCGTTTCCTAGTCAGAACAGTTGCTTCTGGGCCTTTCAGTAAGATGAATTATCTTCTCATATTTCCTCGATAACTTTCGTTTAGCTAATTTGAAATGTAAAATCAGCTAAATTGAAGCTACTTATCATACAGCAGCGATCGTATTTTCTTTCTCTCTCTCGACTGCGAAATAATTTAGTATTATCAATCTTCCCTCGTTCGTTGAAAATTCCTCTCCTTATTTGTTCGTTATCCCTCCGTTATTCTAAAGAAAAAAAAAAAAGAAAATCTCGATATCGCCAATTATCCAGCCATTTCCTCGCGTCGCAACGCGTTAGAATTGCACTCGGGACATTCGATATCAACGAGCGAGTCACCGAGTTGCGCCGGGGTTGCGAGGAAGCGCGGATCGCGCGGCTCGTTCCCGGAACGCTCTGGTATGCTAATTGCGATCGTCTCGCGCGCTCGAGCGCTCGCGAGCATTGTCGTGTATGCGTGGACACCGTGTACGTACACGCACGCTGATCAAGCCGGTGCAACGTTCCACCGATCGTTCCGCTCTTTTTTCCTCGCTGCCCCCGCCACCTTCCTCCCGTTTGTCGCTGACGAAGAGCGGAGAACACGTGGAAGCGCGGAACTCGTTCTAAGGGCGCGGTTACGACATTGGAAACCGATCGAGATCACGTTCACGCGTCACGTGATCTCGCTGGTGGCCAACGATCCCTCAGAGACGACTTAACTCCGCTCGTTAATTACCGACGTTGTCGAATGAATCGTCGAACGACTCTAAGCGGGAGTGACTGCTCCCGTCTCCTTTTTATTTTCCAGTGGAATTTTTCCAGATGTCACGAAATTGCTCTTGCAAACAAGAAGTTTGCTTGTCGGAGACCTCGACTTTTTGTCGAGAAACTATTCCGAATATTTTGCAACGAGATTCGCGTTAAATTTTATTTTCTAACGAAACCATTCTAAATTTACACTCTTTGGGGATTTTCTTCATTTTCTAGCGAAACGGTTCTGAATTTCCAGCCAGAGATTTGGAATTTTTTACACGAAATTTATAGAAACTTTATACATTTATACAAATGTACACAAAATTATACAGTCTATATAAATATGTACAAATTTACACGAATGCGCAAAATTTCCAACTTGCATGCTCGTAGGATGATTGCAGTGTACAATGTATGAAAGATCTGAAGATAATCGCGTGTATCGTTTTTCTCACGAAGGATTTGAAGAGGAAGGGGAAATTCCTTTGGGACATCTTGATTATCGAGGGAAGGCAGAAACAACGCGGAGAGATCGTAAAGGGAAAAGGGACTTCGTTCGTCAGTTAGGACACTCAGCGGGGTAGCTGTTTTAACAGTTTTCGTGGTAAAGTCACTTAGGAAACAGGATCCATTCGTGACAAGAGGACACGTAACCTATATCAAAGGAATTTCGAAACACGAAACCTCCTGGAAGGATCACATTCGATCTCCGAATTATCTTCTTGCGTTCTCTCGCAACCATCGGGGTCTTCTGATTAAATCTTTCTTCTCGTTGTATGTGGTTGTGTAACCACATATCGAGTGTGATTGTCTTCTGACCAATCGTTCCCATCAACCGATTCGCTCATTACGTTCGTGGTATTCACGTATTTTTCACACGTCTCGTTCTATTCACTCTGTTGGCAAATTTTTTTCAGACAATTTTACACAGATGTAAAGATTTATCTCCTTTAAGTTCAAATCCTCGACTCGATAGCAAATAAAATGCAGAAAGATTCTCTGCTGGAAATATAATAGGAATTGTTTGAATTACAGTAACATATTTGTAGTTACAAATAAATTACAACGGCGTTGTAAATGATTAAAATTTCAAAGAATTATCGCTCACTAATCACTGACGAGTCACGGAAATTCTTCCAATCGCACTAAATTCTTAACACTTTCCCGGCGGGATATTTGAAACGACAGTCGCGTCTAAGAAGTATTATTTTTGTGTTTTGTAAATAATTGTTAACAGTTTTTGTTATTATACCATATTAATTTATTAACGTACTATAACAATCGATGCGACTGACTTCAGACTATATATTTGAATTATTTAAATGATACGGCTGTTCTCTGTCAAAATTAATATTAATTTCTATTTGGAATAAATCTACTTATTTCAATTATCGTTCAAATTATAGTGATTTACACGTACGAATATTTTAATACAGTTGTTTCATTTATTTATTTATATTAATCTAGTATTACACACGCTGTGAAGGTGTTAAAATTTCGATCTAGGATCTTTCCAAACCTCCAGGCAACCGTTCGAGGATAAGTCACGCTCCCTGTGAAAACGTCGCGCAAGGAGAACGCGCGGTGACAAATTTTTCGCGCGCGAGCCGCCAGCTCGATTCGCGGGGAATCTCGCGGCGAATTCCACGCGACGCTAATCTAAAGTCTGATCTCCGCTGCGCCGCGGGGCCGGCTTCTTATCTATCCGGCATCTCGTGTGTTCGATTATAGACGAAACAGCGTGTATACATACACACAGGGGGCAACTCGCGGTCCCGATCTCGCTCGCGAGGCAGGCAGCATCTCTTTGATTCGCGAGCGAAGATAATCCGCGGTTGTGTGTGTCTGTGTGTGTGTGTGTGTGTGTCTCTCTCCGCGCGACATACTTATTCAATTAAATCGACGACGATACACGACGGGCCGAATGTGACCGCGATATATGACGATCGACCGAAGACCTACATCGGCGTAGCTCGATTAATTGCATTCTAATAAACGAATAGATTACGCGGCGATATTTATGACGACACGCAGCTCGCGTGACTGGTGGAATTGTTAATTGAACGTCCGCTGAATAATCGAGTGTCGTTGTTTATGGTAGGAGAAGCTAGCCAGGAATTGGAAGATTGCGAGAGATAGAGAGTAATGTTGTTTTCGTCGAGTCGAACTTGTAATTCCTGTTAATATTTGCGAAAAGTGCAAATATTTCAAAGAAAATATTTTTCAACATTTTGAATATTGAAACTTTATTCAGAGTGTTTTTTCGATTTGAAAACGAGGTAGTTTTACGTTTACGAAAAAATTAATCGAAAGTAAAGAATAAAGATTCTTCGTTTAAGGCTTCGTTTTCGAGAAAACCGAATCCTCAAAATGTGTCAAATGTAGTTGAATTTGGCTAATTACAGACTGAAATAGAATTATTCTACGTACAAAAGCAAGTCAAAAATATGTAGAACAAAATTTTTTTGTGTAATGTTTTCAAAAAAATCAAGTTTGAAAAGTTATTACCAAGACAGATATAATCCCTATATTGAAACTTAATTTTCAGACTCGAAGCTTTTAAATGAAAATTTTCAGATTTATTCTTTTTTATGTAGAAATACGCTTCTACTCTGGTTGTATTACCAGATCGGAAGCACTCTGTCATATTTATACCTTAGAAAATAAAAATAAAATTGAAAACTACGATTGTATTCTGTGGACACATTGCAATTGCAGACCGTGTGTTTCGCTCACAGTCAATTCATTTTGGCGATACAAAGGCAAACGCTTTACAATCTCGTTTCGTTCTTCAATTTGTAAAGTGAGTCCGAGGCATAACTTAAGAAAACGAATCAAACGCCATAAATCAAACCACTCGTAAGCTGGCTAACTCGAACGTTAACTCAGAAACTCGTTCGTTTGCACGATTAGCTGGAAAAAAGCGGTAATTGGCGGCAAATGAATTCCAGTTCATTCTAGCGCCGAGTAATAACCGAGTCAGCCAAGTAACACGCTGGTAATTCTTAATCTAATAACCGCGTGTGACGAAATATTTCGTCGTGCCAAGAAAACCGCCTCATTTCCTTTGTACATATATTATCGTCACGACAACAGTTCGTCTCGACAATGCATACCATGGACTATGTGCCAGTCACTGCGAAGCACGACAACATACGTCGCCACCTTGTGGAAATAACTGCTCGATGCAAATATATTCCATAACAATTATTATTGTAATAATCGCTCGTGCAAATGTATTTGCACGAAAAAAATTGAACGGAAAAAGATAATTATTTTATTACAGCGATCACTCGTGTAAATATATATTTGCACGAGAAAATTGAACATCGTTGGAACGAGCCTCTTACGTGCCATTGAACCTCTCTTTATTTGAACAAGGAAAAGCGTCGATGAAGACAGAACGAGGAACGAACTTTGGAACTTGTTGACAAGTTGGCTTGAGGAAAAATGGCTGAATTATCGGATGTCTCGAGTATTAGCCACTTTAATGACAAAGCTGGCTCGTATCTGGTACCGCCTGGTTGATGGAAGATCCAACACCGGACTAAAGAAGATCCTTATTACGGGAAACAGCTTCGGAGTCAGTCACGTCATTCATTAAGTATGCGAGTCGCGGCCACAGGCACGGCTCCACCTCCGGGAGAGCGTCTGTGCAACGTCGAAAACTTCTAATCTACCAGCTAGGACACACCTCCTCGATCGTTTATTTCCTCGCGCTCTTCGCTTCTATCGAAGCGAAATAATCATACGCCGTTGATCGTTATCGAGCGACTCCAATCGCCCGCATTTTTCCTTCCCTGAATATCCCACGTTGATATTATTTTTCCATCTATAACTGTTGACATTATTTCTGCTACTTGTGTCACACGCACATATATATATATATTTCATTTGAGCCCGAGTGAGGTTTAAGTTAGGTTATGTTTAGATTAGGTTTAGGTTAGGTTTTGGTTAGGTTTATATATATTTATATATATATATTTCATTCGAGCCCGAGTAAGGTTTAGGTTAGGTTAGGTTTAGGTTTAGGTTAGGTTTATATTTATATACTTCATTCGAGCCCGAGTGAGGTGCATTCTCATCTATTCCGAGTAATCGCGAGAGTAATCGTAGTTTCCTGCAATTGTACGTTAATGCTTGCATTTTTAATTCGAGTTCTCAGATTTACCAGCGTGTAATACCAACTCTCGGCCGGCGCGCCGTTTCGTTTACGTATTCGCAGTTACTTAATTAGACTTCGACCTGCAGCCAGAAGCACCGCCGCGTTCAGTCAGTCCCGAGCCTTCTCGAACGTCGGAACGAAATGTGTAATATCATTCTGCCACGAAGCGGAAGTTATTGATCAGATACCTGTATCTAATCGTACGTTCGTGAAATTTTCGTTTCGAAATCAATACTGCTCGGACTTTGGAGATAGTGCGAGAAATTACGAATACAGGCGGAAGAGATTTGAAACGAAAGGAGAAAGAGAGCCGACAGACATTTCGCGTTTTTCTATTCGCTCCGTGTAAATAAACGACGTCTGATTCGTCGGTCATCAAGTTCGATTGAATTATACGAAACGCGGTGACGATAAGCTGGCAAGGGAAGAACTGCTGCAAGTGCATCAATTCCATTTTGCAATGCAAATCGCGGCTATTTCGTGTTTGTCTTGAAATATTGATCAGTCGATAAAAGTGTGCCGCGAGAAAAGCGAACTGAAATAAAGCGAGTCCAGCCGTGTCAGCGGAGACCGATCTTTAAAACTTCTCCCTCGCCTCGCCTCCCTCTGTCTCTTCAGTTGAGGCAGCAATCACACGGAAGGTAATTAACATATCAAAACGACGTTAAAATTTCTCGCGTAGCCGTGTCGAAGCGAATTAGAAAGACATTGAAAATTACACAGGAATCGACGCATTATCCTCGAAATCTCTGAATTATGGGAAAATTATTCCGACTCGCCGAATCATATTCTCAGTATGGGATCGTATTTGTATTTAACACTTTACAAGTCAGACCGGTCATGAAATAAAAGTCATATTTTTACGAGAGGAATACGACGAAACTGTCAATTTAATGTACGAAATAACTGTTCGGTTCACACATTTTAATATTTTGCTTTTTTTTTTTTTTTTTGACGGGAGTTAAAACAAAGGCAGAATTTTAAATCAAATTTTTCACGTGGTACGTTTAGTGTTCAATTTTGAACGACTCTAAATTTTGCTTTTAAATACTTTTGAATTACAAACTTGCAAATTACTGATTAATGAACACTGTAAGACAATCAAATCTTATAACATCGACTCTTGAAATAAAAATTAATTACTTAAAAGTTAAACTGGAAGCTAAAATTTTGAAAGTATCTCGTCTCCCACGGAAAGACCGATCAAAAACTATCGGTTATTTCCCCGGAAACGGACAGTGAGGGGAAACCGATTCAAAATTCCCGGCAGAGTTTAAACGATTTTCAAAGTCTCTCGATCGTCGACGATAATTGAGATCGGATCCGGCAATGACCCGCGTTTCGCCAGTCCAAATACGGGCGATCGAACACGGCCGTCAAATCGAAATCGATGTTTCGGAAATGGAAGGTGTGGGCAATGTAGCGCAAGTATCATAACCAGGTGGGAGGGACGCGGGGCTCGGTGCGGCGGTGGGTTCGACTTGACGCGCGATCCGGCCGGGCACCAGTGACTCTTTCTCTGCCGGCAGCATCCGATCGTCCCTCCGAGTCCCGAGGGCCCCGCTCTTCAGGCTCGACCTCGTGGCCGTGTGCGCGCTCGCGATCGATCGTCGAACGATCGCGCGACATGCGCGACCTACCGAGCGATTCCGCGCGTCGAAAGTTGATCAGTGGCCGAGAGTTGAGAAAATCCACCAACCCAAGAAACTGAAAGAGATGCTTCATTTTTCTGTGGTGACGTACTCGCGTGCGCGAACGCAGCAGCATGTCTAACTACAAAGTTACTTTTCGGGGAGCAAGAATCTCCGGATCGAGAGAAGGAGGACGTTTTTGATCGGTGACTAATTGGTAAGAGGGTTGTTCATTTTTCTACCTTATCTAGCGTGATCGTGGATAAGGGAGGCAGTTAGTTAATTATCCAGCTATAGCGTGCGTACCTGGTGTCTCGCGGACACTAGCGGCAGGTGCAAACACGATAGGGTTAAACTTGAATGAAGTTTCAAACGTGGTGGCTCGTGCTATTGATATTATTCATTTATGTGCATATATTCGGAGACCAGAGAAGCCGATACATATTTATAACTTGGACAAAGATGAAGCACGCATAAATATTCCACGACACGAATAACACACATACACACACATACACAATGTAATAGAATCATCTGTTTGATATCAGATTTCGATGTTTGAATGCCATTCGATTCTACCTTTCTCCAACCCTGTTACCCAGTACTCCCCTTTCGGGATGAACCGGGTGAAAGTAAAATCGAAATGCGTCCCGGAGCCCCGAGGGTAGAGGCCTCGCATGTGGAAGGGGTGGTTCCCGAGTCGGAGGGAGATAACGATCGCGGCGCGCTCGGGACGGCAAGTAGCTAGCAGGCACTCGAAATCTGCCTCGAACGAGAAAGAGAGAGAGAGAGAGAGAGAGAGGGTAGACCGGTCCGTGAACACTTGTACGCGACGTCCTGCGGAGGACTCGTGGAGAGCTTCCATGTCGCGGCACGTTCGAGACCACGCGCTGTGTGGTCCTTTTAAGGAGGATACCTGCGCGGGGCACAGAGTACACCGGACCAACCGAGCCACCCGAGCGAGGAAAGAGGGAAGGAGGACGGAAGATAGGAAAGAAGGGAAGAAGGAACGCGATGGTGGGGGAGAAGGTGGCAGCGTGACCCCAAAGTCATCCCGGCCCCGAAGAGGCTCGCCTCCAAACGTGATTTACGTTTCGCCAATGGCGCCTTTTGTCTAGCCAACCGGCTGTCAGACGTGTTTGATTTTCGCAATATATTATACCGTGTCCGACGAATTACACCGCGATCGTTTCGGTCGCGGCCGTAATTCAACGGCGACGAGGTGACGCGCCAAGCTGTGGCCAACGACGTGGCCGATTCTGCGAGGCAGTCAGGACCGGAAACAATGCACGTCGTCGTGTCTGCGCCGTCGAACAACCGTTCTCACGACCACGTGGACCAATCCACGGGGATTCGTGCTTGTCTCGCTCGACTTTTCACCGACGAACTATACACGTACGTGATGATGCGGGGATGGCTATGTAACGTTGCTTGGGTGAAATTCGAATGCGATTCGAGGGGGTTGATGTTTACGTAGGCCGGATGAACGTGTGTGAGAAACGGAGAAACGGTTGATTCTCGCGAGAAGGTATTGATTTCACTGCATTTAGTTCGGAAAATACGGAACCGTGCCAGGAGATTCCCCTAGGCGCAGACATTGACTTGGTTCATTTCGTTCGTTTCGTAATAACACAGATGTCCTGTTAGTACAATACTTCTTCACAGACTAAACACGACAGAATCGTGGACACTTAGCATAAAATAACATTCGGCCGTGATCGAGGACTTCCAACTAAATTCGTATGCTAATACTGTTTCCTCAGAAAATATTGTCGTCGTCAAAGTAAAACACACTGACCACAGATACCTAACTCTGAACTTCTCGGCACCAGACGTAGCATAAATATCGAGGAATTCACAAATCAGTCTCTCGTTCAACACGGAAGTTTTGGTTGAAAGGTATTTCTACTGTGAGGTGAAAATATCGTAACTGCAATTTGTAATTCTGGATGCAGTCAACACCTAATTTTGCTACAAATATTATTATGTATCATATAACTTTATTATTGGTACTGAATTGATTAGATTGCAAATAATATGTACATATATATATATATAATATATTATACTATAAATAATCTAATATTATTAACATTATTTATTATTATATTACAGTTATAACTATATAATATATCACATAATTAGTAGGTATTATCGATAGTTATCAGATATCATCAATAATATATACGCTTAATATAATATCGTATAGTTGTAAGATATCAATCTATTTAATAGCAATATCAAACATTGTTACGTAATTCAACCAGAAAATTTCAATTCAGATAGCTTGATATACACGTCGTCGGCAGGTAATCTCACAGTCATCAAATCGCGAGTTCGGCCTTCTGCAGTCTCACGGTGAGACGTCATATAATTAAAACGCGATCGTCGCGGTTTAGAGTCTTCTCACGCGCCTGTCGCCTCCGCTTTAGTTCCTCCGTGAGAATGCTCCTCTTGGATCTTCTTGGCGGAACGGCCGGATAATTAACGAAGCACGCGATGGCCGAATTAATTTCATCCGCGAGTATCAGGCTTCGTGCTTTCCGAACAATGCTCGGTGAACCGACGTGCTCGGCAAACAGGAAATACAGATATAGCGTGTAAGCGCGCGTTCCTTGGAAACGTGATTGGACGCGTGCATCGTCGTGTTCGGAAGTGCTTGTCACGTAAAGTGGTCCCGTCACGAGCGTTATCTTATCAGGTGGAGGGGGGATGGCAGAGGCTGAAACAACCGTCCCATTGTGTGACACGTCTCTTGAAATTTCTTCTTTAGCGCGTCTTTTTCAGTTTCCAATGCACGTGCAAGCACCTACTTGGAGGAAATTTAAAGTTAGAGTCTTCCCTCTTCGAAGAAACGTGACTTTGGAGTTTCGTTAATTCTTCTTTTTCTCGAATTAAATTTCTAGCCCATTTATCGCATTAGTTGTAAATATCGAAGACTCCGTTAAATTGTTACATTATTCGATTATTCGTCGAGTACTTGAAAGTTCCTTTCAAGTGGTCTCGAACCATCAACGATCCGTTTCATTTACAGAACGAAATTTGACCAAAAATTAGCGATCGACGGATAATGAATTCCAACGACACTGGGTGGACTCGCGGCGCGACAAACGAGACGCGAAAAAGTCACGAGCGTACTCGTGGTTTTTCGAGAGTGAAACTTACGTTGGCGAGTCTGCCGACGAAACGAAAACTGATCTCGTACAAGGCATCCTTTAATTGGTCACGTTCGATCAGCTTATCAGCTCGGTACGCAGGATCGGCGAAACCGAGTGTCCCTTACAAAGTGTTCCCGTGGGAACGATCGTTAATTGTCCATAAAATGCGCTCTCACCTGGCACTGTGCTAAAAGCAGAACCGTGTTCGCCGCGGGAGAATTACGTATCCGCGAGAGGACAACGATCATTCGAGAGAGAAAGAGAGAGAGAGAAAAGAAAAATAGCCTGTGTGCCCCTCTTTCATCACCCTCTCTACCTTCCACCAGTTTTCCGAGGGTGTCGACGGAATCGTTCGTTAGCGATCACTATCCCTAGCTCGTTACGCGATCACACCTCCGCGATGCGCATCGAGGGAACAGGAAAGCTTCGAAAGCTACTGTACATTTATTTTAAATAACGAGCATTTGCGAGAGTCGTTTGCGCGATAGGGACGGCCAAGTAAATTAAGCTGCACTCGGCTAAATTTCTCGATTAACATTTCCTCAACTTCTTCGTGGAAAGAACTGATTTACCTGCTCGATCCTAGAGAGTTTCAGTCGCTTGAAAAAAGAGCCTCTCTCGGCCTAAAAAGTGTGTCGTTGTTTAGGATTATCAACTCCCATCGCCACGAGGAAGACGAAGGACGGGTAAAAAGAAAGAAGAAACAAGTTTATGTAGGAACCGGTAAATGTAGGAAAAGTAGGTAGTAAAAAAAAAAAGAAAAAATGGAAAGAAGAAATGCGGTCGCACGTGAGATGGCAGTGGAATCGAACCGGGGGCCGTTTAGCCAGTGTAAACATTTTATTACACGTCGGGGACGGTTGTATTCCCGCGAGCCGGCCGAATGAATCGTGGCATTCCTCTTGGAGATGGAGCGTTGGCCGGCCAGGAGAAGAAGCCCTCCTTTTCCTCCGCCGTTGTTCGAGAGCAAACAAACCGTGTATCTTTATTACAGTAATAACTATAATCTCAGCGTCCCAGCGGAGAACCCTTCCTTCCATATACGACGCGCACGGCTCTCACAGGAGTCGGCTCTCTTCCTCGAAACTGCGTAATCAGTTGCCGTCTGCCTCACTGAAAGCAGCTCTCCTCACTTTGAATCACCTTAACCGACAGTACAGTAGGCAACATGCTCTCGCGACTTGCACCGCACACGAGCTGCGCCGCTTGTACCGCTGTTCACTGTCATTAGAGGAAGGAACCGCGATTAGAGTTGAAATAGACCCCGACCCTCTGCTACAAACGACTCGCGATCAAGTTGATTCGGTTGCAATTTCCCTGGACTCGTTTCTCTCCGGTCTTCCAATCTTCCATTTCGTCTCTCTCTCTCTTTCGCGCAAATCCACCGGAGCACGTGGCCCACCTTTCTGACAATTAAGGAGTACGATTTAGGTCAGCGTTGGCAGATACATGGCACCCAAAAAACATTTTAACTTTGCACTATTTCTTTCTATTCGATAAATATAATTACATGAACTTGTATCGTGCAATGTGTTCATTTATATATAATAAATATTGGCCATAGATACTGGCACGGGAAGAGAATTGAAATAAACTTTTATCTAAATTTGGCACAGCGATCGAATCTTATTTGCCATCCCTGATTTAGGTCCTCGACGATCGACGATCCACCGGCAGTGGTGTCCGTCGAGGCTCGTAAAAGGCTCGGTTCGTATCGATCCTCTTAACAACTCCCGCCTTCTTCCGGATGCTTTTACGATCGCTGGTTACAAGTCATTTTGTTTATTGCGATCCTTGTAAATATACAACCGCGCGGGAGATCATTTTATCCCCTGCACGTAGCTTACGCGACCAACACTGACAACCTCGACATTTTTCGTGCATTTCTCAGAAGTGTATAGAAATAATCAAAACCAATATTATTATTATCACCGAAAGTGATTTTAGCGGGGTTAACCCAGAAAATCGGCCTTCAGGTGCAACGCTGATGCAACGAAAATTAGCGATTGGTTGATTTTGGTCACGTGATTCGCGAGAGGGCGTGGGGTAGACCTCGAGTGGGAGTGGCGTTGTCTGGCACTGAGCGATCGCGCCTGTAATTTGTTTTGTATCGATTCGAATGTTTGCATATCGATAAAATTTTATGGTGAGACGAATCGTACTGGGATACAAGTCGTGCAGTTTTTTTATTTATTCGTATTCTGTATTGAATTGTTAGTGAACGTATTACAAATTTACACAGTAACTTTAAGCTTCATTTCACATAATGTAATAATCTAGTAAGGTATGGTATGAAACATTCGAAACATGGGTTGCCTCCTCGCGAGATCGTTTCGCTTTGCGACCAGGTGTGCAAAACTCGAGTACGGTGAATTTCATTGTGCTATTCGCGTGCGAGAGAGAGAAGGTAGGAGAGGGTTAGAGCGCGATATCCGAGGGATTACGTTTCGCTCGCGGTCCCTCTCGTTAAGACATTCGCGCCTGTTAACGGGCCGGCGTGCAAGCAGCTTTTACGCGACCTGGACGCCATACACGGCGCGGAAGCGACTGCTAACGCTCGTAAAATATGACGCGTATCTTCTTATTAGGAGTAAATTGTATCCTCATTACCCGGCGCGCTTCTCCACTCCTTTCTACCTGCTCCTTCCGCCACTCTTGGTCGATTCGTTTTCATCTTGTTTGATCGCGATCTGGCTCCAGCGAGCCAACCAATCGGGCCACCGCTCTCAATCAGATTCCACGCGGAATATTAACAGTCTGGATGCTCTTTCTTCGCTCATTCCCTGCATTCGCCGGCGATACAACGTCGATAGCGAGTAAATTGCACGGTGGAACGTATCTGGTTCTGCCATAAATTCTTCTTACGAATTGGATAATTGTAAAACGAAGTAACAAACAAATATTATAATCTGTGACTAATCAGGAATTTATCAGGAGACAGGGGAAGCAAATTAACCGGCGTTAGTTGAAACGCTATAATCAATTCGAGAATCACCAATCTCCGTTAAATAATACATCCACTTTCTTTTTTCTTGCGAAATTCAATCGGTTCCTGAAAATTTGCTGACATTTCGAAACAGTTGGTTAATAACGATTCGACCAGTTCATCTTCCACTTTCTAGTCCGAGCAATTTGTTAACGATAGTTTGGAAATTTAACGTTGACATTCCGAAAGGTTGGAAATCTGACGGCACAACTTCAACAAATTGTTGAAGTCGAGTGATCATCACGTCGAAATAAAGTAAAGAGATTCGGAGCGCAATTACAAAATTTACGAAATTTTAGAAGCGTGTTCCAAACGTTATAAGTGAAAAAGAAGGTGGACGTGTTATTCAATGGTGACTGGTGATTCTCGAATTGAAAGGAAGATGAGGAAGATAAAGATATTATAGAAAGGCGGTTGCACAGGGAGATTTCTCGAGGATTAATTCGCGAAAATGAGCCGCGTAGGTGGATACCTCCGATTGAAGTGACTCGTTGACGCAAATACGCGGGTCGTTCGATCGTTGTCGATCGCCTCGATTCACTAGAAAGATTCGCGTGTAGAGCAGCGGTAACGTGACGTTCGAATCACCGAGTTGCACGGCTGTCGCTCGATAAAAATCGGCCGATACGTTGATCGCGCGTAATTTATGAGCCGTCGCGCGTTGGGCATACCAGAGCGCTTACGTAATTTATGAAATCGTCGTGTAATGTCTGGCCAAGTCCTCTAAGTTCGAACTCCGTGTGTTACGTCACAGAAATCGCGTCCGCAGCCGCTTGTCTGTCACACTCGATTTCCAACTCGCGGACGATGAATCACCTTCAATCTCGCGCCGAGACTTTGCGTCCGCGGATTTGATTATTTATTAGAATTCATAGACGAAGAATTATGGGCCATTGTATGCAAAGCAGCCGTGCACCAAAATGCTCCCCCGCAGTTTCACTTAATTCCTGGCGACTCTGCTCGAATACCTGTCGTGCGCGACGCAGATGCAAATCTACAATTTTCGAACGATCGCGGAGCGTGAAACTCTAGAATAATTTTAAAAATCCATCAAAGGTGTTGGAAACTTTCTTTCTAAGTGCAGGTTTCGTACCGTTTAGAAATGAGAATTTCTAGGGTCACGGTTTGTGTGGATATCTCGAAAGAATTAACAACCTAATATAATAATATAATAAATAATAAAGCAAAATAAAATTAATAAACTAGTCACGTTGATAAAAAGTGAAAATTAACAAATGTCCATCCCGGGACTCTCGTAACGCTCTCACATTTTTCACAGATCATCCAATCTACGACCGTACACTTCGCGTATTCGTCGCTCGAGACTAATTGGACGCTGCTCCGAACGACACGCGTGTCACGTGCATTACCACGCGTAACTCGAGCCGTTCGAAAACATCGAAAGAAATGATCTCCGCCGGTGTACAAAATTGTTTCTCTCCCACGGGCGATCGGCCAGGTTCATTCAGAAGGATCGAGACGAATGTCGTCCGCCTCTCTCTCTCTCTCTCTCTCTCTCTCTCTCTCTCTCTCTCTCGATCGCTAACGAGAACGAGAATGAACCTCTGGGCTGTGCGATTACTCATTGAAGACGTTGATTGCGGCTACGGCATACTTACCGAATCTCATCGTCGGCGGCCGAGCCGAGCAATAAAAAAACGCGCCAGCCTGAAATTCCACGTTATTTTTCTTTTTTTTTTCTTTCTTCCTCCCTCCGTCTTTTCCTCTTCTCTCTCCCTCGCTTCGAGGAGCAGAGAGGAGCGCTATTCTACGGCCTGTTATAAATGTCCGAGTAATTGTTCCATCGAGAACGAACAGCACTTGTTTCGGGAGATTGATGACTACCACCGGCACGATGGATCGCTCCTTTGTCTCGCGCGAGCCAAAATTCTCGGCGCAAACTTTCGTCCGTTTCCTCGAACTCGAACTCGAACTCGAGCTCGAGCTCGAGCTCGAGCTGGCGTTGTGCAACGCGTTTCACGAACGTGGAAACGTTACACGTCGCCGGAGGAAGGTGCACGTACGTGGTGCGGCTTTCTACCACGAAATTTTCGGCGTAATTGCAAGCAGGTTTCTTTGCGGGTTGCGTAATCCAGTTGCTCCTGGCGCGTTGTCCCCTTTTGGGGCTGCAAAATTTTTTGCGAAACGCGCGGTGACAGCTAAATGCGTATCTTCGACGCGTCTCTTCTTCGAGAATTTCTCGCCGAGTTTCGCTCTCGTCGACTAATTCACCGTTCGACAAAGTGCGCTCGAACACTCGACACTGTCGCAATCGATGTCTGACTTGTTAATAGGCGTTCTCACCGCGCGGAATCGATTAGAAGTCGTTCATCGATACTTTCGTAGGCGACGCGGCAACACCCACTTGGTGTGTGGCATTTCTCCGTGAAAGTGTTGCGACACGATCCTTTGTAACCGCGTCTAGCCTGAATACTGATCAGAACCTCGTGGTAATTAAATTGTCGCTCGATAGGTTATTGCGCGCCAAAAGATAAGACTTTGCCGATAAAATAGAGCAGGAGTGGCTCCAAACCATACTTTTGTACCCTACGTGCCAATTTTTCTCTAGAAATGAGCTTCGACGGGCTACTAAATTATTTCAACGACGAAAACGTGTTTGTAAGTAGTAAACGTGTAAGAAGTATATTAGAAAATGATAAAATGAGCTTTGGGAAAGCTTCGGAAGGTGGGATCTTCAAGTTAACATCACTCAAAAACAGAGAGGAAGGAAAATCGATCGTGACGATATATCGACTAAATTCTGAAGATAGTTGAATTTCAATATTATTTACATCTTGCGCTGTTCTTTTTATTTATTATCAAAACTTGTTCTATGCGCCACTACTGTCAACGTCGTGTCTGAGACATTCACAGGTTAATACGTAAAAAGATATTTTTCCACGTGCTCGATATTTTTCCACGGCTCTTTTCTTATATCCTGCGTTCTACGTTACTTCGACAAAGCAATCGCTGGTAAATTTTCGTCTGAAGAAATTCGTACGTCAGCACGAGAGATGTGGAGCACGCTGCTGTTGTGACTTCGATGTTGAGATGCCTATAAATACGCACTGCAGGAGCGCTTCTGAAGTATCCGGCGTTACTCCCTCGCGTACGCTTGCACGACGTAAATCAACCGATAATCAGCCGATGCTAATCTCGCCTGACATCGGGCTGACCGATAGACCGATTGATGCGCCTATCGATGCGAGGAGAGTCCAACCAACTTCCAGCGCCGGGGAGCCACCGATTCCCGCGTGGGTGACCCATCTCACGCTATTGATCCGAGTTCCACCTCTGGACACCTTCTTTAAACCTTTCCCCTTATCTCTCTCTCTCTCTCGAGAAATTTTTTTTCTCAGAAAGCGATATTAGAAAAATTGTAATAATAATAAAAAGAATTTTCAAAATTTATTTCAAAGTGTGTTCTGCCTTAAAATTTTAACGAAATGAAAGATCTATTTGCGCTTTTTCATTCTATTCGCGATCGTACGGTGTGTATCGTAATTAACGGGGTGGTATTTTTAATAATACAACAGCACAACCGAAGAATCATCTTCCGTAATGAAAGCTTCCTACGACTGGGATATCTATCAAAGTGCCGATTCACCGGGCGATGCAACGTGACGTCCCGCGCGTAGTTAAAAATACCCATTGTGCAGTTGCATAAACAGAATTAATTACAATCAGACGTCGATTCTCGTTCCTTACTTCGAAACTCGGCCCATCTATCACTCGCGAGACCATCCCCGTTTCAAAGCCCTTAACGAACCTAGCGATCGTCCCTGCGATGGAAACTTCACAGAGGCCGTGAAACTATCGTCGAGAGCCCGGGGACGTGGCCCGTAAACCCATCGACCACCCCAAACGAGGATGAAAGGGAGATGATGATCACGAGCACCCTAGCGTCGATGGTAAAAATTTGGGTCTCGACGGGTCCCCGAGCTAAGCGATCTCGTGTTCCTGGTTCGACGTCCTTTCCATCTCGTCCGCGCCGCGAATGTGGGACGATAAAACGAGGCTCGGTCCCTCGGCGAAACGAGGCGGCATCGTAAAACGCGTGTTTTCGGAAAAGGTGCATCGTTACAGTTACAGAGCTCTTTATCCACCTCGGTAACGAGGACTTCCGCCGCTACGTGGAACGTATTCTGTTTAACGCTGGGACTACCAAAATTATCAAAATGACCAATTGATAATTTTTGTAGATATAAAACGGTATATTTTGGGGGAGCTGAAAATATAGATTCTTTATTAAATACGTAAATAAAAGCTCGTGCGTCTTATATTGTGTCACAAAGATTTTACTTTAACGTCTCTGATGGAAATTTTGTGCCTTACTTGTCGGTTGTTTTACTGTCAAAAACTACGCACTTGCTGTACAATTTTTCATTGTCATCGTAACATGTAACGTGCAATTATGCAATTCATTGTACTATTCGAGATTGACGTTGGTCAGTTAGTCCTTAGAAACCGATTTTTTCGAAGTTTCGATACTTCGAGTGTTAATTTTTTGTTCGTCTTGAGATCTACCGTGACATACAGTACCTTCGTGCAACATTACACTCCTACTGGTTTCTTCGATAAAGATTGATAACGTTAATAAGAATGACGCGTCGCTAAACTGCTTAGACACCACATTATATCAATGCGTCAGCGATTTTAAATAAGTTGATCAATATTTCCTTCTGTTGTCTGCCCCTGCGGAAATTTTTAATTGAAACAAAAAACGATGCGAGGTTCATTTTGCAAAGAAAATTCATAATCCGCAGTCTTACTCGTCGAGAAAATTAATAACAATCCACGTTCCTCTCGCTCACAGTCCCCCCCTTCCACCAAGCATGTTCTGCGATATTCTCAACGCCCACGCGAATGCGCACGACCTGCGTTGCGAGCCAGTAGATTACGAGCTTGTAATTTCGCGTGGAAGACGACTTTCGCAGGATACCTGTAGCCTGCTGAAGGTGTCCATATTAAATTCATGGTAGCGCGTTATCGGGCATTCCTCGCCGGCGATAAGATCGTGCGCTTTCGTGAGAAGACGCGACGCAGGCGGAATCTAACAATAAATAACGTCAGTCGCGTGTGTTTACGCGATAGCACGCGCAAGCCTCGCACCTGCAAGCGCTGTTATCAACGCAACGCCATTTTATCGTAGTTCACGACTCAGTGACCCGTATAATCTACGTATCATCTCTTGAATAGACGTCAGGACAAAGTGTTTGCTCCTACGAGACTCGGATTGATACAACACCTTTAAGAGATTATTGCTTGACCGAAGAATAGTTGTCGATGTACAAATGTATTTATCAATTTATGCATATTTGTGTGTAACATTTAATTTTTTTTGTCATCAACAGTACTATACAATTCTCTTTAAAATTTAAAAAAATACATGTATGTATTTTTTATTATTTTAGAAATAATAATAAAAATCCACCGTATTTATTGCATGTATGTACATTTCGAAAATGATTTCAAGCCACAGCTGAAATATTCGCATTTTTCTCCAATTTTTCAAAGTCAGAAAATTCTCACGAACGAACGTCCTGAGCCTGGCTCGCGGTAAATCCAGAAATCCGAGAGCATCAGAATCTACTACTAGTTCTCGCTCGTTACTTTCTACTCGATCCCTCTGCTTCTCCGTGCGATCCATCTTTGAGCCGCTCGCAATTACCGGCACAGTTTTTTTCAAACGGTCGGCGAATTAATCCTGCTCGAAGCGCGTTGCTCTCGCGCGAGTCCACGCCTCTGCTCGATCGTCGTCGTCCACCTAACGCGGCCCAGTGACCCAAAAAACCACGCTTTGCCTGTGTTTCCGACTCATTTCGTGGCCCCTCCACGCAGAAACTAGTCGGTCCTCTTGGTTCCAGTTCCACAATATCGTCGACGACGACGGCGGCGACGACTATCGCGTTCCTCTCTCCGCACGCACTTCGTACTCGATCGACACGTTCTCCTCTCCAGCTGCTCCCGTTAATTATTCCCGCGTACTTTTCGCTCGCCGCGCCCCACGTCCGACCGCAACGACGCGTCATTAATCACGCGTGACACGCTTGTACCGGCGATCTAATTATCGACCAAAAGAGCACGTGGAGACCTTAACCTGGTCGAGCCGCTGCCTCGGGAGGTAAACGCGTGCTCACCAGGTGAATCGATCTATCCCTTAATAAAAACTGAGTTTCCACGATTACGTGCGTGCTTTTCTGCTTTTTTATTATCACTGAAAGTGATTTTAGCGGGGATAATGCAACGCTAATGCAACGAAAATTAGCGATTGGTTGATTTGGGTCACATGATCCTTGAGGGGGCGTGGCGTAGACCTCGAGTAGGAGTGGCGTTGTCTGGTACTGAGCGACTACGCCTGCAATTTTAATTTTTTATCGATTCAAATGTTTGCATATCGATAAAATTTTATGGCAAAAAAGTTGTCTTCGTTTCCTAGTCGGAACAGTTGCTTCTGAGTCTTTCAGTGAGAGACGAATCGTACTGGGGTACGAGTTTTTTCTTTTTGTGTCTTTTTTGGGGGAAGGGGGATAGATCGGAAATATAACGATGAGATTTACGAGGTAGTGAGGGTTGAGCGTGGAGAGGCAGCTGGCGCGCTGATGGGATGATGGAAATTGGCTCTCCTCCTATTAGCGAGTGGACTGTTATTCGGTTAATCACGCATGACAGATTGCCAAGTTCGCTGAGTTTTGGAGTCTTTCTTTCAATAATGAGTCAACTATGTGTATCTGAAAATATATTCAAAAATTTCCTAGAACTGTATCCCGCGTGATATTTAAATACTGTTTAAAAATTATGCAACACGTTCGCAACACGATCAAAGTTGGTAAATCCTAAAGTTCATAGGTGTTTAGAAAAACGTCCAACCACCAACTGTTACGTAAATGCCACGTATAAGAGCAGATGGCGCGCAACAGAAGGAAAGCGTCAAAATCTTCTGGCGAATCTTCCTTTCTCTCCGTCCTCTAATAAATTACTCGAATTTGATACGAGAGGTGTATTTATTGCAAGAACTCGGCGAGCACGTGGAACGGAGCGGCGTGTCGTGTGTTGAAACGTTTCACTCGGGCGTCTACTATGATGTTCATAAATAACCAGACCTCCGCCGTCGAGCGTGGAACGTTCGCGATCGTTCTTAATTATTTAACGAATCCAGACAGACGTTAATTACTCACTGTCCTGCCGCGTTACAAATTCTCCAGTTACGTGCCAAAAGGTGGTGAACGTTGCGCTTGGAGAATCTTCAGCCACGCGAATTTTGATTTAAAATTTGTCATTCGCAAAACTTCTTACTGTATTTTTCATTGACGATCACAACAAGATCGTAATTTTGCGCAAAGAGACTCATTCATCGATGGGTCTTTAACTGGACTTTGTTTGCAAGAGATTTCAAGTAAATACTAAATATTAATTTAACTAAAAAACGGTAATTCGCAAAAGGTAAAATTTCCGTTTCTCGTTATTAACGACGTTCTGCGATTGCAGGTGTTGTCTTGGTTCTGCAAAAAGGGCGAGGACGTACTATCGAAACACGGGCAACACTCCGCGACGAGTCTGACAGCGGCGCGACTTCACGAGAGGGAATTCGAGAAGTTTTACTTCACGTCGATGGTGAGTAGCATGCACGCTTACGTGTCCTCGTTGTGCTGATAGCAGATAAGACAGGCCACAGTTGCCCATCGGCCAAGAGAACAGTTTTTTAGAACTGCAAAGGATAAAAAACGAAACATCCAGCGGTTTAACGATTCGATTAGTAAGCCGATAGTCGCAACGCGGACGTTAGAATAGCGATCTCTGATGAAGTATAAGCGAAAGCTTCGATCGGGGCACTAAGCTAACTGTTTCAATTAATGGGATCGAAAGCAACGCAAGATCGGCCCATATATGCCTCGAGATTTCACTTTTTTCACGTCTCATCGAGTCTTTCGTCACGGTTCGATACGGAAGAAACGCCGACGAGAGCCGAAATGACTGAAACATAATAAAAGGCTCCTTTGTGGCCGGTCGCAGGGATCGCCATCAATTTCGCAAACTGCCGGCCGAATATCAATCGAGAAAAGGTACACGTGTTTCGTTTGACGAGGAAAAAAAGAAAAAAGAAAGAATAGAAAGTGTATTAGTGTGTTAGTGCCGGCCTCAGAGCGAAGGCGTAATATGGTTATTAGATGCTCAACAGATTGGATTTGATCGGAGATAGGGATTTCATTTAGAGATCGATTTGAACGTGTAACGATGACTCTCGGATTTCGCTAGACTCCGAAAGAACTAATTGTTAGAGGCGGCTTGAATGTATTTTGAACCGTCGCGTGTACCAGCGAATGTGACATTGTCGTAAAAACGTGTTATAGTCTGAAAGGAAGTCTGAAAGTCTATTCAATTTTTGTACAATTCGTGGAATACAGAATAAGAGATATATATCAGAAGATAACAAGGATTGGAACGTTTGACAAAAAGAACTAGAGTGATCCATAGATCTACACTATTTTACCGACAAGTGTCCCGTCGATAATTAGACACTTTTCTACTCGATTCCTCGACAAGAACTAAACTGAAGCGCAAAGCTGCCTCAACGAGCGAAACTTATATTGGACACGTGACACAAAATGAAGATACGAAAACGTTAGAATAATAGAAAAGAACCCGAGGGAACGAATCTCCGTAGATCTCGATCGCTCTCGATCACGAAGGATCGGTAACTCGATCTTCTAGTCAGGTGGTGCCCCCTGCAACTACTCGTTCGAAACGACTGCCTGCAATACCGACAGAGACGCGCCGCGTAAATTGAACCACGTTAGGCAGCGCACGAGTCCGCTAATGGCGACGATTACGTTTCTGGCGTGACTCGGGCGGGGGAGGGGGATCGTTTAAGTGGCTGGAAACTCATTTGAGGCTCCGTAATGGCCAGATCGAATCGCGGCCATTAATTCGAAGATGCGAAAGTAAGCCTGGCCAGTAACTTTCGCAATTAGAAACGTAGTCGGCGGGAGTCGATTAGACCCGCGAGCCTGAGTGGATTGCAATGTCTGGTCTTATCAATCGATCGTGCAAGCCCGTGTCCGGCGACGACGCTTTCCGTTCGCTGATAACGGGGCCAACTCGCGACAACGTGACCTCCGCTTTCTGCGTTTCCCATTTTCTCGATAACCGATCGTAAAACTGCCGGGGGAACCTTGAATCGCAATTAACCGCGAAGATATACACGGGAGTGATGCGTTCAGGCGACTCATCGCCGCTTATCGGTAAAACGTTTATCGGCGAACGTGGCGTGGACGAAACGTCGTGCCGTTCGCCGATAGTTTGAAACACATCGAATTCCTTTATTATACGTGCTGCGTTGTTTGAATTTCCCCCCTTTTCCCCCCTGTTTCATTAAAATAATTTAATTAATTCCAGCAAAGTACGTAGCAGAACTCGACTGAAAGTCGATTTATCAATTTTCGAAAAATGCTGTAAATTCATTCATGTTTGCATGAATACAAGCAGGATTTTAAGTTTTGTTGGAGTTCGATTTCTCCTGTTACTTAACGATTCTGTTGAAAGTGTCGAGCTTCGCTCGAAAATAGATTCAGGCTCAGAGGAAATTCACTCCTGGATCCGAATATCTATCTCGCCGATCCGAAAATTGTTCGAAATGAAAGTGGAAAAGAGGATCTGCATGCCCGAGATGTTCGTCGATTTTACCAATTTACGTTCAACTTTCACCGCGTGACGATCGAGTTCACGAGACGCAAAAAGACACCAGCGGAGTAGTTTTTTGGATCGATTAATCGGAGCAGAGGGTGATCGAAGGACAAACGAGAACATGTTAATTAATCATGTGGCGTCCACTTCGATTGCCCGCGTTTCGCGTGGTCGTTGCACGTGGTTGTTCGATCATTATCCAAACTATCTTGGACGTGTTTTCTTGGCCACGGCGGCCCAATGACCCCCATCGGCACCCTGCCCACACATAGCCCTGTCATAATTGTCAACGATGATCGAGAAAACCGTTTATTTAGGTCGGCCGAACGGAACTGGAACGTATCACCGATTTATTATTAAGCGATCGGTGCTACACTGCCGCCGCGGCGAGCAACCCGATATTTGGAGCGTTCGGTTAATTGCCAGACGTCCGGTTAAAGAGCATATCAATCGAAATGATCGTAAATTAATTCGACGATAAAGGTACCGGTGGATGTGCGTGAACCGGTCCGAGATGCCCACGAAAATAGGACCTGTTCGCGCACGGGATCCATCGCGCCACCCCCCTTGGTCCAGATGCATCTGCTCGACACTCGCCTGCACGTGTGAAAATTCGTACGGAAGATCACCTCGTTAACGATCTTACGGAGAAGATGTTGAAAAATAGAAGATAATTCCATTGACGAGAGAGAATCTGACGAACGTTGCGATCTGGTTGTTGGAATTACACACGTAGGAAGACAAAACGCGCGCGATACGATTCACGAATTAATGTATATATAATACGATGTTAAATTTTTTTTTAAACTTTCTTTGGTTATCTAGAAGATTTCCACGGGTTGACGCGTTCCAGGTCTCGAGATCGCGTGGTTCTTGCCACGCCAATCTCGATTGAGCTACGCAGTTCTTTTCGCCGTTTGCAATTCCGTTCTCACTTTCCGCGAGCGGTGAATTTCACCGAGATTCCTCGAGCGAAAGAGAACAAGACTGACCAATTACCAGCTTTACTTTTCCATGGAACAATCGCCCGGTGACCCGACGTCTCGTTACCCCGGAAGGTCGACGGTGTTTCCCCGAAGTACGAACCGATGTCGCGCGCCGGAAGCCGCGTGCGACCACGGCCATCGATGCGGGCGGCGTTCCGCTAACCCAATTACGCAGCCGAAGAAGAGTAGGCGCGCGGCGATCGTGAAGCGAATAAAAAACGAGGCGTCCGTTCGCGGGCGTTTTAACGGGCCGTGCGTGAAATCACGGCCACCGTGAACACACGGAGGAAGCGTTCACACTCCAAACAGAATCCTCAATACCGCGAGAACTCTCGGTCCGATGGAATTTAAAAAATAAAATAATCGATCGTTTCTTCATTCGTTTTGGCGCGATAATTGAGAATTATCCGTTTTTCTAATTTCTATCCGGTCTTCGATTGAGTTTCGAATACGAGTGGTTTCATGGAACTCGCCGAAACACCTGCGTTTATATGGAAGTAAAAGTAGTTTTGCGAGGTTCTGTGGAAGCCAAAGAATGTTAAATGCTTCGGATGAAACAACTTGGTATTAATGACTAATGATTTTGGTTGTATATTCTTACAAAGCTCTTCAATTCACTTTAACGTTTAACTAAAGAATTTGTTATTTGACATATCTTCTTACGAAGCTCTCCAAACAAGTTTCGAATAAACCTACGTTGCTATCCAAAGCAAGACTATGAATCAGTTCAATTTTGCAGAATAATTAAAATCTATTCTCCGTATGCAACAGACAGTTACTTAGAGTCTAGGAACGCTTACGACGACGCTGATTGGATCACCTCGAGAAGCTCGGCTTTCTAGCATTTTCTCGTCGATGCGATCGCGCACGAAACAATGATTGCGACGCGCTATATCCGGTGGAGAGTGGACGCGTGTCGCGAATCGCGATCGGGAAATGGTTTCGAAAACACCGGGATTGCAACAGGCCGAATCGGCACAAGGCGGTCATGCTCGTTAGCCCCGGCTAACGTTCAATTCGCCGCTCGACACCCTGGAAACTGCGAGTCGTGCGCGAGATTCGGCCTCGAGCCGCTCGTTCAATTAAGACGCGCGCGGGCAACGCCGCTAATTAGCCAATAAATATGGAAACGCGCGCCGGGTGTCCTCCGCGTGTGCGTGTTAATTGAATGCTTGAAATATTAATCGGGCTCCCTCGTTTCGTTTCGTTCTCGAGCGGATTCGACGAAACCGCCATATGCTCGTTTGCAAGTGTGTGAGGACACTTGTGCAACGAGTTGCATCTGGCAAGTTTGGAAAAAAGTTATTGAGACCTTCGAGAGATGTTACACTGCGTGGAAATCGTACGTTCGATATTGCGAAAAAGGAAGATTTTTATCAATTGATATCCGTGCGACTGTGTTTGTGAAAGATGTTTTCTCGACAATTTTCATTCATCACTTCTTTCGTAGTTTGCGTTCGTTTGCACGAATTTGAACGAGTTTGAAACAATTGTTTGACGTATATTGCAAGATTCTATTTTCTAAATAATCGCGATAAAGTGAACCGGTGTTAAGGCGACTGATAATAAATACACCACAAGCTTTTATTCTATGAATAACTGTGACAAAGTTTCTAAGTCGACACCGCGAAGGCCGAAGTGTTAATAATAAATATGCAAATAATTCAATCCATTCTTACGTTCCCCCGCTGTATGTAAATCTCGGCGATACTTTCTCGACCCCGCTCTTTTCACCGTAATATACATCGCGTTTAATGCCTCCGCGAGCCCATTCGTTTCGAAGAATCGATCCTCCACTCCTACAAATTGCAAAGTATTCACTCCTCGCTCGCTGACGGCGGGTGATCACCGAGCAATTCAATCGACCGACTTATCTAAGAGCGAGGCACCCGCGAAATTAGGGATCCATCCGCCAGCCTGTTTCGTCAACCCTGAATTTTATTAGCTCTAGACCCTCTCTCAGAAGCTCTTGGTGGCTGGTCGCGCGAGAAAGCTTAATCGCCTGATCGAGTCCCGTTGCACGACGCAACGCCCACCGAAGACTCGATTCGAATTCGCTGGCTCGAGGGACAAACACACACACACACACACAAACATCCCTCTTGAGAATCGAACGCAACATCTGTCGCGAGATATCACTGAGATCTCGTTCAAACGGACGATAAAATATTTCATATATACATATGTACCACGGGCAAAAACTTTGTAACATCTTCGAGAAACGTTTTTACGAAACGATGATAACTTAATAATCTGTTCGAACCTGGATCCAACCTGTATCTTCCTTCTTAAGTGGCATGAAGCACCGGCGTCGTCGAGCCGAGTGATGCGAGGGAAGACGAAAAACAAGGAACGAATTGCCTATCAGGAGCTAAATGACTTCCACTTTGCTCGAGGTTGGAAAAAACTGGACTGAAAAAAAGAAACGAGTGGGGCATTCGCTCATCTGGAGAACGAGGATCGCGCGCCGAGGGCCGGGTCGATCGAGAAACGATCCAACGAGATGCATTAACCCATTAGCGATCGCACGTGAATACTCTGACAGAGATGGAGCTACGTCTCGTTGCGCGTAGCTGACCGGACGTGGTGTAGGTGTAGCGCGAAAAAATAAAGCGCGAATGCACTTCAGCTGATATGTGGGTTAATCGACGGGCAAAGTGAAACGATGTTACCCGGTGTTACCTCCTCTCGTTAAAAGCTGGCTCGGGTCTTCCGGGTCTTCCTCTTCATTTTTCTGGGCTAAAAATCCGGGGTTTGATTGTAAATTGATGATCGTTTGTATTTCAGCAAGTATTTTAGATCGTAATTCCTTTCATAGAATATTAAAAGAAAGCGATAATGACCGAAAACAACAAAAAAACGTACATGCTCTAAAAGTCATGTAAATCGAAGCACATCGAATGACAGTTCCTCATCTCCTCTAATCTCTAAAAACACAGCCAGGGAAGTGCAACTGTCGTCGAGTAATTCAATCAAGATCGACGGATAGGCGTGATCGATTCGGTTGTAACCATCCGGTGAAGCAAATCGCGAGAGACTGGGGAGAAAAAGAAGACAGAAAAAGCTTGATCGCCAGTCCAGTTACGCCGAGGCAGAACGCTTCTTTTTCTAGCAAAAAAGAAGCGAGCCGCGTTAACGACACACGCTCAACCCAAATATGAGAATTCCGAAGGGATCGGGGCGCGAGACAGCCCGAGACAAATCCACGTACAAGGTATTCCAAGGTCTTCTCTTTTCTTACGCGCTAAGCTCACCGTGACCTGTTACATTTACGCCAGCGGAAGGCGTGGCATTTTACGGTTTCCTTCTGGAACATACGTCGCGACGCATCATTGATTACACCACGGTCTTTTCCTTTTTTGTCACTGAAAGTGATTAGCGGGGGTAACCCAGAAAATCGGGCCTCTTCAGGTGCAACGCCGATGCAACGAAAATTAGCGATTGGTTGATTTGGGTCACGTGATTCGTGAGGGGGCGTGGCGTAGACCTCGAGTGGGAGTGGCGTTGTCTGGTACCGAGCGATCGCGCCTGTAAATTGTTTTCTATCGATAAAATTTTATGGCAAAAAAGTCGTCTTCGTTTCCTGGTCAGAACAGTTGCTTCTGGGCCTTTCAGTGAGACGAATCGTACTGGGGTACAGTTTTTCTCTTTTTTTATTTTCATTATCTCAAGTCGCATCAATCACTCGTGCGTGGGTTATTAGCGACATGGAGCTCTTATGGAGCGACTAATCTTACAATTTATCATGAAGATTAGACCAGTGATTACCAACCATTTTTCGGTCATACCCCATGGGCATGAGCTATTGGTGTAATGATCGAACCACGTTTTTTCTCACTTCTTTTTTTTTTTCTTTTGTCCTTTGGTCTGTTTCTTCCTCGCGCGAAGGCCACGCGAACTTCCGAGGAGTTTCGAAATTGAGACGATTGCCACGTCGCGAGAATACGATCTCGTTAAGACGGCTCCCACGTTCTTTCGAGAACAATGAGCATCGCGGAATGAATCGGCGCTAGTTTCGTCACGGATCGATCCTCTGCAAGTCGACGATTACACGCGGTACGGCGAAATAATTGATAGAATCTGGCATTTAGCGTGGGTTATCGTGGCAGATGATAGATTAGGTCTCTTATTGAAATTCGTGGTATTCTGTAACGGCATCACCCGTCATTTCTTCGCGCATTCCACCGCGGTGTTATTCTCTCTACGTTTGAATACGTTACACATACGTTTGCTCTTCTCATCTTGCTCGGTATGCGTATTTATCGCGCTCGACGCGGTCTTTCCGCTGACTATTGAACATTTCGCTGAAACAGTTCGAGCTAGCGTCAACGTTTTAACACTATACAGACCGGCAATGTTTCGCGCGATCATGCGAGTGACGAAAGACGAGAATAGAAATTAAAGGAAATTTATTACATTATTACGAAGAGGTTCTAAAGATAAAATATACTGAAAAAAATTTAAACAAATAATAACAAAGATAATAATTTTCAAACATATAGACATTTAATAATTTTCTTTCACGTGCTAAAATTCAAAACATAAGGGTACCTTGCAAAATTTTCCCCCCGGAAAAGTAAAATAAAGTAGTAAAATATACTATATTTGTACATCAGTAGAAATACTTGAGATGCGCATTTCTTTTCAAATGTTACAATAAACATCCCCTTTTATGTTTTATGAAAGCTAAAGTTTCTGACGATGCACAGTGCAAAGGATTATTATCTCGTACACAAACTAAAATGGAAAATGTAAAAATTCCACTATTTTTTTTTTTTTTTTTTTTTTTTATAAAAAAACCTTCATTAGAATTTTCAATATCTGCTTCCCTGGCAATACACGATGCTAATGTGTTTTAAACGAACGTTGGAATTGTAATCGCAAATGACGCGAAAGTGTGTCACTAATTCTAAGTGGCTGTTAACCATTATTTTTACAAACGACGCACAATAGAGGTGTCCGGTGACCTGTTAATAATGTCGGCGTTAAATAAAAGTAAAAAACTGTACAGAGAAAGAAACGTGCTTCGTTCGAACGTAGAGATCTGCTCTGTTAGAATGCGGTTGGTTCTCTCTCCGGGTCAGACAAGACCGATCCCTTCCATCTGCCATTCAACGATACGAACGTGGTGCTCGCATTATTTACCCTCGCCAATCGCCGCCCCGCCACTGGGCGTACGTTTCCCTGTAATCTCGCATGCAAATCGACGAAATAGAGGCTGACATTAGAGCTGTCGAGGCCCCGGTGCAATGTAAATAAGTCGATGAAATATCGAGAGGCAAGATTACCCGCGATTCCAGAAGGCGATACCAGCGATACCAGCTTGTTAACGACCTCGATCACCTTTTCGTTTCCTTGGTAATAAAGGGCGCTTCGAACTAATCGGCGAAATATTTCCAGAGAGAGAGAGAGAGAATCTTTTCAATCTTCAAGTTTGTCGAAATTTATCTGCGCATAGTTTACATATTTCTTTTATCAGTTCGGTGTAATCTATGTTGTTGAAACAACTCTTACAGCGAAACAATTCATTGATTAGAAAAATATATTTGTATTAATTGAGAAGAATGTGAAAATTTTTCATCAATATCTGGTTTGATACGAATAGTATTCTCAAGACGCTCGTTTAAAATTTTTCTTCTCATTTTATTTTATTTTTTTTTTTTGCGTGCTTCGTATGGGAAAAAATCTGCAAATCTAAGTACTCTACGAAAGGGACATCGTGAACATTCATTGATAAAATTCTTGTTCGATTCTTTTTCAATTTTGGTCATACAGTGTCTGTTCCAGTTGTTCATACGTGAAACAAAAGAAACGAAAAGAAGCACGTTGGCGAAAGAACGCAACGCGATATCGAAAATTCGTAGCGTGAGATCTAGTGCAAACTATGCAGGAATGCGACGTCTGTGTGATTCAGCAGCTTCGTGTCTCAAGTAGCCCAGGATCGCGCGCTCGTGTGTTTTTCATCTTTGAAAATGGAAGCTTATTAAATTGCAACGTCACGATGTAAACTCGCAGAGATGACGCGTCACTCGTGTCGTTTGCGTCGGATTGTATCGAAAAGTTTCTGCGTCCCAGTGTGAATGCTCGCGTGTACAAATCGCGTCATTACGTTCGAAACGATATTTATCGAATCTGTCGTCGCGTAAGACGATACTCGCTGTCGTTGCCAACGAGTCGCAGTTGTATCTGTTAGCATCAAAGGTCCCTTTTGTGAAGCGAAGGCGCAAAGCTCGATTGAAAACGGTCCTTTATGTGGTTGAACGAGGTTCCACGTGTTACGGTGTACACGCCGAATCGATCTATACAGCTCGTTCAAGAATCTTCGACGCGCCGTGTTACGTACGTGCCCCTCATAAAAAATGAAATAGGCGACCCGATATATGCGTACCTGCGCCGCGTAGGAATGAGTGGAAAACGTAACTGTACCTTAATATCTCTCCTCAGCGAGGAGATGTCATCGTTGGAAACGCGCTGGCTGTCCTCTCGGGCTTTGTTCATCGCCGCTTAATAGCGCCGGGAAACGTTTATGGATAACTATACGACGCGGACATGCTGACGAGGGACATTTGCGAATCGTACAATGTCGACATTAACGCGCAACTGGATACGCTGATGCACGGGGTGTACCGTTCATCCGTGGTACGAAGCAGTCGTTCTTCGAGAATAAACGGAAAAATTGTGCTTTCATGGTGCTTTGTAACCGATAAGTTAGTATATTTGAAGGTTGATTTAGCGTGATGTGAACTTGAGTCACGAGTGAAGAACGACGTTTTGTTCTCAAAAAGATGGGATTTGAACATGTTCGGCTGAAAAAAAAAGTTTTCAAATTTGATTTTCTCGAAAATCCTACGAAGAAGCATGAGAAAGATATTCAACCTGTTTTTTAACCATTTTGAACGCTCTTTTAAAAATGATATCAGAGTTACTGTAGTATGATGATTTTATATTATATATTTGAATAGTTTGGATAAATAGCCATAAGAAACGCTGTTAGGATCATGTAAATGCTAAAAAATTTTCAAATTTGGTTTTCTTGAAAATCCAATGAAAATCATATGAAAAAATATTTAACCTATCTTTAAACATTTTAAAAGCTTTCTAAAAAGATAGTAACGCAGTTTTACCAGACGTGTGTAGTATGATTGCTCTATATATTTGAATGGTTTGGATAAATATAGCCGTAAGAAACGCTGTTAGGATCATGTAAATGCCTCTCGAGTGAACAAAAGTAGCCCGGCGTGTAACAAGCGAGAGCATTGGTTAGTATCTAGTTAAAAGCAATCTATTAAATGCTTGGAAAAGAGCTCGTTTTAAAAAGCGAAGCCTGTCGTATAGTAAACCGGGGAACAAAAACGATCGATTTGGTTCACTGCGGAGTCAAATAATTGGCCTTAATTTATCGACATACTTTCCTACGCTATCTCTCTGCCCGGTCGCTAAACTTCCTACAACTTGCCTCGCAAACGAGCTCGCGTTTCATGCATATTTAAACAATTAAATCGCTCTTTGGTACTTTCAATATAACCCAGAACTTTATTCAACCACCGTGACAGACTCTCACGCAAATCTCGTGAAATCTTCCATTTCCACGCAAGGAAGATCAACAAAGATCCTTTAATTGGAGATGATTGTAATAATTTAGAATACGCGAGTGACAATATCCAAAATATAACGAACCAAATTTAAAGCCATAATGCGTCATCTGCTACTCACAATCAGTAACATCGGTCGTCAGTTAACTCTTTGCACTCGACTGTCCCTTCTAAGGGGACCGTCGTACTTATATCTGAGCTAATTCAAACTTTCATTATTTTTATAATATAAAAATTTCAAATGATACTGCTTCGTAAATAAATTGCTTGATGATGTAAAAAAAAAAAAAATTTCCGAGGGCAAACAGTTAATTTCATCACTTCTTTTCGGGCGAAACTTCATTCGTATTCGACACGATCACTGGTGAAACAGCCGAACTGGCGAGAAATACGAATCGTCATTCGCGAGATGTACATAGTATGTTCGTCCCGAAGGCTTCGCTTTTATTTGATTTAAAATACGCAAAAGCCGTCGAAAGGAGCGCAGAATTTGGCATAGAATAAACGAGCAGAGCTCGCACATTCACTCACGAACGAGAAAAGCGGCGAGGAATCGTTCACGGGCCCGCCGATATTCGTGCCACTGGGTTACTACACTTTCGAGTGTTCAACTAAATCGGCCGCTGTTCCCTGGAATTATCGTGGCTTTCGTAAAAAAACGACGAAACGAGAGGAACGTGTTTCGCAATACGGTCGGTTTTGTTCGTCTATCCTTTTGTTTTTCGTCGAACGTACTCGCCTCGAGGCCCCGCGTTGCTTCGTCTCGAGATACCCCGGCTCCGGTACACCCGGCGAACGTGGACCAATTAACGATTTTCTCCGGTTATCGCTCGCCCGTGTAATGATACACGTTTACGAGTGATCTAGATTGCGAACGAGTCAGCGCGTCGCGAAGACCTAGAAGATTACACCCGGCGGATTGACCTGTAAGTAGGAAATCCCTTCGATTCCCTTTTCCTGGAAATGTTTCTGCCTCACGATCCGTAAACTCACGCAAGAAGTACGAGATTCTTCGTTATTAATTGACTTTCAACGAGTTCGGTCGAGTCAAACGACCGTGCATACATCGCAGGATACTGAGCAAGAACGTTCGTCCGGAGAGTCTGGAGGGAGAGCAACCTTCGTCTGAAAATTTCCGCTGAAAGCACCAGGAGAGATAATAACAGACAACAAACTGCTCTTCTAATAACACTTGGAGGCTGGTGTAATTGCGCGTCGCTAGAAACTGCAAACTAACGACACAACCCGGCGTTTCAAAATTGACGATTCCTCGTGTCTCCCTTGACAGACCAACGAGCGATGTTTGCTCCGCTATAACATCGCGAGCGTACAAGACTTTGTGATTATATCCACTTGTTGATGTCTAATTGATCGAGCGTCTGTGACTGCACGATTACATAGCTCCGTGACTAGACAAGTGTCTCTGGCTACGTGCATGACCTATAAGATCGAGTGAACGTCCACGCCATAATGACACTGCGATCGTATTGTACAGAGTGGAAGGAAAAGTTCGTCCGTGGCTATGATAGATGGATTCTACACTTTCGATTTGATGGCGATACAAAGAACCTGCCGCAAAACCTGACTTTGACTTTGAATTTCGAGGGCATTGTATTCTACTCATCACAAACTATAAATTCCAAACTAATAATGACTTTACGATTCTGGACACATGGATGTCTGTTTTCGTAATTCGGTTTCACTAACATTTGATTTATCATAGTTGTAGCATCAGTGTGAGTCTAAATAATCAAATGATATTGTTCGAAATATAAATTCAACATCCATGCGTCCAGAACGATAAAGTCGCTGTTAGAACACACGCAGTGTTAACTCTTTTGCCATTTTTCAAGAGAACTATCAGGTTCCTTGGAAAAGTTTTACCTTAGTGATGAGTAAAATACAATGAAAAAAAAAAACTGCACGACTTGTACGATTCGTCTCACTGAAAGGCCCAAACATTTGAATCGATACAAAACAAATTACAGGCGCGATCACTCTATACCAGACAACGCCACTTCTACTCGAGGATCACGTGACCCAAATCAACCAATCGCTAATTTTCGTTGCATCAGCGTTGCACCTGAAGAGGCCCGGTTTTCTGGGTTACTCCCGCTAAAATCACTTTCAGTGATAAGAAAACAACCTTGAAATTCAAAATCAAAGTCAATTTCGTGGCAGTAATTGTAGAACTCATCTATGACAGCCACGGACGACTGCTTTTCTTTCCACCCTGTACAAGCCTCGTACTTGACGCGTCGAGACTACGCGCGACAAAGTGCGTCTGCAAGTGTCGCGATTCGGGACAGCTCGGAGGGCCTGTTCAAGGACGCGGCGTGGAGTCCAGTGAACCTGGAGTTCGTTAGCTCCGAAGAATAACGCGGGATCCGCGTAACGAATATGTAATGCCGGTGCATACGCACAATAGCATACTTGCGATGAAAGTGGCTTGTAATCCGGGCTGAGCGTCGCGAGGGATTCATACTTAAGTGTCTCGTTAGCCGATTAAGGAGTGTCCGTTCAGGCCGATTCAGCAAAAAGAACGATCGAACGTGCTTCGTGGTGATGCTTCGTCGTGCATTGTCACGACCCGATCGTCGGCGTTATTTTTTTTTTCTTTTTTTCTTTTTTCGTTTTTACGTCCGAGCAACTCGAGCCGAACGAGGCACCGGCTGACCGCAATGGCTGTCACGGGAATTGTCTTAAACGAATCTAATTTACCGCGGCGGAAAGGCTTACCAGAGTACCGGATTAGATCCGCGCTTACGTCCGTGTTGCTTATGTAGCCACGCGATATCGCGAGTACGCGCGCACTTCCTCAGGCGCCTTGACGCGATTGTATAACTAGATTCTTTTCCAAGCGTGCTGCGACAGTGATTGGAACTGGACGATTCCAGAGATCTTGTTTAACGCTGGCTTAATTTAATTCTGTCTCGATTCGTAATCGGTCGGAGTTTTCTTTGTCTTTTGTTCGTTCGTACGTTATCTACGTAACGATCTTGATTCAAGATTACGATGGTAGCAAAGACCTTTATCAATCATCCGAGATTATCTCCGTACGGCGTTTGCATTTAAATTAACTTTTGTAGATTCATAGTGCACCTTTTCGCACTATAAATCAATTCTTTCGCAGATCAAATTTTGCACCTTGTGAGTGACTCAAAAGTGATTGAAGGAAGTGTTGGAAGATAATGATAAGGTAATTTCCACAAAACTCAGAAACTGCGAGATTTATTAAGCACTTTATTTATCATTTCTATCATTTATTGTTTCTTCCACAAATATTGAAAATTTCCTTTCAAAAATTAAATCCTGTGCTTGAAATTCTAACTGACCCTTCAAGCCATAAACATTTAATGAATATTATTCTGTTATCACTTCTATGGATTGTCATAGTATTATATGAATATGTAGATGAATCCACATATGTATATACTATAAATACTTTTAGCGTTAAATAAGTATTTTACGTTAATTTCATATCATTTTACGTTTCATAACTTTACATCAGATTTTATTTCTGTTACAATGGCTCCAGAAAACAAGTTCGTAGAAAAACTTGATTCGCGAATGATTTGTTTAGTGAAAGGGCGAATTTGATTTGAAAAACGGTGAATATCATCTCCAACGAGCAATTTACAATGCATAAAACGTGAACACGACTTGCGAAAGAGTGAGTTTATAGCGGAAAAAGACGAACGTGATCTGCAGGAGGGTTAATTCGGAGCGCAAAACCTGTCGCTACCTTGAGGAAGCAAATCCTTGGATCTCGCGGTCAAAGTTCGCTTATTCGGTACACAACAAGCCCGGGATAATGTATTCGTCGAAAAAATAAATGGCGGTGGCGTGTTTACGAGTCCGGATTCCGTGAACCCGCTCCAGCTTTGACATCCAGCTTGCTCGCAAGGACATCGATTCCATGCGAGCTCTCCTTTCTCTCGAGTTGAGAATCCGAGCCTTTCCAAGCGTCAGAGTGAGTTGCACTGCGAGTGAACATCGATTACGATTGATTTCGTTGAAATATGCTCGATCCCATCGTCAGTCGCTGGAAAACGATCGCAGATCGATCTCTCCTAATCGCAGATAGCCTCCTTCCATTCATTACGTTGCGCGAGTTTCTTTTAAAATTATGATACTATTATGATACTATTTACGCGGATAGAAAGTATATCGTAGATGTTGATCCAAACGAGCCTTGAAATTTCAACGTTGCAGCGAACATCAGCAAACTTTGTGCAAACTTGGCAAAGGATAAGTTTGAGAACAAATCATCCGAGAAAATTAATATCAACGAAGTCGAAAACGAAGTCGAACTTGCAAATATTTCAAGCGACAAGGATAACGAGTCTCCATGCAAATTGAAAAGAAAAGGTTGTTTTGAATTACAGTAGCGACAGTGACACTGAATAAAATTTACTTTTGTTCCCTGAAATGTCACTGTTATTGTTATTTTTTTGTTAGCCTACGTGAAATAAATATGCATTGCTATAACGTGTACCAGTATTTTCTTTCCAAACATTTCGTTTTCTTTCGTACCGACAGACTCTACTTACGCGATTTTCATTCGCACGAGACGAATCCGACGTGGAACGGAGCGATCGGTGTCGATACGACACGAATCGGCCTTCTCAGCATACCTACAACGTTAACCGCTAATCCAGCGCGTAATCGCTCGACCTTGGGATACCTTGGGATACCACGACATTCCTCGACGGCGCGGAATCGTGTCACTCCCATGATCGAGCCAAGGTCAAGACGAGTTTGATCCTCCGCCCTGCTTCGCGATTTTTCTCTCCCCCGCGAGAGAACCGCGACGGGAATAAATTAACCGTCCAGGGTCAACGAGTACCCACGAGTATCGTTGCCTACGCTGGAAAACGTCTAACGGTGGTATTTCGAGCTCCTAATTACACGCCCGGTGGCCGCTTAATCATAAGCGGACCGGCGCACTTTTTCTCTCATTGATTCCACGCTGGGCGCTCGCCTCGCGCTTGGGAAAAGTGATCGCGGCCGTTGACTGTCGCCGTCGCGCGAGTAATTTATCGCGACCGAAAGGATGCGCGGTTGATCCTTAATAACACGCTCTCAGCGAGGATCCCCCCCTCCGTTGATGAATGCGTTGTGACCTGCGCGCGTTTTATGCTTCGTCCCCTCCCCTCGAACTAAGAAAACGACTTTGTCGCTTTGCCATTTTTTTCTGCTCGTTGTTCGTTGATATCGCTCGTTAAGCCTCTGATTCGTTGCTCGCGCGAGCAGGAAGAGAGAATCAGACCTGGAGGATTAGGCGGCGCGCTGAACCGTTGACTCGTTTCTCGCTGAGAGAAAGAGAGACGATGGTACTTTGCAGGAGACTTATTCCAACATCCCATGTATCAATCTGCCCCACCCATTTAATAACTGGACGCTGGACGTTTATGCATATTCATGCTTTTTACGGTCAAGAAGGAGAAGAAAAGAGAGGAAAGGAACTGGTAGCTAAATATTTCTAGATTTATATCGCCTGTTTAACCCTGCTGTTCTTCTTCGCGTTCCTGTCTCTCTTCCCTTTGGAGTATCTTGCTCGTTGGAAAGGTTAATCATATCGAATAACAAAAGAACACACCTCGGTAAATGGATAAATAAAGTTTTCAGACAAAAGTCAAAGAAAACAACGAGTGTTTCAAGTATTTTATACGAATACTTATTTGAAAAAATAGCACAAAATTGAAACTCATGGCGGTTCGTAATAAATAGTTTATTAACGTTTAAATAATTAGAAGAAGAACTGAATAAGTCCGAATACGACGATGATAAAGAGACATATTACATATCAAGTTCTCTCTATTGTTCTCTCAAGATTTGCACTCTCGATTCTCTAAAATCGAAATCTTTTATTCAAAATCTTCGTCCCCGCACACTCACACACATACAAGCATATACTCTTATATTTTACTCCAAAGTTTTGTACTCTACGTGACAATTTTTTCTCAAGTGAGCTTCGATGCGCCACTAAATTATTTCAACAACAAAAACGCATTTATAAATAGCTTTCGAAAAACTAAGGGAAATTGATTGTGATGATATATCGACTAAATTCTGAACATGATCAAGTTAATTTCAATATTTTTACATTTTGCATCACTTTTTTGCCCTATGCGCCACGGTTGGCCATCCCTGTTTTACGTGTTAAGACTTGGCCAACTAAAACAAACAGTTCCAAACATTAGGCTACACAGAAAGAAATTCCGAGTAATGAGGTTTCCTCGTCCCTTTTGATTTTGATTTCCTACTTGCAATCCGCTAATAACTCTGTACGAATATAAAAACCCCAAAGAAGAGCAGTCCGTCGTTGCCTTTATCCAGCTTCCCCCATCGGCACTCGAATCCATTTCCTCTCCTTCTTCTTCAAGCCAGTTTCAACCCCCCAATTCACGTCTTCCCATTACGTATCGAACCCTCCTCCACGCCAGGCATCGTCGACCGATCAAAGCAACGGAAGAACTATCGGGGGAGGGGGGACTGCAGCTGCGGCGAAAAGCAGGCAAAAGGTCAGCGGCGTCGAAGTCGCGATATTCCCCGCTCGCGGACGGCGTTTCTCACGGTCTCGTTATCGCGCAAACATTGCGACTTGTTTGCACCGGGTATCGAGCGGTGCGACGCTGCTGCTGGTGTCGCGAGATCACGTGTCGACGCCCTGTCCAGCGATTAATTGAATCTCGGCGCGCACGTGCGCGAACGAATTCGCGACGGGCACGTGCCAGCGGGATCGAACGCGCCTTTCGAAAATCCCCGGCGAGGGCCCTCTTCCGCCCGATTCACTCGTATAAATAGAAACGACTGTCCTCGCCCAAACTCGCGTTCGAACGCGACTCTGCGAATTGTTGCCCCCGGTCTATTTTCTGCGATTCGAGACACTCGTCTTGCTAGCTTTCGCGTCCTTTCTTCCTTTTTCTGTGATATTTTTGGCGGGAAGGATAGAAAGACAGAAACGGAGATATTACTAACGTAATTAATTGCGCTGCTTTCCAGCGGAGAGGGCTGGTGTCCAGAAAAGGTGTCTCAACGCTCGAGTGAGTTTGCGCAAAGTTGCTCGTTTAATCCTTTGAGTAAGTCCTTCTAGCAGAGATTCCAGTTTTGAGTATCCATTGGAGTGGAAGTGTTGGCTTGTTTCTTTTTTTGTTGAGAAATGAGAAGATCCTGCAAGAACTATCGAAAATTTGCTCGAAGTTTGAAATTGATATTGACCACGAAGGTTGAAAGAAGTTTGAAGGCTTGAATATGTCAGCTTCGCAGATGCAAGGATAAGTTGCGTTCGAAAGAAACGACGAACCTTGCGTTTCTTTCGAACCAGCTTCTCCAGAAGTCGTAATCGTATCGGATATCGATAAAGAGAGATGTAACTGTGATGTTTGACGAGGTATCAAACGCGGACACCTGGCGTTCACCAGGAAGCGATTACGATACACGGGTATAATATAAAATGAGCAAAACCAAAACCGAGAGAGCTTTTATCGCCTTGGAATTATATAAATTTCCGCGACTGTGTTGCCTCGAGTCAGCCAACAACATCTGTATACACGAATACACGCAGCTGCGTAATATCCCTGCACGCGTCAGTGGATCGGAGCGACCGATGACCACGAAAAAGCGCGCTCGCAATAACTTTATTCGCTCGTCCAGCAATGAAACTTCCTCGAGGAACAAAAAACACGTCGTCGAGGACTGGATGATGATTCTATCCGGGGAGAAAGAGGAACGGCGGAATATCGAAACGAGTCTCACGTGTGGCGAGCCAACCGGCAAAAACCCGTGAAAACCACCAGAAGGGAATGGCTCGATAACGACGCACGACAGCCAAGTGAAATTTTACACCGGATGCAATCCGAGAAACGGCACAATAGAAAACGCTGTCCACCGGCCTTTTATCGACATTCCTTGCGCAAAAGTCTCTCCCTCTCTCTCTCTATTATCAAGCTCCTATGCGGGACACTTTCCTGCGCGCCGCGTTTTTCATTCTCTCCTCTCCTGTCGAGCCAGACCCAGCCAGCCAGTCAGCCAGCCAGCGATCGATCGATCGTCCCCAGCCATATGGCGCGTGGAACTCGCGCTTGGGGGTTCGCCGAAAAGAGACGCTTGTTGCACCACGCGCTTCGTGTTTCCACAACCAGCGACCAGGGTTGCTTTATGTTTTCGGCATTAATTGAAGGGGGAGGGAAAAAAAGGGACTGGACCTTTCACCTCGTCGAATCGAGTTTTCGACTGTTTCGCCAACGCTCGCGAAGCGCCTGGTGTGGGTTCCTTTGTTTTTGGACATTTTCAGATACGAGAGATTGTCTCGTAATCGACGCTGTGTTTGCTGCCTTCGCAGAGCAAACATAGTCTGGTGACGAAATATACTGTTCAGGTACTATTCAGGTTCTTCCTCGAAGAACGATATCTGTTTTTCTTTTTTTCCTTTTTTGCGCGCAAACATGGCGATTCCACGTTGTTCGACGTTCCTCGTTATTGACCAAGTCTACGTTATTGACCAAGTTCCGTAGAATCGACTGTACATCAATGGAACGGTATTCGTTGAGCAAAACGCGCGTACTACTTCTTGAAACTACGTATGTCCATAACGATGACGGGCAACCTGCGGTCGCAGAATGACGCGAGTTCTATAAAAAGTAACCGCTATCGCGCGATGGAATAATTGGCGTGAGACTGCACGTTTAGCCTTTTTTTTCTTCATATTCCATCGAAATTCGCGTTCCAGTCTTATCTATCGGCTCTCGCGCTCGTTTGTCGCCGTGCTTCGCACGTCCGACGTTGCACGAGTCTTATAAATGTTCCATTTAAATCGATGACATCACGCGAAACAAATCTCCGAAGGATTCGTTCTTTCAATAGTGCTTTACTTTTATATCACACGTACATATCTTCTTCCATATATATAAAAAAGTCTAGTCAGTCAAGTTTAAAATGCCAAAAATTACTCGAGGACACGAAAGTTTAATAAAAAAGAATTCCGAATGTAAAAAGTTAAATGTGGTGTAATAAGAATGTGAATCTCGACATTGATTAGAACCACGTAGTGTAGTATACAAGGAATTTATAGTATTACAAGTTAACAATAGATAATTTAGATCTAATAAAAATCTAATTAATCAAATTTAAATTATTTGAGGGCATGGAAATTTAATAAAATAAAAAAATTTCGAGTGTAAAAGATTAAATATACGTGATGTGAATCTCGATGTTGGATAGAACCACATGATATAGTATGTAATGAATTTATAATATATTTATAACACATTTCGATCCTCTTTTGCCAAACAATGAATTTTTGCGAACGTTTATATATATTTTAATAATCTTCGAAGGATTCGTTCTTTTAACAGTACTTTACTCTTATGTGAGTGTATATAAAGTGCCACAAATTATTTGAGAACGCGGAAATTTAATAAATCTCGATGTTGATTAGAACAAATTTATAATATACATAAGCCAACGATCAATAACGTTCGATCTTCTTTCGCCGAACGACAAAATTCGCGCGAAATTTGTTCGCAATCTGACAAAGCAACGACAAGCAACGACAGAGGAATCGCGTCACGATCACGAAAGGGGGTGGTTGGTCGCAGAACCCCGTTGCCGGTCAGCTCGATCACCAGGCTCGATCGATCGATCGACGGCCGTAACGGCGTTCGGTCGCAGTGCGTGGAGAGCGTGTTGAAGCGAGGGCGACCGGTTCGAGCGGGTTTCCGAAAGGAAAAGGCATTCCAGGCCGCAAAGTGGCGGATCGCGCGCTGATTGGAGGACTGGTGTACGCGAGTCGTTGCCGCGTACGTGTTCGGGACAGGACTGTTGGCTGGCTGTGTTGCAGCGTGTTCAAACAGAGAAAGGAACCCGAACGGACTCGCTGACTCTTACAATTAAAGAGAGAGGGGGTGGGAGGGAGGTAGGGAGGTAGGTAGAGAACGAAGGAGATCCGCGCCGCGACGGTGAGAGTTTAGAGGCGAGTGTCGAATAGAGCGCGGCTCGAATGGAATGGAATCGCGTGTATGCCTCTAGACTCGCTGTTCCGCTCGAGCCGGCGTCCGCGTCAGTGTGCGCGTTGCATACGTGCTGTGCCGTGCCGTGCCGTATGCGCGGGATTAGGAGAGTCGCAGCAGTAGGCCACCGGCGCTTGACGCCTCTGCGTCTCATTTTCCGGCTCGCGCGGCTCCGACCTACCGTAAGAACCATGTTGCTCGACCCGCTGACGAATATCGATCGGTGACCGATTTACAGGTGTCTCCTCCGTTGCTCGACACTTCTCAAACTCGCTCCTTCCTTTGAGTTCTCCGATCCGATCGTCAACGTGGACGTTGACCATTTGGCATTTGGCGCAGTTTTGCATCGACTCGACTCGCCGCGGTTTCAAACTGTGAACGATCGCGTCGCGCGTGTTCGTGCTTCCAATCTGTGTCGCAAGATCGAAGGATTTTAATCGTCGTCTGTCAGTTGAAGATCGATCGCGTGACAAGCGAGAAGCAACTTTCGCGCCGACAAATTGCCTTTGAACCATCTGGAATCTCTGCTACGCGAGAAACGTCTCTGACCTTTGGGGAAATTCGCGAGACCTTTTCGAAAGGAGCGAAAGTGTCCCACGTTTCGGAGTCATCGCGCTTCTGACACGAGTGAAGAAACTCTGAAATAACTCCGAAGGTCCTTGGAAAGGCGCGAAAGTGAGTAACCAGCGAGGAGGCGAACTCGAAGCGACTGTTGGATCGAAGTCAGTAATCTGAGGTCGAACCGACGGTGGATTGCACGGTGTTAGGTGCGCTAACAATCGGTATCGGTTCCCCGTCGTGACAGAGGAACGGTTGCACGTGGAGAAAAATATTTTTAAACGGGAACAGAGACGTGCCGAGTTTCATTCGACGCTGTAACATTACGGTGCACGGGAGCGGGTAATATCGGCTCGCGACGATGTTCACGACGATGAGATAGCGGAACGATTGTTCGAGCGGATAACCGCGAATTACGTACTGTGTCGGGGGATTTGTGACTCGCCTTTTGACAGCGTTGCAAATGTGCGAGTAACGGAGAACGATCTCGACGTTATCCGTTCTAACGTTGTGTAAGAGGGGGTTCTGCCAACGATGTCGATGACTGTGAAAAACTGTCGATGATTTTCGTCCTCTGGCAAAGAATCGCAATAGGAACGAAGCGGAATTGCGTAATATTGGAATGATTGGAACGACGAGTCGTTACGTAACGTTGAACGGGTAAAAAGAACGGAATGTTTTACAATACCCGTGCGTCTGATAAACGAAAGAACCCGGGACTTTAGGTGAATCTAAAGTCTGCGCGAGGATACTTTTTCTATCGAGAAATCCGCGTCCGTCTTTTCATAGCAGAAACTATTAATATCGCGAGGAAATTATGAAACGCGCAAAGATCGTCAGTTGGATGTTTACGCGCGAGCGGGTCGGGAAGGAACGAGAGGAACCGGCGGCGCCCCCGACTCGCGAAATATCCTCGTAACAGACGATGACGCGCGTCGAGTAGTTATTTCGGATGTACATCATCGAGGAAGATAGTGGGGACGACGGCGGATGCCGTCTGATCTCCGTCCGTCAGTGCGTCGACGCTGACGGAGCGCGCGAGACGCCGTGCGAGACGGAAAGCCGGCGGCCGGACGACGACGACGAGGACGACGTCGACACCGCCAGCCTGCTGGATGTCAAGTGTTTCCCACGTGTGCACAAGACGCCGCACATTCTCAAAAAGTCCGCCTCCCTGGAGGCGGAGAAGGGTCACGAGTCGAAGAAGGATCAGTTCCTAAAGTCCTGTCGTCGCGTGGACGCGAGGTCAACCCGATCGGAAGAGATCGTCCTCGGGAAGGACGACGAGAAGCTCGTCGGAATATCCGTCCGGTCGTTGGAGGTGGTGAATTGCAAGAGCGTGTGCGACGACCAGGGATACAAGACGACGGTGAATTTCCAGTACAGGGATACTCTGACGCGATCGTGCAACGCGTCCCGGCTCGAGAGAGCACGCGGCTTGAAGAGAAGCGTGTCCGCGCCGGGGAACGGTTCCTGCCAGGCCTCGGGCGAGAAACAGGATACCTCGTCGACGACCAAAGACAGCGACAGCCAAAGCAAAGACTCGGAGGATCGGAGCAAGGAAACCAAAGACTTTGCGTTCGCTAAGAGGAGCTCGTCGAAAAGCGGAACGGACGCCAGCGGCCAGTCGACCAGGTACCAACGTTCGAGGGCCAACAGACCGCAAACGACGGAGTTCGCGACGAAGACGGAGCAGTTGATCGCGAGACGCGGCCAGCAGGATCATCCGGCGCGAAGGGCGAGAGCCTCCTCGTTCGTGATCGAGAGGAAGAGGCATCGCCAGGCTACAATTACATCGTCGAGGTCCAGCGAGGATCTGTCGAGGATCTGTTCGTTGAGCAACAACGAGACGACAGAGGCCGATGGAATGCGGAATTGCAACGGCGCGGTGGCGGGCGTCGACGAGAACGAAGGATGCGTTCTGCTCGGGGTCCGGTCCCTGGAGGAGAGCCCCCAGCTGCCTCTGATCCCGCGACAGGACGACAGGTGCACCAGGAGGGACAGGGAGCGTGCTAGGATCCTGCGACGCAGAAGAATCAACGGGAGATCGGCCTCGGTGCCTAGGGTACACGTGAGTTTAGATCTTTAGAAACCAGTCGACCAGAGCGACGACGCGCGAAACGAGATCTAGCGCTCGAATTCTCGGAGTCTTATTTCGAACGGGCTTGATTGGATCTGATTCAAGTTGGTTCGTCCCGATTACCGTTTCCATCACTTTGAAACTAAAACTCTCGATCGAAGCTTCGAAAAACATTATTCTTCCCTGAGTCGATCTCTTCTCGAAAAGGTAGCCAGATAAACGTCCCAAATATCCCCATTGTCTCCTCGGTCTATTTATACTCGCCGCCTCCTTCGCATTGAACTCGATTTCCATCCACGACCTCGCCACGTGGTGTCCCTTCCAGTCCACGAGACTTCCAGTCCCCCTCCCTCAAGAAAAAAAGAAAAGAAAAAAAAATCGAGAACCTTCTCGATTGGAGGAGGAAATTACTATTCCTCTCACGGAACGAAAGCCAAGCGAACGATACGATTCGATGATTTACCGCGACTGAAAAGCAACGTTCCTCCGATATCTCGAGACGGGGCGACTCCATGCAAACGTCAGCCGACGTGGGAAACAAAGGAGGAGAAGAGGAGCTGGACGAATCGGACGATCCTCCCGCGGAGGACGTTAAAAGCACTCGTCGTATCGCGTTGCTGCTCTCTTCCTCTCCATTCGAAGTGCATTCTATTGCGCGAGTAAATCACCGAGCGGCATCAACCTGCTAAAATGCATCGCTTTGTGCTGCTGCCCCCCCGCCGCTCCGCCGCTCCGCGCTGTCGCGGATGCGATCGCGAGCGGTGTTGTTAAAGGTGCACCCACACGGTGGTTCGCCAGGCGGCGAACGAGCTCGCGAGACTGCCGGTGAAACGCCAACGTGGTATTTAGACGCGGGCCGATCGCCTCTTGCGAAAGCCGTTCCTCGGGTATTTGCGTTGGCGAGCGCGCCTCGACCCGGCCGGGAATTTTACCTGGTGCGCGTCGCCCGTTCTTCTCTTCCCCCGTGCCCGTGCTCCGCCATGCTCAGCCGTGCCGTGGCGTTTCAACGCCGCTGCTACGATCGTTCGATCGACGGCGACGCGCGTGTTTCACGTGGGTGAAAATGAATCGGCTGCGTGAACCGAGCGAGCATCCCGGCCTGTTGGGAAATTTTTGCTTCGCCCGGGGGGCAGGGGGGGGGAGATAGGAAGGAAAGGATGCTTCGGATGCTTGATGGATGGTGTGTATACTCCCTCGGTCGAGTTGCTTCCTTTTTCAGACGCTCGTGCTTCGCCTCTGAAAGTTATTATCGTACGTCCAATAAAGGATATGTGTATATTGCCGGGGCCTCGCAGTACCTTTAAATTGAATCCTTGACTTTGCACACTCGGAGTAATCGAGCTCGCTCTGTACGCATCGTGAGAGATACTCGTGTACACTGCGGAGAAGTCGACCGAGAAAATAAGAGAGATATCGGAGAAACGAGAAAATAATTCAAACAGTTTTGCATAGGGTCACTTTCGAGAACGTTTTGATAATGGAATTGCACTGTTGCTCGCGCTTTGCTTCACCGTACTACCGACGTGTCTCATGCGACGCCGACGCCGGGTTGGCATTCTTTCGTTCGTCACCCATTGAAAAACAATAAACTTTCGGTATCGCTGGCACGCGTGTTGCGAGTGAGTCCAAAGTACGCGAGAATGATTAACGATTCGTTGAGAAGCCGCCAAACGTCTGATAACGACGGACAAATAACTGAACAAGCCTTGTAGATAGTGCCTCGGTGGATGTAAATTATTTCGCGTTGGAATGTAGTTTGAAGAAGATCAACGAGATCAAACAAAGTTGTTCGTTACAGTGCCAAACGTTCGTAGGTGGCTCAACTTTTCGCTGCATTTTAAAGATCAGCGATAAGTAAAATGACTCGGTGATAATATATAAGTACGTCAAGCGGAATTAACATACTAATCGCCCATTAGCATAGCTCGCCTCGAGTGTTCAGATATTCGTGCAACGTAGAAAGATCGATGTCTGATAATTTTCGTCGAATCAGAGGACGTTTCAATTCTTATCTTTGCCATGGAACGATCACTAGAGAGCAGTTTTGTCGATCGTTTACGTCCGTGTTCACGAATTCTCAACTAGCCGAGAATCTGTGGAATTTACGTGAAATTTCTCCGACGAAAATTGCCGGTCACGGGGTCGCTAGAGAATGTTAATGACAGCAGCGTGGTTCGGCCAGTCAAAGTAAATAATATCGCGGGCCTAAGACCGGTCTAACGTTCCGATCCAGTTCGAGACCACTTTCGTTTTTTCCAGTGCTCGGCCCTGTTATACTGGCCGAAAGGAAACGATACCGATGCTTTTACGATCGCGACAATGCAAGGCGTGGCGTCTCCGTTTTACGATCGAGCGAGGTTGCGACAGCGATCGTTTTTCAAATGTCAGATCGACCCAAGCGCATGGAGATTTCTTGTTAAACCGGGAAAATTATTCTCTATATGAACTTCAACATTTTCCTCCTCTTCTCTCTCCCTTTTTTCTTTTTTGGAGTGAACTATGTTTGCAATGAATTGCAAAGACTTAAAGAGAATAACGGGGATTAACAGGTTTTTTTTTTTAATTTTAAAAAGATTCTGTTCTTGTTAAATTTTTATAGAAAGAACACTTGGGAACACTAATTGAGTAATACTGTTCTCATGGAACGTTTGTGTAATAAAAATTCCACGGAAACAAGTTGATTAAAAATCCAGTTTCACATTCACTATTCAGTGTTTGCTAGAAGTACTGAGAATTTCTTTAACATTGTCGAACTATTATTGAAATCCCTTCGACGGGAAAAATTTTTATTTCTACATTTCACAAGTTCATTCTGTGCATTCGTTTATCTGTTCTCATCGGGACTTGTAACGTGAGAAGATTTTCCGAGAAAGATCTACGAAACTATTTGTTAAAAGTATCCTAACTTTATCAATTCGCGTTTGAAGTTTCTTCGAGGCATTAAAGATTGGTTAAGAAATTTTCACTAGTTTCTTCAAGTAGTTTTTGAACAAACCGTGCAAGCATAAATCTTTGTCTTTTGGAGTGGATCTTGTTTGGAAAGAATTCTCGAATCTCTTTCAGAGATTAATTAGAAAGTTTCTGAATGTTCGTTGATAGCCGCCGACGATCAAACGGAGCATCGCGAATCTGACATAATTAACGATCGCGATGTTACTTAGCGCACGTGGACGGCTTCTCGCGCACGGTTGCACTTGTACGACTTGTCTGACCTGAATATACATATATCCTCGCTAGATCCGCCTTCGATTTCGATTTAAAAGGATTTTCAAACGCCCTCGCATAGGCGATCTCGAATTAATTTCATCCTGGAAGAACCTTTGGCATTAAATTACCATTCGTCTTCGAGAATTGCGCTCTTGTTCCCAGCTGTTTAAATTCCTTCAAACATTCCTGTCGCTACCAGTTTGGCTCTTTCTCTCTTTTTTTTTTTTATCCGCGTCGAAAACTTGTGCTGCAATATTCCAATTTCTGTCGATCGATCCGACATCGATTCGAACTCGCAGCCTCGCAGTTTAATTACAAGTTACAAGCATACTCTTCGAATTCTTCTCCCGTACCGTAATTACGGAAACCCGTGATTTTCTAATTTACGATTCCCGTAAAAGTCCCTGGCCGGAGTTCGCGTGTTGACGCGCCCTTCGAATCGGCGATAAGCAGAGTGCTTTCACAATCTGCCGATAATTGGAGATCGCGCGAACGTGTATCGAGCAGCGTCAATAACGAGCGCCAGAAACGAATGGAGGTCCTGGCTGAATCGCGGGACAGGTCGAACTCAACGACGCTCGAATGGAAAAGGGTGACGTAATCGAGTTACCTTTGTCGGCTCCTGTTTTCCGCGAGTCTCGTATTAATTACTGGATACCAGGTTTTCAGACATTCCTCGCGACAATGGGAAACGCGCGTGAAGCTCGACGAAAGGAAAAACTGCACGACTTGTATCCCGGTGCCGTTCGTCTCACTGAAAGGCTCAGAAGCAATTGATTTTTGCCATCAAATTTTATTGACGTGCAAACATTTGAATCGATACAGTACCAGACAACGCCACTCCTACTCGAGGTCTACGCCACGCCCCCTCGCGAATCACGTGACCCAAATCAACCAATCGCTAATTTTCGTTGCATTAGCGTTGCACCTGAATGCCCAATTTTCTGGGTTACCCCCGTTAAAATCACTTTCAGTGATAAAAAAACGTATCAATGTACGCGATTGGAAAGAATGTTGATTGACACGAAGCTCAAAAGACACGTGAGACGAAAGAAAAATACTGCCGATAATTTCTTTATTGAAGAGTTACGGTTACCGGGAGGGAAACACCCAGCGAGAGTATGAATAGTTTCGTTTTGCACGTGGTTTAGAGGTTGGCCGTATTCTTCATCGCTGTCTTTTCTTTCTAGTGCAAAGTGAAAAGTGTGCGTGTCTATCTCGAGAGGTTCTGGGCGTGGTAGAGACGAAAGAAGAGGCAGTTAGAAATTATATCAATGTTCCTCGTATCTAGTGTTTCTACCGCATGCTATTTAACTTGGTTCTAAACCAAGGGAGCCTGGCATTACGTTCTGCAAACGAACGTTCTGCTACTTTACTTTCGTAGTAAATAGCAAGTTGCGTGGATTCGCGAGTGTAGCATCACGTCGGGCGGCCTGATTCGTAAAAACACGTAATACCACGTTCCTGGCTGTTAAAACAGCAAATCCTCCGGGGAAAAGGTTGCACTATACCCCTCCTCGGGCTCACCGTGATTACTAATCGCTTCATAATCGAATCGGTTGCATCGATCGCGTAACAGTTACCGATTTCTCCCGATCGGTGGTTCCATTCGCGGCGGAAGTCGACTTTCCCTCTAACGCGACACACAACGCCCGAGACTTTTCTCGTTCGTGCTCGCTCGAACTTTCAGCTCGAGTTGAGAGACTCCTCGGAGACTCCTTATCGAGCAAGCTCACCTCAACTTAACCCTTTGCCCTGGACAAACTTTTTTTTATCACTGAAAGTAATTTTAGCGGGGGTAACCCAAAAAATCGGGCCTCTTCAGGTGCAACGAAAATTAGTGATTGGTTAATTTGGATCACGTGATTCGTAAGGGGGCGTGGGCTAGACCTCGAGTAGGAGTGGCGTTGTCTGGTACTGAACGATCGCGCCTGTAATTTGTTTTCTATCGATTCAAATGTTTGCATATCGATAAAATTTTATGGCAAAAAAGTCAAACAGTTGCTTTTGAGCCTTTCAGTGAGACGAATCGTACTGGGGTACAAGTCGTGAAGTTTTTTTTTTCATTGCATTCTACTCATCACGAAGGTAAAAACTTCTCCAAGGAACCTGATTAGAGTTCCTAATTAGAGAAGGGGCAGTCGAGTGCAAAGGGTTAAATCGAAGCAGAAAAGCCGGAATTTATATTATATTTTGATACATAGCAGGCCACTTTGGCGAACACCGAAGAATTTCGAATCGCAAGCGTTCTTCGAACCACAGGCGAGATTGGGAGCTTCCAGCTCTCGAAGATGCTGACGTTCGAGCGTATTCCCTCGACGAGTATCGAATCGAGTTTCTCGCAATTACGTACGCGTCAAACTTCTCGGAAACCATCGACGTCGGAGCGTGTCCGTCGAGAGAAACACAGCGCGCTCGTAACGGAACGCTTTTGCTAAATAACACGCGTAGAATAAAACGTTCGCGTCGAACGTTCCACCGAATCTCGACGTTTTAACGGCGAACTCGGTTGCGCAACTCGGCCTCGGCTCCGCGAGAAAATCGAGCTGAAAAGCTCGAGAGAAACGCAGATGGTTGATCGCGAAGCTTTCCGCGAGAAAGAATCTACAACGAAACTTATTTGCTCGATCATCGGTTACACAGTGCGGAGGAGCGCGACCGAGTTTGCGAAACTACTTTCATCGTTTGCCGACGAGATATTAATCCGTGTACGATCTCCGCTCGAAACGAGGTAATTAGGAAGACGGGAGAAAGTGGCATAAATACGGAAAAACCTTCGTATGGAAAAAAGGGTCATTGTCCAGCATCGAAATTTACGAATCGCGGATACCTGGTCTAACGATCGTAACACTTTGACCTTTCGACGATTTCTCGCAGTTACACCGTGTCTTATCGGGCGAATGAGAAACTAAATTCCTTCGCTTTCGACGAAAATAGTTGACGATAAATGATAAATGGGTGGTACCGAGAGCCAATGAGGTTCGGTCTGAACTTTCTACTCCCGGCCCTCTGGGAGACAACGAGTGTTGCCGGTTCTTTCACGTTGGACGGAGAGCGTAATACGGTAATTGCCGGCTGGTAATTGCATCGGCGGATTAATTTTCATTGGTCGGTGTTTGTGCGAGATAAAGTTTCCTCTTGCGGCTCTGGTACATAACATGTTGGAATTACGTAACACGCGTGGGCAGCGGGTTTTCTTTGAACGGAGACAAAACAGGTGGAGCAATTTCATGCAAATCGAACGATTAATTCGCGTCTGGATCAATGATGACTGGCTTCTAAGTGAGTTGTTAAGAAGTTTTGGAATTTCTTAAATTTTTTAAACGACGTGTATCTCGAGAGGTACATCCTGGTTTTCTGATCGACGAAATCTAAGCACTCGCCATGATCGTGATTTTTTATCAATTATTGGAACAAAATAGTTGATTATTAACCGTTTCCTACTTGGGAACATGAACAAAAAGTTCAGCTTTCTTCCTACCTTAACCTTCTACGTTTGAGACCACGATCCTTCGAACATAACAGAGAAATCAAACGGAAGCGTTCGATTCGCGCCGTTCAGGTTTCTCTCGATCTAGATCGCAAGTTTTGTTCTTTTTTTTCATTCGCGCGTTGCGTTCAAGAGTTGCGCGGAAAACGAAAACTTCCTGCTTGCATTGTCTTGAGATTCAAGATCACGATTATTAACTTTTCCTTTCCTTTTTCTCTCCTGTCGTTGCTTTCATCGAAATAAGAAAGAAAAAAGAATTCTACCCGTATAAGATCGCAGAATCAATAATAATTCTGAAGTCATCGTTCACGGGATCGATGACGACATATCGTTTAGCACTTGAACAGAGTGTTCAATTACTTCGTCACACTGTATGGCAGTCTCGTAACACAGGTTACGTTTCTTTTTATATCTCTTCGTGTGGATCTAGGCGCAATAAAAATAAGGAATGTATGTATATTCATATATGCATATGTATGTCCTTGTTTTCATATTCACATATATAAAATAAATTTCATGTAATATATATAAAATTCTACGATACAAAATAACCAGAATATCGTAAATCCAATCGATTATCAATATAAATATTTAATAACTAAATATACAATTATGCTTACTTATGATAAAATACTTTTTTCTTTTTTTTTCTTTTGTAAATACAAAATGATATATTTACAAATTTAGTATAGTGTAGAACCTACAATATAGAAAATATTAAATTCTTCGAATATTCATAACTTTATTTTCACTGAAATCTAAAGTATTCTTGCGTCGAGAGAATCTACTCAGCCTTCTTCCACGTCGCGAAAGAATTCGAAAAAGCGTCAGTTTAGAGGTTTTCCAGATCAGCGTTAACGCGCAACAGGGGGTAATCCTGCTGTGGTAATTCTGATTGTACAACGACATGTGCGCAAAATATCTAGTCCGACCGATCGCGTTAATTGCACGATCGGATTTCGTCTGGCCCGCGCTACCTCGACGGACAATAATCCGGATTTCACGCGCGTACGATCTCGACACGGACACGCTCCGGCGAACTTTCGCACGATCTGCCACCGTTTTTTCCCCGACGCACGCGGTATTCCGCGTTTTCCAGTGGAAAAAAAGTACGCCGGCAGGCACAACGACCGGCCCAGTTTTACGTAACGAAAGTGCGCGATGCTGGTTTTCTTCTGCCAGCGAGCCCGTCGCGCGGAATTAGTCGCGGAATTACCGCTTGCAAACGAGGTGATGCACTGATTATCGCGGCTCGGGGATTAGCAATGCGGCTGAAGAATAAGTTTATTGTTTGGAGAATGTTGAACGAAGGAGGTTAACACGCCACGGTGATCTCCCGCGGATTTCTTGGATCACAGCTACATATATATGTACATCTATCGACTCCATAAATTGAAAATTACCAAAAAGTAATAGACGTCGCTTCTTTTAGATTCAATAATATTCATTGTAATTCAATTTTCAAATTTTCATTATAATGAAATGTCAAATTCAATAAAATCAAACCGAAGTTTAATTTATCTGTTAACATTGAGGAAAAGATGTGCATTAACGTGCATCCTCCTTTAATATAAGCTACGTTGATCATAAATTGAAAATTACCGAAAAATAATACACGTCGCTTCTTTTAGAATCAATAATATTCATTGTAATTCAATTTTCAAATTTATAATTTTTTATAATGAAATGTCAAATTCAATAAAATCAAACCAAAGTTTAATTTATCTGTTAACATTGAGAAGAAGACGTGCATTAACGTGCATCCTCCTTTAATAAGCTACGTTGATCATAAATTGAAAATTACCGAAAAATAATATACGTCACTCCTTTTAGAAAATATTAATTCTTCCTCTTCAAGGAAATCAACGATTTTTGAGGGGCTGAATTTATCTGTTAACATCGAGAGGAAGACATACATTACCATTACCCTCTCGTACTCATTAGTCACGCTCTATCTTACATCTGCAGCTGGGAATATTTTTTACACGTTTCCTTCGTTCGGTTTTTGCTCCCGTCCCCCATTTCCATCTAGCGAAACTTTAAAAAACAGAAAAGGAAAAATAGAGTCACTCAGACGTTTAACTTAAAGTTTGAACCCCGACTTCCTTTCATCGCAGATGTTCATCTACCGCACTCCTTAAATTTTCCAAGCATTTCGCGTGAATGTGGCTTCTCCAAAGAGCGATCCTTATCATGCGTACCACTTTAACGACACGATCTCTCCGATCATTTCTTTCGCTCTGCGTATCTTCAATGTACTTCAGTTCCGCAAATAACAAAAATTGAAGAACGCTGTTCTTCCAGCAGCAACTCCATCGATTTTGTCGTCGTTAAACTGTCCCTGAATTGGCGTTGGTTTTGTCACTGTTTGCGATGGTGGGTAGGTTTCTAATTCAGGCGAGTGTCGCGCGCCATTCAGCGATATTCATGCGCCTGAAATTCCTGCGAAAGGTACGCCGGGCATTTTCGAGGATAAACGCGACACACTGGAGAGAGGAGAGGAGCTGGCTTTCGGAGAAGTCATTGCCTTTTCGCTCGCTCGCACATATATTTTTAGCCACGTGGTTGGTCAACATTTTCTCTCTCCCGTTCGATGGACCTTATCCTGTTTTCTCTTCTTGCGCCCTTTTGCTCTCCCTGCCGTTCCGAGCCACCGACGCAGCTGCCATCATCGCAAGATCGCGAGCGCGGTTTTAATTGCACGGATCGGCCGGTTGCTATTTCAAGGTGAAAACAGCACTCGGTTCTCGCGAGCCGAGCGCTTTGTTATTCTAACGTCAGATCGCTTTGAAGATTACCCTCTACTGCCTGCCGTTTAATGCTTTCAACGATCTGCGTCATCGCGTTGCTTATTGAAATTTTCGAGCAATTAAACGTTTAATGCCCGCGTGGTTATGGCGACGTGAACTCGAAATGCCTGCGGTATTTACAACATACGGTACACGGCTCTGCGTGCGCGAGTTGCGGAGAATTTAAACATTGTCTCTGATTTCATGACCGAATACTACCATTTTTATCAGTCAAGATCAGAAAATTCGTGACACAGAGATCCGCTTTGATTCAGCCCGGCAGTAATTACACGTACGTACTTCCGTTGCTTGTCGTTGCTATATCGATGCTCGTACGTGTGCTAGCAAGGATCAATTGCAGTTTGCGATTGAAGCTCGCGCGGTTCTAAAGAAAACCGGATTGGTAGGCAGGTGAATCCGATTGAATCGCATAGGAGTTTCTCCTAAGAATATTCTTTATTCCGTTTCCTTTTCTTTTACGTATGCTCGAGAAAGACGTATAGCTCGTCGATATAGATCCAGAAAAAGGCGTTCAATTTATCGGAGAACCTCTCTGCCGCGATGTTGCCCGCCAACGGCGGTGGCCTATGATTAACGAACGCCTCGACCCGGCGCAGCGCCACGAGGGAAATGCGCGTATATAGCACACGTATACATATACACATGTGAGAAATGCGAAGGGAAATATTTTCCTCGGGCAGCGTATACATTTCCAGCGCGCGAATACTTTCACGTAGGATTTGCAAAAATATCGACATTTGTTTCTCGAATTGGCTGTGCTTCGAAGTCACGCCCGTAACGTGACTGGATTATATTTTCATAAATAATTCCAGGGAGGTTGAAAATCCTTAATTAAGAGAGCCAGGTCGCGTTTCTCGATAATTCAATTTTCGCTATCTTTATTTAGCGTGATATCTTTACTCGGAGAATCAGTTGCAATTACTCGCCTGCTTAGTAAAAAAAAAAAGAAAACATCCCAACATTTCGCAATTATCGACGACGAAAGAAACTGAAAGAAACGTGCGCCTTCGATATTTCGCCATACTGTACAAAATAAAATGGATGGACAAAATGTTTTAGTCACGGAGGAAAATAGCAGCACTCGTTCCATCCTCGCGATAATCCTCGATAATCCTACTCGCGGCAGAAAGCTCTCGCTCTGAGGGCATGAACTCCAATTCATAGCGGATTACAATCATAACACGTTCGTTGCGAGACGCGTCCAATTTCGTCAGGAAGCAACCGTAACGCATTCATCGTCGATCCATCGACGATTTTTATCCCACGGATAAAAGCGGCATACCGCGGCGAATTAGGATCGCCAGCTGAAAGTTGCACCAATTTCATTTGCAATCTCGTTGGCATTAAGTCGAACGCGCCCGATTTAATTATCGGGCGTCGGGCTAACGAGCCCGGCGCGGGCAACCAACGTGGAAAACGAGTGCGAGTCCGCGGCTTATTAAAATTCACGTTCAATCCGCCGGGTTCGCGGTGGAGGTTGCGCAACGGAGTTGTCGTGCAAGTATGTATATCCGAGCCAGGGGTGCGCGCGATTATCCTTACGACGCGATCTCCGACAACGGGGCCTTTCGCTTTTCAGCGTGCCAGCTGTCACCTCTTCTCGTTTCGAGTTTCCTAGTTTCGAGTTCCGATCGACTCGGGTCGAGCGCCGACTTGACTTTCGGGATCACTCGCGGAGATTTCAACTTGCAATTTGTCGCTGTTTACTGACAATCGATGATTCGTTGAAGTGAAATATCGGTTTAGTCACTCGTATCTGTCCTCGTATCCAGCGAAGATTTGAGAATAATTTCTTTTTTAAAGATTCCAAGATTTTATCCGCAATTTATGTTTGTGAATGTGTTCAAGAAAGTTTATTAATATTCACTTGAAAAAACTTATAAAAAACACAGTCTTTTTAATAATATATATTTTAATATATGTCTTATATATATTTTTTATATATATATTTAATATATATATTTAAAAAGATATATATTTTTATAATATATAGTACCCATCATAAAAAACACTAATTTCGTCAATTTACGCAAACGCAGTATCTTCAGTAATTTCCGAGATACTTGACAAAATATGTTCCGCACCCCCAACTTTGAGATTAATTTTCGACGATTGCCGATCAAATTCAAAAGAAAATACGCGTCAAATTTTTTTTTTTTTGAAAGCTATATTTACGCCAAATTTCATCAAAATTGTCGATTAACACTTCGGCATGTTCCTTTGTTGGCAAAACTACATTTTTAGTTAGCTTCGAATCTTTGAATCTGACGAATCGTGAATAACGACGTCGGAGGAGATACGATTTTGTATTTGGAGATTTGTGGACGCGAGTTGGAAACATTGGCAGCACTGGATGGATTTGGAATTTTCAGGCGAGGCTTTGTATTCCCCTTTATATTGGGTAACCACGTTCTCTGCTCAGCGGAGCCATTGACATTTTAAGAATACAAATGGTGCGCCGCGCATTCAGCGTTCGGAGGATGTTTCTTAATAAGTGGAATACGCTGATGGGTAAATTCGAGAGTAGTAAAGGTCGCGGTATCGCCGATACTTTCTAAAAATATTTCCAGCCAGTTAGTTTCCTCCTGACGTTCGTAAAATATCATCTCGATTTCAGGATAGGAATTCAGGCATCGCCGTAAAAAAAAAAAAAGGAAACTTTCTTCGCTGCCTGCGTAAACATCTCGCAGAGAAATGAATTGATGGCAACTTTTCAAGAGTAGCCGATCCGTAAACGATTTACGTCACTGCAAGCTGAATCATGCGTCAGGTTCGCGCGTTAAATACAACACGTTGCGAACGCGCGTACGAACGAGAGTCGTAATTGTCCGCAGATGCGCGATACACGGGCGATTCTCGGCGACCCCTGCTGCCGACAGAAAGACCTCGTGGCGACGCACCACCGCGACGAAGTCTCCTTAATTCGATATATTTTTAGCGGTGACGGTAGCGGTAAAAGGCGCGCGATCTCTCTGGAATTCCGCGCCATTCGGAGGGTTCGCACGCAGTTCTACGCTCGAGAGGGCGCGAGCGGTGAATCAGCAGCTCGAAAAACTCGGGAAACTCGAAATTACGAAGTTTGCGGAGTTACTCTTCGATCTCCTCCGGCTTCAAATGCCAGAGAACTGTACGGTCGAGCTCGTGCACGTGCGCGCGAGGTGCACGTGGAGACAGTTATGCAAATGTTATTTCATAACGTACACGAAGCGAGCAGGAATTACAGCGGATAGAATTCCAAGCGCATCCAGGTATAACAGGACAGTTTGTTGATCGGGAATATGTCCGTGGGACATAAAGCGTGCAAAGACGAACGCACCTAATATTCCCCCTTCATCCCTTGACAAAGAAACGACTGTGTAGCTGAGACGAGTCGGCGAACTTTATTAGAACCGCAGAATTCCCCGCTCTTGCCAGTGAATAACCGTGTTCGCAGACAGTTCGTCCCCGTGGCTGTGGCAGAATTCTGGCGGCATGAATCACCCACAAAAGAGATTCTTTATCCGCGCGCGGGAGACAAAAAGCACGCACGTTGACGAAAAATTTCTTACACCTCTGAGCGCGGAGGCATTCCACCGATGTCGCGCGTTTTTACGTGACTCCGTAGGCGTGTCCTGGTTTTCCCATAAAGAACGAGAGCGTTAGATCATCGTGCGTCGCGGTTCGAAACGATCAGCCTGACAAACTGAAAATCGAAAGAAATCGGCCAACGAGCTCGAACCGCGACGTGCGACATTCCTGCAGACGATCGCGCGACACGTGGGCGATCCTGTTATCTGCCGATTATCGCCGTGGTCGCGATAGCAAACACGGTCGATCGACCCACGATCGCGTCGACCACGTCGATCAGGATCCCTGACGACGACGGGGTTTTGATATGTGGGACAGCGGTCAGGAGATCGTATCGCGCGTTCACGCGAGAGGCGTGAAACCGGGAACCGCAAAAGCTCCCTCTACTAATTGCAAGATCGATAGGTTTCAGAAGAGTCAAACGAGTGCCCATTACTCTGTAAATTCGATTTACAGAGTCAACGTATTTACTGTCAACGATGCGACGAATTTGATCGATCTTCTTTCGTCTAAATTTCACAATTTCACGCAGCGTAAGGGAATTTTCTGGTTAATTAAAATATTCATTCTTCCGATACATTCTTTGTACTCTGATAAATTACTTCATTCAAGCTAAATGACTGCTAAACGATTGATTTTTTTCTGTCGTGATACTGATGAATAAAGTTTTGACAAATTTGATCGACGTCTCTTCTTTCATCCAAGCTGCACAATTTTATGTAGTACAAGGAGATTTTTGTGGCCAATTAAGATATTTATTCTTCCTATACATTCTTTATATTTTGACAAGACGATGCGTCATTAAACGACTACTATTTAGGATACCACCAATTTTTTCTGTTGTAAATCGTAAATGAAGTTTTGATAAATTTTGATAGATTGATATCTCCTCTTTCATCTAAATTGTACAATTTTCTGTAATATAAAAAAATTTTGTGGGCAATTAAAGTATTTATTATTCCAGTTCTTTGTATCTTGACAAGATGATAAATTACTTCGTTCAGACTGAATGATCGATTTCTTTCTGTCGTAACATTTCGGACGAAAATTTGACAAATTCGATCGATATCTCTTCTCACATCCAAACTCCACAATTTTGTGTAACGTAAGCCAATTAAAATATTTATTGTTTCGATAAAGGTTTCTCGTAGCAATATGTAAATTCACGCTAGACGACTCGGTCTGTGCATCTGCGATAAGGGTAAAAAAGGAATCTGCCCGAAGGAAATATTGTTCTGCTTAAAAGAGACTGAAGACTGGAGAAGAGAATCAGAATTTCCGGAGGAGCACTATCGGCACGGACATTTTACGGTGAAGGGCGAAGGAGTTTATGGGACACTGGAATTCAATCACCTTCGGTTCCAGCCATTATTCCGCCTACCTATCGCTCTTAAATTGACTCCTACTCTCCGGGTGAACGTTCCGTTCTGTTCCCTCGCTGCAACCATATTCGACTTATTCGACGATCGTTGTCGTGCCTTCTGTGATCTTCCGGCTGGTTTCGCTGCTCGAATCTTAGCGCTGAATTCGACACGTTGCTCGTTCGATCGACAAGAAAATTCGAAGAAGATCGAAGACTTCTTGGCGAAGGAAAAGGAGCGATTGTACGAGCTGTCGCGTCGTAAAAGAGCGGGGGAGTTTGTAGGAAATTGAAATTCAATGGCCGGCATTTCCCAACATTTTTTTCTCCTCGAGGAAGAAGAAGGGGACCGAAAAGAGCTACGGAATACCTAAGCATTTTTATGCCACGGCATGCCCTCGAGAATCTCGTATTCCACGTTCCAGAAGACAGGCCACTTCATACCCACTTTGTCAAAACGTTGGCTGCTGAATTCCAATTCTCTCTTCAGGCACCTTTATCCTTTGTCCTTTTATTTGTGACGTTTCGAGCTGTCGAAAATAGACGGAATTCACGTCTGTCTACGAAAGATGAATTTACAAACACTCTCGCGAAATTTCCAAAGGAAAACAAAACTCTCCACTGTCGCGATCAACGTGAACTTTGTCCCAATGGCGTGGGCGTAAATCCAACGAAACGCGCGCGTCGTTAACCTTGCTCGTAGACGCGTTCCCGCGACAAAGCCGAGCGGCTCTATCGCGTGGTTCGCAACGGCGCGTAGGCCATTATTTTTAGATAGAGCGGGCAGAGAGACGCTTTTCAGGGTAAACGCGCTCGCACGAGCCGCGGCCATCGTTATGCCGAGGAGGAGCTCGAAGGCCTTCTGGAGGCCACGTGACTCGTTTTTCGAATACCGTTAAAGTCGAGAAGGCAAAGGAAGGCTTGGTCGGCAGGGCTGGGTCAAGATTAGCAGTCTAACGACGCTCCCGTCGCTGCTTCGTGCCGTTGTAAATAAATTTTTTAACGCGGCCATCGCGCACCGATTCCTCTCCGTTCCTCTGCATTCTGGGAATTTACGCGTACGCTGCGCATTCTGGCTATTCGAGTCGACGTTTTCCTACTAGAAATATCGTAAGAGAGTTTACTTATTGTTAGGGGATTTAGACGAGCACGTCAGACGAGAATATATATGGGCTTTTACGTACAGAGTGAGTAGAAAAAACTGCACGACTCGTACTTCAGTATGATTCGTCTCACTGAAAGGCCCAGAAGCAACTGTTCCGACTAGGAAACGAAGACGACTGTTTTGCCATAAAATTTTATTGATATGCAAACATTTGAATCGATACAAAACAAATTTCAGGCGCGATCGCTCAGTACAGACAACGCCACTCCTACTCCACGCCCCCTCACGAATCACGTGACCCAAATTAACCAATCGCTAATTTTCGTTGCATTGGCGCTAAAATCACTTTTAGTGATAAAAAGGGTTTGTAACTTCTAGAGTAGGTAGTACTCGCCGAAACATGAAAAAAAGTTGCAATAAACATAAGTTGAAAAGTTAACGGTTTCAAAGTTGGAAATAACTTTTTGTTTCGGTTGAATGTAGTTTGTCGCTTCGACATCAATCATACCGTGTGCATATAAATACTGGATTATTTTCCCATTTTTCTCTACATGTATTATTATTATTATGTATAATTATTTGGGAATTCCAAATTCGATGCTAATGATTCTTCCACGTTACGAGAGGCAATTCAGATATTGGCACGTCCAAACCCACGTGGGCGGAAATTCGAGCGGAAAGATTAACTTTCTACGCGAAGCAGCAGCGGTAAACAGGAAGTAAACCATACACGGAGATACTCGCGGATAATAAGTCAAGCCGTTCATAGTTTATTTTGTCCTCGTTTTAAGTATATATCTCATACGCCTCTCTCCACGTGGGAATTCTGCTTCGCTTTCCGTAGATATCCGCGAAAATAAACGGCAGTAAACCGCAAACGCCACGCGCGTTGTTGCGGACCACGCAAAAGGAAACTTCCGCGAACTCGATAAATAACGCGGATTTGCACGTGAAAACAACGTTGATTTCGCGCGTCACGCCTCTATAGTCGTTCATACGCGACCGTGTAACGAGGTGCAAACGGCGAGCAAACAGACAAACGGCGAGAAAAGAAACAATTTTATCACTGAAAGTGACTTTAGCGGAGGTAACCCAGAAAATCGGTGCAACGCTAATGCAACGAAAATTAGCGATTGGTTGATTTGGATCACGTGATTCACGAGGGGGCGTGGCGTAAACCTCGAGTAGGAGTGGCGTTGTCTGGTACTGCGATCACGCCTGTAATTTGTTTTCTATCGATTCAAATATTTGCATATCAATAAAATTTTATGGCAAAAAAGTCAGATTAGTTACTTCTGGTCCTTTCAGTGAGACGAATCGTACTTTTGTTTTATCATCTGTATCTATAGGACTAACTGCAGAATAAGAATATTTTAACATTGACACGTTTCGATATTTCGCACGGAGTGAGTGGAATTATCCAACCGGGTGATGATCGAACCGTGACGGAGATCATCGGTACGCTTTTATCTAGCATTCGATCGTTCTTCCGCGTCGAATCATCCGCGTTCAGATGATCAGAGAGCTCGATCTGGTCCATCATCGATCGAATATATTCACGACGTGCACTTTTGCTGAAAATTTTATCGGACGAGGTTTATAAATTGAAAAGGAAAATACACAGTCGGAGAGGGAAAATGAACGTAGAGTGGCATGCTCTGTCGACCGTGATGCACGTGGCTTTCGGTAAACGGCGATGACACGATTCTCAAGGAAGAATTCAGTACGACTTCACGTCGGAACAAACGAGGAAACGGCGAAGCGTGAAATATAATTTAACGCCACGTTATCGAAGCGTAAGGAGGAGGCACGTAACATCGCATCCTATTATTTCTCGCGTTTTGTAGAAACAACGCGAACACGCGTGTTACGTTTCTGGATGCATCCGCTCTCCCATTGATTTCAGTTTCACTTTTCAATCAACTCTCCTCGCGGTAATCTGATTTCCACGATGTTTCTTACGCGTACGTACGTGAATTACATTAATTGTGACACGTACGAATCAGTCAAACCTGCGAAGAGCTTCATCGTGTCGATTTAATAATTTTTCACCGTGAAATCGAATAACGCAACGATTTGTGAAAAACTTGAAAATCCAAAAGAGACTAAAACGCGTCGTTACGGTTAGTTTCGTTGGCGATGTGTCGAAAGACTGCTCGAAGCGTTTTACCGATATTGTTGCCGAGACGCGCAAGAAAATTGATGAAACGGAGCGAACGGTACGGCTCATGTATCTCGAGAACCGCGTTTGATGAACGTTCAATGCTGTAGTTAATGGCAATTAATGCAACGTACGGAGTGATTATTTGGACGGTATAGTGGCAATCGTTGGCTAGAATCGACGACGTAGGTACGTGCAGTTACGCGATGATACACAAATGGAAACGGAACAAAATACAGAACGTCTCCACGAGTGATTGCACTCTTGTTTGTTTGTCAAACACACGCGGAATCGTTCATACCGGCGAAATCAATTTGCAATTTTTCTCAACGGGAGAACCGGCGAGCCGTTATCCAACGAGTCCAAAGCCAGCTATCTTTTTCGCGGAGTGGCTACGCCAGGCTTACGTAAACCCTGTTTACGTTTAATTACATTGTAGTCCTGACCATTCGAAGAACGAATCGCGATCCCTGACGCTCGAGAACACAGCGTCTGAAACGTACGAATTACACAGGTAATTCGCGTGACTGCCTAACGAACAGTCTACTTCTCAATCAGAGAAAAAAAAGAAACTTCAAGCGCTCGAAGTAATTTCCTTCGTGGAGAAGTTAAAAGGTAGTTGCGGTTGGTCGAAGTCGAAACTTCTTTGCCTTCCAACGTTTTCCATTTCGCGAAAATTGTGCGAGCGCTCGTTTCTGAAACAAGATTTAATCGATCCACGAACGGGAGGAAGTATTAGGAAACGAATTGGTGGAAAGCTTGCGTTAGCGATTTCCAAACTGCTCCGGTTTCCAATTCCGACTCGATTTCCACGTTGACCGAGAAGAAGGTTGGAATGTAAACCTAACCTAAACCTTTTTATAAATATTATACTATGTTATATTATTATTACAACATAACTTTTATTAAAAATACGTATTTTATTATGTAAACAACACGTGAATGTATCAGGAGAGAACGACTGTGTCGAAACTGGAGCAGCAGAATGCTCTTGCGCTATTTGCTTCGTAGACTCTATGGAAAGGAGATCCTATTCGCACAGGGAGAATTCGCGCGATTAATACGTGGACCGAGTATCTCAGAAGAGATTCGTTTCTCGATGAAAATATGATTTATTTATGGGAGAACAAAGTGGAGCCTGCGAATTACCGGGAGTCGAAGCGCGGACATTAGCGTCGCCGGTTGGCGTTCCTTTCGATTGCCATTTGCGCAATCGAGTAGCCAACCAGTCGCGTGTCCCCGCGCCTTTTCCACGGGGGAACGCGGAATTCTTGTCGCCGCGCAATTTCAGAGCCTCGATTGCATCGCCGATTGAGAAATTACAGCGAGATACACCGCGGCGGGCTAATTGCTGCTCTGATTGATGGATTGCTTATTTTGGTGGCACGGGGTGACGAAACGTTCTCGAGAGAGGAGAGGAGTTTCTCGGGACGTTGTGACATTTCGAGGCGTCTTGTCGTTGGCGAGGATAGCCGCGATTAAAGCCGCCTTGTTCGGGATTGATATTTACCAGCGGATTCCTGAAATATCGCTGAAAACGCTGCTGGATAACTTTCGACACGTTTCGAAGTATGACTCTGTCGAAGAAAGTTGGACGCAACATACAATAGGATATATTACAATAGGACAATTGGAAATTTCTCCGTAGAAACTTATTGTAATGGCAGCGTTAATAATTACCTACGCTGAGAAACGATCGAACGGGATACGTTGCGCGATAATTGCAAAGCTTCCGAGCTTCGACCTCTTGTCTGAACTTTTTTGGGTCTTGTTCTCGTCTAGTGGAAAACAAAATAGACCAGCAGTCTTCGCCTCGAGGGGAACAGTCTCAAGGGGTGCGATTTCTATCGAGAAAGAAACCAACGGCGTCGAAACCAACGAAACAATCGCAAGTTTCACCATCGTGTAACCGATTGTTTGCGCTAATTAGCAGAGAGGTACCCTTTATTACCTGGGCTCTGAGGTGCGCTCAAGCTCGAGCGATTATTCTATGAAACGTTGCGTTGTTCGATCTGATGGAGATACGGGCGTTCGACGGGCCCCAGGTGCGTCGACAATCGGCTGACCATTAACGTCGATGAAACTCGAGTGGTCTACGCTCGAATCTGATTTCCGTGGGCCGGCCCTTTCACGGGGGTGCACCGGTGGCGCGCCTTTGATGCCACCATAGCTGCCCGTGTGGCCCGTGGAAATTAAACGAAAGGGGAGCACTAATGTCGATTAAGGCGACAAAAGCCCTTAAATTCGCCCATATGTTCCCGAGCGCGAGTGAAAGGCCAGCCCCGTCACCGTAATTTCAGCCCAAATTGCTAAGATTACCGTGTTCCGATCTTTTTTATTCTCGTTGAAATATCTTATACACTAGACTACGAATGTTTGCGCAAACTAGTATTTTCATAGTGCAGCTGAAACTATTTTATTGACGTTGTAATAATGAAAGTGGTACAAGTCCATTTATAGCTAAAAAAAATCGTTTATCTTCTTCAACAATTTTATTAATTATTATCACATAATAAAATTTAACAAGTTTATAGTTTTAAAAATTATCCGAAGGTTTATAAAAGTTTGACTCGAAGCGCAAAATGTATGAATAAACAGATCAATAAACTTGTACCACTTTCAAAAACAACGGCTCAATTATTTCAAATTGTCAGTGATAATTCTGGAAACATCGAAAGAGTTACTTGATCAGAGTATTTCCCGTGCAACGTGAACGTAGCCACAGAAAATAACCGTATCGGCAACAGAAAAAAATCTCCGCGGTATGAAACCGTATCCCGTAAAAGGGTAGAGCGGGTTGACGCGCGGTAAATCTGTGCAATTAAAAGGAAAGGTTCGTAACATCGACGAAGGAGCTTGGCAGGTCCGTGGAGCGTGCAGGATTAACTAAGCAGCTGTAGACTTTCACACCGAAGAAAGAACAGATTTTCCGGGCCGTTCGATAGCTGAGCGAGCGCGGCCAGCCAATGGGAACGACAGATGCTGGGTTCCTTTTATGCTTGACGATCCGTGCGCTTTGTAGCCGCGTTCGTTACGTCGTGAATGACAAATATTTCACGGGGTCGTTGAAAAATCCCTCGTCGTTTTGCTGTGCACGCGTTTCTATCTGGCAAACGCACGATTGAGAAAGAAACCTGCCTCTGACAATGTCGGTGAGAAATGATTGGAGTTTAGAGTTTATCTTGCACGTAGAAAGTTGGGAAGGTGCCCGGAGGTCGTTCGACTGAAGTGGATGGAAAATCTTCCGATCGAAAGCGTTCTTGCTTCTTCCAGAGTACCGTCGTTGCGAATTTCACAAACGCCATTTATTGCGCGATCAAGAATTGCTAGTGATCATCTGCCGGCACTTAGCAATCGCGTGGCACTTACACGATTTATGTGCGTGATTTCTTACAATATATTTGTAAGAAATCTTACAATAAAGATAAATAAATTTTGGGTGCACCCATAAGTAACGTTTTCTTTTCAAAATTACCCTCGTTTTACAAAAAGGAAATAAACCGTTTGTCAGAGAGATTGTCCGTAACGATGGAGATTAAAACTGCATTAACTCTTAAATAAAATAAAATTTTGTACAGTATCAAAAAAAATTACTTGTGGGTTGCTATTATATTCTTACAATATATTTATAAAGACTTGTAACGATTAAATATTAAATTATTGTCAAAATGTTGAAGAGGATACCGAAACATTTTTTTCTCAAAAAAGACAAGAACTTTGAACGCGGAATCATGGTGCTTTTGTTTCTCATGAAAAATTCGCTTTTCATTTGCACACAAAGAACTTTATTGCTCGCAGTCACTCTTTGGCACACTCAAGTACGCGAATAGAATTTAATTGTTTGGTAATTCGAATTTAATTCGAGTTTGTTGGTTCGTCTTTCGTTACCTTTTCTTCGAAGGCACGGGAAGAACCGCAGAACCACGAAGCCAGTATACTGCACTGCGGTTTTCCAAGTGTTCTGTGGAGCAAAGGCACGTCACGCACGAAGAATAAAGGTGCAAGGGCATGTTGAATGCGTGGGGAAATAGTCAAGAGTCAAACGCGCAACCACGAGATCGTTCGCTGCTTCGCTTCTCGTGTTTCTCCCTTGAAACTGTCGTTTATTTAATTACACGTGAAACTCGTTGACGGCGTTCCACGTTCAATTCACGCAGTTTTAACTTTCTATTAGGGCTTATTGGAAGCGAGTACCAGTACAGGAGCAAACACGAGTGATAAAAATAATTGGTATCTTTCGCGATAAGCTGAATTAAGCGTGATTTTACGAGGTAACGAACGATGTCGGGTGTCATTTCAAACGAGAATTGCTCGTATCACGAGCTTTAAACTAGCTTTAAATTATCGACAAATTGTTGATACAAGATATCGCGAAGTGTATCGAGTAACTAAACCGCAACGCTTTCTTGATCAGGATATATCTAGATCGTAAATGGCCGTGTGTGCGATCCAGATCGTAGAATCTTAACGATCCTCTATGCTGGCGCAACGATGCCGCGCCTCTGTTCTAATAAACTCAAGATGAAACAAATTACACGGTACGCGATCGATCGGCGAGTTATTTGCCTGCTCGGATTTTATTCGCCTTGATCCCTTCTCCGCGCGTTTGTTCCTTGACCAGCGTTCAGCCTTGACGATAAAAACGCACGAAATTTAGAACTTCAACGTATGTACGTCAGTAGAATAGAATACTTAAAAAAATAGAATGGTTTTCTTCGATATCGATGAGCATTTAACCGCAAGGAATAACAACCTCTTATGTTTCTGCGACATTGGCAGGAAAGAAAACGTGCGACGAGACTTGTTGTCCCAACGGACAAACTCCTTATCCGTAGAATCGGCTTAGAAAACCTATAACTCATGGAAAGAAGCATCATCGACCTCGACCGGTAGAAATTTCACGTCACTTTCACAGCCTCGCCGCGGAGATTCATGTCCGGCGTGGATCTTAATGAACGCGACGATCACGCTTCGGCGATCCTCGCGGGATCTCAAGGGCGAAAGAAACGATCGCCGGGCGAGCAACTCTCACTCTCGACGATTTCCGTTCGCCGCGTGCCGAATTCAGTCAAAGCAAATCTTCCGCGCGCGCTCGCGTGCCGCCGGTTGCAAAAACTCGCGCGAGCACGATTTCGCGAGATTCCTTCTTCGGGGAGCTCGATCGAGCCAACTGGTGAAACGGCTACTTTCAACGACGCCGACCCGCCGTTCTCTCTAACGCGGCCAGCTTCGGCGTGTAATAATTCTCCCGATCGGTGGAATTTCTTCGACCTCCGACCTCGAGGAAACTTCGTACCTCGGGGGCACGAGGTTTTCACCAAGCGTCTCTGCGCGTCACTTTTACTCGTTCCGCTGGCAATTAACTTATTCGTGGAATTCATGCCGCGGAGAAGTTCAGCACTACATGGTATTCGGACGAATAATCGTGGCTAAATACTTCTAGATTAATGAAAATTGAGAGGAGAATAGACTGTAAAGAATAAACTTAATTAGTGATAGTTTTGCATTTTGATCTATGTGTTGGAGTGACGCTACGTCGCTCGTGTTGCTTCATGTTCTAATGTTTTTTCATTTGACTTGGAATGCTAGTTCAACTTATTTAAAATTATTCCAAGTATCTTTTGTCTTGACTCTGTGTATCATTGGATTGATGCAGCCATAAAATAAAAAGAAATACTAAAAATAAAAGTAAAACAAAGTAAAAAAGTAAAGTAAAATAAAAAGAAATAATACTGATAAATTACTAAATGAATGAATAATACTGATAAACAGAAACTGATAACAGAAATTGGAAAATATTAGTATTCCCAACTACAGAAGATTAAATCTTTGCCAATTTTATCTTCATCTTCCTAAATTGGAAACTTCTTCAACAATCGCAACAAGTACTTACGTAGATACGTATTTTGACTATGTGACGACGGTATAGTGACAATACTTGGCAAAATCTTGAAACAATGGCGGAACTTGGCGCATGTGCAACGACGTCGCGTGGAATTTTCAGTCGAACGTTTTGGTAACGTGCAATAGAATCGCGATAGGAGAAAGTTATCGAGGTGATTTGTTACCGGGAAGGCTGCGTCGTCGGGATTCTGTCTGCCACGAGCCGAGAAACTTCTAGCCATTCACCGAGACGATGGAAACAATACCGTGTGTCGCGATCGCTTTCGTTTGAAGGGATAGATCTCCAATGATAGACGACCAAGCGCTGTCTGTTTCGAGGTGACTTACAATTAGAGAACCTTTGACGTTCTCGGGACTATAAGCCGCTTCAGAGATCATTGTTTGTTCCTCCGTTGTGACATAAGCTGTGTAGATCTTTCGATAGCGATCTTATCCGCTTTTGCTAGTTGGTCTGTTAGTGTTTGAAAAAGATACGGGAGGACCTAGAAATTTCTCTTCTAAAAATAGATTTTTGAGGAATTCTGGTTTCTTAGCTTCACGCGTAAAACGTGTGTTGAACAGAGAGAAAGACGCAGAATCTGTCAAAGTCAAGTGCATTGAGAGTTTCAATGCCAAGAGGAAATATAATATAATAGTTGTCGTCGAAATAACGAATAAATTGTCGTTTAGCCACGCTGGACGTTTCACTTCCTATCGATTTGAACGTAACCGAGTGAGTTCTGTAGAAAATTCCACTCTCGTAGAAATTTCTCGCTGCAGGTGCAAAGTGGCCTCTTAGACTTACGCGAATACCTTGACCAGAAGTCTTCGCTTTCACATCTGACCGCACTTGTAAACAATTACGACAAATCGCTCGTAAAATAAAAAGGTAAACCATCTAGGCGAATAACGCGAATAATATCTATTTACCAACAATTCTAAACGACATAAATCATTACTGTTACATTCAAGAGTTAAAAGAGGAAAAGGAAGCTCACGTTTGACCCAATGATTGAAAAACATCAACCACACTCCGAAAAAAGCAGATCTTCGTTCTCAGATAAAATAAAAAACTGCACGATTTGTATCCCAGTCCGATTCGTCTTACTGAAAGGCACCCAGAAGCACCTGTTCTGACTAGGAAATGAAGACGACTTTTTGCAAACATTTGAATCGATAGAAAACAAATTACCAGTACCAGACAACGCCACTCCTACTCGAGGTCTACCCCACGCCCCCTCACGAATCACGTGACCCAAATCAACCAATCGCTAATTTTCGTTGCATTAGCGTTGCACCTGAAGAGGCCCGATTTTCTGGCTTACCCTCGCTAAAATCACTTTCAGTGATAAAAAGGTAAACCGCGTGGAGTAACTATTCAATTTTAATGAACGATCAACATTAAACCAACGAAAAAATTTGATCTATTTCCTTATTATCCGAAAACTATTTTGCGCATTGTTTCCTGTATTAAATTGACAATTACCTGGATTCCTTTCGTAAAAAGACCTGATTGATTGCAGTAGGAATAGCTACATATAAAGTGCCGGTACGTTTAACGTTAAGAGCTTCATTTTTATAATTCACTCACTTTAGGAAATACTAGGATCTCTCCCAAGAAGGAATTGAAAGATAAAATCTAGAAAATTTTCCATTCACGGCCGAAAAAAATAAAAGCACCAAAAGATGTACCCGCACTGAAGTAATTCGCGTTTGACAAACACTCACGGCTGAAAAATGTGCGAACGAACGAGGTTGCAGCTTCGTCAATTCTGCAGAAATTCCGATCGCAGGCGGCTTTCGCGGGACCGGTAAGTGGCACTTTCTTGCATGAAATTCCACGATGGTCAACAACCCCGATCGCAGTGGCGTCTTTGGCATATCATGCGCCGACGGAAGCTCGTTTTTCGTGATCCAACGGGTCTGTTCAACTAGGAAAACCGTTTGGAACCAGACCTGAGATGACGCGCATCTCTCCGCGCGGTAAACACGTCCGGTTCGTTTGTTGGCAATCTGAAAAGCCACGCGGCTACCGGTAGAACGACTCTGTCCCTGCGGTGCAAGAAAGTCAGTAAACGCGGAAACGTGTCCGACGCACGTCGATGATGAACGGGCCGTGTCTGGAACGCGACGATTAGGAGCGTTTGATAGCGTTTGAAAGTCGACGGAAGATTTGTGTGCCTCTTGAAGCATCCTTCTTCTTATGAAGGAAATAATTTATATACGGTGGCTCGCTATCTGGCTGTAGTCGAGATCGCTGAAAGTTATGACTTTCCAGTGTAGGTACAAAACATGATCTTTCGACTGCTAAAAGCCTTCTCCGCAAGTTATGTAAATAGCCTGCTTTTAAACCTTCTTAAAGCTTCTTCGTAATCATATTGTTTCCATAAACACGTGCATCGATGCGGTAATTCTGGAATTACGGAAGTCGCTACGTGCTTCGGTTATCTTACTTAACGTTCAGATCGTTTCAGATCGTTACATATTCCTCGCGGTAATTGAAAATTCTGCACAAGTCTACTCTTTGCGATCCGAATCTACGTGCCAATAAGCATTCGATTCGCGTGAGGGAAAAATGAAACTCAGCGATCGGAAAATTCAAAACCGGCGTTACAAGTGGGTACTTAAAAACGAATGAAGTCTTCGAACACTTGAAGCAATTACCATATTACAACGATATTAAACTTCAGGATATAAACGACCGTAGATGCAATTTCTCCGTCGAGAACAAACGGCGTATTCTTCTCGTGTAAGACGTCAGACGCCGAAACGTTTCGCCACTGTAAATCCCAATCGAATCTCATTACACACCGCGAAACTAACATTCGAACACACGCACGGGAATATCTAGCAATCCGATTAGAAAGTATAATCCCATTGCAGAGACATGGTCCTGCTGACGATTCCTCTCGCAGAGGAGAATCGTCGCGCGTACACCGCAAGAGCGGGCCGCGTTAATTGACGATTTATCGCGTTAATCATCGATTACGTATCGATTAATGGGCGCGCGCGGTTCACCGCTCTCCTGCGCACGCGGCCGATCACGTTTTTAGCTAATCTGCTTTCACGCTCCGACAATTATGCACGGCGAGAGGCGCCTTTCTACATTCCGCCATAATAACCAGCCGCGAACCGGTGTTCACCGAGAGATTTTCCTGTTGCGTCCACCGATACGTTGCGCAACGGACATCGTGGATATTTGTCGCGTCACGATCCACCGATGACGATCGACGGACGGACCCGTAATTGCAGGCCGCCGCGCATCAGCCTGTTCCAAATACGCGTCCAGACGATGGACCGTTGCCGTTACATAACGCGGTAGGCATATGTTTGTTCAATGGACAGAACTGTGAGTTTTGCGCGGCGAGCAAGAACCGTGGCTAATGATAATATTCGATTATGCTCCTTTTACTGTGGGAGTAGAAACAACCGGGAACGAGAAAGTTAATGCGTATCAATTGCGAAATCTCATGCGCCTGTGTTACGTCTGCACGGTGATTTCCTTCGTTGAGGGCAATTATTACGATACTGGTGGCTAATGCTATTCGATTTTTATTAATTAGCTTTTATCTTGGCGGGTTCGCTGGAAACGGTGTAGCAAGGTAATAGGCTCTTACAATCTTCCGAATCACAGACTGTAAAAGTCTTTGATTAAAACTGTAAAAATCTCAGTGGAGTTTCGTCAAGACTACTAAGGCTGTCTTTCATTGTCGACAACAATTGCGTTCGATAAAAATTTATCCTAAACACGCCGTTGCGTCGCAATAATAAAATTTCAACAATTTTGCTAATAGATTCGTTTCAGAGTTGGAGAAACTCTCCGTTACGGGGGATCGAGGCAATTCGAGCAGCAAGTTATCGTGTCTTCGATAGATTAATTAAACGTTAATAGCAATGCAGGCCCGTAACACGCTTATGAATATGGAAATGCGGCGAAGCGAGGTATGCACGCGCATACTTTCACGGCGTTTCTTACACCACGCTAACGCGAAATGATTTCTATAACGGGGACGTTCGATAATATTCTCGATCGCGCGCTTTCATATCGCCGAATGCGGGCCACTTGGTTGCGCAAGGATGCGGGCAAATTTCTATTCTATTTCGAATCCGAGTCAACGATCAGCCTAAAAAGACGACAGACCGAGCCGCGAGGGAACGCGCCCCGCATCGGGATGATTCTGTTGATTAAACGCGACGAAGAGATCTTGCCAGCCTCCCTTGGTAATATTTCACGCACCGTCCCAGCCATTCGTAACCCCGGTACGCGAAAAGTTCAATATCCTAATTGAAACTTCGTCAAGCATTTTGATTACGCGAAGTGGCATTAACTTTGATTAACGACTGATCACACATCGAGGCTTTACGTACGACGAGTGATGATTTAAAATTTACTCTCCGTTATGGATTATCTATTCCAGTAATTACATAAGAACCATTCCGTATGGATATAACTTGTGGGTATATTGAAATAACGTAACTGGGCAAAATTCCCAACAGCAAAGAATTCTAATATAAATGCAATTTGAAGTGTTATCAAACTTTGAATCGTTACGTAGTCACACTGAGCTCGTAGAATAATGCTCACTTACGTAATTGACTCGTGATTCGATTGTTTTGCGAGCAAGTAATGTTTCGTCAGGCATACTTCTGCAGTCTTTGCGGATTTTCGCAGAAATTCCAAACACGCTACGATTAATCCGACGCGCGATCGCTGAATTTTTACTTTTACCGATACGTAACAAATTATACGTTCGCCCGTCGTATCGAATGTTCGAGCGTCCGTTAACTGCGAACGAAACTTCAACGATATCCTCGACACACTTCGTTAACGTGCGCCGCTGCACGTATCGCGGACCTCTGACCCAACAGCAGAGAGAAGCATTCCCGATGGCTTAAAGACCCTAAGGGATTTGGCCACGTGTCCAAGAAGAAAGAGGGAACACAAGAGGCGGGGACGAGGTATCTCTTCCCCTAGCTTCGGAGTCCCTCAGTGGCAACGATCGCTTTCAGCCGACCGTAAAGCGCGAAACGTGGAAACTTTGATCAAGCGTGTTCCTACCAACGGGAACGTAACAATTTCACGACGCCCGGATTCGATTTTCTAAATATCCTTTGGCTCCGGCGATCCCTCCAGCTTTCGAAACTTTGCGAAATTGGCCTGGCGGACCCTACAGATCCCGTAGATTGGAGTTCGTTGGATAATCCAAATTACAGTGCTCACGAACAAGCACAAAGTATCCATTCGTTTAGGAAATCAGGGAATTTATGGCTGAACGAGCTCGAAGAGGTGTATATATATATATATATATTGGATATATATTGGATCGACAAGATCGCAGGCGTGAATTTGTATTACAAGCCGAACGGTTGCACAAGCCATCTATCTAGTTTATAATCTGACCATATCTGATCCATTTCGTGTACCGTGAGACTCGATGCATTTTCGTCACGGCCACTCCATCGAGATCGTCCTTGTTCCAGGATGTTATCAATCCATGTCCAAAGGGATTTCACGCTTCCACGGTTGCCGCTGCATATTACACGCGTGGAAAGGGATACCGGTAGTTGTCCCAACGAGATGTGTGCACCTATTGAAAACCGACAGCTCGAACCAGATTTGTTTTTGGTAGAAAATCAAAATTATAAATTTATAAAATATGAACGTCTTTGGATTTTTCAGTTTTTGTCTATCATAAATTTCGAGTCATTCGTTGAGTCGTTTCTCACGATCGAATGGCTCGCCATAGATGGACGATACCCTACAGATGAAGCGCAGGGTGTTTTGTGTAAACAGTCTCCCGTTCGCCTCCGTGCACAAATAGACAATGTCCTGTAGCGAATAGCACGAGCTCCCTCGCTCATCGCTGCGTTCCTTTCCCCATATGTCGATTTATAGTCCCGCCATTAGGCACGGTTCCCCAGTACACCGCGGGAGTTCCAGTTCGATTCGCCTAGAACAGGATATCGTTTCCACCGAAGAAGTAGGGTGCCTTATTGTTCCCTTTCCTTACGGCCAGACCGATGAAATACTTTCGTGTGTTTACACACACAATATTGTATTCATGGCAAATCTGAACAAACACAGTTCTGGGGGCATTACATCCGAGGAGAAACAATAAACCCACAAACAGCGTGGATCACGTGACTGTTTGCTTTATATCTTTGTTTCATAGCAATCAATCTTCTCATAGTCGTGTAGTGTGTATGTCGTTCAATGCATATACGCAGATACACTTGGTGTAACTGAATTACTTTTAATACAATCCGTGTGTAACTCTAAACTTCGTAAATTCAAAGGAGCAAAGGAGTATTTAAAAAATTATTAAATCATTTTCGAATTGATCACTGACTGTAAAGAATATACATACAATTGTACAATTATACACTTGTACAATTTGACGTTTGTTCAAAAGCGCTGCAGTTCGTTCGATAGCTCGCATAAAATCCAATTGATTCTCGTTTTTACTTCCAAGTAGCACTTTCGTTCCTAAGGATCCTTTGTGTCTGCTTTATTTTTGTCCTTTAATGTGAATTTTATTGCACTTTCTTTACACGACAATTGGCGAATAACAGTGACGTATCATGGAACTCTGACTTCATGTTGCAGAGACATCTTGACAAGGGGAGCGACCTTGCCGAGGCGGCGAGTGCGAGCGGACTTCGTGAACTCGCGAGATCCTTGAAGCATCACCTTCGAGGATTCGGTTCCCGACTAGAGGACAGGCGCGAGTATCTCGAAGACACGTCGAGATGCTGCCTGCTTCAAGACCGGGCGTACGAGTGGGCCCAGGAGGCTCGCCTCGCTGGCGAACGAGGAGCCCAGCAGTTCCTCATGGCCAGGCCACCCCTGCCACCCGAGCATTTTACAGAAATGATGGCGCTCGCCGAGAAGCTCGGTAACGAGATCCTTCTGGAACAATGCCGCATCGCTAGGAACAAGTGCGCGGAGGCGCTCGAGATGGCGAGGACCACTTCCGCACCTGGCAGCCCTGCCAGAAGGAGATCCTTCGCAGCGTCGGAGTCTGCCACCTCTTGGGAGGACAGTTTGACGAAGAGTACGTGAACCTCCTGGTCTTTATCATCTATCACACTCGCATACTGCTTGCTATTGTACACAGAGTTGTTTTTGTTAGACGCAGAATATTCTCATTTATAATTCAATATAATTCGATAATTCAAAATGATCTGTCATCGCGGTGTTTTAAGGCTTGTAACTGATAAAAACTAATTATACCTATGAATATCTATGCATAATTTATATAACCTTGTTCTGGTTTAACGCTTGGAACACGATATGAAAATTGCTGGCCAAGATAAAGCCGAAAGGAGAACAAGCTGAAAATATATCAAGATTCATTCTCACTTACCCCCTTTCCTTGGAACTGTTTCTATCGCAACGTGCGGCTATTGTTCCAGGAACTTCGTGGGATGACAGCGACAGCAGCGCGTCGTACGCTTGTCCCATGGAGAGCGTAGGATCGGCAGGAAGCGGCGGTCGCCCGGTACTGGACAACATCGCGGAACTTCGAGAGAGCGCCGAACAGCTACTCGATTGCTCTCCACCGCGAACGCCACCCCGAAGCCCTGCTCCACGACGGCTGGTCAAGCCACCGGTGAACTCGCACCTTCACAGAGCAGCCAGCATTGCTCCTGGAATGAAGGCGAAAAAGTACGTAATGAAAATTGTGTTTCATTTCAAAGTAATATCATCCTTCACTATCTCGTCAGTTTCGTATAATTAGCATGGTTGTTAATATACAAAGGTTGATTAATGCTTTGCTAAAGAACTTTTCACCAGGAACATAAAGCCCGAGTTTGAAATGCCGCGTGAGAGATGAGAGGAGAATTTCACGTTACGTTTTCGATTCCTCTTCCGTGTTCCTCGGCTCAGCCTTGCTAACAATGCTTATCTATAATAATTCTATCGTGCGATTATGCGGAATTGTTATGTGCGCGGCAACGTGGTTAACGAGGAATTTCACCTTGCAGAACAATACTGCTCATAATGAGGGAAATGATACAGACTGAACGAGACTACGTGAAGTCCCTCGAGTACATAATAGAGGTAACGTCTGGCTTCGCTTCGTATCGTCTGGCTTACGCGTCGCATTGAATTTCGCCGATCTTGCTTTTAACGTAAATCATTGTTTGTTATCAAAGAATTATATCCCGGAGCTGGTGCGGGAGGACATTCCTCAGGCACTCCGAGGACAGCGCAACGTGATCTTTGGTAACGTCGAGAAGATATACGAGTTTCACAGTCAGCATTTCCTACGGGAACTGGAACAGTGCGAGCAGTCGCCGATGAATGTGGGACAGTGCTTCCTCAGACACGTGAGTCCCACATTTTTTTTTCTTTTTCCTTTTTCCAAGTCTTTTATCTCAGACCTTCTCTTAAACTCATCCTCTTCTGACTTTCGCTGCATATTTACGTTCAGGAAAAGAAATTCTACCTTTACGCGCTGTACAACAAGAACAAACCGAACTCGGATTCCCTGATGGCCGAGTATGGCACCGCGTTCTTCAAGCAGAAACAGCTCGAGCTCGGTGACAAGATGGACCTCGCCAGTTACCTACTGAAGCCGGTTCAACGAATGGGAAAGTACGCGTTGCTGCTGCAGCAACTGGTGAAGGCGGGCACCGATCTCTCGGAACAAATGTCCGGCAAAGACGAAAAGGACGAGAAGGACGACGGTATGAAGCCGATGGTCGAGGGGGAGGCGGACTTGAGGGCGGCCGAGCAGATGGTACGATTCCAACTACGTCACGGAAACGACCTGCTGGCGATGGACTCCCTTCGAGATTGCGACGTACGTCCACGTATTTAAAATAAAATACTATTCTAGCGACGCGAGTATCGTAAACTAACTAATAATGATGTAGTAGAAGAGACAGTCGTGTCAACAGTGGCAATGGAAAGTGTATGTAATGCGTTCTTTGTCGTAGCGACGGGATTCTATAGACGGTAAAATTTATGTAAATTGTAGGTGAACGTGAAGGAACAGGGTAGGCTGCTTCGTCAAAACGAATTTTTGGTGTGGCAGGGTAAAGGGAAGAAGTGCCTGCGACAAGTTTTCCTGTTCGAAGATCTTATCCTGTTCAGTAAAGCGAGGAGATTCCCCGATAGGAAGGTGAGGCAGCTACTTCATCCGTCTTGTGCACGTAGTTTCCTCGTTGTGCTGCCCATCGTTGTACACAAACGACGCGTCGTTTGCTTTTTTCAGAACCTCGACATCTACATTTACAAGCACAGCATCAAAACGACGGACATCGGGCTGACCGCCGTGATCGCAGACTCACCTACAAAGTTCGAGATTTGGTTCCGCAAGAGGAAGCCAGGCGACACGTACACGTTGCAGTGTGCAAGCGAGGACATTAAGAAAGCCTGGACGGAGGAACTGAGCAACCTTTTATGGAAGCAGGCGCTGCGAAACAGAGGTACGTCGCGTTTTGAAATATAGCTTTCTGTTTGCCGGCCGGCCGACATAACGAGAATATCGCCTTTTCTGACGGTAGAAGTGCGCCTGGCAGAGATGTCGAGCATGGGCATCGGAAATAAACCTTGTTTGGACATTAGGCCTAGCGCGGATCAGATCAATGATCGTTCCATCAGCGTAGCTCAACTCTCGAAAAGTAAGTGTACGATCGATTATTTTCAACGAAATGATTTTAAACGAGAAGCTACTAATTTCATTTCATCTTGCCGTTAAGCAGCACCTAGATTTAGAAACTCGATAGCAGTATCAATGTCAGAGGACTCGGGACGCTGTAGCAGGAGGCCGCACAGTGTAATTTCCGTGAGTTCGTCATCGAGTAGCGGTGGAAGTAGCGGTCCTCCGACGACGCTGAATCTCGGCTTGGACACAAGTCCTCGACCTCATCATCGTAGTACTACGCTCAACAGTCAGTGCAGTGTTGGTACGTGTATAGTTGTGTTTACGTGTACGTTTCGTTCGTATTTCCATACGACTCGTGTCTGTATTATTGTTATATCGATGGAATTGCAGAAAGCGGCATAATAGCCGATATCTCGATCGTCTCGGATGACGGTGGCGATGGAACCGAGAGAAGTCACTGGAACTCGACTCTGGAAAGTCCAACGTCCCATCTACCAACGACATCAACGCCTCTTCAATCACCTACTAGCGCAACCGCGACAGCAACAGTTACCTCGGCTTCTTCGTCCGACACGAATCTCACTCCTTACGACCAAGACATGTCCATTAATTTATAAGTGCCACCCCTGAAAAGGTCGGCACGGCTCTGATATAAAAGAGTATATATATTATATATATACGTGTTGTCGATTCACTTGCAAGTTGTCTTATAGTGAATGCCGCGTGACTCACTCGAATTGCATAAAGTTTTTCATTGGAAAGTGGCGACGACCATACGTACGTACGTACGTACGTGTTACTGAATAGAGAGTACTAGAGCGCGTATTTTTCTTGGGCAATCGTAGTTCGATGAATGACCGCCGAGCTATGAGACGACATGTAACAACACTGTAAACAAACAATCCAATAGATCGCTGCATTACGCTTATCACGTGAGTTCCGTAACGAGCGTTCATTGCAAAATATTTCAAGCGAATTCTGTTCTGTGTGGCAGAGTTATCGCAAAGAGGCACACATACACATACGCAGATACACACGAAACACTCACGACACACACCTCATGTCCCGGACAAAGAGCTCAACTTTCAAGTGAATTTATCTTTTGATACGCTTCGAATTTCATTAAATCTAGGCGATCGCATATATAGTTGTCACGTCTGAATTTTATAAACCATTGATTTTTCAGAAGTAACGGCGACGTGTATTTTCTTATACTATCTCCTCGAATCCACCAACGTGCTCAAGAGAACGATCACAGATGCAGATGTGTTCCGACAGAATCTATATGTGTATGGCTGCATGCTTCACATTGTGCTGCAGTATCGTAAACAGCATGCACCGGTTGCCATTAACTCTCATTAACATTGGCATTCCTGATCAATCAGCGACTGAGAACGTTATCTTGAATTTACCGACCGTTCGTCTATCGTACTTTTATACTTTATTTATATATACGTAGCGAATAAATATCGATATTCCATGTCCACGTTGTGTTCGCGCTTACTACGAAATGTTAAGTAATAAGTCGCAGATCGAGAATGCGAAGATTATGGTTTTTTTTTCCCTTTCTTTCTTTACTCTTTCTTTTTAATGAAACACCTGGAGGCTGGTTCTCGTTTCGTCTTCTCTTCAGGTATTCCATTAGATGCCCAGATCATTGTTGGTTTCCTTGTCGAATGCGTTTTCGACCACAACTGAACGCATCCCTTCAGGAATGTCAAAACAATGCGCACACATACATACCACTTTGTAATATAATGTAATATTAAAGGTTTATACGATATAGCCGCAAGTAATATAATCGATAGTCTAAATATTATTTCCAGATTATATATTAAATATATATAATATTATATTCTTTTTATGTCAGTCATTTGTAAAACCTTTTATCACCTGTAGATGTAAACCTAAACTCTGGCCTGTACGCGAAAGCCAAATTCTATCATCTCTCTTTTTTCTTCTTCTTTCTCTTTCTTTCTATGTGTGTGTGTATTTTTTTTCTTTCTTTTTCTATTTACAAAAAGAAGAAACAACTTACTTTTAAGCGATACTTTTCTCGCGAATCACCGTATGGACGTTTCTAGGAAAGCTCTTTAGATTAAGCTTCACCGAAGACGCTCCATGCATTTCTCATGCCAATCCGAGAGAAGCTTAGCGTTCCAACTGTTCAGGTTCGATTATGGTTCGTTGACTGATGCTTGTGGCACAAAGTGGAATTCGTATATTACCGCAGTATACAATCTCGTTGTGCTGTAACTGAATAGTCATGCTGTAACTGCGTCATGTTCTATGAAAAAAGTTCAATCGAGAACACGTAATTACCTGTATCGGTTTCGACCACCATAGTCACTCGTTCAGCTAGCGAAGAAAGGAATACCACGTAGCAATCAGCAATTATCCCGTTCTATAATTCTGTATTGTTACGCCGCTTCCAAGCGAGTCAGTCGATCAAGCCATTGTTATTGCCAAGGTCTGCCAAGGTATTTTCAATGATACCTTATGGTCAGTGACCAAAATTTCGTTAAGTTCGTATTCTGGAGTCGATCGAAGAAATTTAAGGTATTTAGAAAACGTAACCGTAGATGATAGTTCGTTCTGAGAAAAATTAATATCCCGAACAACACAGTCTGATGCACCCTCCCCCCACGGTATCGTTTGCTTTCGTTTACGAGTCATACTTTTAGTTGTATCATATTCATGCACACACGTGATTCATTTTCGAGAATCGAAATTTATCGAACGTTCGATGGATCGAGATCGAGTAACCATGAACATGCCATATGAATTCGGTGCATCCGGCTGAGCATCCCGCTCTTCGAAAGTGAGACTAAGCGAGACGAAAGTAAATCATGCTCTATTTTCTCCACGGTTCTTTGTTTGGTGTTGCTTTTGAATCTGGGATGACGATAATAAGGGATATAACACGGTACCTTAAGATACACCGATAGTCACTTAATTGTACACGCTCGTAGATATTTATTAATATTTTTTTAAGTAGATCATTTTAGTCTGTAGATTTAAGTATCCGCATCATTATAACGAAATGTATATAATTATATATTTACAATTAATAACATGATTATTTCAGTATTGTACTGTGTCTAACACCGATGTATTTTATTACTTGCTAAATATACTGTATTGGGTGCCTTTTGTAGCGAAGTTAAAAACCTTTAATTTTCATCTCGTCATCCCGTATCTACCTTGCTTTCAAATATGTAAATAATACACGTAGATATTTCAAGAGCAATTGCTTATTTCACAGTGCGTTCACTTCGCAGACCCGCGTTACATGCGTGTAAACAAGGAAACTTCCGCGTGAAACTCGCACCATATTGTATCGAGTATATATCGATCGATACGCAACGGTAGTTCAAACGATCGACGCGCGGTAGATCGAGACGTTCCGTTACGCGTGGTCACGTAGTCAAATCTTTATCACAAATTCGGTTTCGATGTTCGTTAGTGATATTAAATAGTTTATTTGCAACCATTATTTACAAGCAAGAATAGGCTCTCGGTTTTCGCGTACGTCAGACATTTGTAACATTTTTTCTGAACACGGCATATATGTAAGAAGCATATATAAAAGACACGTCGCGAGTGCTCCATTACATCGATTTTGCTGGAACACAAACTACGCACTATTTTTATATTACTGTAAGTACATTTCACTGAAAAAGTAATCAATTATATGTGTTCTCGTAATGCTTGTAATAACGTAACCTAATATCATTTTGGGTTTGGTTAATATCATCGTTGAGAACAGTCTATATGTAATGTTCATACACACGTCATTATTTCGTACAATTGTATAAAAAGATTTATTCAAGCGGTGGAGAAATTTTTGTCAAGGACCTTTCTAATTCAATAAAATTTGGTCCCAGCAGAAAATTTAATATTTTTCTTACATGCTAAAAACGCGTAACTTAATAAGTTTGTCATGTTCTATGTATGATTAAAAAAATTTGTTATAAATCACACATTTTTATGTGATTTTTAATTTCTAGCCTAAAAATTCTTGTTTCACGTACAGAGTAAAAATAAAAGCAGATTTTAAACACACAAAGTTTAACACACGTTACATTATTATCAGTGCTTTGGAGTTAGACAACACTGCAGGCATTTTTCTTCTTATTCTTATCTTTAGTATCACATTTTGGCATGTGTCACAATTCCTTTTTTGTATCTTTCAAATTTTCAGGCAGAGACCTTGATTTCTGCACAGTCTTTTGCTCAGATAAACTATATTCCTCTGTAGATCTTGATTTTTGCATTTCTAGTTCTTTTTTCTTCAATATAGATGCTCCAGTAAATCCTGTTCAAAGAGTAATGTATCTATAACAGTGCACTCAGTTTTATAGATATTACAACTTACCTAAAATACCACAACCTAGTGCAGTTAGCCCACCAACTTTTAATCCAGCTAATAAACCAATCGGTCCACCGATACAAGTTCCAATTACAGCTCCTGCGAAAGGGTACATAGCAACTTTGTACCTAGCAGCTTTTTGAAGGAATTTTTCACCTTCTGTTACATTTACATTCGTTACTTCTACATTTTCTTCTGCCATATTGACTAGCTCCTTTTGGTCCTAAGAAAAAGATTGTGGTATTAAATTATGATACAGCCACAAAATAATGAATCTGAATAAATTAAAAAATTTACATCAACAATTTGGTTAAAATCAACAAATAACTGATGAAGTTGATGTATATCTCCTTGCAAGGTGTTCCAAGTATGCAGACATGCTTCCTGATGCTGCAGTTCCTGCTGTTCTTTCTGGAGCTGGATATATTTATCGTCAAGTGGGTGATTTTTGGGTTGATTTTCTTCTTTGGGTGATTCTGGCTGCGACATGGGCAAATTTAGTTGCAGCTCTGCAAACACATACAGATGCATGTCGTCGTACTACCGCCTCAGCAAATGTAAGTGATACAAGATATAATTTTATTTTACCCATATATTCTCTGATTGCATTCATGATACTTTCACGGGCGTTTCCGGTCAATTTATCAAACTGATTAATGTCAGAGTCAAGAACGTGAGCTCTCAAAGTATCCATTTGATACAATAACTCTTTAAGCTGTTTTATAATTCTCGATACATTCATGTGTTCTCTGCGCATCTTTTCCCACTCGTGTTGTGCTTGATACTATAACAGAGAAATTATGCAAACATCTACCATCTAATAAATAACATAATTCAATACTTACTTTCTGAATGTTACTTTTATGTCGTTTTAACAAATTAACATGATGTGGTATAGCCACATTAAAGTTATTAATTTGAATTTCTAAACGCCTAATAGGCTGCTTTATCGCAACATTCTCTGGCGAGGACGACATATTTTTGCATCTATTGTTTAAAACTTCAATCACTTTTAAAAATTCAGTCACTTGTACCAGTGTTTTTATATCTCTCAAAACATGGTTATAATTTGAGAATGTCTTTAATCATTCACTAGGAGCTACTGTACAATATGTATTAGTAACTCCCTTCCCAATATAACATCAAGTATGTATATTGGATGTTAAAATAGTTTCTTGCACGATTAATTTATTTTTGTAGCATGTGGAACACAAAAAACAAAAGACCAATCAGCTGATTACATATTTCGTCACGTACATACTACGCTTGCAGTCATTGAGGTAATTTTACTGCCATCTCTGCTGCTATCTTTGAACAATTAATCTACAATAGTTTGTACAATCACAAATAGATGGCAGCATGCATATCGTTTCTTTCTATTCAAAAAATATTTGTTCAAATATTGAAACCCAGTTTTGTAAATTACTGGGTTTTATTCTCAATTTATTTATTTCAAATTGAGATTTATTTATTTATTTATTTGTAACTTCGATTAAGTCGTTATTTACATTTTAGGCTTATTTACTTACATGATACCATACCTGTAGCCACATACATTATAAAATTTATCAACAATAAAAGTTTTAAAATATTCAAATCATCGAGTGCCAGATATGTTTCAATCTTTTATTTATTTATTATATTTTTCGCAATATTTTTTTTTCATCAGATAACATTTGAACTTTTCGCAAAACAATATGTACATACTTTGATACGAAAAAAAAAAAAGAAAAAACAGAAGAGGTGGCAAATTGTGACATTCCCATCTACAGATTTTTCTTCTTTTTTTTTTTTTTTTTCTTCAAACGATCATCGAGTTTTTGTACCGAAGATTTCGATGCGTCTCGAATTCGAATTCTATCGGGATTAAACAATAGCTACTCGTCCAGCGGCAGCCAGAAAGTCGCGAAAAGCTGTTCCAAAAGGACGTACGATCTTGATGAGTTTCACGAGGGCTCGCCGAATATACAATTCGGTATAAAGCCGATGAAGCTTTCGGTAATGAAAAACCGATTGCGACCAAATAGGCTCTGGGCTGCCGGTGACGTGTAATCGAGTCTTCTCTTTCGTCCCTTCGCCATCCCACCGTCCATCTCCGTTCTATCCATCCCCTCGTTGCTCTCTTTCCCCGTTCCCTCGTTTTTCCACAGCCGCCACCCTGTGAGCTTCCATTAACCACCATACGTCATATATACCGGGCGGAGGGAACCATTTTGTCCTGGTTTCTGGTGACCTCTTATTTGAAAACGGTATTCAAATTACCATGGACTATCTTCACATTCTGTCCCTTGAGCTTTTGTCACTGAACGGATAGATGAACGTTTCGTGTCTTTGATGTCGCGCAAAGTTCAGTTTCCGCGACAACGAAGAGTTTCATGAAATTTTATCATTTTCACCGCGCGGTTAACTGGTCGAGCTTGCAAAGGATTTTATCGTTACGACGACTTCAATTTTTATTTATACATTTTTGCCCGCATTGCGTACATTCTGCGTATTTTTGTATTTTCAAATTTCGTATAAATTCCGTTTCCTTTATTTTTGTCACACTTGTCCTCGTAGACTGAACTTCTGGTTAGACTGTTGTTTCTCACGAAGTATATAATAGTTCCGATTTCCCCCCTCCCAATAAGACAATTAGCTCGGGTACGAAAGGCGAAACAAGATGAAACAGGGGAGGGAAAAATGGACGTCCGCAGCGAAGCTTTGCTTTGTGTATGCGGAGGGATAAGAAGATATTGCCCATTAGAATGCAACGTGCTCGTCTGCAATCAGAGTGGTACAGGCCTCTAACTAGCTACGGGTTCGACGAGAGCGAAAGGTACGAACGTATCGCAAAACGAATCAACGTTGCGCGATCAATATTCTTCTCGTTCTTCTCGAAACAACCATTCGTGATTTTTCTACTGATCTGATGATTTGTGAAACTTTGACAAAAAAAGTCTCTCGCGTGCAACGAACAGCTGATCCACTGTAATTTTAATTTCAGTAGATATCAGAATCAATGTCTAGATCGTTTCGTTTCAATTAATTGATAAAAATTTATTGGTTACAACTTGTAAAATGTTTTTTAATCTCTTCTTAAGAATATATTCTCTGTACGATTTTCGAGGAATGTTTATTGAGCTGTCATTTGTGAGAAAACAGCGATTCCATCATTAATTGTGCGCCTCGTGGTTTTTGTGAATGAAATATTCGGTGGTAAGCGAGACTTATTGAATGCAGGCGAACAAGCGAACGAGGAGCAGTTGCGACATTGCGACTGTTCCTAGCTGTCTCGGGAAGCTCGAATGCCGAGCACGTGCCTTTGTTACGAGATAATACCACTTCCGAATTTATATCTAAACTCCGCTTTAGAGACTTGAGATTCGAGTTCCTAATTAACGGTCCGAAGTCGACGAAGCGTCCGTCGAAATAAACAGTGGTAAACATTGAAAATTAGAAGAACAATACTGTCAGAGGAATGCTATTGCACTCTATTTACATTCAACTGCAGATTTGATTCTTGGAAAGAAAAAAAAAAGATATCGAAAATTCTGTGTTTCCAAGTTAATTTCTTGAAGAAATTTTTTTAGACGTCGAGGAGGAATTCAATAAGCGATCATTCGAATATTAATTTGTAGCCTAGGATTCCTCAACTACGAGTTTCGAACACTGACTAGCACAAGCCGCAAGTGGCTGCGCGCCTAGCGAGGTCCTCCAACGTTAAGCAAACAGTGTACGGAACCCCGCTAGGGATGGGTGTCAGCCTTAGCGGGTAGTTGCAACAACAAGCGTCTGGCGTAAAGGAGTCGCTGCCATCAGTCCCACTGATGATGAGTCTAGGGAGTAGTAACTACTACTACCTAAAAATCCCTTCCATGTATCCTTCACATCTTTCATTCCCTTCAAATTCATCCAAACATAGCAATAAATCCTTTGTGAAGTATAAACAAAAGTACTTTGTGTCGTAATATCGAAAAAAATTCCTTTCGAAGAACTAGGCGTCCATTTTCCCTGGACGTGAATTTTCGTGAGATAAAAGAAAGTCCACGAGACGATCTTTTATTTAGGAAGCACTTTTCATCTGCAGTTCATTCGCGATTAAACGACACCGCGGCGACGTAATAACATTAAGTCGACGCGTGTCGCGCTCGGATCAGGCGCGATTCATTTTCCAGCACGGCGCGAAGAGCGTGAACCTCGATGAAAGAGAGTGGAACAAGCGTCACCGTGGCCGAATATGCAAATTTTAGACACGGAGGCGCCAAACGACGATAGAATATGCGAAGTGTAATATATAAGATAATAATGGGGCGAGCTACCCCTATGGGCGTGTGACGGGTTTTGAAAGTCCCACTGTTTCGGACTGCGAGCCTAGTAACGATTTTATGAATAACTGAGCGTGCTGCGACGCGCTAACGATGTGTCGTCCGTTCCGTTCGCATTAATTTCCTTCGTTCCGCCTTGTCCAAGCGGATTTCGTCAGTGTCTTGTTGTCGCGAATTCAGTTGTTGGATTACACCTCGGTGACAATGTCCTGGATCAGCCTCGACGATTTAATTAATCTTCGTCGCGTGTAAAACACGCAGAATCTCACGCTCGGGTTACTAAAAACCGCGTTTTTGAACTGACAAGATACGAATCACGCTTTCAAGCGCTTTCAATTTGTTGCAAAAAGACTCTCCTTTTTTACATACTTTGACAAACGGATTTATGACGGATTCAAACAGAAATACGATTGAATCTTCGAGCCGTAACACGGTACATTTAGGTAGATACGCGTTAAATGTCAACAAGTGGAAAGTTTCGTTTCACGAAAGGATTAATTCGTGTTTAATTTCACGTTTAATTCTCGCTTCGCCGTAAGAATATTTAAAAGCTCGCCGCGCGCGAAGGCGGCGGAACGCGCCAACGAAACACACAGCCCGGCACTTTGCGCGCGCGTGAATTAATTCATGCAAACGGCTAATTCGAGTGTCCGAAACAGATTGATCAGTCGAAAGATCGTTCGGGCATACCGAGCAAATTGGTTTGCTGATTTTCATCGGACATCCGATTTAACCAGTCTACCATACGCAAACGACGCGAGGGAACCAAAGTTTTCTGAAAATAATGAATCCCCCCCACCCACCTCCACTGACATCCATCCAATGGCAACGAGCAATTAGTTGTGCTCCGAGTGAATAAAAAAATGACAGAAAAAAAAAGACGCAAAAGGAAAAAGGAGATTTGTTTTCATATTACCGCGCGGGTGTTTCAGCGCGATCCAATTCCGATTTTAATCGTACAAACGAGCAAGAGGGAGACAAAAATAACATCAAACGGGTCGAATAAACGAACGTGTGTACGCGCCGGGAAGTAAAAAGCGCGTTATCGCGTGAAGTTTAGTACTCGAAATCATCCGTTTCCGTGTTTTCAACTCTCCTACGATATTTACGCGTATAATTTCTCGACCGTGCGCGTGCCTCATTAAAATATAAATAAAAAGGAGAAAGAAGGAAACAGAGAAGAGAAAGAGAGAGAGAGAGAGAGAGAGAGAGAGACAAGGTGAAAGGGGGAGTAAAGAAGGAACACACTAGGTGCCAGCAACAAATCCTCCTCTCTCAAGCGAAAACTCGAATGTAACGACACGTACAATTTACTGCCCTCCCCTTTTTGCGGGCATTATACGTATTCATGCTCGCCAAGAATTCGCAGAATGCTCGGTATTAGCGAGAGAGAAAGAACGAAGGACTGGAACGCGAAGAGACGAAGCGTGGCGGACAAGGGAGGGGGCCAGCGGGTGGGCACGAGGGGTAGATACGGCATGCGAGTGGCAATAATTCTCCTCGCGACGATATTTCAATAACGCCGTATAAAGTATCGGCGTCCACCGATATAAGCCCGATATTCAATGGGTACCTATCAGTTTTCCGTCGTGCACGGCATTAAATCTGCATCCGATGAAACCGATTCCCTCTTGAAAATTGCAAGCGCCGAGCACTCGGAAGAAAAAGGATCTGCCATCGACAACGGCGTGTCTCCAGCATTCGTGTCTGTCGATGATCCGAAAGGAAGAAAAATGTTTCCGTCTGGCAGTCTACGATGAAAGCGGGAAAAAGGAAAAAAGAAAGAAAAAGAAGACGCGGCTGGTCCGGGACGAATCTGCTAATTTCCATCCGCGAGACGCCTCCGTTCCTAAAGAGGGTCGTTTAAAGCACCGGGTGCCATAGAATCTTCGGGCGATCGAAAAATCGACTCTCGACTCTCGTGGAATCGTCAAACTCCCGAGTATTAAATCATTCCTCTAGTTTAATTATCAGACGTCCGACTGTCTTTGCAGTTTTTCGTTTTTCGTAACGAAAAAATTCAAACCCGGTTCATCCACTTACTGAGTCCCTCAATGAGATCCTCGAGCGTAACGTCGGCCGGCTTCGAATCCTTTCGGTTTCACTCGGGGTTTATTCTTGATTGACGCGACGAGTGACGATCGAATTAAGCCGTTGTCGCAACGTTTTCTCTCAAAATACACCTATCGGTAAGTAGAAAGAGAGAGAAAGAGAGTGAGAAAAGGAGGGGAAAAAAGAGGCAAAAAGAAATACAAACAGCTTGACGAAACGGAGGGTGGAGTGTGGTCGATCGGGCTCTCGGTGTCAGCCTGAAATGTAACGAGGTCGGACTTCTAATATCCTGTTCAGGAGAGGTTGGAGAAAAGAGCGAGTCAATTTCGAAAGTGGCAGCCGTCGCGCGAAAAAATTCGTCTCAGCGGACACGAGGCCGGTGCCATTTGTGATATTGAAATCATCGCGATGGTTCCGTCGCGGAATAATTATATCGCCGCGTCGTCCCGCTATTATTCAATTTCCGTCGGCGTTGTTGAAATTCGCGCGATACGAGGCAATCGTGTCGATCTCGCCACGTGTCAGCGCGCACTTCTTCGAAAAGAAACTGCTGTCGGCGCTTTAGTTATCGCTTAAGTTATCATTCCTCTCAATGTCTTGCCCAGTTTCAAACTGGATAAACTATAAGTTGACTTCTGATAATTTTTTTTAAACAGGAAAATGAGAGTTTTGATGTAGCTGTCGTACTTGTCAATTACAGCTTTTAGATAGGAGAAGAAAATTATCGTGTTAAAAAGAAAGAAACTTATTCTGTAAAGGCAGAATTTAACGTAATTTCAGAGAACGTCATCAGGCTTGTACGCTTGCCAGGGGAATCGTCGCGACGCTGCCGTAAAATAGATTTCGGGCTATGAAGAAACAAATTCGCCGCATTTAAAGATAATGTATCGCTACTTGCTGCGCTATTTCCGCTGGCAAGTAAATAACGCCGCCAGTCGTTTCCTTTTGTCACGGATTTCCTTTTGACCATGGAATTAAATTCTTCTGTCATTGTTCGCCGTCGGATTTACAGTCTGATGTTCGTTGACCAAATTATACTTTATCTCCGCTTGATTAATGAACATCTCTTAACTAAGAATAAAGAATTGTATTCGTGCCTGTGCTCATCTTTAGGTTCCCTTTCTTCTACCATTTTTTCGCAATTTCTTTCTTATCGTACTCCTTAATTAATGTTGCCCTCCGACCCCTTCGGAGCGATAAACTCAAGCTGAACCTTTGTACGAAGGCGAATCTAAAGTTTGATTTAACTTAATTTCTGCACTCTAAGAAGTATCTGCTTTAGACCTTAAATATCCAAAGAGAAGACAGTGAGAGCCATGGCGCAGAGTTGTTTATTGTCGAATTTTCGTAGCGTTGCCACTAACTGTGCTTAATCTCGGAATCCTCGAGGCGCGAACTAACGTACTACAATAAGCCTAGAAAATCTATCGAGCGATTCCCGGCACGTATCAAATCAGGCTTCCAACAAATCCGGACGGGACAATCGTCGAACCAGGTGGTCGGTAATTCACCGCAATTTCAGGAGTCCTTTCAAACGCGGACGTCTATAGAGCTGGTCCCGGAGTGCGGGCAAACATTTATCGAATCGCTCCACATCGTTAACGACGCCGCAACGCGAGTTCTCCGGCGAGTTGATCGCGCGTCGAATAATGGAGGGCCGGGCGAGCGTCAGCCAATAATCGGACGGTCGCGTCATTGATGACTCGCGTATTAATTAATTCCCCGGATGGACCGTGTTACAATGGCCTAATTCGAACGGTTGTTACCGCCCGCCATCAACCTAGCCGCGACACCGATCCACTGGCAAGCCAGTGGAGACACTGGAAAATCGGTCAGACGTGTTGAGTCGTACGCGCGCCAGTAGTTACGGATTCAGTGGTCAGACACGTCGGTAGACGCGCTGTCTGCCTCGGTTGGCCGCTTTCCCTATCGGTTTATTTTCGTCGGGCATTCGACGGCAGTGATCCTCCAGTCGTTCCTTCCGCGTGATTCATCGTTCGTCTCGCCGCTCGTTACGCAATACCAAAGACAAAGTTATGCGCATACACAGTTTGTTGCTTCATCGAGTCACGTGGTTTTCTTTCATATCGTCGTGCTGTTTCTTCATCCTATGGAACGTTGTTCGATCACGACGAAGTTTGTTCGAATTCTTCAAAGTAGCAGAAATTACAGGCAATGACGTAAGAATGACTCGTTACGAGTGACAGGCTCTCGCTCTCCGTCGTACTTATTGGGTTCGATTCGAGATAAAGACACCAATTAACAGGCAGATGGAAGAGCAAGTAACTCTGGAGGTATCTGCGCGAACGAACGAACGGGTAATTGGACGAATACAAAAGCGAGATAGGCGGCAGTGAGCCAATTAAACTAAAAAGAAAAGGAACGAGTCGGCCAAATAGCTAAGATGGACAAAGACCAAGAAACGAATCTTCTTCTGACCGGAAGAGATTGAACTTTGAGATCAGCTGGTACAATTACGACATTGACACCGATCCACCCCTCCAGAGTCGCTCCCTTTCGCTTTTAATATTGACGAAACTAATTAAGCTTCGTCGAAGGAGAGAAATCTACGGCCAGGTAGCTGCTACTCAGTGTAAATCGCGAGCTTTCGCACCTACAGCACCCATCTCTCCCTTGTGTTTTACGTCTGGACGATTTCGCGCTCAGCACAAGGCACGCAAACCTGTTTCACCCCGATTTATCCTCCTCTGCCTAATATCCCTGTCTCTGTTGCCCTTTCATTCTACGAACAGCTCACCTACGTCGGCTTATCAACGAGAAGACGATTGTATTGAGCAAATAGCAGAGTGGAGTTTCAAATAGAGTGTACCAAGGGGAGGTTGCTCTTCGAGTCTCCTAGTTCCACGGAGATTCGATTAGCCGGCGGCCTCTATCGAGACGAGGCTGTCGCGTGGCAACGCGACACTACGACGACTCCCGTGTCTGCTCAGTTCTCCGTGCCATTAGGCTCTTATAATTTGCCCGTAATTCTCCGTCGATGTTAAATTTATTCTACCACGGTGGAATAAAGGACTCTCGAGGTTCGCTCAAAGTCCACACTGCCCCCCTCCCCGTCTCTCCATCTCCATTCGCCGAAACGTTTCGCAAGTTAAACGACAATTACAGTTACGAGTAGGGGAGAGTGCTCAAGAAGTTCGGGGGCGAAGCGTAACAATAAAATCACATTTTTCCCCGGTGCTCGGGTACAGCGTGAACTCGAAACAATAACCGGGACCGAGGCACCGTTTGATCAGTTCTTAACATCCACGCAACATCAGCCACTCCTAAAAGCCGCGGTCCCGGAACTAGTTTCGTACAATCTCGATTCTCCGGTTAATTTTCGGGAACTCGAAAGTCATAACGTAGGATCCTAACGTCGTATTTACACGGCGAATACGGCGTCGGCCAAGCGTGTACTTCGATGTTCGCGCGAGGTTGGTAGCTCGAAGCAACGGGGTGAGAACCAGTTCCCACTTTGAATAGTAATGGTGTTGAATGTGGAAGATAGAAGAGAGGAGTATCTAAAACCCACGTGCCTAATATTAAGTAATGATTATCTAAATATCTCTCTCTTAGTGTATACGTGTGTACGTGTGTGTGTGCGTGTATGTTTGCATAAGCGCGAATCGTGTCGATCGGCACGAAGATTTCGCGCCGTCCGCGGTTTGTCTACGCTGGACAAAGACCGAATCGAAGATCCGAATATCTGCGTCTGTCGAGTAAGGCGATTAACTGTATCGATTAGCGATAACCAGTTGAACGTGGCTGCGTACTCAAGACTCGGCTGTTTGCCATGAAAGTTTGATGGCAGCCAGTTGACTGCGGGTAACACGCCCAGGCGGAATATTGCTCGCTGATAATCGCGGTCGATCGACTCGACCAAAATTTCGTTTATGATCGAAATCCTAGTTCCATTAGCTTTCGACGTTTTCGATGACGATGGAAACTACCAAAGAGTTTCATCGATCTTCCGCAGAGTGAAATGAAAACAAATCTAAACTCGACTAAACCTCCATCGACTCCGCTTCGAATTTTAAAACGTGCACTCGATAAGTCGTGGGCGTTTCACGAGAAAGGACACGTCCGACCCGAGATCTGACGATCGTCGAGCATTTCTGTTCCCAGAAAGTACGTCGTCGTCCGATACCAAAGGGCGACGTCCTTTATTCCGATAAGGGAAAACTTGGTGCCGCTTGGCGCGAATATCTCTGCCTCTTAATCGGTCCGGGCGAAAAGGAGCGAAAAGGCACACGGGCAAGTTTCACCGTTGCGCAGTTAGAGAACGGCACTTTTCCATATATGTTAAGTGCCAGGTGGCGTCGTCGCCCGTTTTGTCTACAGAGAAACACGACAACTCGAGAAAATCCGAAAGGGGACGGCGGCAAGTTTCTTTCTTCTCGGCGTAACACCATCGGGGAGGTGGAGCGAAAGGCTAGGCCGATAGAAAGTTCGGTGACCGAGAGGGTGCGAGAGGTAGCAGCCGTGCTGGCCGGTGCTCGCACTCGCACTCGCGCGCGCGCGCGCGCGGCATCGTGAAATTATTTTCTCCGCGAATCGAGGAACTTTTATCCAATATCCACGGCAGCATCTGGTATCAAACGGTCCCGCGGCCAAGTGTCTCTATGGGGTTTCGGAAAATGTTCCGTAAGAGGGTGGCTCGAGGGATGTTGTCGGCAAACTGCATCTTTTATTACCGTTTAATTGAATTTCCGCTGATTGCCGCTGCTGTTTGACGCGTTTCTTTCTTTCTCTCTCTCTCTCTCTCTCTCTCTCTCTCTCTCTCTCTCTCTCTGTTTTTTTATCACAGCATGAAACCCGTTTTGGCAATCGGTTTCATATCGAATATCTATAACGATAGATTTCGACGTATAACGAGCCAATTCAAGTTACAAAATCATCGAGGGGAGAAACGTCGATTTAGCGTTGGATTAAAAAAGTTAACCGAACTTTCGGATAGCTCTGATGCGCTTCAACGGTCAATTTGTTCGGCTTCCATTGTCGATATTCAGTTTCCATAACAAATTTATCGCCGGCGTTCTGCCCTCGCTTTGGCCATTAACACATATACCGCTATCGAGTTATTTGCCCCTCGCTTTACCTCTTTCTCTCTCTCTCTCTTATCGCTCCCGGTTCACCGCTCGTTTAGCTTCTTCGAACACGACTTTCCGAACTTCATCTTCTGAGCGTCGTTCGCCGCTCGAGGTGTACGCTGTCGCATACAAAAGGGACGTTTCCACGGGTAGCGACTAAACGTTCAATTGTTTACGGGCAATACGAAGCCCATTTCCTGACCAAAGTTCTCTAACGACGTTCCCTCTGGCCCACCAAACATATTTGTATTTCGCTCGTCGACCGTGACAACTTTCCTCCGTCTCACCCTCGACTGATCGTCGACGGCGACCGGAGAAAAGCGAAGGGAGGAAAACGAGAGGAGAGCCTTTATGCGTATCGCCGCTCGGCAATATCTCCTGTCCCTTTGTTTCTCAAAAAACTGCGGCTGCCCCGAGGCGATGATTCACTGATGTTTCATTTACACATTCGTATTTTCACATTTCCTTAGTATTCTGCTATCCCTAAGATACTAGATTTTGTCTAGAAACTTCGTGGACCAATGTTTTCATTGGATCAGGTTGTCTCAAAGAAACGACAACCGCATTTCATTCGATGAATTAACGCTTAATTCAAAGTCTCAAGTAGCAAAAAAACACGCAAAAAAAAGTAAAGCCACGCTGCTAGTTTATTAGCTCGTGTATCCGGCCGCGAGGATGAGAGAGTGCCTTTGGGGACGATTCTTTTTTTTTTTTTTTGCTTCCTTTTCGAAAAAGCCCCGAAGCTGGATTTTCATTGGCCGTCGCTTCATTCCGTTCTAGATAGGATTTCATATCCAGGCGACACTGTATTTTTCCCCCCCGAAGAACGATGGTGGGCCACGGCCTGCGATACGAGGCCGCGGCGGGAGGGTGGCGGCGGACAACGGAGAATTCAATCAGGCGAGTCGATGCTCCTCTCGGCGCTATTACCATCAGGGATCAAGTCCGTATATTTACTACCTGTCAAATTTCACCACCGTGCCCGCAACGTGCTCGTAATTACATCCTGGAAACCGATTGGAAAGTGGTTTTCGTGGCGCGGTGCATGCGCCCTGGTGCTCCCTCGCGCACCGTCGCACTGTCCCTGCCGTCGTGTTTGCCTTGGCCCTGCCGCCGATTCTGTCCGAAGGCCTATCCGTTTCACAGGCTTCTCCCGTCTCGGGATCGCGTCCCCTCGTCTCTCGGTCTCCGTCACTTTGCCCGGCGCTGTTGCCCGGTCGCCCGAACGCAGAAACGGGATACACCGTGCGGTCGATGCGACCTTCCATCGTTTCATAATAGGCCCTATTCATTCACTGATACACCGTTTCGATAGAGGGGCCCCACTTGTCAATGGGCAATGCCCTTACGATATTATGTATATCGCGTGCTGCCCGACTTCCCGTCCCCTGTTGTCCGTTCACCACACTCGAGCCGAGCTTAATCTCGGTAATGACCGACAACTTTCCTCCCTACAGGATGGCTCCGCTGCTTTAAATTCGATCCTGATCAGCGGAATATCTTCCTCTTTCGAAACGCAGGGATTTAATTCGTTGTTGAGAAACTGTAGAAAAATTCCCTCGGTATTTGATCGATGCGAGAATAGCCTCGAGTAGATTCCTCGAACTTTACGAGTCTTGGGTGTAACAGCCTAAAATTCTGCGATTTATTGTCCATGTTAAGGATAGTCACGACAGTCAGTCGATCATGTATATCTCTATGATGGATCTTGCTTTGATTTTATCGTGTACCAAGCCTAATGGCTACTATTCCGTTGAAATGCTATTAACCTACTGTTTAACTAATTGTCTTTTGATTATTGTTTGATACACTACCCTGATTTGCCCTAAATCTTCCTTTTTATCGAACCTTTAGGCTCACCCTCTCCAAAGAAGGTATGTTAAGACCAATCAGAAAGTATGGGGGAATGTTTCCAAAATGTCCCATCGCTTGTGGGGCATTTTTGAGAACGATTGTCTTCTGAAAACTATCCCGTTACTTGTGCAATCTTTTGAGTATGCGCGTGTTTATGACATGGGAGACTGACCAAATTTATGGAGCACCTAGTTTGGAGTTTTCTAAGTAGCCAAATCCCTGATTTGCAACGCTAGAGCTTATGACATCCATGTCACAAATGTTACGTACCCTTGGCCTTAAGAGTCCAAGAAAAGTCTGTAAGAAAAGAGTACCTACGAAGAACTTACTACGATGAGTAACAAAGTAATTTTGCGTCTTGCCAATGTTACTTTGAGGGAGCAAGTTCGAGACGTTGTTATAGCCCGGCGCGTCGTGCAGGATTATTCAACGCAGCGTATGTACATATTGGTACAAGAAAGTATTTCCCGGTGTACATGGCGGCTTAATTAATGCGAAGTCATTAGCGCCGTATTATTTTGTGTCAAGAAACTGTTCGTGGCGTGCTCTAATTAATATCGTAATTTATAACGTGTGAAGCGATCAAGTCGCCTGTAACAGACGACACGCCGGCAACGATACTCGGTTTACGACGCTCGGCATCAGCCGTTTTCTCCGTTCAGTTCGCTAATGTCATCTCATAATTCGTTCGACTATTTCAGCGAGGAGGGAAACGAAAACGTCTCCGTTCATTTCCGCGTGAACCCTTATTAATCATCCGACAGAAATTTATTAAATCTCCCTTGCAACGCCGCTCGCTCGAGCAATTACAGCCGCAGCAAAATGTCGGGAGATTCCACTCGCTCAAAAATTCGAAAGCGCTGGAATTCGAAGGAAATCATCCCTCGCTTTAAACCTGAACGATATCACATGATAGTATAATCAACAAAATTTCGTGCTAAATACCATTTCAACAGGATGACTACTCCCAATGCTGTGTCATTCTGTTTGAAATGATACTACTTTGTTTTATAATAAATTGCTGGTAGATAGAAAAAAATTTTCGACGGGTAAAGGATTAAGTGACTCGGACAACTCTAGATTTCTATACGAAAATCGTAAAAGAAAAAGGCGAGCAATCGCGTGAATGAATTTCACGACGCATCGTTACGCAGCTACGATTCACACGATCCGTGAATTACAACGGTGCCATCGCGCGAGAAGACGCGTTTCGACGATTGTCTCTCCGTTCTCGAAAGAGAGGCTCGGTCGCGCACCGGAGCGTAACAACGTCAATCGCGTCGGCAATCGTCAAAATTCCACGCGCCTCGTTACTCACGGATGCGGACTTTAATTTCCATCGTTACGCGGCGCGACGATCTCGCGCGTCATCGGCGATATCTCGTGGCCACCGATAAAAACCGAAAGGGGGGCAGAAGTGGGGCTAAGAACCCGAAGACGCCGTTATAAATCGTGTCGCCTCGCCTCGCAGGAAGCTGTGAAAAACGAAGGAGAGGGAGTCCCGAGGAAGGAACTGAAACGAAGAAGGCAAGAAGAGAGAAAGAGAGAGAGAGGAGATAAAACGCGGAACCGGCGCCCGCCGTAAAACCGGCCGAGGGATAAAAAGATCGTTCCTCGCCTCGTGGCTGAGATCGTTTCGCAACGGGGATTACCTACGGGCACGTACTATAAAATGGTCGATGCCATCGGCCGCGCGTATTTCCAGAGCGCGGCACTGGAGTCGTTCGTTTGTTCGAGCGACGAATGGCATGTCCGGCTCGTTCGTTCCTCTTTGAAACGAAGAAACAGGACGAATTACAGGAGGGAATTCGAGGCCGGTTAACGTGCGATAACAATATGCTTGGAAATGCGATTAAATCGGACGTACGCGCGTACGGGGGCGAGACGCGAGACGCGTACAGAGCCGCGGAGAATGGGTGGATTTTTAATATTCCCGGTTAACGATGGCAAATGAGGAGCGTAGAATCTCTCTTTCCCTATTGATTCGCCGACACGAACTCGTTCGTTCGTTCGTTCGTTCGTTCGTCGTTTATTGCTTTTTTCCTCCCCGCTCGGTCGCTCGGTCGCTCGCTCGCTCGCTCGCGATGCGTTTAATTATCGCGACGCGCGTTGGGTTAATTAACGTTCTTTGAAAACGGAAATTCTATTAAACGAGTCGCACGCTCGCCTGTACGACCGGTACTCTCTTGGTCAATGCTTGTTTAGCAGGTGTGTTTGGTAATTTGGTAATGACACGGGCTTCGAACGACTCCGCTAGGAAAACAGGCCAAGCTTTTCTCTCAGTTCGAACGTTTTTTTCTTTTCTTTTTTTTTTTTTCTTTTTCGCGCGTGTCTCGTAAATTAGTCTATCCGTCGACGAATCGAGAACAGTGCTCCCAAAGTCAATTTCAGCAAACAGTTTGAACCGTAGCTCGTTGGGAATCGCGTCACTTATTGTTAGCCAGCGAAACAGAAGTTGTATTCCTTTCGCGATCTCCACGGCTGTTCTTATCGCCGGTGAAAGCAGTTTGCGATGAAATTCCTGACCACCGGCGGTGCACTTCCGTTGTTTGTCGGACGAACGCGAAGATAAAACGCGTCCGTGAATCGGGAGATTCCCCGTTTCGCTTCCAAGTGGCGCAAGCTGTTGAGAAATTGAAATTACTCAGCGAGAACGTATTATCCTTTTCGAATTGGCGATACTTTTCCCAAATGTTCCTGCTGAATTCACTCATCGACGTTAATGGAACCGGGAATAGCTTTCTCGGCGTTTAATCGACTTACACGACGTTTCGTTCTCGCGGAAAGTTAGCAATGTAACTTTAGAGATAAGTCGCTGCCTCTAAAGGTAAACATTGCTATCCGCTTCGCTTGTTTTATTGCTAAAAGAAATCGGCGAAAATAAAAAACGACGCCTCCTCATCTCTATATCGTGGGACGAGGATACCTGGGTCGAAACTCTAGAGTAACGACGCCTCAGAGTGTACAGATCGAAAGAGTATCGAGATGTTCGAGAGTGAAGACACAAAGAGTATTATAGCAAGTAGCGAGTTGTGAGAGCATATAGATTTAGCGAGACTTTTTTGTCATCACCGTATTGGGACTTTTTTTCTATTAAGTATAATTCTCACAAAATTGAGCCGACAGAACCCTACAATGTGTCGTCGCCGATCTCCTTGGAGGATTCGCGAAACTCTACTTTGGTAATTATCGCACGCGAGACTCTGCATTATCGCGCTTTATAAGTTGAGGGGGGCGCGCATTAGCGCGACGTTCGATCCGCGATGACGCGGCGTCAGTGATTTGAAAGCATTTCGATGTTCCCAGATTCGATGCGAACGGAATGCAAGGGATGTCAAGTATGTTTGTTAATGAGAAAACGTGGATATTATACGAACGCGTTTGTACAGCATTATCAAACGCGTTAGTCGGGGGATCTCGACGAAGACGCTCTGGAAATAGACGAATCCCTCCGGTTGTTGGTTGGATAGAAAATTGGAGCGTCCAGATTCTTTTAGTTGTCACGCGAACGTGGAACGAGGAACGCGGTAAAATTACTTGGCATTCGTTTCACATCCGCCTGCAATGATTGGAAGGCTCAGAAGCCAATCACTTTCCATTGAAAGCGATTTGTGACGTACGGACGTATTTTTCCTGTCAAAATCTCCGATCTGTGGAACAGTTTATTTATAATAACGTTACAATCATATTACAGTGACTTGTATGCAATCGTTCCGTCGATTGACAATTTTAACAACAAAATTGCACCGACTGACTTCTGAGCCGTTTTTAAATTAACACTTTCTTGGCGGGATGTTTGAAATGACAGTGTAAGAAATTTATTAAAACTGTCATTCTAGAAATTTTACAGATAATTGTACAATTTTATTATTGTACTATTTCGATTCAACTATTCCAATTTTATTAATATACTGCTATAATAAGCTTGAGCCCGTCAATATGACTGATTTCAAATTTTCGTTTGAACTTTCGTTATACTTAAAATTAAAGATACGGATATTTTTGTCAAAATTGGTATTAATTTCTGTTTAGTTGGAATTTTATAAATCTATATGCTTTAATTTACACGCAGAATATTTTGATACGATTATTCTGGTGTTGATAGGCGCAACCAAAATCGAATATGCGTAGCGTTAGAATTAAAGCTCTCACCGATATCGAAGTTCTTCCGTTTGTTTTTCAAACACGCGTGAGTACACATCGAGCCTCGCAAACATGGATCGCGATACGCGAGACGATCCAGCCGTCGGAATCGAACGAATAATCCTCGCGTTCCTTCGCACCGACAATTCGTGCCGTGTCGTTGAACATACCGACGGACACGCTCGTCGATTCCAGCAATCGGCTGTCATCGAGTGGGATTGCGAGCTGGAAGTTTTCAGTGAATCGTGCTCTTTCGGTGTATCACGTCGTAAAAACGACCAATCAAATCCGTACTGGCGGCTATTGAGTGGCGGCCAGCGACTCGCGGCCGGCAATCTTTCTCCTAATCTCGGGCAGGCTGTTTCGCTCGGGTGCATGGCCCTCCGCACGCCATAAAGCGTTAGGCGCGGCATCGTCGTTCCGTGGCGCAACATTTAGCAGACTGTAAACTACAACTTTATGCGGAAGTTTTTATAGTTGCGGCCGAACCGGCCCGGCAATAAATAATACTTTATTACAGCCGGCCGATGCGCCAGCCACGCCAATCGTATTCGTAGCGTTCGATCTCCGTGCCAGCCGGAGATATTCCGTTTGCTATTGTTGAGAGTGGAGTTTGAACGCGTTACACGCTACGACGATGATTTTACGATTACGATGAACAACAATCTCTTTGAATCTAAATTTGCTCCATAACTAGAGCTGGTGTAGTATCTTTCGCTTATTGATTTTTTCTAATTCAAATTGAACCCGCAGGCGTTTCTCGCCGCTCTGACACCTCTAGATTCTGAAACGTTTCCTCGATGCGTTTGTAACATTGTACGCGTGTGATAATTAATTGGTTTCAACACTCGTTTGCTCGACAGCCAGTCACGTTCACGAGCGATTGAAATATTGAAAAATCGTTTGCGCAAATCGCAGCACCGCGGGATTGATCGAGATTGACGTTACGTGGCGGCCGAGTCTCGAATAAATTAAACTTTTCCAGAGGAATGTAAATGGGCAACGATCGTTACAGAAGTTTCCAGCGACGTATTAACTGTTGCGATATCGCTCGTGCGTCTCGAACGATACGGAGGCACTGCAGATAGAATGCTTATACATGTAAATATCACGGCGATCGTACGACGAGCTTCGTGTCATCGAATCGATCAGGATGCAAAACCATTTTGGCTTTCACGTGATCCGGCAAAATACGCGGGTGTATCGTGACTCCGCATCGAATCGAAAAAGCGTTCGCGACGGTACTCGTTGAATTTCGATCGTTTCAGGCAACGAAATCGCGGATCTGTGTGATCTACGTGGGTTTTGTTAGCTGGCAGCGTACGTTTGCGCAACGTGTCTTTAAACTGGTTTCTCAGCCTGGATTAATCGTTCTTTATTTATGTTAATTAGCCTCGTAAAAGCCTCGAGCTGATAAAAACCCATTCGCGGAATATTAATAGCCGTGAAAGATCGTTCGTCATGAAATTTTCTTGGAGAATATTTATATCTCATACATACACGTAACGTTAAAATCGGCGAATCAACGGAATTACACTTCGCAATGTTTTTCCCGCGTAATCGACAGTTGGAAACGAGCCAACGAAATGGCAATTTGCCGTCGGAATCTTTTATTCAATTCCAATTACCATGCACGCGTCATTTTCGGCTCGATGTATTCTTGCCAGTACCCGGCGCACGTCTTCCAAATTCCCAATGTTAATCGCGGCTCCCCAACTCGCCGACGCCGAAATTCTCATTTTTCCAGTATCAGCGTCGCGGCAATAAAACTTATCTCGTTCCCTCCAGGAAACGCCTTATTGCATTATAATTCACATCGTCTTTCGTTCCTCCGGCCCTCGACGCGGCCGCTTGCGAGACCGTGATCCCCGATTGCCCCGTGTGCCGATCGTCTATCTTTTTCATAACGATATCCGCGAACGTCCGCGTTAAATCCGGCCCCGCGTGGCCGGAATACGTAAAACCACCGCGACGAATCGGCGAGGCAGACCATTTTTGCCGACGGAGCCCGGAGCGCTCGAAGCGAACGGCAGGAAACGGACGAATTCGAGAAAACATTTGGGAAAGTTTCCGGTTGATTCTTCTCTCTCTCTCTCTCGAATTCGACGCGATAATCACGGTCGATAGTTAGCACTTTACTCTCTGTTAGCACTTTTTCGGCGGGTAAACTATCGATGTATTGATAATATTGGTATGTTTATAATAATCGTACCCTTCCATTCTTTATTAATATTTAAAACATATTTCACTGTCTTTATTACTGTCGAAATCTGACAAAGAATCGATGTGTATATCCTCTTCGTTACACCTGCGCGCCATTCTTAGATTTAAAAATACAATATCAACCGAGAAAAACATTGTATCCTTGCAATTAGCGACAGAATTCGTTTCTTCGTACTTTAAATAAACAGAATCTTAGGCCCCGTAAGCGATATTGGAATCTCCGTCGAAAAGTAGATAGTTAATAAAGTCACGCGTAAGCGTTCGTCGTTCCTGAATAACTAAAAATCTTCGCGCGAACCTAACCTAAACGTCGAGAGGAAAGCCGTAATCTGTTCTTCCGAAAAGTGGGAATCTGCCGCGACGGTGTGCTTAGCTTGACATCTAACTGCGAGACATTCCGCGGGCACCGGTTGCATAAACCTGCGTTTAAACTTAACGCGCCGAGGCTACGTACGATAAACGGCGAGAGGGTAAGTGGCGTTCCTTCTTGGAAGCTTGGAAATTAATTCCAGGCAAGAAGCCTCGTCGTCGCGTGAGCTGGCTCTTCTCGCAGCTCGCTCTCCGTTCATCCTTCCTTTGCCAGTCTCTTTGTCTATTCGCAAACACGGAGCCTGACGGGTGTAGCTTAGGTTAGGTTAACCTAACCCGACGCAATCCAACCGGGGGGTTGTCCCTCTCGTCTGGTGCAAGGTGCAGCCTGCGTCTATCTGAACCTGCCACGAACTACCAGGAACGAGATATCAGCCAGGGGAACAATTCCAATCAATTTGAGGCGGATGTATGCGTCCAACGCCCCTCTCTCTCTCTCTCTCTCTCTCTCTCTCTTCATTTCTCCTGGCCTATCCGTCTATCTTTCACCCTTTGCCATCCAACGTATCACACCGTCATTCCCCTTGTTCTCCTTGCCACGACCAACTGATCCCCGTTGCTCGCGAGCCGACCAATATGTGGCGAGTCTATCCATCGAGTCTAGAAGGTGTGTGGCCTATATAATCGAGACCACGAATCGAGATGCCATCCGGAATATTCGGATTTTGCCGGACGAGAATCGAGACCAGATTCGTTCGCGTAGTTAATCGTTTTCGTGACCGCAGCATCCGGCCCCGGCAACTAGATCGGGGACGAGAGAGAGAGATTGGTCCAAGGAAAATGGAAAAGCTGCGGTGATTTTTGTCCGTCAGTTACAGACAGAACTGGGCCATCGTGGGTGGAAGAACCAGTTTGGACAGTTTGGAAGATGCCATTGTTCACGATCGTGACTTTTCCGTTGCAATGACGTAGTATGATAAATAGCGGATTATCGCGCGAAAATTTCCGCTTCATCTCATTATGTTAATGATCCTTACTCGTTAATTTTTCCTCGTTAGTTCAAGTCATTCCGGCACCTTGACATCCTCAGGTTAATTGCTTTCTAATCGCAGATCTTGCGCGTCAACATCGCTGTGCTTTTATACATCATAAAATGACGTTAGCGTTTTTATAAATACATCTTTGTCATGTCAGTTATCACGGTAATTGCAATGACGTCGAGTACTTTTTATACGACTAACGTATTGAAGCGCTATAGAGTTCTAAGCGAAGCAGGTGTGGTTGCAAGTCGTTAGAAACGAAATTGCAGCAAACCGGATCGCGTGGCTCTCCTCGATTTTCGAGAGAGTCCTTTGGCGAGCCTCGAGGGCGGCACCGAACTGAATTTACAAATATACGAGAAGTAACCGGAGAGGAGAAAAGATTACGGGTCAGGAGGGAGCTAAGAGAAAGGCGACAGAGGGAACGAAAACTCAGAAAGCGTTGGGCCAGAGTTTCTCAAACGATGGTCCCCTTTTATCACGATTGAATTGGCTCGCCAGTTCCGATGTTGAAGTTAACCTATTTACTTATATCAAACAACATAAGTTTGCTATCAAGTCTGCTAAATTCTATCAATGTCTCCATCAAAATTTTATTATTACGTTTGTAACAAGCATTGAAAGTTCGAAGACTGGAAAGTGACTTTGCGACAGCGTAAATGTAATATCATGCCGCGTCGTCAGTTACCACACTTGCAATCAGTTAAACAGGTTTCAGCGTCTATACGAGACGTGGGACGGGAGAAAGAGAGAAAGATTTTGAGAAGCTCTGGCGTCAGGTATACAAGGTGAGAAGGAAGTTAAATAATCAATCGACTACGGAGGATTATTGGCAATACGTGAAAGCCCATAGGGCTGACCCTCTGTATAAAGTGTTTGCCGAACCTCCATTGGCATCTTTCTCCTCTCCTTCGTTCTCGTTCCCTTGCTAACCCTTAGTCAGGTTTCTTTGCCGTTCCCCTATCAGATTCCCTCGGTGTCTCGGTTTAAATTCGCACCCACAAAACCAGTCGGCACGCCTAAAAGGTTTCTAAACGCGAATCTCACAGGACAGAGTAGAAACGTGTTTCGCGAGAGTGAGAAAATTTGGGAAAAACAATCGCGCGGCAATTGGAAGAGCAGAGGGAATAACAAACACTCCTTTTCAGTTGACATCGTTCGTCGCTGAACGATTTTTCGAACGATCGTCGACCATGAAAAGAACGCCAAACGTTTCAATTGAAATTGAGGTTAGGCAGGGTGGTAAATTGGTCACGTGTCATTGTCGGCAACGGTACGAGACCATTCATTTGCCAGTGGCAATCAGATGGCAGCCGGTGGTTGCAGCGCGGAGGCGTCAAATGCCGGCTCGCGAGTCACGCGAGTCTAAACCAGCGCGATTAGAGATTTCAATTCGTGGCGTGCGTTCGCGGCATTCATTAGCCGCGAAATTAGCTTGGCCGCGTGCTGCCGAACGAAATCGAGGGAGCACGACGAGCCGAGAGGAGCGGAAGCTTGGTTAATCGTCCGCGGAGCGCGAGTTAATTTGGAAAATGCGTTCGCGGCCATCGTTACGTTGCGAACGATTTCACCCTTGTGACTTAATCTCACCAAGGGGGGGGGGAAGAACTCGAAGGCCGGAAGAAGTTTTCAGACCAGGCTAACGACACCTACGGCGCAGCCACAAAAGGTATAACGTCACGTACGAGATGTATCAAGAGCACGTTCTTCGCCAGTTTCGCGAGTATATTAATCTCGGGACAGCACGAACGGGAAACACTTGCAGCTGTCACGTGGCAAGTATGAGAAACGTGCGATGAGAAATATTTGATGATCGTCTGCAACTGCAACGACGTGGTAAATACGCTCTCTCGCAAGGAGCGAGGAGCATCGAGAATGAATCTACGTAGGAATAACTTTTGCCTGCCTACGAAGGCAAAGGTGTCTTTCAAGTTATTACATTCTGTAAAGGTACAGTGACAAAATTTAAAAGATGCAGCGGCAAAGAACGTCTCACTGTCGTCGAACATTACCATAAGTACGCTCTTTGGAGAATACAGACGAAAGGCGAGAACACTGCCTCTTATCGATTCTTCCTGTTGCCTCCTTTCGAGGCAACATCCTCGAAATAAAACTAGCATTCGCGCGAAGGCACGTCCTTCGAGAGACGCCCTGGCATCAGCTGCTCCGCGTTGCGAATTTCCTACGGGAACCGGTCGCGTGTCTCGATGCTCGGCTACAATTTTTCTCGCGCCGCGTCGCATCGCGCGCAGATTAACATTCTCTCACGGCAAGCTGAAAATTAATCAGCTGGCTACGATTTATCCCCGTCGTGAAATTCTTGAGGGATAAAACCACTAGAACTTGGGTGTCCAATCTTTCAGATCTTCCGGGTCTCGTTGGCCAACAAAAATTTGTCGAGAGCCGCGCATAGTTTTATACACTTTGCGAGGATATTAAAACAACTTTTATAGCGAAACGATACACTGATACAGAAAAATATATGTACAATAATTAAAAAATTAAGAAATTTTTTCATGAGAACGCTTGTTATTATAGTTACGTGCCAATGCTCTCGCAGAGTTTATTTCAAAGTCGACCCTCGAAAATTACATTGTTACAGAAAGATTTAACTGAACAAAATTCTAAACACAAAGTTGTTCGTCATGCAACTTCGTGGTATTTTCCCGACAGCATTAAAGCCGGAGATTGAACTTTTAGATGTCGGGGCTTAAGCGTCTCAAGCAGAGCCAGCCCGCGCCATAATTTTTCTATATCCTATAGATTCTGCTGCAGACGAAAAACTGCGCCTGGCCTTATGTTTGCACGGGGATCAGACCGGCTTGCTCGCGTCGCTACGCCCGCATTTACGCAAAGTCTTATTTACGCGGCGCGCGACTCGACTCAACTCGGCTCGGCTCCGCTCCTGTTCTTACGACGACTGCGTGCGAAGCTGGCGCGCGACCCGCGTTTTCTCGCATAACTCTCGCCGCTTAGGGGATGACAAATGGCCGCGTTGGACGCGGTGCGTGCGCCTACGACGATAAGACGGGTCGAAATTTAAAGGCGGCTTCGAGGGGAGGGGGATAACCTGGAACGCACCCTCTCTCTTATCCTCTCGCCGCTTATCGCTCGAGAATATCGGCCGAGAATTTCACGGTCCGTTTGCCCAGACGATATTTATTCGCTTCCTCCGGCTTCCTGTCGCGTTGACCGTTCTCCTCACGACTCGCCCGTTCTTTCTTCCCCTCCTCTTTCCTCTCTACCGCGACCAACCGACCCGTCGAAGGATTTGTTCCTCGATAAATTCCGGCCGGCGTGTCGAACGGCGCGTGCTCGACAGCGGGTTATTTGTTAAGAGTTACAAACAGCGCCCCGCGCAAAGGAAGTCCCCCGTTATCGGGAGTCGGGAAGCGAAACTCGACGCGTTGTATTTTTTCAGCCCGAGCGAATATTGGGGTTAGGTGGTGCTCTAGTGCGTGCAACACGTGGCCGGGTATTGTGTTTTAGGGAGTTGACGCGGAGGGTGGTCAACGCAGTCAATGTTGAAATCATACGAACGCGCTTGTATTGTTCTCGGCACAACGGCAACGAAAAGTTGCATTTATCGCGGCGTTTACACGCTGATTAATTGGCTCCGGGTATATTAGCTTTCGTATTAAATGACCGGCTATATTGAATTTCGTATTAAACAACGTAACAATAACAAGAACTTGATATCGCGGAAATGGAACGCACAGGCTCCACGGACTATGCTCAGGGATTGAAAATATCTCGCCGAACGATCCTAAGGCTGGCTATGAAAAACGTACCGTCGCGTACCGATCGCTTTCGCAACCAACAGGTTTCGTTTCGACTCCTTTCAGCGAATATCCGTGATTGGAAGATAAAATTCTGGGTCGAATTCTGTAATCGAAGGTTGAGGGACGCTTCCTTTTATCGTCGATACCGCGCAGTGATGTCTCCCCAGCCACGGAGAGCAGCACAAACGCAGTCTTTGTACGACTCTCCATCCCAGCTCCGGGATCACAGTCGACGTCAGTTACGTCTCACGATACGATGCACGCGTTGTTGGATAATACACGTCGGAGAGTGACAAAGACGAAACAGAATCGTAAACGCGCAAAGTCGAGTGTTTCGTTTCGAAATTGGGCGACATTCATGGTTCCTTGCGTTCGCTTTCTCGTAGCGCGAAGTAAAAAAGTATTCTCCAACCCTTTGCCTTATGATTTTCTTCCCAGTCTTAATTATTATGACACGTTACAACAAAGCTTTATCGTATATAATTTACGTTCGTCAATCTTACTGATCTCTTCGAGTTTGAAGGATTAAAAATTGAAAATTCAAATTCTTCGATTCGCTTTTCCCTTCGAATCGAAATCGTAATTCCTGCCACGAGTCCAACTCGATATCGCGACTCAAAGGGTTGAAATTTGGGAGACAAGTTGCAAATTACAAATTCCTTTCCCACACAATCTCGCAACTTCACGTCGAATGGAAGTGATTTGTAAAATCCGCGTGTACAACTCGTTCGAGGGAATTTATTAACGTCGATAACTCTCCGCTGGCAATCTGTAAAGTTTCGTTGCGCGATGTAGTTTAATTACGCGTTGAGGGGATCGGCGATTGTGCTCTTTACGAGAGTAATTAAGCGTGCCGATTTTCGCATCGGAGACGTAAAATTTTTACGCGAGCCCGTTCTCCCGCCGGTTGGAAAAGCGTCGGTAATTTTCACGGGTGAATGATATTAGCAAGCAGCCGGACAAAGGAAAGGGAGGGGGGCAGGAGGCGGGCCGACCGATGTTCTTTGCCAATAATTCGCAATCTTTAAGAGTCGTTTCGTTGATTGCCTCGATTGAACGAGCCGCGTCGGCTGACAGTGGAAATTGAATCGTTCAATTACAGTCGAATGTGGCCACCTGGAAAGAGTCGTTTGCTACGACGTTATATCCTCTTAACGACGTTGAATTCCATCGGGATTTCGGCGAGCGAGCGAGACTCGCGTCGAGCGTATTCGCGCGCTGTGACTGTTTTAAATAACGTTTCATTCTCTGCGAGCTTGATAAGCTATTTTCCTGTGAAAATATTTCAGAGGGACTACTTGTATTTCGCGCGTGAATTTTATCAATATAAAATAATGAGATTCTCTTCTGGAAGAGAAAAGACAATTGTTTCTATTGCTTTTTGTGTAAGTGACAGGCGAAGAAATTGTTCAACGTCAAACTATTTCGAAACGAGACGTTCGAAATTTTATTATCGTGGTAAAGTAATGAATCTTTAGATTCTTTGATACCAGCCACTGTGCATTAATTTCCAGTTAAATCCGCAACGATCGCTCGCGAACGATTGAGAAATCGCTCATAAGCGAGAGAAACGAAAGACCGCAGGATTTTCGATCGAATCGAATTTCGATACCGGCGTCCCAGTGTCGAAACGGATACGTGAAGGCATTAGACTAACAAGCTAATCTGATTTGTCGTACTCGGGGCGGGCTCGTCGTACTCGTCGTTGGACGGTGCTGAACACGAATTACTTTGGCCGGGTGTGCCCCGTATTCGTCGATTTCAGTTGCCACGCGACTCATTGGAAAGCACTTTATATCGCTCTCCGGTTTGCGCTCGCTTGCCCGACGCTCAGTTCCCAGTATAAACGTTCTCGTAACCTACTCTGCAAACACTGCCAGGAATTGCCAGGAATAACGGGAGCCGAAATTTTTTTTTTTTTTCCCCTCCCTCGGTCGGTCGCGGAACGCGATATCGCCGAAAACTGACATTCATATCGCGGGAATTTTTCTCCCCGCGGTGTGGAACACTGCAGCGCGCAATTGATACGATGGCTATTGGGTAACTGGTAACTGAGAGGACGAATTACCGTGAAAAAGAGAACGATCGAGTAAAACAGTTATCGGCCAGATTTATCATTTCTTGGCTCGGCGATTTGATCTTTGGAATGCGACTGGAACTAGGTACTCTGCGATGAGTTTGTTATTGCAGCGCTGGACTGTGGATGTGTCTTGTCTTGAGAATGGTAATTAATTACGCACGAATGAGCCTTGCGAATATCTCGTGGAATCACATTTATTAACAATTAGACGCGAAAACTTGAAAGTGCAAGTTGGAAGTTACGTCGTATTTTACCGAGAATTATACCGAATCTTTACAGGAACCGAATCTCTAACGAGAATTAATCGTTTCTAACCTGAGAATTAAACTACCTCTAATCACCCACAATCACCTGCGTTTATTAGAATAGTTTGTTCAATTTAAAGAACGAGCCGTTTAATAATACGCTCTGCTATGGGTCATCTAGAAACATCTATGCCAATCGTTTCTCGATGATAACAAACATACCAGACTTGCACTTGATCTACGTGATGTTTCCAAGTCTTAATTTTCTAAACGTTAATCGAAAAGAATGCCAAAGAATGCCAAACGGAAGTACGACTGAACCAAAGTTCCGAGCGCAAGAATATTCCATATTCGAATTGACGAATGTTGTTGAACAGTCGAATCGAGTGTAACACGAGTTCTTTGTACAGAGACGCGCGACAGATTCATCGGTGCCACTTGACGTATCCAACATCCGCGTCCAACGGGGTTCGATATTCCGGTTCGGATTCCGTGTTGTCGGAGACATTTGCTAGTGGCAAGAGTAGCCGGTACTCGAACGTAACAATGTGTGTTCTCGGTACACCGATCGTACACGTTCTACCGGCACGAAATCTATTTGCACCCGCTCGCGTACTCGGCGAAGATACCTACGCATCTAACGATGCATCGAACGTTTCCAATGAAAAATTTTCATCGATCGTCGCGGCCATAACTGAGCCATCCGTTAAATCCAGCGTGGCGTATTTAAAACGCGGCAGGTTTCGATTTGCGCACGATATAATCGGGCGCGAGCGAGTTGGTTGATTCGCCGGCAGCCTGGCGATAAATCGCGCGGTTCGCGCGAATAAATAAAGTGATACGCCGGACGACGAGGGTGATATTTCCAACGCGACCGATTCAATTTATCGGCGGGCTGTTCTTGAAAACGATCGAACGGCGAAATAATTCCCTCGAACGCGTACGAAAATATCGGGCGCTTTGTGCGTTGGCCGTCGAGAGAGGCCGCTCGCCGTGGACGCGGTGCCGGCCGCCACCGCCGCTGCTGACTTCCGGCTTGACGCTAAAATAAATAATCGATCCCGCGATCGTACGAAATTATACGAGGTAATCATTAATGGGCGTGCAATAGCACGTTGCCTCGCAATCACGTACGAGTTTCATTGTTTACGGAGCACAATCGTCCCGCGGCATTAATTAATGCGTCGACGGCATATATACGCGATTAGCATTATTAATGCGCGATACCCGCGCCCGGCGACCAATAAACGATTGTCTAGGTCGTAATGCAGGATTCCCGGTTTTGCGCAATATAAACTTTATTGTCGCGTATTATGCCCACCGGCCCGTGTACGTTGCACCTTTCCCTGTGACCCTGCGCCCCACTTCGCCCCCCTCTTCTTTGTCCCCGACGCGCCGCGCCACCTCGGTCGTTGAAAATTCGCGAATTTACGCGTGCAACGTTCCCGATTATCCTTTCGCTCTTTCGGTCGGTCGGTCGATCGGAACGCGCACGCCGCGGCCTCCTTCGAGTGAGCGAGCTTCATTAGCTTCGAGCCCGACCGTCTCGTTATTAAACGCGTCCCACTGCGTCATAAAGTTCTGGCGACTTGGCGATGCAAACCCTTTGACACGTAAATAGGGAGAGAAGCGTTATTGGTCCCGGCCGGCTATAAATCGGAGCAAAATATTTTGTCGCGTGGCGCGCCACCCGTTAATTCGCGTGATTTGCGACGTCGATATTTAATCGACCGGTCGCCTTCGATTTACGGGAAGAGGAAATTCGCGGAGTCGTCGACGCCGATTTTTCCACTCGCGGAGAGGATCGTGGGCTCGCTCGATTTACGCGGAAATTCATCGATATCGCGGCCAAACGGGATGCAATGAGACCGGGATCGGATAAGCACCGGCCAGGTACTTTGGTTATTGTTGTCCGTACTGTAACAACAATCTCCTGCTAGTCGTGTACATTTATTTATGGGCAGCCGTGGCTCACGGCTATTCTAAAATTCATGGTTTACCCGGGACAGTAGTAGCCCTAAGCTATGCTTCCAAGACGCAACTACGGGGCAACGTGGCTGCCCAGTTGTGCCGGCAAACTCCCGTTTCGCAGGTTCGGTTATATCGTTCCTGTCTCGACCTCTCCACCATGTCCGCGCGACAGGCATAAATTCCGCGCGGACATAAATTTTTTTTCCAATTTCCCTGTCGCTCGCCGAGCGCCCGTCTGTTTGACGTTCCCGAGTCCTCCCCCCGATGCTGATGTCTAATTAATATCAATCATCTCCTAATCGGCAGGCTCCGTCGTTAATTCCTCTTAGGGAAATTAAGAAACTCGCCGGGCAGCAATAATCCACGTTGCTACTCGTTTCATCTCGCGCAGCATCCCAGGGATCGGCCATTTTCACTGGGAGGGTGCGCCCTGTAATTTTCTCTTTTTTCTTCTCTTCTTCTTCTTTCCTTCTTTCCTCCTTTCTCCTTTCTCCTTTCTCCGCCGTGCCGTAGCGATTCCAATAATCTCATTAATTTCCATTACGGATATTGCAACGACTCGCTGCCACTTCGTCTACCCCGCTCGCTCGGCTCGTCTTTTCCATCCGCCCCCTTGTCGAATTAATCGTGAAAAGGTATCTCGGTCTTCTGTATTACTCGCGTTTTTCACTCCTCTCTTTATCGTTTCCCTCTCTCTCTCTCTCTCTCTCTTTCTCTTCTCTCTTTTTCTTCGTTTGGCGCGTGCGAGCGTCTGCGTCGATTCTCTTTCATGTACATAGGTGTTTTCCATCTATCTGTCTGCTTTTTTTCCCGCTTCTGTATCCGCTCTGTGTTCGAGCAAGCGTGCGGATATAACGCGGCTACAATGTTTTTTAATTTAATTAACGCACCTCCCCTTCCCCGTCGTTCCGCGAAGCCGTTGTTTCTCGTCGCGCCATACGCTGCGAACGATTATTGCATCTCATAAAGGAATTAGCGGCCGTGTCGACACTTTTTCTCTCTCTCCCTGCCTTCTTCTCTCCCTCTCGTCAGGATACACCTCCAATTTGCGTGCCGTTCGTCGTTCGTCGTTGTTCGACGCTTTTTTACACCGCGGTCCGCAGAAAACAGACGGGCCAGCCCGGTTATTTTGATTCCTATTTGCTTTAGAAAGCGCGTGGAGAAAGGCAGAGAGACGCAGATAACGTCGAAACTGACACACACACACACACACACACACACACACACACACACACACACACTCGAGGTGGTTTTGTAAAGTTCGCGAGTTCGGCACTTGTGCAACTTGGACACGCGTTTGAGAGCGGGCAACGAGAACGTTGCGAAATTCAAGCCGCTTTGTCGGAGCTCCTAGTTTTAGATATTCGCCGCAAAACGGATAATAAATGCGCCACGCGTTTGTTGACAAATGTGACCGTTGCAAACGAGCTTCAAGTTTGGCTGAATATCGCTGTATTGTCACTGTATATACGCGATTCGCTGCATTGTCGCAAAAAAAAAAAAAAAAATCACTGAAAACACATCGCTTTGTGAAAAACGGTTTCTCTCCGCCACGGTCGTGTAAAATAATAATTTTTATACACCGACGTACCTTGATAAAAATATATATATATAACGAATTCAAGATTCGAAATGTTGTCAGTGAAAAACAAAAAAAAAAAAAAAAAAAAATGCGAGAAATCGTCAAAGCGATTGAATCTCTTTTAATCGAGCCCTTTGATCTCCGATAATGTTACATGAAAGTGCACTTGCCGCCGATGTAACGTGCGTCGAGTGGCGTGTGTTCGGCGGCTTTGTCGGATTCCACGCGAAAATTTCCCGTGCCACTTTTAATTTCCATCGATCAAACTTTTAATTTCCCGTCGATTGCGTGAACGGCACTTGCGATACGCACGCCATGCACAGCTGATTAATTTTCGCGTTCTAATTGAAGCCCGCCTGTCAAAATTCAGCATCCGCCGTGCAAATTTGTTTTGAAATTCATTCGGGACGCACAATGCACTCGATACCAGCGTGCCGCGGTACGATTCCATTCGGAATAAAAATGACGCAGACGTTTAAAACGCACGCAACGATACGGGAGATAAAAAATGAAACAATTCGTTTAAAAAGCTTCGCAATTTTGTAGCTCTAAAATTGCTTTGCTCGTGACGTAACGCTGAAATTAAAAATTCAACAGAAATGCACTTGTCAATTTTTTTCCCTCTTCGCGGCGAAAAAGTCCCAGGCTTGCGACTGGGGGTTTGTCTAGTCGCCCCCGACCTTAAGACGTAAAATACGAGCGAACCGGTTGTGTGCGTATAAAGACAGAAGTTTTAAGGATAAAATTTCGGTTAGAGAGTATCGAGTCGTAACAGCGTGCAGATCTCGAGAGAGTTGTAGAGAGAGCATAATAGGGGAAAATAGGGTAAAGCCTAAGGTGCCTAATGTATTTTAGCTTCGTAAAAAATCAGGTGAAAAAAAGAAAGTTCACTTAATTGGATTTTATATAATAAGAAAATGACGAAACTTTATTGAAAAAGTTCTTTGGCTCACGGGAAAATAAAATTTTCTGGAGGTATGCAATAACCCGGTTTTGTCCCATGGGGGGTAGGTAAAAGACGTATAAAATGTAATACAGTTGTGAAATTTTTATTTTTATTGGTTCAAATATAGTAAAAACAGTTATTTTTTACGATTTTAATAAATATAAAGGTATTCTATTTAGTCTGTCGTATAAAAAATTACGTTAATTATTAGTTCAGGAACTTTTACTGTATTTATAAAAAGTAAATATATACACATATATCTATTTAACAAAACAAAAGTCACATGTGCCCATCCATAACACATAGTGTATTGAACCTATTGTTCTTTGGATTTGGAATGGATCAAAATACTGAACAGGGTCAAAATACTCTAAGGACTATATACAATACAAATATTACTTATCTGAATGTGAAAATTCCTGAATGTGAAAACACTGAAAAATAATCACTTAAGTCATGAAACATTGATACTCTTCAAGCCGAAATTTTTAACTCTGAAATAAGGTCTATCTGAATATCATGCCACAGTTCTATTACACATCGAAGCTTTTATTTTAGAAAAACAATGGCACTCGGTTTGACCCGCGTATCCTACTTTCCCCTATGTATCTCTTTGTTATCGTTTTAATTATTTAAGCGTTAATAAATTATTTATAACAAACCACGTGGGTTTAAATTAACTTTCGTCACAGTTTTATCGTTGAAAGGGTCTTCTCTTTAGAATAACATGTACGTAAGCAAGCTTGTCACGAGGACCACGCAACGGGCCGAAATCATTCAGACGATCATCGCAGGAAAATTTGCTGTAGAATTGTAAATTGCTGCTCGATCCTAATTTCTACGAGCTACAACGATAATTTCTCCGGCGAGTGCGAACGAATGAAATTTTACGTGGCCATCGGCCTAGCCCACTTTATCACACGTTCGCATGGACTAACAATCGTGGTAGTCACGCATCAACGTGTAGTACCGTGTATGTGTGTATGTGTGCATAAAAGGGGTCCCGGGACGAGAGGGTGTAACGACAGTCGTTTTTAACCCTTTATGCAGGAAAGGTCGAGATTAAAGGGCAGATTTGTCGCACGATTTGCCGCTGGAGTCTCCATTGACGAGGAAGAAGAGGAGAACGACGACGGTTCGTCCACTTCGACCACTTCCAGTTGACTAGTGAACAAATTTCATGCTCGTCCCCCTCGCCGTGATCAAATCAAAAGCGCCTGCTGCCGATATCCGAGCTTTCCAGCTCCGGCTACGGTTTAATGAAGGAAAAGCTTCGGCACGAGCATCTTTTTCTCGGTGCTCGTTTCGAGGCAATCGTGAATATTATGAAATGGAAATGATTGGGCGTAAATTTTACTCGTTAAATACAAAGAAAGAAAAAGAAAGAAAAATAGTAAAATCTATAGGTATCGTCGCAGAATATAATAAAGTATAAAATTAATAAGATCGATCCGATTTATCGAAACAAGAAAGAGGTTTCCGTATAAAAATTATTGCAAATTGGGGAAAAGTACTGTGCGGTCTAAGAGCGAGGCAATTGTCCGATGCGATTGTCGCAGTGAAAAAAATCAAACTTGGAACTGTTTGTCTAATTGTCCAAGTTTTGAGAATTAAAATGTAAGATAATGTAATGTACGGTTGCGTGTGTGTATGAGTGCGCAATGGACGAATGTTTCGAGGTTGTATATTGTGAAGGAATCGGGCAGAGAGTCGCGAGAGGATGAGCATCTAGAGAGAGAATCGAGTCGTGGTAGAGTGAAAACCTATAGAAAGCTGTGAGAGTGCATAGATTTAGAGACTATTATAGCGAGTTGTGATAATGTGAGAGTATTGGGACATATTTTATCACTGAAAGTGACTTTAGCTGGGGTAACCCAGAAAATCGGGCCTCTTCAGATGCAACGCTGATGCAACGAAAATTAGCGATTGGTTGATTTGAGTCACGTGATCCGTGAAAAGGCGTGGCGTAGACCTCGAATGGGAGTGGCGTTGTCTGGTACTGAACGATCGCGCCTGTAATTTGTTTTGTATCGATTCCTAGTTAGAACAGTTCCTTCTGGATCTTTCAGTGAGACAAATCGTACTCAGGTACAAGTCGTGCTGTTTTTTCCAGTATCTGTCAATTTGTAAATCAATAAACTTTATTTACATTCATTTTAAACCTCATATCTCTCACCTACTATTTCTACTTATCTACCCATCTTCCAAGTTACAAACAATTTTACGATTCGCAAAAATTCTCCCGCAATTCACAGGAGACTCTCCCGCAATTCAATGGCACGCCACTCTTACGGATCACACACGCGCGATACATATTCTTACCACGTGCAACGACGTCTCCGCGTGGCACCGTGCATGCCAAATTTCAACTCGCGCGCTTCGCCGTATCTCTCCTCGGCTCGCCACGCGCCGCGGCGCTTTTGCACAAACATTTCGCTTATCTTTGCGCAAAATTAGTTCCCGTTTCGAACGAACGCAGTAAGCAGAGCTGCGGCAGACAGGTTTTAATAGCCTTGCCGAGTACGATACCCTGACCTCCTGATAGATCTCTCAGACGAGGCGTTTAACTCCGCGGAGAACTGAATGGAATCGCGGGCGGAGGGAGAAATTGTTAAGAGTTCTTTGAGAAGGAAACAGTTGATTGTTGGGCGCGTGATGCGCGATGGGAAAGTTCCTCCGAGCCGGAATGGAAATAACGTAAGAACAGGCAAACAGGGTTTTGATTGTACAGCACGGACGCGAAACGGTTCGTCGACCCTCGAGTCGTCGCGTCGACCTTAAGCCGTCGGGTTTTCGACGTGCACGAGAAGACCGGGTGGCAACGCTCGGCTTTCCTCGGCGAGGAAAAAAGTAATCCGCGATGCTGATTCATTTGCGCAGCGGCGGGCCAAAGCGGGGAGGAACGATTGTGATGCAAACTTCATAAGCATTCGACTGGTCTGAAGGAGGGTAACGAGGCGAAGGACATCGTTGGAAAAGGATTTTCGAGCAAACCGTACTTTCTCGCCGACCTGTAACCGCGGAATACGTAAATTTGTACTTGGAAGGAAAGTTGGACGAAGAGGGGAATAAAGAAACGTCGGAGAAGAGGAGAAACGAGTGGAAGAAGAAAAAGAAGGAGAAGGAGAAGAAGAAGAAGAAGAAGAAGAAGAAGGGTGGTTTGCTCGGCGAGCAGACAAGAGACTGGGATTCTTAACGGAGAGACCTTGACTCGAGGAAACGAGCACTCCGCAATTCGATTGGCTCGGAGCGGCATCGTGCATATTAAGTCGGCGTTATTTGAATGTCAAAAGTACCCTGGGACCGGTGATTCCGTCTCCGGTTGGATAGGAACGGGGGAAACGAGAGAGGAAATACGCTGGCAGCGAGGCGTCCGTGGGGGTCGATTTCGAGGCGCGCGGAATAAGAGAAATCGGTGGCAAAGGGGTGCGGGTGAGAGCGCGAGGAGCTGCCTCCGCTGCCTCGGTGTAGGCGTCGGAGAAATTTCTTCGTGCCGATACGAAGCCCAGCTATAATTGAAAATATATTCGCGTCGCCCCGCCGCGTCGTCCTTTTCCCTGCTGTTTCGCCGTTCGACCGTGTGACACGGCGAGAAGGTGATTTAAAATCGAGGGAGCTAAACGCAAAGAGACGGTCGGCGAACGTGATAAATTACTGGCTGCGGAATTTGCCGCCGTCCGCCTCGATTTTGATCGAATGTTAATTGCTTTCGATATCGATCCGTGCCGCGCCGCGCCTCGCCGCGCCGCCCCGAACTGGTCGATGAAAAGGACCACCGCGAGTTTCTTTTTCTCTTCTCCGCTCTTTCTCTTCTCTTTCACTTCGCGGTTAAGAGCGAATATCCTGCGAATATTACGTCGATTATTTCGTGTTATTACACGGAGTTGCTTTCGATGAAAAAAGCGTCGGCAACCACGGGGAGGGGGGTTTGCTGCGGTGAGCAGCGATCGCGGCTACTGTTTTAGTATGTCATCCTGCGGCGTATCGAGCCATCTCGGAAATAGAAATCTCATCTATCCGAGACCAGCCGGATACCGCAGGATACTATATCTCCCTTCTCCAGGATTAATTAAGGCACTCTCCGCTGGTACCACAGGTACCACAGGCACTCCTGGCAGGCGAATCAATCGATCAGGTTTACCACCTTACCGCGTTACCTCCGAAGCAATTGACATTCTGGATGCATTTTGTATTTTCAGTCGTCCCTAATTAACCCAGCGCGTGCACCCTCTGCTATGTCGGTTAGTCTGGGGCTTTCCCCTGCCCGGCAACGGGCGACGTTCCGCGTTTCTTGCGTCGAGTCACGGTTTAACGAACTTCCTCGCCAGCAAACGGCTGATCAGCACGTGGCACGTGGAACCAGATTTTCAGCGTTACGCGCTGAAGAAAACCGAGGGCTAAGATTGTTGCGTCGAAACAATTCGAGAACGAGGTGAGAAATTTTCTCGAGATTCAATTCAGTTACGCATCGAATATAATTAAGAAGCGACGCGGCAGCGGAAGTGAGAAAAGAGTCTTTTCGAGGAGAAAAAAAGAAGAAGGAGATAGGGTTGCGTGTAAACAAGCGTAAACGCTCGCCGCGTCCGTGTTCGTCGCGCGGCGTAGCTGCGATAAATCTAAATTTACCAGCGACGCCACGAAAAACTAAATCCCCTGCAATTTCCGTCCGGGCGAGGAGCAAAAACCTCAAGAGCTGAATTCGCGCTGGCGATGTATCATAATAACGTTACCCGGAGCGTGGTGCTCGAGCCGCGGCGGTGGTATAATCACGCTAGACAACCAGCCGCGCAATAGCTTGTCGTTTCTTCCTCCGTGGAAACTCTTTAACGCTCCAACGGTATCCAGATATCGAGAAATTTATGAATTCCCCCGGAATACGTTCCTCGTTGCTATATCACGCGCATGGACCAAAGCCAATGTCTCTGGGCCGCGCTTCGGAAACAGGTCAAGAGACTATGAATATCGTCTTCGGGACGGGGCGACCTTTTTAAGATCGTCGCACCGCTAAATGTTAACTTCCAAGATGTTTACTTTATCATTCAGGGAAAGTAGGTCCCCGCTTTTTCACTTTATTTTTAACTATCCGATCTAGTCCAGTACGTCTTGTTTCAGCGGATTCGCGGTTCAGTTGCCGCGAGTTTTAATTCGAGGAAAAAGTTTGCGGATAGAGCCAAAGTTTAGCGCGCAAAAAGAATCCGCGCGCGTCCTTCCTCTTCCAATGAATCGTTCCTTCCTCCGACTCTACGCTTCGTTTCCGTGGCATCGAATTTCTTCGCGGGGCGATACGTTTCGTACGATTGGATTGATAATGTCGTTAATAACTGATCAGGGCACAGGTGTGTCTCGCGCGTATGAGTTGGCTAATTCGCCGGATACAGGTACAACGTTCTACTCGATCAAACTGTTGACAGTTCAACTGGCAATTTCTCTGCGATTATCGCCAATGCGTACGCCGTACAACTGTGCGAGTCCGTTTCTTCAACCCGTGCGTCAACTCGGTCGACCTCTTTCGTCCAGCCCTTGCGAAACGACCAAAAAAAAAGAAAAAAGGAAAAAGAAAAAAGAAATCGCAGGGTGATCGATAAATAACTCTTATCGGAGCCCGTGACTTACAAACGAATTACCTAGTCACCCCTCGAAGTTATCTGTCCCATACATCATCGACGTTGGCTGTCCGAACGAACGGCTGTCCGTCGCGCGTTCCGCGTCCTCGCAACCCCATCATCCAACGCTATTTATCAGGCTGGCTCCTTGGTCGCGACGCGTTCACCAAGAGTTCGTTAACTTTTTCCTTCGCAGCCGCCGTCACTTGCCTCCGTCCGGGAGGCTTTGGACGACGTGTAGGGTGTACGAAAAGGCATTAATAAAAACGTGTCGCACTCGCCCTCCTCCCCCCGTTTCACCTCTGCCGACGTTTCACCCTCGTCGGAAATGCCGACGTTCCAACGGCGTGGCGCAGAGCGGCGCGGCGCCTACACCTGTTTCCGCGTCCCCTTTTTCGAACGCTCGACTCGCCTGAAAAACTCGCGTCCAAATTACTCGAACGCAGATAATGAATTGCAAACAGTTTTACGCGACGCTGGCTGCAATTTGTCCATCGGGCAAAATGTTGTTATTACCCTGGCTGCGTGAATCAGCAATCAGAGGATTACACGATGATCGAGTCATCCGCGAGGAAATTGCCAGTGTTTTTTTTTTCTTCTTCTTCTTTTTCTGGTTTTACTTCGTCAAGGATGTCTATTCTATGGTTTTGGGATAAATATGTGTTTTGACACTGTTGAACAAAGCGAAGATCGAAGCATATATACACTTGCTCACGGAGGTGTTGTATTGGCTCTATGAATCAACAATCAGAGGGTTACATAATGATCGAGTCATCCGCGAGGAAATTTCCAGTTTTCGTTTTTGGTTTATTTTGTCAAAGATGTTTATTCCATGGTTTTAGGATTAAATACGTGTTTTGACACTGTTGAACAAAGCGAAGATCGAAATATATGTACACTTGCTTACGAAGGTGTTGTATTGGCTCTATGAATCAACAATCAGAGGGTTACATAATGATCGAGTCATCCGTGAGGAAATTTCTAGTGTTTTTTTTTTTTTTTTTTGGTTTTATTTCGTCAAGGATGTCTATTTTATGGTTTTAGGATAAATACGTGTTTTGACACTGTTGAACAAAGCGAAGATCGAAGCATATATACACTTGCTCAGGAAGGTGTTGTATTGGCTGTATGAATCAACAATCAGAGGGTTACATAATGATCGAGTCATCCACGTGGAAATTTCCAGTTTTCGTTTTTGGTTTATTTTGTCAAGGATTATTTATTCGATCGTTTTAGGGTAAGTGCATGTTCTGACAGACACTGTTAAATAAAGCAAAGATCGTGAAATATACGTTCACTTATAACGCTTACAAAGATGTTTGAACACTCGCCCATGGAGAATTTTCATTTATTTTATTCGATCGTTGACTATAGCTACAGCGTACTTATTAAAAACGTAAAATGGGAACTTGAATGGATGTCAAAACGGCAGGTGGTAGGGGGGAGGGGGGCTGGCTGCTTAAAAAGTTACAACGAGAGGTTACATGGAGCAGATAAATCATTTAGTTCTCATTTGGTCGGCTAAAGCGGCGCGCGTTAAGGGAAAAAGCGCATCGTGTTCGAATAATTTGATAAAAGTTCGCGTCGGCGCCTCGCGATTGGCGACCGACCGGAGGAACGTTAACGTTAATTATAAATCCCGGCGGGATAACGGTAACGAGGGGAGAGGGAGCGCGGCGGAGAGCAAGAGAGAAAGAGAGAGAGAGAGAGAGAAAGAGAGAAAAAAGAGGCGAAAGTCCGTGGGAATAGTTCCAAATGGGAGCCATTAATTTTACTCATCCGCCTCGCGGCAACTCGCCGCGTAATAACGAACGTGAAACGATATGAGAAAAGTTGAGATACCTGTCTCTCTGTGCGCCACACTTTCTCCACCCTCTGCCAACCCTCCATCCCTTGAGTGGTTTCTGTAAAATCGAACCAAGTTTCGCCCTCCCCCCCCCTCTTGCTACGTTGCAACGCGGACAATTGATTTAAGAAAGTTTCTCCCTTGCTAATTGCCAAGATTTTCCATTTCAAAAAAAAATGCTCTCTTACGGTACTTTGTGACGTAACGCCCGTTCCGCGTTATCGATGGAACACGTAAATACTTTTTATACGCGTTGTTCGATAGCTCGGGAACTCGGATCGGGTATTTAACCGAGAGAAAATATTCCGTTGCGTGTGTAGAACATGTGCAGAAAAAGTAACAACAATCGTATCGAATGTACGGTCCCATTTCACCACTATATAAAAAATTTTATGCAGCTACGCCACGCGTGTAACATCATGCTCGGTGTGCCAAACTCGAATATATGATCTCTCTGTTCGATGAAAGATATCTCTCTTTATTTTACAATAAAAACTGCTGTAATCCCACGTTCGAAACGTAATAAACGTTTTTATTAAATACTAGCATATTTAATTTCGTCGCAAAGTGGCAAAGTATCAGAAATTTACATCTTAATCGTTGACAAATCATCGAACGAGCCCGTTGTATCGAACGAGCCGCTGTTAGGAAGGGGTTCGAGACTGTCAACAATACACAGGACCGGTCGATCCCGACGCAGGTAACCCACGCTTGCGAAGTTCCGGGCGCAAGTGGTGGTTTTCGACTCCGGACCGTTGCGCCACTTACACGGTCAGTCAATTTGCGTAATGAAGCAGCGAGACCGTGCTCTCGCCGAGGGCCAATTACGGTCGAAGAGGGTCCGGCCGCTGTACTTAGCTTTACCTAAAACCACTGTGGACCTTCGCAATCGCGGGCAAGCCGTGTCCGGCCGAGTCCATCGGCGACATTGTAATTGCGTCACTTGTCGCGAGAATCGAACTCGCCCGACTCGTCGACAGACGGTTTCGTCGAGAGACGGCATCGTTATAACCGAACGTCCGTGCAAGCAGCGTCCAGCGGACAAAGGGGCCGAAGCATCGACGGTTCTTCGATTTTCCCTCGCAGAGATAGAAACTTTTCAGGCACTTCAGACGAGACGTTGATTAGTTTCACGTGTACGTGCAACCCGTATTCTTCGCACCCCTTTCTTCGAGCGAAGAGTTCGAGTGAACTTTGATCGAGCACATTGTGTCCTTGGAACGCGAATGGAACGGAGATCTTGACGCGATTCGTCGTTCAAAAATTCCATTTGCCAGGTCTACGAGAGTTGAATCAATGTAAAATGTCACGAGCAACTGTCGTTCTGACAACCAAATCAGGAGAGATTAGCGATTGTTAATTATAACTCCAAGTCCGTTTCTGGAGCGTCTTCTTAAACTTCGCGTGGCGCAGGAACAATTGCTCGGTAACGATTGCAAGGAGAGGGCAATCTTAAAATTATTTCCTACTTTGCTGCTTTCCAAAAGCTCCTTACCGCGACGAGCATCGAGTCCAAGTGGGTTTCCGTATTTTTGTCCTTGAGGGTTAGACAAAGAAGCTTTTTTCAATCTCGTCGTCAATCACGGACTTTTGCAATTGTCTAAATTCGGCATCTGTTTGCTCAATTACTTCCATTCCACATTCATTCCACATTCATTTCGGGTATTACTTTCACGAAAGAAGAGAAAAAGAAAAAAGATAGTGAGATCACGAACCAATTTTAACTCGCTATCTCTCACTAGTTTTCTTACTCGAGTTATCTATAACTTGTTATTTATAAATTCGCCGAGATGTTCGCGTTTCGAAATGAGCGACAGAGACGTCCTCGAACGCGAGTATTGCATGTTTTGTGATTGGATCCTGAGACACTGCATTGCATGAGCAATGCAGCGGGAGAAGGCCGCTGATTGAAAATGCACGCTTCCTGGATAAAAATACGAGACTTGCCTGTCAACTATAAGAACTCCCTGAAATGTATTCCTGGATCTTGACAAATTGTATTTCACGGCGACGCTCCTCGTCACCTGGAATTGGTTACTGTCGAAGTCCTGTTATCTTGGATATCCTATTATAGGATATCCTGTCCTATTACATCTGAATTTGACCCTTTGCGCTCGAATGTCCCTTCTCTTATCGTACTTGAATCTAGCCAATCATTCGGACTTGCTCCTTTTACAATTTGCCGATAATTACAACGAACGTGTACATTTGGTAATAGCATAATATCTGAACAGACGCCTGGAGTGAGAGCTGTAATAACGACGTAAGAAGAACAAAACGATTTCAGAAATTCAAGAAATTTCTCAAGACAAGTCCCGAGTCAATTCAATATTATTACATTCAATATTTCACGTAATTCGGAATAATTTGCACAAACTGGACTTCTCATTGCTTTTTGGGGAAGTTTAAAAAACGGTAGAGGATATTATTTCTCCAGCGATTGAGACTACGTATCATCAACTCTTGTATATTATGCACGTTGATGATTGTTTTAAATTTAAACAACATCACACGTTAGAAAGTTGTAATTTCGTATTAAATACCATTTGAATGATTATTTCCAATGCTGCATTATTTTATTTGAAGTGACGTTTCTTAAATAAATTGCTAGTGGATGATACAAGAAAAGTTTGTCACAGGCAAAGGATTAATATTTGAGATCATTGACACTACATCTCCCTTTTTAACGTAAAAATTTTCAACTTCTTCTTTGTTCAATTTCTTCGTCCTCGAGAAACGTCTTTAGGGGGTAATTTTTCTCGGGATCAGTCACGAAGGTTAACAAACACAGGCTAATGAAACACCGAGATTAGAAACATATACTTCTACGGCGAGCGGCGCGCTATCTGCGGACGAATTCCGCATTCAGCTCAGAAATGGCGGACGCTTTAGTATTCGCGGCACGTTGCCGCGGAACAGAGAGACGACTGCGACGACGTAGTTGGAACGGGGGCACGGCTGCGAAAACGGAGCGAGCAAAGCCTCCGACAAACACGACATTTGCGAAGCAAATACCAGCTCGCCGCGCGAACTTCCCTCCCCCTCGCTAATGCGGAACGATCGACGCGCGAAATTTGAACTCCTCTGCCGCTCGTCGGCGAACCGTGCGATTTCTTCTTGGCGAGTGAACACCGCAAACGCGGCAAAACTCGTGATTTCTTAAATCGTCGTCGCGCCCGAGGTCGCGCAAGAGATAAAATTCTTCTTACGTACGTGCTTTATTTCGCGCGTTATCGAGGATTTTTTTTTTTTTGTGAAAAGCAAAGCGTCTCCTTCGCAATCGAGTTTCTTTGGTAACAGCGAAAATTTGTGGTTTGGCGAAACACGTACAGAAACCGCTGTAGAGGTTCAACCTTGGGACGTCTCTGCTGGCTTGGACCGTTTCTAACGATATCGAATGCTCCGCTCGATATTTCAAAGTCCGACGAAGAAATATTACGACGGGCTGATTATAATTTATCGCGGGGATGCCGGCTGCGGAACCCTTGCGCCGGAGAAAAATTTATATCCGGGGCCGGCTTATCAACTACGTGACACGTCGCATCGAGATCTCGTTAGAGGTGAGGAAACCGGCGCGGCGCGGCGCGACGCGACGCGACGCGTCTCGGCTCGGCTCGGCGTGCGGTCGTTGCTCACGAAACGATTTGACGGCTGTCTCATGCATAATAAGGCATCCTCCTCCGTTCCCAGCCCAGCCTCGCCAAGGTTTATTTCGCGTCGAATCGGCCAATCTGCAAAGTAATATGATATTTTCTGTCTATCGAGCGACAGAGAGCGACTGCGTCTCGCTCGGCGGTTCCCCGAGGGGCGACCAGGAAAATGGAGGCTTCGACGAGCACGGCAGGAATAAAGGGGAAATACAACGTCGCGGACGTTTTCTATCCAACGCGGCCAAGATAGAAAATACGCTCTTTCAACGTCGATTATCGGGACGTTCGTCGATTCTTTTCGTCTTGATTAAATCGACTCGTTCGATCGTTTCAGTCTGCGACTGAAGACGAAGAAAGGATCAAGAAACTTCACTTTTATATTTGTACATCCCTTCGTAATGGATCGAGACTCGGCGAAGAAGACTTGGAAAGCGAAGCGAATCTAGGAGAAGACCACGTTCTCTCTCTCTTGATAGAATTCTGAACCGACGCGCGCGATATCGGATCGATCATACATTTGCAAAAGTGGGGGATGAAACGTCCTCCTTTGCTACCCAATAACTCGCATTCCCCATTCTTCGAACGTCAACAATCGTAAATCATTCAGAAAGTACAATACAGAGGCTTCGGAGGGTTCACGGGGGTGGGACACGAACGGTTTGAAAGCATTTGACAGCAGGTCGAATCCGTGATTCGTCCCTGGCCGGGACGTCTCGACCTTGCGGTTGTCACCGACCTCGTTAAGAGCCCCGTCGAAGGGCATCGTTATTGCGTGGCAATACGCTGGGAGGAGAAATAGAAATAGGAAAGCGGCGTGATGGCTCGCGAACACGCCAAGAAACGCCGAGACATTCTGAAAATGGGGGGGTTGACGAGAGAGTGCCTTTCCTTCCCAACGAGGACGAGCAAGAGCACGAGAAGAAAGGCCAAGCGGGAGCCGATGACGTCTGCCTGCTGCCTACTTTCCATTCTTCCCTTGTTGTTCCATTCCACGGAAGATCAGTGGCGGGCTTATTGCCTCATGAATATGTATAGAAGAGGTGGCTCTCTGGTTCGTTGCGAAGCGGAGACGCTCGGCCATTGAACGTGTCGGGGTTTGAAGGAGGCCGAGGCCCAAGGGTTGGAACGGATGCGAATGACCGCGAACGACATACTGAGAAATTAACGAGAGTCGCCGGCCGCCGGAAATTACACGCGGGAATAAACAGGGTGCTTGCGGAACAGCTGCAGCCGTGAGAATGGTCATCTTCGAGAGATGCAAATCGGCCAAATTTTCCGACGACAATCGCCGCACGGGATGTCGGAGACGTCTCTCTCTCTCTCTCTCGTTCGTTCGTTCTCTCGATCCGTGCCCCGCCAATTTCCCGATCTTGCGACTGGCCGTCACATTTCGTTCGTTCGATGTTCTAGAGATTAAACACAAGGTGATATTTATTTAACAATAGTGCTGGTGATTAAACGAATACAAATTAACGACTGATAAACATCACTCGAATAAACTCTTCTTCGCAATTTTTTTTCATAAAGAAGAACGCCGCATTTCTTCATCGCTATCTTCAGGCCATCTGACGTAATTAAACCAGAACCACAGCTAAGATAATGTTATAAGAAAATTCTTAACAGATATTTTTTGCGCCAAAATGGCAGTGGATTTAACGAGGAGAATTCGGTGACAGTGTGCGCAGCGATGTCTTTCTGCTCCCTCGATTCTACGCCGCGCCGCTTGTTCCTCTTTCCCGAACATACAGCAGCCATCTCTCGATATCTGATAAAATGTAACTAATTCATGACGCCCTCGAAGATCGCATCGAGTCTGCTGCCTGCGGCAATCATTATACGTCTGGAAGAAATTTCATGGAATACTTCGTCGATAAAGCATCAGCCTCGAGATATCTCTATTGGAGGAAGCTTCACAGAGTCCATGAAATCCTCCAGATGTCGAGAAGATACACACCAGCATCAACGTTTACTATCATGAGAAATTCGAAGCTTCGATTCAATTATCAATGTTTAATATATTTTGCAATCGATCATCGATTTTTAATATATTCAGTGTAGCGTGGTATAATAATCACCATGTTGAGAAGGTACACACCAGCATCAACTTTTATTATCATAAGAAATTCGAAGTTTCAATGTTTAATATATTTTGCAATTAGTCATCAATTTTTAATATATTCAGTGTAGCGTGGTATAATAATCACCATGTCGAGAAGATACACACCAGCATCAACTTTTATTATGATAAGAAATTCGAAGCTTCGATTCAATTATCAATGTTTAATATATTTTGCAATCAGTCATTAATTTTTAATATATTCAGTATACAGCATGGTATAATAATCACCATGTCGAGAAGATACACACCAGCATCAATTTTTATTATCACAAGAAATTCGAAGTTTCGATTCAGTTATCAATGTTTAATATATTTTGCAATCAGTCATCGATTTTTAATACATTCAGCATGGTATAATAATGACCATGTTTGAAAACCTAGATTCTGTCCTTTGCAATTGGACGAATTACGAGAAAATAATATTTGCAGCAACAATCGTGTTTTCGCTAAACTTGTCGCTCGACAAACAGAAAGATGTCGATAACGTCTGTCTGCCAGCTAAGAAAGCAAAGTTGAACGCCACTGGGAAGACTGACCCCATCCCGCCGATAGTTTCTCCGAACTCGCCATCAAGTTTTCAAATAATTTAGTCCGTAATGCTGCTGGAAAATGTCTCAAGGACGACAGTGCAAGCATCTCCGTGAAACTGTCACGAGGAATCCCTCGTTCTTGTCCGAAAGAATCCACCGAGTCTCTCTCCCTCGATATCGATTGGCATTCTCTTTCATAGGGAAAGTCATTTCCTTTTAATCTTCGCCGTGTGTCTGCTGTCTATCCGTTGACCGCCGCACCGACCGGGAACGATAATGAAAAATGAAAGGGAGAAATGAAAATGGACGTGCGTACGAAATCCAATTTTGCTTGAGAGCTGCTCGAGAAATGTCTGTGGATATCTCTTTAACTGTTTCGCACGAGCGGAGATCCAGATATTTCAAAAGTCAAAGTTCGAAAACGTGGCGAACATAAATTCCGTGGTAATCAACGATCGCGTGGTAGAATTTTGTTTAGTCACTGGGAGCGAAATTTGCACGTAAAAAGAAACGTAGCTCGCATAATGTTTGAAAAGCTTTTGAAAAAGAAAGGAACTCATAACGTATATACAGAATGTCTCGGTATTGTGTCATAGTGAGAAGAGGGTGATTCTATAATATATATGAAAATTAAGAATGGAATTTTTTTTGTAAGATTCTTCGTTTTCGAGAAAATCGAGTTTGAAGATTTATCGGGCGTATTATAGAATTTGCGTAATCAAACGCAAAAATGAGTCAAAAATGTGGAACAAAGTTGTTTCATTTGAAGCTTCATTATCAAGAGAACAAATTTTGAACATGTTTCGTTAAAAATTGCTCTGTTGTTTGATAAATTTTCTTAGCTCGATTTTTTTAGAAACGAAACACTTCGCAAAAGAATTTTATTCCACATTTTGGACTCATTTCCACCGGTAGAGTAATCTCCTGTTAATTATTATTTTCTATCGGGTCTAAAATTAATTAAAGTACATTTGATAAATTTTCCTACTCGATTTTCTCAAAAACTAAATCTTGCTATTCTTTATTCTCAACTTATCTTTTCATACAGAATCACTCCCTACCTGGGACGCCCTGTGTATCACGAAAATTAAAAATTTCCCCCCGTTACAACGAGTTTTGTCGCGAGTGTACAAGTGTACGCACGTAGGTACGTGCGATCTAATTCCCGCTACTTTGATCTCTGGAATTTCAGCCTCGGAAATTATAACCGCGTTTCACGGTGCGGTAGGTAACTAAAATTTGGTCAGAGTACCGAACCAAATTTGGAGTGGAATAACACGAGCAATTTCTTAGCCGGCGCGTCTGTTATTTTCGAGTGGCGGAACGTTGGCCCGGGCAGCGAGCGAACAAATTTCGCAAATTTCGTCCGTCCCACCGGTTGCGAGGCGTGTAATTTATTCCCTCTCGAAAAGGATATTTCCGTCTCGTTTAGCGTATGAATCGATACCATTAGGACGGCGCAGGGACGGGGGGGAAAAAAGAGGAGAAAAAGAAAATTTCGCAGAAAGCGAAAGAAATACGGGAAAGCAGGCGACGTCACGCGCAGCTCATTACCGTCCGTATCTGAGCGATAAAGGGCGGAAAATTGTATTATTACGGAAGAATACGTGTGATAATAGTTCCCGCCGAGAAATTTCCGGGACAGACGTCTGCTGTTTTAGAGTAGCTAACGGAAGCCAACCGGGGGAGAAAAAGGGGGAGTTTCCTTCGCTTTGCTCGTTAATCGTATCTTCCGCAGGCATGCATGAGGATGACGCGCATCCTGCGAAGGGCCGAACAAAAGAGCTGTTCCAAATATCGCTTCCTGTTTTTCTTTGCGCGCGTGTCTAATCCCTCCTAAACGAGTAGTCCTTTTTTTTCCCCCCAATTTCAGGCAAATATTACGGGGAAGCCCCATTAGTAACGAACGACTATTGAAAGTTCAATCGACGACTAGCGAGGACGCGTTTCAACAACGAAAACGGCTCGCGACGCTCGCCGGGATTGCGCAAAATTTGTTGGCGCCGCGTTTAAATTATTCCTCGCCTGGCAATTAATCCGCCCGGGTGGAAGCACTTTTCTCTACGTCTCCGCTGAAAAATGTTCGCGGAGCGGATTAGTCGCGGTCGGCGAGTCGTCGCTGACGCGCGTGTACGTACTTACGGGGATAATTCGCGGGTATCGGGCACGCTGGCGCGGGAAAGGAAAAAATATACATCGGACGGTGGCGTGCGGTGGTAACAAAACGATGCGGGTAATCACGACAACGGTTGAGAAATGATCGAGTGGCGGAAGCATCTGGCTGGTGGGTAGAAGCGTGGAACGCCAGACGGGAACTAGCTCGGGTCAGGCTTTCTTGTTGACTCCCTCCCGTCGTTTACAGCGAGCTAGAATAATACTGTCGGTTGGTTGGCCCGTGGTATTTGAATTTCTTAGGTACACAAACGGCGGACGCTCAGATTTTAAGGGGAAACAACGCCCCGGCGTATTATTCCGGCGGAAAACAGGATTTCAATATTAAACGCATTCGAACAAACGCACGCGCGCGATAAACAGGATCCGCGCTTCGTCGAAAATTATCCACAGCCGGCTCTCTTTCTCCTCCTCTGCCTCCGCGGCCTCGCCGAGATAAAATGAATTTCCAACGAGTGCCAAAAGATTTCCGTTGAATATTTTATAAGCTATAGCTCCCCGCGAAGCGAAGATTGCGGTTGTAATTGAGAGAAGTAACGTCTCGTTCGTAAATATTTATTTCGCCAATGATGTAACAGCCTCAATTTTCGTCGGGATCTTTTTTGAATGATATATCACCGTTTCTCTTTCGAGCGAAAAAGATATTCGTATATATTCGCGATATATATTCTTCGTTTCGACGAAGAAAAGTTCCACGAAGAGAAGAAGAGATTCCTTTCGAAGGATATTTCTTAAATTCGCGACGATTAACGATCAGAGTCGTAGAAGAATACGCGGTACGCTACCTGAAAATCCCGAGATCGACGAAATTCTAGCTCGCGTGAAAAATACAATGAGTATAATGGCGGCGAGCAGAACGGAGGGAGGACTGGTATAATCACGGCAGCAGCGTTGAGAAATGACCGCGCTACGGGAGCATCTGGTGCTCGGCATCAGGAAACGGCTAGAGCTTCCGCTGGTTTTCTTGTTGATTTCCTCGCGGTGCCGCGCGAACGAGAATAATGTTCCAGGGGTTCCCAGGACTGGTCCAGCTGCCGACTAGATCGATACACGGCGTTGTTATTGCGTCTAGGAAGCTGGTGTCGCTTCGCCCGTGGAGAAACAAGCGCGCTGATTTTCAGAATCGTGGCTGCGTTCTCCTGGAACAGCGGCCGTAACGGGTCTGAAAAAAAAAAATAAAAAACAATGACGCGATCGCGATACTCGATACCTGTTGTCTCTCCCGTATTTTTCGTTTCAAACTCGCGACCAACGTGTGCGTCCAATCGTGACGAAGATTTTCCCCGATGTTTCCTATTGCCCGTTGGGTTTTCGTTATGCTATTCCCGTTGTTCGCGAGACTGCGTTCTTACAAGGAACATACCGAAGTGTGAAGAAATTTGGCATGAATGTAGCTTTCAAAAAAATATTTGACCCGTATGTTTTTTTTATTGGTAATCGTCGACGTTGGAGGGACGAAACCTAACCTCAAAATTGGGGGTGCCGAACATATTTTGTCAAACATCTCGGAGATTATTAAAAATACTGAGATTATTAAATTTTTGTGTAATTGATAAAATTAGTGAATCAACAAAAGCCGTATTTTTCAGAAGTTTATCCAAGTAAATGCTAATAAATTTTCTATATATTCAAATGCAAATTACGGATAAAATCTTGATTTTATAAAAATTTCAAATCTTTCTCGCTAGAATTATCGAGCACTAGACTTGTCCTCTGTTAAATATGTTGCAATAAATGTTGTAAATATATTTCATTTTCTGAAAAAAGTTGATTTTGTTGGTCGGACATTTTACGGCGCGTTGTTGAACGCACCAAGATGAAACTCGGCTTACGACGCACCTTTTCGTTCCTTTGCCTTCGTTACGGCGCTTTCAATTTGCTCGTTTGCTACGTAGCCGGGGAAATTGGGAATTTCCAGAAAGAATTTCGTGCAAGTGGACTCGGTTTCTCCCAAGTCGAGACGATCGACTCGAACTTCCATGCGGAAACATCGCGGAGGATTCCCGCGTCCTGCGTCCCAAGGGAATGATTAAGACGCGAAAAAAGGAAAAGGAAAACACTCGAGGAACTCCGAACTTGGCAAAGTTCGAACGTCACGCTTCGTTGCTTCGAACTGCGCCATGCAAACTTCGTCTGGCGAGTAACCGGTGTACTTCAAGGCCACGGCTAAGATCCTCTCTTCGCAAAAAGTTCGAGAGCAGCATTCCTGATCAGGTAGTTAGGTCCCTCTTCGGCGAGGCGAGGAGAAAACCGATCGGAAGGTTCGTGCGAGCAGATTTCTTTGAAGGACGTGGAACATATCCGGAAGTCGTCTGTTGCAATCTCCGGGATTTCAAGGCGGCGTCTGATATTCCAGACAGCGTCCCGGATAGAGAGACATCGCACGCAGAAACCGATGTGACTGGGGTCGCGAGCGAGGTCACGTCATACTTCACTTAAAACAAGCTAAAAGCTGTGGTAAAACCGGCGGGATCAGACTGCCGGATAAACGGATCTCTGTAATCCGAACTAGCTTTGTTTCGAGAGTCGTTTGCGAGTAGTTATACGGGCTGCGGTGGCGATCTTGCAAATCAATCGCGCGTGTGTTTGCCCGGATGAAATTGAAAGAACACACTCGATCGCAACGCCACGGCAGAAAGCTGATTTCCAAAGTTTTGAGACTCGTTGATGGTTGACGTTTTATTTCTGCGTTATAGATGGATTATATTAGACGGATATGACAAATCTGCTTTCGCTGATCTTCCGACCTTTTATCGCTTGCTTATCAAATAGGAGTCGACGTGGTTGGTCTATACCAGACGTGTCCAACTATATAACCACAATTGGAATAATTTAATTGGAATAAGAATTTTATTATTTGAATGTTCATAGTGTTCCTTTTGGGGAGTATTTACATTTGCGAGCAGATCTTTTCCCATATGAAGCACGCAAAAGACAAAATAATAAGAAGAAATTTTAGACGAGCATCTTGAAAATAGTCTTTGTATTGCAACTATCTGTATCGAACCAGATATTGACTGGTATCTAAAAAACGAGCTCAGTGTTCTCATTAAGAATGTTCATATTTTCTCAACTGATACAAATATATTTTTCTAATCAATGTATTGTATCGCTATAAAAATTCAATATCCTCATAAATAACATAGATTACATTGAACTGATAAAAGAACATGCAAACTACTCCATTAATGTTATCATAAATGTTATTTGCATTTTTCAGATATTTAACGAAAGGTAGAAAAACATATTTAATATTCCAAAATTAAACGAAAGATAACGAAAAGATAATACGAAATTGAGTGATAACTAGTCTATAAAGAACGAGAAGTATTTTCGTATTTTCACGTTTCGTAAAGTCAGGTGCACTATAATCGCACCGCTCTATGATAGATCACTCTTAGATAGATCTTAGACTCGCATTACGTGAAAACGTATGATTCACGTATTTACGTTTATTCTGTCTTGCACTTGTCTGTACGTTTGAATCATGCGCGTTTATCTTGCAAATAGGCAATCCGTAATCATACAGATGAGTAAGTGTTTTGCGTATTAATCGTTTCGATACACAATCGATATTCGATCGTTTATCTGTCCTCGAAGTGATAAATTAGAGAATTAAATTAAATACGAACGAATGAAACTGGATCACAATAATAACGCACTTCATACACACAAGCGTAGCGCAACTTTTCAACATGCGCGTACACACATGGAATTCCCTACCATGTTCTCGCTCGCGATTCAAAGCGCAATTGACGATTATGTAACATTGATGTGACGCGTACTAACTTATATAATTGACATACGGCGCATTATCGCGGAGTTAGTGCAACGTGTTCCATTGGCGAGCAGAGTACATTGAAAAATTTAGGCGCACCTGCGATCACGATCATTCACGGTAAGTGACGAGTCACTCGACGAATCCTATTATCGATTCCGTTCTACAGAAACAAAACAAGTCCTCCGCGCAGAGTCGAATATCCCGGAATTGTTCGAGACATTCCGAAACTCTTGGAAACTTCGTGAAACTTCGAAACACGCGGAGCAGCTCTCGGAATTTCAGAATTTTTCACGGAACCTCGGATCGTTTCACTTACGAAAATCTCAAATCTCAACAGCTTCGTAGCTCTCTCGGAATTTTTCGGAACGACCGAGTCGTCCAATTCCACGTTTTGCCGTGGAAATTTTTGGGAATTCGATTGCCAAAGGACGGGGGAAGCGGAAGTAATCATTGAGCGTGTGTTTCTCTCGATACGCAGCGGAACTGGAGCAACGCGAGGGGAAAGGATCATGGAACGATGGGCTGGGAAGTCGGCGGTCGTTACCGGTGCGGCGTCCGGCATCGGCCGAGCGATCACGCTGGCTCTTCTAGAGAAAAGGGTTAACGTGCTCGCGCTGGATGTGCGATCCGACAAATTGTCGACTCTCGCCAACGAGTGGCAGCAGCTAAAAGAGCGGGGCAAGTTATGCGTGAGACGTTGCAACTTGAGCAACGAGCAAGACCTGGACAACGCGTTCTCCTTCGTGGAGAATACAAACGAGTGGAACCGCGGCGTAGATATCATGGTAAACAACGCCGGGGTTATCGAGTATACGCGCGTCATTGGTAAGCCACTGGATGCTGACTGTAATTAAAAAAACGAAGAAGCTACCGTACTTTTGAATATTTATCAGATTTATTCGTGACTCGTTGAATTTGCTGTTGAATTTGCCGTCACATCGATTCACGTCGACAATGTCAGATACTTTTTATTTGATTCATCATTTCCTCCTATGATACGAAAAATTGATTTTTGCTCGTCTTTTTCTTTTCTTTTTTTTTTTTTTTTTTTCAAGCATTATCGGTAAAGATGTCTCAATGCCAAGACAAGTTCGTTTCTACTTGATTAGAGAATTGATACGCGGTCGCGATACACTTGCAATTTTCTTCCATTCGTTTAACTGCACGACGCTCGATAACGGAACTCGAACCTTGAGCCTAAGAACGATATTTTTTTTTTTTTAGAATTAAATATCCACGTATTATTCTAGTCACTTTTTTCTAGTTTTTAATGTCCCGCAGCGACATTAAAGCCAGAAAGTCAACAGAAACGTATACTCGCCGTATTTTTCTCCGCGATTTTTCCGTGAGATCGACGATGAAAAACACAACGGTTACTTATACGTGACTGGACGAAAAAGAAAAAAAAAGAAAAGAAAAAAAAAAAGAAGAAAGGGAAGAGCCGCTACCTTTATACACTGTGTGTAGTCGGTTCATAAGGGACGAGGTGGGCCGAGGGTATTACGCCGGGGAACCTCGTTCGCCTGCTCGTTGGCGCATTTTAAAAAATTCCATAAATTACACTTGCAGAGAGCGACAGGATGGCATTCGAAAGGCTGTTAAATATTAATGTCCTGGCGACCGCCGTGTGCATCAACCGGGCGGTGCGCTCGATGCGCCAGCGAAACGTCGAAGGGCATATTTTCAATATCAACAGGTATTGTTGCTCGCGAGCCTCGTCTTCTCCGATCGTTCATCCGTCCGCACGCGAGACGAAACCCTCTCGAAACGCCGCTGTATTTCGTCGGTCTGTTGCCGTCGCCGCTTCTCGTCGTTGTCCGTCGTCGCTGTCATCGTGATTTCTAATTTACTCGTTAGTTATTTCGCACCCTCTCTTTGCCGCGGCAAATTCTCGAAACTGAAAGGGTTTTTGATATGCAAACAAGACACGCACGAAGGCAGCGATGTTCGTTGATATTGAAAGGAAGCGTAAGCGCGCGAATATACATCAACGGGTACTTTAATCAACGACCACGCGGCGAACGTCAACGCGTTGTTTAATATTTCGACGCTTGCACGCACGTCCCCGAGAGTCGATCGCCTCCCAATCGGGAAAAGTGGATTTGCGATGCCAGTCCAGTGGATTCGCCAGGAATCGAAAACTTGGCCGGTGAAAAAACACGCTCGCGTAATCTCTCGCTCTTTTTAAATCTCGCTTTATCAATATTATAACGAGGAACCTTTGAGAAACAGTTTTTCGTGCACGGGCGAACGTATTGTTTGAGAAAGCAGACGGCGAATTTTCCTCTTGGTTCTCTTTTCCCGGCCCCGCTAAAGGGAAAAGGATGGAAAAAAAGAAAATGGGGGAGGGAAAGAGGAAAAACGAAAAAAAGAAAAAAAGAGAAAAAGAGAGGATCGACGCTTTTAAGACCGAAACAAACGTTCCGGCTGTTTGCGCTCGAAGTCGATTCGAATAAAACGCCGTGCAAATGGGCGGCCACGAGTGGCCTGTTGAAGCAATTTTTTGTTTTGCACGGGGTCCAGCGTGCTGGGACACGAAATTCCGAGTGGATTCCTTTCGGAAATCGATGGCTGTAATGGCTGGAACCTGTACCCGACTTGCAAACACGGCGCTGTTGCATTAACGCACACGGTGAGACGGGAATTGGCGGCCATTAAAGCACCGATTCGAATCACCGTAAGTTCGCGCGGCTCTTTTTTTTTTTTACGCGCTTATGAAAAATCCTTTCACGAGGGTCCTTGTAATTTCGAGCTTCCCGAGTCTCCCGTTGTTTCTGTTCGCAGAGCATCAGTCCAGGCATCGTCGACACGGACATAGCCACGCACTCGCCTCACGTGTCGAACGCGTTGAAAAATGTGCCGGCCCTTCGACCGGAAGACGTCGCCGACGCAGTGATCTACGCGTTAGGCACACGACCGGAAGTGCAAGTAAGTCCAGTCTGACGTTCGAGCTACCAAGCTCCGAGCGAACCGAGTTGATTGCTCGAGAAGTTATCGAGTGCAAATTCCAATATACAGACTGTACAGGATGGAAAGAAGAGTGAGAGTTGTAAGGTACACGTAAAGTTGATCTTGATCTTGAATTTCAAAGGAGTCACGTAGAAGGATTCGCGTGGAATTCGCCCGTGATAGCCGTGGACAAACTTTTCTTCCCAGCCTGTACGTGCGATTAGCTAATCTGTCGGACTATCCAGGTCGTTAAGATAGGGATCGTCGGTGGGACATCATTTGCATTGGGGCAAAGTGGCTTCGAGCAGTCAATTCAGTTTAGACAAAGAGTGGTACACGTGGTGATAGTAGCGTCGTTGAAATTCTAGATTACCGAGCTCACTATTCAACGCACGGGTGAAGCCTAATATCCTCGATGCGTTCGTAGCTTCAGTGCAGTCAGAGCGTTAGTTACACGCTTAGATAGTATATGTTAGACACTCTTGCGAGACATTAGACGCACGAAAATTCAGAAAAACTTGTATAACAGAGAGGTGAGAGGTGGTGGTGGTGGTGGTGGTGGTGGTGGTGGTGGTGGTGATTTGCACAATTAATTACGAAACATGGGGGATTTTAATTGATGTATTGCATCTGTCAGCAATAAAGTCTACCTAAAATCTCAAACTGCGATCGCTGTTTTTCTTTCTTTTCTTTCTCGTAAATTTCTGCACTCGCGGACGAGCGACGGCAGGAGCCATCCGCACGAAACGATCCGTCCGCCGACCGGCTTTCATTTCCAGCCAGATTACGCGCTATTGATTACAAACTGTGAATTGGTGGTACGCAGTCGCGGCGTAATTATAGGGCCGATGGCTCCTTAGGATTCAATGATTAATGCTATTATTGGGCTGCGTGACCGGACTCGGTATTAATCCGAGGTGCGGCGAGCAACAGTTACTAACTACAAGTCTTCCCCTTGCCCGCGATCCGGCCATCTCTAATTAGCCGTAATCACCGGGGCGGATAGCGGCGTTTCTGTCGCGCCTCGTTTCGAGGCCCCACGAACGCGCGCCAACTCCCCCGTTAAATATTCCGTGTGCGTGGTCCGGAGCATATTTCTTGCGCTGATTAATGCACCGGCCCGATATAATTTACGTAATGCGTTCGCTAATAGACCGCGGCTCGCGATTTCGTTAAATACACGGCGCACTCGCAAAATTCGATCGCAATTTATCGCGAGGACACCGAGGACGTCCACGTCAAACGTCCGCGCATTAATTGACCGATTCACTGCGAGAACCGATGGAAAATTCAATTTCCACCGGCGACCGAACCGGAAAGTATTTACCGCTATCTTTTTCTTTTTCTCCTCCCACGTGTATTTTTTTCCCCTTTTTTCTTTTCGCGTTTCGAAGGAAAAATAACACGAGACAGAGAGAGAGAGAGAGAGTACAACGACGTCGTTGAGCGTTAACAAGCGTCACGCCTGTTGACCGCGATGGTAAATTGAAATGAAAATCGACGAGCGACGAGCTATCGTGTGAAAGAGAACTGCAGTAGAGTGAAAAAAAGGAAAAAAGAAGGAAAAAGAAGAAGTTGGACGAAAAAGTTTTACGACACGGCAAAAGTCGTAACACTCGATGAGCTTGTACATCAACGTACGAGTGTACATTTGCTCGACGCTGCGGAGCGGGGGGGAGCGGGTTTGTACGCAAACTTCCGACAGGCAAGGCAAAAGCTCACATTGTGCACAGCTTTACTGTCACCCGAGGCATCTCGGTGCACGGGACAGTTAAGGTGTCAAACAACTTCCGACGAGCTTCGAGTAGTTCGGGGCTTCGCGCACAGGGTGCTCCCAACTTGCGGTCTCTCCCACTTTTCGCGGTTAATAACCTTCCACCCGTTCCGTCTGTCTGACAATCTGTCACAATAAAAATGTAATTTCCGCAGCAACTTTCTCCCGCCCTTTTTTTCTGTTGGCGCGGTCAGCTTTTTTTTCGGGGAAAAGTCTCGTTGTCCCGAACTTTCTCGTCGGCGTCGGCCAACTTTGGAACGTTCTGTACGTTGTCGCGTACAGTTTAAGCTTCCGGAAGGAATCGATACTCACCGTACGTTTCTCGCAAGGAGAACAAATGTCGAGAAAATGAATCGCTGAATTTTACAACCCCTAGTTTTCTTTCTTTCTTTTTTTTTTTTTTTTTTTTTTCTAAAGAGAATCGAAAATCGAAGATTGAGAATCTCGTCGATGAAACGACTCCACGCTCGGGGGGGGGGAGGGGGTTGTGATTTGATTAAACCGCGCTGCCGCTTCTCCGCAAAACGCGAGAAAAAATTTGATTCGCGATCGATGCGCGGTATGGAAATTTTTCGCGGCCTTGCGCAAAAATTCCTGATAAATTTCGCAGACCTCTCTCTCTCTCTTTCTCTCGATTGTTCTTCGGCCGCGTTGCGTCGATCATTTCTCCGATCACCGGCCGTTGCTCTTCATTATTAAAAAAGAAAATCGATGAACCGGGGCCGCGTCACGAATGCCGACCTTCCGTCTGCATTTTCCAAACGTTTCGCAGTTAGAGGAAATGGAAAGGAACGGAGGCGGCGGCGTCGGCGGAGCGGCCAAGGGGGCGGAGGGAGAGTTGTTAGAAGACGGGACGCGGAGGAACGATAAAAATGATCGATAAAGTCGTCGTGTCCTGCGGCTGCCGTGGATCCGGCATTTAGGAATTTATATTAAAATATGTAAATTTATCGGTGCGGGCATATTTGAAAACAGATAAATTATGCTGGCCATGTATCGCGTTCCCGTGGTAAAATATATCGATGTCGGCGATGGCGCAGCGCGGAGGGCGCCAGCGGAACCCGGAGTTCCTCGCATAACGGCACGTTCTGCCGTCCGGCAGAAATACAATTTATGACGATCATTGTGTAACGATCATAAATTATCTTGTTATTTACGTGCGCGTCCCGCGCTGATTCTCTCGTCCGCGCTGTTTTTCTGCTTCTATGGCCCTGGCCCTCGTCGCATCGGCCCCCCTCGAAATCAGCCTCGATTTCGCTCGATCGAACGCGAAGGTCGTCGTTGTGAAACGTTATCGAGAACGCCGTATGTGATCGATATTCCTTTCGCGATCGTCTTTAATCGTTCGGCTTTAATTCGTTGAAAAAAAAATGAAAAAAAAAAAGAAAAAAGGAAGAAGGAGCCGTTTCGTTTTTTTCGGTTTCAAGAGAGTAGATTTTTATTTCGTTGAAATATGTCTTTCTCCGTTGTTCCCAATTTTTTCATTTTTTTTTCCTTCTTGTTTTTTGACGTGCTCGTCCGGATGTTTAATATTTTTCGCGACGCAGCAGCGAGCGTTGTCACGGCGTAACAAGGTCCGTCGATGACAAGGTCAGGGGGGGGGGAAGCAGTGTGTTATTGCGTTATGGACTTGCTTCTCTCGCAGAATAAATGGAAAAGTTCGCGGGGTTGGTTAGTTTACTGAAACCCAGTAAACGCGGCGCTCTCGGCAAGTAAGCCAGAGACCCGCGCGAGATTCGTATCATCCGATTTGCGATGGGGGGCAGGGTTGGGGGCGGTGTTTTTCAGCATGCCCCCGATGCCTTTTAATTCTTGATAAATGTTAAAAGCTTTTAAGCTTGGCATTTCTTATTTATCCGGAGCCGTCCTCTCCGGCTTCTGCGAAATATCTCCGTGTTTTTGCAGATGTACCAGCTGAATGTTTTAAATTTTCGAGTGGAGAGTCTGCACGCGATTTTGTCTCCCCTCCCCCCGATGACGTCTCGGGGACGTTTCAGCTTACATCTCTCGCGAAATCCTTCTCGTAAATGGTTCCCGCTGCCACGCTCAATATTGCATCACTCGCGACGATCGAACGCGACGGAACGCCGGTCGGACAGTCGGCACTTGGGGAGGCTCTTTAACTTAGACGCTAACTAGATTCGTTAATTAATAACTGCGATACATCCCGTAAACTCCAAATAGTGCGCATTATCAAACTGTAAACCAGAGCTGTCTGGAAACTCGGCGCGTCCGCGCTGCACTTTGAACACTTGACTCTCGGAAATGGCCGCCGATGATTTCGCCACCGGGAGGATTTGATACGCGGGTGGACGAAATTGTTTGAACGCTTGTAGACATTTTTACGCGTATAATACATTGTGGAGAAAATAATAAAAATTAAACCATGTGGTGTGTGATACAAAATTTATCAATATTATTAATATAATTAAGGAAAACTGAACAAGTCTGAATACAGCGACGACAAACAAGTATTGAGTATCACTATTGTTTAAAAACGGTCACTTTGCATATCTACGCACGTACACACAACCGTACGCTCGTATTTTACGTCTTAAGACTAGGGTGGCTAGACGAACAGTCCCAAATTTGACTTTTTTCGCTGCGACGATCGCATCGGACAACAACGAGACTTCCTCGTCCAACGATATATAGATAATACACACGTTTCGCAGAGATTGCAAAATTTTCCAGTTCAATAGAACGCAGACTTTCGTTTCAAAAAGTACCTAGATTATAAATGTAAAGAAAGTCGGCAATACAACAAAGATCATACTAAAGAAGAAACATAAAACAAACACTGCAGGACTATAAATGACGGTTCGGAAGTAAGGACGGAAGCCAACTGGATTCTACGCGAGCGCTTTCGAATAAACGTCGAATTGTACAAGCGCATAAATTTGTATACTCCTTCCATAAACATCGGCCAATACTTACTCTGCAAATTAAATTTCGTCGTGGCTGTTGGCTCGAGAGAAGAAATTCCCAAACGTCTCTTCCATGCGCGACCAGCCAACCAGCCACGCCGAGGCGAAGGCACGGCCGGTTTTTCGCGACAAATTTGCACCGGTAATTGCGCCCGACTTCAGGAATCGCAACGTCGATTCGCAAAACGGAGTTGGCAAACTGAAATTAATTGCGCGTTCGCTCAAACGCGTTTTCGTTCGGATTTATTGTACGACCGGTTTGGTTTAGGTTCTCCATTATCGGGTGCCGGGGGCAGAGGGCGGAGAGGGGGAGGGTTAGTTGAAGTTAGTCCGGGATTCCGCGAATTCCTCAATTTGCAAGAGCCAGGCCGCCCGTCCCGGGGACAAACATCCCGATTTAAGTTCCTTAAATGCATTCGTAACTGTTTCTGACAGGCAACGCCCGCCCTTTGTCTATGCTAACTGTTGTTTGACCGCGTTTCCTCTCCGCGTTCGAACAAGTCCCGAAGCGGATTCCAACCCTCCCCCTCCCCCGCCGTTGAAACTCTTTGGGTAATTAACGAACGCGAGTTTCTTAGCCCCACCGATGTACTCGCCGTTCACTCCGATGTGTACGCGAGTGTACAGACTCCAGGCCGGATGAATTACGAAAGTGCGTGGATTTCCTTTCGATACAATTTCCTCTCGACTCAATTTGCGTAGTCAATTTTTCTTCTTTTTCTTTCACGCGTACATATATATATATATATTTTTTTTTTATCAAGTTTGCTATGTCACCGATGTTGATATTGCGTGTATTCGTTTAGCGATCGATATCGAGGGACGGGGGGAGGCTGCCGGGCCCACCGTTACAAACTGACTCCATTTCGTTAGGTAACCGCTTTTGTAACGTAAACCGGTTTCAGCGGTATTGGTATTGGTATTGGTATTTCAAGGTTGAGTGGAGAAACGATTAAGTCGACGTAGGAAAAAAGACTTTTCAATCGATTCGCGTCTCCGTCGACGAAAAAAATTGTGCTCCTCCTCGCCGCGTGCGTTTCGCACCGCCGTTCGATCGCGAAATTATCGCAACGGTCGAACGTTACGTTCGCCCGCGAACGAAAAAGCATTTATTTGCATCGGGTCATCCTGCATTATTTGCTATTCACGATCACGTACCGGCCGGGTATTTTCTCGTCGCGTTCAGCCCAATTTCTACCGCGTGTCCCCCTTTGAAAATGGTGCCCGCGCAAAGTGCAGCGCCATAGCAAATTGGATTAGCGTTACGTTACTACTCTACCACGTTCCTGGCCCTTTCCCGACCCATACCACTTTATCTCTTTCTCTCTCTCTCTCTTTCTCGGACCTGGTTCCACCCTTTTCACGAACCGCATCGCCGGGACGAGCCGTTCTGCATTCGGCGGCTTTGCTGCGGTGCACCAATCTCGCCGCTCGCACCTCGAAGAATTCCTCGCTGTTTCAAAGATGCACGCTGCACGATTCGCTCGCGTGGAGACTATGATATTTCGAAGCGAAATGGAACGAGTTTAAAGGGAATAGTTCGAAAGTTATTTGAATTTCCTCCGCACGCTCGTGACGAAAGCGTCGCCGTTCGGAAAACTATAATTTTTTGGAAGAAGCGAAAAATTGGTTTCGGACAGAATTTGGTATTTTATTGTTAACTTAAGAAACGCTTAAAGTAATACGCTCTTTACTAATATTTATCGTATTTGTTCATAATGAGAAATCAATATCAGTCAGATTGATAATCAATCAATGGGAGATATAAAAGCACAGTGTCAGATGAACGAGAAAAATAGCAACATGTTTCCTTTTCACAATTAATGCTAAATTATGAAAATGAATGAATAAGATTTTCACAATCGATCGAAGAATTGTCTCCATGTTATTATAACAAATGGAAAATATTTTCTTGAGTTCTAACACAGCTGAAATGATTTCTCCCGCAAACAGATGCGATACGTATAATATTTCGCGTAATCCTCTCTAATAGTTTTCAATTCGTTCTCCTCTTAACCTCCATGCAACATTTTGCGTTTATTGTAATTAGTAATAATAGCTGGTGGATGAATGTTGCATCACCTTTCAGTTATGACATGACGATGAATATAATTTATTTAGCTCTTCGCGATGCGAATATTTAATGTCTAATGCATGGCGCAAACCCAAATATCGTTTATCCAGCAGAAGTGCTTCGATACTGTTGATTAATTCATACGTGTCATCGCAAATATAATTTCCGGTCCGGGCCGGGCGAATGCCTCTCTGATTCGCGTAAAAACACCGAAACCGAGTGGATTTGACGGTGGACGGCACGGATCGAAAAGGCACGAAGCGAGGGAAAGAAGAAAGAGACGACAGAATCGCTCGTGCGAACGAGGTTCTATCTGTTTCAGTTCAGACAAAGCAGACAGCTTACGAAAAGGTGGTTCAAAGATGGTTGGCCGAGGCCGCAACGATAGGTTCGTTAGCGGAACGCTGCCAGTGCAAACATGCACACTTTAACCGGTAACGTACGTGTCCGTAATGCGGTGTCAGATTTGAAGCGGTGGTTCTCGATGTTAACTCGAACGTGCACGTGATGAACTCGGACGTCGAGAACAGCTCGATTTCGAGCTCGAAACTCCTTCTATCGATCTACGCTAGTCCGTCGTGACGAAACGAACGTTCACGTTGTGAACTGGAGCGAATTTCCATGGAACGAGAAAAACTGCCTTCTTGAAATTCCTTTCGTCGAAACTTCTTTTAGTCATTTAATTCTCTGACGAGAAGAAGATGTTTCAATGAAAAATCTGGATTCTACAGCTATATACATAATGCAACATTGCGGATCGTTGATTCTGGAACGTGTAAATTAAAAAAACTGCACGACTTGTATCTCAGTACGATTCGTCTCACTGAAAGGCCCAGAAGCAACTGTTCTGACTAGGAATCGATAGAAAACAAATTACAGGCGCGATCGCTCGGTACCAGACAACGCCACTCCTACTCGAGGTATACGCCACGCCCCCTCACGAATCACGCGACCCAAATCAACCAATCGCTAATTTTCGTTGCATCAGCGTTGCACCTGAAGAGGCCCGATTTTCTGGATTACCCTCGCTAAAATCACTTTCAGCGATAAAGAAAGAAACCGAGGAAAATCCGTTCGAGGTTGCACATCCGTTATAAAAATTTCAAGAGACCGGTATGAAGATTACCGCATGCAGGTAGCAGTTGGTTCCTGGCAGACTGAATAGAAATATGTCGCGAACAAGTTGCCCGCGGCTTGCTTAAGAAATACCTTCCCTCCTTCTTTTCTTATTCTCGTTCTTTTTAATCGTGGCTGTATGACGCCCCGAAGGCTCGCGTTCCCTATCTTTATGCGGCGTACGATACGACCCTTAATGCAACACGCGCATGCAGGGAGTAGCGTGGCGCAGATGCAGGTGGTCGACCGGCTTAGGTAATGCGGTTTACACCAATCGCGTTATCTTACCACCTCCGAAATCACCCCTCTGCATCTTCCACCGACGTTCCCCCTCTTCACGCGCAATTTTGTCTCCTTTCTTTTAAGCTTCGCATCCACAAATCGCGATAGATTCTTTCCTTTTCGTAAACTGTTATTAAACCAATTTAATTGACTCGCGTTTTCTTCGAATTTGTCCCCTTTAAATCCATTAACGACTAAACGTGTCTTGGCCAAGACCAATAATCCCAATAGAGATAAATTTATACGTAAAATTCAATTTTCATGGTCATGTCATTCTTACATATCTGAACGTATTTTTTTTTCTTTTTGCCAGCTACACGATACGATAAAAAAAAAACATCAATAACCTTGAAAAGTCTTTGAAAAAAATGTTCTTATCAGTTATTGGCCTTTCGACACCATACGTGTTAGGTAAAGAATGTTTTACACATCGTCACAATTCGAAAAGATATTTAGGTGGCCTCACTTAAATGCCGGGAATATACGTATTTTTAGCGGGACGGTGAGTGAAAAATGGTTGCAAAGAGGCGATAATCGCGCGTTAACGAACTCCATAGGGATTGAACGCGTCGAGCCGCGTATCGCTGCTCCGATTTTCTCGTCGATGCGACGGCGCGAATGGCCGCCCTCTACCTCGAATTCTATCGATAAATTCGACGTTGAAAATTCCTTAGAATTTCTCATGGTTATCTCGGCTGCTACGTTCGAACGAACGAACGAACGAAGAAGTTTGCAGAGAGGAGCAAGAGCAGAGAAGGCGGTCGGAGAGGGGGTAAGTCCAACCCGCGAGAAAGATAAGCGTTATTTATCTTGCATTTGCAAGGAAAAACTTCTACGAACGGCTATCCCTCTTTTTGACGAACGGGCGGGACCGAGCAGCTAGCGAAATCCCTTTCCAGGTGCGAGCCGGTGGCTGTCATTAAAAAGAAACGTTTATCTACCATTTATCAGCTGTCTGGGGGCTAACATTTGCCGTCCTGAAAACCAATTCTTGATCCCACTCTCCTAGGTGGAAATTCACCTTAATGACCCCGTTCTCGCGCAGACCCGGGACGGATTTCAATCTTGGAAATGGCGATCCGTTTGGGTGTCAAGTTCCATAGAGTCTTTCTCTTCTCGCGAATGAGGGAAATTTCCGAGAGAGGTGAACAAGTAACAACGCAAGACACTTTGAAGGTTTCACTGAAAGGTCCAGAAGCAACTGTTCCGACTAGGAAATGAAGGACTTTTTTGTTATAAAATTTTATTGATGTGCAAACATTTGAATCGATACGAAACAAATTACAGGCGCGATCGCACAGTCCCAGACAACGCCACTCCCACTCGAGGTCTACCCCACGCCCCCTCGCGAATCACGTGACCCAAATCAACCAATCGCTAATTTTCGTTGCATCAGCGTTGCACCTGAAGAGACCTGATTTTCTGGGTTATCCCCGCTAAAATCACTTTCAGTGATAATAAAATAGAAACATTTTCAATAGAAGAACAGAACAATCAAGACAGGTCTGTGACGTTGAAATCTCATTGACTTCGAAGAAAGTGACCCGAGAGAAATTTCTTACCGCTCTCCTTTTAAATAAAGTAAATTAATTCTCTACCGAAAGTTTGCTCGTATTACAATTGCGCGCTGCACAGCTCGTACAATGCAATGGTCTCAATTGTCGAAAACTTTTAAATTATCGACACACCGTCGACGCAATTCTCGGTTTTCGAGCAGCAACCGTGACGCTGAAACCTATTACGTTCGCGGGCTCAGCTTATTCGAAACGAATAATCGGCCAACTCTCAACAAACAGCCGAGCGGCTCTCGTCGCGACGATTACGCGAGGTAATATCCGTCGCGTGTCGAAGCGTTCGCGGCCCTGCGGGAGGTTTAGTGAAATTCTTAGACGACAGCTATTTGCGAGGATTACTCTTCCATGATTCATGAGCGCCGAACGTGAGAAATGTCCGCCGTTCTTATCCGGCACGCCATTTCTCGCGCGGCAGCGCCCGTGCTTTTTCTCCCGAAGCGGCCTGGCTCGAGCCTGTACTCCAACCCCTTTTCACGCCGAAGAACGTCTTCTCGCGTTACCCTCAATTTACAGCGGGGAATCGCGATTCTCGTCGCCTAGCGCCAGCGCCTGGCATCAGTCCACGAGTCTCTGTCCTCCTTCCCCCAGTCCGCTGATGGAACCAAGCACGCCAATTCAACGGCGGTTCCGGCCTTATTATTTATTTTCCCCGCGTTTACGGACAGCTCTTTTTCGAGCACCGAGCCTCGGCTCCATGGTTTTATGACCTCGCTGTAATGGGATTATCGGATAATCCGGTAAGCTGTTTTGACGTACCGTCCTTTGGAATATTTCAGCCTTCAGGGACGAGGGTCCGTGCGCCGCGTCTCGTTTCATTCGCCTCGCCTCCGCCACCCGGTCGCCCACCACCCCCGCGTTGCACCAGCCGCTGCTCTTCTCGTTTTTCGGCGAGAACTGTTTGTCCTGCGTACACACGGATTTATGTACACGCGCGTGGCGTCGATTTAAAGAGGAGAGCCGCGGGAAACGAACGTGCGGAGGCGACAGCATGACGCGGAGTCACTTCGATACCTCGAGCACTCGGCTGCGTGGAAGGGAGAGATTGACTGGAAACGGTTTTGGTAATTATTTACCGACAACTCGATCGATCACTCGCGAGAGAATTTTGAAGGTTTAACGCGCGATACTCGACGCGAGGTGGAAAAAAACGTGGGAAGCGAAAGCAAGTCGCGCCGCGATGCAGAGCGGCCCACGATTTAAAACAAGGGCCGTACGAACGATAGGGAACGGCGGGCGGATGAGGGACGGAGAGGGGGGGAGGAGGTGGCTTATCGTCAGCGAGTAGCAGTAAATCATCGGGCGGCGAAGTGTGTCGGGGCGTCGATCGCGCGGGAAATCGAGCCGGGATAGAAATCTGCGCGCGTAAATAATCGATCTCGATTTCGGAGTCGTGGAAACGCTAACAATTGGCCGGTGCTGCCGGTTGCGGCGACGTATCACGCATGGGTAACGCTGGCCCGTTCGTCGGCCCTCGCGCCGACTCGTATTTACAAGCAACATAAATAAATGGAAATTGCTAACCGTTGTAATGCTCGGGAACGGCAGCGTTCCTCGTTCGATCCGGCAGTCGCTTTAATTATACTTCGCCAAACTATGTGCCACGAGAGAGGGGCAAAGAGAAAAAGAGAAAACGAGAGAGAGAGAACGAAACGCGCTCGTGTGCAAGCGTTGCAGAACGCGAGACCGGGACGAAACTGTCGACGTATCGGTCGTCGAATCGACGGGAAATACTCGATAAATTGCCCTCGGGAAAGTATTACTTCAAAATAAATGTTACAGGCTAATATCGGCCTGGAACGGGACACACGGCGTTGCCTCGGTAAAATTGAAAAGATATTACGGGCGCGCGCGCTTTTACAGCGACGCTTCAAATTGAAACGTCATGTTTTACTATCGCCAGTCTGCAGCAATAATAAATATTCCGTATGAGCGTTGCGCCACCTCTCATCCTCCTCCCCTTGTTCGCCTCTTACTTTCTCCCGCGCTCCCGTACATATGCATGCCGCGTGTTCGTCGGATTTTTTTCTCCTTTTTTTTTTTTTTTTTTACGACAAATCCATGAATGTTTAATCGGCTTACCGATCGTGATCGACGAACCTCTCTGCGAATTGTACCCGTGTCGCTTCGACTTCCGTCCAGCTGGATCACCAGTTTTTTTTCGCTGTTTGTGCCCTCGGCGTCGCGCTCGTCTCGCGGGAGTTTCTTTTTTTTTTTTCAGAATGAGACAGAGATGTAAAATTATTGCGAAGAAGGTTGATGGCGAAATATTTCATCGATAAAAAAAAAAAAAAAAAAAGGAAAGAAAGAAGAAATAACCGAGTGATCGGTATGTAATGGACGTTATATGTATATCGTGAAATTACGAGATCGTAAAAATCCATCGGACAATAAGCTACGATCTCGATACCTTCGTCCGTTGTAATCACGACGAAAAATACCGTTTCCCTTTATCGACACTTGGAGCGAGCAGCCGTAGCACGCGGGGAGGAACATGCCCTCGTTACTGGGGCAAACGTTTCGAGACCGGTGACTCGCTCGTCGCCGGTCGTCGAGAGAATCGCAGGTAGCTGAATGACAACGAAATAACGTTGGTTAACGACATCATCTGACAGACTCCGTCGGGTGCACTTAATAGACCCACTCTCCGCGCCGTCGGAATCATTGTCACGCGAAGCATCTGCGTCGTAACGACATCGGTCGTCGCTCAAACGATATCACACGGTCTCTGTGTGTTCAACCGTACGTGTGGACGTGTGCAGTTATCGTTGTCATTACGGCCATTATCTTGGACCCACCCTCGTGACCCAGCATCGGCTCACCCCCCATCGTGTTTCATTTCGACGGCAAAAATTGCGTTGTACCGCGTGCTTTATTAGTCGATCAGGTCGTAACTCGCGTCTCTTTTCACCAGCGACGAGCTCGACCTGGGCAAGTCGGAGGATCTTTCGGAAGCGAACGAACTCGCGTGCACTTTGTACGTAATTCCTATTCACTACTTCGCTACGCGGAGTCGTTCGAGTTAGCGAGGGTCGCAAGGGTTGGAAAAGGGTGAAATTGTGTCAGGCCTTTCGCGATCTTGAATATATCTTCGTCGTCGTCGTCGAGGTTTCTTCGAGTCAAAAGTCTGCCTGAAGCTACGCGACGTTCGCAGCGCGGTGGATGGTCGCTTTCGCGGTGGAAATGTGTCACGATTTCGGTGTGAATCGAATTAAATGGCAGCCGCGGCTTTTTCATAAATTTCATTCACTCGTCTGTTTGTCACCGCCGCGAGAGGACTTTGCTTTCTTCCTTTTTTCTCTGCGTCGCGCTGCTATTCACGTTTGCTTTCGGCCAGCGACGTGTCATCTTGACAAACTTCGCGGTGATATATTCAACCTTGTAATTTAATAAACGTCCCCGCGTTTCGCGCGTACGCGCGTCGCTCCTGCATTTTCGAAACGGTATTCAATTTAATTAACGCGACAGATACACGAGTGTACCTGCAAAATCAAACCATTATCGTGCTTGTACGTAAAACATAATTTCACGTGTTTCGTGGCAATGCGCGTGAAGAGCTTCGCGAATGACGCATCGTCAACGTGGATGAAACGTGTTTCCTTGAAACATAAGGCCATTGATGCACGGTGTTTTGACGTTGATCACGTCCAGAAGCTGTTTTTCTTTTTAAGCTTGGCTTGTGTCAAAAATGACCATCGTTATTGTTTCGAAGGTTTCATTCATCGTTGTTTATTGAACTGTACAGATGGTGCAAATTACCATACTTGCCCAATACTTTCATCATCGCCTAGCCGACGCCAGTGAGAGGCAGTAGCCATCTTTGTAGAAGTCAGCAGGCTGCTTCTAGAAATTAAACTCAGCAATTCAAATAAAAAAGATTCGTCTGAAGAACATTCAATGGTACGCACAAAAGACAATAGCTGTGACTGATCCTAACACTAGAACTACCAAAGTGGCCAAAATGACCAATTTACAATTCTCTATGGAAATTTTACATATTTTATACTAGAGTGACTTTTAAGAAGCTTGTATTCTTCGTTGCATTATTTAACATTTGAATTTCTTTGCTATCAATAGTGTTCTACTGTTAACAGATACAATTTACTACTTTACTCTTTGTTGCCTGAGTCTCCGCTTGCTACGTGAAATAGGCCGAGTGATCGCAACGAGTAAACCTGTTAATCACCGTCGTTGAGAGTAGAGACTGGCCAGATCATCCCTTTCTCTCTCTCTCTCTCTCTCTTGACAGACGGAAAATTTGCCGAGAAGCCAGAAAACCGGCCGACGAGACAAAAGCGCGGACGGGGCTTTCGGCGCGGCGAGGTCGCAGATAAATTTTCGGCTGGCAGAGGGTATTAACGCGAGTCGGGTTAGCCGGGAGTCGTCGGTCGTCGCGACTTGCCACCCGCGCTTAGGCTCTGGAGCGCGTACCGGAAGTTTTGATATACACGGCCCGCTCACGAGACGACGGCAGCAGCTTCACAGAAGCTCCCGCGGTTTGCCTGCTGACTCTGCCGCGCGTCTTATCCGCACGGCAATCCAAACTTTGCTAAGTCAATAGAGGCGGTCCTCGGGTCGGGATGAGAGGCTTCCTCGTCGTGCTCTTCGATTAGTTTCGTTCCAGAGTCCCCGTTGCTCCGCCGGTAGCCCGAACTTTCGCGTCGTCACGGTCGAGTGGTTTGTCTTTCTTTGACTTTGCTCTCCCCGCGCTCCTCGCGTTTCTTTCGCGTCTACGTCTTCGCCTCCCCTCTCGCGGCCGCGAAATAAGCGTCCCGCGTGGCGAAGCTTCGCGGTTTGTTATTAGTTTCTCTCCGACTCCCGACACACGTGACTCCCCCGAGTTTCTCTCTCCCCGGGATCGGTACGTACGACACGGACAACGACGTCGTTTTCGTCGCGTTTTACGAGCGAAGGTTGGATGAAAAAACGAGATAAGAAGCGAGAGAGGAAGGGGTCAATCGAGCAGTGGGATAAACGAAACGCGCAGCGCGGCCGGCGGCGGGAGGGGTCTGAAAACGGGGAGCGCGGATCGTTGCAACGAAAACAGGTTCTCCTTGGAAATTCAATTAACCAATAAACGCCCGTAGTTACGATTGAAACGCGGCAATAAAAATTTCCATCGGTCTACTGGCTCGATCGACATCAGCCAGGATGAAAAAAGCGGCCTCCCCTCTACCTCCCTCCCTCCCTCTCTCATACCGGTGGAGATCGTAATTCCCGGACAGCAAATATTAACGAAGGTAAATGAGTCGAGAGGAGGGACGGAGGCGGCGCGGGGGAAGAAGAAGCGTACGACCGCCGGAAAAAGAGAAAAGGGGAATCGGCTCGGTCGAATCAATCGAATTATTCCCGTTGAAAAAAGGCGTAATTACGTAAGAGTGGTCCGAAGCTAAATCGCCGGGAGACAAAGGGGGGCACGGGGGGAGAGGGCAGCTCTGTTCCGAGCCGCGCCGCTGCTTTCTTCTCCCTTCACGGCCGATGATTAAAGGTGTGTACCTGACAGTGAGACGCGCGCGAGGAATAAAGGAACGATGAAGACGTTCGCTTGGAGGCGGAAAGGAAGGAGGAACACGGGGAACGCGGTCGGGGATCTTGCGGGATTTCGCGTAGTCAACGGTGGCATTAATATTGGAAACGTAATAATGAAAATGAAAGAGAAGAGAACGGGCGAAGTGGGAGATGGAGGACGAAGAGGAGAAAACGCGTGTACTGGTTCTTTTTTTTTTCGCGACACCTATCGCGTCGAGGGGCGAGAGCGTGGCGCAAAAGATAAATGTCTTCCAGTTGTTCATCCTCTTTTATCCCGGCGCTTCTCGCTCATTAACGACCGTCGTTCGTTTCGGTTTAACGACCTTCCGCCAGGCATCCCCTTCCTCGCGCCTTCGGGAGTTGCTCTTCGTTCCCATCGTCGCGATGTTTGTCCCCCGTTCCAGTGGCCAGTGTCACCGCAACCGAATTCTTAGGGTTCCTTCCACGATCGAATTCTCGCTTAAGGGTGCTCGGTAATGCGCCAATGAAACATTCCCACAGAGGGAAATCTCTGTTCATCTCTTTGTCATCAATCTTGCCGATGTGCGTCGAGCAACACGTGTATCGTAGCTTTTTTCTTCTCTTCGAAGAGAGAAAGATCGCGGGATTAACAGGCGAAGCGTCCCTGATGCATTAACCAGACTCGTAGGTTTCCCGATCAAACACCGATCGGCTTTGACGATATCGAGCACAGTGAAACTCAATGTAGAACAGAAGACACTGGACTCGTGGGAGTTGATATCGACGTTCGTCGAGAAACTGTTCTGGATCCGGCGAATCCAATGCAGAGAATATCGTGCTTCCTAGGAGATACGTAATAGGTAGTACCGGTACTCGTGGGATCCGAGAACTATTTTTTAAATCGCCGTCTAAGATGACTTTGGATCGCCTTTGGTCTGACGTAAGCGGTGTAATAATCACGAGATTAGACGTACACAGTTTAGACTTTCGACTTGCACAACTCACCACTTGTGTTGAGAATTCCAAAGTTACTGCCGGAACTGGAAATCGGTAAATCAACCGGGTGAATCTAGAAAGTTTGGAGCTCGATTTTCCGAAACGCGAACGGAAATCGAAAAATCTCTGGAAACTCGTGGCAATCGTAACGCGGTTTCTGCACAACTTTTTCCCCCTCGTTTCCGTTGTCAATTATTATCCACGTCCGCCGTTCCTTTGTTCGTTCGTTTTTTCCGTATACGGGCGACACTGGCGGCCGTCCGCGCGAACCTCATCGTTTTTTTTTTTTTCGTTACACGAGCGTGCCGCGTTATCGGAGGGAAATAAAACACGCTCGTTAGTACGTCAAATAGGTTTTTGCAGTGACCTGGTTAGCTGGCTCGGCGGTACAATCCGCGTTTAATCGTATATAATTAAGCGTCATTTCGCGTTCTTTCACGCAACAGGCGGCGCGCCACGCGTGCGCGACAACGCGCAATCTCATTACAATACCAAAAATCGCTCGTATTTGGTATTCGGGTAAATGGCAATCAGGGAACGGCGGCGAATCAGTGGCCCGATTGAAAAGCGCTCGACGATTTAACCGTTAATTCGTCCAATTCGACTGGCGGGGATCGGCCACCCAATATCCATCATTACGGGGCAGGGGGCGGAGGAGGGTGGGAGGGGGAGAAAGGGGAGGACGCATCGATAAAAATTACGTTTAATGGCCGGCACCGGGACCGGGATTGACATCATTTGCCTCAATTTCGTTAATAGAGGATCACACGCCGATGAATTCGATCGCGTTCGAGTACACTCGGTTTCGTTTCGACAACGAGGCTTCGTTTTGTCCGTCCCTTTCACCCTTCCTCCGCCTCTTTCACCCCCCGTCGCTGCGTCCCTACGCCGCGTTCGAAAGAGAGAAAACAAACGCGAAAATTGCCCTCGCCTTGTGACGCCCGCGTTGCGAAAAAAAAAAAAGAAAAAAAATAAAACGTTGACGCCCGGGAATCTGCCCGAGCGGTTAAAGTGTCCATACAGCGTCCACTCGACGATTGGCCGAACGTTTTCGCGCGTCGAGTAAATTTTTAAATCGCCGTAACATCGAAACGCCGTTACGACCGTCGTCGTCGAACGATAATTACAACGCGAACGAAAGAACTCGGATGGAACGCAGGAATCAAATGTCAGGAGTGCAAAAATGTCGTGCAAAATTTCATTTCATTTAAAAATTAATGCTTTAGTTTTAATCTGCAATATAGTCTAAATGTCAATACGTTTAACTTAGAATATAGGTTGTGTTGCAACGAGTTAAATTACCGTGATCATTAGATGGCGATGTTTGTTAAATTTGAAGAAAACGATATTACTCGTGATATTTTTCTCGCGTCTCTCTCCTCGTACGGCCAAGAAGCAGAAAGGGAAATTGGAAAGTTGCGAAGGAACGAAAGCTATGCATAGATTTACATCGCGGTTGTTTCGGGTCGCTTTATGGTCGTTTCGTTGCTCCCGCAGCTTCGACCGCGACGATTTGTCGATAATGCGTGCAGGGAGACGGTGTATTCTCTTCGGGGAGCGGCGAATCGTTGCTCGAACGCCGCGCTGACGACACTTTTTGGAAAGTAAAATCGAGACGTACCTCGACGACTGTGCGCGTCATGTACACGTACATTTGCAACTCGAGTACTTCTCAAAAATATGATAAAACCAGTTCTTGCGGAAAGCGCGTAGCTAAAAGAGAAACGTTGCGCGACTGAAATGTTTCTCCGCCGGATGAAGGCCGCGCGGCGAGGATCGGTCGTTGTGTTTTTAAAATCGTGAAAAAATAATCCGGGTAAAAGGCGCAAGACTCTGGCTGCACCCTCGAAATGTTTTTCTTTCGTGCAGCAACGCGGACTCGACTTCCAACCCGCCTTCCATTTTTCATCCATCCACCTTGCTTCCTTCGCGACGCGAACCTCGCGGCTGTCTCTCTGCCGGTTCCTCGAAAACTGCGGAAATACTTCACCGGTAGAGACAGAGGGAGGCACTCTGCGCGTGGGAGGCCACGTTATCATCAAACAGGGAGAAATTTCGCGGCGAAGCGAAAGCGTCCGTTTGAAAGTTTCGTAAAATACCTTAATCAAACACGGCGCGCGGGGGTTGGAAGCAAACCTAACCTAACCTTCGATTCGTAGCGCGGGAAACACGGGGCACAAAGGAACGCTCAGGCTGAAAGGCAGGGGCAACAATGATCGGTAGCGCGGCTGGCGGATGCTCGCGGAGCGAGTGACCCTAACCGGTCGCCTCCATTCCGTCAGACAATAGCGGGAACGTTTGGAATTCGAATTTGTCGCAAATGCCGGTTCCATTGCAGCCGGCGCAGCGTGCAGCGCGCCGCTAATACGACCGGCGGGGAGGGCCACGGTTTTTCACGCCGGCTGACCATTCTGCAAAGGCCCGGCGATGTCACGGTCTCGCGGCACACTCGGCTTCGTAAACCGAGTACGATCCGTGGCTCGACCCGTCACTCCCGCGTGTTTTTTGTCCGTTTTCACGCGAGAGCGAACGTATTTTCCGATTCTTCGCGGGCCGTGGCACGCGACGAGCTTTGTCCCTCGCCGTGACTTCGTTAAAGCGAAACGATTTTACCGACCGACGCAGCGACAATCTCGTCGGCGCATTGTCGGATTTGTTCGCCGGGACCTGCCCTCGCGTCCAAGTGTCCAGCGAGCGCTGCGAGTCCCGTGAAACAGCCACCCGTGAAACTGGTTCGTTCGCCGAGGAAAGAATTAGTACGTTTTGTCGGATTCGCGAAACTTTGTTCCGTGTCCGAGAGGTGTGTTGGAAACTGACGCCGTTCAACGCGGCTATCGCTGTTTCTGCTAACAGTAAAAAAAAAAAAAAACACGCTGGTGAAAACAAACACGTGCACACACACGCGCGCGCGCGCGTATTTCCGACAGACGATGGTTTTAAAATTTAAAAATGGATTGCCAGTTGAGAGATATATTTTTGCAAGAGAATATGAAAAAAAACGGGCCAAAAAATGAAAACGTACGTATGGGTTACAACAAAGTTGTAACAGAGGTATTCAGAGGTATTCTCGTTGCACGTTTTACGCGATAATTGCCTCGTAATATCCCCCGTTATATCCGCGAAGATATCGGGCGTGGTAAGAGGATTGAAGCGCGCGTTTGAAAGAAAGGCAGGCCGCTTCTTTGGCGCCTGGCGTCGGTGTTTGCGTGGCTGGTGCTGAAAGCGAACCGCCGTTCGGCAAGCCTCTCTCCTCTGGGTATTTTTCTTCGGCGCTGAAGCCGTTTGCAAAACATGCTCCGCCGTGAGCAAAGAGGAGAAGCCGAGGAGAGCGCGGAGTAGATGGACGGACGAAACGAGGGACAGAGGGAAAGAAGGCCGGGGGAAATAATTTATTCGAGAGTTCGACACGGTTCGCGACAGGAGGCGTTGTCGTGGCAGATCTTAAATGAAAATGATTTCCCACGGGAAGAAAAACTCGGGACGACGGGCGACCTCGTGTAACGACGGCGAAACGAGAGGGAAAGACGAAGATGGGCGTCTTGGGCTAACTCTCGCTCCCCTCTCCCGCCTGTCCCCCCTTTCCAGACTGCCAACAGCACTCACTTCGCTGGTCCTCGAAAATACCGGAAATAGGGGAACCCGAGCGCGGTAGCGCGTTGCATCCTGAAACAAGGATTACGGGCCACTTGGGCTCGCTTTCGAATTCGTTTCCTTCGATCGACCGGCCGACCGGTGTTTACGTCTGCGCATACATTCTCCTTTGCTCCCCCCCACTCTCTCTGCTCCCCTCACCAGAGTCGGGGAACCGGTTAACGACGAGAACGACTCGAAACACCGGCGAGTGTTCGGATATTTAAATGTCAGATCGCGCTCCGCTCCGGTCGGGAATTCCTGGTGTTTCAAATGTAAATAAAGTGAGAGACCGTGGAACTTGCACGGCGGGGCGCAGGAGGGGGGAGGGGCCTGTTGTTTGTCTTTGCTAATGCACGGTAGACGTTCTACTTTCTAGCCTCGCTACTCCCTTAGGGTAAATCAATGTTTTCGATGAACGGAGCGATCCAACGTCCCGAGTTTGTAATACCAATTTCCCTGTGCCGTTAATATCACCCGCGCCTGAATACGTTTCGGGATTCAGAACCGGGAACGTTGAATCTTCTCCTTGAATCTTCTCGTTCAACACGTCGAGCGCCGCGTCGGTCACTGGTGACTGACGGTGATCTTTCCGTTCTGGTGAAGCAAATTTAGTACACGTGTATTAAAAGTTGATTTAAAAGACTCAAAGATTACAGAAGAGAATAGTAGCTTTATTGCGCAAACAATACACAGCATAATAGCGCAATAGTAATTCTAATAAAATTGGATTTTATTGAAACAGATTGGACAAAGATGTAGTTTTCCTTTGCACCTGTTGCACAGAATGTTGTAACTTGTTAATATTTCTTCCCAGCAGTCTTGTATTTTCTTCGCAACAATTTCGACGAAATTTTCCTGGCGACCTGGAACGCTGGATATAATCGTACTTGCGGAACACTGTGTCGAACAAAGTATGCACGGAGAACGTTTGACGTGTCAAGGGGCGGATACAGTTCAATTCCGATAGCAAACTGGATTGATAAAAGCTCGCGCGATTTTAATTCCAATTCGGAGAATCTGACGAGATGTCGGTTGTTTACACGCAGAGACCAGAGACGCCTCCTCCCGCGACTGCTCCGCCGCGGCGTCGGAATACGTATTGCGGAGTACGTTCGCGAGGCCGAAAGGGAGGAAAGTTTCATCGGGGTTAGTCAGTTCGTCGAGTTTCGCGACGGCACTCGAGAGCACCTCCGGAGCACTCCTCTCCGGCGAGGCAGCAGCGCGAAAATTCAGGGCTGATTCGTCTCTGCCAGGGCGAAGGGGCTTAGGAGGGCGAAGGAAGGACGGAGGGGGGGGGGGCGCCGCCTCCCGGGGCCTATTTGTAAATCAGTTCCCGGTTGCTGGATCCTGATAAACGTCCTCGTTACGCGAAAACGTGCCGGCGACGCGATTATTTAACATCGCGACGCCTGCGAGCAAGCAACCAACCAGCCAGCCAGCCAGCCCACCCCCTCCGGAACATTTGTCTCTCAGCCGCTTCCCTCCTCCTGATCCTCGTTCGCCTCACAGTCCACGAACGCGACGAATCCCGCCGTGTCGCTTGCATTGTACGCGTTAGCCGTACATCTAAATTGCAAATATCCCGGCCGCGAGATCCCGATCGGAGCCGGAGAACGGCAGCTGGTCCACTGTCTTTCCCGTGTGTTTAACGCTTGTTTTTGCTGGGAAATCAAGCGAGAAAGAGTGGAACAGCGACAGCTGCGGCTCTCGATGGTATCTCGGCGGAATGCGATGCGTCCTTTTTACTGCGAGAAGCGAGTACAAGCGAGGGATCACCGCGACAGAATCCTGGAAGGATATTTAATCGCGTCGACTACCTTCTTCTTCTTCTTCTTTTTTTTTTTTTTTCAAATTGAAGAAATTTCAAGCACGAGTCGTGTCAAAGGACAAATTACGTGCGAAGTAAAAGTAATAAACTGCGAGAAGGATACGGACGAAAGTATCTCGCGTCGCGATCGACGAGGTTATCAAAGCGAACGCAACGAAGAGTAGCGGGGAACAAAGTCAATGGCAGTAGCGGGGAAACTTTCCATTCGCTGGTAGAGCATAAAATGAGCCGCGAGATTCCGCGGTAATGCTTGTGTAATCCGTTTCGATCGTCGCGCGCTCCTTTTAATGGGAAAACTTTCCCCCCCTCCCACCGCTCGGTCACGAGATAACGCGTTCATAATTGAAATCTCGTCCGTTCGCAGGCCTTCCGCCGCGGCGGAACATCTGCGAAGAAAACGAGACTCCCCGGTCTGCTTTTAATTTTTTCTCTCTCTCTCTCTTTTTTTTTTTTAATCGTCCATACCGGTTTTTACATTCTTTTAAGCGTCCCGCGCTTCACCTGAAATTGCGCGACAGCCGCGGCCAGATATCCACCCAGTTGAGTCGTCGAGCGAACTTTCCGCAATTTCGCGCTTACGGCTGCTCGCGAGAACGAAAGAGGGGAACGACGGGGGAAAAAATAAAGAGGAAGTTGAACGATCGGGGGAACTTTATTCGCGCGTGGTCGATAACTCGCCGAATTTAAGTTGTACCCACATATTTACCCGTCGCAGGCAGACGCGGGAGGAGAGACGCGGACGCTAAAAGTGCACGGCGTTTCAGGGCGGAGAGATCGATCGAAGAGGGGAAGAACACCAACATTGTCGTCATCGCTGGGCCTCGTAATGGAGTGCTGTTGACGCGACGTTGACGACGACATTGAAGGATCGAGGAGAAATTTTCCTCCGTCCAGGTCCGAACGACGTTCCTGTCGATCAAGCAATTAGGTTCCGCGACTTCTCCACGCTCTCGTTCCACCTCGTCTCGCTTTTCCTCACGGCAGAAGCTTTTTACCCCGCTGAAAATGCCTTTCCATCGGTCGATGGAACTTTTATCGATATTTACGTCGGACGCTTGATAAAATTCGCCCGCCTCTCTTCTCCCTTCCTTTCTGAAAATCGTCGACCAGCGACCTCCGATGGAAGCCGGAACGAAGTTTCTAAAATAATCAAAATTTTATCTTGGAATATCTGAAATCGCTTAGAGTCGAGGCACTCTTGCGTTTTAAAAGTGCTTCGTAAACCTGTGATCGTCATCTGCTTCGAGACTACCATCGACGCGAAACACGGCGATAAGCAACGTGTTTCGTGAAAATTTCACTGTGCAATTCACCGCGAGCGATGTCTGTTCGCGATCGAGTTCCTGTAATTCTTCATTATCCGTACGTTTTATTTACACCATCGGGGAACGGTGATCGGGTCGCGTTCGAAAATTGCCGGTCTGTCGGACGTGCAATTGACAGCGGCTTGACAAGAACGTTGAAGGATCGAGAATGGGCGTGACGCGGTGTTTTTGCACCGGCACATTAGCGAACTTTGACACTGTGACGGGAAGGTCACTCTGATTCTGGTCAAGGGTCAATCCACTTCCGAAAGAAGGTATAAGGGTACAATGAAGCAGCTTCAAATACCCTGCACTGCTATAATAATCTTTCAAAACGTCACGAGACGTACTTTGAAACATACTTTTTAGCTGTGAATGGTGAGTATACTCGTCATGAAAAAATGGCAATTTGTAGTTTAAATTAAAGAATAAGATTGTCGATTTGTCAGAAAAAAGACTGGTACTGCTTTCTCAATTTAATTCAACTTTACAGCAATTACACGTACTCTGTGCTTTTGACGAGTATAATCGTCACGCGAGGAAAATAACGACAATTTAAATTAAATTTTTTGTGGAAAATGAGACATGTTTGTGAATCTTAGATATATCAGAATATTTTGAGACTGGACTTGACTAGTTCCTTTTACATCATTTCTAAATACTCTTTTGCTATCAATATTAACCAAGTTAAACACTAAAATTGCTGATTTTTCAAAAAAAAAAAAGAATAGTATTATTTCTTCATAATTTAATTCAACTTTGCAGCAGTTGCGCGTACTCTGTGTAGCCGTCAAACTAGCGTCGTCCTAGCGACGCACAGTGATAGATACATTACTTTTGAAAGCGGCGTCACAGCCAAGAGATTAAGAGAATTGTGCGTTGGTGTTGAAATTCGAGTCGCAAATTCGGCGGATCGGCGTGGTAAGGCCTTGGTCGTTGGATGCACGGCGTAATCACTCCCGAAAGGGTAGTATAAAGGGGAACGACGAAAGGCAAAAGAGATTCACGAGCGGCGCGGACCGTAGCCGGTAGCTGCAATTATTCGGTTCATTTAGCCCGCGGTATGTCGGCTGAGTAATGCCGGTCTTGTGCAGCGGCCGCAGCCGGGAGGATAACGCCACGGAGAAAGAGAGAGAGAGAGAGAGAGAGGGAGAGAAGATGTGTCAACCCTCGCGAGGCTTTGTAGGGAAATTCCTGGAGCGTCGCGGAAGGGTACCTGGCCAGCTCGTAGAGAACACTCGATACCATTTGAAAGCACGTAGGTAAGCATTTATCCGGAATATCCTATTTATCTTGGCGCTGGAACACGCGCCATCCCTTATTCTGGCAATTCGGTCACGTCCTACCAGTCCAGCGTTTCGACGAAAACCTGCAATTTTGATTTCTTCCCTGGGATTTCCAAGCCCTCGTCCTCCTTTGCCCTCCCTCAGACCCCAATCTTTCTGTTTCCTCGTCCTTGTCGACCCTTTCGTCACTTTTTCCTCGCTCTCTCTCTCTCTCTCTCTCTCTCTTTCTTCGCGCTCCACTTTCCTCCGGTGAGAATCAAAAACTCGTGTACGCTCGTCGTCCAAAGGGATGCAACTGGCAAATAAAGACGCGAACTGTCGTCGTTCGCCGAGCGAACACGAAGGCCGTTCCCTGTGCGTGCGAAAGTCAACGTAAGCTGACGAGCTTTGTTGCTTTTTGCTCCTCGAACACCGCGTTTGATCGTTCCTCGCCTCGCTCGTCTCGCTCGCGAAAACAAACGCGAGGTAATCGTAGACATTTCACGCGTCGCTGAATACGAGAAGGAGGAAGGAGGGCTTCGAAATCTGGGACTCCGTTTGCGAATGTTGCTGCTCGTTGGCTGCGGTGAATTTGGTGAACGTCGCTGCGCACGACTCGAGACGACGTCGAGGCTATTTTTCACTGGCTAAGCTACGATTCTGTTTTTCCGTTTCTTGGCCGCGGTGTTTTTGCAATTTCAGCGCACGGAAACGACGGCGCAGGGTAATAAACAGCTCGGTATAATTAGAGGACGCGCGCTAGTAGCCGAAGGATGCAGCTGGAATTACAGGACGAGGGAAACGTTTTATGTTTAATACCTCGCTCTTTTCGTTACTTGACTTTAAACGCAAGAGCGAGTGTTAAATAAATTGCTTTATTTAAGGACTTATTTATACAGTTTGCACCTGGAGAGATTTGAAGTTAATTACCGCGAGATTAGTCGCGAGATTTTCACTGACTCGTGGGCACAAACGCCACCAAACGTTCCAAAATTTCCCTCAACCGTGCTTTTATATTCGAACAATATATCGCGGCGTTAATGAAGTATTTTACGCAACAAGGACGTACGCGACACAAAAGTCTTCTGTAGTCGATTAAATTGGCAAAAATGGAAATTTTTTCGAAGAATGCAGCGCAAAGGGGGGGGGGGGGTTGAAAAGCGCCGATGCAGCAGCCTTCGCGATTCAATCACCTTAACCACCGAATTAAATCTGCACAAAAGATTCGGCGCAATTCGAAGTCGAAACAACGCCGGGTTTTCCACAGTCGATAACGCTCGCGCGCGTTCGCGGCCGCGGCCCGCTTCAAAACGTGCCATTCACCCTCGTGTGTCCAGACTCTGCACACAGCCGCGGCAAATTATCGCGCTCAAATAGTCGCGCGAACACATTAAATTATTGCTACCTTTCCGGTTCCAGCGCAAATTTACCTAGAGAAGCGGGACGCGAAAATTTGTCGGCGGATCTGTCGGCGCCGGATACACACATCGAACGCTGCGGAAACGAGGTTTCAGACGAGTTCGAGCATCGCGACGATTCTTCCGTGAAATGAAATTTCGAATTTAACGTCCCCATTGTCTCGCCTCCACTTTTTCTCTTTCTTTCTCTCGGGGCTGAGACTTTTCCTTCCTTTTTTTCTGCGTTCCTTCTTCGCGCAGCGATCATTCGTTGAGCGACAGAATCGCACAAACAATTAATTCTCGCAGCAAGTAAATACGCAAGTATCCCTCGTCGGTAGGAAACGAGAACCAGCAGAGAGAGAGAGAGAGAGAGCCGCAATTTCAGAATTTTGCAGCTGCGCGATTAACTGAATAACTCTTGAATTTCGCGTTTCGAAACGTTACGTTGCACGATGGTGGTTTCTCACCCTACGGAACTTCCGACCGAGGAAATTCCACTTAATAACTGCTTCTAATCCAGATGGAGAATCGAGCATTTTACTAATGGCTGCCTTGGTTTTGCCAAAAGTTCTACTTAATGAGTTCTGCTTGTAATACCGGTGGCCAACAATATGTTCCCGAAATGTAATTTCGCGTTTAAATTTACCATTGCGACCGCCCGCGGCTCGGCACGCCCCGAAATACCTTAATTATCACAAATGTTTCTCGATTGTGGTTCATCTTTCTCTCCGCCGAGCTCACCAACACTCTCCCGCAGTCAGTTTGCCGACAAACGTGACCTGTCACCTGTCAACGCGTCACGCGCGTTTGACAAGTTTGAATTTTCCGACACACGTTCGCGCATGAAAGCAACGGAGACTTTGAAGTTTGATAAATCAGACTTCAAAGTTCTCAGCTGGAAAAATCCTCAGTTCGCATTTAAGTAATACGGCAATTCCAAACATCGAATCCTTGCTTCAAACGTTCACGACAAGGTCGATCGACCGATCTTTAAGCCATCCGCTGTCTCTAAGGCTGCAACAAACGCAGCAAGAACGACAACGTTCAAAGGAGCTGACGGTTCGTTATCCAACTATGTTAATGGTTTTGTAATATCGAGACGCTGCAGGCGACGGATGCGAGGAGCCGGGATCGCGCAAAATCGCGAAAATACGGATCGGTAAGGGGATGAAAGTCCCTTTAACCCCTTGACAGACTTGGAATCGCGACCTACACTAAGAACGGCGAAATTTTTCGTCGGCGTACATTTCTCAGAGAGTCTGCTGAAACAATAAAAACAATAAAAACACTGAATCATGCACTACGTTAATAACCAATATTATTTATTCATTCGTATTCTGTATCGAATACTAAAAATTTAACAGTGACTTTGAGCTTTATTCTTTCACGAGTCAATACATAATCCTACGTCACATTTCTTGCATTCGTAACGTGTCTCTTACATATTCGTGTCTTTTTCTGACTAATTTATTACCAAACCCTTTCATTTCAAGGGTATTAAATGAAATAACTGTAAAATAATCACGTTCAAATAATACATGACTAACAATATTTTTTTGTTGCAATTATTGTCAGTACAACGCTCAGCTTACACGACGTAAGTTGTTCGACAGTTTCTCGCTGGCTGTACGTCGATATATTCGATCTGTCTTCAATTTTTGTAACAGAACCGCATGGTCCGATACAAATGCCGAGTACAAATGTTCAATCTTCCCTCTTCTTACTCGACGTCTTCGCGTAACGAGAGTTTCGTGCGCGTGAATCAGAGTCTTTGAATCTGGAGATTCTCTTAGCCGATGCGGCGTGATTCGATTTCGAGTTGGAAATCATTCGCGTAATCAACGTTCCAGTGGCGGAGGCAGATTGATGTCGGGGCGCCTACCATGGGCGCGCGCGCGCGAGCCTCGACTGCATGACGACGTCATAAGTAAACCACTGTAGCGCGCGTGCGCCCGTTGTACACAGTAATTATGTGTTAACTACCCGTTAAGCAGCACTTCGTTCTAATGACGTCATGTACGTCCTGCTAACGACGGGACGGTAATGCGCGGCCTGTGTACAATGCTTGAAAAGCCGAACATTACAAATCTCGTGAATTACCTCGGATTCTGGCGAGTTAACGCGCCGCGCCGATCGATTATTAACTGCGAGATTTGTGTGTATCCGAGCTAGCCGGCGACGCGCTCCTTCGGTTTCCACGATGATCGATCGATGGAATTTTCGAACGGCGCATCACGTCCTTCTCCAATTTGAACGCCGACGCTGTTAATCAACGAGTCCACTGTCGCGAGTCGTTCGCCAAAAAATTTGACTCTTGCCGAGAAAGAGACGGAGAAAAAAAACTGCACGTACGATTGGTCTCACTGAAAGGCAACTGTTTCGACTAGGAAATGAAAACGACCTTTTTGCCATAAAATTTTATTGATATGCAAAACAAATCACAGCGCGATCGCTCAGTACCAGACAACGCCACTCCTACTCGAGGTCTAGCCCACGCTCTCTCGCGAATCACGTGACCCAAATCAACCAATCGCTAATTTTCGTTGCATCAACGTTGCACCTAAAGAGGCCCGATTTTCTGGGTTATCCCCGCTACAATCACTTTCAGTGATAAAAAAGAAAGGTTGACAGGTTTCAGAAATGGGTTAACAAGCCACATTTTTGACCGAGACGTGGACAGTTAATTAACGGAGCTAATTGGGAATTCGCGTGTCCCTTTGCCATTAAATTCGCACGCATGTACATATTTGTATCCGCGTTGCTTTAAACCAGATACACACTCCGTTTCAGCTCGCGCGTTCTCTGTTTTTCATACGCACACGTGCCACGCTCGTAAAAAATTTTCATCTTGCTAATTTCTCTTTTGCTAGCGCGTTCCCGCTGACTCGAAAGAACTTGTCAAAATCGTCACGGTTAACGCACAGAAACGCAAACACTTTGGCGAGTACTTCAACGAACGCACTCTTAATAGGCTTCTTTTCAAACGCATTTTTACTTTCCGTCGTCCGTTCAAAGGCAAATTACAACTAGCATTCGCAACTGCGAAAGAAACGCCATTAAGAGTACGAACATTCTGATAAATATTCATTCCGTAGATTCCAACTAATTCGTAATTCTCCCTTTTTCTCGGTTTCTAACGAAATTACCGACTCCCATTTCTCAACTTTGCTGCAACGCGAACCCAATTTCCAGGCTTCGAAACAGAACTCGACCTACAACCCATCTTCGCCTCTGTCAAACTGTCAAACGCAATTCTAAACGCGCAATCCACCGCAGATTAAAAAAAAAAGAAAAAGAAAAGCTACCCTCCGCGTCTTTCAAAAAGTCATCTTCCGAAATTGCTCGAACGCTGGCCGAGCGTTAACCGAGCGAGTGGATCGCGATCGTCGACCATAATCGAACTTCCTCCGAGCAGAGTCGATACCTGAAACCTCGTAGCAACCCCTGACCACGTAGAGCGAACCAGGGGAACAGCTAGCCACCCTCTCGAGCGGACAGGGCCGTGCGGCGTTAATTGATCAAATTACAGGGCCAACATCGAAATTGCAGGGCTGTCCGGCCGGTTTTCGGATCGGTAGGAGCCAAAAGGGGACCGAGTGCGAGCGAGGCCAACCCTTTGCCCCTTGCCGGCACCACCTTTCAGGCTCACCCTTGGCCGACCTAGCTCGCCGCATCGTCGCAATCGGCGGGGAAGGAGGGCCACTTCAAACCGATCGGGCACGATCCGCGAACCCAGTCGACCGGTCAAGTGTTCATTGCCGGTTCATTCGCGCGAATTCCGCTTTTAATTAATGACTATCCATTGGCCGCCACCCCTCCGCAGCTTGATGATTGATCGAGCGTATCGCTGATTGCCGATGAACCACCGAATCCATCTCCGTTTCCTGCGCTGATGCCCTTTCGATATACCTATTTCTCCTGTCTGTCTTTATCGAGGCCAGGTGTTGACGAGGTTCCCGAGGTTAAAGGTTAGAGGTGATATCGATCACGCCGTCGATACAATTTGGTTCGATATACGACGCTTCTTACGATCTGATCCTCAAGCTCGTAGCGTTTCGGTGAAACACGTTTTAATGAATCTTGCGCTGTACGTGCTTTTATCATCTTCGCATTCGAGCGAAACTGACATAAACGTTTGGACGTTGGCTTCCAGATCGTTACCATTACCTCCGCATCGCGCGGCCTGTCGAAATGAAACAGCTCCCTGTGAGTGGAAGCTCGATGAAAATGAGAGGTCAGCCCGGGTTAAGCTCGTAATTCATAGAGTTATTAGTCGGGCTATCACATAGCCTGATGCGCCTCGAGGCATGCACGATGCTGGTTCCTTCCTCATGGCGGTCAACAACGACGAAAATTTCGCGATGGCCGAAATTCGCCAAGCGGGTGCACTCTGTGTGTTTGCTCGTCTCTCTCTCTCTCTCTTTCGATGACTTTTTGATCTTTACGAGAGCACCCAACTACTCGCCGAACATAAAAGTTACACGAGTGGAAACGTAAAAAAGGACAACTCGAAAGATATTTATCAGCGTGATATCAACGGACGTTCCATTAGCGACTCGGACCGCGTCGTCCCGGCATAATCGCAAAAAAATTGCACGATTCGGCGGAGATTCGAGGAAGAAGAAGAAGAAGAAGAAGAAGAGAACGTCGACAACGACAAGAACCATCGACTTGGACGATTCAGCCTCGTCGTCAGGGTCTCTTGCGCCAGTTCCCAAACGGGTAAGTGGATCCTCCTCCTCCTTCTCCCTCATCCTCCTCCAGATCCTTCTCGGAGGTTGGCTATCTAAATTAAAAATACATGAGATCCAGGGACTTGCCGGTGAGTTCCTTTCTGCCGCAGAATGTCTTAATTACCGACCGGTTGTGGCGGCGGTGGCGGCGGTGGCGGCGGTGGCGGCGGCGGACGGTAGAGGAGGATGGAAAAATTACGAAGAGAGAGGTCCCTCTCTCCAACTTCTCTCGCCGGGGCTGCGACGGGGCTTTGAAAAAGCCAGCCACGCGGGCGAATTCTGCGAAGGAGAGAGCGTTTTCTCCGCGGTGCAAAAAAGGCGGCCGGCTGCCGCGACTGCTCTGTGGAGAGAAGCCAGCCTCTAGCAGATACAGCGGGGGGCGGGGGCTGAGGCCGGGTAAGGGTAACGGGAGGTGTTAATTAACTACTCGTCTCGCTGCCGTCAGAGACATTCGAGCAAGGGCTCGACTTAACTTCGCCCCCTCCTCCGTTCTCTCCGTACTCACCCCTGTCGTTCGAGCAGCCGGGGCAGATAACGGCGTTCGTGATGCACCGTTCAAGAGGACAACGGTGTTTTTAAGGGCGAGCAGCTGGCTCCTCCGGAATGAACTCGTTCAGGCCGCTGTATCGGTTAACACCGGAGCCGTACTTTCGGGTCGTGAGAGGGAAAGAGAGCGAGCTTCCCGACGAAACTCGTTGCCTGCTCGTGGCTGGCACAACGGTACAGGCTAATGTTTTCTTAAACCGAGGGCGAGGTTGAGAAAATCGGTACAGTGGATCGCCATGATTTAGTCATTTCACGTTTCGAGAGTTTCGCAGCGTGTGATATATATTTTTATACATCATTGATAGCGGAAGGTTACGTTTCAAGTTAAAGATGGATGATCGTGACGTAGGGAATGTCGACTTTTGAAAATAAATAATGGAGAATTTGTGCGCACGGTAGTCGGGGAAATATTTTTCCAGAGTAAAGCGGGAGCGGGAAAATGGGAGGGAAAAGGAAAAAAATGGGCGAAACAATCGGCGGAGGATCGACAGTTAATGGTACAGGAACGAGCGAATCGGCGCAACGAATTGGCGCGTCTCTCGTATTTCATCCTCGCCCGGTTAAATCGATCGTGCACCTACGAGCTCCGCCGAATAATTCCTGTCGCAAGCAGAATAGGTAAACCTGGAATTTATTACGCGTCCGTTGCACCCGGACTACGTGAGAACTCGGGGAATCGGTATCAGACACTCTCAGACTCGCACCAATTATCCGCGAATTCAATAGGAAAATGAATATATTTTATCGGCCGGGTGAAAAAGCCTTGTCAAAAGTTCCGTCTCGCTCCGCGCGCCCGTGGCTTTTGCCGCGCGATTCGAACGCGCCGCTGCTTCCACGATTCCGCTTATTGTTCCGTTTCCTGGCGTGCAGCGGCCAGCGGTGAAATTGGGTCGGCCGATTTATTAAAAAAATTTCGTTCAAAGGCCGCGTTTCAGGAAATTGAACCCTCTGCGAGTCGAACTGCCCACATACGAGAGAGCTAGTCTGAACTTTCGATCGGTACGGCATTATCGTTATCGGGAATTTTCCTTCGCGTTGGTTTTCAGGCGACGCTTCGACGATACTCGGGCGCGCAGATATGGCGAGGACGCGACGACTCACATACCCTTGGACGTGGGAAGAGCCGCGGTTAAATTATTCATTCGAACGAATAAATTTTCGAATCCTCCTGAATACGACCGATTCAGTTTTCCGAATCGTTCGGACGACAAAGCTCCGCAGATATTAGCACGATGTTGCCGCGATGCCGGCTCGCCGGGGAAACTCGGCGAGGATCGGAATCGCAGAGGCGAGCACGTAATCGACGGTATTTGCACCGGGACTTACAGTTTCGTCTCCTTTTGCTAACGAACCACTCCGTAGCTGAGTGGCCCGGCAATCCTCTTCAGACACGGACGGCAAGAAAGAGACGCGCGGAGGAGGAAGCACGACAGGGAGAGAGAGAGAGAGAGACGGACCTTAGATCCGCGTGGAAATCCGCCACTTCTGCGCCGTGGTGGAAATCCTTTTGTTTCACTTGCTGATTAGCGATCCGTTAGACTCCGTCTACGCTACGGATACGTCGGCCGCGTGATCTCGCAAATGGATTCGATAAACGAGGATCTCCTCCTGCGAGAGTGTTTGAACGCGCCAACCAACCACTCTCCGGCTGAAATTTTAAACGGATGCAACCGACCGATTTCGGTTGGAAATTACTGCAAACTGGATCGCGGTCGCCCCGTCGATCACGGACGTCGTTGCGACAAATAACTTGAAAACTATCGCGAAAATTGTCTGCAATTTCTCCGTCGCATTCTCCACGTTCACACAACGTGGACGAACTAACGAACTGCTCGCGCAAAGGGGTTTTGTTTTTTTTCCTTTTTTACGTTTTCAGCCCTGGCACGTCTACAGAAAAGGGAGAACGCTGGCAAAGACAGATAGCGGCGGGTGATAACAGAAGGTACACAGGAAGGGGTGTCGTTAACGATCCAATACAAAGCCACGGGCAAAGTGGATGTTACCGAGCCCCTTCCATCGGCCTTACCTAGCCAGCCAGCGTGGTGCTGGCGCCCCTTTGGGGTCCTTTCGTGAAAAGGGGTGCGGCAGCGGGGTGTGGTGTGGTGTGGTGTAAGAGGGGCGGCAGGGAGGGGGGAAGGGACACGGGACCGCCACCCACAATTCCGCTTGCGGGCACTGTAATTTGCTGTATGCATGCATCCAGAGATGGATAGACACGGCCGGGCAGCCGAGCAGGTCCGGGAGATCTATGGATTTATGCAAATGCAGGCAGTTAGAGTCCCGAGCAGCCTCCGCCGTTGAATAATGCGTTGATAAGATAGGAGCCCAGCGCTCATATGCCGCTACCTACCCTACCATCCGCCATTGATTTGTCACCCTTCCGCTCGCCGCCCCCTCTCGCCGCTACGACTCCACTGTCGCTGTGTTTCGACCCAACTTCCTTTGCCTCGCCAGAGAAACTCCTACTCCTCGTTGTTGCTCAACAGCCCCTCTGGCGATACCAAGATCCTTTTCATTTCTGTCGAAAAGGTATCAGCGTGCGTTCCTTCGGAAACGTTTTCTTCCGCGAGAGCGAAGTTTGAGATCGTTCGCGATCGTTTATCTACGTTTGTCTCTCTGGTGCCTCGCCGGAGTAACTATTGAATTTTCGGATGTGATCTTCCTTCGACGAGAGAACTCTCGTTGATTCTCGTCGAGCGTCGGGCAACGACGTTCATTCGAAAAATAAATATCATCCTGGCGCGGTTATGACGGGCTCGCAAAGCCGCCCGTCTCCTCCGCTTTTTCCCCGGAAGCTGCACGCTACAAAAGGCTCGCTGCTACGGCGGACGAAGGATTAGAGCGGCATTGAACACTGCATTTCCATTACAAATCGGATTTCGCCGGGACGGGGGTGGCTGGGCTGAGATAGGGTTGAAAAACAATAACAACGATAAACAGTCGAACATCGCGCGATCCGCTTTTCCCTACCCCGCTGTCCCCTCCACCCGGGCTGCACGACGCGATCCGTATCGCGTCACGCACGGCAAACATTGCTATGGGATTACGTTCTCGAGCCCTGCGGATCGAGTCACGCGTTCCTCCGCTTCGTCCATTGAAGTTACCTAGCCCTTGTGACCTTGAATCCCAACTTCCACCCTTACGAAACACCGTTCGATCTTCGATCTTCGTCGCAGCAACCATCCATTCCATCGTCTAACCTTTCTCAATGAACTCGTGCGATAGTTCACGAGCTCTCGAGAAAGTATTTGACTACTTCCAGAAACTTATCCTGACGTGACACCAACTGCCATTCCAAATACTTTTGGAACAAAATCGACGTTTAGAGACTTTCTTCTCGTTTTTACTTTTGCTTTTGTTCTCACAAATTTCATTGTCCCATTACTCTCAATAAATTTCCGTGCAAACATGCAAAGCGAACACCCTGCGACGTCTGTTACGCGTCGTCGTTTTAGATTAAATTAAGACGTTGAACAGCGGTAGACTAACTGGGTGGAATTGAAACAAGGGCGGCGCGCGAAACGAGGTGGCCGATGTTTATTCAGTCGCTTGTTACCCGGCTCGAATATTGCCGCTTTAAAGTGTGCAGTTACGCACGAAGTGTTTATAACCGAGAGAGCCGGCGTGACAGTTCATGATACGAGCGGAACTGGCGGCAATGCGACAGAGGATGTGACGTGTGCTAACATTGACCGTGTCTTCCTTCCAAATGGCCAGGTTTCCTCTGAAAATGGCGTTATCTAGATACCCGCGCGAGCGTGTTTGTATTCTGTCACTTACCGTATCTCTGGTGGCTGACATTGGGAGCCAGGTTAAATACAATGGGTCCATTAGACCAGTTTCAGCCATCTTTGATCCTTTTCCTTGCAATTTCGCTGAAATCAATGAAAAAAAGACACCAATCCCAGATTCGTCGATCGACCTTCCAAACTTTGCAGTTATCGAACTTGTAAATTGCATTGGTAAATCTAATCGTATCAATAGCCATTTGTGATTCTTTTTCTTACAATTCTAAAAAAGGGACACTAATCTCAAATTTGTTAACGTACCTGCGAAATTTCTCGGTTATTGAATTGAAAATATTATACATCAATGTAATCGTAATCGTGTGATTATGATCTATTGATAAATCCAAATCATCGATAATCAATGGGTCTCTTGGACAAATTTCAAATCAGTCACCTTTGACCCTTTCCTTGTAATTCTAAAAAAAGACACTGATTTCAGATTCGTTGATGTACGTTCGAAATTTCTTAGTTATTGAGTTGATAGTATTACAATTCTTAGTTTATAATCACACTGTTCTTAGTGCAACGTGTGATTGTAAACTATTAATAAATCTAAATCGTCGATAATTAATGATCATTATCTACGGCTTCCAATTAAGTTTTCCAATAATCTTCGATGTATGGACTTTGTGCGTGCAAAAAGCAGATACTTTCGCTGTCGTATCGCTGTTCCGCGTAATCGAGAATGCTCGAGGTATCGGCAGTGGCTCTTGCATTCGCGCGAACGAGCCCGAGCAGTATTCGGTCTCGATTAAAATCGCAACGAGAACAAATTGCGAATCGCAACGCGGCAATTGCTTCATTACGTCGCGTCGTGGTAACGGGCCGGCCGATTCATAAATAAAAACGATCGGCCGACGTAGTTCGCAATCAATTGACGCGAATGGGCACGGTCGGACTATCGGTATCGGTCGCACAAACCAGTCTTATAACGATTTAATCGTAATTTTACGCAATTCCGCTCTCGTTTCATTGAAGTCGACGAGTCGTATCCCGCCTCAACTTTGACAAAATTTCGCCATTCGTCGCCGTTTGCTGTGAAAGTGAGTTGGAATAAACGGAACGAAGGAAGAATTCTCGATCAGAGAATTGTCTTGATCCCTCAATTTGATAGCAAAAATAATTTGATCAGAGTATCAATTAGTGACTATAAGTGAACGTTTTTAATTATTTATTTATAATCACGATTCTATTTGTATATATTAATTTCTGCTTTTGCATCGTTGGCAAGAATTTTGCGTGACAATCTTTCGAACGATTCACGCAACAGTTTCACTTAAAAATCCCCGGTGAAATTAAATGCCCGGCATTTATGATACGCGATAAGGCAAGTGTTGCGAAACGAAGAGGAGCGATACAATCGTCGCGCGAGGGTCGTTGAGGCGAAAGCGGCCGTCGAAGCGACCCTCGCAATCTTTTTTTCAGCAATAAATCAAACCCTCCTCGAGCGGTGTTAGATAAAAACGCGGGAGGGGGATAACGAGCCAGGTTGGCCGTAAACGCGGCGGAAATCGAACGGGAGTCGAAATTTCCGGCGCTGCTCGCACGATTTCAGACGGTGGTTCTCGTTTTATTTTCTTCCGCGAGGGCCCGACAGGTTGCCTCCTCGCGGCTGAAAATGTCTCGAAAACACGCACGCGAAAAAGTGGCGATCGCTGGCCGGTGGTGCCTCCATTTCCGAAAAACCTGCGGAGAGGCCCCTTCACTTTGACGATCGTGGCGGCTCGGCAAGAAAAACGAGAGCCCACTCGAACCTCCTCGCTCCGTCCATTATTTGCCACTTAGCCTAACCCCTTTTACTCGACTGACGAACCGTGCCGTTGAAACACTAGACGGCGCCGCTTTTCTTCGCCCGCTACGCCGCGACCGATACTCGTCAGGGTGCAGTGACGAGCGTCACGCATCGGTTTTATTTTTTTTTTTTTAAGCAACTTTATTGACAGATGGGGGAGAAGACACTTGCAATTTATCGGGGATTGATTTTTAGTCATCGAAAGTTGATGTAGCAGGTGGAACCTTCATTTTTCAAATATCTCAATATTCGAATGTTATATTATTAGAGCAGAAAGTAGAAGATCATTTGCTACTGACAGACAGTTTCTATTTCTATGTTCGAAAAATAGAGATTCATGCAAGAATTTTAGTTAGATATCGCGTCCAAATACTGATCCTAAAACCAGATCTGTACTTATCAAAAAATATCTATCAGTTACCTCTAATATAAAACCAGAACTGTTACTTGTGAAATACACAAAAGGTAAGTAAAAATTACTTGAGACTACAAATCTTATTACTCGGATGTCTACAATGTAATTTATGTTTCAAACGAACAATAAAACAACGAAGATATTAATTATTATCACTTCAAGTTAGGTACATGTCTTTACCTCTGTACAAAAATATTAAAAAGCTTGCCTTAAACTAACAACATTCTCAGTTGGCAAACGTTGCTAGTATAAAATCAATATTTTTTACCAAATTTTGCCAATTTTACGTTTCTTTTCTCGAGTTCTCCAGCATTCTACTGAACATAAGTTAGCCAAAACATTGAATAAAGTCACTCAATGTGTCCGAGCATCCGACTAATTCTAGTCCAGACACCGGGTATCTAGGTAGCCGGGCACCCGTGCAAAGGTACCAGCTCTATACAGGACAGAACTTTCTCAATCACTCCTCCGTGTGCGTAACGATGCCAATGGCGTTCCGAGGTTTCTCCACGAGGTTCTCCCCCTCGCGTGGCAACAACGAAGTCACGATTCACGGCCGGGGCTTTTACGAGCTTAGCCAGGAAACCTGGGGGAAACGGCGGGCACGGGAACGTTAAGACGACACCGTGGTCGCATCAACAGAAACGGCTTATTCTTTCGCCGACGCGGCCATAAAGGACGCTCGCCGGGACGAAGTTAGCGCGATATAACAGTGCACATGGACGGACACGTACCGTCAACGTTTATTCCGCTTTACGCTTGCATCGTGCCTCCGGGAGATGGCTTATGAACTCCGCTTTACTTTTTCTCCCGGAACGGAGGGGGAATAACAGTTACCTACGGAACCCGCCAACCAAAACGAGCTTAACGTCGAGAATTATAAACTTCTGGAATTTTTCCTTCGTCCCTACTTCCTCTGCCTTTCGATTTGCTTTAATCTCCCCGACTTGGTGGAACTTGGTCGATTTTCATTGGTAGACGATGAAAACTTTCCAGAGCGTGCGTATGCAGAACGAAGCTAAATGTTTACTGGGTGAAGCGAGTCTTTGAGTCTGTCTATTTCTATCAAAATCATTTTGGTGAAAACACTGTTGCAAAATATCCCGTTTTGAAATTAGATTGCAGTTTGAAAACAAAGTTTATCTCCACTCCATCGACCGATTAATCGCGATTGAAGAAACGATTCAGTTTCGGAGGTGGGAAAGTGGCGAAGCGAAATTTACCAATTTTCCAAATAATCGTGCGCCAAACGACCATATCGCGAGCACCATCTCCTGTTTATTACAGCTTGCGAGTGCTCTTTAAAGCGAGGTTAGCGCTGCGTTTCTCGCTCGCGGCGAGACCGACTTATGACAGCTAACCTATGAAACGCTCGGTCGATGACACGATAAATTTTAAGGAACCATAAAAACGGCGCGGGGAGAGATTCTCTCGCTCTGTCGAAGGAAACAAAGTGACGATATTCATTCTTTCCTTAATGAAGGAAGCGACTCTCTGAAACTGAATTTCATTCTGAACACGAGGTTTTAATTTCGAATCGTCATTGCGACAAACGATCTCACAAAGTGATTGTAATTTCAACACACGTTTCTCAGAGGATCCTCGATTTCTGTCAGAACCAAAGTTCAAAAAGCTGAATCTCCTGCAACCAATTACACATGAAAATTGAAGCGATCGATCTCGTTCGTTGTTTACGCGACGGCAGCCGATGGGACGGAAGGAAGAGACCGATCAGAAAGAGGGTGGCTAAACGAGCACGCGTGAGGAAACGTTCTCCTCCGAGGTAGCAAACGCGGCGAGAGACGGGAAGTCAAAGCGAACGCGGAGAGTGGAAAAGGGAACGTTTATTAACGTAGACGGAGGAGAGGATCACACGGTGGAGAGGAACAGAGGGAGAAGTTAATGGCGGACGGACGCGCGAGAGACGAAGTTGCCGCGAAAGGAGCATCAGCGCGAAGCAGGAGCCAACTAAGTTATAATTAAAGGCTGCTGCTCGATGAGAACTTCTTTATTTTACTTCCTTAAATGTTTACTGAGAATATTTTAATTCTCCGCCGGCATAATTACGCGTTCTACGTTCTACGCCCGGTAGTGGTATTTCCATCCAGTCTGCTCGCGGAAAAAAAATGATGCGAAGGCGAGCGAACGCCGCGTACCCGGCTCGAGCAGACGTAACTTCGCGAAAGCTCATTTAGCTTGACGTTTAATGGCCACGCGGCTCCGCTACGAGAACCTAATTTATAAACAGCAGCTTGTTGCCAGTCCATTATGAACTCTTGTAATAAACATTTCGACTTGAACGTTTTCATACCGCGCCTACTCGAGCAGCCCACCTTCCCGGTGGCAAAGAAGACGGGCAAACCGTCTGTCCCGACTCCAGAAGACGCTAACGCGATCTCTCGTTCGGCCGTTTTCATCGATTGACGAGAGAGCGCAACCCCCGGACAGGAATTCAATCTATTAGACCCGATTGCCGCGAAAACTGTTTACCCTGTCGTTGGCTATCGTTCGTAAACGGTACACCGATCGGTGGTTTCGGTTTATTCGTTTATCGTCATGGTATTCGCAGCGTCCGACTGCGCGATTCGTGGTCGAAGGAACGGAGATGACGTTGAAACATCGTTCGTGGGAATGCGTGTCTCTTTCTTCCTCTCTGAAATTACTATACCTATCGCACGGTCCAATTTCATGTTTCAAATCGATCCGACTCGAATCTCTTTTTTTTCGAATCTTTCGCACCTCTCGGTTCTCCCCCCTTTCCTCCAAGAAGGATCAACTGCACCTCGATCGTCCGTGACAGAGAAACAGGGAGGGGGGACAAGAAGAGAGACGACGAACGTAGGTAGAAAGAGAAAGACGTCGGACGTGGCCGATGTGTTCGAGAAATGCAGGTCGGATAATTTGGCGCGATTGGGCCTCGTAAAGCCAGTACTCCGGGCTCCGATCCAATTAACGGCAGTGGTTTGTTGCCTGGCGTACAGTTGATTGAACTGGTCGAGGACATCTAGCCACCCTCCTCTCCCCTACCCCCTTGGAAGCGCTCTCTTTACGATATATACTTTTGGTGTAGCGAACGCCCGCTCTACGTACTTATCCGGCAGACGTCGTAAAGCACTCGAAAAGCACTGGAGAGCCCGCCAGAGCCGGAGGGATGAGGAATCTCGCAGTTTCCCCTCACCTTCCTCGCGTTCGCGACCTCCTCCACTCTCTCTCTCTCTCTCTCTCGCTCTTCGCGTGTTTCTCCTTTCTCTACTTTCCTGCCTCGTTCCTCCTATTTTTTCCTCTTTTTCCTCCTTTTTTTCCTCTCTCACCCCTTTCTCTCCCCTTCCGTCTACTCTGTTGGCCGGGTTAAAGCCCATCTAGCTACACGAGAACGTTAATTCTGTCTCGACGATAGGATGGCTTCGATTCAACGACGTCGCTGATTGCGTCTTTTCCACCGAACGACCCCTGTACCGACCCCGAAGCACAGTTTTTTTGCCACCCCCCGCGTCTCGTTTCTCTTTTCGAGAAACGCGGCTAAATTCGGGATTCGTTCGCTCAGCGAAGGGATTATTGTTTCGCGTTTAATAGAGTTATCGGTAACGAGGAGGAACTTCGTTCGCGCGCTTCTTTTTCTCGTTCGTACGACGAAGGAGCCTTCGGCCTGATTTTTTCCCCACGCGACCCTCGATCGCGAGATTCGACACGACTCGATTTTTGCACGGTCTCTCTTGCCGTCGTTTTTCCAGTCCATCGGGCCGGATCCAACGAGCCACGTTAGAATAGGTTAACTTCACAGAGAAATTTCATCTTCTCCTTCGACCCTTTCGTCGCAAAAAATTCCCTCCGCTCGAGTTCCGAAAGGCTCGGAAGTTTCGCGGCGCCATCAGCGTTCGTTTCATCGTCCGGCAACTTTCGTATCGTCTCTCGTTTTGTCTCCCGCCTTCCACCGGAGTTTTCCCTCCGCGAGCAACGTCTCGATCTCGACGATCGATCGAGAGAAACGAGAGAAAGAGGATGGAATTACGATCGACGCGTTGCGTCGTGGAGGAATCAGAAACACTCGCGGTCATCCGAGCGTCTTTTTCCCTCGCGCCAAGTCCGAAGTCCTTTTTCCAGGGGAGGAAGACGTCTCGCGGAAAGGAGCGATGCCGCAGTCGCGACAACGATATTGAAAATATCTGGCTGAATTGGAAATCCATATCCAACCGAGGCGAGATAGAGATGGAAACGGCGGATGTTTCGTTGGTATTCCGGTATCGCGTATGCCCTCGTGAACACCGGTTGATCTGTTCCTCCCTCCGGAAGAGGGCCGGCGGGAAAAAAAGAGAAGGAAACAAAAGCCCGGCGAAGGCGATCGAGAATTCCGCGCGGCGGGGAAGGGGGGATGTGGAAAATGGATTCTGTCTCTCTTTATCTTCGCCTTACATCTAATAACCGACTTCTCCATAATGCATAAGGCAGAAATGCTGAAGTTTCCCCTGCTACAGAACGGGACAGTCACCACCGTTGGTGGCCTCGGTATCAACGCGTCGCTGAATATACAGGGCGTGTTCGTAATCATGACTCAATCGACAAGACGACGAGGTGTAAAAAAACAAATACGACAAACATTTCTTTTATAAAAAAGTCTTACATCTTTGACTTGTGACGCATTGTCGATCGTTGATTTGCATCTGACGTTAGTTGACACGTTCCGTGCCCGACCGATCCTTGGTTATTTTCCATTTAGGCCACGTGGAGCTGTTATGATTAATATAGTTTTTCTTCTGAAGCACGTCTCGTGATACTTATAATAGCGCAGAAATTACAATTGTCAAGAAAAGTAAGATTAAAAAACAAAGTAATTTAATTTAATTTTAAAGTATTGTTTTAGCAAGCAATTTTTTTAATGATTTTTTAAAATCAAAATTAATATCAAGTAAAACATTTTATTCCAGATATTTTTAGTATTGTTGTTCTAAATGTGTACTAAATAATAATAAATAATATTGAATAATAGTAATTTATTATATAAATTATACAGTACCATACAATAATACTAAATACTAATGAATAATGTTTAGTTTAAAGTTATTTTGGTAAGAAATTTTACAGCGTCTTTATACCGAATTGAGTTGGCCTCGACAGACAGTCGGAGAAAATGATCGTCACACCGTATATAACTCTGTAAAGAAACAACGACTTGGTAAAAAAATTTTTTAAAAATTCTTCGTTTTGCAACGAAAATTCCAAATGGCTTGAACGGTACGGCACGTGTCAACGAAGCTTGTACATCCGTGACAAATTTCAAATTTCTCCCCAAACAAAGTACCGTTAGAAAAGAACGCGCATTAGTAAGATTATCGGGACACGTTTTATCGGTGGCGAGCGTTCGCCTAAACGCTTACGAAACGCGACGTTTCGACCACGTAGCGACGATTTGGTCCGAATCAACGCCCTTAACGTCCTGCTCCATTTCGGATTGCGCCGTTTCGCGGCGATTTACATGGAAACGTTCGCAACGAGGCTCGCGGCGAGGCCGGGCGTGAGCGCGACGCGCCGTGCCATTTCCACGCGGAGATTTCCCGTCTGTGCCGTCGCGAAAACTGTCCGCCAGTGTCGGCCACTGAAATTTCACGACTCGACCCGACGGAAGCTGTGCGCGGGAATGAAATTTCACGATTCAACTCGGCGCTCGTCGCGTCGGCCCGTCTCGAAGGAGGAATAGAGAACAGGACAGGACGAAACGGTCGCTTCGCACTCGCTTTCGTTGGTATCGTTCGTTCAATGGATCCGCAGAGGGACGACTGACTGTTACGTTTCACGGTTGTCCCACGAATGGAAATCTGACCGCGGTTGGCGCTGGAATTTTTCCCTCCTTTCCCTTTTTTCACGAGCGAGACCGCCTTGGATATTGCGCCGAATAAAAGACTTTAAATTGCTCGATTCATTGTTTCGTCGGTCAAACGAGTTACGAGTTATGCGAAAGGTGGTTAATTTTTTTCACGAACGCGGAGATCTTACTTTCTCGAATGGTTTTTGACACACGGTGCGTAAAAAGTCGACGTCACTTTGACAGAGTTTAAGAGATCGTGCAATTGTTATTCCCGCCAATCGAACCGTGACCATCGATCGCGCCGGTCGTTGGCAGCCAACTTGAAAATCGATTCGAGACTCTTTCTCGTCTCGGGAAAAAGGGAGCGACAATCGGTGCTCTAGAAGTCATTAAATTAAACGTAGGATGTTCTAATTTGTGACCTTTTCTTTCCGACTGGTATCAAGTGCAAATTTTCTTCCTTTTCAGCTTCCGTTTCCCAGACGCCTCTGTCTCATTGTTAACTATTCCTATTCGTTTGCTCTCAAAACGGCAGCCTTTCACAACGTAATGAAGAACCCTTCCCCTCCTCCTTTCGCTCGTCCCTTTTCGCTCCTTCCTGTCAAACGGAACGCCATGCCCTGTCTGCTCGTCCTCGCGCTCGAAATGTTTCTTATTTCATCCCCGCTCCTTATCGAGCCTTCGTCCTTCCCCCCTCCTCACCTTTCTCAGCAATCGCGTCTTTCGTCCGTCTACTTTTCATTTTCCTCACTTTCGAGCACCCTCGTGCTCCAGCTTTCTCTTTCTTCTTCTCTATTCTTTACGCCCTCGAGTCGCGTCGCCTCTCTCTCTCTCTCTCTCTCTCTCTCTCTCTGTCGTTGTTATTGTCTTCGACGTGCATCGACGCAGATACGAGCTGTACCGCGCGCTGGTAATCGTAATGTATGTAATTGCATCGGACGTCGATTGGATAAGCGCCTTATGGCTTATGATAATACGCTTACCCCACGAGAATTCGGCGACGCTTATGGCGCAACGCGCGCCGTAGAAATTATGTTGCGTCGCGCTCGCCAAACAGATGGCCACGCGTGACTCCGGACAATGCCGTTTACAGTCCTGCAACGTGACTGCCAAGTAATTACGATACGTGGCGCGATTCTGTTATATTATCACTGAAAGTGATTTTAGCGGTGGCAATCCGGAGAATCGGGCCTCTTCAGGTGCAACGCTGATGCAACGAAAATTAGCGATTGGTCGATTTGGGTCACGTGACTCGTGAGGGGGCGTGGCGTAGACCTCGAGTAGGAGTGGCGTTGTTTGGTACTGGTAATTTGTTTTGTAACGATTCAAATGTTTGCGTATCAATAAAATTTTATGGCAAAAACGTCATCTTCAGTTGGTTCTGGGCCTTTCAGGATCGCGTGTATCATCGTTTGGAGTGGTACTATAATCTTGTTCCTCGCAATCTGTCGAAGAAGGCCGTGTACAATGTTACGTTAAATTCCTCGATTTATTCGTTTTTCCAATTTCAAAATTACAATTTATTCCAACGTGTTTGCACAGTGCAAAGCACTGCTGGATACGAATTTCATTGAATCACATTGTTTTGCAGAATTTGCGTCGGACGTTGCCCTACAGAAGCTAAGAGATTAAATTGTGGTCAGTTCGAGTCGGAAAGAGTCCCCCACTCGGGAGTTGTACTATCTTTCTCGTATTTATTCCAATTGTTCACGCCGTGTTCGCGTCTACTGGTTCAAGTCATTCTTAAGCGCGATACACAACGCAACAAAATGACACGCCACGACGGCCATAATTCACGAAAACGCTTCGCGCTCGAGCAACTTTTACCGCGGCGGAACGCGGTCCCATGATCGGAAAAACGTTAAGCAACGCGTTAACGCGTCCCTAATACGAAATCGATGCGTCGCGGCGCGGAACGATCGTCCAAATAAAGGGAACCGGCTGAAACGTTGCCCGGGCAAGTTTGTTGGCAAGCGTTGCTGCACACCACCTCGCCACGGCCGCGCTGATCGATTCTTAAGAACGTAAATTTTCTGGAAATGTCCGGCGCTTTCATAAACGGTGCAACGCCACGGACCGGCGATTAATTTCGCGGCACTAGTTGCTGGCAAGTTTGCGAAATTCGAGTTTGTCGCCGTTTGTCACGCAACGAAACAGTCGTCCCTTTACTCGCTCCAAGAATCACGCTCTCGCTTGAAAATTGTATTTTTCATCGTTTACGTTGCGCCTCAGCTGTCTGTAGGAAACTTCTGCCTCGCTGTACGTGCGTATTCCCGCGACATTGGTTTCCATCAATAAATCTTGTTTACTGAATTTCATCGTATGCAAAGTTCGTGTCTTCCTGGCGTTTCCTCTGTCCATTCGACAGGCGGTGGGCAATTATCGACACAACGCGAACCGATCACGATGGCTTCGTATAGTACCTACTTCTGAAACGAGTTCCCCGCGCACGAGCGCGAAATACGAACGAGCCTCTTTAATGCCAGAGACGAGGAGGAACAGTCTCGCCGGCAATTTCATCGGTGAAAGCGGCGTAACGCCCTCGCGCCCGGCATAACGAATTACCTAACGAAACAACCTAATTACACGCTCGACTCGCCTATATCCCCAATTAATCGAATCGGTGCGAACAGCGCCAGCCGTTAAAACCCCGCCCGAGCGAATTACCATGCTCGGCAATTTTTCACAACGCCTAATCGGCCGCGTTTCTCGCGATCCGATCGTCGTTGAAACACGTGGGATAGCGTTTCGCGCGATACGTGGCCGCCACTCTCGCGGCTGAAATCGATCATTCGAGAGCGTAATTGGAGAAAGCGAATGCCACCAAGCTCGCTGGTGTGTGTGTGTGCCCCTTCCTCTCCCCCCGCGTGTGCCGGCGACCGACTTACTATCCGACAGTTTCGAGCGCAGTTACGTCGTCGTCGTCGTTGGTTTTTCGCAACGTGGCCACTTTTATGTGCTTCGAATGCAGCCTGGGCGCGGAGCACGTGCCCGTGTTTCGAACCGGTGGAATTAGGCGATGGTGTTGCAATTGGCCAGTGTCGACGAGAACGTTGCGTCGCGTCTACGGTTTCGCGACAAAACCGAGAATCCGTCTCGCGATTCGTTCTCTTCCGTCCCGAACAGCACAACGGGGACGCAATGAAAAATTGCGTGGCACGCCGGACGGATGAACGGTTTTCGTGAATAATGTAGCCCGAGTCTGCGCGCTTTGCTCGTTCGTTTTTCTCGCCTTCCTTTTCCTTTTTCTTCTCTTTCTCTCTTCTCTTTCCCCGTCCCCCCCCCCCCGCCTTCGTTTCATCTCGCGGAGGAATTGAATAAACGATGAAGTCTAAAGGTGTTGAAAAGTCGACGATTTTCCTGGTACATTATCCCCGCCGCTTGGTCGAATCAATGTTAAACGAACGTATCTCTCGCGGGGAATCCGGGGAAGATTACATATTTATGAGAAGTATCGAGAACGAGGCTCGAACGAGGAGCGGACGGGGGGAGATCTTTCTCCTCGATAATTCCTGCAATTACGACGCAGTGGATTTCTTTCGTATTAATGGTAATAAATTAATCGTCCGATCGCTCGCTCTGCTCGCTACGCGATAAAGAATACCTTCAGGAAAATTCGAAACCTCTTCTTCGGGAGGTCTTTCCGCCTGAAATTACCAGCAGCGCGTTCGGAACGTCGAGCGAAATGAAATTATCATTCCCTTGTCTCTTCCTTGGCTCCGACTCGACTTCCACTCTTGACTTCGCCTCGCAGCGAGATGCTTCACCTCGCGAGTATCTCGCGATTTTTCTCGTGTCTGGAGCGCGCGGGAAAACGGCGAACACGAACGGGCGGCCGTCTTGATTCGTTTGCAAATTTTATTCGAACACGTTACTTCCGCTTTCCACGTTACTCCACTCCCTCGCCCGTCCCGAACCATTTCCATCTCGCCGGCTTGTTCCTCTCGTTTTTTTACGACGTTCTTATTAGACGCGCAAAGCGCGGAACAATGGCGGGTTTATGCAAACGGAACCGTGTCGCCGAGCGGCCGGATTAGAATCGAGCCTCGATTCGAAACAGTTTCGGCGGAGGTCGGTTAATTGAAACAAATGCAAATCGAGCGGGAGTATCGCGGAAATCAAGATACCGCGAGCGTAAGTGCGTCTAGTTTTCCCCGAGTTTCCAATCCCACGGAGTCCGTTTCGATCCTAATTCCGATTATCGCGGAGCTTATTGAGCTGCCGCCTCAAATGCAAATACCACCGAACGTCCACTCCTTCGCGGTATCGTCGCTTGCAAGTTAAGTTTCGTATTGATTTTTCAATCGGGGAGATGGAGGAAGGGAGGCGTGATAAACGAGTTTTGCAAGCTTCTAATTCTGTCAGATTGATCGGAAAGTAGTTGCGCTTTTCTGTCTCTCAGTTTCAAATACGTGTATTTCGGCTTTTTTGCCGATCAGAGTAACAATCGTTGCTACGCAAGTTACAAGCTTTATTTCATTAACACAGAATTCTGAATCTCTAGAGTCGACGAAACTTCGAAATGTGTTTTCTGCGTTTTCTTGATTTTTAAAGAGTTTGTTCTTCAAGAAATTGTCCAAATGCTCGAGAAAGTGAAAACGGAGTATGGCGGATGACACGAAGCTTCGTATCTTGATTCATTCAATTTTTGGAAGGTAATTGCCGCATGTTGTGAGCCGAAATTTATTGAATCACCGTTGTCTTAATGCATCGTTGATTTTATGCGCAATTTCTGTTGCCTTGCCATCCAATTTGCTTTTCGTCCAATACTATTTCAACACGATCAAACACGATCAAACGCAGGAATCTGCGAGACAAAGTTACAAGATGAAAAAAGACGCATTTAATTGAATTAAATTTTGTCGCGCAAAGTAAGCTTTTTATAAAAGGATCTCGCCATTTCAGAGCTCCGAGTTCCGGAGAACGTTAACGGGGGGTGGATCGATCAGTTCGTAGAAACACGCGCGCAAATAATTGCCTTATTCGTTAAACTCGCGCTTCCTCAACAATTCTCGTTGCAGAAAATCGGCCGCGCAATTATTCCGAAATTCTCCGACGTTCGTCCGGAACTTTCCTGGATGTAACGCAACAATTTTCAACGGGAGCCAACCCCTCCCCCCCCTCCCCACTCCCGTTTCGCTTCAACGCGAAAATTTCGAATCGCAGTTTACGACTAGCCCCGAGTTTCGTTGACGAGTTTCGCCGAAATTCCACCGTCCGTCCCCCTGCGCTTGATTTCCGCCGCGTTTCGCGCGAACCTCTCCCCCTTTCACCCATTCGCGGAAATAATTTGCCGAATTGCGCGAGGAGCGATAAATAACCAGGCTGCGTAGTCGCGGGGGGAAAAGCGCGGCACGGGGGCGTGTCAGACGCTGAAATCGCGCGCGACAAGAAGGAAATGTCTCTCCCCGAGACGCGACGGAAATGCGTTTCTTCGACGAGGCCACGTCGCCTCTGGTTCCCGGCAGCGTCGAGCAACGCGAAAGTCATCGTGATTCGCTCGCGTTCCCGATTTTAGCCAGTCTTCCCTTGTTATCGTTATCGTGTCACACGAGCGCGCCTCGACGTCCTCCCCCGTTCAGGTTGCATCACACGTCACCCGGGTGCTTTTTCCCCGCGGGTCGAAGGCAGGGCAAGAATAAACAGTGCCAGGTATCGATCGAGAAACGCTCCTTGTTGCTGTGTATCGTTGCCGCGAGGAGAAGAGAGAAAAGCAGCGGAGGAGAAGGCCGAGGGAGAGGCAGAAAAGGCCGAAGGAGAAGAAAAACAGGAGGACAAAACGGGAGAGGGAAGAATGGAAAGGAGGCGAGAGAAGAGAAGCACGTCGCGGCGGCGACGAGCACGTTCCTGGGGAGAGGCAGCGCTTTTCCTGCCGGCACGATCCTGCGTCGACTGTCGTCCAATACCATCGAGCCTCGGAGGGTGCCGGGTGCGCGTCGTTACCACGGTATATAAGTTCCGTGGTTTATGTCGGTCCACGTTGGATTAAGCCTCCCCCGGACGTATCGACGTGGCCACTACCACTCTCTCTCGCTCGTTCCTTTTAACACCCGAGATGTAATTTTCGCGACCCTTCGAACCATTTTTCGGCATATCGGTCGTTTATATTAAGCGGCGCGCGAGATGCGAGTCAATTGCGAGAGTAATGTTTCAGGAGTCGATACTCTGGGTCGAAATTGTTTGGTACGTTCTACTCTGTGACGTTTTCGAAGGAAAATCGAAAAACGAAAGAAATATACATTTTCCTCTTTCCCCTTTAAGAAAAACCCAAGTATTTCGCGCGAGGGAATAAAGAAACAGGATTATCCGACCGAGAGGCGAGGGTAACGACGGGCTGCTTTTATTGCTCGGGAAACAGCCACGTATCGAGGGCCCATCGATCCAGAACAGCGCGATTTTAATCAGGCCAAAATCGAGTCAAATGTTTGTTCCAGTTTACTGTTACTCCCTTTCGGATTAGATCTGATCCGGTTTTACAACCCCGTGGAAGGATATCCTTTCAGAGTTCGTAACTTTCTTCAGCTCTAGATGCTAGAGTCAGAGATTTTTTCTTCTTTTTTTTGTTTTTTTTTTGTTTTTATTCTGTGGTAAAACGATCGAGATTGCAACCAGTAATGGTTGATCGCAAGAAACATCAACGTCGCGTTGAAAAAAAAGAAAAAGAAGAACGACGAGTAAAACTCCTCCGGTTGGAATTCGTCGCGGCGAATTTTATGAAATCTTGGATTTCAGGCAGGATACGTTCGACTAATAAATTTCGCTTCTTTCCGCAGCTGGAATCCTTAGCATCCGCGTGATAGCGTCAAATCCATCGTTCTTACAATGGCTGCAAGTAAAACTATCATTAATCTGGCCTCGCCTCCTCTTTCGCATTTGTCCTCCATCCACGTTCCTCCGGCCTGCACCGGCGAACATTAATTATCGGAAAAAGGAGCGGCAAAAACGCCGGTCCGTCGACCATATCGCGCGAGAGTAGTTCGCCAGCCAGCGCGAACTCCGATCTCCCCGCGGAAAAACGTGCAAAGACGATTTTTCCCCTCGGTGGCCCAGCAAAAAATCGTTTTACCGCTACGCTTTGTCTCTTTCGTTTCGATTTCCACTCGCATTCATTATACCACCGACGTGTTTGCCCCCGACGCGTGCTCGTGCCACTTTACTGTCTCCGCGACCGAGCGTTTGGAAAAATCGATCTCGTAATTAATCGATCAAACAGTTCTACAACAGAACTAATAAAATATCTGTAAGGAAAGTAGTGCAATAAAATTTATGTTGGAGGAAAAAGATAAAACAGACACACAGGATCTGCGATGTCCCTAGAAGGAATAAGGATGCTTCCCGAAGACTATAAATAACTAACTTACTCGGAAGTAAAGAGGTTAATTGGATTCTACGAGAGTTGTCGAACGAGTTGAATAAAGCGATTTTGAATAAACGTCAAATTGTACAAGTGTATGAATCGTATAAATTGTATAATTTTACTACTGAAAGTGATTTTAGCGGGGGTAACCCAGAAAATCGGGCCTCTTCAGGTGCAACGCTGATGCAACGAAAATTAGCGATTGGTTGATTTGGGTCACGTGGTTTGCGAGGGGGCGTGGAGTAGACCTCGAGTAGGAGTGGCGTTGTCTGGCACTCGTAATTTGTTTTATGTCGATTCAAATGTTTGCACATCAATAAAATTTTATGGCAAAAATTATATGCAGTTTTTTATATATATGTATATATTTTTACACAGCTCAGATTACTTCAAAATATATTTTATTGCTTCGAGGACGTAGCAGGGGATTTTTATTTCCGATTTTTCCGGGTATCGTTGCGATTTTGCATACAGCAGGAAGATCGCCAGGAATCGTTGTTGGAATCGCTCTGTTTGTCCAGTCGTGCGTTCCTTTCGTTCTTCGCCTAAACGCGATAGAACTCGGCCCGGTCGAGAGATTCGCAAATAATAACCAAAATACCAATCGCTACAAGAAGAAAAGAAGACTCGAAGAAGAGAAGAATCGCGGCGGAGAGAGAACTGGAGGAAGAAAAGGATTCCCGAGTGACTCTGTTCTCCTTGCCTCTGCCCCCCTCCCCCCACTACCTCCCTCTTCACGGTTTCACATCCGACACGGTTACACGGAAATGCATCGCGACCGGTATTCACCGACGTTTTTCACCGACTGTCTGCCTCTCCGCGAGGCAGACGCTGGTATCTCAGACTCGATAACAGAAAACCTCGTTACACCGAACGTCCGACCTGATATCTATTCCCGATCTCTCCGGCGCACAATTCAACCGTGTTACCGACGGACTAACGACAATTCCCGTATTCTTCCAACGTTCGACAATACGTCGTCCGCGCTTATTCAGACGTCGTCGCGGATCGATTTTCACCACGTTCCAGAAAAACTTGCCAGAGCACATTCTTTCACGGGACAAAATCGCGGCGACTCTCGATCCCTCTGAACGATTCCACCACCGATCAGTCATCCTTCGGAAGTTCGAGACACGTGGCTCTGGTAAAATAACTAGATACTCGTGTTGTAGGTGAAAACAACACAAATTTAACCAAGTGCTTTGAAATAAATGTAAAGTTCATTGATCTAGGATGATAGTGAAGGATAACCGAATGAGTTCTCGCTACGTCTATACAGAACGTAGTAAAACTCCCGTTGTAAAACTTCTCGTGGATTAACGCAACGTCAGCGTTGTACCGCTGACATTGGAAATCGATACGCGATAACTTTCATCCGCTAATAGTTTTTGAACTTTGCCCTTCCAATTATAAATTATTCCATTCGAAACTTCCGGCTCGCGGCCGCTCTTACGGCGTAACTCAACGGCTGCCGTCGCCGTTTCGCCGAACCTCGCACCGAGGTTTCACGAGTTGAACGTGCTCGTGCTCGCGCTCCAAGCTCACGTCGTTCGATCTTAAATCGTTTGCAGGGCAGCTCGTAAAAAGCCACCGTGCAGCTCGCGTTACGCGGGCCGAAAGGATTCACAGGCTGGCTTATTGGCAGCTCGTCGACTCGAGGCGTGCGGAGTCGAGCGCAGCTTCGTGCGGCGCCGGAAGTGCCCCAGCTGAACAGCGCCCCGACTTTTAAATTATTACTCGGCTACGGACCTTTTATTGCGCCAATAATAAAAGCCAGCGATATCGCCGTCCCTTTCGCTCCTTAGCCGGGGCTCGTGTGTATGTGACGTTTCGTTACGCTGGCAAAATACGATCGTTACCTACACTGCGGCTCCGATCGGGCGCCTTTAGCCTGGACCCGCGGACTTAAGCTCGCAACAGCGGCCGAAATGTCTGACGAGTACTTCCTCATTCCTCGCGCACCGCTCTTTTCGCGCCACGTTTCTTTTATAGCGCGGATGCACAATTCGGTCGATCCTTCGATCTTGAATTTCGTTCGAGTTTTCGTCGCTTTCGTCGGTCTCGAGAGTTTGACTGATTTTCTTCAATTATCAAGTAAGGAAAACGGATATCTAATGTACTTAGTTCCATAACAAAAATATCAGATGGCAAGAAACAACATGCGTAAGGCTAAATCTCTTGATTGGACTTTGTACAGTAAGGAAATGGCCAAACTTTTTGGCAAAAATAGAATTTTCTTTCAAGTGCATTAATTTACTAAATATTCAATATTTATACTTTAGTATGAGATGGAACGGTGCAATAAATTATTATTATTTAATATTATTTAGTACACGAACAATAATAAAAAAATATTTGGAACAAAATATTTTATTTTAAATTCATTTTGACATCGTTAAAAAATTGTTTATTGAAATAATATTTTGAAATTAAATTTATCGCTTTGTTCTATAATGCATTTTAAACTCTAGACACTTTTCTTGATAATTAAATTTTTTGCAGAAATTATAAGCACAACTATTAATTGTAACAGCGTATACATCCCACGTTGTGCGGTGTTTCCGAATATTAATCTGGTAAATATTAAAGAGAATGAGCCCAAAAATGTCCAAAGAAATTATAGACTAGAGCAGAATTAAAAATATTTAACATTTTTGCGCCAACAATACATAGATCGTTCGACGTAAGACGATCGTACAAATTTTAACAAGCATCGATAACAAGCGAATTTTGCTCGGGACGATTAATCGCGCGATACCGCGATTACGTCGGAAAACGTAACTGTTTCTGCCCCGGTGTTGCGCCTGCAATCGTATCGGGTATCTTGATTGCAAGATAGTCGGCCGCGAATATTCGAAATATTCCGCGGGATATCGGCGAGCCGGATCCTCCGGCGTTACCGTTTCATCGCGTTCATTAATTATCTCGTTTTACGGTCGCGACAGCGAGCGTGCGGATCCGCGCGGATCGAATTCGCAATTTACAAATCGTAACGCAAAACAAGTTCCACGCGGGCGAGCCCTCCCATTTAAATCCGTTAATTGCTCGCGTGACGAGTGCGCCGTCGGCGCGTAATCGCGAGGCTCTTTCTCTCGATGATTAATACAAATCGGGAATAAAAATTACACGTATCGAAAGTATGAAAGAAGACGGCGTAGAGAATTTTGTTTTTTCCTCTGCTTTCTTTTTTTTTTTTATAGCAAAAGCGAGTCGATGAATATAACGATCGGAGAGATCATCGGTTTGTCGTACGTTCGTTACTGTTTCTCTCAGGCGAATGTGAAAAATTCTAGTTCCAAGTTTCTAGTTTAACGATTCTTCGCAATTTTTAATGTTCTGTGATAGATAAAAAGAAATGCTAAGTCTCTTACGAAGGAATTTGGAAATGGCCAAAATCGGGGAGAGCCGCTAAATTAGAGATTCACCCCAAAAGTGAAGTATATTTTTCAAAGCTACTCCTTTATAGTCTGTACTGCACGTGAACTGATTATTGCGAAACATTCGATTACAACTTTAAAAAAATCACACGAGAATTTTTTATAGCGAAAGTCAGTCGATAAATATAACGCTTAGAGAGATCATCGGTTTGGAATGTGAAAAGTTCTAGTTCCAAATTTCTAGTTTAATGATTCTTTGCAATTTTTAATGTTCTCTGTTTTCTGATAAAACGTAAATAAAAAGAAATGCTAAGTCTCTTACGAAGGCACTCGGAAATGGCTAAAATTGGAAAGGGCCGCCAAATTAGAGATTTACCTCAAAAGTGAAATATATTTTTCAAAGTTACTCCTTTATAGCCTGTACTGCACGTGAACTGATTATTGCGAAACATTCGATTACAACTTTAAAAAAATCACACGAGAATTTTTTATAGCGAAAACCAGTCGATAAATATAACGCTTGGAGAGATCATCGGTTTGGAATGTGAAAAGTTCTAGTTCCAAATTTCTAGTTTAACGATTCTTTGCAATTTTTAATGTTCTGTGATAAATAAAAAGAAATGCTAAGTCTCTTACGAAGGCACCCGGAAATGGCTAAAATTGGAAAGGGCCGCCAAATTAGAGATTTACCCCAAAAGTGAAGTATATTTTTCAAAGTTACTCCTTTATAGCCTGTACTGCACGTGAATTGGTTATTGCGAAACATTACACATCGATTGTAACTTTAAAAAAATCACACGAGGGTTTAACTCGACAGTCTGTAGAGTGGCCATCTCGTAAGATTCCCAGACGCGTTACGACAGAACGGTGACTTGTCGTTATTAAATTAGAGGATCTGATTGTGGATCCTCTATCTTATGGATTCTCTGTGCAGTTAAGCAGAGTTCTGACCAACGAATTTTTTCGAAAGAGCCGGTGGTAATTCGGCGAGACGTCACTGATAAGTGATAGGCGGGTGCTCGCGGGTCAGTCATTGTGGTCGTATCAAGCAGAAACGAGCAAGCTGTAATGGATAGCGTGCAGGATGCGCGTGATACGTTAATCAATTGCAATCGGAGCTCCCCTGGCGTAATATAAATTTCGATTTCGGACTTCGTTATTGAATAAATCACGTAAACACACGCTCCGTGTTTTCGATAATATTATATTACCGCGTTTACGTGTCGTATTTTCGTTCCGTAGGCAGGATAAATTTCCGCTCCCGTGAACCTTCTCCCCCTCCGCGTTTCGCGCGTTTTTTAACTTACGAAATTCCGCGCGCGCTGGCCGGTTATTATTTTAACGAAAAATAATACTACACCGCGCGGCGTGGCGTGGCTCGTCGCGCGCGTACACGTACTAATAGCTTTTGTTTGCTAATATTTCACGGGCGGGCCGATCGCAATAAATCTCGGCGCCGGTCTCGCTCGATAAACGCGAGCGACGCGAGCGTATGATAATGCAACGAACGACACCGGAAACGATCTTATCGGTTCACCGCGACTCAAGCCTTTATCAGTCCGGCGGCGCGATCTCGCAAATCGACGACAAATTCCCGACGACGCTTGGAATCGCCCGGTAAATCAAACGTCGCTCGCTACCGCGAATATTCCTCGAACGATCTCGTTCCTCCGACGATGTTTTATCTGTTACATTTTACAATCTCGCCGAAGCTAGAAACGCGTCGAGTCAAGTTAAATTGATAAGCTGTTCGGACGCGTTGAATTTCCATTGAAATTTTATGGGGGAAACTTTTTTTCTAGAATTCGAAGCGTTTGGTATCAAATGATCTCGCGAGAGGTCAGAGTAGGTTCGCGGTCGGTTGAATCGCGAGAAAGAAGAGAAAAGAAAGTAGCGAGCAACGCGGGTATTTTCAGAAACAGCAACTTCAATAGACTGTTTATCAAGCATGCTGTACATCACTGTGCAATGCATCTTCGGTTCGCTGGTGCTTGTTAAATGTAGCGGTACAAATTCGGAATCGATACTATTCTGAAAATGTATCGTCCTATTGTGCCTTATTCTTGCGCCAATATTTCACCGTTGAAACGGCATTAAACGAAACTACAGTTTAAATAAAACCGTTCGAGTGAAAAGGGAGCGTCCAGCAGGGTGTTTGGCAGTTGAAACGCGAGTCGCTCAGCTACGATTGATGGTACAGTTAACTGAATCTAACGATTGCTGGATAAAATATCTCCTGCGTCGAGGACTCTTTTTGCAGTGTTGCGTTAGCGATATTCAAACATCGTTTGAATATTCCGAACGAATGAGAATCCAAAAGCTTTGAGAGGTTTCAAGTGTTTGAAAGATTCTGGAAGTCCTGTGGTCTGAATCGTCGTCGCTGGGAAACCTCAAGGTCTCCGAAACATCAAGGTTGCTAAAATGCCAAGGACACCGGGGATCTAAGTCTCCCGAGGACCTCAGGAATTCCGGAGATTTCTTGGAAAGGAAAGACACACAAGGACCCAAGGGACCCTAAGGTTCCAAGAATCTCTGGAAACCCCAAAATTTTCAATGCCGCGTACTGGCAGACCAGTTTGTCGTTTCCAATTGTTTTGATCTAGAACCAAACACAACTGGAATCAATTTGGGTTGGCCAAAAACTAACTGCATTCTTTTTTTTTTGTGTGTGTACAAATAAAAGACGAATTTTTCACGAGAAACTTTATTCGACAGTACATTAACCATTTTGTTTGATTATCTTTTGCCATTTTTCGGGCAACTTTGTGATTTAAAAAACCGTTCAAAGAAGTTTTTAATAAAATTTAGCAAACCAATTCTGTCATAGTTTGAAGGTTTCTTTGCCATATAATTTTTGTCAGATAATTTTTTATGAACTTGCAAAGCGTTTTCTTCCTTTTCGAAGAAGGAAAATGTTACTCTTTGATTTTCTACTTTGACAAACAAACAATTGAGTCTTGGATTACATGGTAAATGTTAGTTACATTTTAAGATATATTATATTACACATACATGGTCCATCTATTAGGGAAAAAACGCAATCACTTTTCGGCCAATTTAATATTCTTACACGTGTCAAAATCCAAACGAAAAGATACGCGTTGACGACATTCCGTAGCGCGCAAGTGTCTTTCACCGGGGGAGAAGACTTTCGTCAGTCACCTGAAACGAGTAACGAACGATCGCGAAAAGGGCGAAGACTGCAGTATCGTCTGTCGACGATGCTTTATATACGCGAGCGATATACGCGAAACACGCACGGCAGACTAGCTGGCGATACTTTGCAGAGACATCGCAGGTTTATAGATCAGTCGGAGCCAAGTGGTGTCGGTAATTCTCAATCGGGGCGGTACTAACGCGGTCACGTCTCCGTGCCAAAAAGTTCGCGCGTACGCGTCGTGCACGGAAGCAAAAATAGAAGGAGTAAGAGCATCGATAAGGACGAGGTATAGCGGGAACCAGGGAAACAGAGAGAGAGAGAGAGAGAGAGAGGGATGGAAGGACGAGGGTGGAGAAATATATAGGAGCCGGGAGAAAGAGGCAGAGAGGCGGGGAAAAATGGGTCGGCGCCGGACTTTAATCAATGGTTTCGGCGCCAACTGGGCGACGGGGCGCGTTTCTGTAAAAAATGCGCGGCTGGCCGGCGAACACGATGGAAATTTGAATTGTCGTTCCGTTGTGCACCGTCGTCTTGGCCGCGAACAAGCCCCGCGGTTCCAATATCCGCGCGAGGACCATTGTATCAAATCGTACACGCGGTCTGTTGTCCGATTTTCCACGTTCTTTTTTTTTTTTATTACTGAAAATGACTTTAGCAGGGGTAACCCAGGAAATCGGGCCACTTCAGGTGCAACGCTAGTGCAACGAAAATTAGCGATTGGTTGATTCGGGTCACGTGATTTGCGAGGGGGCGTGGCGTTGTCTGGTACTGAGCGATCGCGCCTATCGCGTAATTTGTTTTCTATCGATTCAAATGTTTGCACATCGATAAAATTTTATGGTAAAATAGTCTTCATTTCCTAGTCGGAACAGCTGCTTCTGGGCCTTTCAGTGAGACGAATCGTACTGAGGTACGAGTCGTGCAGTTTTTTCCTCCTTCCCTGTTTCCCTCGTTTCCCTTCGCGTCAGTTTCTATTTTTTTCCTTCTCCCACGCTTCTACCCTCGTTTTGCCCTTATTTGGGGGAGGGGGGGAGGTGTACGCAGCGTGCACCAAGCGTGACGGTCGCTGACTCACCGCAAACGCGGCAGAAAAAAAAAGGGATTAGCGTGATATCGTGTCAACGATGTCATCGCGGTCGAATCAAACCTCGCTTCGGTGAGCAAGAAAAAAAGAAAAACGCGGCTGTGCTCGATGGCTGGCCGGCTGGTCCGCGCTTTTTTTGTTCACGATTCCGCGAAAATTCGCGCGCACAAGCGCACTCGAGATGTTCGATCTCGAAAGTTGGTCGAAGCGCGAATTACCACCGTTTCCGCTTTTGATCCGATGTCGGTGTTTCCCAGATGATTTTTTGAGTGAAGTCTTTTTCATCGTTGGCTTTAATTAATGGCGTTGTTTGTCGGAAGTCCTTCTAAAAATGCCTGTTTTTGTTTGCGGCAAAAAAATCATAGACAGGTGTTGGTTCGAATGCATCACGAGGTTGTTATTCATCTGCTTCTTTTATATAATACAAGGTACACGAACGTAAATGCGTTGAATGATAGTTCTTTTTCTATCGCAGTTGCAATTATAGCTACGTTAATTTAGAATTGAAACGATGTGAATGGAGACAGTTTTTTATATTTCAAACTAATTTACATTCTGACGGTGAGAATTAAACAATTGATGAACCGAATATTATTTTCGGACAATAAGTTTGTTGACAGGTTTGTGCTTTGATTACAAAATTCCTGGCAAATTTTAAATGTTACACAGTTTCAATAATATTCAGTAGTCTATGTAATACGCAGTAGTCCGATTTATAATTACTCAGAGCCGTCGTTCCGTTACATTTATATTCAATAGGTTATCTGACGATTAAACCTGACGGTCGTTTAGCGATGAAAAATGATCGTGCATCATTCGAATCGAATTAACGACTCGATGGCGCAGTGCGCGTCTCAAAACTCTTTCGATCGTTGGTGGCTTCTTAACGAGGACCGTTTGTATTCCGCGTGCCTCTTTCTACGTTAATTCATGCATTAAACATAACGTAGCTTGCAACCGCAGATATAAGATAGACGAAACAATCTTCGAGTTTATATGATCTCTTGCCACCGTACACGACAAACATCCCGACAACTGAATATCATTAGGTTAATAAGCCGATAAAATCTTCGGCTTCTAAAATTTATTCTATTGCGAAAATAATATATACACGTGTGTGGCTCCATGTTTCAAAATTTTGGCGAAATGATCAAGGTTGAAACGACGTTGCAATCGTTACGTGACCAGGCATTTCTTGTATTTTTAATTGGCGATACAATCTTTGTGCTTTCTACGTTATTTCTCAAAAAACGAATACCGCCGATTTTCGAGCCTAATCGGGCGTTCCCGATCTCTCGGGAATTCGCAGAGCCGCTTCTTCTTTACCGACTTTAACTTGCTCAACGTGTTCAACGGCACTCGACGCGTAAAAGCAACGCGTCACGCGCATGCCCGCGCCGGCAGTGTACGCTGCGAGCATTTAAACGGCGGCAGCAGCGCGTTCAAATCTCGCCACGGGAGCACTCGAGTGTTCATTAGACGAGGGTTCAACGCGAAAGCGTTAATGGCCATCTTACTTTCGCCACGAGTTTCTCGTTGCCCGATTACTTTGTGGAACACCCCGTATAACCTAAATACGGGGCACACGCCGCGGCGGGAAGTGTTCTCAGCCAAGCTGCGTCGAAGGGCACACCGGCACTAAATTCACGCCGTGCAATTTCCGGAAGTGAGCGAAATGGCAGACGCGTGTACACACGTCTCTGCAGCAGCACGCGCACACGCAACATTCCGGCACTTGAGGCGACACACGAAGCGACGATAAAGCGGCGAGAACGCTCAAAGTGTCGTGAACGCGAGCTTTTCCCCGGAACGTTCTTAATTATGACACTCGTTTATCCTCGCTCGCTCTAACGCTGCACCAGCCACCCGGTGTTCCCTTGTTCTTCACGAGCGCGCCCGCCCGCCCAACGCGGCAAATAAATTATATCGCTAACCTCCTGGCTCCTTTGTCCATCCCAACGTACTCATCCTTGACTAAATAAACCTTGTTTTCCACGGAACTTTACCTTCCGCCGGTCGTGCATTTCGCTGTGCAAATTTACGGCACGCGGGCTCCGGGAATTTTTAATGTGCTCGTCAAACATGTATATATTACCGGCTACAAGAAACGAGACGGACGAGTGTCGTCCGCCTGGACAAAATGAGGACATAATACGAAATGGACATAATACGAAACAGCGCGATTGTCCCGTGTTTTGACTAAATATTTCGCGCAACGCGATGTACGACACGTACGTGTTAAAGAAACGTCGTAGGAAAAAATTACACGACTTGTACCCCAGTACAGACAACGCCACTCCCATTCGAGGTCTACGCCACGCCCCCTCGCGAATCACGTGACCCAAATCAACCAATCGCTAATTTTCGTTGCATCAGCGTTGCACCTGAAGAGGCCCGATTTTCTGGGTTACCACCGTTAAAATCGAGGCGTGTAATTCTGGCGTTTATCGTTACCTCGGACAAAAGTTACGATCGAAATATGTTCATCCATGTAATATGTAATCCAGATTTTAGTCAGTCGAAACGCGATTCGCGTAAATTTCGCGTTTTCGTTCCTCGGCAACGTATCGGGATACATGTCGAAACCAAGTGCCGTTTACCAAACGTGTTCCGAATAACCGGAGTATCGCGCGGTATTTGTAACTCCGTGAGCTTTCGACACGATTTCTTAAACGGAGAAGTTGCGCAAAAGTTCGCTGCCGTGGCCGTGAACATTGAAAACACACACGTAGCCGGCCACGAGTCGCGCGACGTAACGTACGATCGATCAGTCGGCCGACTTTGCGACAAGTTGGAAAATACGAGAGCGATACTCGAACGAGGACGATTTCAGCTTCGCTCGCGACTCGCTGTCACGTGGCGCGTATCGTGCGTAGATAAGCGTAGAAAGCGATACGCAACAGCGCGAGGCAACGACCTCGATGATGATCCGACCGATCAATAAACTCTTCCGGGAGTTTGGAGGCGCGAAATAAAAGAGGAGCGAAGAACGAATCTGCAGATAACAGGTGACACGAAATACTCGCAAAAAGCGAACCGCTTAATTAGATTGGTCAAGGACGTAGACACGCTCATGCGAGAGACGAGGTTTCTCCGCTTCGCGGAATTCTTGCGTTGACTTAATGATCGACTGTCCGCGATGAACCGCAAACGACGGTGTGACGTTGTCTGTAACGCATAGAAAAATTGATTTGAATAGTACATGCCGCGATCGAGGAACGAGAGCTGTTTCCTAGAACTAGATTCCTTCGATCAACGAGTAGCACAATTGGGACAAGGTGAACGAAGATGGTTACAGTCTGCGTGGACAGGATGCTCGTAAATTGATATGCAAGGTTGAAACGACACATCGCGTTCTTTCTTCTTTTTTTTTTTCTTTTTTTCTGTGAAATCGCCGATGCATCCATCATCAGAGAGACTTGTTGCTTCAATTTCATGTCAAAGACCATCTTGGAACATTGGCACATCGTCGGATTTCCACTTTTAAAAGACTCCTTTGCAATCTCGCCGCGCGAGATGTTTCGAAACGTAAATACGCTCGTCTCCACTCCCCTCGTTCTCTCGTCGTTCGCGCGAGAATCGGCAAGCAAAAAGTCGTGGTTGGCAGCCTGGCCATCGGGAAATTTATCCGCGCCCCTTCCCCTCGCCCACCTGCCGCCCCATTTTTAACTCATCGTCCGCGGAAGCCGCGCGTTGCCATTACGCGCCACACGCCCCCATTTCCACGGCACAATATTTTTCGGATGAAACGCGCGTGCCGTCGGCGTCGGCGTTTTCTGACGTTATCCAGAAACAAATGGACTTTTAAATTGCACTCGCGAGCCCCTGCCCCCGCAACGGTTCGAGCCGATAACGGATGCAGCGCCGTGCACTCGCGACAAATTCGTACCATTATATTTCCGTATTTACTTGGCCGCGCGGACCGCGCGGGGCCAGCGCTTTGTTCTACGCGTAATTACGTCCCCTGGCGCTTAATTCACGACGATTAAATTGCACACGGCCCCCTTGCCCCGCTCCCCGTGCTCCGCGCGCGCCCTTCGACCCTTCCGTCCACCCGCGGCAACCCACGCTCGTTAATTCCCCCGAAATAAGTGCATCGCGCGATCACCGGGACTTTCGGGACGTCCGTGGAGCCCACCTCGCGTTACCGCACCGCCCGTTTCGTCATATGTCCAACGGACAAGGAGTAATTGCTCGCCGGTTAATTGCCACGCGTGCGTGCAGAGTGCTCCTTCTTGGAACGTGTGTGCGACGTCGTGTGGCAGTCGGTTCCACCTTTCCGCGAATGTTAATGACTAATACGAGCGCGTACGGGGGAATTCGATTCGGTTGGCTGCGACGTACGAGCTAATTTTCGCGATTAAGTGCCTGCGCTTTTACGACGCTGGACGCCGGCTGCCTCGTTATCGTCCGCTGTCCACTTTGAATTGGAAGATCTGCATTCTGCTTTCATTGGTAGGTGGTAGTACGTATCTTGTGATAATAGCTCGCATGCAGAGACGTCCAGTAGTTTGTAGTAGACCGGTTTGACTGCGGACGTTATCAAACCGGAAATGTGCAATGTTGCTCGCGCTGGGGGAATGTAGTGCAATCATTCGCACAGATATTGCAAAATAATGCATCAAGAGTGTCAAATTTAGTAGATCAGGTTGCACGCTTGTCCCTCGTCTTGGAAAGAAATTCCAACGATAAGTAACTTGAAATAACAACGCTAGGAAGGAGGGAGGGTGGGTAATTCGTTTAGTTGAAACGTAAGACGTCACAGTCGCGGCGAGAAATTTGTACATCGCGCGCCGTTTCGACGATGTCTCTCGAACGAGCGGAAAGGGAGGGATTTTCTCTCTCTTGCGTCGGCATTAGCCGTAACTGCTAATTTAATTAAGCAACGTCTTTAGTTGCGCGAAACGCGCGACCCTATTCAGCGCAGAAGTCGCGTTGCCGTCCGTGCGAATTAATAACAGGCATTATCTGACAGCTGAGTTTCGCGGCGTTAAGATATACCGTCTCCCGTGGTGGGGCAAGAACGAAGTTGGGGAGGGGGGAATTATCTTTTCGCGTACTTTCAGACGCCGGTGAAAGCCAGACGTTACATTACGAATTGAATTACGCTTTGAAAGCACGGAAGATGCAGTTTCGTGTCGTCATTGTTACGCAATGAACGGCATCGCGCGTAACGCCACGTTCCAAATAGAAACGTTATCGGGTTGGTGCTCCGGAGCGGAGCGTTTAAACGGTCTGAAGAATTGCAGTTTATCAGTCGTTGCGGTCGTTTTACCTTGTCTCTCGCGGAGTGGAAATTCTCGCAGTCGCGGAAGGGAACGTGCTCTTTACAGGAATTAAGAGAAATTAAATAACAGAAACGCGTACGTGTATCCCTTTGAAAGTCGGGAGAGACGCGGATAGAAAACGAGAGGAAGAAAAGTGAACTCGCGGTAAATTATCACGTGGAAAATCAATTACCACGATGGTCGGTCGCTTGAATGTTAATTTCAATTCCTGAACAGCGTTTGCACATGGTGCAGTCTTCCCATCTGTTGTAAAGACAAGTTACGCGATAGCAGTAAATCTATTTTCAAAAAAACTCTCCTTTATTATTTTCCGTGTAAAGCCTATTTTAAAAACCAGTCAAAAGATCTGTTATTGTTTGTGTAAAATGGTACAAACAATCCATTCGGAGGGAGAACGTAAGGAAAGACAGTATCGGTTAATAGCTGTCAATGGCGGGAAGCAAACCCCGGTTGAAGTAGGAAGGTGTCTGAGAGTTTCGCGGAGCGACTCCCGACTCCTAATGAAATTCTTCGAATGCGCCGGATTTCCTCGTCGGCCGTGGACAAAAGGGGAGCGACCGCGATCGAACTCATTATAAAATCGAACCGGTTCGAGGAGGATGCGACGGGCGTTCGACTAAAATCATTCCTGACACGTAATCCCGTTACCGGGCAAGGAGACGGGGACCGGACAAAGCGTTCAATTAAAATTATGCAACGTCCATTGTGCTCGTTATCGCGCGCCTATCATCGACAGCACCGAGCCACGGGAACCGGGAAAACTCGCTAGCTCCGACCCACGAAAGCAACAAAGACGAAGAATAAGAAGAAGAAGAAGAAGAAGTTTCGTCGCCTCTACCCAACTCGTACCACACCTCTCGAAAACCGTCGTGACAAATTCGTTTCCCTCGCTGCCGCGTTTTCGTATTTACTCCTGCTACGTCGCTTTGTCCTCGCGTAATTACGTTCCGCGGCGGCTTAACAGCCGACAATTACTCGCCCGGTCGTCGTTAATTTCCCTTGAAATAAAAGACGACAACGACGGCGCCTGGTGAGACGCAATATCAGAGAGAGGAACGCGATACCAATCTTACGATTTCCAGAGGTACAAAGACTATCCCCTGGATGAGGTTCCCAGGCGGAGGTTCCCTGACTCTAACGGGACTTGTCGGCAACCGGGACGAAGCGACGACGGCGCCAACCGTTATCGCGGTCTCCAGACCTAACCGGCAGCTCGAATTGCCCGGGTCTTCGAGAGGAAAGGGTGTAGGTCGTTCCTTCTAGACGTGATTTAGGTGTGGAATAGGTTTGATTAGGTGTCGCGCTTCGATGGAATTGCTGGATTCGTAACTACGAGACTGAATTTCGTGAAGAGATTCCTAGGTACTTTTGGCTCTCGTCTCCCGAGAGATCGAACGGCAAGATTTTCTCTTAATCTGAGAATACATGATTTTTTTCTCAGACGTAATATGAATTCATTTATGAACGACTCACTTTCGCTTACTCACTCGCACGAATACGTACGAATTCTTTGTTTATCTTTCCGTTTACGCCGTTCGATACAGTTTCGCGGTAAGTAAAACGCAAGATCGCGGCATTCCAAGTCAGAAAATTTTGTAAAATTTGTTACGAAGAAAAACGCAACATTGCTGGGAAGAAATATTAGTAGAAACGTGACTGAAAAAGTTGTAACATTCCGTGGTGATTTTTGCCTAAACTGTTTTAATGAAACTCATTATTAGAATTATTAATATATAATATTAATAATATTATAATATATATTCAATATAATCAATATAATATATATAATATTATTTATTGCTACTCTTTCCAGTAATTTTAAAGTATTTCAATTTCGAATATATGCGTGCTAAATTTTCTTCGTCGGTCACCAGTAATCGATAGGTCACCAATTAACGTGTCAACGACGATATTTACGAGTGTCGTTTAGAAACGTGTCGTTTAGATTTAAAACTCGTTCTGGAAACGAACTTCTACTAGGGGCTCGATCGGTCGAAGGAGAAATGACCGCTCCGAAGCGGGCCAGAAAGTCTCTCGACTCCGGTTACCGCAAAACACCAGCAGCCGCCGCGTAACGGTGAGATTTTTCACCGATCGATCGAGCGAAAACCGGTCGCTCGTAAGAGATTTTAACTTCATTTTGTAACGGGTTACATAAAATTGTTGCGTAACCCGTTCGCACGCGTAGCCGGATTCCTCGGGGCTCGAACCGCAGCTTCCGTGACTCGGCCACGTATCGGTAAGTACCCACGTAAGGAGCGCGATGAGGAGAAGCGTTCGGTCGGTGTTCTCGGCGGTGAACGCAAGAAATGCATCTGCAGTGCGCGTAACAAGCCGGAGCCGCTCGCAAGCGAATCGCTTCACGCGGAAGCCTGGCCGCGTCGTGGATATCGCAGTAGTAACCCACCTTTACGACCGACGATCTCGCCGAGTGCGTTTTCCCTTCTCTTCTCGCGCACGTAACTCGCTGGAGCGTTCAGGCTATCGCGCGATCGCAGTGCAGCCGAGAAACCGTGCCGAGTTTCAATAACAGTGCGCGTACGTTCGAAGCCGATTTCGTCGTTTCTCGTTTCGCCGCGCCTCGCCATCGGGTCGTTACCCCAGTGAAAATATGGAAGCCACGTTATATCCCTCGTGTTCCCGCGCTTGGCAACGTTTCCGCGCTCTCTGGATGTACCATGTACCACGCACCGATTAAACAGCCTCGCGAACCAAGGTGAGTTCGACCTTTCGAATTTCATGGATTTTAATTGCACCAACTCTCGAGCGGTCGAGATCGATCTTTCGGTCAAATTTCATTTCCGTCTTATTTCCGTTTGTCAGAAAGCGTCTCTTCTGCATCTCTGTGTAAACAATGCTACACTCGCCGAGAAATTCTTCTCTGGTTGCAACGTTCGTGTCGACTGGAACGAAGTTTCTGGTCTCTGGAAATTTCTATTCGCGGCATTTGATAGCGAGACTAACCTCTAAGGCGTGCACGTTGCCAGGCCGCCCGTGGAATTAGTAGTATTAATTTTACGAGCTACACAAATTATATATTGGAAATTATACAGGCAACTAAATAAGCAATAACCAACATGTACTGATTGGTAATCAAGTGATTGAGTTTTTCTTCACCGAGCAATTTCTAGAAAATTACAATTCAGCTGGAAGAGCTGTAAAAAAGATTTGACGGGTTATAAAAACAGTTTGTGCAACTAAATGCGTGTATAATCGCTTGTCAGTCCATTCAACGTATAGATAGTAGCGTCTCGACACGATAATATAACGTCAATATTTACGTCTAGGTCGCGGAGGTTATGCAACTACAGATTAGTTTCATCTACTAAATATGTACCATACTCAGAATTGTGATATCACCTTGGATGGCAAATGAAGCGACGAGCTTGGATTTTTTCGCCTGTAGGAAAATTTCATCGGAGCGGGAACGATGATCGCAAAGATTTCGCCGTTGTTTCTCATCGCGAACGACCACAGAATCAATAAGTACCCGTTCAACTTTGACCTTTCGCCGGGTCGCTCGAGCGTTGGTCCGCCAGTCAACTTCCGCGTGTCGCACGCATAACTCACGACTCGCGACGACGCTGTTGCTCTCGTTCCATTTTTTCTTCAACTTTTCTTCCGTCTTCCCTCTTATCTCTCGACATCGCGCAAAGTATGCCAAACACGTAACTCGCGCCTACGCACGTGCGGTTCGCGCGAACACACGATCCGTCCTCGTTGAAATTGAAAATGAAAACGACCCGACGGACGCGTCTGCCAGTAACGGTGAATGACAATGAGGTTTGCCGAGAAAACGCGTTCAATTCGAAGATCGGAACGTTACGAGGCTCGTTGCATTACGAATTTACTCGGTGGAATTAATTCTTGCGTAATTGTGATCTAAACTTGGATCTTCGTTCACGGAGCGTGGCAGGGGCAGTCTGTCGTCGAACGTAGGTGAAAGTAGGCACGTTGAATTCCAGATTAACGAGAATTTGTTCTCGGGGGAAGAATAAAATATACCTCCTGTCGTCATTTTAACAGCGTAATCGTATTCTCATTATCTCGTCGTTTCGTTTCGTCAAAATTTTCCGACGCTTAGTCGACCATTAGGCGTGACGCGTGTAAAATTCCAAGTGCTTTTTGTCCCCCCATCGAGTCAATCAGTGCATGTCAAATTAGTCGCAAAGACATAAATTGATACATGTCCAATCGCACGTAAGTTAATGTGTGCCGATGTAGTTACGTAATTCGAGATTTCCTAACTGCTGTCACAGCGAAAACAGTGCACTTTGCAACACATACAACGTGCAACGCATCGACGGCGAGTAAAATATGCTTCTCTGTATCTGCAGCGACACATTTCTTTTTCTCCTAATCGGCAGAGAACATTTCGCCGATCGAGACGTTTTAGAGATTATTCGGACGATTCGATTGTTTGATATAAAAATGTGCAGCTCTCTGCAGTTTTGATTTTACAAAACACTCAGATAAGTACAAACACGTCGTAATTTGCCTCGTGACGTTTGAACCAGCAGCAAAAAATACACAGTGACACAGAAAAATTTTCGAAGGCCGGATCCGCTGGATAGCCATCGCTGTTAATCATTCGAATCAACAAATAACAAGATGACAGTCAATCGGCCTGGGTTTCTCAGAAAATATCTCCTCTTGAGACCAGTGTGTCGAAGTCCAAATATTATGAATCAGAAATGCGCTGCACACGACGCTTTCAGAATTTCTACTTGCACTGTAATTATCTTCCGTCCTCCGACTGTCATTGGTAGAAAATTTATATAGTATAATCAAGTCATAAATTAAATTTATTAGCGTCATCGTTTAATCTCGCTTAAGATGATATGCATGTTTGGAAACAGCTTGAATCTCAGCCTGCGAACTTTATTTGTGCATCAACAAAATTTCTCTGTCATGTAGATATACAGGGTGTCCATTCGAATATTTGCCAAACCAAAAAGAGGCGTGAAACAACTATCAGATTTTTCTTACTACGAGTGGAGGCGATTTCGGAGATTTCAAGATGATCTGCACTTTCTTAAAAAGGAATCGTATATTTCCTTACAGTTCCCCTCGAAACAGAACAAATTTTATTCGAAACACTCTTTTTCTTTTTTGTATCATCAACAGTTTGGCATTCTGTATTTCGAGAATCCATTTTCCAAATTAGATACCGCACACAATTTTTCTATATACAATAAAGAGCATAACTGTATTTTTCAATCGACAAATTTCAATCTTCAAGACTATGCTAGATCTGATTGCAAGAAAAAGTGTTTAGGACAATTTTTGATAAAAATGTGTCCTCAGTTTTTCACCTGCTACGCGAGGATGTAAAATCATCTTCAAAAGAAACGAACTCACGACTGTCAAAATACAAGCATAAGTTCGCTCTTTAAAACCTTGGACCAAATGGATTACTACATGATCTTTATTTACAATGTCACATCATCAGTTTAAATTATTCATAATGTTTCATCGTTACTGGTATTGTAATTGTACTCTTCACTGTTTGCGGATATATACGATAAAGAAAAGAAAATGCATCGCATCATCTACTGAGCTCACTTCCATGCAAATACCCAGCTACTTGAATCATTGTTCCAACTCGGGATACACAACCTTCGATGTCTGTTTAATTGTGATAAAAGTGACCTCACCGTACGTCTTTTGTCAAGTACATTGCTATATCTGCTGCGAGTTGTTTAAAAAAATGGTCAAACGCAAGTCGGTCAGTTTCGAAGTACTCGCAGCGTCCAGTCGACCGGCCACCGGCCACGAAAGGTAGCGACCTTGATCGCTGGCAACGTCCTCGACATCCCGCAGGATAGAAACGGAGGTGGGTAGAACGATAGACGCTCGATTGGCCACGGCACAGCCCGCGATCGGCCAGGCTCGACTGTCGGTGGACAGCCGCCACTCCGTTATCATCGTCGCTGGACGCTCGCGTGTCTTCGAACCTGCAACGTGAACGAACCACTCTTCGACGTGTCGTAAAATTACATAAGAGTGTCACCGATCCGGGACTTGAGGCGAGGAACCAAGATCCTCGATTCACGAACCCACGCTACGAACAGTTATTGATTAAGAGTCATTAATTTGGACATGCGTTGACAAAACTTTCGAAATCGATTCACAGTTCTCGTGTAGATCGAGAGTTCGCGTTCTTTCGCACGTTCGACAGGGCAGTTTTCGGTCCGCAGTGTCGCGGTCTTGCGATTGCTACCTGTTGATCGCGTCGCCGACGCCCGACCGTGGCAAAATGTGCAGATCGTTAGCACCCGTTGTCGTCGGTTGATTTCGTCGGCTGTTGTGTGCAAACGAGGCGCGGCGAGAACTGCTGATAAGTTGCTGGACACGTTCCGGTGTTCGGGTCGGATGGTGAATTCGCGACTGAGACGGCGCTGTGTGCGGTTTTTGCTTCGGGACGAGTGCACCGCGAGAGATCGACCGCGGACCATCTGCCTCCACCTCGAAATTGTTCGTGGTACGTACGTATACACGTGCAGTATCGAATAGGATTTCTTCGAAGTTGTTTGTTGACGTTTGCCGGGTGTGCGTTCTGCTATTAATCGAAGAGACCACTTTCATTTCGGATCGAGAGTACTTACTACGTGCTCGGAATCGGAAACTTGGAGAAATTTGAGTCGTACGTAGAATGTATTTAATTAATTATCTCGAAGACCACGCCTCTCTCGAACGGACGCATATTTTTATATTCGACCAGAGTTCCAAATTGCGTTGTCCGGAAACTTCGTCGAAATAATTAGTAACGAGTTTCATTAACGGCGCGCTCTTTGTTTCAAAATTGCCGACGAAATTGCTTTCACTTTTGTCACGTTCCAAATTAACAAACACCTCCAGGCGTTTCGCGTTAAAGAGAATCGAGACGCATTTGGGAACGCCACTGACTCATTGAGCGAACCGTCCTTCGAAGAGGAAAGTCGGGTTGCTTTCGCTTGTTTCGGGTTTATTCAACTTGTCCTTGACATTGGAACGCGCATATTCGACGAATAGAGACGAATTACGCAAGCCGCCCAAGAAAGTGCGACCACGCGAGTGAGATCTCCGAGTAGCTCTCGTCGGAATACAAACGTCTCATTACGTCTCTCCGAACTCGTCCCTCCGATTGACCGTGAAATTTCTTCCTTCCAAGTCGACGCATACGCGTACACATATACCGGGCTCCAATTTTTCATTGGCGATCGTGACGTTTCGAGGTAATTCGGAACTACGCAGTTAATTTTCCTCTCCGCTTTGTGAAGACGAATCGCGCACCTTGAGACAAAGGTCGATCGTTCGAGCAATCGAGAACAGCAGCTCGTTTTCAAGGAGTACCGGTGCCCGATCAATGACTACAACCCGTTTGTGAATCACGATCGAATCGAAAGAGCAAAAGAAGGGAAGATTAAGAGAAACCTCCGTCCTGTTAATTTTAGATCTCGGCTTTCCCGAGATAAAACTCGTGTCTATAAAAATTTTATAAATACAGATGCTGCAAGAGGTGACGATAATGTAACTTTATTGTTCTGACATTAGTGGCCTATGACCTTTTCATTTGTAATCACGTTGTTATTGACGTGCAATGTAACTAATCGTTGTGCTTTAAATTTAAAATACCAGTAGATTATTTCCAGATTTTGTTTGAACATAACTAACTATCCTTATCTTTATTCGAGATGCAAAATAACACTGCAGCCAGTGCCAGTTTAACTATTATCTAACAAATAAATTATTATCCATTAAATATCTGTAACAGAATACTCGTATTACACTTTCTTTCAGATCGTCGTCAATTCATCCTGTCCAAAAAATGAGCGCGCAAACGCTCTGACTTAAAATCAAAGCTAATCTACACGCCTCGAGAATCCATCGAACCATGTTACCCTCGTCGAAGCTACTCCATCTGGAGGAACCATCGGATCCCGATGTCGGTGCAACCGCTACCTGCAGAACTGCGACGAACGGGCCCGTCGCGCAATCGACGATCGCGGTCGGCGACGACGTCGAGAGAAACGACAACGACGACGACGACCCACCGCCTTACAGCACGATCGTGCCGCCGAATCACGTCGGGTGGTCGCACGACTTTTCGGGGAATTGGTATTCAGCGTGCAATGCAGCATCCTACAGGGCGGACGCAACTCCGCTGGCCGGCTTCCAATCGGGGTTGACGTCGCCGGGCTTCGATTCCCATCCCGAGAGCACCGATCCCGGTCAACGCGCATCGATCTCGATGCCTTTAATGCCTGGCAGCCTGTTCATGTTCGGCTCTCGCAGGTCTCTGTTCGCGCGCGAAGGCTTCACCGACGACATCTCCGCGAGCAAGGACACCCGCGGAACGAGGCGAAGTAAGTAAGCCTTCCAGTCTGCTCCAGTTATTTTTTGCGCAAGTTGCCGTAAAGTCGAGACCGTGGATTATCGTGTCAGTGAATTTGAATATCAATGAACGTGATTGAACGGGCTGTTGGTTTGAGTTTTTTTTTTCTGATCGTCCTCTGAGTTTGGAATTTTTCGGAAATTTAATCGCACGTATTGGGTAAATAATTCGCCAGTTAACGACGTTAGCGAATCGACCTCTTCTTTTTTTATAACTGTAGAGTTTCGCGGCAAGTTGGTCGCAGTTTTTCATCTTTGATAGAAATTTGCATCTTTGTGAAAATTAGTTTTTTTCCTTTTCTTTACAATTCACACGTTTTTGCTTCTCGTTGCCATCGAAACGCAACATTTTGTATTTATTTCCTTCTTTTCAACCTTTTAAAAATTCGCTCAAAGCCTCGTGCTAAATAACGTGTGACGAATTATTTTTAATTGGATCGAAAGTCGCAGCCCCGTTTGTCTTGCGATTCGCAATTCTCGCACTTGGGATTGTCCCATCGCGGCGGCGAATAAATTTCGTTTGAATGCAAAGTGGCGAGGGGAGGGCGGTGACGTTGCACTTTGCGCGCGAAATTTTCCATCGTTTGGAGCACGCACGTCGCGGGTAACAAGCCCTGTAATGGTACTCGGTTTCCAGCGCGCATAATTCGACCCGCTGAAGATTCATTACCCTCAATTTTTTATTATAATCGTCGAATGTAACGCGGCAAAATGGCACGCGATTTGCCTTTGTAGCCGCCGACATATTTTCTACGTACGTTTCCACCTTTCCTCCTCTCGCTTTTGTAAAACGAAAAAAAAAGGAGAAAAAAGAAAAAAGAAAAAAGAAGCACGTCATTACCTCTCCCGTTTCAACGTAAAATTAAATTCTGTTCTTTAAACTCGCCGCCGCGCGAGCCGTCGCTTTTGCCAGCAATGAAAACGAGAATAAGGAATAAAAATTCCAAAGGTCCGACGTGACGATTTAAAATGCAAATCTCGCATCGTGTTTTCGTATTCTCGTTGCGAGGAGGATCGAAACATTCGCCGCGATTGTTTGTCGTTGCTTATTGAATTGCGATTCACGACGACTGTTCTCTTTCCAGAATACGGCGCCATTTTGGTCGGTGCGGCGGTGATCCTTTTTCTCATGGTCCTGTCGTTGCTGGTACGGTTCGTTATGGACAAACATCTTTGGTACGGCTAGCCGAGAACTTATTGCTGGCCAACGACAAGACACACTGCGTCGTTCGTTCTTGAACTAGATTGAACCTAGAGTGAGCATTATCGCGATATAATTCCTCGTCGATTGCGTTGACGCAACAGCAGGTGCAATTAGTGCGTGATTGTTACGGAGAACTATTCGAATTCTTGTGAACAGTGCGTGCTTCAATTCGTGGCAATTAAATGCGATGTTTGTACGTATTTATGGAAATGACGTTCCGTTTTAACGTTAACACACTTGCACGGAGCAGCTTTTCTCTTCGCTCTGCGCCAGATACTTTGTAATTTAAATGCGGCACGTTGAGATTCTAATTAGCTGCCTCGCGAGACAGTCTGTAAATAATAATTCTGAACTGTTCTGCGTTATCCCCCGTATCACTCGAATTACTATATTGGAAGCTTCTTACCACGAAACGAAATAGAAAAGTTTCGAGAAACGTTGTTTTTTGTTATTTCGTTCCAAGCCAAGTGGAAAAAATTGCGTCTCATGCTTGTATGGTTTGACGATAACGCGAAGGTTACTCAAACGACAATTTTCCGCTCGGAGAACGAGTCGATAGTCGAATTAGGAAAACACACGTTCGCTTGCTGACCCTCGCGATCAGTCTTACATAGTTAGCGTTTGAACTGCGCACAGTCCAACGACCACGTTACGTATGTACTCGCCTTACTTCGAACTTACCACTTAGGCTTGAGGAGCGCAAAGTACAGACGCAGACTTGTTTCAACATCGACAATAAAACTCTTTGCAATCTTGAAAACTCACGTTAAACGCGTCGCGAAGTTGAAAATTTTGCAAATTCCACTTATGCAAACTAGCTGTTTAACGTCAATAATGGGTAATTTACATTCGAAACCCGCTGCAGTGACGCTGCAATGTCAATGTCGTTTCAATATCAGTCGCGCAGTTCGAGTCATCCGAGAAGTATAAATCTTTCAACGTGAATTTTCAGATGATTGGACTGCGAAGGTCAAAGGATTCGTCGGGATTTTGGCAGATTTCTCGCTCGGTCAGCGGCTGACAGGCGTTGTAACTTTAATCGTGATTAACAGTTTTACACGGCGATTGTCAAGCCCTAACTCTGATAAAGTCAGTTTGACGGCGGCGCGTTCAAACAGCGGCGCGTCCCTCAGGCCAGTGTCCAGGCGATGCGCCACCGGGGAAATTAGCCGGCAAAATAATTCATGGACGAAGCTTTTATTTGACGTCCACGCGGAATCCCTGATATTGCGAGGGAGAGGCCTGCCCCCCTCCTCCCCCCTCCTCCCCCCTTCCCCGGTTTCCCGTAAACAAATGCGCTACAAAATTGTTGATTCGCGCTAAGTACCCTCTGGAGCCTTTATCGTTTCGCGAACACCACGGCAAAGTTAACGCGGGAAATATTGCCGCCGCTGCTGCATCGTTTCAGCTAACCGACCACCATAATAGGTGCGGTTTTGTTGAAATTGCTCCATTCGTACGTTTCACCCTTTTCCACTTCGTTCCTCCACTTTCTCTTTCCTCCCTCTTTCTTCTTTTTCAAACGAAATTGAACGCACACGGCTCGGAAGTTTTCCTTCGCGATTAACCGAACGAAGAGGAATCGACCACGTATCTCGAACCACCAGTGGCAGTTTGCAATAAAATTGAACGAAGTTGGAAAATTTTTGCATCGGCGAGAGAAACGACCACGTTCGATCTCGAGGTAGAAGCGACGGGGCCTCCTCCCCCTTCCGTTTGTTGAATTTCTAACGTTACGCTCTCCCTCGCCGGCCGAAACTGTCTCCGTTTTAAAGTTTAAATCGCGCGAACCCGAGGGGAATAAGAGGACGGCCGCTTGAAAAATAAATAGAAGGAGGGAACGCGGCCACGAGGAGGGAGGGCTGTACGCGAGAGAGTCAGGTGTTTGTCAACGGTTCTCGGTAGTTAATTACCTTACATGAAAGGAGGCTACAGTCCTTTCGGCACTCGACTCGGTTCCTGCGTGCCATCGGCCTCTTTCCTTCCAGCCTCGTTCAACAGCCTCGAGTGCCTCCCGCCCCACGAGCTTCTTCGTCACCTGCGAGGGTTCGCGATGGCCTAATCCGATGAACGAGTTGCGTTCACCCTCGCCGCGGATAGAAAAGGGGGAAACCTAGGGGGGAAGTCTAGGGGACCGAAACGTGTCGGTTGTGTCATTCGCGAAGGCTCGAGTGTTTGTCTCACGTCTGGATGACGATCTTCATTTTAAATTCTCAAGGCGAAGAAAGATGTAACAGCAATGAGTTTTGCGGTGGTAAATTGTTTTCCAATTAAAAGAATTAAATTATCAAGCAACGACGATAATAACGTCATATTTCAAAGAAATCGTAATTACTTTATTTGCGTAAAAATACGTAACGTTATAATGGTGGTTTGTGATATATTGCGAAAATATCTAATTTGACAAGATAACGCTAAAGAGCACGTCTGCGTCGTAAACTTAATAAGAGGAATAAAAAACGAAACAGCAGAATAAGAAACAAAGCCGTAAAAGAAAACATAAAAGCAACAGGATGCCAAAGGAGTAAGATTGCAGTAAACCTGATTTCGCGGCCTCGCGAGAAATCTACTCGATTCGCGATCTACGTGTCGAGCAACGGCTAGAGTCGAACGGGGACTTTCGTTTTCGCGGTATTTTTATTTTACGAGTCTCGTTGATATTCAGAGAAATATTTCTTCTCTGCGTTAATGCGAGTGTCGGAATTGTATAGGATTGCAAGAGCGCCTACTCGTATCGAATTTTTTCTTTCGTGGTTTGTCACAGTTCTGTGAGATGAGAAGAGAGAAAGAGAGACAGAGAGAGAGAAAGGGAAAATCAAGGAACGAGCGAAAAACAGCGGCCCGTTCTTTCGGTGATTTATCGTCAAAGTTGCACGAAGCGAAACACGAATTCCCGATTGTGCAACGATGATTCATAGCAATGTAAAGCTATGCGATATTCAAGTTGGTCGAGGGAAAAGAAAAAGAGAGAAAAGAAAGGAAAGAGTGGTAAATCGGAGCAAAGGACAGTCCGATGAAACAATCGCGGATCGGTGAAAGTCGAGTTTTCACAAATGCGTCAACCATCGCCGATGGTTTCCTACGCAGGACGTAGGAAATATCACGGAATGTTAAACAATTCCATCCGCGAGGTTGGGTCCGCCTTCTAATTTCGCCGCTCTTTTCCTTCACGGCCGATTATCTCCCCGAAGACGCGAAATAAAACGAAACGACCGCGAGAGGAGAAAAAGAAAGGAACGGGAAGCGCGCGGAGAAATGGAAAAGCGTAAAGGAGTCGGAATCCTCGTCTAAGCATTACCGTGATTACGCTCGCTACCGGCTCTCTCTCTCTCTCTCTCTCTCTCTCTCTCTCTCTCTTTTTGCTTCTCTCGTAAACTATTACCGCACTTCTGTTCCTGACATCTGCGTCGTTCCATCTCTCTCAACGTTACCATTTCAGATTCGCGCGCGTTCACTCTTCCAGGCACGCTGATAATCGTCCGTATCTCTCGCGGAAATTGGACGACGCCGGGGAAAGCTCGCGTTACGATTATTGCATCGATTTCTGTCGCGAGATGCTTAGAATACCGGAAGATGAAAAAAAATTGCGGGCGTGCGGCAACGTGCCTCCCCTCCCCCCCGGGGGGGAAGTAAATTCAAAGGAATCGTCAGTGCCCTTTGCACTTGAATTCGCGTAAAATCTGCGACGATCTGCCAAGGTACAAATGACGCAAACTTGAAACTCCAACGTCAAAAATTACGCTTTCCGTCGATCCTCCGCGAAACGAGTATGTAAAAGAGCGGTTCGACGTCATTCGTTTTCCAGGAAAAGCGTTCTTAACACCCATCGACGAGACCAGAGTTCACCAGTCGAGTGCAAACACGCGAGCCTATCCGCTACAAACATTTGCGCTCGTAATTAGCGCGCCGACGTCAATGCTAAAAATCCTCGAAGCCTCGTACGCGAAAACAATCGTTCGACATCGCGAATCGAGTCGAATCGGCTAGGCGAAAATATCTCGGGCCGTTGTGTCCCATTGAAAGCAATTACACTGTCGGGGTATAGAGAGCCCGAGTGACCAGCGGTTGCGGGTGGGGGCGAAGGGGAGCAGGCGGCGAGTTCGCGTCCCTATCCCGGTCCGCCTTTCCCGTCACGAAACTGGGATATACGTATATACGCAATATACCGGTACATATCCGTGAACAAACAGAGAACACATTCCCGCCTCTCTGTCTCCCTTCATCCCTTCGTCCCGCGGTGGCAGGATGGAGCGAGAGGCCGGCAGAGATTGCAAGTAGCGGTGGTCGCTGGATACATCATTCATACATAGCCAAATCTCATATCGGTTTCTGATCCTCCGGCTATGACGGCCTTTGAAGCCCACTCTCCTTGCCGCTGGCCCCGTTGCTCCCCTCTCACTCTCTCTCTCTCTCTCTCTCGCTCTGTTTATTGTTACGTCGCATTTATGTATGAAGCAGCGTGAGATGCCATTGTCACGGACACATGACGAGCTGGATGAGAGGGACGACGAGCAGAGGGGGCAACCGAGGGATCGAGATCTCTGTCCTTTCCGAACGGAACTTGGTGACGGTGAAAATGGAAGCGGAGTTATTGGGCCAAAACGGAAATCGATGCCCTTCTCCCCCCTCCCCCCAGTGGTTCGTCCCTCCGTTTGCTTGAATTCTCCCGTAACTTGTACTCCCCCCTCTGCACCTTCTGCCTTCCGCAAGCACACCGTCTTTTTACCCCCCGCACCTGTCTTTAATTGGCTCGGTCTTTAATGCCCCGTCGGGGGACGGTCGCGTTCCGCGCTAAAGATTTTTCCAGGCGGGATTGCACAACGTTGCGTGAGATTGCAACTTTGTGCCGTCGCTGCGCGCGCGTTTAACGATTCAGGGTAAAGTGGTTCTTTATCGCCGCCGGGCTGTGTAGTCGTCCGCTATTGCGGAGGATTGTTTCAGGTAGCGAGGAACGTTAAATACGAACGCCTTTGTGGAAAGAATACCGACGAAACTCGAAACTATTCAACTCTGCTGCCGGCTGCTCCCCGATCTCTTTCCTGTCTCTGCTGAGAAACTCACCGGTCGAACTGAATCTTCGCAGAGATGCGAATTTTCTGCGGAACGAGGCCGAGCGAAAAGATGAAAAAAACTGCCTGTCGAGCGAAAAGTCAAGTCTGAATTAAAACTGTAAGACACAGTGTCGCGACAGGCTGAAAGCGCGGAGTTTTCGTCGTTCTTGGAACGGTGGAACCGTCGCTTCGGTGGGAAAGTTTGGCAAACTGGGAAAGGCGGGAGTCGACGAGTGGTCGCGCGGAGAGAAGGCTAAATGGGCAGGAAGCTGTTCGACGAGGTCGTTTCCGGTCGAGTCTGATGCGCCTTCACTCGGATCCCGGCGTTATCGCGACAATTGAATGGCCCGAGTCCTCCTTGCTTTCCCGCTCTTGCTGCGCGACCACGATAAGCCTCGGAAACAGCCCCTAACGGTTTCCCTCGCGATTGCTGCTACCTGTACCTCCTCTCTGCCCTCCTCTCACCCCCGTTTCCCTCGATCGGTCTAGTCGTTCGTGGGAAAGAAACGTTTGCTTTTAATTGTTCTATTCCGAGCGCGCAACTACGGAACAACCACCGAGACGCGAATAATTTCATGCTCCCCGAGCGTGGAAATTCATGGCGCGAGCCACGAGTTATTACTTTAATTTATAAAAACCTCCTCGTTCCGTCGTCGATCTATCGAATTTTTACTCGACCGCATTCGCTTGGCTGCGAAAAGTATTTGCACACGCCGGCGCTATTTTCCAATGAGAAGCGGTTTTTGTCGTTTTCTTTGCACAGCGCAAAATTTTGGTAGCATGAAAGTATCACTACTACCACGCGAAATTCGACATATATATTCGGATTCGATGAATTAAACAACAAACTACCGAAGCAAGCATCTCCCATTTCATCTCTCGAACTATTTTGCTGCAACAATTCTTATCAACGCGGTGGGACGAAGGGAACGGGCGGCCGAGGTTGCAAAGTTGGGCAATTGAATCGGTAAATCGCGCCCTTGACGATACAGCTGTTGCGGTAAACGACGGAGATAAGTGCGCGATCTTGCATCGTAGGAAACGATACCGCGCGCCGGTTTATCCTGGAAATGTAAAGTTCCGTCGTTTCGATCTTAATCAGGTATTCCGAAGGGTTTGTCCCCGCAATCGTAGTCCCCCGGCACCGCTGCTCCGCTCCTTCGGCATTGTTCCTTTAATGCAACCCGAGCCGCGCCGACTCGGACTCCTCGCAAACTTTCTTCCCCCCTTCTCCTCCCCTTCCCTCCTCCGGTCGCGACCGGTCCTTCAAAACCGCGAGGAAATCGCAGCAGACCACGGACGCTGGTCTCGAAACTTTCCGAGAGTATTATCCGATGAAGTGTTGGGAACTGGTAGCGTCTCTCCAGTAGGTTCGCGTCCTTGCGCGAACGATTATTAACGAGAGAGACACGTTTAACCGTTTTAGTGCCAGGGGTTTTTAAAAATCCGTGTTCGATTGTGCCATGCAGCGCGACAGCGCTTCATTCCATCGGTCACATCAGACACATCATATTAGTATTACAAATATTCGTGTTTTACGCTTTGTTCATGTGATAACATTCTATAAAACAGGTTCTGATTTTCCAATTCAAGATACAAGTAATTTATACGTTGCGAATCAACGATCGTGACCAAACATCGCGGCTCATTTCACCACAGTACGCGAACAGCGCGATCGCGCTGCGTGGCGCTAAAACGGTTAAAAATGGTTAAAACGTGATTCAAGTGTAAACAATTTTCTGAAATATCGATTCTGTTCTGCGAGGCGACTTGTCACGATACGAGAAGGAGAAGTTGAGGTCTCTCGCGCGAGAGAGAAGCTTGAACATTTCAACGGCGTCGGCTTAATTAACTCGACTGGTTCTTGGAAATTCACACACGTTACACGATTCAACGCAGGCTGCAATTAATTTCAAACGACTCGCGTTCAAACGCGAGTCAGAGTGTTATGTAAAAACAGGAAGCATAATGCGATCGATGCGTGTACGTTTGAAAATTAGGTCAATTGTAAACGTCGCTTCGAACAGTTGGGGATCGAGGCTTGCGCGCAGAGTAGAGCGTAACAACTCCGAGTAGAATCGTCGATTTTATTTCAAAAGTACGATCGCCACGCTGGTATTGATTTCACAAAGATCGAAAGATGGTCGACTTTTAGGGAAGATAGAAAATGCAAGATCGCGTCGAAGGGAAACGGGCTGTTGGCGGCGGTTGTACGCGCTCCGTGCCAGCGGCGGCAATTAATTCGATTATCGCGGATAATCGAAGGGTCGCCAGTGTTGGTTTCAGTCGTGAAAGAGGTCGTTGATTGATTCACGAAGACGCTCAAATATGTCGCGACCAACTAATGCACGGGGTGTATCGTATTGGGCACAATCTGCAAAATCCGATTACAGTTTGGCGCTACACGGCTCCGATCGACAAACTAAACTGAGTTAAGCCCGGTATTAGAAGCAAAGCCTCGTTTATTAATTCAAACCGAAGTTAACCCTCTGTGTTTCTCCTCGCGAACTCGAGGAAAACCATCGGAGTGTGACATTACAGTAGCTGGCCCGCTACACGGTTAGATCAAAGTTAATCCGTGCAAACACACCATTCTCCTTGGCGCGCCGCGGCCGGACGAATATAATACGTATGCAACGGCGTTCCACGCCGATTATCGATTCTTTTTCGTCCTCTGCTGCCACTGAACATCGAAACTGTCGCCGAGCAAACACACTCCTTGGATAATTTCGTCAATACGCACGAATTAGTTTGCGAGAGAGTAACTCGCGACAGATGTACGCGATCTCCCCTCTCCTTGACTGAAATATTCCGTCTATCGTTTCGAAACTGTAGAAAATTAATATTTTACAACGTTTCCCTCGTTCTCCTTCGCTCGGTTTGAAGCGTTACTTTCAGACGAGACTTCCAGACGATGGTAGACACGTAGTGTGCAAGATTTCTGGACGTCTTCCAGAATTCCGTCGAATTCGGTAAGGCAGGAACAACATGTTGTGGCGTAGAAAGGTTTGCGAATGATGTAAGTACGTGCATGCGGATATCTGTATGTGTCTTGCAGAATTTTATCGACCGGATTCTCCGCGGATGTCTAGAAATCTTGCACGTATTTGTCAGGGGAACGTCAGTAAATTTATACGTGCCTTTATTGAAACACACTGTACTTCAAAGCTATTAAACAATAATAACGCAAAGGAACGACGATTGCAAGCATTCCTTTTTAAAATTTCTCTTGTCCACAAATTCCTCGTCGCGAGAAACGAATTTACAAAAATAAAATCTCCCGTACTTGAAACGTTGAATACTGCGCGGAAGGCACTATGAAAGATCAAGATTCTCGCATTCTGATCTGGCCTGCGTAGCACGATTCTATCCAACCGTACAAAAAACTCTGCAGGCTATCGCGTCATGAATTATTCACGTTTAACGGTTAACAAAGGTCTCTGCTGATGAAAATTATCCGCTAACGTCAGATCACATTACGCTTCCATCGAGAACCTTGAAAGATTCCACTTTTTTGCGCGCTCGTCGAGGTGTTTCTGCCTCTTGCTCGCGGACAATCTCGTCGATCGAGGGGATCGAATCTCTCGCGGTGGCGCGTGGTTCCTGCGCGGGCGAGGCACCCGCAACCGGAGATCACACGCCGAGGGAATAGCTGGTAGCAATTTGCCAGCAACCTCGTTACCCAAAGTTCGCCGTCCGAGGGACCACGCCACTTCGCTTACTTCGCCGCCAAAGTAACGCGACGAAGGTCGCAAGGGTGCAGCCTTAACTCCGTTGATTCGTCGTCAGACGAGAAGTCGAGTGAACGGGCTTAGTCAACGTGGAGATCGGCAGAGAGAGAGAGAGAGAGAGATAGAGAGGGGAGGAGGGAGGGAGGGAGGGGGAAAGCGTTCCCCAGGCGGGAAAGGGAGTTTGCATAGCGGAAGTACCCTTGAATCGATTCATCGAAAACATCTAACCCCTCTTGGAGGACCGTTCGACGCGTCTCGTGGGAGGACCCGCGAGAGAGGAAGGTCGCCAGAGGGGTTGAGGAAGAGGTGTGGGGTTGGATCCAAGCCGCATCGCGAATAGAAAATGTTCCTCGTTTCTCTGCCGGGGTCTGTTCCTTCTCTCTTACCTCTCTCTCTCTCTCTCTCTCTCTCTCTCTCTCTTTCTCCTCTCGTCTCTTGCCCCTCCGACCCTTGCGAGACTCTCGGTTCCTTGATTCGGTAGGCTGCACCTACCGCCTCCAACGAATCGCGGCACGCGGCAGAAAATAGGAAAAATGAAATTCCTTCGTGTACCCGCGACCGTCTGTCTCTCCACCCTCTCCTCGGCCGGGCTCCTATCGGCCCTTCCCCGACCGGCGAACGGCGCCGCGCCGGTACGCTCGTGCCGCGGCGAGTATTGAATATTCAAAACTTTCCTCGCGGAAGAAACTTTCGCATCTTGCGCAACCTGCCGAGAGGAAGAGGTTCGAGACGGAGGTGGAGGCCTTCCCTCCTACGTTCCCCAGCGTTCTCTCTTTCTCCCGCCTCTGCCCCTCTGTTTCTCTCTTCTCCTTTCTTTCAGTGTTCTTTCTCCAACTACCTGCTCGCGGACTTTCACGTGATTCCACCGCTCTCTCGCTGCGGCAGACAGATTTGATTTTATGAAAGCCGTGGAATCGTCTGGAAAATGTGAATAATTGTTAGTTTCTGAATTCTTCGCGGCTCGATACGCGCCGTCGCGCGGAGTTTCTCAAGCGAGGGGGTGAGGATTGTTTGTGGCTCTGCCTCCTCCCCGGGGAGGAATCTCCGTCTGTTCCGCTTATTGGCAATACCTTCCTTTTAATTGTAACTTTTCGAAGACTTCCTTCTATCATTTTCTTCTTCTTTTTTTTTTCTTTTTTCCTTCTGTTTTTGTCGATATCGCTTCCGGCTGAAGCGCAGCTCCGAGCTGAATTAATTAAACGGAAGTTTCTGAACTTCAGCGCGGCAGCTTGTCGAAAATAGTCGCCATGCAGAATTCTCTTTGCGTTTGCACTCGAATTTGCACCCTCTCGCAGCTGATACGCTTTGATGTGGACCACCACGGAGATTCGCTCGCGCGATGCATATCCGCAAATTGCAGCCTACAAAGAAGCTCCTCTGGGTATTTCTAGACACTCTTGTCGTAAATAAACTACCGGCCATGCATACTTGCATAGTACCTCGTACGCAGCGAAGAGCATAACTGTGCCAACGACTTACGAACAATTGTCGATAATTTAAACATATATTTAGTTAATAACGTAATTAAAATCGTACAACGATCCATTTTAAAGTGTGATTCGTTCGCTTTGATAGTCGTGAGATCGCTTTGTATCACGTGAAAAAGTTATAAGACACTTTTTTCCTCGAGAATTATAAAAGTTCAAACGTATGTGAAAACATTGAACAATTTTTTTGAAGACAGAAGACTCTCTTCTTAACGAGAAATTCTCAAAACTTGTTGCACAAATCTTTTTCTTTCACTATTTTATTGGACGCTGAAAGTCGAGATTAGACCGACAAAAATCCCAACATTTGGATACAATGGAGGGAAAAAGAATCGCACGGCGAGTTTTAAGGGATCACTGTAACGACGATGTAAAATTTCAATGGTGGATTTAGTCATAAAGGAAATTTTCAAGAAGAGAATATCCTCGCTTTCTCGCGAGCTGCACGAAACAAAATCATATTTGAAAAGGAACAAGCTCGCGTAAAAGGCTTTGGAACGAGCGGATCTTTCTTTACAAAGTTGTATCAGTTAAATTGTCGACAATTTTTCAGTGTCGTTGTAATAATTATTACACAACCAATCGAATTAAAAGCTCATCGTCCAATATTCCCAAGGTACTGTCGTTCGGAAATTTCAAACGAATTCTTTTCGCTGGTCCGTCTTACGTACAGGAAGGTGGAAGCGCACCGTACCGGAAAGTCCTTCCCTCGGCCATCAAAGAGATATCAATTTCGGATTAAGACCTCGCCCCGATATCGAGAATTCGATAAGACCAGCGGACCGGTGAAATTTTCCTACGCTGCCTACTGCTACTTATTTCCCCTCGGCCCGTTCGCCACGCGAGCTTATTAGTTAATGGAAAAGATGAACGCGGAAAAGGAGGGACTCCTTTGGCTCGCTGGGAAATATGATTAAGCCTTTTTCACGCGGTCTGCGGAGAGAAAGGTGTCGTCCCCTCTCTCTGACACGATCTTTGCCGCTCGTCCGAGACCCGAACAGACTGATCTAATTACGTCGAGTGAAATGGAGTCAGAATGCTGAAAGGAAGCGTGCGCTGGCTAGATAGCGTGCACGCTTAAAGCACGACAATGGCTGACCAGAGGGATGATTGCGTTACAGAGGGGTGAAAATTTTCGCGCTGCCTCGGACGCGGACCATTCTGTTTACCATTTCTTTCCCGAACATTTCGTAGGCCAGCCAACTCGGCGGATTTGAATTGGGAATGGGAATTCCAAGGATGGTTGCGTTTAAAACGGGGACAGACCGGGCACCGGTTAAAACGTTCACAAGGTGCATAATTCGATCAGCTCGGTGCACTTTGAACGAGAGAGAGTCTTCTCCATGGCGCCTCTGCGACACGGTTTAATGGCGCAATCGGTGCCCCGCTTTGACGTTGCTCTTCGCGTGTCTCGAGTCTCAAAGTAAATCTTGAATAAGATCTACATCTTGCCTCGGTCCCGAGACTCCGCGTTCAAAGGAGGTAGACTTCCACCGGGTCACGAGAAATCTTTAATACGGGCCTTTGTATTAAAGAACAAGTGGACGTAGCGCGAAATTTCTTTGCATCCAGCTAACGTTACGTAAAGCACGTGTCAGCCGTAATGTTTGCGGTTGTTTGAACAAACCGACACGTCACCGCCCATGCCCTCGGCTATGCCCCCGGTTAATTTATTAATTAATAACGTCGGTTACGAGTTTCTCCTCTGTAATTTTGCAATTTTACGTTGAATCGGCAAGTAGGATGATTTATAACTTGTAAAATCTATATTAAATTAATGTTTCACTTTTGTCCTACAGGGAAATTTCCTAGTACTAGAAATATATGTCTCTCAGCTTGTAAAATTGAATCGATAACTTCTAAGATCCACGTCAAATTGAAATGTTTGTACAAGAAAATTTATTAAGACTAGAAATATATGTCTCTCGACTCGTAAAATCGAATCATCTTCAATAAGATGATTTACAATTTACAAAATCCATGTTGAATTAACATTTCGTTTCTGTCGTACAGAAATATTTACTGATACTAGAAAAATGTGTTTCTTATCTTGTAAAATTGAATCAGCAACTTGCAATTTCTAAGATCTACGTTGAGTCAAAATGTTTGTACAAAAAAATTTATCAATACTGGAAGTGTACGTCTCCTGACTAGTAAAATTGAATCGTCTTCAATAAGATGACTTATAATTTGAGATCCACGTTAATATTTCATTTCTGTCGTAGAGAAAAATTTACTAACGCTAGAAAAATGTGTTTCTTATTTTGTAAAATTGGATCAGCAATCTACGTTAAATCAAAATGTTTGTGTAAGAAAATTTATCAATACTAGAAGTATGTATCTTTTAACTTGTAAAATTGAATTGTCTTCTAATTTGAGATCCACGTTAATATTTTATTTCTGTCGCGCAGAAAATAAAATTTACTAACGCTAGAAACACGTCTCCCTTAACTTCTGAAATAGTGCTAACAGTGTCAGTTTAATTGCACGTCACGTCTCCGTCGTGAATTTTCATATTTCTACTCTTCGAGAGAAACCTCTCGTCCTCCTTCCTCTTCATCAGGGTTGATTGTTCAAACACGCCAATAAAGATCGAAGATTCCAGGGAAAGTTTTGAATGTTCCATCAACTTCCGCGAAGGCTGGAGGTCTTTGGAGGAGCCAACTGCGCCAACCTTCCGGCGGCGGGGACGCGAAGAGAGGCATTAGGTTCACGCACGGCGAAGCCGTTCGTCGCAATTCCGTGGTTCCCACGGCGTTGAAACGCCGGCGTCGCGACGCACCCGCAGGAATCCGCGCGGGTACGCCGTCGACGTCGATGCCTGCTGCCGGAAGCAGCCGCGGCCCTCTGAGGATGTTTGCACGCATCCTAGCTTCGGAATTCATACCTGACATCAAAGCAACGTCTGCTCGATGCATTATGTTAACGCACACGCGTACGTACGGAAACGAGCGGGTACACGAACAGTTTACGTTGTCGTGCGTGCTCCAATCAGCGCGAACGGACCGACGCGACGCTGCTCCGCGCCGTTTCGTCTGTCGTTGCCTTGAGTACCAGCCGTAATTACTCGGCGTCGGGACGCTGCCTCACCCTCGTGTTTGTAACGCTTGATTACGCCTCGACGAATCGTCTTTCGTTAGGTTTGCAAACCGAACTCCGGGATTGTTTGAAAAAGTTTTGATTTCAGGAACATTGCGGACTAACTTGAGGATTTTTCTGCGTATTTTTATACTATGTACAAACTTCATTATGTATACCCTTATTTTAATATATATATATATATTATTATATAAATAATATAATTTATCATATAAATATATTGTACTATTATATATATTATATATTATTTTATTATACGTACCTTTTAACTAGTTTAAATATGATCTTCTTTTTTATGTCTTGGCGAAAATTTAATGACAATTTTGCAATAAATAAATATAATACGTTTATTAATCAATCTTTAAGACTCAGATTCCAGTAAATTCTTTTGTAACGTTTCTATCACGTTGCATGCTACTTTTTCAACCGATCCGGTAGATAAAATTGTTTCGAAACTTTGATCGAGAGGTATGAGATGTAAATTACGTTATTACTCACGTCCGCTCTAATCTTGTAATTGCTGCAATTTTCTATTTTATTATCACCTCAACGCAGTCTCGTATTGGCTTGTATTTATATGATAAGATAAAAAAGAGAACGAGGAACAACGAGGTGTTGGTTTACGTAACGAGTAACGTTTATCGAATCTAACAGTCGAATCAAGTGATTCAGTTGCGTTGGAATTTGAGAGATTGAAAAGCTGATAATACGCATAATCTTCGCAATACGTGATCGTTGTAATCTCCTTTTATCGATCACCGGGTAATTACATTCAAGTAGGCAACTGTCCCTCGCGACGTGATGTTTCGAACTTTTCGACTGTCGCGCAACGGGAAATCGAATTACTCGCTTGTGTTTAAATTGAAAATTCGAGAGGAATTTTTCGAGAAAAAAAAAAAAAAAAGACAAAAAAACACTGCGACTGAACGTACGGTGTACATGAGCGGAATTTTATTAAATCTCTTCAAAAACTGATGAGCTGCGACTCTCGATTGTTGCCGCCGACACTCCGCGCAGTATTAATTTCCCTGCTGAAAATAATCACGGAAATAACGATATTCCGTCGGCGTCGTTTTAATGAAATGTCACGGATCGAATGCACGGGTAGCTCGATACGGAAAATGGAATAATGCGCGCAACGTATCAAGTTGCGACTGCACAGGCCGCTGTAAACAAACCGGCAAATTAAAATGGAATTGCCGGAAAGAAATTTGCCATCCTCTGATGGTAAAATTTGTCATTATCAATCAAACTGGTCATTTCTACCAGCAAAACATCGTCCTCTCGCGTCGAATTAACCATCCAAAGAGGATGTGTTCTTCCTTAATTCTGTCGCTTTAAAAATTTTTAAAGCGCCTTTAGGCGTCGATAGTAGCCAAAGGGTTAAACGCGGGTATTTTCGAGTGTCGTTAAAAATCGAAAGTCCTGCAGCGTGTGCACGCGTCGAAGATTATTTCAAGTTGCCGCAACGGTAGTGCAGCAGCGTACAGGTAGTCGACTCGCAAATTGACTGAGTCCTGACCCTGTTGATAAAATACGGTTGTCCGGATGAACGTGCACCAGGGTTCTCTATCTCTTTCCAACTCTCGAGCTTCAATTCTCTTTCTTTTTCTTTCCTCTATGCTTCCACTCATCCCTCTCTCTCTCTCTCTCTCTCTCTCTCTTTCCCTCTTTTCTCTCCGTTATTCCATATGACAGCTCGTCTCGTCTGAACGGCAACCTTCTTGCCTGATTCACGGCAGTCGAGGCAGCTGGGCGCGAAATGCGATAAACTCTCGCGAATCCCTCGCGAGTGACGACGTCGAAAAATATTTACTCCTCGAATGCCCGTCGGGCGTTCCTCTTTCCTAGAAGCCTTTACCAGCCCCCTTGGTTCTCCATCGCCATCCTCGCCCCGCCACGGCCCCGTTCCAGGCTTCTCCAGCACGCCGAGGCCTCTTCCAGCACGCTTCGGCGAGAGCTCGTTTATCCGCGGGCCAACGGTATTTACATAAATCAGCCATGCAATCCCTTTTTATATTTCGCGAAAGCACGTCCCGAATATACGTACGCGACACGGTAGAGTACACGGTATATGGGTGAATGTACGCTCGCGCTCTCCCAGCTTTGAGCGCCGTGCTGTCCTCCAGGTCGAAAAACGTCTGAAACAGACGGCTGTGCACGCGTCCACGGTGTTTCCGGGACGGGGCAACTTTTTTTCTCGTCGTTCTCGCGAGATAAGCGGGTCACTGGGAAAAATACTCTTCCTTTTGCGTCTGCCCCTCGCTCTCCTTGCTCCACTCCTTCGTCTCCTCTGTGTTTTCTTTTTGTTCTCTCTCGTCCTGTTTTCCTTCCCTCCCCCCCCCACTTCTCCCCGCTTCCGTTCATTCTTCTCCACGGTGACGGCGGCGAAAAGTTTTCCACGCGCGCCACGGTGAATGCGAAATACGAGGCCCGCCGCTACTCACCGCTTTCCCGGGGCTTTCATATCCTCGCGCGTATCACGCTTCCCCGAAGCTTTATCCCCGCATAAAAGAACCAGCTGAACGAATTCGCCGTTCAATGAATTCGGTGTTTACGACCACGCGCAATAAATAGCCGTTTCCGTTCGTACTTGGCAACGTACGTCGTCCTCTCCCTTCGCACTTCGTCGTTTGCGGGACTTTCCTTCTCCTCTCGTCCTTTCTTCGCGACACGTACAGCGTCGCGTTTAATAAGAACGTGGACGCTGCTTCTCTGAAAGGAAATACTTTTTTTCTAAGAAATTTTGCACAGATCGAGAGTACACCTAAAAAAACTGCACGACTTGTACCCCGGTACGATTGAAAGGCTCAAAAGCAACTGTTTGACTTTTTTGCCATAAAATTTTAGATAAAAGACAAGTTACAGGCGCGATCGCTCGGTACCAGACAACGCCACTCCCACTAAAGACCTATGCCACGCCCCCTCGCGAATCACGTGATTCAAATCAACCAATCGCTAATTTTCGTTGCATTAGCGTTGCACCTGAAGAGGCCCGATTTTCTGGGTTACCCCAGCTAAAATCCACTACACATGCTTTCTACCAACTCTATCGAAACCGTTGTTTTCAAGAAAGCATGTCGAAGAAAACGAGCCTTACGAAAATATCGGTCGTCTTCACTGACGAATCCTTTCTTCTGGCACAGTATTCCGTCGAACGTTCGGAAATCCAATTGTCCAGAGAACTGTCAAACGTTCAATAAAAGTGCATGTTTGAGGCTGCTTTTATGTTCGCGAATTTTTGAGATCTTTATGCATCTTTGAAGACAATCGAGCCAATTTTTAAAGTCCCGTGAAACACTGTGGTTTAACGAAGGAAAATCCAGTCTTGGATACTCAAAGAGTCGAAACCGCGTTTGCAACGCGTATGTGTATCACAGTGTGCTCATACTTACAGAAAAATAACGTTCCACCTTTCCATTAAACGCACTGTAGACCAGACGCTGCTACGTTCGCGACAATCTCCACGTTTCCGGCGCAATAAACAAAATGTACGTACGCATCGACTCGGAAATAGACGAAATAGGAGCCGAGGGGATGAGACCGGGAGCCGCGGTACTTTTGGTTAATGAAATTGAGGTCGAGGTAATAGGCTGAATTTCCAGTTGGCTTTGATGTCGACGTAACCAGACGCGACTCGAGGTCCGCGGGACCGATGCACGCTGAAATATTAATTAATCGACGAAAGACAAACACAGCCGTGGACGCGGGCGTCCGATTACTCTCGACCTTCCGGATATAATTAATTAAACGCGATCCGCGAGAACGCGGATTGTTTCCTTCCGCACTTTTTTCCTCCGGGCTCGCTGAAAATCGAGCAGGTTGCCCCCTCTGGCGATTAATTACTCGCTCGCTGCTGCCTCCGCGTCGCGTTGACAGTTTATTTCCCTGCTTCCTTCCGCGAAGCGGCAAGACTTTGCCACTCGCTGTCGTCGATCAATTTTCTTCGCCGGCTGAGAAACTCGGATGAAACGACGCGGATCGTGGTCGCGGATCCTCGGAGAGTGATCGAGCGTCGATTCGGTGTGTCTCGCGTTTGGCGAGGATGGCGCAGGTGGGAAAATCGGAGGACGCGTCGAGCGAGCGTCGGGGTAATTGTAATTAATTTTATCGGGACTTGGAAGTTGCGTTGCGGGCTAGTTGGTACGCGACTTAGGGCAAGGACGGCGTGTGGATGCGAGGGGTTATACTCTCGGCGTATATACTTTAATGGAGCTTAACGAAGTTTTAACGCGCGACGAGGTTCAGCCAAACTCCTCCGAAAGATTCCGAAACCGTTTACCCAGTTTCAACTCGCAAATATTGATGCAGCCCGGGACGCTGCGTGAGTTTAACGAGTCCAAGTTCTTCGGCCGGAGTTCTAAGCCGCTCTAATCTTACCGTCGATCGTAATTTCCAAGGTGAATTAATTCCCCGTTCTCTGTACGCGACCGTTACTGAAGGGCTTCCGATGCAGTTTGCGGTGCGCAACAGCTCGAGAGTTCGACACCGGGTCGCCGTTAAATATCGTCTCGTGAAATTCGGAAACCATATGGGGACATCGCACGGTTACTTGTGCAAATCTATTCTGCAACAGCTGTAACTTTCGGGCAGCAGCTTCGGTTGCCACGCTGCCGCGGTTACGCTGCGGACGCGTGCTCCGACAAACGAAACGTCCGAAGGACCACGCGACTGCTCTTGCACGAATCTTGCGAGAGGAAACGTCGAGTAACAAAATTTCCAAATTTCCTTTACGTGTTAACACTGCTCGAGCACTTTGATTTAGTCGTTTTAGCGCACTGCGAAATGTATTAACCCTTTGCACTCGACTGTCCCTTCTGAGGGGACATCGTACTCGAATCTAGCCAACAGCTCGGACTTTCTCTTTTTATAATTTGCTGATAATTATAACGAACGTATGTACGTTTGGTGTTGCACAACAGTATAATATCTGAACAGATGCCCAGAGTGAAAAAAAGCTACAGCGAAGAGCGTAATTGTGAATGACTTTAAATTGATGTAACTTTGTGAAAAAAGATCAGAATGATCCATTTGGTCTCGTTTTAAAGAGCGAAGCTCCCATTTTCACAGTCGCGGGTTCGTTTCTTTTGGAGGTGATTTTACATCGCGCAGCGGGTGGGAAATTGAGGGTATATTTTTCTCGAAAATTGTCAAAAATTAAAACTCGTGTGAAAATATTAATGCACCAGATTTTACCTCCCTTCAAACCACACAACCTTTGTATTGTACAATTTTTCATTAGACGCGTAATTTAAAAATTATTTCAAGCGTGAAGTTACCACTTCGGTTACGGCAAATAGAGTCCAGTCGTGAAATCACAGATTTCGTCACGATCGCCAATGTATTTCGAATGATAAATCGATGTCTTCGATAACGTCGTCACCAGAGGCCTCAACGTTGTACTTTGTGCGAAAAATTCCGACATTTTCTCTGGATACCTTGCTACGTTGACCGCGCGAAAGAAATTCGCTCGTGTTATTGCTTCGAGGCCAATTGAACGAGAAAGGGAGCGGAGAGAGGGGAGAGGGGAGAGCAACGCGGAAAAATCGGTTTCGGAGGAAGAAGCTGGGTGGCGGACAGGGCGATTGTATCAACTGACAAGCGGAGCGGAGCGCGTTTTCCACCGGCTGTCCGTAATTTACATTTGAAATTGCTTCGCGCGCATCGCTTCAATTTTTAACGATACTTTCCCGCGGACTTTCATCAACGAATTTCCGCTGCATTCGGAATAACGGCCCCGTTAATTACGCACGCTAACGACCGCTAATTTCCACGGTTAATTGCAAACGCATTGTTCGCAAACGCGTGAACAATCGCGAAAGGAGCTTTACGATTTCATCCGGCCTAAACGATCCCTTCCCATTATTGCGTTGCGAGAGTAATTTTATCACGCGTACTTATAACTCGATAATTCATCCAAGGTCGCGGTTCAAACAGCCACGTCGATCGTGTCGACGTTTGAAATTTTTCTTCTTCAATCGGATGCTTCGAAGTCTCGTGAAAAGTTCAGTTACGTCTTCGCTGTTCAGGTCGATCATTGCCAGACGCTTTAATTCGGATATTCGAGGAATGATTGTTTAAACGACGTATCGTCTTACTCGACATGATTTTTCTCTGCCAAATGAAACGATTTCTTACTTCGTTTTGTATATCGTGTCTGCTTCTTCGAATGATAATAATTTTTCAAACAGTTTCTAATTTTGTTGGATAAACTTCGCTTTCTGCCGAGATTATTTCTTTATACTTTACTTCAACTCACATAAAGGACCATAAAGGATCGAACGATTTATCTGACTGATAAAGATGAAGTTAACTTTTCTGAGTTATTTTCGAAATGAAAACTAGTTTCGAGTTGTTACTTTTTGAATAATCCTGATACAAACTTGACACTAGACGACTAAAGCACAAAATTTCCATCAGAGACGTCAGACGAAAATTTATAACAATTTATAATAATTATGAGAAATTTATAATGCAATAGGGTATGCAATCTTTTATTTATGTATTTTACAAAGAATCATTCAAGTCTCCAAAACTACACTGCTTTATATCTACAAAATATCCAACAAAAATGTTCAAATGGTGGTTTTGTCCGTTTAGGTAGTTCCAGTATTAAATGTGCTTATCGCATTTGGAGAAAACTATTTTCCTCGAAAGATTCAAACCTCATCGAATACGACGACTCGTCGCAGGAGCAAATCAACGATCACGCTCGCGCCGTTTTACCTTGAATAAACGTCGTGGGATAGGCAGAGCGTTAACAACCGAGTCGCGGATCGAATTCGAGATCTCGACGCGGCACGGGGGGCGACAAGGGGTCTGAATCATTCCCGATTTCTGGCATCGTTGCAGAGACGGTTGGAGTAGCGTAGCGAAATCGTCTTAAATGTCCGATAAGCAGCTAGTTATTATCCGAGCCGGTTTGCACATCCGGTTGCCGAACCGTTGCAGCTGAGGGCCGATTGCACAAATCCGGATTATCCTTCGCTTGCGCGGATAATACCGAAAATCGTTCCCGGGCTGATGCCGTTCAGACGAAATTTATGCGCCCGGTTCCCTCGTCGAGCCTTGTCCGAGAGAACGGCGGAACAATTGACAGCGCCGGCAGGAGTTCTTCGTGGAAATTTCCTTCGCGGCTGAAAATCTGCGCGGGGAGACAACTCGCGGGATCGTCGCGAAATCGCGCGCCGCCCGGCGTTCTGCGCATTCGTTATTCAAATATTCGATCGAAACGCGAGGAGCCGCGGCAGACGCGTTGCGTTAATTCCAGTCTATCGAGTACGCCGATTCAATCGGTAGATAAATTCACCGCGACAACGACGGGACAAACGACCGTTTAATTGCGATTCGTTGGAATCGAACTGAATCGCACTTTTTCGCCCGGTCTTTCGCAAAGTCTTTGATCCGCTCGTTGCTTCGACTCGGCTTACTGCTCTTACGCGAGAGAATTCGGCGACACTCCTTCCACAGAGATAACGCCTTTCGTTAAAAAAAGATAAAGAAAATAATTACAGATTCTTCCCTTTCCTTCGTCGAGACTCGACGATCGGTCGCGGTTGAACGGGCGAATTTTCTCCACTCCGTCTGGTAATCCCTTTAGATTGAAACGTCTGATATCCCGGGGACGATTTTCACGATCGATCCCCGACGACGAGAGGGAGGTATCGATCCGTGGCTGGTCTCTGCGAATGCCCGCAGATTAGCATGAAAAATGGCCGGTCGAAATTGCCCCGTGTCTCCTTAATGCTTCCCGCGCTAATTACTCCCACGAAAGGATTTCATTCTTTCATTGTTCTCGTCATTTTACGCCGCGGTTTTGTCACGGTTCGCTCGCCCACCCCTCTCACTTCCTGACCGTTTTTACGATTTAATTTCGGACGATATACCTTTAAAGCGTCTTCAGAATTCCCCGTTCCAGCGGCAGCGTCGGCGCTGGCCGGGGCGAAGGGGGCGGAAACACCGGCGATTACTCGGTATTGTTTTAAATACACCTCGGGAAAAGGGGACAAAGGGAAGACGGGAATCTGGTCGAGGCGTCGCGGTAATTTCCAAGTAATGTCGGAAACGCGGAGACAAAGGCTCACCCCTTTATCGTAAACATTCTTTAAGAAAGCTCGCCGAGAGATAAAGTAACCGGGAATTTAGTATCTCGTAATACCGTGCTAAGTTATGGCACGACCGCGACTCGTGTCCTTCTTCTCTCGTTTTCTTTTTCTTCCGGCTCTCTACTAAAGTACTCCCTCCCTTTTTCTCTCCCTCTCTCTCCCTCTCTCTCTCTCTCTTTCTCTCTGTCTCTGCTCTGCCGCGGTTCGTCCAAGTTCCAGAGGGTTAATAGTCGAGAGTCCGAATCGGGAACGTCGAGCTTCCCGCAAATTGTTTCCGCATTCTCTGGGGCGTTCCCTTGATTCATTAACCTGACAGGGAAAGCTAACGTCGTCTTCGTGAAAAATGTCCTGAAGCTTCTAATTCTAGGAAGCCTAGTCCCGAGGGAACCTTCCTGTATAATAACTGCCAGCTATTTCGCTCCCGCGTTTTTTCTCTTTCTCTTTTTTTTCGTTTTTTCGTTTCCTCTTTCTCCCTCTGCACGGAGATCCGCTTAGACGAGATCGCGTCTGAGAATTTTTTCTCCAGCATGTCGTCGTTTACGTGTGTACCGTTAGATTAGACTTCGTCGAGACAGCAGACGATGTATTAAACAGGTACCAATGAGAATACCACGTGTAATTTAAGTGGAAATTTTCTTTTGCAACAAGCAAATGTGATTTAAGATTCGATGACGTTTTTCTCCCCCTTAAAAGACTCGAGATACTTTTACGAATGCTCTTCAATTTTTCAACACCAAGGACCGTGACTATCGCGCAAACGTTTGAATTGATAGAAAACAAATTACAGGCGCGATCGCTCGGTACCAGACAACGCCACTCCTACTGGAGGTCTACTCCACGCCCCCTCACGAATCACGTGACTCAAATCAACCAATCGCTAATTTTCGTTGCATCAGCGTTGCACCTAAAGAGTTTGGAACGATTTTCTGGGTTACCCCCGCTAAAATCACTCTCAGTGATAAAACAAACACGATCGAAAACGCGGAAACAACGATCTCGACGGAAGGATGAGGAAAGTTCCTGCGAATTTGCGAAGACAGAGTGATCCTTCACTACGAGATGATTACGCACCGCGGACATTTGGCCGTTGAAGCTCCCCGAGCAGCAGGATCCATTCCACTTTCGCATGCACGCACAGCGGGTCTGCATTATTGCGGCTTATCCGGTATTACGCTTATGTGACGCCGGTAACATCGCAGCCTTAAGCGCACACGGTGTATCGAACACGGAATTACCCCATGAATTCTCCTCCCCCGTGGAAATTCTGCGCACAATGCTCCAGGCTTCCCTGCCAGCCAGTCGCACGCACGCACGCACGCACGCTCGCTCGTTCGCCAGCCAAAACGATTGGCTGATAAACATTTTTTCGTCCTGCTTTTCGGGAGCTTTTTTCCTTGCCTCCTGAATATTCACCGTGCGCAGGCTGTTTCCTTGTCGAGTCGGAGGACAGGGTGGATGGTCCACCATCGTATTTCAATTACAAAGATTTTTTTTTATAAATTATGCCTCTTCTGCATATTTTTAAAACGATAATTTCGTGGAACTCGCTCTTAGTACTAGGATTTTTTATTTCACCAAAAAATCTTAGAAACATTAGAAAAATTACTAGTAACAAATATTCTTTAATTCTAACCTCCAAACTTGTTCAATATTCGCTGTTCTACAGAGAATAATTCTTGCGAAATTATTACGAAGGAAGAGTCCAAGTAAAACTGCGTGGTATTTCGTTTATAAACTCTTTGGTTTCTTCTTGAAACCACGGCGAAATTGCCGGGGGATCTACTGTGCCAATACGATTGGCTCTTCCGAGCCGAAGGGGGATCTTCGTCCCCCGAGCGATCCGAACAGTCTCGACAGCGATACCGCCCCATTAAAACCCACTTCGCGTATCCAATCTACCACGCCGCAAGAAGCACCTCGTGCATTTCACCTTCTCGTTACACGGACCAGCTGGTCGCGATAAATTCGCCGCTTAAATCGGCCAGAGACGAGACAACGAGGCTCGCGCACGAATCCTACGCTCGCTGCCAGGGGCTAAAGCCTAGGGTAAACAAGAAACCGTGCCATTTAAGTGGTCTCCCGCGTTTTTCCGCTCCTCTCCCTCGCGTCTTTCTACTCCATTACGTAAATTACATCGCGTCGATTCTCCCGCGTGATTCTTACGTTCAATCTTCGAAGAACGATGTTCGTTCCTCGCGTCTCTTCCACCTTCTTCCCCTTAAAATCAGTCTCTGATGGACCGTCCGTGGCTGTGAAAAATTGTCCTTCCATCAAGCGCGTAGATTACTAAACTTTAATTTACGATGAGGTAAAAAGAGAAATTTATTTATTAATCGATGGATCAATACTGAAATACTGAATTATACGATGAATTGATTATTAATGGCAGGGACAAGTTACAATCAGCTGAGTTTCTAATTTGTCAAATTTGCACTCACTATTGTACCGATCATTTATAATCTACGATTTGTGACTCGTAAAGTTCTACCAAGAATAATTCAAGGGAACCCAAATGATATCAAAGTCGGTATAATGGCACCTTCCTCGATTCAAGAATGAATTCCCGTCATTTGACGATCAAAATTTGGTGACTCTCGAGAGGGACCTGTCCTCGAGACGAGGCGATCGCGTTCGACGATGTTCGTTCCGATATTCCGTAGGCAGCCTCCATTACGGCATTCCGATCGGCGAGTCGTAAGAGGCACGCACGAATTCATCCCGCAGAGAACCGTGAGACTCGGCTGTCGGTGAGTTCATTAGAGGCCTGACCCAATCGAGGGGAGACCCTTGGAATCTTGGATATGTTTCACGCGCCTCTTATTACGACTTATTCCGGACACTACATCGCTGCTGGAAATTGGTGGCGGGACAAGGATAGGAAGAGAGGGCGAGCGTGTTAATGGCTCGACTGGGAAAATGATCGGTCGACGTGTGCTATTTCGATGCGAAGACGGCGTGAATAGCGTCAGATGTAGGATCGCGTTTCCTTTAGCAAGCGCGGAGCAGAGGGTTTGACTCGATTTTGCTTAGGATAGAACAGAGTGGTGGGCGGTTGTCTTGAATTGTCTGTGACAATTTCAAGATTCGGATTGGGAAGAAATATTTTGCAAGAATTTCTGGAAAGTAAAACAGTTTCAATGTCAGATAAAATGCGGAGTGTGTGTAATAGAATACTCGACGTATGATGGAATAATCGATGAAACTAAATTGAAAGGATATTAGTATTCTACAATTAAAACCTTCCTTCCATTTAAAATTGATTAAATCACTATGATCTCTTCGTTCTCCTCATTCATAGATTGACAGGATATTAGTATTCTTCCTTCCATTTAAAATCGATTAGATCACTATGATCTCTTCATTCTCCTCCACGCAATAAACATACTTACCATGAGATTACTTCTTCTTGTTGCTTAACTCTCAGCTAGTACGTTGGTTTTGGATCGTTGCTCGAATTTCAGTTTAGTCGCCCTCTTCAAATTTCAGATCGCTACTTTCGCGGCGTATTATTACCAGGAACGTATTTGGAAAAGCAAGTTTCCAACGTTTTCGGCGAGTCCGTTCGTCGCGACTCGTTAATTGCGACTTTTATTCCTTAAAGAATACGAGAGAGGCGGGAGTTGCCAGTATCACTGGCTGGATCGATCGATCGAGCAACGGGACAAACAACGGAACATTCCAACGAGACAGCCGAATCGGCGAGCGTGTAAAGCGTAAACGCAATTACGCATCCGGCGCTCGTTAATCAGGGAAAAAATGTACGAGTTTAATTTCATATCGCGATCGACATCGGCCGAGGCTGCATCCTGCCGGTTAACGACATAATCTCGTTAAATAACGACGTGATTCGGCTGTGAATTCGACTCGAATTGGAGAGCCAGCGAGTACTGCTGATTACGGACCTACTCCCAAGCATTCTAATAACATTGGTGCCCTCCCTGCGGATGTAACTCACCCTGGCAACCTTCATCCCACCCGATCTCACCCCTCTATTTCTTGCTGCCTGTCTCACGCTCTCGCTGCAGCGCTCTACCAACACACACACACACACACACACACACACACATATGTATATATATACACAGGTGTCGTTGACTCGGAGTAGTCGTTTCGAGCTTTAAGCTTCGCTCACATCGAACGATGTGCCTCCTCGATGCATCGATGACAATTGGTAAAGAATCGCGGAACGATTTGTTCCAAGAATGGCGCAAAATTTGGATTCCTTCAAACGAGAAATTTGACGAGAAATTGGTCGGGAATTGAGAAATTCAAAAGATGTTTCAAATTTATCGTTTAAGAACGTCGTGTAGGGAAATATTTTTTTCACAAAAAGAGTTGAGATGTCTTTTATTTTATGGAGAAATTAGATTGGATTCTGCTCTTCCTTGTGCTAGAAAATACATCTGAAGAATGAAGAAAAAGTCTTTCCTTCTCCGCTGTATACTACCCTGAAATAAAACAAAATTCCCGTCAGTAAATTGTGATACGCTTGTGATACACTTTTATGGTGGGCGTTACGCATTCGCGACTTTGATTGTTCGAAAATATTAATAATAAAATTGTATATAATACAATTATTTATTGTAAGATTTCCATAACAATAGTTGTAGTGTTTGTTACAACTATCATCTCAAAAATTGGGCGTACGAATCCTCGTTTAAAAATCATTTTGCCAAGGAAGCGTCAAGTCAGTCCACTGACAATAAAAGTCCTCGAAACCGCTGCCTTTTGATAAACCAACAAGATAAATCACACATTTCTCGAATGTAATCTCTTTTTTTATATCGATCGTTAGCTCGATTAACTATCGATGCGACAAAAACAATATTAAATCGATCATCTTGATGTCGACGGTGTTCAGAGTATCAGAGTGAAAAAATAGCAGCGACGTCGTTATCAGGAAACGCGTTGGTCATTCGCGGGAATTCGCGCCGCCCAATTCGCAAAAGTATCTCCGCTATCGAAATTTTCATCGATATCTTTAATTATTATTGCCAGGGACTGTTTCATTACTCGATAATTGTTTATCACGATCGATCGCGCACTCACAAGTAGCGAGGACGATAAGTCGTCGTCGAGAGGTGGAGTTTGCGAATCGGGCGGCAGCCTATCCACGTCAAATATCGCGAAAGGATTTGTGAGTCATCGCGCGAAACGCTATGTCGTCTTTGCTAGCTCATCTGAGTACAATTGAGACGTACGAAAGTCAAATCGATCGATTTCCGCAATAATCGTTTGATTTTTTTGGAAATCAGAATTGAAAAGCCACGAATAGTCGGACCAGTTTGCTTCGTAAATCGGTCACACTTATGGCACAGATTACGGCTCAACGGGGACAGATTGTATTTGTAACGTAACTTAGTTTGAACTTTGATCTTAGTTTGCAAGTTCCAGACTGAGGATTATCGGGCACAAATTATAGACATATACATATATATACACACATGTATGTAACACAATGTTTCAATAGTTCGTACCCACAAGACAAGCTATTGCAGTAATTAGGAAAATTAGCAGAGAACGGTTAACGATCATTTAAGCACTTTTAATTAGATGAAGTTGGTAAAAGTGATACTTCCTAGTAACAGAAAATGGACTCGTACGAGTTTCATTAATTCGACGCGAACAGACAATCACGTCGTTAGATTCTCAAATTGTATAACAGCAGAAAGCACACCTGAAGAACGCACGAAGCGTAAGATATTTCAACGAATATGTTGGAAATCGCTGGGAAAAGATTCTGTAAAACTCGCGATCTTCTCGGTTCGAAGATTCTGTGGCAACCACTTTGTGACCTGAGAAAATTTTTCACCATCCCCATTTCGTGATCAGATTTATCTTCTTTATTTTCCTCATTTCATTTCTCTATATTCTTTTTTTTTATATTTTGTTTCTTTTCTTATTTTATTTTATTTTTTTTTTTTTTTTGTTGCGACATTTTCCTCAAACATTTGCTGAGACCTCTCAAATTTATTGGGTTGTGAGCCATGGAAAACTAAAAAGTGGCGGGCCTTTGAACGATCTCGAAATCGCCTCGTTCCTAACAAACATTAATAGACAGGACATCGACAAAGCAACATGCAGGGATCGTTGGAGGAGCCAATTCGAGTAGGGTAGGAAATTTCATAGCTTATCGCTATGACGCGACGATTGCCGTCGCAATAATACGTACCACGTATCCTCAGCTCCGGTAAACGGTGCCACTCGAGCGACGTGCAAACAGAAAGAAGAGAAGAAGAGAAAAAAAAAGCCGCGGGGGAGAGAAAGGACGCAGTCACCCCTTGTTTCCGCTCCGTCGACCCTCCAATCTTGGAAGAGGCAGAAAAATAGAAACAGAAACTAGAAACGAGAGCGCGAGACGAACTGGCGAAACGGACGAACCCGGCGCGAAACAAAGAAAGAAAGGAGGGAAAAGAAGAAAAAAGGAAGAATGAGAGAGAGAGAGAGAGAGAGAGAAAGAGAAAGGGAGAGATGGAAAGGTAGAAAGAACGAAGGGAGACTTTCATACGGGACGGGCGATACTTGCTCGCGTCGAGAAATAAAATGAGTCGTTGAACGAAGTGGTCGGAACGACGACGAGCAGGGACACTGGAGCGAGAACAGCCAGCTATCTTTCCTCTATCGTTCTCCTAGAAACTTCTCCACGGCCGATTTCCTCCGGCCTCTTCCTCCATCACCGCCCCCTCCGCCACCTACGCCGCCGTCGCCTCTGTCCCGCTCTTTCTCCACTAGATGGGATGAATTGCGCTTTTAGCACTTGACTTTTAAACCCGGTAAGCGGATCAAGCTCCCGCTATATAGCCACTTTTAAACGATTTCAACCGGCGACGACAACTACGCAGCGACGTCGGCGTCGACGTCGACGTCATCTAACGGCGGCGACGAGATGACACTGGTTGCAGGCGTCGCGGGAAACGGCGCGACGTCTCACGGATTAACTCGTTCGAGGGTTACGAGGCCGCGATTATGTGCCACCTGCCACGATTGCGGACGCTCCGGCATTAGCCTGTAATTATACGTGGCTCTGCGTGAAACAGGTAGCATTACGCCGTCGTAAATGAGAGACGGAATATGTAGTTCTCGCCGGCTAATTGGACCCGCTTATTGCCGCTCAAGACGAGACCACATGGTCTGGCGCGACGTGAATTATTTTCAGCCACCGACACCGTGCCTTCGTCCCACTCACGGACGAACGAATTCTTCCTGTCTTCCCTTTCCCACCGAAAGAAATGCGTTTGCGAAAGAATTTACTTTCGCGTGATTTCATTTGCGACAGTTTGATGGTGAACGAATTTAGACATTAGACGACAAGTATTCAGATATTTTCTGGATCAAGTACCTTTCTCAACGTCCACTCCGTTTCTACCGAATTTTAAAAATTTCATCGATTTCTACAGTTCTAATCTAAGGAAACGATTGTCCAATCATTGTCAGAAGCAACGGTGTCGAGAAAATCCTTCGCAAAATTCTTTTCAAACTGGAGAATATACGAAAATGTACGATAGTTTTCGTAGCAGGTAACTATGAAAACCACTCGAAGCTTAAGTGGAATACGATGGAATTTCACGTGAACAATGAATAATTGTCGGTTAAATAATTGGCGGTGGGATAGAAAGCCTTGAGGATAAGCATCGACAATCGAGAAATGCGCAACGCAGGTGTTCCTGATGTTAACTGGGTGCACAGGGTGGGAGGGTTGTGTAACAGAAGAAATTAGTTATCGAAAACGCAATTTCAAAAGGAATGTCGTTTCGCCATTTTCTACGTGGCCATCGATTATCGTCGCTAACCCCCTACCATCGACGTTTCGAGATACCCTTAAAACTTTTCCACACGCCGCCGCCACGATAACACGTGATAACGTCCCACCACGTCAGACTCTGGACGCTCTGCCCCGTTGGAAATTCGACGCACGTCGCGAAAGCGACGAAAGAACGTCATCCGGCCGTGTGGCTGGTCCACACGGGTAAGATTTAATAATGTAGAGTAGCGGGCTAGACGCTGGGTACACACCGGGATTGGTACACACCGCTTTCGGGCGTCTTCAATATCTGAGCAGCTCAAGAACCGCATTGTCTAGGGCGACGGCCCAACTCTCTGCTTTATGACTCTCTTTCTTTCTCTCTCTCTCTCTCTCTCTCTCTCGCGCGCGTGTCTTCTTTCTCTCCTCTATCTCTGGCCAACGATGACGACGATGACGAGCATTATGCGCCGGATATAATGGTCCAACGGGTCGCCATTCACTCGCTCCTGCACGGTGCAAAGAAACCGTACTTGACAAACATCCCCTTCCTGGGTCCTGATTGAATTATGCCTCCCTTGGCTAGCGGACCGGCTCCTGCCTTTCAGACAGAGAACAGGTAGATAGAGACCGGCTCGTGGATCGAGGATCAGGGAAATTATGCACCGCGATGTCCCGACCGCGTGAATATTCCTTTCGTCGAAAACACGCTGCTGCTCCGATCGTCGTCCCGATCGAGCCGTTTCCCAATTGAAATGTAAATATCAGCGGGGAAACTCGAAGGATCCGGCCAGAGTTTTTCTCATTTCGCCACCAACCCCCGCCCCCGCCCCCCGCCCCGTAATCCGTGTCGTCGTTCTCCTTGTCGTTCGTTGGCGTGTTTTCGCCAACTTTCTGGATGGACAGCTAATTTCTGCGCGTGGACGGAGCGCCGTCGAAGAAGGTCGTCGCGCCGGGTGGGGAGGGGTGAAAGGCTCGACGAGGGAGAAACGCGCGCGCGTTCCCCGCGTCGTCCTCGTCGCCGGTGACGCTCGTGCATCCGGGAGATGGTCCCTCGGTCGAGAGAGCGTCGCCGAGAGGAGTCCTATTCCAATTCCAGCGAGTTAATTGGAATTGTTTGCCGCAGACACCGCGAGCCGCTTGCCTTAGCACAGTCCCGCAGCTCTCTCCCTCCCTCCTCCCCCCGCGCCCCGTGTCCGTGCGTCCTTCAGCCTGCTCCTCGTCAAACTCACACCGACGTGTCGCGTTCGTACGACTAAGCGGCGTCTTCACCGGAATTAATTCCTTCCCGCGACTGCGTGACTTAAATTTCTGGCTCCCTTCTGGAACGAGGCGTTGATGACCGCCTCGAGGGGACGATCCTGGACGGCGCGCGTTCGATGAATTTTGCTTAATTCGCTTCTGATGCGAAGAAAGAGCGAGGAATGTCAGTAATATCTTCCGATATAAAAGAAAGGGAAGACTTTAAAAGTGAAAAATTCGTAAGATCGAAATCTTTAGTACGAATGCAACGTTTATTCTTTCGACGAGAAGCACGATATCGATAGTACACAATTTACCGTAGAGAGAAAGGGAAACTTCAAAATCTCTGGTACACTTAGAATGCAAAAGAGCACGAGGTATCGCGGGAATGTTGATAGTATGTTTATATCGTGATTTCTTTTTACGAGAAATAGTACGACTCGTCCGAGATTAGTCGGTAGTAGCCGTTGATGCAACTTTATCGAGATACCTCGTTGATTCACGCGGGGGAGAGATAGTGGCGGAACGAGGGGAAACTGTAATTTTATGCAATTTTGCACCGTAAAAGTAGTATAAAGGAAGTTCGCGTGTTTAATAAAGATCAGGTAAGCGGAAGATCTCGGGGCAGAGCGGAGCTAGGAAAGTAGCCATCACACGTCGATAAACATTTCCTTTGTGGAGCCACGTTTTTACGTCTACCTTAATGAAGCTCTCAAAGGAGGCCGGGGAAACTTCTTTCGTCCGAGATATTCTCCTTTGACCTAATATAATAAGCTGCCGCATTATGCATCTTCGTACGTCAAGGGAGCAAAGTTCTCCTTCTTCTCTTTCTCTTTTCTTCTCTTTCGAATCGATCGAACAATCTATGAAACTATCGCGCACAAAACTAACAGGCGACCGTGATGTAATCGTCAAACGTCAATACATTTCCGCGTATCGACACGTTGTTTTTGAAATTAATACTGTTTGCTGGAAAAATTGCGCCGAGATATGGTGGAACAGAGTTATTTGCAAGTAGAATTCGAGATAACGCGTTCGATGAAATCAATTAATCTTATCGATTTACAATTATCGGCCTCTTAGCTCGTATATAAAATGCAATGGGATCGCTGTTCTGACAACAATTCACGCCGTGAAGCAAAGTAGAACCGACTGTAGCAAGTCAAAGAAGAAGAAAAGCATCAAAGGTGAGTGCCGATACTACTTTTCTGATACAAACGCAATCTAAGCGTAATGTGCTGTTGCTGTTAACCAATAAGTTGTATGAACAACCGTTTGATTCTCACTCTCGCGAAACTTGGAGTCTTTCTCGCTGTTATTTTCACTTATTGTTGTTGCTTTGTTCTATTTGGCGCAGAACGGCGCCATAAGATCATGATTATGGTATATGTATTATATGATCCCACGAAGCAAAGTTTCCTCGGAATTCTTCGGAACGATCAAATGCATATACTGTGTCAGAATGTTGTATAATTAAAAACATCTTGTAAACGCTTTATTAAGTACATAGCTGCAACAAAAATACCAAAACTGTAAGTTTATTCAACTAACTAATACTTGTCGATATTTACCAATACTACTAGTAGTATTACAACGTATGTACAATGAGGCATGGTTATAGTGATCGTTAGTAACAAATACAATCTCTCTAATCACGATCTTAAATCGACATTTCTAAATTCACTGAACAGCTAATCAATCGTTTAAATAATTTATTATAACTTTGCAACCATGCAGTTACGATCCTCTTTGTACGATATCTTTTTCTCATTTTTAACGATGGAACGTGCTGACACAGTTCGACGGGATAAAAATGAAATAAATTCTTATAAAAATACATCCTTCTTCTAATAACCTAAGGAAAGCATTCTATTTGTCCCGATTATGAAATAGAAATAAAATAAACAGCCGCAGAGCAGTTTATGCGTGTATCGACGATGTTGAAAAGATTCATTTCTTCGCAGATGAAGACTATCGTGGCACTCTTGGTTGTTCTGGTCGCGGCCAGTCCTTTAAACGCCCTCAAAGTCCCGGCCACGGGTTCTGGCGCTCTCGCTAAGGAGTTCCAGCCGTTTATCGACTTGGTCCCCATTGACAAAGTCCTCGCATTAACGAAAACCTACCTGGCCCAGGACAAGGAATTCCAAACGGGCATAAAGCTAGTAAGAGGCAGCGAAGTGAAGCAATGGGTGCAAGATCTCGAACACGCATCCGAATTCAAAACGCTGATAAACTATATACAGAACAATGGTTTGGACATAGTTGCTATAATAAAAGCTTTCAATAAAGCCATTGGTATCCCACCTCTGTTCTCCGTGATCAGAGCTTACTTGGCTCCTCAAGTCCAGATCACTGGTGGAATCCAAGGCTATGTGGAGGACATCGCTGCCATTCTGCCGCTAGATGAAATGGTAAAGCTATATGAAGACAAGATGGAGCACTCGAAGGTATTCAAGGACTTCGTGCACGAAATAATATCGCCTAAATATCTACCTTTCTACCAGTCCATTTACGAGAACAAGCACTACATGAATGCGGAAGACGAGGCAGCGAAAGCCGGTATCAACAGACACACCTTCCAAATCAATTCTCAATTGTTACTTACAGCTTCCATTCAAGTGTAAAGTGTTAATTTCCAAAAGATATCTGTACAATTCAATCTCTCCCGTTAAATAATAAAGTACATTTATGCAGCACTGAAATACCGTCTCCTCTGTTCTACGTCCAATTCCGCCTCTGCCAAGTATTGTAGTTCGATTCTCTTGTAGAAGGAAAAATTTTATTAACTCAAGTGCGCAGACCAAACTTATGACTTTAATACATGCGACTCAGGCATACAGACACGGACGTTATACAATGATCAAAATAATTGTGAATGATATGATATTGAGAGTATAAGAATGCATGTTGAGAAAAAGAGTGAACAATGTAGATTTAGGTGTTGTGCATTTTATGTAGAGTGTAGAATCGCGTAGGATTGAATAGACAACATATTAAATTTGGTATACATTAAATTAAATATACACTCAGCCTTGGTTGTTTAACCCCCAAATCCACATCAAGAAAATAAAATTTCCGATTAATTTGATTAGACTTGTACAAAAGCAATCTATCGTGAAAAATTGTATTTAATTAATTAATTGATAACACTTTAGAAAAACGTCAAGAATTGAATGTCAATAAAATTTTGTAGCGTGCAACTACAGGTGTGAACAATTCTTAATTAGTTAATAGTGAAAATGAAACACAAACTGTTAAAGAAATTAGTCATTTGCAGTGTATACAAACATACTTCTTATCTGTTATGAAGTACCAAATCGAGTGACGCTAACGAACACGAGAGATTATCAAACTGAAGAATCGCCTTCAGAGATATACTCGCAATCTTTCGTATGTGCAAGGCGTATCTGCTATCCTCCCTTTTTCGATCATGCTTACCCTTCACTCGCTGAACCAGTTAGATAACATCGAAAAGTCTTTTGGAAAAGACTCGAGTTCTATCTTCCTGCCCTTTCATCTCCAGTTTGCAAATTTCAAAATAGAAACATCCATTGCTCTTTCTGTTTCCTAACCCTTTATTCACTTCCAATTTATCCAGTTAGATAACATTTATACATATCTTTTGGAAAGAAATCGAATTCCACTCTCATCCTTCTATTCCTATTTGACAAATTCTAGGGTAAACTCTATGAATGAAAAATCAAAATTAGCTTGTTGCTTCGACATCTCTGTTACAGTTTGTCACTCGACAGCGATCATTGGCGATAATTCTCAGGCGACCAGGGTCTGCGTGAGGTAGACGTACAGTTCGTTGAACAGTTCGATCGCGAACGTGATCTCCAGGCCGCCCTCCTTCGCCCAAAAGTAATGATGATGCAGCACGTCGTTGGCCTCGAGCGCGTTGCAGAACTCCTGGAAGTCCTTGGACCTCAACGCGTGCAGGAACCTGCGGAAACTCGCCGAGTACTTCACCTTCTGTCGCAGCAGCTCGTGCAGCTCGTCCAGGGGCATAGTTTCCAGGATTTTATTGATCATGACGGTCAGGCCGCCGGCTGCCACGCTCGGATCGTATTTGACGAACCTCGGCGACGTCTTCCAGAACCACTGTATCTTCTCCTGCCAGGAGTCCACGTTCAGGCCGTTCTGTCGCAGAAACGCGATCAGCTTGCTTGCCTCCGGCATCTTTTGAAACTCGCGCATTACGAATCTCTGCTGGTCGTTGACGAAGCTCACGGTGTCGCCTATCTGCGCGTCGTACTGCATGTATCGCTTGATGATTTCCTGGACCTCTTTCATGGGCACGAACGCCAAAATGTCTCTGAGATCCTCGTCGAGGCTGCTGTTGTCTTCCAACGGGGGCACGCTCAGCAAATCTACGTCGTTCGATCGGGCTCTGATCCGATAAGCGAGAAACCCGAAGAAGGCAACCGAGGCAGCTGCCATCACGGTAACGATCATTATTTGTGGGTTCATCTCTTTCGATTCTTACACTCTCGTAGTGCGATCCATGAAAACTTCGTGGAAATGTTATCAACGAGGCTTGTTAAGCTTGTCCGCTACAACGTGCGAAGGAAAGAAGGGACAAAAGGTTGCGAACGATACTGCAACTGTGTGTGTGTAGGTAAAATTTAATCTTTCAGAGACTTACGATGAAAAGTTTGCACATTTAAGATACGGAAGAGAGAAAAATGTCGTTCGAAATGATCGAGTAGATTCGTCGATTCATCGTACAACAATGTCGAACATTCCTTTGCTGATTTAACGTGATCTTACGCGCACCTACACAGGTTATGGCGATGAAACTTGTCCCTCGGTTGAGATATTCTTCCTCCGGCTGAGGTTTATCAAGCTGGTTGATTCGTGAAACGGCTGTGACGAGAAATTTCAATTTTCTCTATTCCGGGAATTTAACGGGGTCAGTCATCGCGAGGATTGGCATACACCCGCGACACTACATTTTTATTCGCGAAGTCGACGCAATTTCGTGAATCACGGCGACTGCTCGTAACTATCTTCGCGTAACTATCTTCCGTTCTTAAACCGGAACAAGAAAGGCAATAAATAATTTTAAAAAATTTTAAAAAAATTTAGAGTCGAGGGAATTACATGTGTAAATTTCGAATTTTCTTTTTCAATCAAGTAAGAACAGACACGGCATGTGGATTGTCTATCATTTTCGTAACTTTCCTCTGGCATAATTTTATCAGTTTCTAGTTTCGAGGAGGATCGTGACGTTGACATATTCAAGCATTTAAATCATCAATCATGTTTGTATTATCAAACTGATAGTTTTCTCAAGTCACGGTTTGGAAATATCGCTTTATCATGTAAAGCCACACGCCACGTCATAATACGTGCACGATGCGAAATGATAATTGAAATTAAAACGCTAATAGGATAAAAAGAGTTGACAACAGTTGCGACACATTTTGCTTACACTACTTTGATATTACGTGATAATAGATAAACAATTACACTGTCTGTTGCTGTTGCAAAGGGTTTTCCGTATCGTCGCTCTGTTACCTAATCTACCGACATTGCTTTTGATAAATTTATTCATTTCCTACAGTAAGCAATGCGTGCACGTATGCTTTATGCGTACACTAAGCTTTGTTCGCGAACTTTTCTTCTTATTTCATAAATTTTTTACGTCTTGAATTACGAATTGATCTGATGACGTTTTCTTCTGCATATTTTTTCATAAATACATAAAAGATGGCAAGATATTTCTTTCGTATACTTGATTGTACAGGCACACAAATTTATTCTGAATCATTGGAATTCATTTATGACCATTCCTCTAACCTACAAACTTACTGTAGGTTACCAGGGGTTTGTTAGCTGAATGGTTACAATATTTTCTGCGTCGAAGAAATTTGTCGCTGTCATGTTATAACGTGAACACGTACAAATGATGCTATTCTTTTAAGAAAATTTTTAAAGAAAATCATCATTTATATACCTAAGGTTTCATGCAAAAAATGCCAATATAAAAAACTAGTATGAAATGTACACACTTTCGTTATCTATTACAAGAAATGGGTAGGTCTATTAATTATATAATATTGACGCAAAGCTTTTCGAAAATCGTAATCTGTCATAAACACTTGTGTGTCACGATGCTGCGATAATCTCTGATTATCATTTTACACTATGCATGTAAAACATTTTTGTATGATTCATTCAATACAAGTTTTCTTAGATTTATCGCATTAACTAATAAAGGGTGATAAATTTGAGAATGATTCATGGTTTCCTTAACAATTAATATGTACGTGACTAATAGGTTTCTACATTTTTCATGATAGATGACGAATACGCGTGCGTTAAAAAATGTTCGGATTGATTCACATGGTTTACAACAGTTTTCCCAGTGTTCTGTAAATTTTTGAAAACGAGCTGCTGCATTCTGTTGCATGAACAACATCTCTAAATGTGATCGCTGCGCTCGCTGCACGTGAACGAAACCTGAATTTCATGAAAATATATAATGCGTCAATATATGCATTTGTATTTTTTATGAAAATTCATTTTTACATGTCGAGAAACGTAAAAAAATTCCAAAATTCTCTTTTTACTCTGCTGCGATCGAAAAGTGTGTAATTAAAGCATTTGGAATTAAATTAATAAATTAAAAAGATTTCTAACTATTGTAAATTGTTTTTCTATAACGTTTCTCTATAGTTTTCGGCTCCGTTATCAGTCGTTTGATAAGACAATTAATTCTACTGCTTGTCGCTCACAATTTTAATCATACCGATACGCAAGATAATAGACAGATATTCCCTCGCAGTTTTGAACTGTGATGTAACATTCTTTAAGAATTGTAAATTAATAACGCGACGTTGAATAATTTCAATTTATAAACAATTCTTGCACAGGTTTCCCGTGTACATGGATTATTCACTCGGCTCGAATTCGCTGGAAAAAGCAGTAAAGCTTGCTATTCAAAATTTCTCGCGGAGATAAAACTTTAATTCGATAACTTTGAAATATTACTTCCTTTGCAAACACGCGTATTTAATATTCTACCGCTGTGTTAAAATACTTAACGTCTACACGATGTTGCATAAAACTGTGAAAGGAAGGGAGAGGAAGGGAAGAAAGAACACCTTGATCGATCCGGTATGTATTAAATATTACACGTTACTCTAACGCTAACATGTTAAGTAATCTTGTTAATAAATGACGTGTTAACTAACATGTTAAGTAATCTTGCAGTTTGAGAGTTGCAACTTGTATGAAATGTGATCACAATTTCATACGCTGAAGATCTATAGGCGTGTTCTCTTTCGTAACTTTAATTATGCACATGGACCAATGCTTTGGAAACGAGAAGCAAGTAGAAATTCGCGTAGAACGTTTCGTCGTCGAGGTCGAGGTAGCGAAGTTGATGCAACACTCTCTGGAAATGAACGTTCGTCAACGTGCTTGTGAAAAGGCTGTCGTATCGGCCGGATAAGATCTCGCTGACGAAGTTTCTGAACACCTCGGATGTTGCGACCTTGTTTTGGTACAAGTTCTGCATGTTGGTCACAAGCCCGGCGGTGACGACGTCCGCGACGTAACCTGCAAGTCCTCCGGTGACTCTCAGGTTGGAGTGCACGTTCACTCTCCCGAGTCGCGCCTCCATGACTGTTTTCACGGTGTCGAATAAAGCGTAACCGTCGAGACCATTCTCCAGAAGATAGTCCATGAAGGTCGCGAATTCAGGCAAGGATTCCACGTCGCTGAGGAAGGCCCTCATCTCTTCGTTTCGCATGTAATTCAAAACCCATTGGAACTCCTTGTCCCTGGACAAATACACTCTCGTGTACTCCAGCACGTCATTGACGGGAAATGCGTTTACGAAATCCTGCAGTTCCCTGGCCAGGGCACCTGAGCCAACTTTCGGCAGCTCGTAGGCGTTGAGATGGCTGGCTGTGGCCAAGATTGCCGCGATTGCGAGAGCGAACCTCATCTGGAAATTGCCGATAAGTTGCGAAAAGGAGAAGAAAAAATATGGAAAGAAAGAACTCGCTGAAACGCGACAACGTTGTTTGATCATTGCGGGATTGTCATTTGTACGGTGTGTCGTTAATGGAGTTTATACAGCTTGGTGATTAACAGAGGCTGGCTCGCGTATGCGTAATGCGTGGGAGTATAAAACTTTTAATTAATTTCAGAATGATACGCGAATCGCCCTAGTAATTAGAATTACGAACAACAATTAATTATAGAAATTACGAGTGATCGCAATCGTAATTAAAACTGTGCAATACTCACATTTTGAAACGTCGACTTTCTCCTGTGGGCTAAGCTCGATAGAATTCTAACGTAAGTTAATTTTTCTTTGCCCGTTATATACCACGACGAATCTAACTTATTCAATCTGATAAGATTAATTGAATTGATCGATGGCGATCACTAATTGACACAGCATTGTGAAATTTAATCGTTGAAAGTAGATAATGGGCCCGGTTAACGTGACACAAAAAGTTTTAGGGCAATTGCATAATTAAATAATTAAATAATTTGAGAGGAAGGAAAATTTTTAATCACTTTTGTGTCAAAGACATTATCTTGGATTTAACATTTTGCGGTGGATCAAGAGAACGTTCGAATGTAAGACGAATGTACCATTTTGTTAACGTTGCAATTTTCCAATTCAGAATGCACATAGTGTTTTTAATTACTTAATCTCAATTATTTCACTTAATTTGTTTAAATTTGATTTTTTGAACTTTATGCTGGAAGTATAATGGTCAGTAGTATTTTTTCGCACTATCTTTATACTTTACGTGTCGTAAATAATTAATGGAATGCGCATTAATATTAAATAACACCAAGTCTATAAAATATATTATAAAATATAAAAAACATAAAAGTCATCCTTTTTAACTCAACTATTCTTGAAAATATAATATTGATCAAAGAAATAATAAATCGTTTATGCGGTTTGACGAGCAAAATTGATTGAAAATGTACAAAATTGACAAAAATCGATTGATTAGAGTTGACATGTAAACCTTAATGCAAATAAAATGTAAATTGCTAAGTGAGATCTATATCTCTTATCTCACTACCGTAATCACTGCCGTAATCACTGTACGAGCTTCTTTCGAGAATAACGAAAATCATCGTCCAATTATCTAGCATAGCTGTTATAAACATTTACGTGGCGTCCTCTACGTCGATGTTCGCGAATCACGAGCTCATTATGGTTGCAAAACTTACGGTAGCAAATTATAGGTGACAAATAATGTAAACATCGTGATTGCACAATGCCGACTAACCGTATAAATTCATAAATTGAATATGAAATTATCGTTGAGCCGCAAATTCAGTCTGAAATTAATAATGACCGAAGATATTTAATTGCAGATTTTTCGTAACCATTCGATTAATTATTTATGCAATGTACATATTGTATAATTGTCTGTATATACATGTTGCTTGTTGATGAATTATTAATTATTTTAAATGATATAATATATATTTACCGTAAAGTTTAAAAATTTTCGATATTTGTTTCAAATTAATGGATAGTTACCGACAAAAGCCATACACGATTTACGATCTGGTAACTTTTTAAATACATAATCACTGTGTAGATATAGTAGAAATTGAATTAAAAAGATGTCTGGTAAATTGTTCTTCCTCGATAATTCTAACGTTGCCGCACGATGATCTCCGATATAAATTTGTCTACTGTGTTTAAGTGGCAAGTAATACCTGCTTAATTAAAAGTTTATAAGCTACGCATCCGCATTATGCGATATCGTTCATTTTGAAAAAATGATAAAATGTGTGATAGATAAAAAATCTGATTGATACCTAATTAACATTGTGTATAGAATAAATAATAGGCAAACATTTTTCAAGAATACTCTCGCAATTCTTAATTAGATAAAAAGGAATTCGTAATACGCAAAAGACATTTTTGAATATTATAGGTAGATATATGCCCTCAGAAAAATAGACGCGTCATAGCCTATGAACGGCGTACCAAAAGGGTTAAAGATCGAGCATTCTAGAAAAATTAAAGGAAACGAGACTTCATTAGTGTCGTTAGAATCCTCAAACCCAAGTTAACATTCGAATAAAGTGTGTCTTCTCAAATATTCGGAACCAAAAACTGCGTTCAAATTATAAATTTTGTCAAGAGTGCCATTTTTCCTCCGAGCTATCTTCATTAATTTTAAATAATTTCATGCGATCTTCCTCACCTGTCTGTTTTGGTAGGCCAAAGATCGATTTAAATCGATTTTTCGTACGACGATCAGTTTCATCTGCCATCGAAGACGATGGTTTGTTAACGGAAGTCGCGGAAGTTTCGCTGATCAAACGAGAAAGCAAAAGGCACCGCGTGCAGCGAATGGCCCCGAGTAGCAACGGCAACCATTCGATAAATAAAAGAGGACCATGTTCGAGCACGTGGCGCTAACTTTTAAAAGGAAAGTAAGGGGCGTCTTAACCGACGCGTCTTCCCGGTTGCCGCAGGGTTCAACCTCCCCTTCACTCTGTCCTTCTTCGGCGAGAACCAACAGAACGAACAAGAGCAGAAACAAGCTGGTGCGCGCTACTTCTCTAATTAAAATTGTTACAATTTAATAAGCCTCGCAATTTGCCATTGGCGCGTCGAAGTGAAGGAGGGAGTCATAAGAGGCTCAAGAGAGTGGAGGAAGAAAGAAGGAGAGAGGTGAAGAAACCGACAGGCGAATCCACGAAATTTAGAGAAATGGAAAGTGAAGAATGATTGAGAGAAAAGAGAATTCGAATGAGAAAAATAGAAATGGGAAGATGATAGATGTTGAACATGAATTCGATGAACGACATACTTTCGAAGGAGAGAAAAGAAAACTATTTGGTAAAATTGAAGCGATGTAATCATAAAGAATAAGAAATGAACGAAGAGAGGAATCACGATGATCCAACCATGAGCACTTCGGACATCAAATTTTATTTCACACTTTTATTTCTACTTCTGTTAGCATTGAATGGTACTTTTGGAGTTATTTACGTTTATTAATATTATTTATGTTTAATATAAATTTATATGTAGAACTATATTTGTTCGATAAGTAAAGGAATTTCAACTTCAGGATCAAAGAATAAGTCAGGCAAAACAGAAACATAATTGCAAAATAAAAATTTAATTGCAAATGGCCAAAATCAATTACAATTCTAAATATTCCGTATACAAAATCTAGTTACAAAAGCATTATTGGCTGAAAGCTCCTTCAAGCCTTAATAGTCTGAACAACAGAGAGTCAACTCTGGGAAGAGGGATACCAAGAAATTTCTCAATGAAATCTCTGAATGGTGTGAGATCCACTCCGTCCTTGATGACTTTTCGTCTCATCTCCAGGAAGACTGGTGTTTTGTAGACGGTGCTGACGATATTCTGAAAATCCTGAGAGTGAAGTTTATCGATGAAATTCTTGAAAGCGGCAGAAGTGCGCAGTTTTTCTTTGTACAGGGCCTCCAATTTGTCCACTGGAAGAGCAGCAATCACGTCGTTGACCAAACCTTTCAATCCACCAAGGTTAGCGAATGTCTCCATCAAATAGGGTGGTACATAGTCCTCCATTCCGAACAGTTTGTGAATTTTGTTGATCAGGCCGGCCATGTCGAAGCCAGCATCTTCCAGGTACCTCACCAAGTCTTGATATTCGTGCATGGCTTCGACTTTGCGAACCAAAGCGTGGAAATCTTCACTGTGCACGACCGCTAGTGCCCTTTGTACTTCGTCGTCTTCCATGTAGGAGAGGACAATGTTCATTATCTTCTTCTTGTCAACCAGGTTGAGGAAGTCTTGAAGATCTTTGGTCAATTCACTGGAGGCGAAGATTATTGCTCGGCTGTCAACTCTGGGAAGAGGAATACCAAGAAATTTCTCAATGAAATCTCTGAATGGTGTAAGGTCCACTCCGTCCTTGATGACTTTTTGTCTCATTTCCAGGAAGACTGGTGTTTTGTAGACGGTGCTGACGATATTCTGGAAATCCTGAGAGTGAAGTTTATCGATGAAATTCTTGAAAGCGGCAGAAGTACGCAGTTTTTCTTTGTACAGGGCCTCCAATTTGTCCACTGGAAGAGCAGCAATCACGTCGTTGACCAAACCTTTCAATCCACCAAGGTTAGCGAAAGTTTCCATCAAATAGGGTGGTACATAGTCCTCCATTCCGAACAGTTTGTGAATTTTGTTGATCAGGCCGGCCATGTCGAAGCCAGCATCTTCCAAGTACCTCACCAAGTCTTGATATTCGCGCATGGCTTCGACTTTGCGAACCAAAGCGTGGAAATCTTCACTGTGCACGACCGCTAGTGCCCTTTGTACTTCGTCGTCTTCCATGTAGGAGAGGACGATGTTCATTATCTTCTTCTTGTCCACCAGGTTGAGGAAGTCTTGAAGGTCTTTGGTCAGTTCACTGGAGGCGAAGATTATTGCTCGGCTGTCAACTCTGGGAAGAGGAATACCAAGAAATTTCTCAATGAAATCTCTGAATGGTGTAAGGTCCACTCCGTCCTTGATGACTTTTTGTCTCATCTCCAGGAAGACTGGTGTTTTGTAGACGGTGCTGACGATATTCTGGAAATCCTGAGAGTGAAGTTTATCGATGAAATTCTTGAAAGCGGCAGAAGTGCGCAGTTTTTCTTTGTACAGGGCCTCCAATTTGTCCACTGGAAGAGCAGCAATCACGTCGTTGACCAAACCTTTCAGTCCACCGAGGTTAGCGTATGTCTCCATCGAATGGGGTGGTACGTAATCCTCCATTCCGAACAGTTTGTGAATTTTGTTGAGCAGGCTGGTCATGTCAAAGCCAGCATCTTCCAAGTACCTCACCAAGTCTTGATATTCGCGCATGGCTTCGACTTTGCGAACCAAAACGTGGAAGTCTTCGCTGTGCATGACCGCTAGTGCCCTCTGTACTTCGTCGTCTGCCAAGTAAGAGAGGACGATGTTCATTATCTTCTTCTTGTCCACCAGGTTGAGGAAGTCTTGAAGATCTTTGGTCAGTTCACTGGAGGCAAAGATTATTGCTCGGCTGTCGACTCTGGGAAGAGGAATACCAAGAAATTTCTCAATGAAATCTCTGAACGGTGTAAGGTCCACTCCATCCTTGATGACTTTTTGTCTCATCTCCAGGAAGACTGGTGTTTTGTAGACGGTGCTGACGATATTCTGGAAATCCTGAGAGTGAAGTTTATCTATGAAATTCTTGAAAGCGGCAGAAGTGCGCAGTTTTTCTTTGTACAGGGCCTCCAATTTGTCCACTGGAAGAGCAGCAATCACGTCGTTGACCAAACCTTTCAATCCACCAAGGTTAGCGAATGTCTCTATCAAATAGGGTGGTACATAGTCCTCCATTCCGAACAGTTTGTGAATTTTGTTGATCAGGCCGGCCATGTCGAAGCCAGCATCTTCCAGGTACCTCACCAAGTCTTGATATTCGTGCATGGCTTCGACTTTGCGAACCAAAGCGTGGAAATCTTCACTGTGCACGACCGCTAATGCCCTTTGTACTTCGTCGTCTTCCAGGTAGGAGAGGATGATGTTCATTATCTTCTTCTTGTCCACCAGGTTGAGGAAGTCTTGAAGATCTTTGGTCAGTTCACTGGAGGCAAAGATTATTGCTCGGCTGTCAACTCTGGGAAGAGGGATACCAAGAAATTTCTCAATGAAATCTCTGAATGGTGTGAGATCCACTCCGTCCTTGATGACTTTTTGTCTCATCTCCAGGAAGACTGGTGTTTTGTAGACGGTGCTGACGATATTCTGGAAATCCTGAGAGTGAAGTTTATCGATGAAATTCTTGAAAGCGGCAGAAGTGCGCAGTTTTTCTTTGTACAGGGCCTCCAATTTGTCCACTGGAAGAGCAGCAATCACGTCGTTGACCAAACCTTTCAGTCCACCGAGGTTAGCGTATGTCTCCATCGAATGGGGTGGTACGTAATCCTCCATTCCGAACAGTTTGTGAATTTTGTTGAGCAGGCTGGTCATGTCAAAGCCAGCATCTTCCAAGTACCTCACCAAGTCTTGATATTCGCGCATGGCTTCGACTTTGCGAACCAAAACGTGGAAGTCTTCGCTGTGCATGACCGCTAGTGCCCTCTGTACTTCGTCGTCTGCCAAGTAAGAGAGGACGATGTTCATTATCTTCTTCTTGTCCACCAGGTTGAGGAAGTCTTGAAGATCTTTGGTCAGTTCACTGGAGGCAAAGATTATTGCTCGGCTGTCGACTCTGGGAAGAGGAATACCAAGAAATTTCTCAATGAAATCTCTGAACGGTGTAAGGTCCACTCCATCCTTGATGACTTTTTGTCTCATCTCCAGGAAGACTGGTGTTTTGTAGACGGTGCTGACGATATTCTGGAAATCCTGAGAGTGAAGTTTATCTATGAAATTCTTGAAAGCGGCAGAAGTGCGCAGTTTTTCTTTGTACAGGGCCTCCAATTTGTCCACTGGAAGAGCAGCAATCACGTCGTTGACCAAACCTTTCAATCCACCAAGGTTAGCGAATGTCTCTATCAAATAGGGTGGTACATAGTTCTCCATTCCGAACAGTTTGTGAATTTTGTTGATCAGGCCGGCCATGTCGAAGCCAGCATCTTCCAGGTACCTCACCAAGTCTTGATATTCGTGCATGGCTTCGACTTTGCGAACCAAAGCGTGGAAATCTTCACTGTGCACGACCGCTAATGCCCTTTGTACTTCGTCGTCTTCCAGGTAGGAGAGGATGATGTTCATTATCTTCTTCTTGTCCACCAGGTTGAGGAAGTCTTGAAGATCTTTGGTCAATTCACTGGAGGCGAAGGTTTCCACTTTGAATTTATCGAAGCTGGGGAACTCGATGCCGAGAACTGTATAGATAACGTCTTCGAGCAGGGTGATGTCGAGTCCGCCCCGCACCAGCATTGCACGGAAGTTCAAAAACTTTTGATTCTTGTAGAGCGTGTTCACGAATTGTTGGTTGCCCTTGGACTTCAGTTCAGCTACAAAGCTGCGGAAGGTGCTGGACGTTCTCATCTTGTACACGTAACCGTGGATGAACTTGTCGTAGGAGACGAGTGCCTTTACGTCTTCGAACAGACCTTTCAGACCGCCGGTGATTTTTTGCGTACTGCTGAACTGATGGAACGGCGGCAGGTCGAGTACCTTGTTCAGCTTGTTCAGCTCGGAGTAAATGTAGACACCGTTTTTCTGCAGGTAGTCCGCGAAGTCGTGGAACTCGGGAATAGCCTCGATCTCCTTGATCATTAATTTGAAATCTGACGTCTTGCAGTAATTGATCAGTTTTTGGAACTCGGCATCCTCGGCTGCATATTCCAGAACGACGGCCATAACCTGGTCCATCGGGATCAGGTCCAAAAAGTACTGGATGTCCTCATGAAGGGGTCCCTTGCCGAAATCTGGGAGAGTGTGCGAATTGACGGTTGCGAACGCAACGAACGCCGCGAACAGTACCACTGCGAATTTCATCTGCAATACGAACGATGCAAAGTTAATTCAAGTGAAGCACACGAGGAATACGAGACTATATTTTCGATCGTAGAAATTCGAACGGAATTCGTTGACGTGTTCAACACGTTATTAATTGAATGGTGTTAAAATTTCTCTCGTTTAAACAGTTTTCAGTGAATTCCGGAGGAATTTTTTTCCACTGACAAAATTAAATTCATCTATTCGCGATATTTAAAATTGAAACTGATCGAAAATCAATGGCAAATGAAAGACGAAACTCGTCGAGAAAGTAAATGTCTAGTGGATATTCTAGCAAAAACAATATCAGACAGTTGAAATGTTATTTTATGTTATAATGATCTGTGTGTGAACTCACCGTGATCACTTCGATGGCAGGCTGTAGTACTACGGCATGAAATTTCTGCCAGCTTTATATATACCAAAAAGCACATTCGTGAGTAAATAAATAACAATATCGAGGCACCTGACAGACAGATAAGATTTCATCATTTGTGCACCTGTTCTTCTCTAAGCCTCGTTGATGTCTTGTTATAAATGATTATCAGTGAAAAATTAAAATAGATCAGCAATATTTCCCGAACAAACATCGTATGATTTATATTTGCATCATCGATTAAATTGGTCATCGTGATTGATCACGAACTCTTCGAGTACTTGGGTATACAAAGTAAATACATGTAGTGCCAATTTTTTTACTTTTTTATTATTTATGTTATCTTCACGATGGAAATATTGATTAATTTCTACATTCGATAGCTAAGGTAATTAGAAAGGGAACAGTTTCCCTAACTTTTCTAAAAATAAGTGACTTATTTATTTTTCATAAAATTCATAATTAATTTTACAGTTAAATGAAGAAACATTTTTTGCAACATAGAATCGATTATTGAATTTCAAGATTGCTTATCATGTTTTTCCCCTGTGGTGTCTTCGTAAACATGCATGTGCGCCTTTTCTTGTCTATTTTTCAAAATAATGATCTCTTATTTCTTATATGATTCACTTTGAAACATAAGTTTATATGTAATACAAGTGTGTAATTCACTTGTCCATAATCCGAACAACAGTATTTTATTTGAACAACTGAATCTGAGCAACCTCTTTCTCCATCTGTACGTTTAACGCAACAAACGATGCATCGTCCTTGTGGATTTCATTTTATTTGACTTTGCGGTAAACATTCTATGCAACGCATTTTACTATTAAACGCGGAATACAGCGAATGAAAAATCTGCTATCCAGACCTTTGACATGTTTATTCGTTACACAATTATTACGAAATGCAACTGAACCTTTTGCGAAGTAAATTATTTATTTTAAGCCTCTGACGAATAACATGCAGTTATGTTTAAACCATTATTTCCTTTTATCTCTTGGTATGCTGACTCTGTTGTGCGGGAAAGATGTTTTAGCTCTTTGAAGTTATTTCATCGATCTTTTCAATAGAGATTAAATCTAGAAATTGAGAAATTTTGTCCATATAGTCATATTAGGTCAACTATGGTTTTTCCTTTACATGCACACTTGTTGCAATTTTGAAACGTTTTGTATCATTAATCCTGAACCTGTGATTTAAAAAATTCTGCATTTAAGAGCTTTAGTGAATGTACTATTTTCTCATTTTTGAATGTTTACAAAATGTTTACACGAACATTTAATCAAGCAAACGCTAGAGAAATGATTCTGTTCGTGACAGAAAAGGAAAAGAAGAGACACAATTACCTTCACGATAACACTTTTTCATTTAAAAATAAAAAGCAACACTGATTGCCGATTTCATATCAAATAAAAATTGAATATACAAGATGTAATCAGTCCCCTATATCGTTCAATCTGAATTCTTATCGGATCTCATATGTATCGCAGTGTTCAGTTCGATAAAGTGACATTTGAACTAAAGAGAATTAAAAATTTGAGTTATCTGGCCTTGCTTCAGTTTTGTTCTTTTTTAATATTTCCAAATGTTTAAACGCACGATGAATTCCGAAAGAAGAAAAGGCGCAAGATTGAAAAATTTCGACTTGAACAACGAACGTTCTCTTTATTCACTTTATATCAATTGTAATCAATTTTAATTACAGAACATTAAATTGTTTATAATTATAGAGTATCAAGTGGCTCTTATCCTGCGTATCACTCTTTATATGTACTTTTGTGAAATTAATCTAAAGACAATGTTACTTTACAATAATATAAAAATACGTTCGATATGAATTTTTTTTAATGCTGAGATAATAATCATTTCGATTCAATTAGTATCTTTTATTAATTATATAGGAGGACATTATTTTGATCTACAATTAGAAGTTTGAAAGAATCAATCTTTTTTATCAGATGTCTTTTATAATACATATTTTCAAACGAATTTGTTTGATTTTGTAAAATTAACTTAATTATAAATATTTGAATAACACGTCTGGCAGCATAATATTTATTTTTTGTGTGTCCTGGTGTAGGAAAAAAGTTCTTTCGCATCTCTTTCTAACTGCTCCGGATTATAATTAAAAACAGAGCGACGCAAAGAAGTGCACGAAAGTGTGAAAATAAAATCCTTCTCTCAACGTGTGTTTCTTTAAATTTCATTTTTTGAAGTAGGTGATACGATATTTCAAATTCTAGCTGATGTGGACCGACACAAAATTTTGAGAAAATGTGTTATATGACGCGATTAAATTAATTATTTGTTATTATTTTTATTATTAAATGTTTTATTTATTAATTTATTATTTATTATTGTTGAATTTTTATTCCACACAATGAATTTCATATTATCAACAAATTTGGACAATTCACAAATTACTAGTAAGAATTGTCGTAATTAATAAATTCTGTTTGTTTCGGGTTAAGAATAATTTCCAAAACGTGTTTGCAAAATATTAGATTGGGAAAAAGAAATTTAGGACTTGTAACTCTTCACCTGCCAATTCATTAATTGGCTAGAATTAACGAAAAGTCTAAAGTTTCTCAAAGAAGCGAAAGCACTAGAGCGAAGATCACGTCGAAGGGACAACGTAAAACAACGTGTTATACTTTTGCTTATTTATTAACATTTAATCACAGGAAGAACGTGTAAGAATTCAAACGACACAGGAGACGTGGAGGCCCAATTCGTTCTGCAGGAAGTCTCTGCCGTCCTGGAGCCGGACACCGTAGCCCTTGAGCTTCAACAAGAAATTGTTGAGGACGGTGTTGGCACACATGGTGTCAACGACCGTTTGGACGGTGGGCGATCCCAAGAAATGTATAAACTGACTGAATACCGGGGAACTGTTGAGCTTCTCCCTGTACAGAGCTTCGAGTTGTTTCAGAGGCAGCATAGCCTCGATTTGATCGAGGAAACCGCGAATTCCTCCGGTGGCCCTCGTGACGCGGAAGCTTGGGCTGACTCTGCCCAGATGCAGGTAATCGTTGACCTGATTTACCAGGTAGTACGCATCGAGACCAGCTTTTTGAAGGTAGTTCAGCAGCTCCACGAATTGAGGGATGTGTTCGAGGCCGGAGACGAGGTTCCTGAACTCGTTCGTTTGCAGATAGTTGACCAGTTGCTGCATTTCAGGATCGTGTTGGACATATTCGTCCAGGAGTGCTACCATGTCGTCGTAAGGAACCAAGTTGACGAAGTCTTGGAGCTGGTCGGCGAGAGCACCGCTTCCGGTGCGTGGCACCGTGTGGGCATTCAGGGGGCTGACGAAGGCCAGGACGGCCAAAATGGCGGCAAATTTCATCTACAAACAGAAGACATCGATGAGTGTGCTCGAGATTCAAATTTAAAATATATTAATATCACAGAAATTGAAATGGAAGTAATTTCCAATGTAGAGAAACAAATAAAAATGGATCTTTAAGAATTAAATAGTGATGCAGGATTAACATCTTACGGTATATAGAAAATCGTTTTTAGAATACTCACCATGTTGCTGGAATGAATGGATTCAATTGAATACACGACCGCTCTGGGCACCTGCTAGTTTATATACACTTTTAGCGTTGATAAGATTGAACAAATGCTCAAAAATCCTTTTTCGAAAATATTAACGTGTATATGAACACACTCGTGAAATTGGTACAAGGTTCTCTGTATTAGTAATCCGAAATCTTGATAACACGAAATATCGATAATATTTATCTTTCGGTTCAATTTGATTATTTTCATTACATAATTTTTACATTACTACATTATTTCTTTAAATTAGATATTAATCTACTATGTGTTACAATCAAGTCAACCAGCTCAAGCATAGAAAATTGACAATTCGTAATAATGTCAGCTTCGTTTGATGTCCCATTTCCTTTCAAAAATTTCAGTCCCGTTACACGATCGAGCAGTAACAAAAGTTAGGTTCCAAGATACTTAATTACCGAACGCCGCAAGAAACGGTATCGTAATTGTTCTCCAAAGGGATAACAACAGCTTCGATGTTCCACCTGCGTTCAAGTTGCAACGGCGAGTCGTATCAAATTATTTTCTATCACTGGCCACAGGCAAACTTTTGCTCGATATTATGGCAACACGTGGTGGTAACAGCCTGCCACGGTGGGCTCATCGTTACCAGTATAACGGTCTCGAGGATTTTCACGACGAAACAAGGAGCAACTAAGGAGAGTGTGCTTGCAGTTAAGGACCCGCCCATCTCTGATTAGAGATTTCGATATTTGGTAGTGAAATTCCTTTCGAAAGTCGAACTTGTATCGTTGGAAGATCAGCTGCTATTAGCAAAAAGCATTAGATAAAGCGTTTGTTTTTGCTTTGATAAAAATCAGGTGGTTCTAGAAGATAAATTCGATTACAGGATGAGGAACAAGCTAATCACGAGGGTTAATTAAAATTTGGTATTCGATACAATTGTAGTTGAGTTTTTCATTGTAATTTTGTTATCGTGTAAAAAATTAATGATTTTGTTGTTTGAGCGTGCGAGATAACATTATTATTTGTGTTCTACCCGCTTATCTGTTTGCAGGTGAGCGAAATAAATGAAAGTGGCCCGTTATCGAGAAAATTTGAATGTTATTTGGTCAGTCGAGGATTCATTTATCACTAAGATTTATCCAGTCGATCGTATTTTTGTTAAATCTCACGATCTCCTCGTTATTTTCGTCAACTTGTCCACTGAAACAGTAGGCCAAGTTCTTGACCCTGGAACTCGTTCCTGGAACTTGGGATTCCTCCCATTTATTTATATATTATCTTAATCTCCTGCAATTGTTTTTTTTTTTTTCATCAACTTGAATAACATGATTATCAAAAACAGCTCTAAAAAGAGAAATTACTGGTACTCTAAATATCTAATGCAAACTCGTTTTAAACTAAGTTTAACTCAGCTCACGCTGGCCAAAATGGCCACTTTGTGGGTTGATAATAATGCGTTCCTACGATCTTTCGTAAAACATACAGATAAAAGTTTACATTCTTTGCTTTCTTAGATGTCTAAAAATGTTTCGAACACTTTCTAGAGCTTCAAATCAAACTCCACCGAAATTAAACCCACTAAACCTAACCTAAACCATATTGAATAATTACCAAAAGATAACCGTTAGAAAGATTCACAAATTGAGCGTGCGAGGAGATCTATCGGGACAAGTACGATTTGACGAGGACGATCGGCAAACGCCACGGTCAATTGGAAACATTAGTATGACGGACGAAAAAAGAGGCGATGGTGGATGAATCGACGGAGAGAGATAAAGCTTGATCGTTTGTCCCCCTGCCTCCTCTCCTAGTGAGAGGCTCGAGGACGTTGGCGCGGCTTTCAGCCGAATCGAAAACGAAGAAGGAATTCCGGACGATTCAAAGAGCCAGAGAGTAGGAAACCCGGTGGAAAAGGTGGCCGTAACAAATCCTCGGCGAGTAATCGAGGTCGTGTCTTGGCCAGGTTTTACTCTCAAACACTTAACTCTATTGCGATTGGATTCCTCGGCAGTTCTCTCCCGCGCGCGCGAGCTTCCTTCTACTTCGGTTCTTGATCCTCTTCCCTTTCGTTTCGTTTCTTTTCCTTTCCAGAATCCACGCCCACGGCTGGTCCTGCTTTCTTGCTTCTTGCGAAAATCTTATTGCAAACGACGCGGTAAAACACTCCGAAGGGCCGAACGAGATCTGTCTTTCCATCGGACGCATGGTCCGAAGCTGAAACCTTTGTCAGCTTTCAGAACGTTCGTCGATCTTTGTTTTGCATTCATTTGTATTTCTTACAATATGAAAACACTGGATTTTGTTTCATAAAGTGCGTTTGATTCAAAGGTTGATTCAGCATTTCAGTATTTTTGCACAAAGTGTTCTTGAAATTGTACAATCAGTCAGAGTATTTTTGCATCGAGTGAATTTAATTTAATTTAAGTGTTAATCGTCGAGGGATTTTTGGAAATTGGAGGGCAAAGATTCGCATCTCACAGATCAAGAATAGCGAGAAAATCAAGTGACGTGGTAAGGAGTATACTTCGGTATACTTCGCGATACATGTGTGGCCTATTATCGGAATCACACACTTGTAAATTTCGAATAACATTAGCGTCAGCTCGCACGAAAATATGATTATAAAGGTTACGCGATCGAAGCGAGCGAAATCAAGATCTCGTTCGTCGCGTAAACAACAAAAATTATACGAATTATCGTTGACAATGTTTATTGCCGATGCTATCGAGAATCGTAAGTTTCCACGCGAGTAACTTGACATTCGTCGATGGAAAATTTTGTTCGTGCACGATCCGCCACGGGCGATAGTGGACTGATGATATTCGGTGGAAAATTCATCTGTGGATCCGTGAGATACGCCGGAGTCTGGATACACGGAATCTAGCATAAACGTCTTAGGGGTCACTGTGAATCGTGGGATCCAAGGGATATCAGCAATTGCCAAGGAACACGAGGGTTTCAGGAAACTATGGACGTTGAGATATAGAGGGGATACAGTTGAGAGAACCTGGCCGATCATGCAGAGACTACTGTTGGACCCGAGACGTATTCGCGATCGCAATATTCCAAGCCATAAAAAACATTGGTTTTGCCCCAATCTCGAGAATTCGAAGAACCATCAGGTCTTTGTATCAGGTTTCTTACATTGGAATTTACTTGACATAGTCGAGGAAAAACATAGACATATCAAAAACTTTAAAAATTCAAATGCCTCTGAAAAGGCTGAACATTTTTTTTGTTTTATAACTAAATCTATCAGGATTCTGGAAAATTATCTGAAATTACCTCTTTACGACTTTTTAAAACTTGCTGTACAATTGTTTTGCTCTGAACTTTTATTGAACTTTAAACATTAGAGTTCAATGGCAAAATGTTAGGAATTCAATTTCTTGAATCACAAATAAAGTAGCGAAGAAAAAATCGTACAGTATGTTTAAAGGAAAGACTTCAGGATTGGATATGATAGATCTAGTAGTATCTCTGTGATTTTGGAGGCGCAGAAAATTCTACGTCCTTGCTTTTCTATCTGTTGCAACAGAGTTTTCACGCTTTGAAACGAGGCCACCTGAATTGTCGTACGATTTCGTTTCGCAAAGTTTGAACAGTTGAAAATATAGGTATAATTAAAAATAAAAGTAGTTCAAACTATCGACGATTTTTCATCGAGCCTGCCAGTATCCCTCTGTCCAGCTCTGTATCTACTCTAACGATTCTATCCTATTGCTTTCGGTTAATCGTTCGGTTTTCGGCCGCTATCGATCTCGTAAACGTTCAGGAAGATTCGACCAAGCAGGAAGAAGCGAGCTTGCAGTAGGAGCGGGTCGGCGCATCGACAGAAGCGAGCACGAGAGCGAGCGAAGCGGGTAGGGGAGGGGAGCCAGCGAGAGGCCGAGTGCTCGCTTGTATTTCAATGTCGACGCATCCGGTCGGGTCGACGAGTGATGTGGTCTGCTACCCTCGTGCATCCGGCCGTCGCCAAACAGAGCACGGCCAGTGCTCTCGTGGCCGTTGTGTGTGCTTGCGCGTTTCAACTTTCCTTCAACCGGCGTCACCGTCACCATCACCATCCTCTCTAATGCGTCGATCTCCCTCGTGCAAGCTCCTTCGTCCTTTTAGTCTCCGAACGAATCGCCGAGCAAATCGAAGAAGATACACGACGGAAGAGGGAAGAGCGTATCATTCACTGGGACATGCAAAACATCGTTTTTCCAAATATATTTTCCAAACGTATTTTTGTCAACGTTATCGGTTCGGATGAAAGCAAATATACGATGGAAATGTAGCTATATACGGGCTGAGGGAAAGAGAGAACGAGAGAGGAAGATCGATACTTTTTGCACTTTTTCCACTTTGTACGTTTCAAAACCTCTGAGTGCTGTTTGAGGTTTTTCTTTGAGAGAGACAGAGAGAGAGAGAGAGAGAGATTTCGTCGAATTGGGTTAGAGAGATTTCGAGAAAGATAAAGGGATTGTTTGCAGCGTGGTGGTAGCAGCTTTTGGGCTGAGTTAGCATGGAAATAATGTAAATTGTTGTCGAGGCTGGATTCAAATGGGATTCGACAGACTCTGCGCAAATGTCATGTGTATATACGCGCAAAGTCGAATTTGCTCGTTTAAATGATGAAACGCGAAATACGCCGGAATGCCGGGAAACATTGTGTTCCAACTAGCGGTCAATTATTATTGACGGATATACCAACGATGGGGAGATTGTTCCGTTCTATTTCAGCCCACGTGAATTTAAAATTACACAGCGTAGATGTTTCAAATTCCAACGAGATGTTAAGAGTCACACGATTTTTCCAAAAAAAAATCTCACAATTAGTCAACTGTTTCTCGAGAATGTGCAAAATTTTCCAAAGATCTGAATTGGAAGGAAATTGCACAAACAAATTGTTTTAACAAAGAACGCAAGAAGATCTTTGAATGTAAATGGTATTATTCAGCCAACGTTCGACACCAATGTCTGCTCGCGATGTCATGTGATTCTCTGAAAGTGGGAGAACAAATCCATCGTTTTGACCTTGCAACGTGGCATAACACGAAACGATAATATACGATAATCCTCTCTGTTAAGGTACTGTTGTAGATGCGCGTTTGCATCGTGTGCGTGCACCCACGCGCCCGCTGTGATAACGAGCAAACTTTTCGCCCTGGCCACTCGAGCAAAGTAATTATGCTCGTATTCCTCGTCGAGTTACATTAATTAACGTTGGCTGCGGTCATGACGGAAGTGACGTCGGCTGCTCGCCAAGACCTTCTCAAGGGGTGACTACCCCTATTTACACTAAGGAATCCCCAGTAACGTAAGACGACTGATTAACACAGGAAAAGAAATATATAACAGAACAGAATTGTAGAAAATATAGTAGAATTGTACGATATGCGCGATCTGTTGTGTAACTGAAAGTGATTTTAGCGAGGGTAACTCAGAAAATTGGGCCTCAGGTGCAACGCTGATGCAACGAAAATTAGCGATTGGTTGATTTGGGTCACGTGATTCGTGAGGGGGCGTGGGGTAGACCTCGAGTAGGAGTGGCGTTGTCTGGTACTGAGATTTGCATATCAATAAAATTTTATGGCAAAAAAGTCGTCTTCATTTCTTAGTCAGAACAGTTGCTTCTAAGCGAATCGTACAGTTGTGCAGTTTTTTATACTGTTTAGCTTGGAATTTAATTTCGATCGAGTTAAATTTCTCAACTCTAGAACCCTTTACATTATACGCGCGATCCGTTTCAGAAATTGATCGTAGAATTAAAGAAAGCTGAAGCAGACTCGAGCGAGTATTTACGAGACAAAACGAGTTCAATTCCTAAAACGGATACCGTGTCTTGCGGAACGTCTCATACGCCAATATTTCATACTGTTGAGGTTGGAATTCAGCTCTGATCGAGTTAAATTTCTCAACTTTAGGAAAGCTTTTCGTCTCGTTGGCAAGAAGCAGCGTCGGAAAAGGAATTTTTGCTGCGGCGAAGCATGTAGGCGTAGAACGGCGGTCTTTGCCGAATTTAACGGACGTCTGGTACGCCTCACGACGTACACACAGGTGAGACGCTCTTTCGACGAGGCGTCCGACACAGAGAGCCAACAGCGAAGGGGGAGGAATCCCTTGGGTCACCAAGCGAAATCACATTTTATGTACCTCGATACACCCGCTTCTACGGGAGCAATTTTCTCGAGAGCAAACAAGCAGACCTTCTCGCATGCATTAAAGTTTGAACGGGTTCGCAAGAAGCCAGTGCACGCCACTTCCTGTGTACAAGGTCGAAAGACCTCTCCCCCCTTCCCCTCCCCCACCAGGTCTTTGGCGACGAAATGAAATTTCGATCGATCCACCGGGTCGGCTACGTATCGCGGTCTTTCCAGCGAAAGCCTTCATCCTTCTCAGCCTGAGCCATCGCTTCGCGATCGGATATACGTATTACGGGAGGCTACTTTTCGAATATATTTTGTTTTTCAACGAGATCGTCCTCTCTTCTTCCCCGTTGGCTCACCTGAATCACGAAAACGCGCAGTAACCCTTAATCCTTACAGCGTCGCTGTTGGCCGCGTTAATTTATTCTCTCTCTATTTCTTAAGCTGTTTCTTTCTGAATTTCCTATAGAACACTTTTATACTCTCTTTTCTCAAACTTTACCAAATTCTTCCCTCGGACGAAACTTTTTCGGTCAACGCTAAAAAGGTTAAAAAGTTAAAAGACTAATATTTAATACGAAGTTTCCGAAAAGTTACTTCGCGAAAATTCGTTTCGAGCATAGTGCAACTTTTTATGCAAATAATTCCTCGGCCAAGTGTCATCAGATCGAGAACGCAATTCTTGTTCGAGCGAGGATCGCGTATATACACTTTACAACGACCTCGGGAGACTCTGGCCAGTCCTTTTGGTAGGAGCATTGTTTCGAACGATGCAGTTTATCTGCATGGAACCACATGTTATTGTTGTGTACTTCGCGCTGCGTTCGTACACTGCTCGTTCGTATCACGTGATATAATAACCAGCAGCGACAATGCTTTAATCCAGGGACTGGTACAAGGCACAAAAGGTGTGAGCCACGGAAGTAAGCTGATTAGGAAGCTACCCCCTTGTTCTCGGGTCCTGAACCTCCCCTCGAGGCTTCTCTGCTCTTCTCTCTCAACTTATCTTTCTTCCCTCTCTTCCCCCGATTCTCGCCTCTTGCCTACACTTACTCGTCTGCTTCTCCCCAATTTTCTCTCCCTTTTTTCATCTCTCCCTCTCTTTCTCTCTGTCATTCGCCGCTTTGTTTCGATAAATGTTCCGTCATTTCACTAGAACGCCTCTGTTGTCTTTCTATTTCCAGATATTTCCTCTCTCTTATTTATCTCATCCCCCATTTTTCCTATTACTTTCATCGCTCGATTTGAGTCTACAAATATACGAGTTCTTACGAATCAAGGCGATTGATAAAGGTTCCGAATAAAACTAAAAGAAACCCGAGGTAAATTCAGCAATGGTTTAACAGGTTTCTTTTTCCTATCTGACCGATCGTATGACCAGTTGCAAACAAAAAAACGAAAAGAAATTCTTAAAGGTTGCAGCAAGCAAAAACTGGTCCTGGGCTACCCTTTCAAGTCGTCACTCCTTTGAGAACCACTTCGTCCTTCCATCGTTTCGGCATCAAATGGCAACGCTATCGATATCGATGAACGACTATCTTGTTTCTCCCGCATTCCGGAAGCAAACACTTCACTGTTCCACACTTTTCGAGAACTCGACCAAAACATGTTTTCGGTTTCTCGAGCGAAGGAACCTTCATACGGCACTTTCTAACGATGATACTTTCCACGGTTTCGATCACCGGTTACTGCAACTGCGAGCAGTTGCTTGCCAACTTTGCTTCTTTCGCTTCTTTCTCTTGTTTAAGGTAACGGGTCTTTGAAACAGTTCCAAGAGGAGCGGAACCGTTGTATTGCAAATTACGCGCTCGCCACCGAGCGCGTTCCTCTCCTTTTTTTCCTTTCTTCCCCCTTTTCGTAGTTTACATCGTTTCGAAATCTCTCAATCAACAAACTCGCGGCGCGCGCTTTCGTGTACTTTCAATCATCGAGAACTTGCCCCGAGAATTCCAATCTCAAAAATGGATACTTGCCGGCGGAATATTTTATTATTCGAAGAAATTGTGGCGGCGAACTGATAACTTCGGGCAAATCGTTCTGTTTACTGCATTCCAGCTTCGAGTATACATCCGCAACTATGCACGGTATTTTCCAAGTACGGAAAGCGACGGACTTTTGCGACGACTCGTCGTGAAATAAAGACGCGGTGTTTCCATAATTTTTGTCGGGATTAGGACACTCTGAGCTTCTCTACTGTAACTTGGCCAATTTCTCGCGAAAATCAAACTTTGAGAAAAACGGCACAAACTGTTTTCCTTAAATTTTATCATAATGCTAGGGTTAATAATTCGTAACGCACCAAAAATTGTCGTCCAGTATCGGACACCTACTTCGATAGTAGATTTTAAGGTTTGTATAATTGTTAACGTTAATAAAAAGACATTTAAATGGAATAAAATTTTTATTTAGTTATTTATTCAATACGTTGCATTTGTGTATGCTTAATAATCTGGAAATAACGTACGTAATATAAAGAAATTATTTATTTATCTGAAAAATAAGGAATCCATTACGAGAAACAACTTTTGTCGCACAAAATAGTATAACGTCTTACATTTTTGACAATATTGAAAAAAAAAAGAACGATGCCAGAATACGTTGCTAAGAATAGTATTCATTTATTTCTTCATCAAAAGAAGATGCACTGCACAACTCTCCCCTATATAAATACTTACAACTCAAAAATCTTAATCCTTAACAGGACATTGATTTGGAAAACAAGCATACAGTGATAAGAATTGCATTAAATTGTGTCTTTAATTTCCTAATTAAGAAATTAAGAAATACTCGCGATAACAGGGGATAAAATTTTTCAGAGACCAAGGGACAATCAGCCCTAATTGAAGTTCGCGTTTACCCCAGTCCCAGAAGCTCAATTACATTTCAAGACACGAGCACCTCAGACGATTGCGCCTGTCTTTATTTATTCCAAGTCCGAGTTCGTCATAACTCTGCTACCTGTTTACGGCTCCCCGTGGACCGACGAGCAAGCACACTCGTCCCACGGAATACAATAGAACCTTCCGAGATGGTAGCTCTGTTCTGAAACCGCGAGACGGCTGCAGCGCGCGCGCGAGGCCACGTTGATCGTGTGCATGCGTGCGCGAGCGCGCGGAAGAGAGCCGACGCTTAAGATTTTAATCTCTGGTTTTACGCGCGAAAAGCCGCGCTAATCTTCCGGTGAAATTTACGCGACGCGCGCGAGCCGCCTTTTAAATCCAGCGGAAGTGCCGGCACGTGATAAGTATGGACGATGGCCATCCCCGGACCGCTTCCGGCGCAACCAGCCTCTTCGTGCATGCAACAAATTGCAACGGGAACTCCAAGGCCAAGAAGATCGGTACATCTGTCGCAATCTCATGGCTTCGAGCGAATCTTTTTGCAGTTTTGTTGTTGATTAATTTTTAATTCATTTATATAGTGTACTACTCTTGATACGCAAAAATCAGACACGAGTACTTGAACGTATTGAAATAATTTAAGTTATAAGATACTGTGTACTTCTGTGTATTTCTGTGTTTGTTTTAAGTGTATAGAAAAGTAGAATTAACCATGTCGGTTGAACTCTCTTATACGAAGGATTTCAACATTTTTATACACTTTCGAATTTTTATAGTTGCGTTTGATTCGGAAATTACTTTTCCACGAGCATTAAAATACTATATTTGTTAATGTAGAATCTGTAACGCTATGTTTGCAAAATGATGAATATTCACAACACTGTAAAATTGTTTTTATACCTTCAACTTTCGTAGCAAATCTCCGTAAAATACAAAATAATGTACAAAATAAAGTGCAAGTTGATTTTTAGAAGGGATATGGAAATTTGGAAGAACAGAGGGCGAGAGTCGATCGATGAAGTTGTCAATGTGGAGGTATGACACGATATGGGTAATCTGCAGAGTATACACAGTCAGCAGTGTATATATTTGCATGATTACCGACAGACCATGAAGCGTGTTCGTTTAATTGTCTCATATTATACCGTTTCTCTGCACGCGAGGCTGGAGCGCGAACAGGAGGGATCGATCGATCAGCGAACTTTTCTTTTTTACGGCGACCGCTAAATCATCGCAGGGAGGAACGTGCAAACGAGGTACTTACCTCGGATTCAAATCCGCCAGGATCGTCCAATCTCAAACTTTTCAGACACTCGAAGCGTTATGCGTTATACCTCCGTTCACTCTGCAATTGGTGTTCAGACGACGCTCAAGATCATCCTACTTAAAATCATTTTACGACAAATAAAACTCGACACACTTTCTTTGCATCATCTGCTGGCAATTTATTTTTAATCTTTTTAAGCATCACTTTGAAATAACAAAAATTAATAATCATTCGAATGGTATTTAACACGAAATTTTGTTGATCATATCTTTCTAACGTGTGACATCGTTCAAATTTAAAGTAATCATCAAGTTTCAGTCTTTGGGAAAATAATGTCTTCCACCATAGTTTGTCCGAATTGTTGAGTGTCAATTGACTCTAGAGCTTTCACTCTAGGCATCCGTTGAGATATTATGCTATTGTACATCGCATCGTACAACACCAAATGTATACGTTCGTTACAATTATCAGCAAATTACAAAAAGAGAAAGTCCCAGCTATTGAAGACAGTCGAGTGCAAAGGACTAAAATACAACTGTCAAAAATGTGGTTCGGATCTCGTCACTTCTTCAATTTCATTTAGCGAATTTAATTTCCATTACTAGAATTAATTCACCTCCCCCTTTCGATACCGTCGAATCAACGGTAGAGAGATCGAGGAAAGCTAACGCGCAACGAACCCGGTGTCCGCGTTATTAATAATTGCGTAATCCGTTCAGCGTGTCCTCGGTAACTCTTGCTCGATAACGAAAGAGAAGGAGCGGCGCGTTCGCGAATCTATAAACAGCCACGTGTTATGCAAATCAGAGACAGTGGTACGGCGACCCTATACGCGGAGACAATCCCGGCGAGGCGTGTACATGTGTACGTGGGCGCGAGGCAACGCGGTATGTTATAAGCTGCAACCGGAATAAGCATGTAAAGTAGAGTCCGTGCCATCGCGGTGACACGTGCGGATGTTCCAGCTGAAAGGTGAAACACGCAAACACGGTGCATCCGTTGATGAACCGACCTGGACGTTCTCTGTCTCGTCTTGTTCGCTCTCCACCCTCTATCGATCGTCGCGAGACTGAATTTTGATAGAGACTACTTGGAGGGAAACGCGTACAAGTCGAGGACGAATGGAATGGGAAATGGGACACTGAAGAGTCGCGTTACGTGACTCGTCTCGTTATGATGCGAAGAGCGTAACTGTATTGGTGATAATAAAAAATTGCTGATGATTTAGACCGATCAGAAAAAGAAAAAGATCACGTAATTCGGCTTCATTGTAAAACGTGAAGCTGCTACTTTGACAGTCGTAAGTTTCGAAGATGAAACGAATGGATGGGAAAGTGAGGATACTCTCTTTTTGAAGATTGAAATTTTTTCTTCAATCGAGACGAATCTTTAAAATTGACTTCCTTTTGCCATTTTATTAAACTTGGAATATAGTAGAGTTAAATATTTTTAACGTTCAATAAAATGGTGAAAAAAAACAAGTTCTAAGCTCGTTGTGAAGAGAAAACTTCAGTCTCCGATATCGTGACAGTTTTAGTTATGAAGAAAATTTTTTAACGTTTTCAGAGATGTTTGAAGAGCAAAAGTATCTTTGCTTTCCTACTTGTTGGGCGATGTAAAAACATCTTCAAAGAAAACTCACGCAGGACTGTCAAAATAAAGGCTTCATATTTTAAAACGAGGCCAATTAGATTGTTATACGACTTTCTTCTAATGAAATTGTAACAGTTTAAAACATCGACAATTTTTCATTATCGATAATTATCGAATTTTTTGATAGAAAAGCAACGGAACATTTCCCAAGCTGTATAATATTTGCTGCAAAACACACGCGGTGAAATGAAACGTCGTCTCATTCCCTTTAAACTAAATCACAAAGTTCCGAGTCGAACGTTGAAATCCATCGGAGAAAAGCTCGAGCAGGATACAACAAACGGCTACTCTCTGTCTTCCGGTAGCATCGGCGAAACTTTTGAACTCGGATCATCCAATTACGATGCAAAACTCCTCGAGTTAGACGTCTTGTAGGTTTCCTGGCCCGTGGGACAAATCTTGCGCGATAGCGCTCTTCCTTGATGCGAAAAGAACTTGAACCCCCTAACAGGGAACTCGGACTAAATCCTAAATAAAATCCCCTTCCTCAATTCCAATTCGTTCTTATAATCTGCAGTGTTTCTCATATTGAGAAAAATGCTCAAACATATTCTCGATTGTCCATATTTTCTTAAAATCGTCGTTCCCGATTAAACGATTTACGCTCCAGTGATATATCGAGGTATGAATTCCGAAAGTGAGATTCGCAACAAAATCAAAATTTATGTAAAAATTCATCTATCGTCACTTCGTAACGCGTTTACGTCGAACGGACGTTCTTGGTCCAAGTTTTTGCCAATTACGAATCGCATTTACGCTCGAAATTTACTTTCCGCGACGTAGAATTCAAGGGACCGGCCACTTTATGTAATGTTCTATCACGCGGAAAGCCCGGTGTAATGAGACGCTGAAGAATTCCCAACGAGGAGAACGCCGAACGAAAAGCGCGCGCCAGCCCGTGAAACTCGCTCTTTTCATTTCGCGCCTTCTACTCTGCGGAATTGCCACTCTGTTTTTCAATGAAGCCTCGCAGAAGCGTCGCATTTGACTCGAATATACTTGCACACCTATATACATTCGACCAGGTTCCTTGCATTCTCACGAGTCGGGTAACGTCGAGAAACGAAACGAAACTGTGGCTGCTCAACCGTTCTCTTCGCGTTCTCGCGAAATGACGCTCCGGGCTCCGTTTCAGGTTCGATTGGGTTATTTTTTTTTGGTTTATTTTTCGTCACCTTCGTTAATTAAACGAACAACGTAACGCGGATTTATTTTCAACGTGTTTTCCGCCGATAGCAAAATGCTATCGATAGAGCTGGATAGCGATAAGGTAACGCCGATCCTCTTGAAACGTGATAATCGCGCTGAGATTGCAGTTTGATACAGTTAAGTCGAGGAATATATACGTAATACAGTCTTACTTTCAGATATTGTTACCAAGAGCGTTCGTAAATACGGAGAGAGTAATTCGCGCCTCTCAAGAAATGTACAAAAATGCGTGTTCTTTTGACATTTATCAAACGCAGATAAACTGAGCGTTAGAATGATCGTAAATTCTATCGAACATTCTATTCCATAAAAATAACTGCACGACTTGTACACCAGTACAAGAGATTCGTCTCACTGAAAGGTTCAGAAGCAGCTGTTCCGACTAGGAAACGAAGACGACCTTTTTGCCATAAAATTTTATTGATAGAAAACAAATTACAAGCGCGATCGCTCAGTACCAGACAACGCCACTCCCACTCGAGGTACCCCACGCCCCCTCACGAATCACGTGACTCAAATCAACCAATCGCTAATTTTCGTTGCATCAGCGTTGCACCTGAAGGCCCGATTTTCTGGGTTACCCCCGCTAAAATCACTTTCAGTGATAAAATATCATCTCGTGCAAATTGATCTTAAACTTCGCCACGAACTATCCCGCTTTGGTTCCTCGTAAGTAACAGCAAGATCCGTGATTTTTACGTCGAGTAAAATCACAGCTACCAAAGCTACTTCTCTCCCCCTTCTTTCTTTTTCTCTTTCTCTTTTTGCAACGGTAAAGCAATAAACGGAAGTCGTCAGAGCATAATTAATGACCGGGCGGACGAGGCTGGAGGACGAGATCAGGGGACGAAGTTTCGAGGGCAAGAAGGGCAAGTGGCAGAAGCGAGTCCTCCTGCATTATTAAACAGCGCGTCTTGGCGAGGCCGAGTCTCAGACAGACCAAGGGATTAAAGAGTTGCTAATATCGCGCTAATTGTCCACTGAAGGAGTTCTGTCCGGACATCGTTCGCAAAGGGTCGACGTTGCTCGATGTCGGATGAGAAATTCATGCCCGGTCGCTACCAAAGGGCATTTAGAGACGTTCCACGTTGATTTAGAGGCTTTGATCCTTTGGATCTCACTGGGATTTTGTACCTGACTCTTGGCTGGCTCGAATCGAAAAGTCATACGACGATGTATCTGTATTCCGAGAACTGAAAGGATCGCCGGATTTTTAAATCTTCGTGCTCGTAGATCGTGCGAGATTTTTCTTCGTAGTCTCTCCCTCCCCAAGATTGGCTCAGTCAATTCGCGTTCATTGAAATTCATTCATTCGTTCTTTTTCTCTTTCAAACCTAAAAGCAAAAGTACTGTTTAGTAGCAAAAAATATTTGCACAAGTTGCGATACGATTCAGTTTAACAGATACGTGTCAAGTTACTCGATTATGAGACCACACGAATACACGTTTGACGGTAATCTGTTGCAAATGAACACGATAGAATGTAAAGTGCTGTTTCAACGATCGCAGAGAGCGAAAGTAATTAGAAGAGCAATTACGAAAATTGTAAAATAGGCTGACGGAAGATTTGCAAAGGTAACACGAATATCATGTTATAACAGCGTATCTCGATGGAATAACCTTGTTAAGTTAAAAACAATTATTTCGAGCAGCTCGGTATACTTGTAGCGCCATTACCGACTTGGTAACCAAACCTCTCGCGCTTACAAATATACGGCTGATACGTGTTTAACAGAATTTTCACCTCAATTTTTAATTTACACCATTTTCATTTTCAACTTCCTGTTGATTTTTTAGCAACGTCGTTTAATTGGTGCCCGCTTTTTCTCCTTGATCGACAATGCTGCTCGCCGTTTTCTGTGTCATTTGTCGGAGACTTCATGAACGAAAATATCGAAACGTTTCGACGACTTCTCGGCAACGAGATCGATAACAGAATATTACGGATTTTTCCTGCAACGAGCGAGACGGCGAAGTTTGGTCAAGCTGGCTTATCGAGCCTTCTCTCTCTCTCTCTCTTTTTCTCTCTTTCTGTCCCTCCCTCGTTTTTTCTATGAATCGATGGAAGAAAACGTCGCCCCGATACCATCGATTTCCACTGTACGCGAGTTTCACAAAAAAAAAAAAAAAAAAAAAAAAGAAAAAGAAGAAAAAATAAAACAACGGGCTTCCGGACGATCCCTTTGTTCTTGCCATTGCACTGAAACAAAACGAAGAATCGATGTTACGCCGATGAGTCCCTGAGCGAGACTGATTTCAGTTACCCTGCGGTCTGCGGAAGAAAATGAATCACGTAACGCGTGATCGAGTCTGTTACAATAAATGTCGGAGCTAGCTAGCCATTTTCAAAAAATTGGAGTAATAAATGTACGTATGTACGAACGTGTATTGCAGTGAAACTCACTCTAAAAGCTAACGTTAAATTATTTCGTTTGCACTGTTCTTCGCTTAATTTGTGTTATTCAATTTTGCACATTCGTGGGAATTCCAGACATCTGTTTGGTATCCGTTTCGTCGTTGTTCTTTCTTTTCCGTAGATCCAAGAATCCGACAAAGTTAGAACAGATTCAAGTATTTTGTCCTCGGAGCGTAGTCGAGGACAAATGATCTTACTATTCAATTTCCTCTCCATGTCAAATTCGTCATTTCACTGCTTCTCGTCTAATGAAAAATAAAAAGGAAACACTCACGACTATTTAAAACGTCGTTTCATCCGTCAGCTAGGATTCCAAGAATTTCCCGACCCAGTTAGTCGCAGTTCTTAATTTCTTGGTCCATCGTGGACGATCCGCTGTGAAAGCCGAACGGATCACGAGGGGGGAACCCTCGATACGCCCGCGCCGGCGATGAAACGTGAGCGGCAGAGAGGAGGAGCAGAAGAAGAAAAGAAGAAAAAAAAAAGACAGCGAAACAGATATATAATACTTGTGCAGCCGACGGGATAACCGTTCGAGGACAATGTATTTTGTTCGACGTTCGGACAAAATCGAATTACAGCGGGATCGGGAGGCGGCCGGTCGTCTTTCCTCCTTTCTGGTTTCAATTGCTGCGCTGCTCCGCGATTGGACGAGCACCGTAGAAATTAAATAAGCGCGCGCAAACAGAAAACGCAGGAAAGTTCGTTAAAGGGAGGAAAGGCGGGCCAAACAAGCGGCGCTCTCTTTATTTCGCCCTCCGATGCAATCGAATATTTTTCTTTCCTTTTCCCTTCGTCTCCTTTTCCTTCCCCTCCCTCCCGCCGCCCCCCAGGGTTTCCAGGTTTCGTTTATTCTTCCTCCAGCCCGTGCACCCTCGCTCGCTACGAGCGGCACGATTGTATATCTGTCTGCGTCTATCAAGGGCGGGGATCGGTACGGTGCACGATCAGTAGGAACGACCTTTAATTTTTCACGGTCCGATCTTATCGCATCCTCGTTACGAGAGTAGGCACCCTCGAAGATAGGGAAAGATCGACAGGCGCCACGAATAAATGGACTTTGCCATTCTGGATTTTCACATTTTTCGCGAATTCGGGACTTTTTCTTTCAACTTTGTGAATTTGCTGAATTTGAAGCGCGTACCTTAACGAGACGCGTTAACGAAATGGATTGAAACGTAGGCGAGAAGAATGGGGGAATTCATTGGCGAACAACTCTCCGCTCGAAGGATTACGCGAACGCGTAAGATTCGCTCGTAAGAAATCGAAGAGAGCGAGGCTGTCGTGTCCAATAGGGTGGAATATTTGCATGCGGTAGTCGGAAACGGATTGCAAACGGGGCGAGATCAAAGAATTCTTGATCCACGTCCGTTTGCCCTCGTAAACGTTCGTTAATCAAACAAAAAGGCTTCGTGGCGCTCTGTTAAGCCACGAGGAATTGCATCCAGGAGAACACGGGAGAATGTATAAAGAAAACATTTCCTCTGTTCTTGTAAACGTAAACAGCGACGGCCGATACGGGAGATTGGATATAATCGAGTGGGAGGATCGAGTCCAGATCGGGCGATCCCGGTGCAAACAACGATCGTTGAGTCGTTGACAATTGTGCGGTTAAAACGTTCGTTTATATTTATATTGGGTCGAAAATGGGAGGAGAGCACGAAATCGGGGGAACAGAAATCGTTTCATCCATACCTGTCCTGTTGTTCTGCTATTGACACACGCTTTAATATTCGATGACACGGATCCACAAGTGCAATCGAACCTTTCTGTAAATACAGAAGGTTAGACTTTTTTTTTCCATCGTCGTACTTTTCTTTTTTTTTTTATTATTATTATCATCTCGCGGGCCACGCGATATCCCGCCATTATTTTCCCACTTTCGGGAAAAAACACGCGAGCGGCGGGACGATTTTTCGAGATGCGACACCAATCACGCCTCCAACGTTTGCCATTGTCCGAGGGAAGGTACTTGTCCACCGCGACGAACGATGCCTTTTGAAAAGATCAAACAGCTTCGTTGTACGCTGGCTATAACGAATAAAAAAGGGGGAAAAAAAAGAGGAAAAAGAAAGAAAAGAAGAGGAAAAGAAAAATGAAGCCAGACGAAGCGTAACGAACGTTCCCCCTTCCCCTCCGCTCTTTATCCCTTCTTTTAATTACTAAATTGTTGCGTTTCTTCCAGCCTCGCGCAACTTTCCAAATGGAATTTATCACGTTAAGAACGTAACAAAATTCCCGGCTGAAGAAAAAAAGAACTCCGGCGAAGTTTCTCGCGAGAAACATCGGGAGGAAGCTGGAAGCTTTATTTACCTGGAAGCTCGCTGCTTATCTGGCTCGAGCGGTAGCGATACAAGGATGGATTTAGCGAGGGAAGAGAAGAGGAGAAGCTGCTTCTGGCGTTACCAGAAGCTCGATCCACCGAGAGGAGCTTCTTTTCAGTTCTCCTCCTTTCGGCAGGAGGATCCTCGACGCGTTATTTGTCATCGTCAACGTCGCCGACGGTTCGACAGTGAACACTGGCTAAACCAATTAAAACTATGTCGCGCTCGAGGATGCTGTCGAAACGGGGGAGGAGGAGGAAACTTTTCAGGGAAAAGTTCGGGTTAACGCGTCTCCCGATCGAATCGTCGTGTCGTCGAGACGTGGAGGGGGGGAAACGTGGGTGGCGCTAGATGGCGGGACACGTCGTTTTCAAAACGATCGAGAGATCGACGCGCAACAGAAGCGGAGGCATTCGCATTTCCGGTCGCTAATGCACGATACTTCGATCACCATTAGCCGTGTATGCTCGCTGTAATTTCGTACCAGCCTCGGGAGCGGATAATTAATTTGTAAATGGCAGCCGAATCGATTGCCTCGAGCCGATCCTCTTAATGAAGTTTCGAGTTTCGATTTCAGCTTCAACCGTGGCTTCTGTTTAGTCCGTCGAATGTTGGTTTCGTGCCCCAACCGCGGCTGTTAATTTCAACGTTTGTCGCGTAACTTTTTTCTCCCGTGGACGTTCTTCCCCCTTTTTTACCTTTATTTTTTCACACATTTTGTTTCACACATAAAAAGCGCGGAGTAGAGTAACGTCATATCGAACGCTAGAATCAAATATTGAAATGCCATCTGCGTTTTAATAATATCTATTGAAATACAATATCCGCGTATCGAGTTGTACAAGAGGAGAGCGAGCAACAAATATTTGATCGAGCGAAATTATTGCAGACATTTTTGGTTGATAATTGCGATCAGCTGTTGGCGAAGCTACTGGTAAGCTGTTGTACGCGAGAGAAAATTGTACAAGAAGTCGATCTCACCTTAAATCGATTCGAATCGGCAATTTGGTCCATTGTGGTAACTTAGTCGGTATTTGTACGTGGTACAACAGTTGTAACAACGGTGTTGGTTTACGAATAATGGTACCCTTGTTGCCGTAGAACGTCGTGCCACAAAGTTTCTCGCGGAAATGTCTCGTTACTCGCAAGCGATCGTCCCGTTTCGTCCGTATCAACGGAAACCAAGAAGTGGGTTAACAACCTACAACCGACCAACCGATCCTTCGATCAATTACGCGTTTCAGCGACGCGTGACTGCCGAACATCTGCTGAACGAATTATCCGAGTTTCTTTCGAGTGCACGGTCACTAATTTCGGTTCAGTCTATTTTTTAAAGTTGGTTCGACGATTCTCGAGTACGAATATTTCGAACAGTTTCGAAGCATTACGACGGTCCGTTTGCGGTTTAGATTATTCTAGATTCTAGATTAGATTTTTTACATTCATTCTTAGGAAATAAACGAGGGAATAAATGATTCTAACAACTGCTACAAGAAGTTTTTCGTAACATAATTTGGTTTCTCCAAAAACGAAAAGACGTGATTGGTTGTTGGACAAGAAAGAAAAATCGAGAATCGTACGAGGGAATCGAAATCAGCGTCCAGCGCGATTGTTCAAACGTATCGAGCGATAGAACGCAGCGCTAATGGTATAATTAAACACGTTTGTGACCCGATCATCGCCCAATAACACTCAACATTTGCAGCAATTCACGGCCACCCGCAAGCACCGCAGGCTTCCAGTTCGAATTTCCGTCGCAGGTCTATTGAACCGTCCCGACATGCCTCAGAACAGCGCCCACTATCATGGAAATTGGACATCGAGCAACACCTTTGGAAGTTTCGCTTCCAGACCAGGGGAGACCTCGATCTTCCCCTGGATCATCCCCGCGCTGCCACCCTCGAAACTGTTTGGCTCGTCGCTGTTTCCGCGCGCGCTGCTATCGCGAAGTTACCGAAAATCGAAGCGCAATCGAAGCGTAGCCTTGGTCCATGGACTCTCGCGGGTCGGAGTTTGCAAATTAGCAGACAGAATTTTTCTTTGCCGCGTTATACCGTGTTATCAGTTGTTAAAAGAGGCGGGGTAAGGAGAGAGAGAGAGAGAGAGAGACGCGTCTTCGAGTTTACGCAACTGCAGCGTCGCTGCCAGGAAGTTTGGTCGTTTACATCGAGCAGCGTGCAGCGGGGTGCAACTAGTGGTGATGGACGAAGAGCGGAGGGTAGGTCTGTGTGCGAGAGAAGCGAGAGACGGGAAAATTGGAAGTCTGCGTGGAACGTCTGCATAGACCGCGGAGAGTTCACCAAGTTCGCCAGGCGACTCGAACGACAGAAACGGCGTATCCCGGTCTACGCGAGCATCGATTTTTGCTCGAGTTAAACACAGTTAACCGACCGAAACTGTTCGAAACGGCGTGCAAAGAGGGGCGTGAAATCGAGAACACCGAATCGAGTTTCAACGACTTGAAGCTCCTTGTGTCCGATCTATTTCTGTCCGATTCTACTGGAAAAATATAATTACCGTTCCTGGCACGATAATAATTCGGTTATTAACAAACATAAGTTGTGGGATAAATTAGTCGAGACAATATGTCGCTTTACGCTTTAGATCGTTGATGATTAATAATCGAGTCGCGTAGAAGGTACACTGTTCGACTTTGTGTAAATGTTGTACATTTTCTATATTTCCATCAATTTTTTACATCATTTACTTTTCAAGAAGACTAATCTTTAGAAAAAAAACGGCATCAAATTTTTATAAACACCTTTCGACGCAAGAAGCAAAAACAATTCCAGTACCAAACGGAACAATCAATTTTCCATCAGCAATTTTTAAGGGACAAAGTATGTCCGGCCCCCGAATAGGAAGCAGAAGAAACGCTGTACCCGGTAATAAAAAAAGAAATGAGAAACGGTCGGTGCCGGTTAGCCGGGAGGCATCGAGCCGAGGAGAAAAGCTCCCATAAGCAACGTGAAATTTTCAACGCGCTAATAATAGCGCGACGCTCGAAGGAAATTGTACGCGCGCGTCACCGCTTTCTCTCATTCCCCGTTCCACCGCTAGCCTTTCCGGCGAGTTGCCGGCCTGCCGCCGCGCGTATATTCCGCGACTTCTTCGGCTACTTTTTCCCCGAGCTTCCGACGGGGGAAACGCCGCGGCGCCGGATGAAAGCGGCGGCCGCGCGTCACGCGCCGCTAGAAATTCAATTTCCCGTCCGCGCCGGACGTCGATGCTTTTGGGGGAAAACAACTGTCAGCCCCGCGCGGACGAGCCGAAAGGTCCACGGCCATTTATCGGCCTTTCGGCCAGCCTTCGATCCACGCGGAACGCCGATCGTTCCACCGACTCCTCGCGACCGTCTTGAAAAAATCGAGGAAACGCCACTGCTCCGTTTCACCGTCACTGCTCACCTGTCACACCGAATCGCCTGGTTTACGTTCTTCGAATTATTTTTATATCGTTTCATTTGTAGATTTTCAATCGATCGATCAAAGTTCCAAGGTTTCACTCAGGAACTGTTTTACCAACTTGCAATTCTGAAATCCTCGAGATCGTGACTTTCAATAAATTTCCAAATTTTCAAATTTCCAAAACTTCGACCGAGTTAATGAAACTAACAAGCAAACCATCTTAACGAACGGAAACGAAAAAGATAAAAAACGTGCGAGAGCTTGGTCGCCGTGAAAAATTCACGGCGTATCGCCACGACGGCGCGGAAAAAGAAACAGGCTGGATCGACAATGCCAGGCAGCAGGAGGAGGATTCCGAGTCGGATGGATCGATGATCGATCGGCTAGACTTAGCCAGTAGACGAAATGACACGGATGAACGATCGTCCTGGCGCGATAGAGGGTTGATGGGAATTGTGGCACGCCGTTTATTCGGTGGCGAACGAGGCGAATCGAAGTGAGGGATAACGTCGATACGTTTACGCGCTTCCGTGTTTCCGCCGCAATATCCTGAAGCCCATTGGATCCTGATAATCCGTGAGTGCGAAATCACCGATTTGCACGTTCCGCGCTGATTGAGTGCGTGTGTATTTTAACGGTATTATAGCCAACCGGTTCTATGAGCAAGCTGTACCGGACCGATAATAAGTTCGATTTTACTTTCGCCGACGTGAACGCTTGGAGCCCACCTTTATGATTCCAGATCGCTCCTGAACGACAACAGCGTGAAAATCTTCCTATTCGATTATAGCGAAAGAATTTGAATGCCGAAAATGGGACTGGATGCATTAAACAGAAGAATTTCAAAATGAAATTTAACAATTTAATTTGTACATTCCAGGATATCTCATTTTGTCCTAATTTCCTTTCTTGCCGCGCTTTTATCGTTTCTTCCGTTTATCCGAGGAAAGTTTAGCCCGCCAAATTCCTACTGTTCCGCGTGAATAATTCACGAATGATTAACAGGAAAGAGAAACACCGGACAGCGTTCGCCGAAGAAAGAAAGCATTCGACGTTCCTCGAGAACAGCCCGAGAACTGAGGAAGTTTCCAACGAAAAATGCTCGCGATGTTGATGTTTCCCTTTGAATGAAGTACGTCCGAGAGCGAGCCGGAACTCTGGAAGACGAATCTCCGTTCCGGTCGGCGAAGACACAGTGCAGGTACTTTGGCCGGGCCACGCGTTATCAGCGAGGTATCGTGTTTCGCCTTATATATACTATATATATATATACTATATGTCTAAATTATTCTGGCAGAGAGAATAACGAGGCGTAGTTAAAACTTGAAAGATATCCGAACGCAGCAACTTCTGGCAATCTGTTCGAATGGGCCGGCTGCGGCGGTTATAACTGCCGAAACTATAGCTCGTAAGTTCAAACTTCGGTAAGTGGTCGGATATAAATTGCCACTTAGCTAGTCGTGATTTACACGCCGATGTTGAAGCTCACCGGATATCACGATACCGCGTCTGACCTGTCGCATAAGCGACACAACCTATAATTGTTTCGTTCAGTTCCTCGACGAGGTAGTTGTCTCAGTGAACGACTTAGTATCACTCATTACCATCGCTCGTTGGTTGATTTTTCTCCTTGTCTTCCCGCGTCGATTACCTTGAACGTTCCTTATTTCCTCTTCAAGCTCACGAAGATGTGTTTCTCGACGAAATTTGCAGGAAGGAGCAAACAAAGTGACGGAGGCCATTACGTAACAAAAATACTTTCGTTAACAGGCGCGTAGCTTGCTAGCTCGTGATGCTGTGTTCACGGTGGCGCGAGAGCACGCGATCACTCGAGCTTGCGTAAGCTTGGAATAATATTCGCAGATGCGACCCGACGTTGCAACGGCGCAGCTCATTACATCCGGTATGCATAAGAGGATGATTCTCCAGGCGAACGACGAACCTCTGCAACGGCCACGGTCAAGTTACGAAGATTTCGCGAAACGAAAACGTAATTTTGTCCCACTGGGGAATAATCAGCTAATTGCTAATGAATATTCTCTTTGACGACCCATACGATTCACTTTGGTATCTGTCTCGATCCTTGACCAATGACCAACGATCGTGTGTGACTTTATTTTCGACAAAGCGACAAATCCTCAAACACTCGCAAAGAGTCTCTGATATATATTTCGCTGAAATTTTCGTAAAAAAAATCGTATAATAAAGTTGAAATCTTCTTCTTAATAAAAAAAATATTTACATTGCGCGATATCCAGTCAATTTATGTAAAAATTGAGCGACGTTCAATCTGAATCGAGTCTAATCCGATTCGTCTCTTCGATTCGAACACCTGTTTTCGACGCTGCTCCAATACAGAAATGAACGGACTCGGCCATCACGACGGTATACAGGACAAGATGGATCGAAGTTACGATCGAGTACAGAGAGTTAATTGCAGAATTAAGACGAGTCGATTCGCCGCGTTCGATCGCGTTGATGAAATTCGCAAGTTCCGCGGGCCCCGGCAAGATGAAGTGCTCTCCTCCGCGAATATCGATTAACGATAATTTCTGTCCGCTGGAAACTCGCGTCGAAGTACGTGATTACCTATTGTCAACCGGAACCAGCCGGAACTCAATTTTCTAATAGAGTGCTATAAACAAATTCCGCCGGCCCGGGGAGTATGCGCGGAATTTCCAACCGGGCGATTTTTCATCGAAACGGCTGAACACCCATCAAAGGGGGAAATTGCTGGATTATTCCCTTGCCAATATCCTTCCGAACGGGACGATTACGAAGGAACAACCGAAGAGCTCGGGTACAACGAGGGAGAACTCGCTTCCATAGCCGTGTATAATGAAAAAAAAAAAAAAAAATGTTTGCCTTCGTTTCTCTATCGATAACACGCGTTTCTTTGTTTCCATCCGTTCGCGAGGGGCCGTGTTAATGAATCACGAGACTCGCGCGCGAGCTGGTCTTGGTAATTAATTCTTAACGCGACGGTTTCACGATTCAGCGATTTCCGCCCTCTGTTGCGTTCTCGTCGGCAATAAAGTTCGTGTACGGCGATTCGAGATAAGTCGACTAACCGCGACGTGCACGCGCGTACATAAATTCGCGACTCTGAAGATTTTACGAGCGCCGGGGTCCCAAGGTCGATTCTAATCGTCTGGAATTTTACTACTGTCTCTCCCCCTCACGGACTCTCCCCGATGTATGCAGTCCAAAGTTCCCAGACGTTTAATGCGTCTGATCGCAATTGGCTTCTACTACTTTCCCCCCTCCTGCCTCTCTGCCTTTTTGTCGATTCTCGCCAAAATTGAAACTTTCTCCTTCGAGTACTTATCGACTAAGCAATTTCGTAATTTTCTCCACGACAACGTAATTTATTCTAAGGCTCGTTTCAGAAAATTCCTAAAACTTTTGCAATTAATTTCTCGATGTCGATTGCTTCGCTCTTGTCGCTGTTGTCTGGTCTTTAGCAGGGCTACGAGCGTGTAGCGCGACTGATCGTTTCAAGATCAGCGAAAGCTGCCGAAGCTTCTCGGGAATTGACAAGGCGTCACGCGGCATAGCTTAACGACATCAGGAAGTTTCTTCTCCAAATAATCTTGGAAGGACTTGCATCGACGTCATGGGACCGCCATCTTGCGGCTAGTAATCCAGGCTTTGCAAGTCAAATCGCGAGAATGGATTTTCGGCGGTGTCAAGGACCGCGGAGGATCGACGAAGCAGCGGGGACACGTCGCTTGCAAATTCAAGAACGCCGTCCTGTTAAACTGCTCGAAGAACGACCGTTGTCTCGAAATATGGCGTCACGAGAATCACTTGACGTGCACCGGGCTCTTCTAATTTAACTTCTTGTTACGATTATCAAGCTAGAGCACAGGCTGTACATTTTGCGTATTCTGGATCAATGGATCAACAGCACAGTGTTGATGAAGTTGAGTCAGTGATTGTCCTATTGTCCAGGACAAATGTGATTACCAATGGCTTTGATCTCGATCTTTTTAATGACTCTCAATCTCAGAACTCTCAATCCTCTTTCGTAATATCGTTTCTTTTGTGTTATCATATTTTTAAGCGTGATACCTCTTCTTTCCTTGATTGACTTTCCCCGTTATAAGTAAATGAAATAACGTGTGATTCGAAAACGTGCTGTAACGTTCGACAAGAGAATCGAGGATCCAACAGAAGCAAGGAGAACTTAAAAGGAACAAAAATTTGATGCCTGTCGGTTTAGATAACTTTCTAATCAGCCGCTTCGAATCGAGTCGGATTTAACGATTTCCTCTCGTTCGCGAAAGAGGTTGACGTTGATTTGTCAATACGAGCCGAGTACGATTCGATAGCTGAGAATAAATTTACACGCATATATTAACGTCCAATATCTATTCATCACGTTTCACTCTCTACGGTAAACTTTGCAAACAGACCTCGATTCTCATAATTCATCAGGATTTCGACGCTTCCGGCTCCTCTTCGCGAGCCTATCCCCCGGTGGCAGACATCTTCCTCGTTCGATTTTCTTCCTTTTCTGCCGTCAGTTTCCGCCGTTTATCGAACGCGTTTCGCCAGCACAACACACGCACAACTCCGGCGCATTCAACCGGCGGGGATAAAAGAAAACTAGCAGGTGCAGTGTCCTGGAAACTGGAGAAACGGTTTTCGCTGTTCGCAGCTCTGTCTGCTCGCGCGGAATCGCGATTTCGCTTCTGTGATCGATAGCGACGAGCTGGCATAAATTTCACACTCCTCCCAAATTTCCAACGAAACTTCCCCGATACCGGCAGAAACGAAGTTTGGAAAATTTCTCGGAATACCTCGGGAAGATTTTTTTCCAAATTGTTGGCCGACGTCTGCCGAGAAGCACGTTGCGACTATTATTAATAAATCTTTGTTTTTTCTAGTTTTATTGTCAAGACACTAGATGATTGACAACGCAAGATTAATCTTTTCTTTTCGACGTCCGAGACAAACAGAAACCAACACGATTACTTTCTACAATTTTCTAAAAATCTTCTCAGAACGAACAACCGAATAAAAAAAATGACGGTTGAAGAAAAAACAGAAACGCGCAACGTGTTGCAATTTTTATGCAGATGTTGAGGAATCGTACGATCGCGTATTTCTTTCCCTCGCTTTCTGCTCAATTCACGAGCCCAGGCACGACGGTTTGGATAATTTCAGGCGTTCCAACAGCACGTACGCGTAACATAATAAACGTTTGCCCGTAAATAGGGCGTGCGAGTTTCACGGTAATGGGGTCTCGTTTTTAACCCCGGAACGCAAGCAGCCAACTTGGATGAACTTTATTGCGCCACGAGTATGCAAGCTACTTTGCTCTCCCCCTTGTCGCGACCTTTCCAATATATCGCTTTGTTTCCTTTGAAAATTTCGCGTAGAGTGTCCTCGACCAGCGAATGCCAATATGGCTGAACCCGAAGGACATTATGAAGCATACTTTCGTCGAACGTCGGGCGGTACGTACGCTCTGGCAATTTCATCAAACGGAACGAACGAAGTTAATCTCGTCTCTGCGGCGATATCTTATTCCAATTACCTTCGGAAACCTGTACAAGGTTCACGTTATGTCGCGTTAGACGGATGACGAGGAACTAACGTTATTGACTCGGCTATAAAATTCGCGGGAATTCGCCATCTCGCGATAGAACATGCCATAAATTTGCAGCGATGTTGTTACTCTCGAGGTAATTTAGATCTCGAACGTAACTTGGCACCTAAGTGGGGAAACAATTTTACTTGCGATTTTATCGTTCAATTTTTTTCGCGGTTATGAGCGGCCGATAAAAATTACCAAAGAAACGTGTAATATCGCACGAAATGCGAAGATCCTCGAAAGAAAATTATTAACTCTAGAACTACCGACGATTAAAACGTAAAATTTTTATCGTAGACATTCAAGGCAAAAGAAAAGAAAAAGAAGATGGAGAAACTTTATACAAGCTTCTACTCATATATTTTACTATTCTATTTTGTACTTTCTATTCGTACGTTTGAAAATTATTTAAATCTCAAAAATACTTAAAAAATACTTTTACACTGTGTATACTCCGTAGAATGTGTAACAAAAATTATAAATTTATCATTTTGATAAATCACCTTGGTCCAGTGTTAATTTTCACTAACGTTTTTTGGATTACAGCAAGTAAAGACAATTTTCTACACTGCTACGATCGTAGTGATCGAGCGATTTCAGTGTTGATCGCGGGGCATCCGCCCCTTTATTCGAAGGCTCGGCAAGATGGAAAACGCGACGGTATCACGGCGGCGGAACCACGAATTTACGAGGGGCGAATCTGTCCGGGACAGCCATAAACGCCGCGAGGATGTCTCCCGATGTTCGAGGGTATTAACTTCCGCGTGAATCCAGCCAGAGGGAGAGTGAATCGCGCGGCGATATCGCGGCGACGAATAACAAATTACATATCACCGCGGGTTAAAGAGGCCGGAAATCTTTCTCTGCTAACGACTTCGGACCCTCCTCTCCTTTGAATTTGCATTTACATTGTTGTACCCGTTCATAAACATAATAATAGTACTGGCGGGAGGGTTGGACGGGAGGGGCGGTTTTCAACTTCGCGACAAACGCTTAGCTTCGTTTTCTACAGACAGAAAGAGGGGGACGGAGGAGTGGAAAGGGAAAGAAAGTGAGGGAGATAAAGAGAAAGAGAGAGGGAGAGAGAGAGAGAGAGATAGTTTGGGAAGCCAGTTCGTAAACGCGCGTATAATTTATACGAACTCTCCTCCACGCACGGCGTGTATTTATACGCTCCCGCGGGCGCATTTGCATGCGAGCTTAGGGACGCCGCGCCGCGCCGTGCCGGCCTTTTGCATACTTCGAAACACGAGATACTACCTCGTGCCTAGAATCGGGTGTTTCTGACTCTGAACCTAAGTTAATTCCATGTGCTTTTCGCGAGATAACGGATTGCTCGAGGTTTCGCTCGCGTTTCGTGGAAAGGAGGAGAAGCAAGCTTCTCGACTCGAGAAGCTCTTTAATTAAAAAAAAAAGAAACGGCACTTTGTTTCTAATCGGTTATAAATATTCTACGATAAGTAGTCGTTCGAGGACTTGACTCTTGTACAGAGAGGTTCTCTAAAAAATACAGATACATCGTGTATCAGGGAGGATAACGTTTTTAAAGGAAAACACTCGGGTTCTGGTATTGCAACCCTGATACGAGGAGGAACTGGAATCAAACAGCGGCAGGAATGTTTTGTAACTGCGCGCTGGAAAAAGTGGAGCAGTGCGACGATTCTAATTAAAAGCTCTTAAGTACTTGACGATGCGAGGAGAGCTTGAAAGGGACTCGTTGAAACGGTGTGTGCAGTTGAATGATTAAAGGGTCAAATAGAGAGGGAATAATGAGGGTTTGCCGTGTCACGAAGTCTCTCTCTCTCTCTCTCTCTCTCTCTCTCTCTCTCTCTTTCTGTCTTGTCAGCTAACGTTTCTTGAGGCACCATAAATCATTAATCGTCCTCTTAACGTTTTACCTTTGATACCAAGTGTTTATCTCGCAGAAACTCTCGATGCTGAGAATGTTACGTCACGAAATATTTACCAAAAATTATATTCAAGCAATCTTGCGTTGTTCGAAAAAAAATTCCAACCTTCCTATTTGTAGCGTCCTGCAATTTTCTTTAATGAAGTATTTAAAAACTTTTGTCAAAGTATTTTAATAAAGAAATCTATTTAAAAAAACTTAGATTACGTTTGGAGTCTCCATTAATAATTGACTTTGCACTGTTCTTCAATCCTTCCTCTTCGTGTTTCTTTTCACACAATCAAAAAATTGTTTCATGGTAATTGCATCTATATCTTTCTATTATTTACATGTCTATAAAACCATTTACACCCGTTCCAATAGACTTTTTTCATAAACAATAAATTTATAAATTTTATGAATTTTTCCGTAATTACGATTGCAACCTGTCAATCAGAAACAACTAGTTTCTTTTAGCACTCAACACCAATTCAGGTGCGAGAGATCGGAGCAAGCGAGCAAGCGAGAGTCACGGAAACCAAGACGGATGAAAATTGTAGCCGTTGCCGATGCGATTGCACCTTAGCAGGGGGGATCGTCGTTTACAACGACACGCTCTTAGGCGGAGTAGATAGTTAGGCTCGTATTACATTTACGCGACGTGCCGCATTAATTTATTATCCTGTAGTCGCGTTAGCCATCGCTATACCGGCGCTCCTGTTACAGGCGCTAAGGTAATTATAACTCAACTCCCGACACGCGAAACTATGCAAAGCCAATCTAAGCCCCCGATCCGCGTCCCCCGTCCGCTTCCAATTCCCTCAGCCTTTCCGTAAGCATACCTTCCGCCGTGGCCCAACGTCTTGGATAACGAACATCGGTGTCGTGATGGATCGACGCCGCGCCGCGCCGCCACCCGCCATTAAATCGCGTTCCGTTCCGAGCCGCCTCCGCCACCGTCGCCGCGATCTTCCTAACCGCCAGGTCCTCCGCCATTACTTTCGCGGTTCGACTTCGCCTCGAATTTGTTTGCCACCGCGTCCGAGCTTAACCGGCGTAAATCAGATTTCGGAGTTTAGAAGGGACCATGAGGATATTTAGCCCCGGCTTTCCTACGAATTATTCCATGTAATTCTGTTGCCCGGCTTTGTTCGAGGCTTCTTAACTCATTAGACCTGTTATTTATAGCGATCGTGGCTTTCTCTGTTCGCGCGTTCGCGAGTGGAACACTTTGAAGTGGAACAATTCGCGAACGTATAATATCGGATTGGTTCGAAGCAAATTGCGATGTTGCGCGAGTGAAATAAATTCCAATTTAAGCGTACGCGTGTTTGCAGTTTGGCATTAATTAACGAAGTGAAGTTTCAAACACAAAATGCAAAGCGCAGATTCGATAAAAAACTGCACGACTCGTACTCCAGTATGATTCTCACTGAAAGACAGACAAATAAAATTTTAGATAGAAAACAAATTACAGGCGCGATCGCTCGGTACCAGACGACGCCACTCCTACTCGAGGTCTACGCCACGCCCCCTCGCGAATCACGTGACCCAAATCAACCAATCGCTAATTTTCGTTGCATCAGCGTTGCGTCTGAAGAGGCCCGATTTTCTGGCTCACCCCCGCTAAAATCACTTTATTATGCAGCCAGGGCGAGATTGGCGACGAAATATTCAATTTGCGACGGCGTATGCATATTTAAAGAAAGTTAGGAGTTGATCAAATCCTCGGGAGAGAGATCGCTCCGAGATCGCGTAAACCAAACCTATCCGTTTATTCATCATCGAAGTAGTCTTCTCCTTATCTGCCTTTGGTATTGGAACTGATTGAATCGAATGGTGGATTACACGAGGACATTTGCCGGGTACGAAGATCGGATGACTTGATATTATTAAAGAAGATGTAGTTAATAATGTCACAGAGTTACATATATTTACAGAACTCGATTTAAAGGACTCTACTTTACACCAATTAACGCTGATTGACGCTGAATTCGATGTCATGGTTTTTTTCCGAAATCTAAATAAAAAAAGTTTAGATATTCCATGTATCCATCTTTGTATATACATATATACTCCTTCCTTTTCTTTGTACGTACGTTTTATATATAACACAAAAGTAATATAATAAAATAACTTAAAATGAAAGTGAAACTTCTTTATTCCCACTTGTGCATATTTCTTTACTTCTGTTTATGTACTACGCGTTAAAATAATCTTAATTAACGCTTTATCTTCTCAGAACGTATCATTAATCGAGATATTACTCTACTTCAACATTATATTATTAATAATAAGTAAACAATTGTCTTACAAGAGATGCTGATATTATAAAGCATGTTCTTGATCAAAGGAAAATTTCCCACGTGACGTATTGTTTGACAACGATTCGTCTGTCTGATATATTAAACGATGTACTAAATTGCAAATCTATGAACATTCGACATTCAGAATTGTATTCTACGGTCGCACAAGTTGCATAAAATTGCATCGTCTCCGCGTTTTTCCCTATCGGTTCACCCTCTTCTGCTCCTGCTTTCCGTATCATCCACAAATGCTTCGCGTTGCAGTCGTTCCACGTTCATTTGAATTTTCCCTCCCAAAGTGTCATAGCTGATAATTACCCGTATCTTAACATCTGCTTCGACTTCGAAGCGCGTGTTACATTAAGACACCACGGTGGAGGAAAGTGCTACGAGATAGAGAAGAGAGACCGAGGACTGTAAACTAGTAACAACGTAGCCGCGCACTGTCTCGGTGCGACAGGAACAGTTTCTTTTTTTGGATATTTTATGCGGCGCTGCATTATGAATACGCGAGCAACTCTTGTTGGCAATTATATTAAGGGGAAATACGGTGGACGTTTCCTTCAGGGACGCTTCGTGACGTTGCGGAACGAGATGCTGCGTAGGGATCGTGGAATTTTCCTCGTCTGACCGTGTACGAGGAAGCTACCCCTCGTCTCGTCTCCGAAAACCCTGTCTCGCTATTACGTTGCCGTGATCCATGCACCGTCGCGGAAGAAGAACAGAGAATTTTAAAACAGATAATACCCTGTAGGGCCGATAGTCACGAACGAGGACGGGCACGAGGAAAAGAGTGCACTAACACCGGATTTCGTATCGCGAAACGGATGGCGATAATATTTTCCGGTACAACGAAACGCCGTTTCAGAGCTGGAGCATTGGACGTGTTGGTGTGCACGTGCGGTTGTGTACGCGCGCCCCGTAGCGTCGAAGTGATTCCACGGTTGTGTAAGAGAGGAGGAAACGGAGTCGATCACGTAGACCTGCGAAGGGAAGGTTGTTGGACGGCGCTCGAACGGGCGCGTGAGGGAGAGAGAGAAGGACGGGGCGGAGAGGGAGAAGCGCGGTTTTCGACGGACCGGAGAATACCGAAGCGGGGTCACGTTCCATGGAAGTAACTTGGCTAGCAAAGCCTTCGGGGCTATCAAACTTTCGGCTTGATACATCGAACCCTGGCAACTTCTCGCACCATATTCTACCCCCGTGGCCCCGCTATCTCGTTCTGTTCCCGTTGCCGGCGACTGATCAGCCCCTATTGTGATTCGCGGCCAGCACAGACGCTGCAACCTCTTCCAGCGCCGACTCTATTTGCAGTGGGCGTTAATACGGGCGATGGACCCGGCCGCACCACACCAGTCGGCATGTCTCATCCTTTAGAATGATCAAGGGATGTGTGGAGAGGGTGAACGACGGGGCAGAATGGCTATACGTGCCCTCGCTATACATTCACGGGTACGTGACTATTCCACGCACGGAGATTTTGTACCTGCGCGAACACCCGGGAAACACCACTGCGAGCGTGTTCGCATGGTTCGCAAGTTTCTCGCGTTATTTGTAACAACATTTCTGTCATTCAGAACGACGTAAAATCGTTTGGATCGTCGTGATGAAAGAAAAAAAGTGACCAGAAGTTGCTAATTAACAAGCGAGAACTTAATCGGTACAAGCAGAAGTGCTTTCGAAGCAGAAATTATTTCGAAATTTAAAAAGATTTAAACGAGTTGTCTTTAACGAACATCGGAACATAGCTACGAATCGATTGCTGCGCGTCAAGCGTGTAGCGGTGTTCAGGCGTCACGCGTGGCTGACTACGCGCGGTGTCACTCTCCTTAGCACTAGCGACGCTGCAAAATTTCAGACGACAAAAAGGCAAACCAGTGTAATCCACCTAATTTACCATTCTCTCAGCGACTGCCATTTAATCCCACGTTGTCCGGCAACCGGTATTTTTGCGAAACCAGTTGGAAACTCTCATTTGCACGCGAGTCAATCTGCGCGTGTCTGCGAACGTGTTCGCCGAGCCCGGCGAGCGAAGAAACGAAAATGCGCGCACAGAGTGTATCGCCGGGCGGCGAGACCGCAGAGCGGGAAGGAACGAGCGCGAGCAGCGAACAATTGTTAGGAATAAGTGGACACGGCGTTCGAGATAAAATACGAGCCCCGGAGCCGACAACGAGGGGCGGAAACACGAGAGCCCTCGCTATTAGATTATGGGTGGTCGAACAACAAGATTGCGGACGAAGGGGAAGAGGTCCATTAGTTTCGCCAGCCGTATTTTGCGTCGTGTAACTGGGTTAACAATTTGGCCCATCCTCCCGATCTCTCTCTCTCTCTCTCTCATCCCTTTAGACGCGGCTGCAAACGCAATTGGAAAATTCTTCGCCTCTCGCGCCACTTACAAAACCGCGACAGCTCGTCGGACTCGTTGCGCTCGATCCAGTTGTTTCCTCTCATTTGTGCTGACAAAGTTGCAGCTTTTCGAAATTCGACCAGAAATAAGAAGCTTTAGAAACCCTCGAGACTTCAGAGAATCTTCAATTCGATCGATGAAATCGAGCGATCCAGATTATACACGTCCATATGCATACTTATCGTTCACGTTGAATTTAATCTGCCGTTGAAAGCGTATCGGGTAGCGGAGATGATCGTGACAGTCGAGTCGAGCGATTTTCGGGTAACGCGCCGCTCTCGTTTATTTCCCATTCGAATTCCTTTGCTGGTCTCATCGAGCGGGAGGAGGGGCTCGAATGCGTACGGATCGACGAAAGAAATCCCGGGGCTCGTAATTCAAGAATCGAAACTCGCTCAGAGCGGGAAAAGAAAATATCGGGTATCAAATAACTGCATACTAGGTGAATCTTGGGTCCCGGACAGAATTAAATTCCATCGAGACACTTGAGAGAGCGGTGACTCGGTGGAAGGGTGGAAGGGTCGCTCGAAAGGATGGGTCTCTGCGATTTCATTCTGCCAGGCCGAGGACTCGAGAACGGTTCTCGGCGATTCGGTCGTCTGCGAGTTTGTGGCATCCAAAACTCATCCCATTTGGATCTTCCTCGTCCTCGTCTCTCTCTCTCTCTCTAGCTCTCTCTCTTTCTCTGTTCATTCGTCTTTGTCGTTCAGAGGACAGTGCGAGCCGAATGCGCCGCTCCATGCTTCGACAAGTGTCCAAGTCTGCGTCCACTCTTTCGGAACACGTACACGTCTGATACAGCAAATTATCGATTCTGCCTTTCATTTTTGCTTCCCGTTTCGTCAATTAGCACCCCATCCGCTTATTCATCGCCTTGTACGAACTATCAAGAGAAAGGAAGCTGAGTTTTAGAGGAAAGATTGCAGTGTCTGACTAGACACTCTCCCCTTCCACTTAAAGAGGGTCGGAGCTTTATTCTACGTATTCACATTTAATTTTACATGTTCGCGTAGGTATTTGTCTGCAATATTCGTGTTGAAGAATGTTAGTATATTCTTTAGATACTCAATCAATCAAGGTAATATATTAAAACTGATTCTTCGCTTCTACACATCCCTTTGAATATCAAGCAATCACTCGCTAAAATCACGGAGCCATTTTCATTTTCATTTTCACGCGACATAGATCGTTTTAGAAAACGCCCGACTACTTCGTAACGTATCAACGAATTGTCAAAATAATTATGCCGAGAGCACTTTCGACGGAATGGCAGCCAGCGACATTGAAAATCGCCAAAACCCGTTTGAAAGCCAGCGACAGAAAGCAGTCCCCCCTCGATTATCCCGTTAGCCAATTCTCGGTCATTCGTCGTATCCTCTCGAGCGGTAGTTCTTTAGTTTCAGGGTATCCGGATTGGTCTGGAGTAGCTCGGATTAAGCGAATCCGGCTCGCTAGACGCAAGCCGCTCTTCTTTCTCCCCCTCTTCTCCCAAGGAAGGAAAACGTTTAAAGGTTTTACCTCTTTGCCAAGTCTGGCGGCTATATTTTTCTTACAGCTCGCTGGCCGCGTCCGGTTCCGTGCCGCGTATTCACCGGCCGAAAATTTTCGGACGATCCGGACATTAACTGCGATCGCAACTCTTTCGTGCTCCAGACAGATTAATTGGATGCCCACGTTTTATGGTTCTCTCTCCCTCCATCAAGTGAACAATGACGTTCTCCTCGTTCTCAGTTAAATGTTTCAGAGGTCACACAAGCGTTTTAGCGACGACATATACTTTCTTATGGCTCCGAAGCAATCAGTCTGACGCTGTTTTAGTGTCACGTTTAAAGGTATTTAAAAAACTGTGTTGGATAGTGTCACGCGGCACGGTGTAACAGCAAACAATGTCAAATAACTCAATGAGAGTAGATAAAGTAAAATTGCTTGTTCGTGTGGTTTAGATTCAATTGAAAAGAAAGTAATTAGAAAAGGAGCATCGCCAAACACGACCAAACACTATTCGACATGAAATCTGAACAGCACGATGATCGCGCTGCAATGGCATTAAAACGGTTAAACAATCAGTCGTTTATTTCACCAGTTATGATTAAATTTCTAAAAATATTTTAGAATATTTAAAATGAACTTCTAAATAGAACAGAGAGAGAGAGAGAGAGAGAGAGAAGTTTTGCGTTGATTAAGAACAGTCGTGAACGTTCCAGCCGAGAACGTTTTACGTTAGGATTATACCGCATTTGTGTTACAAAGCGACCGGTTTCCGCTTTCCAAATTTCCCGCTGCCCTTTGTCCCTCGTGTATCGTTGTCCAGGAAACTTTTCTCACGCCTGGAGCGAACGACAAACCGAATTTCAGCCCGCGGAAATTCAAGAACCGCTCTTTGGAGGGTCAAATGCGAAAGTTGCTTTGGCGCGCGAGAACGCTGGCGGACAACAGTTGGAAACACTTTTCTGGATCCCACGTAAATAGCAGGTTATTAGGGCGGAAGCAATTAAGCGAACGCGCAATTGCTTAATTGGCGACTCCCTCGTGTATAAATAACGTCGATGACCCGTGCGATTACGTGCGATTCGTAACGCTGTGGAGGATCTCGTGCGCTCTTTGTACTTTCTTCGTCCGTTTAGCTCGAACGGAATCAGCGAGTTACTTCGAGGAATCGATCGAAGCAGGGCAAGCCCACGCGTGAGCGGGCCAAGTGGTTTGCCTCGACACAGGCGCTCCTTCTTCGACTGCGATACTACTGCGCATAGTTTTCAACGACGTTGCACGAAAATAGTAACGCCGCAAAATTCAGCTCAATACACAGCGCGCGGTACGAGGCGACAAGAGTTTAATCATAAAATGAAATTTGGAACGTATTCTTCTTATTGCGCTGCGACGAAACACGTCGACAGTGCCACGCCGTCAACGGAAAGGGGAAGGAAATTAATATTGCGGAGGTAGTTTGTCCAAGGGACGATTAAACTCGGTTTTAATTAAATCACGGAGAAAAAGACGTACGCGCGGCGAGCATGCCAAGCGGCGTGGTTCCTTCGAGCTGGTCGTTGAAACGACGCGACGATCCGGACACGCTGCCAGCCGATCCGTGTTCTCCCCGAGCAGCAACGCCATGGAACAGGCCCAACTGAGGGAGATGACCGACGAGATACAGACAGAGAGAAAGGAAGAAACAGCAGGGCAAGGACGCGTGGAGATAGTAAAACGTCGTTTATGGGCCGATCAGATGAAAAGCGCGGCGAACGCCCTCTTTATATCTCGAGTGGAGAATGGCTTCGTATCTGGACACTGGCTGGAAAGCCTTCCTCCCCCGTAGGGAAACGGGCACATTATAATTCCCCATAAAACGTTTTATGATGACAAAACGTCGTGGACCCTCTTCCCGACGGCGATGGTTATAGTTTCAAAGATGAACGTACGCAGTAAAATGGTACAACCTGCGCGACGTGTTAACGCAACGGAACGGCTGATCGTTGTCCTTTGTCCCTTCTTGCGACGCGCGTCAAAGAGTTTATTTGCATTGGCTATGAATATTACCGGGAAGTGTATATACCGGGTCTATATACGCCGGATGCTCGCGTACCAGAAATATCACGACGTGTCTGCCCGCGTCTGATCATATACGGCCAAGGGATGGAAATTGTATAACGCGTCGACGCGTTTATTGCGTTTTAACGTTGCGTTGTAAAATCGCGTTCTATGCAAGAACCATCTTCTTCCTCTTCTTCTTCTTCTTCTTTTCATTTTACATTTTTTCTTTTTCCTTTTCTTTTTTTCGTAGCGTTATCTGCTGCGATTATTACGTATTAAGTTTGGCTCGACATCGAGAGAAAAGTCGAGACAAAGACGAGTCACGGCTTCGAGTTTATTCATGATACGAACAAACGAGACGTCTGACAGGAACGAAGCTAGCCGTAAGATTTGACGGAGGTAAGTCTAAGTACCGAGATCGCCGTAAAGAGACGTTGAGCACTTTGAAATTTCGTTCCTTGTTACTTCGTGAATTTCTCAACGATCTTCTCGTGAAGTATTCTCCCTTTGACTGTTGGAAGTTTTACACGTTTTACGTGCCCGTCGCGGTTGGATACTCACCTGGAGGTGGTTGGATCTCTCGGTGTGAGAATTCGGTAGCGCCTGTCGGACCGCAGGACTCGAACTGGCACGCGAGACGATGTTTGGGGTCGGATGAAGAATACGAGACAAGTGGTCGTGTTTTGTATTTTTTTGTCATTTTTTTCAACAGGAACGTACGTTTATTTTGCACTGAGCAGAAATACAAGCTATTCATGAAAGATGAGGTTACAGCGGCCGCAAGCCCCTCCCCGCCCCTTTTTCCTCTCCGCACCTCGACGTTCGTCAAAACTCGAACAGTCACTTTTATCCCCCTCCCCTCCCGCTCCCTCGGATAGACACGCGTAAAGCAACTCGTACTTCTCTCTCCCTCTCACCTCACCTGCTTCCCCTTCACCTCCCCTTCCCAACCCCTTGTCGAGTGTGCCCTTTTCTTTCTTTCTTTCTTTCTTTCTTTCTTTCTTTCTTTCTTCTTCTTCTTTCTTTTTTTTTCTCTTTCCCTTTGCTTTCCTTTGTCTTTCCTTTGCTTTCGTTCACTGCTATTACTCTTAATCGCATCGCGTTCTCTCACCACCGCCCGAACGTAGAGCAAGATTATTAATTATCATACATGTACATCATAATTACATTTTTGTGCATTATCATAATTTAATATACATATATAGATGATATATATATTATATCTTAGAAAATAAATATATATATATATATTTTTATATATATATTTCAATATCATTTTTTTTTTTTTATTTTTATTTCATCATCTTCGTGTAATTCTCCTTAAAAAATAACGATATTTAGAGTACGCTAACGATGTTTTTTTCTGTTTTTTTTTTTCTGTTTTTGTTTTTTCTTCTTCTTTCTTTTTTAATAATAAGAGCCACCAAGAGAGGAAAGAAAAGAATGAAGAGGAATAAAGTGCTGCGAGGCGGATTTTGAGCCGCTCGATTTTCGCTTCTTTCTCTCTCTTTCTCGCACGCACGCACGCACACACGCACGCACGCACGCACAACGCTCACACGCGCTTCGTATATGTATATCTATACTTATATTATACATTTATGTATACGTATATATATATCCGCAAGCAGCGCACAATATACACGTGCATAGGAATTACGCAAGGACAACAGACACACACACACTCTTGCTCGCGCGCGCACACACACACACACACGCGCGCGCACGTACGCACGTCTCTCTTGTGAAAAGAGGAAAAAAAGTTTCTTTCCTCCATTTTCTTTTTTTTTTTTTTTTTTTTCTTTTGCATACTTCTAACCCATTCAATTTCCTCGTTCACTCTCGCTCTCTACCGCTTTTCCCTTAACCGCTCCAATCATATCACCCGTAAGCATTCTTTCACTCCGACCTCTTCTCCCCTTTTTTCTCTTTCGCTCCTGCGCTCTCTACCTTGATTCCTTTCCATTCACCCGTCCTCCTAGGCATTTTTACTAGCGGTCCCGAGGTGGCCAACGACCTCCACCCTCCCCCTCCAACAAGGGGGAGCGAAGATAATTTCGAGTCACGGCTTGCCCGGGCAAATACCAGCGTCACCTTCGAGCATACCAGTTACCCTGGCCACTGGTCGGCTGGTTGGTATAATTTTACAAAAGTTCCTCCCCTCGTTGCGCAACACATTTTGGGAGAATTTGGAGACAGGTCGAAACACTCGTTCGAGGGTGTTGAGGCCCGTTTGAAAAATGAACCAAGCACGGAAAACTGTACGTAACGTATTTGTCTGTCTGAGAAAACTTTGTTACCAATTCTTCCAGGTATCAAAGTTTTAATATTCCATGATATTTGTAAAAGTTGAAAACTTTCTGCCTCTAAATTGTCTCTCAATTCTCTGGAATTTCTCGGTGGCCGACCTCGGCGTTGCAACCAATATAGGAACCGCGCAGGAAGCAGTCGCTGTATAATCGTCGAAAAGTGACTATCACATGAAAGCTATTTAATTTCTTCGATCGCGAAAGAAACGGCCGCCACTAGGTAGAGCGAATGGGCCGGCGTAAACGCTAATTACGATCCTATTAAATCGACAAGTATCTTGCCAGTCGAGTCTGCTGCTCGATATCGACGTATCGAGACCAGCTCATTGCGCTAAGATCCCACTAAAACGTATCAGGATCGATAAACAGAGTTAACATATTCGACTAAAAATCTAGTCTCTGCTAAAGAGACGTTCTTCTCTTACATCTTCCTCGCGCGATCGCGTCTCACCGACCGACGCTTCGTCTCTAGGAATGACGCGTTAGAAGGAGGACATCTGTGTTGAAAGCAAGCTCACTCAAGCACACGATGAGAAATTTGTTTATTAATTGAATTATTTACAAAGCGCGGCCGGCCCGGTCGCCCCGTTAGCCGAATAAAGAAGCGTGCGCCGTTCGTTAACGCAAAAAATTATTTCTAGGCAGACAACAATTAGAAGATCGATGAGAATCGCGAGTTGGCGGGTTAAAGGGACGTTAATTTGCTATCGCACGATCGACCGATCCCCTCGATGGGGCACGCACGAACCGAGTACGTCGTTCCGAAAATAATGAAAATAAAGCCGCATCTTCGATAGGCTCGTGTTCGAAGCGCCTCCGTAAATATTTTCTCAGCCCCCTCGATTCGATCGTCCCTCGATTCCCCCCCATTTCGGCGTTTTCCATCGATCGTCGCAGCAATTTTCGTGCACGCATCGAATCGAAACGTCCCGATCGCAAACATACGTAGAGAGAACGTTGTCTCGTCGTCGCTCGCTTCGAGATCGATCCATGTCGATCCGTCTCGATTCGTTTCACGAGTCGGCCGAACCTCGCGGCTCGGTGGAACTTGGCTCGTGGCTAGCTTTCGACTTCGCTTTCGCACGCAACGAACTCGACAAAATCAAGGGTAACGGTTAGAAAAGAAGAAAAATGTCAAGAACAATGCGGTAGGTACAGCTCTTACCATATTAATCAATTAGCGACGGTGATCAACGATACAAAGACAGCAATTGAGGCTCACTGCGATTAAATCGAATAATTTAATACGTAAAAACATTTGCGCCGAATGTTTCCTAAGAATTTGCAATTCGCACGTATCTCTCTCTCTCTCTCTCTCACTCTCTCTCTCTCTCTCTCTCTCTCTCTCGATTCTCAACTTTTCGTTAAGCTCGCGCTAGCTCGCTCGATAATTTATCGACCCGGTAGAGTCTGCCTCGATCCACGGCACGCCACTTCCGCGAGACACATTGCACTTGGTTCACTCACGCATTCGCTACGCAGACACATCTTCACGGTCTTTAGCTTCTTTTGTACATCTTTGTTCGTCACGCACGTGCACGCAGTCGCAGTCTTTCTCTCATACACGTAAGGAGTCTCCTTGGTCCCCCTTGGTTCGCCATCGTGAACGATCGATGCTCCCTCTACGAAATTGCCGGCTCGAACAATAATTCCCTCCGCCCCTTGAAAGATAAGTCGGGGACGAACCGGGGGGCGAAACCAAGGAGACCAACAATAAGAAGAAGGAGAAGAAGAAAGGAAAGAATTAGACGCACGAGGGACAAGTTACCAGTTGGCTCGTTTCATCCTTCGACCAGTCTTTCGTGGCTTGTTTTCGTGGCCAGTGTCTGTTCTGAGTAGGGTTTCTCACCCTGGCAAGGACACCGGTATCCATAGATGCTCGGGGCTCGAATCTTCCAGGTTGGACGGGATCGTCGCGCGAAAAGTGCTGCCTTGACACGCTCTCGGCACGCGGCTATCTCTCGCGCAACATCTCGCCCGGGAGTAGCAGCTCTCGTGTTCATTTCCAGATGTACAATTTCGTCCGTATCAATAGAATTCCGAGGGTAGTTCCGGGGAAAAGCCACTTGAACTCGGAGTTCAAGCTCTCGACGGTCCTCTGGAGATAAGAAACCAAACGTCTATGAATACCGCTGCGCAGGGATCGACGGCGAAGTAGTGGTGTTCTCGTAAGTGAAAATTTCTGGGAAACACGAGTAGGTGTCAGTCGATTGTGTAACTGATCGCTATTCCTCCGTGACCTCTTCGAACGATCCGGTAGACGGTGCACAGTTTCGATTCTTTCCACGACGAAATCTCGAGTCGCTGGTTGCCTGACGCTGGTGGAAAATTCGTAAATCTCAAAGTGTCGAAGAATCGAGGCGAGTCTCTCTGTTTGTCGTTGTTGCTTCTGACGTCTCCTCGTCGAATCTTGCGTAGTTTTGTTTTAGAATCGGCAAATAGGCCTGCATAAAGAGCAATTAGGCGTTGATTCTCTCTCTCTCTCTCTCTCATTCTTCGTTTTCTTGCTCCTTTCCTCGATCTTTCACGGCTGTCTCCTCTTTCCCGCCTAACTACTAGCGGTAATCCTAATCGAGTACTCTAATTATGCATTTACATTTATATTTATAATATATATATATATAATATATAATATATTTATATATAATAATAGCCGATACAAATATCACATGTGATCACCTACTAGACTCGTTACACGAGTACTCGCTAACTCCGTTGTACAAAACGAGTCGAGCCTTCGAGAGTTTTTTTTTTTTTTCTAGTCGACGCGAAGCTCTCGACTGTTGGAAGTCGCAGCGTGTAAATTAGTCCCGGTTACTCTGGAAGGATGTTTTCCGTTTCTTCGTGTTTCGCTTCTCCCCTCTCTTTTCTTTTCTTTTCTTTTCTGTTTTTTTTTTTACTCGGTTTTCCTACTTATTAGTCCGTTATTATTTCTGTTTGTCTAAATTTTCCTCTCTTTCTTTCTTTTCCTTTGGGGGGGCTTTTTCTGTTTTTCTCTGCGCTCCTGCTTGTCTCTTTCACTTTCTATCTATTATCTATTCTTTAACTTTATTTCTTTTAACGAGTCGTCGAAGGACAGGTTCCTAATAATCGTATACAATACAGCTCGCTCGGCGCTTAATCCACGAAACTCACGTCGAGACTCACTTTCGGGCCGACCTCTCTGCACTCGTCGATCCCGCCTAAATTTAAAAATCGTGTAGCGCGCTTAATCGCGCTTCCGTCGAAACACGCGCACCGTACACGCTCCCGCCCCCCTGCCCCTATCCCCGAACTCTTGCTCTCGTGTCACGGCACACTCGCTGCGTGCTCGTGTGTCGTTGTTTGTACGCGAGCCCGTGCAACAGACAGAAGAGCCGAACGTTTTCACGGGGGATCGGGGGTGGCTTGATGCACAATCCCTGCATCAACCTTTGCCGAAGAGACCCAAGAAGATCGGTTTCGAGGGACATTCCCTCAACGAGATGATCGATAAACCGTGGAACGAACTGACTCCGGGGCAAACTCGAGTGTTTGTCGTTTCGCAAAAACGATTCGACGAATAACATCGAACGATCCTGACGTATCTCGTTGCAACGCACTGAAAGCTAAAGTTTCCTTCTTTCCTCTGTTTTTTTCTCTCTACATTAATTTCGTGTTTCCGGGATTACCTGTCATCTCGATGAGAAAACGAAGAAGCAGCAGACAACACGGCGTTAGACGAAGAAGAAGAAGAAGAAGAAGAAGAAGAAGTAAAAGAAGAAGACGAAGAGGAAGAAATAACGCTGAGAGAAAGGAGCGACGGCTGCGCAAGCGCATTCTTCGTTTATTATAATTATATTTTCCCCAGCGGCGAAAAAGCTGCAATTACAAGATTCTTCACTCGCTTAATCTCGTTCCCTCTATCTTTCTTCGGTTTACTTGCCCTCTCTCTCAATCTCTCTTTCTCTCTTTCTCTCTCTCTCTCTCTCTCACTCTCTCTCAACTCTCGTTCTCTCGACCCTTTCTATCGCACGCGTCAGTTTCGCATTTTTCCTCTCTCTCTCTCTCTCTTTTGTATCTTTAGTTCGCGTTCCGCTTTAGTCGTAATACAAAATACTCGCTTAAAGTTTCTCCACGTCTTTTTTGCGCGCATGATCACACGTAATAAATCACATTATCATAATATGTTAATATTCACAATTATACAAATAGAGATGTATACACAACGAGGTACAGAATTCCAGAAAAAAAAGAAGTGACACCCGCTCGCTGACGAGGATTCGCGGTCCTTCGATCGATCGGTTTGCTCATCCGCTACGAATAACAATCTCCCACGCGAAACGTATCATCACTCGTTGTCAAGCGTACGTCTTTCACTCGCCACTGCAACGTGTAATGTAATTATCGATACACCTAAAACACACCGTGTTCGTTTTTTTTTTTTTCTTTTTTTTTTGTTCTTTACGTACAAGAAGAAACGTCAAATTGATCGACAAACGTTAAATCGTGGCTAAAACATGAGAGCACGGTCGCGTGTCTGTATAAAATCCCTAAAAATACTATTATACCCTACCATGAATTGTGTTGGATGACGATAAGTGACTATGCGATGGTGACTGTTGGATCGTTTTCCATTTTCGAGTGTCGATCTCTGGCTAGCGCCGCGAGACGCGTGGAACGACTCGTCCATCCCTTGGGGGTAACAGCCTCCTCCGCTTTCTTTCCTTCCTCCTCCCTGTTACTCTCCGAGCCGACGGCTCGTTGGAAATTAAACAACCAGGCTGTTTCCAGGAGAGATTGTCCGTCTCGGTGGACGTGAAGCGATTCGCTCTCACGGCGAGTAGCACGAACATCGAGTCAGTTGGCCGAAATCGGTTCGGTTTCTTTCTTTCCAGTTAGGCCTCGAGGCTGTCCGGCTGTTCCGTGCGATACCTCGTAAAAAGCGAATTTCCTACGGAATGCATTGTGTTTGTTTGCCTCTCTCCATCCTTCCGTCATACATCCTATGCGTGTTGCAATCGAATCTCTCCGCTCTCGCTTTTCCTTTCCTCTCGTCGAGATTCCTCGGCTGGCGTGTAATCTCTGATTTCACCACTCTTTACCCTCCTTGTCTCCTTCGAAATCAAGACGCGCGTACTACGTACGTAACGTGTGATTCGTGGGTTGCGTGTTGGCAGACGGCAGAAAATGCTATTCTTTCCTTTTCTCTTTTCCCAATGTTTCCTCGAGCGCGTGTGTTCGTGTTGTCCGGTATGTGCATGTGTAAATTTACGTAATCTTACGTTGTTGTCTTTCGGACTTGATCGGCGTGCACCGTGTGTGCTGTCGGTGATGTATCGAGAGACTCGCGTCGCGTACCGCGTCTTGTTCTTTTCTTCCTTGGCGGTATAATAATCGCTTATCCGAGCATGTTCTCCTCGCAGGTATATATGCTTATTACGCTCGTGTTAATTAAATCGTATATGTGTGTGATTCTTTCCTTGTTTTTTCCTATGTGTACGTACATATTTGTAAAAGATGAAATTAGAGACACGGAGAAGGACGGACGCTCCTTAATACGTTGTGCGCCCTCTGCGATACTTTTTTTTCTTTGTTTTCTTTGATATTGTTCTTTGTTTTATTTAACTCGTTGCACGATTTTTACAAGTCTTTAAATGCCAAAGGTCACTTTTTTAAAAATATAGGTATCTCTCTTCCACCTCTTTGCTCGTTTCTCTGCTTATTTCGCTTTCTCTTCTCCTTTTCTTTCAATTCTTGCCTCTCTCTCTCTCTCTCTCTCTCTCTCTCTCTCATTCCGTCTCTTTCGCTCGTATACTCACACAGAAAAGCTAACCAAAGTACCCTTAGCACTTAGCCTAACCACCTTCCCCGTCGCTATTTACTGAAATCTCTCCTAAAGGTGTAATTTCCTAAAAATAACGTTAGTTTTTTAATCAGTTCGTTTCTCGATGCGTCGAATTGCCCGGATGCCCCGTATTTTTCCTCGCGTTCTTCCCGTCCTTTCGCTTTCCTCTTCCTCCGCGACACCTGTTCGTCCACGCGATCGGTAAAAATCGAACGCGGTCGGGTCAAACTCAAGCGAAGAGCCTTCGTTTCCATTCTCTGTTCTCGCTTGTTTTCTTCCCAAAACGGATCTTATCCCTTGTCCCTAGATCTTATCTACTCGCGTTGTTCCCTTTTTTATTTCATATATCGTAGGGTCGCGTCTGTTTCTCTTTCCTCTCCTCGTTCGATCGCCTTCAACCCCGACACTCATCCATCCACGCTGGCTCTCTGTCACTCACAGTCTTCCCCGTTTTCACTTCAAAGTTCTGCAATTTACAGAGTTACTCTACAACATGACTGAAAATATCTTAGACCACACAGCTAATACAATTACGAATGGTGCCGCGTCTGTCTGCGTTTCCCTCTCCTTCTCAATCCTCGTTCTCTTTCGCGCACCACTCGGTATTCGCACGTGTTCTCCTTCCTTTTCATTTATTTTCACCGTTTCACCATCTTCTTACGTATTACGCACTATACTGCCTACTATTCGCCTCGGTCATACTGTACGCGAGTATCATAAAACACTTATGTCCACTTATCGTACCTCGTACAACGATACGGCATCTTCTAAAATGTCCCTTAGAGTTTCTCTTAGGTACTTACATCTCTATCTATGTATATCCACCTATCTATATTTATAGACTTTTTTTTTTTTTATTCATTTATATATAATAACTCTTTTAAATTCCCCTCCCTCCCGTCCTCAGTTCACCTCGATCTTTCGTCTTCTCTCTCTCTCTCTCTCTCTCTCGTTCCGACTTTCCTCTCTTTGTCGATCTATTTATCTGCCTATCTAAGGTGTCTATCTAACGATCTAGCTATCCATCTATCTATCTAAACTTCTAACTACCATTTATTAGTGTCCGTTTAAGGTGTCCGCTTTTTTCACGACTGTGTCACTTCTCTCCTTTAATCACACCTGGCGTCGTCCCCGTCTCCGTTTTCTAGTCTCCCATGTCCCGACTCTCTTCTCACGCTTGCCACACGGGTTCTCGTTCGAGTTTTAAACGAACGCGGACCTTCTCGTTAGCGGTGCGATCGTTCGTTACGTATATAACGTTATTAACGTACGTGTATTTTATATCTACAGTGTTTCGTTGGTCGCCGGGATGGAAACGCGCGAAAACGCTGGTCGCGATCGCGAGGGCCGATCGTTGTGACTCGATCGATTCCGTACCGATCCCCTACCCCAGTTGCTTTTCTTCCTTTCTTTCTTTCTTTCTTTCTCTTTTCTCTGCCTTTCGCGTAAAGCAAAGATTGCAAGAGTCGCTTCGAGATTTTCTGATCTCGCGGAGTGGCTGGTCGCCGGGGGTGGGGGTGGGGGGGGATTGCGAACTATCCGAACGGATCCGACGGGTCCGTGTAACGCCTGTAACGAGAGGAGCGTCGTGACCGAGCGACGAGCACCATTTTTTCGTATCCCTCGTTCTCGCCACTCTCTTTCTCTCTTTCTCTCTCTCTCTCACTCTCTCTCTCTCTCTCTCTCGTCCTACCGGAGACAAAGAAATAAAGAAAACTGTGTGTCGAGAAAAAAGAGCGGTCGGGGCGTCCTCCGTGTCGGGGCGCCGCGCGATATCTCGCAGTATATGGCTATCAAAAAGACATCTGGCTTCTTCTCGTTTATCTTCGTTTTTTTTTTTTATCCTAAGTCCTTGTAAATGCTGCATATATATATATATATATATTTACTTTATTTATAATTATCCGTGAACATGGTAACAAATAATGAAACACTGACAAAAATTGCACAATATACAAACTTAGTGTTCGGTTCTCTCGCTCTTTCTCCCTTGCTCTCTCTCTCTCTCTCTCCCTCGCACTCACACTCTATCTCGTTTTCTCTTTACTTTTATTTCTTTATGCTTTCTGCCTGTGTTGGATCCGTCTGTGTCTTTCTCTCTCTTTTTCTCGCATACACGACATGTACACACACATGCACACATGCACACATGCACTCTTTCTTTCTCTCGCTCTTACTTTTTCTTCATTTCTCTCTCTCTCTCTTTCTCTCGCTCTCTCGTCCTTTCCCTGCATGTGCATGTTTTCTTTGAAAACATCCATCCCCCCATCCCACTCTCTTGTAAAAGCCCCGAAATCGATTTTGGAACACATTCTCGCGGGGAAAAAGAAATATGGTCACTCAAGCGCACGCACCTCCTCGACGCACTCACGCAAATTGACGCAAGGGAATAAGAAAAAAGGAAAACATCATAGAGAAAAGAAGAAATACACAGGTGTCACAGACATCGAATAACGCGCACACGTACACACACGCCAGCCACACACACACACACACACACGCGCGCGCAAATCGCGTCGATGCTCTCTCATGTCAGTCAGGCTTACTTGGTAGGTACGGTATCGTTACGTTCTACGTGCGTTATCAGTTAATTTATTTGGCCACTGAACATTTAAAATTTAGTTTCTGTTTTTTTTTTTTTTTTGCTTTTTCTTTTTAAATCATTCGTTTCCCTCTAAATCCTCATTTCGCCCGCCAGCTCGGCCGCTCTTTGCGCCGTTTCGCGCTCTCAGGTAAGATTAGTCTTCTTAAGCGGTAAACACCTCTCCCCCCACGTTCTGCTTCTCTCTCTCTCTCTCTCTCTCTCTCTCTCTCATTCCATATTTCGTATTTAACCGTTTTACATTATTATCCTATTTTCTTTTTTAATTTTTTTTTTCTTAAATCGCTTTTACTACTCTATTTTGTTCACCATCCGTTTGATGAGCGATCTACGATCCCTTCGTTCGTTCAGTCCATGGATACAACTCACGACTTTAATTACGGATAACCAAGTTGCGGTTATCCCGTCTCGTCGCTGACGATTTTTTTCCATTTCTTTCTCTTCTCCTTTTCTTTTCTTTTTTTTTTGTTTTCTTTTTTTTTTTGTTTCATTCATTCATTTTTCGTTACGCTCGTCTAGTTTTCTCTTTCCCGTTTTTTTGTTTCTCGTTTCTTCTTTTTTGTCGCGTTTCCATTTTTATTTACCCCCCTCCACTGCGCGATTCTCGTTCTCGCACGTCCGCGCGGAAATCGATGATCAGCGAGACAACGGTGCACATCGGAACGGAAGTTCGTAGCCCGGGTTCCCGAGACGCACGCACGGTGTCGAGGTGAATCGCGAGTCTGCCAACGGGTCGTCTGCCTCCCCGGGGTTTTCAGCGCGTACGAGAGGGGGTGGCGTGCTCGGCGGGCCAGTCTGACGCGTGGAAACGGTTCTAGAGCTTTGTGCGGAATGTTGCCCGTTTTATACTTTGTATAATCCCTTATGTATAACAATATATTGTTTCGGTGAGTAAGACGAGAATATTAAAAAATATATATATATTCATTTATTTCTGTTGAGCCTCCGACAAGAATCTTGCCCGCCGCGCCGGGGACGCGTCGCCACCCCTGCCCGTGCGTCGCGCGGTACATACGCGTGAAAAGAAACAAGAAAACGTCACCTAGAAAGCAATCGTACAAAAGTACAAAGTCAGATTCCGTATATATCTTTTTTTATTCTTTTTTTCTTTTTTTTGTCCACTTATTTTCGTTAAAAACCATAGGACGCGCGCCACTACGAAAGAAGCTCCGTTTTTCGGTCCGAATTCCTTTTTAAGGAAAAAAGTATATCCGAGGTTCAAGAAGAGTCGTACGGCGTTGCTCTTTCTTCCTTAAAAATCACCCGTGAATGTTCTCGATGGTCTCGTAAAACGGTCGAATCTATATGTGTTTTCTTCTTTTACCTTTTTCCTTTTTTTTTTACTTTCCATGCTCGTCGTACGTCGTACGTACGTGTATATATACGTGGTGTATCGTTCGCACGAGTTTCCCCCCCCCCCCCCCCCCGGTGAAAACGAGGCGAACGGCAAGAGGGTGGAGGGACGGCGGATCGAGTTGGTCGAGTTGGAGGTGGTTGCCTCGCGATATAATTCGCACTGTAAATTCGGGATTAGCGCGCGGCACGGGTAAACTTTGCCTCCGTCGAAACTGGCCGAAATCACGTATTCAATTACGGCTCGTCCTCTCTCGCCGTGGCCTCGTCCGCCGCCCCCTTACAACAGACCCTCGTGTGACACGGTTCCGCGTTCCACCGGGTCGCGAATACAATTTCGATTATTGCCACCCGTCGAAGGATCGAAGCTCAAAAGCGTCGTGCACGTTTCCCACCCACGAGCCTCTCCCACCCCGTTGGCCCGTACCCATTCATCGGGGTACGGAAACAGAGAAGGACAGTGCGCGTGTATACGTGCGACGTGCAATATGTTTTCCCTGTGTACGCGCGTAAGAAAGAAGAAGAAGAAGAAGAAGAAGAGAGGGGAAATGAAGGAGCGAAGGAAATAACGTTTTGGCACCGACAGACAGCGTTATTATTGTCCTCGCGAATCGGGTTCCCTTGACTTTCGTTCGAATCCAAACGCGACGCCTTTGAAACTGATCGAGTCGGATCGGTGTGTGTCTCGCCAACTGTGTCTGTTACATCGTTTCATCGGGTTTCTCTTATCGTTACACTCTTCGTTACGTATTTCGTTTTATTATTTCTTTTTTTTTCTTTTTCTATCTTTTGCCTCTGTCTCTCTCTCTCTCTCTCTCTCTCTCTCTCTCTCCTGCGTCAGTTGCGAGTTTCGGCTTTGGGAAATTCGACCGTTTTACGGAAGGCAGACGATCATGGAGGAATTCACGCGCGAGTGGAATGTGCACCGCTGTCGCCGGGCGATCTTCCCAATTCGTGCACGTCCCCTCCCCCCCGCCGATGCCGAGGCGGCCGTACGCGCAGGCAACTCGACGTCTCCGACGGTATTCGCGCTGATCTTAGAATTTAATGAATTGGCAGTGATTAACATCTCGAGACGAGACTCGTCGCTCGTTGTCACCCGACTGTTCGTCCCCCGTAGGCTTCGTCTAATCGCATCAACGGTACGCAGTCGTTCGCGTCTGATCGTTGTCTGCTCATCCGTCTCTAGTGCCAGCGTGTCTCGCGTAGAAAATACCGTCGGAGCTTCTCTCCTTGCCTCCTGCTCCTCCTCGCCTGCTCCGAACGAACAAACTGCCTCGAACAACCGGCAGGGGGACGTTCACGTCCTAAAACCCCCCTCACCCCCCGCCCCCCGCCCCCCGACTGCAATTGCCAATCGCAGTCGTCGATCCGTCAAGTGTCTTTCATCTCGTCGTCTCGACGACGCGGTTGTAAAACGCGACGATCGACGTTTGCCCTCCGTCCACTGAACGATCGCCGTCGTTGAGTGGCCGTTCTTCACCGATCGTCTCGCTCATCATCGATTGCCCACTCCCAGAGGCTATTAAAGTACTCCCGCGGTGTGTGTCTTCTTGCGATCTTGCGTTACCGCGCACGACGAAAACCGCGGCGAAATCGAGTGGCCGTGGGTCGCGGTCGATCGCCGACGATCGAGCACATACCGCTACGTATGTCGTCAGGATCGTCGTCAGGTGTTTGTGGAAGAAACGCGATGACGAGGAGGCCGTGTCGTTTGACGACTTGGGGGATCCTCGGGAAGGAAGGAGCTCCGTCTGCCGGTCCTGGACTGTTCCGCGTGTTGTGGACCGTTCGCGGTGACGATCGATTACACGTGTCTCTTCATGTGGAGGGCTAGGTGATCGCTGCGAGAGAAGCATCGGTCGCAGTGCCTACACTTGAACGGCTTCGCGCCGGTGTGCTTGCGGTAGTGGCGCGTCAGCTCGTCGGAACGCGCGAATCGCCACTCGCAACCCTCCCAGCTGCACTTGTACGGCTTCTCTCCTGCAATGAAATCCAACCGACAGATTAGTCGAGAATTACCATGGTTCGGCGAAATTTTTTTGCTTTTTTGAACTCGTTGCTTTAAACAAGCGTCGTGAGAAAGACAATCTCGGGGTTCCGAGAATTAACTGTTTCTACTCGGGACCGAGTAGTTTGTGATTAGGAAATTAGAAGATTAATATTTGGGAAGATTTACATATATAGTTGGAGGATTAATTTGTAGTCGCAGCGGAAATGATATTTTTTCTACCTGAAATAGAATCACATAAACTTCTTGGTGGAAAGCTGTAATTACACGCGAATGAAAACGTTAAGAAATTTTCTCCGTGACCAAGTCCATTAAAGTCACGATTAGAGATTAAAGTTTTCTCTTCTCGAATGGCTTTCTCTTCTTTTTACCACATTAACTTGGAACATTAGGATTAGGATAGATATTAGGATTTCTTCAATTTTTGTCGTTTAATTCTAATATTCATTCGCTCAATAAAGAAAAATCGTTTCTTTAGAGTTTCATCCCTTTAAAACGGGGTTTTGAGGGATTGTTGTAAAGGAAAGACTTCGATCTTTCAAAAACAATGGCTACGAGCGAAATTTTTTAAAGCTTCCACACGAGTTTGATCTTTTACAATTATCGAGAAAAAAGCATCTTTGTCTCTCCACTCGCTACACGATGTAAAATCACCTTCGACTGTCAAAATGGAGGTTCTACGCTTTGAAATGAGATCAAGTGGATCGTTGTATGACGATCTCTCTTTTCACAAAGTTGCGTCAGTTTAAATCGTCGACAATTTTTACTTGCATTTAAATCGGATATATAGATAAATAGACGCGTGTGTTTAAATCCGTAACGCGGTTAATGTTTCAATAACCCTCGCATGTACCAGTTTTCACAATTTCCCGATGTTCGACGACAATACAACGAACGTGTACACGGGGAAAAGGGTTTCGCTGTTCCCTCCACGCGCGTTCTCCCTTGAAAATTACAAAACCGAGTCAAATATGTATATAAAATAGCGCGTACAAAACACTGCCGGTTGGTGGGTCGACGATAAAGCGGCGGACGAGCGAAGGAGACGTCTGGTAGCACGTGTGCCGCGACAAGGGACGATCGTGGAACGGCTGGGACATTATTAACGCGTAAATAATCTATTCGGTAATATAGAAAGAGGCTGGCGTTGATAAGACCGCGTTACGCGACGGAAAATACGAACGCGCCACCTGTGGCTTTGCCGTTGCGCTTAACGAACTGCGTCAGGATTTTAGTAAAAAAAAAAAAAAAAAACAAAGAAAAAAGGAAATGAAAATTCAAAAAGAAATTAATAACTCACGCGTGATTTTATTTCATTTAATGGATTTAATTTCGACTGCGTCGCGAGCGTCCCGGTCGAAATGGAGGTGTCATGCTCGTCGTTGAAAATGAAGAGAGCGTCGTGGAAAGACTGGAGGAAGTCTGAAAGACCTTAGAGCCTGCTATTAAAGGTTGAAAAACTTGGGCGGGCTTTGTCTTGCTGGATTTAGCGAAGCGCAGTTTGAAAAGGAGCTGGAGAAGATTGAAGGGACTCCTTCGGGCGGCTTCGATGATTCTCGTTAAAGTTTCAGGGGGGGGGGGGCGATTTATCGCGGCCCTTTTCAGAAAAGTGGCAGAATCGGGAATGAGGTTTTTGACCTGCAGGCTTCTCGCAGTGTTTCTCTAAGGACGAAATGTAGGTACTGCTCCTTCGTAAAAAAACGAAGATAAAGAAGAAACGCGCGTAATGGCGGCCGCCCGTTATATAAAACGACATAAACGGGCGTATAAAACCCCGGTGTAAAACGTTTGACATCTACGCTGCGGGCGACTCTGAACTTAATGAATTAAAAAAAAAAAATGAGAGGGAGGGTGCAGGGCCTTTAACGCAGCATTTAACGACATTCGGGTGATGTGACGTTTTTATTGTCGCGTGCTTGTTTTGCGTGTAATTTAGACGCGGAGGATGAAGGCGCGATCTTAAAAAAATTCACGCCACTGCAATATTGTTCCCCTCTGCCCACTGTTCCTCGTGTCGCATCGGTTGAATTGTCCAGGGAAATTCGACGCAAATCATCAACACGTATGTCTTACGTTATAATAATTCATCGGGCATTTCTCAATGAAACATGAAAAACTCGAATAAAGCAAAGAAAGTCGCAGCATTCTATGAATTCTCTCGCAACGGCACAGAGAGAAGGATCTCTCCCCCGCCCTTTCAACGTTCTCTACGAAGCCCGAAACCGCTATACAAACCCAGGGACTTACCTTACAACGCGGCAATGCGAGCACCCTACTTCATTCAATTCCAGGAACACGCTTCGACCGAGCAGCTTTAAACGCACGCAACCCCCTATCGTCGTATCGAGCTTCCGCCTGCGCGCACATCCACGATCACATCCACCGGTGAAGCCATTCGTTACGATTTCCTTAATATTCCCGCCGCCCGTTCCACGGCCGGGATCAATTCCTGCTAACGAATTCGCGAGGAGAAACTTCTGCTCGACGTTCCGGCGCGCCAGCAGGAGGACAGGCCGACAGGAGTTACGGCTGACGTTTACTCAACATTGACGCGCGACGGGGTGGGAAAAATTTTCTCGCCTCGAAGTTGTTCCGCGACGAGATTCGCTTTTTCCGCAAATTCCACCTCAACGGGGAGACGACGACGACGACGACGACGACGACGACGACGACGACAAATTCAGCGGCAATGCATAAGCAAATCCGATTCCCTCGCTCCTCGTGTCACGTTAGCTGGAGGTCGCTTTGACAGAGATAGCCGCGACTTCTTACGTGGGAAAATACGACGCTCTCACGAGCCTGCACCCTCGCGTGCGTATACCGCCGAGACGGAGGACGAGCGTTGCTTGCTCGACACATCGAGCGACTAGAAATTGCCACTGCCAGCCGGCTGGGAGACGATGAGAATTCCGCGAACGATAAGGATAAACTGCGTTCGGCGACGGCGGAGGAAAGCGGAAGAACGAACGATATATTCGCGAAGTTGCCGCGAATACGTTACCGACGCTTGAGTGGCGGGAAGAAAAATTGGCGACTGCCAACAGAGTACCCCGTGGAAGAGTGGATTTGCATGGAGAATACGTGCAACCTGTGTCTCGCGCTTCCGTTTCAGGAACGGTGGCGTGACTCGTGTCGAGTTTTCTATTGGTTTTCGAGCGTATCGATGAAAGTGTCATTCTTGGTTCGAGCTCGCAGCGTCACGCTGAATAAAGTAGAAACTGCACGGGAAATAACGCGTCGTCGTTTCTGAATTTCTTGGTTTTACAAAAATTTACAAACTTGTGTTATTTACAAAACACGTGTACGGTACATCGAGGCGACGTTGAAGCACTTTCGCGAGCCAGTGCAGATGCAGGATATTTTATAAAAATTTGAAATTTACGTTAAACGAAATTGCAACGGACGATGGTGCGGCGCTTTCCCGAGCACGGCGAAAGAGAATATCGATGGATCGGCGAGGAAGTCGAACGTTTCGCGGAAAAGCATCCGCCTGTAATGCAGCTCTTTCCTCAGCGCGAGCGCAGAGCAATACGTAGCTGCGTTTCCGAAGAGACAGAAAGCTATGAAAAAGATAGGCTCTCTCGTGTTTTATGCGAAAAATGCTGTGCCATTTCGAAGAATTACGCGGCGCGATAAAAATTTTAAACATAATCGTCGATTTATTGACTCGTGACTTTGCAGTGGCAATTTTTTTGTACGTATACTCTCTCTCTCTCTCTCTCTCTCTCTGTTCTGCGAAACAACGAAACGTCATAATCATAATCCCATTAGCCTCTCATCATTATAACCCTCTGGCCGTATCTACACCCTCCAACTTTATCTCTGTACACCGATCCCCTATCTCTATCTGTGCACTCTCATTATCAGGACATTAGTCCCTCTCGATCAATAATGTACCTTCCACCTTTCCCCCGTTCCACCGTCGAATCGCCCCCTGCCCCGCAGTCACCCTTGATCTAAAATCCGGCCGCAAACGGAGGTACAGTAAAAATCAACGGGACTATTACACGTGCAATTAAACGAACCAAAAAAGAAAGGAAAAAAAAAAAGCGAAAGAAAAAGGGAAAAAACAAACAGACAGACAGAGAGAAAGAGAGAGAGAGAGAGAGAGAGAGAGAGAGAAATGTACGCGCTTGTGTGAGTGTGTGTGCGCGCGAAAAAGAGAAAGGGGAAAAAGGCAGGAGGGAAAAAGCTGGAAAAAATCAACGAACGACGTGTCGCGTGCGTGCATAGGCCCCATCGAAAAGGCAAATTGAATTTCGAGTAACCATGGTGACTGCGTAACGGTGGCGAACGACCACAGCCAGCGTGTGCGTCGCTCGCTCGCGTATGTTACGCGTGGAACGGAAGCGTGCGCGGGTCAGTCAACTTGGACGCGTGCGAGTGTTGGTGTGCGTGCGTGTTAGCGGCGGAGACGCGCGCCAGGTGGATGGAGGGAGGGGGGCCGGAACGATGTGTAGGTGCATCGTGCATTGCGCATTTTATCGCCGCATAATGGCCTCCCGGCGGTTCGTTACCACCTACGTAATAAAGCCATATTAAACAGGACGGCTTAAAGTGTTAACCTGCTCTACCCCGTCGCGCCCCGTTTCCAGCCCGTAACGAACGTTGCTAAACGACGCGATACGTCAGCTCTGCGCAACCCAACCCTGTCCCAAACCGCCACCTTTGTTCCGTACGAATATCAGCCGCCTGTTTATCTCCTTCGTCGACGTGCGTGCACAGTTTGGCAGATGGGATAATTTCTTCCTGCTCTGGAGAAGGGGCGCTGTGGTGCAGAGACGGGTGGGGGGATTGTCGCCTCGTCGGTCGCCCCTTCGATCTCGCAGAGAAACAGAATCGAGATTTCTGGTGACTTTGAAAATCCTACCACGTGTAAAACATCCGTAGAGTAACGTCCAGTCAACTTGGAGAAAAAAGTCGAATCTGATTGGCTGCCAATTTTCCTATAAAATTGACCGATAAAGAAACAATCTCGCTTTGAAGAAACTACGCCAGTCACTCTTGAAGATAGGATCAAACTCAACCCAACTAAACTAAACTAAACTAAACTAAACCAAACTAAACTAAACTAAACTAAACGGGTCTTGACTCGTTTCAACGCAGCTGCATCACACTGATTTATAACGCAGACACACTGCATCGAGTCGTGTTCAACCATCTCTCACGTGGAGTGAACTCGACAATTTCATCAATAACAAGTCGATAAACGATGGTCGCGGTCCACGTTTGGGCATGTTCGAGTAAAGTTCGAATAAAGTTCGCTCGATGTTCCTCGAAGCGATTTTATAATATAAAACCGCGAGCTGTTCCCCACGGGGAGCAAAATTGCCGGGCGTGCATGCCGTTCCGTTCGCCGCCCTGACTGCGTTTTATGCGCGTTCTCCATAAATTTCCGGCAGACATTCCACGCAGGCGAATACCTGGTACGAATAGAACCGGGTACTAAATAGAGAAAGAGGAAGATCGAGGACAGTGGCGACACTGGCAAAAGTCAGAAGTGGCTGGCTCCACGTAGTACCCCCGATGACCCGTTCGTCCCGTTCGCCGTGGAAACGATTTTTCTACGTCCTTCCCTCCATCTGACGTTCCTCGAGAGGTCTGAGTGGGTCGGTATTGCGTCGATATGTCAGACCGTCCCTGGCAATGTGTGTTCGTCGTCTTTGCATTTTATTAAGTCCGTCGTCGGCGACGATGTATAGGCTACCTTCCGTCATGTCGCCGAGGGATAGGACAACCGGAATTTATGACCAAGGATTCCATCCCCGGCTCCCTCCTCTCTCTCTCTCACTCCGTCTATTTCTTTTCTGTTCTCCGACCTTTACATCCGAGCACGTTCCGCGCGAGAAACGTTTCGACGAGAGAAACGCGTCTAATACCAAAAGACGTTCCGTTGGATCCGCATGACAGATCGGTGGACGAGGAAACCCCTTTTTCTTTCTTCTCGTCTTCGGTGCACGCCTGCACACACCATCGAGAGAGATTCCGAGAGACGAGAATTCGCCAGGTCGATGGAAGTAAAATTTTTTACAGTTTCGACATGCTGGAGATTCTGGCCGGCCAACGTTGGATATTCCAGGCGTTGGACCAGTCACGATATCCGCGCGAGAGGAGGATCGATCAGGAATCTGGGAATAACTTTATGCACGTTCCAGCTAGCAGAGGAGAATTTTTCCTCCGACAGCATTGAAATTCTTTCGTGCGCGGTACGTCGCAGGAAGGCAACTCGAGAATGGCGGAAAATATTTATTTACGTTTGCACAGGTGTATTTAAATAAATACCCGTGGCTGTTGCTTTGTATCCTTGCCTTGCGCTTTTCTCGGAGTCTGCGATTTTTCGCGAGTTTCGATCGTACCCAGAAACCGGCGGCACAGAGTTCGTAACGTGGAAGTTTCGACGAAGCTCCCCGTTTCGATTCGACGCTAAATCGTTGCTAGCGAGCAAAAGCAAAAGGTAAATATAGTTCAACGCAGGAGAGCCGCGTTTCCTTTGTCGCTCGCGCCAATGAAAAAAATTACGGTGAAATTTTTTCGAGCGAATATTTCCTGAAATTACCTGTCGGCGGAGATGAAGTTTTAATTAACCCCGGGATGCGTGTGTATCCTCCATTAAAAGTCTATCATTTTTCTTTATTAAAACTACAACAAACCGACAGACTCGGCGCCACGCCTGGCGAAAAACGCGTTTCGGGGGGGGGGGAAAATTTAATTTCCTTCGCCCGGGCGGGAACACTTCAATTTCCAACGAGGCAAAAATCCGGGGATTGGCGTTCGAAAAAAATCTTGATCCGTTCCGGCTGGGCGGAAGTCGAGTCCGCGCAAGTAGGGACCGAGATTTTCTTGATTTCTCTTTCGAAATCAGAAATATCTCGGACCGGTGAAAGCGGCGACACACGGCGTTTCTTCCTCTGAACTGCACGCTTCCTCACAAAGAGCGAGACACGATTTTCCACAGTCCGCTCCGCGAACGTTTAACCCCAGCCGCGCGTATTAACACGCGCGAGAACATCGTGAAAATTACTCGGCCCGGAGGACTGTCTCGTCAGATTTAACTTCTTTCAGAGATTGTCCGCGACAAAAATTCGATAAAGCAAAGCCGGCTGATCGTTCGGAGCAGAAAGGGTGAATCGCGGGGCAAAAAGGGGGAGGAGTCGGGGGGAGGGGGGGGGATAGAAAAGAAGAATTCGAGCAAAATATTACGGAACCGCGCGAAAAATTTCCAGTCCGCGTAACAAAGGGGGAAACTTCGCGAGCCACAAAAGAAGATTCTACATTGTTCTACGAGAGCCATTGTAGCGGACAGCGCAGTGTACCTCTTTTCCTCTTTTTTTTCTTTTCTTTTTTCTTTTTTTTTTTTTTTATTTTCCCGCATTTAGCTGGTTGTAAAGGACACCGTCCCCTCTGTTACGAGGGCGTGACGATTTTACAACCGGCGAACGCCGCCCGGTTCCCAAGGCAAAGTTCGAAGGCGCCCCTCGAACTGTAATAAATTTCCCCACTGATCCAGGAATATCGGCGAACACCTAACGCATAATGGAACGAACGAATCCTCCCGCGGACTCCTTTCCGAAGGATTAATAAAACTCGTCACGGAATACGGGAACACGCTCTTGCTCGAAATTGCAAGAGACTATCTCGTAGAGTCTGCTTGATAGATCGTTCGCGGTGGTGTCGAATTTACGTCTCCCACGATACGACGTTTTATATATTTTTTTTTTTTTTTCTTCCTTCTTTTCTGCCGCCAGTTCCGCGTGAGAAACGAGCCTGTCGGGCGGCCTACCCTTAAACAGAGGCGGGTCGAGGAAAGAATTTTGCAAGGGGATCTCTCGAGCTGGCAAGCCGTTGCTTCTCCGAAGGACAAATTTTGCAACGGGGCGACGCGGTGCCGCGCGCGCCGCTCGTACACCGAAATAGGGCGAGGCGCGATAGAAATGAAAAATGAAACGGGATTTCCCCGTGAAGAAATATCGTACATCACGGGGAGAGAAGCGAGTGCGAGGTGTTTGTTTCGAGGAAGGTCGCGGCGTTTACTTCGGAAACGGCCACGCTTCCACGCGGGTATAAAAATGTTCCGCCCTTTGGTGGGCGTGTGCCGTGTAGGAAAGAAACCTTGGATAAAATCCGTTGTTTCGAGGGGGAGGGGGGAGAAGTTCACTTCCGTGAAAAACTAACCTCCGCGCTGGACTTTTACTCGCCGGAGCGTCTAACCGGAGTTTCTGACCGCGGATCTGACGCTGTGCTGTCGCCTCGCGAGGATTAACTTTGTAATTTCGCGAAGAACCGGCTGTCTTCGGAATTTCGTCGGCAGGATTTACGCTGGAGATGGCAAATAACTCGTAGAGGGCAACGTTTCCAAAGGAGGCTTTCTCTGCGCGTGTGGCGTGTCTGAGCGTATACGAGATATTCCACTTGGGCTTCGCAGACAATCTTATCGCTACGAAACCTCGCAAAGAAAAAAAAAAAGAAAAATAGGCATCCTCTTTATGTGGAATGGTTATTCGCCCTTTCGAGAAAAGTAGTTTATTCTCACGACAGTGTCTGACTACAACGAGGCCACATCACTGGCGATAATTTCTAAACAAAGAAAAACGCGAGAATACCTCGAGATTACTTAGAAATATGTAACATGACGCGACTGATCATAGAGACACTCACTCTCGAAACATGACGATTCAATTGTCCGGAAGGTTAAACTCCTAGTCAATTAACTAGAGACAGAGAGAGAGTATCCATCACGCAAGAGATCTCGCGTGAAACGTCGTACGCGTAAAAGTTGCTCGAGTGTGTCGGGGCGAGTTGTAACGGAAAGTTGAAACGGTCGATCGTTGAAGATCGATGATGACAGGGCGCGCGGTTTACCCTGGCAGTGTGCGACGGAGTGCGCGCGTACAGCCGGGTTCTTGGCTGCTTGTTTCCGGCGGTATCGACTACTAGGCTAGAGATAGCACGTTCCTCGTGTTGTGAACTGCGGTTTCGCTGTCAACTGTAGCGAGAACTTTGACGACGTTTCCAATTGTTTGCGGTGGCAGAGTCCTGGGGATCGGCGGCGGCGGAGGCGGGCGAGGCACCGAGGCGGCTTCTAACTTCCCTGCGTGTTTCGAACGTATTTCGAACAGTGCCCGAGGTGCGAATCAATATGTACGTACACGCGGAGATCGCACACGTCTCGCGTGTACATCCGCGCGCGCGCGCGGGCGCGTGTGTGTGTGTGTGGAAACCTGTGCACAAACGCGCGCACGCGAGACAAAGCAAGAGAGGACGACGAACACATCCTCGTCCGTGCAAGTATTGTATTAGAATACACCCTGGCTTTGTACGAGACAAGATAATTGGTTTAAGTTGTCAGGGAAACGATTAATCGATCAGAATTTCGCGTTCGTGCGAGATAATGACTGATGAATTTGCGAAGGCTACTTATATAACGGGGCTGTGCTCCGCAAGAATGATCTCGCGATAATCTTTGTAATTTTTGACAAGATCAAGCGGGAGAAAATTGATCATCTGGAGGCAATGACCAACAAACACAAATAGACACGAATAATTTTGTGACAATCAGGGTTAAATTTTCTTTCTCATCCCATTTGGTTGATCAATTCGGATTAACAACTCTCTTTCATCTTGAGAATCTTAATTTTCTGCCAATAAGATACCTCGGCATTTCCCCGAGATTACGAGACAGTAATCGTTAAAAGTTTCGATCATTTTCCAACGTGCAGTTTGATGCTTAGTTCGCTTTCCGCGAGTGTCCCAAGACTTCCGGAAAGCGAGCGCGCGAGATATAATCCGCGACCCGGAAAATTTTCAGCCTCGTAAATAATACAATGATCGGGAAGATTAATCCGGGAATAATACAGGAACTGTTGATGAAGAACCTTAAGTATTCACCGATTGGCCTGGTTACAGATGCGCGCGCGTGGGAACGCGAATAATCGAGCAGTGAATTAATGAGGGAGCGAGCATCGTTTTAGGAATTGATGCGCGACAAAAGCATCGGGGTTTAAGAGTTTCCAGCCGCTTTGCCGCGGCCAGGAAGTTAGACAGCTTAGCGTTAAACACTTAAAGGAGAAGCTATGGAGTTGTTTATAGTCTTGGTCGATCAGAACCACCCCGGGCAAGAAACACACACACATAGAGGTTCTCCGGGGTCAGGTACGGGTTAAGTCGCACTTTACGCGATGTTCGCCAAAGACTCGAGATTCGGCAAGCTGCTAATTAGTTTGTGCAAACTATCTGTTTCTATCGAGGAATCCGTCTTCCGGAAAATCGCCACTCGAAAGTTCCTATTAATTCCTACAGCGCTTGAAATATAATACCGTTGGATCATTTGAATCGGCTAGAATCTATCACGCAGAAATTGATGGAACAAATTGCAAAGAATTATGGCCATCGTGTTTCAAACGTAGCAGCGTTTCACACTAAACCTACCGACACTTCGTGTATACCTGTTCCTACTGTGACTGGTTTAAAAAAGAAAAAGTAACATTTGTTACACATTCGGTACCAGACAACGCCACTCCTATTCGAGGTCTACCGCGACTACATTGCTAACTCATCACAATTACGAGCTTAATCAATGCTGGATCGAGAATCAACCCATTATCGCTTTATACATTTCGGAAACCAAAGCCACGCCCCCTTGCGAGTCACGTGACCCAAATCAACCAATCGCTAATTTTCGTTGCATTAGCGTTGCACCCGAAGAGACCCGATTTTCTGGGTTACCCCCGCTAAACTCACTTTCAGTGATAATTTACGTCAAAGTAAATTACAGATTTGCTGTCTCTTTGTTCAAGTTGCGCTTACAACTTGAAATCTAAAAGAAACACTTTCTAACTGGTAAATTGCACGATAAATTGCAAAGTAATTGAAACAATCCAACTTTATTCTATCATTCGAACGAAGAACGAAGCAACGATCGATACTCGCCAAAGATTAATCGCCAAACGGAGGAAAAATATGCGAGACGATTCAACTCAAGGAGAAAAGCTCGGCCAAGCTCGGTTTCTCCAGTTATTATTTGCGAATCGTATTGCGAACGCGCGACCATTCCTCTCGGACCGATGCGCGGAGAAATTTTGGATTACGCCGAAAGGTGGGAACGAAGATTTATTCGAAAGCGGAAAAGCGGGATTTCCCCGCGTTTCCCCAAGTGGCCATACATATTGCAGAAAGAAAACTTCTGCGAGCACCATGAATGACGTAATGTTGCTCTGGGAGGCACGCGGCTGAAAATTATTGGGTTAAAATCGATCGACTTGATTGCAGAGGGGCGCCAGTCTTGATTATTCCAGAGGATCGAGCGAGTATTTTAAGCGCGCTAAACTTCCCTACATTTTCGTCGATATTTCGTTGGACGAAACTTGCAAATAGCTCGCGCAGATCAGATAATCGAGTAACAATTGTTCGCTCTGCGTTGCGGAATATTATTTCGTCGAAAGTTTCAGGAGGAAAAAAGTGGAACGCGTAAGAACGATTGAAAAATCTTGAATCCATTTCGCCGTTTGAATTGGAGCACAGAGGAGCACACACGGCCGATTAAATTTCGCAGAATCCTTTCAAACGAGAGCCAGAAACGGGCAACCGCGGCGTTCGAGAGCGGAGCGAGCCTGAAAATGCCCGGCGAACTTGATTTTCAAATCCCAGGCCCGATAACGCAATAACTCGCCCCGCGCTGTTTGTTTTCAAAGAGAACCGGCGGGGAACGCGTTCTCGGCCCCTTTCGCGAGCTCGATAAATTATCAGGCCGGTGCTTTCCTTATTTTTCGCGCCGGGGAACAATGGCCGGCCGACTCGACGCGAAATTTGAAAGGTTTCAATACATCCCCCGCGGTGAATGCAAAGAGGAAAAGCACCGATAATGCGCAGAACGGCCTCTTCCGAATGGCGGGAAACGCATCGCGAGCAGCCACACGCTACGATAAATAATTTCCCACGGCCTCGTGTACGCGTGGGTGTGTGTGTGTGTGTGTGTGTGTGTATCGGTCGCCGCTTCTACAGTCTTTTATTTTTCCTCCCATCCTTCGTTTGATTTAAGCCCGTTGCTTCGCCATCTATTTCTAAGGCGTGAATTATCGCACCTCGGCTGACCTATTTGCGGCTCTTGCCCCTCTTGCTACGTGATATTATTCGCTCGAACGACAATGAATGCGTCCCTTTGAACCACATCCGCGATCGAACCGAAGAAAAATCTGTCCCCCATCCCCTCCCCCCTCGAGCTTGTTTCTACGATCTCGTAGTTGAAAGATCGGTATGGACGATCGATTCTGTCTTTGTCAGAGTTTATTAAAAATTGAGCGACACGTTCGAGACTGGTTAGAGATATAGAGTCTGTGTGTGTGTGTGTTTCTGATTTTTCTTCCTCCACGGACTCGACGCAAGAACGTTCGATCGAATGACGGACAAATCCACGGGATAACGAATCTGTCGATCCTTAATTTTCCAAATATATTGACATTCCATTAACGAGCACTAAGGGAACGATTGCGAAAAGTTTCGAGCGAAACGATTGGACTCCGTGGAGGGATCAAAGTCCTGTCCACAGCTCGAGACGCGAGAACAATGGTGTTTGGAATGGAATTCCGGAACAGAAAGTCTCTGTAATTGGAAATCTCTCTCTTTCTCCCCTCTTCTTTCCCTTCTTCTTCGGGCTTCTTCTCCCCTCCCCTCTCTTTCTTCTTCTTCTTCTTCTGCCTGTTCTTTTATCGCCGCTATCGCTGCTGCCCCCGGGTTTCTCGGTGCGCGCGTACAGTCGCCGGGGGACTGTCGGGCCATCGGATCGATAGTTGCCCGATTCCCGCGAGGAAATCGTATAGAAAGGCTTTGCCGGCGTAAAAACGAAGAAATCACTGAAACGCGATATTGACGGGCAAAGTGGATAAACAAGAAACAAATCCTGTTTCCTCGAAAATGTTTAACGCTCTCTCCCGTGGCAATGCCTCTCGCTCGAACAACTCGCGTCCCGTTAAACGCCTCGAAAAATCCATCTCGGCTTCTCTATGCAATCGACGTGCGCGCCCGTTCCCATTTTGCCAGACCGAATGAAACAAATACACTTTCTCGGAAACGGGGAAAATCCAACGTTTTTCCTTTTCTTTTCTTTTTTTTTTTTTCCATCCGACGAAATTATATTTATTTCATCAACGACGAGAGAGAGATCGCTGTTCGAGAAAGTCGATGCCTCGCAGAGAGAAGAGTAGACTGTAACTCCCTCCCACTCACCCCCGCGGTTGATCTCATCAACTTGGCTGCGCTGTTTAGAGTTAACGTCTTATCGGCTCGTTAGAAGGGAATTAACAGGACCCTGGACGATGGCTTTGACTGTTAAATCGTCTAATCGGATCGATTCGTCGTTAAGACGAGAATCTTGAGATACAGCGGACGTAGAAAGGGAGAAAGAGAGAGAGAGAGAGGAGATTGTAAAGAGAGCTGGGTCAGGGATGAACGACCTCTTCTGCTGGCCCGGCGGATATCTACATGCCGAAAGATCCTCGAAAGGAAAGTTCGCCGATGGAATTCGTAACGAACCTTCATGTTGACTCGGCCACACGATCGCCCGGACTTTGTGATTCGACGATTCGCCTCGTTTTGCGTCCCGGTCCTCGCGAACGCTCCTTCCAAGCCGGCAGTAATTAGATTCGCCAACCAAGATCAAAGTATACCGGTATTTCCATCTCTGGAAGAAAGTTCCTTCGCGGACTTTTCTCCGCCTGCCCGCCAGCCTTCGGCCAACTTTTTCGTTCGCGTCTCTTGCCAACCCTCTCTCTCTTTCTCTCTTTCCTTCGTCTGCTCTCGTCTCTTCGAATTCGTTGCAATCGACGAACGTGTAGAGCCCCTGCTCGATCGTTTCGGTGACGTTTGATCAGAGAAGTTAGGTAATTAGTGATATATCAATGCGAGAAGTATATCGAAGAATATACTTTTTCGTAGAAAGTAAACAGTTATCTGTCAGTCTATTCCTCTTTTGTTGTAATGGATATATAACATTGTATAAAACTCCATCTTTCGAGAAAGTCGCATATATGACAGCCCAATACTGGCTCGTTCGAAAAGTAATTTTTTTTTTTTTTTCAGGAAAATGAACGACAATTTTTTTTAATTATATATCGACCATTTTACTACCTTTCTGGTACCAGCGAACGAAACGAAAAAATTACTACAAAAGGAAATTACGTTCCGAACAATCCAATAGAAAATCTTCGGATACACCTCCTCGGAACCTGTAGCAGACGAACAAGAAAACGCGGCGAGGCATCGAAAACTGGTTGCTCGAAAAGGAAACAATATCGGATTGGATTAAGCGAAACCCGGCGAACGTCGAAGCGTTACGCGAGGAGTCCGCGGGGCGAACGATTAACCGGAAAATCCCGGGGATCCGTCAGCGGGAACATCCGTCACCGGGAAACCAATTACGATGGAGGTAATAGCCGGCTAGGGGGGCAGGACACACGCGCGACGTCCTTTTCAGCCAGTTTCTACTCCCGAGCAGCGTTTTCAGCGAAATAAACGTTTTCTCTCTTCGGCCGTGCGGCGATACGTGACGCAGACGTCGTCTGGTGCAGCGCGTTCCAAGCACCAAGGGGGATCCTTGCGTCAGGACGAATTCATAACAGAGTCATAATTGCGGGACGGGACCCGCAGTATGCATAATCCCGTAGTTAGCAGTTCTGCTTAACGATCCGCGAGAAGCAATCCCGACGTACCTGCCACGCTGCAGGATGAAGGCGTCCCAGCAAACCTCTCTCTTATTGCCTACCCTCTCACCCACTGTCTGCCTCCTCGTCCCTTTTATCTCTCTCTCTCTCTCTCTCTCTTTCTTTTTGGTCTGTCCCTTTTACCCGGCCGCTCCTTTTTCCTCTACTTTACGCTAGTTTTTCCACTCCTTCTTCTCCTTTCTCCATTTATCGCGTCGCGTTGACTCATCGAAATTACCGTAAAAAAATAAGTAAATCAGATTTTCAAATTCAGATCTGCAAATCCCGAGTTGCCGACTTTTCGAATTTTTACGCCGACGAGTAAATGCGCTTGCCCGACTCGTTCAAAGTCGACGTCACGCGGATGTGACAAGAGGAATATACCTAGTTTCCGCATGGAAAATTCCTCGACCTCGAGTTGCGTGCCATCCTCGTCTACTTTTGTTTCTGTTTCCCTGCAATTCTCCCCCACCGGCGTAGAGGTATTCTCCTCTCTAGGAATACTCTCGCTAGCTTATCCTCTCTGATACACAGGCCGAAATTACACATCTGCGCGCTTTCCTGTAGTCACGTGTGCAACGTGTGTGTGTGTGTGTGTGTGTGTGGGGGGATGCAGTTGTGCACACGCGGATAGGTAAATAAACACATACACGAAGGCGGCAGCACGCGCACGTGTAACTATTCACGTGAGTAAATATATGTGGACACGTATACACGCTTAATCACCTGTACGTACAATATTACGGGGGGAGGGGAAGGGGGAGCGCCTCGCGGCGAAACACGCCGGAATCCGATGTAACGATGAAACGGATTTCCAGATAAATTTATGAAAGACACGATGCATGCGAAATGAATCGCCTGGTTAAATATTTGACGGCCAGGTCAAATGTGTATTTTATCGTGGAAGGATTTACGTCGAATCGAATTCGATCAATTTCAACCTACCATTTCGGGTCGAATTACATTTTGAAATCGGGAACACGGTAATTTCAGGCAACACGGAATTTTGGAACGAGACGCGTTTGCTAAATTCGTTACGCGTTGTCGAGTACCGGGAGGGGGAAGAAGCGAAGCGTAAGTAGAATACGGGCCGAACTGGTCAGACCAACTACCGCTGGACTCTCGAGTCTGTCGCAATTTGACGAGTTTATATCACTCGGGTATGAAAGGTGTAACATACAGCGAAAAGCGTAACTGTACCATCAACAATTAAAAATTGTCAATAATTTCGGAGTCTCTGTTTTAACGATTTCTTTCAAAGAAGAGGAATTGTAAAAATTTATTAAACAATTTTTTTCGTAAACTCGCCGTTATTTTGAACATTGAAGTCTCTACAATCAGTTTTTACAAAACCTGCACGATATTTTTCACCATTTCATTGGACGTTGAATATTAGAGTTCGACATGAAAAAATTTTCTAATCCTAATGTTCCAAGTTTATAGAAAAATTGTACGAAAAAAAAGTATTTGTTGTAATAAAGAAGAATTTAAATCTTCAAAACAAGAGAAAATTTTTTAATGTTCTTACGTTACATTAAAAAAAAGAAAAAAATTCTCACTTTCCCACCCGCTGTATGATATAAAATCATGTTCAAAAAGAATGGCTGTCAAAATAAAGGCAAGTTACATCAGTTTAAATTATCGGCATTTTTACGCTTCTAACGCAAAATCGTAATAACGTACACTCTAAAAAAAAAAAGATTCGAAAAACCGAACGAAAACCTTGGTCGATACAGTGGAAATCAACCCCCCATCCTTCTCCCTCTTTTCCCGAATTCAGCTCTTGCATTTCCGCCGTCAGACGAAAATAAAATAACCAGCACGTGTCTTCTACATGTGCGCGAGAAGAGCGGGCGTGATTTTTTGCCGGTAGACACGACGCACGCAGGTAATTACGCGCGTGTACACCTGAACGCGTATCTGCTCCCGCCGAAGGGATTCGAGGCGTAACGCGACAAAAAACTACGGACGAAAAGAGAAGGGTTGAAGGGGGTTGCGAGCGAGACGAGTGAAAGAGGAAGGGAGTGAGTCCTCGTTAATTACGGTCCTCCAGCGTCACCTGCTGCCGTAACCGACTGCGAAGAGCAGCGAGACGAAGACGAGAGGAGCATGTGACTGCATGGTAATAACGCGTTAGGTCAGTTCTTTGCTCAAAGTGACGCGGCTCACGGAAATGACGGCGATGCTCGCCAAGAGATTACTCGCGTCGAACGTCCAACGGCGAACCTTTTCGAGCATCAGCTTTTGAATATTCATCACGTTCGAATCAAACGAACGAGCGAAGTGATCCGCGGTTACGGGTAATCGATGGGAATTAGGGAATCGTAATTTTCCTACAAAGTTGTTTCGTCGCTTTATCTCGAGTCCGCACCTTGTTATCGTCTGCCGCAAAATCGCATTCCGACTTCTCGAAAATCGTCCTTTGATAACGACGCGATAAATAAAGCGAATGGCTGCATCGAAATCCGCTTAACCGTACGTCTTGGCCGAGCGAATCTTTGCCACGGCGTGTTATATTCTCGTCAGGAGGTAAGCGTAATTTAAGTCGTAAACCGGCGAGTGGCAAAGAACCGTTGTTTCCCCTATCGATCGAAGAAAACACACCAGGCCAAGCCTGGTTCGACGGTATTAAACATGTATCATCCGGTTTTCGCGCGAACGTGGGCCTCGCGTTCATCCGGCCAGCGAGGTGCACGATTCGAGTACCTCGGAGCGTACAAGCCGAACAGGCTCTCCCTTAATTCAGCTTCGTAATTAATTATGCATTGTTATTTGCCGCGATAAGGGAGGCAGGGAACGCGTCGGGGAATTTATCCCTGGCTGCTCTCGCCGGGATGCGTCCACGATTGTTTCCCGTCCCCCTCCTTTTCCCGCTCGACAGACGCCAGGGATAATCGCGTGTCTAACGATTAACTGAATCGCGAAGAAAGGGCGCGCGGTGTCGCGTGAAGCGCGCGAAATTATCGAGCGACCGCGCCGTATCCTACGAAGACAGACGAGCGTTTTATTAATGGTACGCTAGATAATTGATAACTCACGGAACTCGGCTTAATCACAGAAAGCGCGCGATGAAAAAGAATCATTTTTTTTCTTTTTAGGATCGGCGTTACCTCTTCCTTCGGGGAGAGAAATCGAACTTGCCGTAGTAGCGAAATTTATCGAGCACCAAGTGTATGCTTTTCCTATCTGCCTTGATTACACGTTACGTACACTTCCCGACGTGCGGTAGTAATTTACGGTCTCGTTATGACCGGTGTTCGTTGAACGATCGTGATTCTAGGCATTTTCGACGGTAATAGAATTGCGCGCGGCTGTAAAACGGATACGTTTCTAGGGGAAGAGGAGGAACGGCAGCGCCGAATGAAATGAAATTTTTACCTATTCGATTCTCTAATTTGACGATCGGTGGTTACGCTCGATCATTATCGCGATTACCGTTACGAATCCCTGCGATCCCGACCGATGTAAAGTAAAGGCTAAGTGGCGCGAGAAAGAACGGGACAACGGTACTTGGGATTTAAGAATTCTTCTGTAATTCTTCATTCGCTAATAACAGACTCGGTCAACGAGGGAAGCAAAAGGAAAGTTCGAACAGAACGATCCTGGCAAAGAAACTCTCGGGGGAATGTTAATCGAAGCCTGGACGCTCTGTTTCCAGCGCGTTACTCGACCCATCGATCGCTCTGTCTTCCGGCCAAACTTTTTGCCCCATTAAATCTCTCTCTCTCTCTCTCTTTGATTCTAATCACAAACTAATCGTTTCGTGGACTGGCAACCACGGTCCGCGCCACGTGGAGAAGACGCGGTTAAGACGCGGGTCACTCAACTCACCTGTGTGCGTCCTCTGATGGGCTTTCAGGTGCGAGCTCTTCGTGTACACCTTCTTGCAACCCGGGAACTGGCATTTGTGTATCCTGCGCTTCGTGTCAGGCGGACTGTGCTCGTGGCTCCTCGCGTGGTGCCTGTTGGCCACGGTGTTCGCAGCTGCGGTTGTCCCTGCGTGTGCGTGTTGCGTGCCCGCGACCGCGGGGTAGCCGTTCGCTGTGACGGAGATCAGTCTGCAAGAAAATGGGGAAACGGTGCCGTTGTTATTATAAACGTCACTTCAGTCACGTGAAACTGTTGCCGATCTTTTTCACGCTGAGATTTTTTCGGCGCGAAGCTGACCCCGTTCGACGACTCGCTCGTCCCCAGGACAAACTTTTCCCCAGGATTCGTTTGACGTGGTTACCGTCGATAGTGGAAGTCGCGAAAATAGAAACCCATGCACCCTCGCTCTACGGTTTCTAGGTCGCAATTTACATGTTATCGAACTCTGCATAAATGCTGAAAGCCCTGCGCCCGCTTTATTTACTCTCCGCGCGGTTTTACGATGCATTATCAATGGAGACGGACGGCATAAATTTCGAGGGCGTAGAAAAACTTGGTGAATTTGGACAGAATTCTCGTTAATCACTCGACGGATCTTTCCCCGAGCGGTGGCTCCTCCGATGTAAAAATTCAATTTGAAATTGAAATGAAAAAACTGGAACGGCATCGGTACTAACCCTTTCGTTATATCTACGGAATTTATTGTACTGAAAATACACGCTACATTTTAGCCATTAGAACGAGCTTTTTCTATTTTTTCTATTCGACAAATGGAGTATTTGTACGACAAGAAATTATTGTAATACTGTTAATCTCTTGAAAATTTAGATTAGAGGTTAGATTTTAGGTTGGGTTAGGTTAGGTTAGAGTTTTAGTTAGATTTGACTGAGTTGCAGATTAGATTTGTTTAAAAAAAAAAAAAACATAGACTCTTGTCGAAATGTTACCAGAAAATTCAAAAAGGATTCTATTTCAAAACGGGTTAACAAACTTTTTGGCGCGGGTGTGATGCCCCGGCGGAGTGAAAAGGTTGAAAATAACAAACAAATTCGCTGCATCTCTCACGGCGAATGAATGAAATTTAAGGAACCGTGAAACCAGAAGACGACTAAAGAAGACTCAAATTCCTCGGCAAATTCTCCGAATCTTCGCGCGCGCCACTACGGATCGGGGGGAAGGACGATCGCAAAGCGAAAGAGGTAGCTTACCTTGCGACACCCTGCGCGTTGCTGGCGGTAACCCTGACGATGGCGCTCCTGCCGCCCGTCCCATGGAGGTTGAGGTTCTGCACGTCGAGCATCGAACTCCCGCTCGACGAGTGACTGGAGTTGGAATGACCTTGACCCGAGCCCGGGCTCGACGGTGGTGTCAGGATTTGACCTTCGCTTTCGCAGCCGCTGTCCTCCTCCTCCTCGATTTCCTGATACCGGGTAACGTAATTCATTACGCAACGGGATTACGATAACCGTAAGGGAGGGAGATACCTCTGATTAAAGTGCAAGCAACTGGTTAAAACGGTATATCGAACATCGATACCGTACCGCGTCACCGTCGCACCGCGGCCGTGCGAATCGATCAATGCCAAATGACCCCGTAAACGGATTACACACGGCCGCGCGTACGTAAACGCGCGGCCGTGTGCACGTGCGCGCCGCGAATTACACGGCCGCGCACGGCTCACGTGGCCGGGTAGAAAATAGGAAGAGATCGTTACTTGTACAACAGCCGACGTTTGACGGGTAATTGAAATTTGACGGGCGTTGCGCGACACAGCGCGAAAAAGGATGGGGTGGAGGGGGGAGGGGAGGGGAGGGGAAGGGTGGATGCAATTGAACCTGTAAACGCAGGTGTTCTTGTCGCGGCGCACGCACCAGCCGCGATAATTAATTTCGTTTGATCGTTCCTTTCGCGGCATTCGCGCGAATTAACAGCCCCGCACAGCACGAAACTCGTTTCCCCGGCGAAATAAAAGAGAGATGGCAGAGTACGAAGTATAGTCGTGCGTTCGTGAATGCGTGTTCTCACGAACTGCGAACGACGACTTTGGCCAATTCGAAGACTGTATCGGTGTTTCCATCGACGTGTTTGCTCGTGGAATGGAAATTTAGCTCGTCAGAAAACGCATCCATCGTAGTAACCGCGCGTAAATGAGAAAGTCGGATCACTGCGAACGGAATGCTCGAGAGATTAGCATGCAAATCCGGGAAAGGGACGCACCTCGTGCTCCTCGTCCTCTTCGAGATCCTCGCTGGGCTCTTTCTTGAGAATGAACGCCGTGCACGAGACGGAGGGCGAACTGTCCCAGGACAGCGCCGAACACGCCGAACTCGACGACGACATCGACAGGGAATCGAGGTGCCGGTCCAGGAGATCCCTATCGCGGCCGTTGTGGTTGTGATCGCCGGGACTGAACTTTATATCGTCCAGACAGAGCGTTTCCCTGTCTTCCGACGACGTCGTCACCTACGCCGCGCGAGCACCAGGGAGAGAAAAAGAAAGAAACGACTTTGACACGTGGCCTCCAGATTGGAACGTGAAAAGCGATCTTCCCTTGGCAGATATTTCGGCGCGGCTTTGGCTTACGCGTACTCACCTCCATTTTGATTGGCGATTCGAATTGTGCGTTGGCGGTGCCGGTTGACGCTGTCCACGAGATAGGCGGCGCCCTGAAGAGGTTCCACGGCGCTGTGTCCAACTCTGTGGGCAACTTTTTGTACGACTGCAGCTTCGGCTCGTCCTTCAGGTACCTCTCCATCTCGTAGCATGTCTGTAACAGTACGAAAGCAATTAGCCTAACTTTGAAAGTTTTTCTTTTTTTCTTTTTCCGACGATTTTGTACATTTCACTTTCCTGCGACGAAGGATCGAATCGAGACGGTGCTTTTCGAATCACGCGTTGCAAATTTCGCTGGAAATTCGCAAAGGAACGGAATTTGAAAGGGATGACAAGCCGCGGAACACGAGGGCGAACTATGTTTCGAGGCGTCGGCAACGTATCGGAAGTCTGGCGAAACCTTTCGATCCGGTCGCGAGGCAAACACCTGCGGCGATGCCAACTTCTCGAGACAGCGGCGAAATTATCTGCAGCAGCCAAGCGGTCGTGTACGCGAAAACACATCGACGTCTTCGGTGTCGTCGAAACAGCTACTCGTGAATTACCAAACTTCCCGCCCTCCTCCACTCCCCCTCTCTCCCTCCTACCCCCCATAGGCCGTGCCAGTTTGCTGCAATTCCTCGGAGACAAAGTGCGAAGTTATGCTACTCCGGTCTGCATGAGGAATTGCGCGCGCCATGCTCGCGCAATAAGATTACGTTGCCTTAGTTCTCCGTCCCTCCGGATTCCTTCTTGTCCGGCTACTTTAATGGATCTCTCCCCCCCCCCTCTCTCTCTCTCTCTTTCTCTCTCCTTCCCAATTTCGTTTCAGTATTTTAATAAATTTTCCAAGAATCCAAGACCGCGGTGGATGATTTACGCGACAGCTCACTGCCGGGAGATTCAAAGCTCGATAATTTCCACTACAATCTCTGTCGACCTCCCTTCGATCTCGCACGCGGGACGATTGCAAAAGAACGACACTCGGCGGTCGAGAGATTTTCACGCAGCTCCGTGTTATCGAGCTCGGGATATTAATTATTGGCAACACGATCCTCCTTCAGCGGCGGCTGAATTATGCGGCCGAGTCTCGAAGCGAGACGTTTTACTCTCCTTACTTGCCACGGCGCCGCGATAACTGCCCGACCCGTGTGCACCGTGCACCAGACCGCGTCTTCCTTCGGGCATTCTCTGCCAATTTATTATCGCCGCTAACGGTTACCAGCGACGGCGACGGTTTTGTCCGGCGGTTTCACGGATGAAACCACTTATCTCTCGCCACCGCCGCCGTGCAATAATTCCTCTTTTCTATAAGGCCACTTTAGGGCCGGCCGATAACGCTAACAAACGCTAGGCTATTTTATTCCAGGCTGCCTTCGGAGGCCCTTCCCTTTCTCGGAATTTGCACCGCGAGACTCCGCGATGAGTCTCCTCCGAGTTCTCGATAATTCGACAACCCGGCTATTAGGTGCGATTCGATTATTGACCCGAATTTCTCGAGAAAGCGTAGATTATCAGATACTTTTACCTCCCGTGTGTCTTTTATTTGTTTACTCGACAAGCGAAAATTGCAAAGGGATGAATAACCTGATTCGATCACAATCGATGTTACAGGCAGAAAATTAGCGCCTGACGATTGGAGCAGAGTGAACAAATTCTTGTCCATTAAAAGACACGTCAAATCTGTTGGACAACAATTGGACAAGAATGAAATGACAAAAACTGACAAGAGGAGGGGAGGAGGGAGGGAAGGGGGGTGGTTTTCGACACGTGCTGTTTACGGCCGTTGATCGACCATTGGAAATGCCCGACACGCGCGGATGAATGAAATCCTCGTTCCCCGTGCCGCACGAAAATCAGGAAATTCGATTAATCGGCGGGCAACGTCCATTACCGGTTTTTTTCTTGCAACGGGAGCCGCAGAGGAAATTCAGAAATTGCAGTCACGATACGCGGGCGGGAAAGGTCGGCGCGCGGTAATTATCCGCGCGACACCGGCCCGATCACTATGATACCGGGGATTTCCCGATCATTGTAACGCTAATTAAAGCGGAGAGACGTGCACGCAGGTCGCGGTTGCAACATCGTCGTTGCATTTTGATGGCTGACTGTAACAATCGTTCGATGAATCTGTATGTATGCACCGAGGAAAGGAGAGAGAAAGAGAGAGAGAGCAGTGGCCATAAATTGTTCCAACGGCGCGCATTGACGAGCCAAGTGAAGGCGAGCTGCGCCTGCGCGCGTTTGTTGTAAATATAATGAGCAGGTTGCATTGTAAAATTTGACACGCGGAACCGATGAATTACAAATAGTGGCTCCGTAACAATTATCGGCCAGCCGACGCTTGATCTCGACGCGTCGACGGTGGAATTATCCCCCTGCCGACTGACACTCGACGAAATTACCGTGTTGAATCGACGCGCGTCCACCCTGTTGACTGATTACAGCGAGCACGTCGCACCTTGACTCGTACGCTCATTTGTACAACAGTCGACTAAGAGACTTTGTCTTAAATTATTTGTTTAACAGCTGTCCAAGAGAGAGTAAGAACCAAGATTATTTCGTGCTTTATGCATTTTGCCGATGTAATTTAAATCGATAGAATTTATTTCGAGAAAAACAAGATCGTGCAACGATTCATTTTGTCTCGTTCTAAATCGTCTTGAAGCTTCTACAGTCTTTGACAGTCGAGAGTTCGTTCTTTCAGAGGATGATTTACGTCGTGCAGCGGGTGGTAAAATGAAGATACTATCTCCTTGAAAGCTGTAAACACTCAAACTCGTGCGAAAACGTTAAAAGATTTCTTTCGTGAACAAATTCATCACGGTCTTGAAGACTGAACGAGCGCGATTTTTTTTTATTACCATTTCATTGAACTTTGAACTTTCGTTGAGATTACATGACGAAATTATAACAGGATTTCTCATTTTACAAATAGAATTTTGGTCGTTTAATTCTACCATTCAACGTTCGATAAAATGGTGAAAAAAAATCGTTGTAAAGCGAAGATTTCAATCTCCAAAATGACGATGAATCAAATCACTTTCCCATTCGCTATGTAACGCTTCAAAATAAGACCAAAATAAGTGGATCCTTTACAAAGTTATAGTTTAAGTTGTCAATTTAATTTTCCATTATCATCGACACTATCATATCATAGCTCTTCCTTCTTTTCCCGTAAAAATTTGCAAGGAATCTTCTTACACGTTCCTCTTTAACAGTACATTCGATCGTTGACAATGCGTCGACTATTCTCCAAGTGACAGCGCGAGTGTACGAGTGTAATTTAATAAAGTGGAGGAAGATTTAAAAAGATGGTTCTCCTAGCCGGGGTTAATCGGCCGCGTGGCATTCAGGCTGCTTCGGCTTGAAATTAAACCGGATGGAAGTTTGTCAAGTTGACGTGTAGGGATTTTTCGGAAAGCGGGAGAAATGGCGGCCGGACGAAGTTACAGGGCTTCTGTCCAATATCGTCGCTCCCCTTGGCAAGAAAAATAATCGTCCTCTGACTTCTTCATTATTCACGATTAAAGTTCGTCCGGGAAGCTCGCGGGAACGAATAACGGGCGTTAATATAACTTGGAGAAGAATTTTATCACCAACTCTGCCGGAGGAACCGTTCCTCCTCCGCCGTTTACTCGACTCGCCACTAATTGACATCGAGCCATTGCAACGCCTCGCTGTTCCAATCGATCGATAACCTTTGACCAAAGCCAAAGGGATATCGATGAAAATCGACGAATCTCTCAAGCCGAATATTCAGAATGCTCTTTACTCAAGTCGCCGACTGCACTCCGAGCTAGACCAGCACATTCGGAAAGTTTGATTCGACGTAATCCTTAACGCGACACTCTCACACGTGACGCTGAGGTTTGCAGTCAGACAACAGCGTCGGTCGGGCATACGTGACCACGAAATACGAGAGAACCGCGTCAATGCTCGCGATAATCCCTGTCGTAAGCAACTACCGAGAAATGAAATCATTGGCTTCACTTTTGCTGTCTAAAATACACCGTGCGACGGTATTTCAAAATTTGCGGAAAGGTCTGCGCGTTGGTAGAGACCGCTGATCATTTTCCATCGGACTGGAAATATAAGCGAGTCACGAAACGTTCCATTACGCCGTCGCTGTTGGAGTTACGAGGCACGCGCCGAGGGTATTTGCCGGGTGAAAACGCGTTCGTTTGACGATTAAACAGCAATCGTGATGTCATTACTGCGCGCAAAGTGAACGACGTGGGTATCTCCGTCGTTCGATGAAAAGACGGAGTTACACGTACGCGCGAGGATCAGTTTCGCGGAACTTTGAAAGAACCGAATCGTTTCGACTTTGATGACACACTCGTTGTTGGATCTGCGCCAGCACAGATTGCAAGATCAAAGAATAATAATTAAAAATAGAACTGCTGCAAGGAAATTATTGACGAAGCGTTACTGCGTCTGCTGCGCGCAGAGATCAATGTGCAATCGTAATTGCAAAACTCTAACTTTATGCATAAATTTCCTTCTTCTTGTAACCATACTTTCGTTCAAAATCTAACCTAAACTTGAATAAATATTAGCGATCATTTTTCCACCATTCCCTTCCACAATCCACAGATCACTGTGTGAGACATAAATCTCCATTCCTCTCGCGAATATTTCCTTTCGTCGCGCAATCTGTATCAACTGGATCGATCGCTGGTACGAAATACCTGAAATCCCTGCTCTTCGAGGTCCGATGCTTTTCGACAGAGTCGATCTGCAACGTGCGCTCGAGAATCGAATAGACGATGGCGAGGAATCGGGGAAGTGAAACGCGACGCGCATCAGCAACATGCTCGCGTTATTCCACGTCTCAAAATCCCTCGAATCGGATGCAAACTGATCAGGGAGGTACGACAAAGCAGTTGAAAACCAGAAGGAGCCAGGGAAAGATCCGTGTGTGCCGGGTAACGCATCTCTGAAGCGCTAAGTAAACAAGTGGCTGTAGCGACGCGATTCTCCTCGCGGAGAATCCTGGTTGCCGGTTGTAACGAGCCGGATTCCGGAAAGCCAACAAAGACAGCCAGCTACCTCCGTTCATTCATAACGAGAGAAAAACTTGAAGAGGAATCCGCTTCCTTCGTGCTAATGCCTCGCTCCGTCGTTTTCCCCGCGCAGTTGTTTCCCGATTATACCGCTGCCGGCGGATTCAACGTACTCTCTCTCTCTCTCTCCCTCGTTTCCTTTCCTCCGCGCGATATTGTACCTCCTTGATCTGCAAGATGCTTCTTACTCGTAGTATCTAACAAATGTTGGTTCTTAGTTTCTCGTCGTTTCGTTAGGTATACAATTTTTACCGCTTCTTTTTTTTTTTTTTTTTCGTTGCAAAGACAGGTGAATTTATTCGTCAAAATATGGAGCCTTTATTTTTCTATTCGAAAAATCCTAAGTGTCTTTAGAGTAACGTCCGGACAAGGACTTGGAGGAAAAATCGAATCTGATTGGCTGCTAGAAAAAGAAACTGCGCCACTCTTCGAGCTGAAACGTTTCGGCAAATTCAACCCAACTTTTAACTAAACTAAACTAAACTAAACTACGGGTCTTAATCCGTTTCCACGCGGCAGTGTTTAATTAATTTATAACGAGTCGAAGCTTAACGCCACCTCTCGCGCGGCTCGACAATATTTTTGTAACTTTCCCCCAACGCCGTTTCTCTAAGAATCCTTCGTTTCACCGCGGAAAAATCTTCTTCTTTCATTATTGAACCGCTGGTGCCTCGCACGTCTGTTGTCCAGACTCGGAAACAAGTGAAGATCCGGCGAGTATGGTGGATACGAGGGACCTAATCTCCCTTGTCACGAGTCATTTTTATCGCACGACGTCGAGAAAAACGGGAGAAAACTTTCTCCCTGTTTACCAATGCTGACCGTTTCTCCCCTAATTTTTTTCAAACTCTTTCTAACTTATCGCGATAGATATAATGATATTATATACTTTTCTCTGCTTGCAAAAACTCGTTGTCAATCGGAACAATCCCTGGGGATCTGTGATCAACAGAAATCTTTCCAGCAAAAACTTTCTTTATCTGATGCTCATCGTTTCAAATTGTAGTCTGGGAAAAGGTAAATTTCGTCGGGTGACGAGCTTCATTGCGTTTCATCCTTGTTAAATTGTTGAGCCCCGCCGAAACGTTTGTTATACCAGTCACCGGTGTGTTGTCTGTTATCTGAATACACAACCAGAATTTTAGGGCTAATTGTACGTCTAAACGCACCGTCCTGGTACATATTATACCTCCTAAAATTACAATGGGGTTTAATTGGAGAAATACCTAAAATTATGACAATAATATTCTTCGAAATATACGCAAACGTTTAATTATAATTAATTATAATTTAACTATAATTATTCGGTTCCCTACGTCACGGGAAAACAGCAGAGATAAACGATAAACAAAAGCGTACGAATCACAATCAGCTTCCCTTCCCGACCCAACCTCGAATCTTTCGAGCCGTGGTATCATCCGGCGGGGGGAGAAGGGGGAAAGAATCAATCGAGATCAAGGATCTGAAACGAGGTACGATTTACGGGGGACTTTGACGATAACGGCATCCGTGGAGGATACCACGTAACAAAGTGGTCAATTCGCGCAGGAACGTACGAACGTGGCGACAAACAAGCAAGGGTGGCGAATAAAGAGAAGAGAAGCGAACGTCGAAACGGAAGAGAGAGAGAGAGAGAGACGATCTTCACCGCGAGTTAGACGCGGAGAAACGGCTGGCGTATTCCAGGATTCCGTTATCGAGGTAGGTGCTCGTACATCCGGGCGAACTTCCTTCCTTTCCGGTGCAATTCAGCCTCTTTTCGATGCCCGTGCCCGTGCTCTCTCCGGACGAGCTCGGGACTCCCGCGTTATTCAGCCTGCGGAGACGCTCCGACGGTAATGATCGTAGAAACCTTGGGAGGAGAGCTGGCAGTAACAATAAAATAAACCACTCTCGAGAGGACGCTCGTCTCAGACGCTGCGAGAACATTGGAAACGCGGGGTTGAAGAGGCAGCGGGAACATTAGGGATCGGCGGGAGGTACGGGGAATCGGCTCCGAGGCTTTCCGGAGACCGAGAAAAGGCAGGGCGGGAATATAACGTTCACGCTGTTGAAATATTTAAACAAGCCCCCAATCTTCCCGAAAGAAGATCGATTTCAACGGGATAGAATACGAAAGAGATACCTCGGATCTTGATACCGGCGGCCACCGCCGTTCCCTGGGATTCGGACGGGACGCGATTTTCGACAGTTTAGACTCGCAGCGGTGGAGCTGAAGCTCGTGGGATCGAACTTGAAACTCGCCGCACCGGATACACGTGTTGGCGACTCGTGTTGGACTCTGGGGGGACTTAATGCGGATGATCCTCGACACGATGTAAACCTGTCTCAACTTGGAACGGCGCGACATCAATTATCAGAAACGCGTGCGAAGCGTTTACAATTTCATAAATTCTACAAAAGTCAGCTCGACGGGACGTAAAATTGAAAGTAAAATAAAATTTCAAGCTGTTTGAACGCAGTTTAGAACCTACGAGAATCGAAACGGTCCTTGTTCCACGGCGTTTAAACACCCACGATGTAATTCACAGGAACGGTGATCTTCGTCAACGAGCCTTCTTCTTTCGTGTCCGGCTTTGCACACGAAGTGGACGCGAAGTTCCGCAGTAATTTCGCAGTGCTGTCATTAACAGAGTCCGCGGCTCGGTCGGAGAGAAAATGAATGATAACTCTGGACCGGGTCTGGCGCGCGGAGCCATCGATGCTGTGTGTGTAGAGACTAACACGGTGGCAGGCTGCCAAGTCGTTAAAGAGATTCCCGCAACTTTAAAGGTGCCGTAAACCCGCGAATTTATCTCGTCCTTTCCTCCTACTTTCTCGACTTCTCCCTCTCGGCCAACGAAAATTTCGACGAAATTCATCGCGCGCTCCTTCCTCTCTACTTGGTCGAGCGAGCGAGCGAGCGAACGAGCGAGAGGGAAAGAGAAGGAGCAGCGTACAGACAAAACGACGAGGAAGGGGCGGAGTCAGGTGCATTCCACCGGTATCAGGATTTCGGTCGGTGGAACTGATTAAATGGAATATATCGTGTCCCGGTTCCGCGACACGTATGTACGTACACGTACGCTACAATCGGGGAAGATACGATACCGCACGGCGACACTTTGTCGCGCGCCGGGACAGGATTTACGAGTGCGGCCCTTTAGGCGTTTGAATTACTGTCCCCGATTTTACGAAATCGAGAGAAGCGTCGAACCGGCAGACTTGGCTTATGCCAAGTTTCCTTCTTTGCGTGTGTGTGTGCGCACACGCGCGCGCGCGCGTTGAAACGTTCGGCCATCCCCAGATTTATCGGTGCACGCGGAGCGTAGCCGAGCGAGACGCAGAGATCCGAGAGAGTTTAGTGATTAACGACTGCGAGGGTTTGATTGCTGCGTTTCTCGGTCCGTATTCATAGGCTAATGCGTTCCCATCGCATCGCGAACGACTCGTTTGACGGGGGAAATTCCGCGCGAGATGTCTAACGGCGCTTGAAATCGAATGCGTCGACCCCCCCCCCCCCCCCCCCCCCCTCCTCTCGCCCCCGCTGCGCTTCGTCGAAATAATCGCAGGATGGACAACGCCGGCGAACGTTACTTTGGATTCTTCGTCGCGCTGGCGCTTCGCAGTCTCTATCCAATTAACGTCTACCAAACACGACCGGCTGTAACGTCGACGATGAAGCGATATTAGCATGAAAACCGCGTCAATTTGCCCCCTAATCGGCGAAATTGCGTCGCACATACGCAAAGTCTCGTTAATCGAACGAAATTCCTTGCCCGTGAAGCGTTCGCGTGACATTCGCGTCGATGCACGTACGTACACACGTACATACATGTACGTACGTACGCCACGGTATATTTCATCGAGTCTGGCGGGTCCCGCAGCCATCCCTGAGCCCTTGCGCCAGCCGAGTGTCCCCGGAGAGCATCAGCGTTCCATTCAGAGGCTCGGTCTCCTAATTCGATTATGAATATTCGAGCGAACGTCGAAACTCCCCCTCCTGTTTGAACTCGATCGAGCGGCGTTCACAGGCGTTTCCACGCGGACGGCGCGACGACGCTCGAATTAGACTCGGAGACGAGACGAGACGAGACGAGACAATCGCTTCGTAGTATGCGCGTAGTATCGGATCGACCGATAGAAGCTCGAAGGCGAATTTTCTTCGCAATTGGAAATGCGACGAGCGAGCGAGCGAGCAGCGTGACCCACGTTCGGGTCAGGGTTAACGACGCTAACAAGCCTCTGGCTGACTGACTTACGACTAATTCAACCGTTCCGTCGTCCGCGAATGCGAACAGATGCCGGCCAGCCTGGCTAGAACTAGCCAGGCGATGCGGGCTGCGCCGCTGGCTTTTGGTCTCGTTAGGGCGCGGCCCTAAAGGCTGCAATTGTTTGTTATTGTTGTGACGTCACCTCGTTAAGAGCCGGCCGCGCGTCTACTCTCGTTAGACGGTCATTTGTAACCGGCGGCGGCGCGGGGGCCAACGCCGATTGGGAAACGCGGGAAACCGAGCTGGAATGCGGTCGGAGAGATTCGAGCGCTCGACGAATTCCTCCGCCGGATGCTCGATGCAGCTAAATTGATTCGCAGGCCCAGTGCCTTTCGCGTCGACGGCGTTGCGACGGCCGATGATTGATTAAAGGACGGAAAAAAGGGGCGAACCGGCGAAGGGTCAGATCGTGGATCCACGATTTTCCGTCTCGCGGCGAAGCAGTCGAACGATCCGTCTGAAACGATCGTGTTCCGCAAATTGAAAATTCGACAGCGATTATGTATAACCGAGCAATTGCTAGCGTTTCGCGCCTTGCTCGGAAACTGAATACGCATCCGTTTACACTGCTTTGTGTTGCGAAGCGTTCGTCGAATAAATTTGAATAATTAGTACGAATATGGTTACCTGAAACGTGTATAATTAATCCAAAAGGTGGACCTGTTAAATACCGAGGAGGTACATTGATTTGAACGAATGTACAACGTGTTGGCAAATTCAGAATAAATTCGGCGAGTGTGTACACGAAAGACGATGACGATATCATTAGATATGCACTGAAAAATATCCATCACACATACGCCGCTGTACGAATATGAGACAAGATGACGCGCAAGAGCCACGTCGGAGCAAGAACGACAAATCGAAGAAACAAATTTGACAAAGGTTTCCCGAGACTCGACACTCCGTCAAGACGATCGATCGAGCGAGTCGAACCTCTCGAAACCAATTAACTGCGACACACGTTTCTCACGGCGAACGCAATGGAGCACGATACGTACAAGCGACGTCAATTCCGGCGACAGGCCGTTTTATCGTGATATCAGAAGGCGGGGCGGGGGGGAGAGGGGGCAGGAGCGGGTAATAGCGTTGGCTAAGCAAACAGCCGATTTTTATTAGCCTTCGTCGTCCCTTTGTGAACGGAGGAGCTTATCGTCAAGGAGGAATCCTCTTGCGTTCGTCCTCTGCTCCGTCGATCTCCTTCTCATTGTCTCGCGTCTTACCCCTCCCTTTCTCTTTCACTTCCTCTCTTTCTCTCTCTCTCTCTTCTCGTCTTGCAGAGGGAACGTCTCAAAGCCAGGGCATCAGCCCTCTACCGAAGATTCGGGGACACGACGAGAGGGATCAGTGCCAAGGATCATAGGGTTCAAATTCTCGGAAGAACCGCAAACTAACTGGCTTTTTCGTAGTACAGCCGAGATCAAAAAGATTCTCAACCATCACCACAGGGGACGCGTGCTCTCGGTATTATACCCTCGATCCGAACCGAACCGGACTGAACCGAAGGTTTCTTTTCTACTGCGCGAGTTGCTGCTCGCTCTCCCGAAGGCGCTGTTCCTAGTCGTGCTACGCAATCTTCTCTCCGCTCCGTGGCAAATCGAGCAAAAACTCGAGTCGCCGCTCTTGAAACCATTGTGGCTTCGACTCGCCGCGAGATCGTTCTTGCATTCCACAGGATCTTTTTGCCCCACCCCTTCCGTCGCCGTCCGCCGTGCGATCGTCCACCAATTTTCCACGTTTCCACGCCAATTACCTAGGATTTTTCCCCCCTCAGTCCTTTCTAGGTGTCGTGGACTAGGATTCTCGCTAAGTAATGTCTCTCGACTAATTTCGCGGTAGTGAAAAAGGAGAATCGTACCCGAGAGCGTTTCTTGTCCTCGAATTTGGTTCGAAGTAATTTGTTACTCCCGCTACTTTGTCGCAATGGTTCTGATATTCTTTTCCGACGTTAATTTACCGGGAGAAACGCAATGAGGTTGTTGTTATAATTAACAGTAGTACTATGCACTTTGCGTGAAAAGTTTCTACGCGATTGTTGGATGACCAACTAAGCAGATTCCTCTCCCTTCGACTTGCAAATTATAAAAAAAACGTGTTAGGAAGAAAAGTCCTAACGTCATCCATGATCACATGGCTAAAACAAACCATCACAAACTCTCTCAAACGTAAAAGTTGTTATTCCTTTACGCGGTATCCAACGCAATGAAATCGCAGATTGAAAAAACGAAATGGCAAAACTTCTGTCTCTTCTGTTTCATATACTCCGAATTAACCAGCAATGATATTTCACCGATTGGTGACCGACGACTTTGACGAACAATGACGCTCCGAAAAATCACCGAGAGTCGAAAATCGCGGCGGGCACGTTAAAGAAATTAAAATCGCGGGGGATGGAGGCAAACGAGCGACCAGCGTGCAACGCAAAATCGGTCGGCCATGCGTGCAGAGCCATCGGAGCGCGCGGCTTTCATCGAATTCGACAGCCACGGCCGGAAACTGATCGAAGGAGTGGGGTAAAACGCACGGTGGACGGCTCATTCGTTGTGAAACACGCTTCCGTCGTGCGTCGGTTGCTCTCGCCGTCGCGAAACCGTCTTCCCCCCGACTCGCGATGAATAGCCGCGTACGAGCGCGTACAGGTGTCGATACGTCACCGCTCGCGGTTTCGAGCAACTCAACCACGAAGACGCTGTGGCGCTTGGAACCACGAGACGCTGTAGCGCGGCATGTGAAAAAAGAAAAAAGAATGCCAGATATCGATCTCCTCTCCGTGCAGAGATCGACCGCGATATGAATACGTCTATATAAATTTCTCCAAACTCTTCAACGTCTCCTCGGAACATTAACAGCGACGATAAATAAAGTTTACGCGTTGGAAGGAAAACTCGGACGTTACGAAAAAAAAAAAATAGAAAAAATGTCCAGTTTGATCACGGACGGGTAATAAAAGTGTGGGCAATAAAGATCCACGACGATAAAAATCAAAAGCTGGAACCAAGCGGACAAGTAATGGTCTGGGAAAATTTTAAACGTTATCCCGGCAACTCTCTCTCTCTCTGTGTCCTTGATCGTGGAAGATTCTCGACGATCCATATGGACCGGGACTTGACGCGATTCGCGCGATTCGGTGTAACGACGTTTGCAGGTAGGCCGACGATATCGACCTTATCCGTATTCACAAGCGCGATATAAATTGCGTAATAAATCGTGGCGCAACGTCGTTGGAGCGAACGTCTATCGCGCGCCTAATTGGTTTACGTGCATCGTACACGACTCGGTACTGATACGCACGGCAAAGTGGAAGGGAAGGAGACCGAGAGGGAGAGAACAAGGAAACCGGAGACGACGTTGAGTGTCTGGGGCTAAAGCTAGCGGAGAAGATATGATATAGGAAGAGAGAGGTTGCAAGGGAGGAGAAGGTGACTGTGTAAATTGCGATGGCTTGTTGGACGTGGCAGCAGCACCGGGAACTTCGTCGAGACGAAGCGGAACGGAGCACGAACAGCCCCGCCGCTCTTCTTCCTTTCCTTTTTTTCCTTTTTTTCTTTTTTTTTTTTTCTTTCCATTCCGCGGTCCATTCGACCTCCTCAGCCAGCCTCCCTCGGGGAGAACGCCATTGAAAACGCGATCTCTTCCTTCCCTCTTTCGCTCCGTCTCCGTCCTCTTTCGCGATCCGTTTCTTTTTCTCTCGTTAGCCTCTTCCTTCCTCGGTTCATTCTTCGGCCGCGAAGATCCAGAGCGGGCACTGCCTTCGCGCGCGGGACTACCTTCTGCCTCTTCTGCTCGCCTGGCGAACGAGACCGGAGCTTACTCGTTCGTTCGTTCGCTCGTCGTAAATCTGCGTAATGAGGCGTGTCGAAAGGCGGCTTACTAGATGAACTGTAATGCCACCGACTGTCGATTGGTTCCAGCCTCTTTCATGCTCTTCACATTCACCCGAAGATTCTTTCAATATTCCTTTCCTCTCTGGAAGCCTCCGCCGAGGGAGGGGGGGGGGGTAGGGGGCGTCGGGGGCCCCATCGCTCCCTGCCGTTTCGTTCTTCGTTACTTCTACAATTATCCCGGGGAAGGTTTTCATTCCAGACCGCGGAGGAATTTTCATTAGCCTGCGGGCAACGATACCCGCCGCGCCGGATGCCCCGCCCCAATGGAAATTTTATTGCGAGAGCGCGTTACCAAGCCTGGTTAATTTAACGACGGTACATCGACGATACAGCGCCGAACGACCGCCGAGTTCGCCCGTTGCATCGTCGAAGAAATTCGCGAATAGTTGCAATCTAAGGGGAAACGAAGGGTTGCGAAGTTACGCCTTGGAAGCACCTTTAAAGAGTTTCTTATTACACCCCTCGGTGTAGAACTCGCGAAAGAAAATTCCCCGTTATCCGATTTCCCTAACGACATATCGATCGACCGTAACCGAGGGCATTCGCGACTTAAGCGCCCTGATTTCGAGCGTCTGGCGGGCGCAGTCTGCTAACTCCGTTTCCTCCTCCGCCTCCTCCTTAGACGACGGACAATTGATTCGTCGTCAGCGAAGGAAAGAACGAGTCGGTTAATTCGGGGAAAAATGTTTCCACGAGCACGCGACTTTCCTTTCAGGGAAGTAAAAATCTTGGCTTCCACCAGCGGTTGAATGACGCGGATCCCGAAGCAACACCAACACGGAGACGACGACGGAGACGGCGGCGGCGGCGGTGGCGGCGGCGGCGGCGGCGGTGGCACCGGTAGACATTATTAAATTACATTTAGAAGCGTGGAGCTTGGAGGGCGGGGGTGTCGGAGGAGGAAAAGTGGCGGAGTAGGGACAAAGAGGGCCGGCGCGCGCGCTCGCGGCTGTATATATTAATTTGCTGCCGACAATACATATTCAAGTTGGAATTCATACGCTGTCAGAGGCAGCGCTCGGTCGACTGAATAGATAGACATTATGGATGTCATACGGAAGCAGGAGTGGCGCGAAGCGAGAGAGGGACGCGCGACGTATGGGAACGTACGTTTCGCGTATGGTTCACGCTCGTACGACTGTACGAGCCGCGGCGACAGGGACGGATAAACAGGACGAAAGAACGGGCACGACGCAGAGAGAGCGGCGAACAGGGGGGTTCGAGAGGGATAGGCAGGGGCAGGATAGGAAGAGCGGATGCAGAAACGAGGGAGTGCAGAGGGAGAGAGAGAGAGGGAAAGAGAAAGAGAGAGAGAGAGAGAGACTGCATTGCACGTTCCATCGTGACGTGACATCCTATTCGAGAACACGCGCCGCATGTAACAAGCGGTTCCGAAACTTCTCCGGTAACCGTCGAACGAGGCTACCTGCGTTTCACATCCGCCGTTTATTGCTCGCTCGCGCGGAAACGCGTAGCGAAAAACGCGACACCTTGTTGTCTTCGGCTTTTAATCCACGCGCGTACGCCGCTCGCTCGCCCTCGATCGTTACCAGCGAATAAACCGGCGATGTTTTGCCGGACGAACGTGGCTGAATGGGGGAGGCTTGAAAAACGCGATACCGCTCCGATGCGTTTTTACGAAACGGCAGGGCGTGGACCGATCGAATTGCCGGCTCTCGAATCGCCGCTGTATTCGTCGCTCGACGGCAGAGGTGGTCGCATTTTGCGCAACCTGCTTCTTATTCGAATCGACGATGGGCAGTTTCCTCTTTGCGCGTCGCTGGTGCAACAAGATCGTCTAACGGGTAAAACGGGATTAGATTTTTAAACATCGGACGAGGAGGAGAGAAGAGAATTTCTGGTTGGAATATTTTACAGGATCGAGAAGGATAGTTGTTGAATTGTTCTTTTTCACGCAAGACTACAGGCTGCTGTATTTAACATTTCTTGGAAAATTTCTTCGATCGTTCACGAATCGTTGGAAAGGCCATCGCTCGCCCCCTCAGCCGGGAATAAATCAGGGAATAAATCGCGGATACGTGAATCATCGGCGTGATATCGATCTCGTTCGCGTTGGTTACCTGGCCAAGAAAGCTCGTCCCAACTCTTCCATCGTCCTTTCATCGAACTGAGCAAACCGTGACTATGGAGGCAGGCTTGAGTGACGCGAGATTTAACTGCTAGACGAGACCAACGCCGGTGAGTAACGCCGGTTCGAGAGCGAGTTTCAATTCCGATTTGAATTAAGATAGGGCGAACAGCTGGTATTTTTTCCGCGGACCGAGCAGCTCTCGCTGATGCTATCAAATAACAAGGAAAATCTAATTACGCCCGGAACTTTCCGCCAAGGAGGTTTCCACCTTCGCGCGACGCGATTGAGAAACGCGCGTTCGCGTTCGACTCGGTCTCCGCCGATCGTTCTCCTGGACTTTTGATTGTCGAGAATTGTCTGATCGCGGATCCAACGATGCGGAAGGGAAGAAACCCGCGGTACGTGGTCCTCGGGCCAACGGTACAAAGAAGCACAGACGAACGCGTAAATCACGGTGCGCGGAACCCGCGAGGGAAAAGTTGGAGGTCCGTTACTCCGGTTCGTCGACGACGAAGCCAGAGGCCATAATTTTAAGCCGCTCGACTTGCTCGACGACGACGACGACAGCCGCGAGCAGAAGGACGAGGAGGAGGAGGAGGGGGGGAAATCGAGACGCGAGCTCCACGAGACTTTTCCACGCGATTCCGGTGTTCCACTTGCCGCGCGGAACCGCGCGTGAAACGGACAACCGCTACCGCGACTCGTGCCAGGAGAAGAACTCGTTCCGAGAACACGACCCGACAGATTTATCACTCGCTCCTTTGCTGCAATCTTTCCTACCGTTCTCGGAAGGATCCTGACGACCAGCTAATTGATGGAGATGATGTCCTTGTCTCGAAGAATTCCTTCTTCTTCAATCGGAAAATCCCACCAATTACACGGAAGAAGAAGTTTTCAATATTTCCTCTTACACATATACCACGTGCAGAATGCGAATGGAGTTAACTTTGTTCGTGTAACATTTTCTCAGCTGAAATTTTATTTTCATCCACGAAATAAAATTCCGATTAAAAGTACTTTGAGCCGCGGTCTCAAAAACCTTTCCACGATGTTGCTACAAAATCAAAGGCATCCTTGCACGAGATTAATCGTGGCTGTACCACTTCTACGGTCGATCGGTATTTGGCGACGAGATATTTCATGGTTGTGGTATTTGGCCGCCCACGAGCCTACTTTGTTAGAGTTGGCCTATCACGTTCAAACTACGGGCCGTTTAATTAATAATCAAAAATATTAAAATAATCAATATAACTATTCTAATATTCATTCTATAATTAACGCAATTAATATTGTGATTAAAAATGACTATATATTGATTGTGTGATGAAAATTTTAAACATTTTAAATATAAAATTATCGCGATGAACATAGTAATTTCGACATGAAAAATTAAAAGTAACAAACTAGTTAAGAAAGAAGGTATCGAGAATGGTAATGCAAATTTCGAAATTGGATTAAAGCCACAGTCAAACGGAATTATTTCTCCCAAGTTTATTCATCGGTGCACTGTCACAGGTCGTCTAGAAACGGTGAAATTGAAGCATCGACGGAACGATCGATGCCAACTGTTTCCAGAGAACACTTGCAAGAATGACAGACCCGCGGGTCAGCGAATGCTTCCGAGTCTTGATCTAAAGTAAACATCAAAGAGAAACAGAGTGAAAAGAAGAAAGTGGAAGGATACTGGAATTCAGAGCGCTCGAGAATATTCGATCCAACGTTCGTTCGTTCGACTGTTCCTTAAAAACCGCACGAGGTCCCATAAAGGCAGAAAGTGGCGGCGCGTTTCGTGACTGGCACGTGTACGCCGCGACGCAATCGTGACGCGGCCTTCGTGTTCACTTTCGTGGCCCGGCCATTTACGGCAGGGCGCGCGTGAAAGTCGGGAACGCCAGTGGTGTTGTATCGGGGACGATGGCATCGATTACACATCGATCCCGGTGATTATTCCGCGAGGGGCCCGCACCGTGTGTAACCATTGTCCCGGAGAGCTGGATTGAATCGCGCGCGGCGACCGGCCACGCACGTGCACCACGAAGCCTTCGTGCCACTTTCGACGCGCTGATATAATGGGGGTCCAGGTAGAATTCTACACGGCGCGCGCAGCACAATGGGACCCGAGGCTCCGGCGGTCTCGTCTCGGCTCCGGCCCCCTCCGTCAAACACAATGGGACGCCTCTGGTCGTACCCGCCTCTTGAAAAGGAAAGTTATGTTTTCTCGCGCGGCGACCGCGCGGATCATATTTCTACGGATAATGGCCAAAATCGGTCGGAGATTTCGGTCACCTTTCTTGCACTCCTCTGGCCTGGAAATCTCCGCTGCCAGAGACCGGCGACGTATGGAAGAGTAAATAATGGGACGCGGAGTTTTATGCTCCACGGGCTCCACTATTTTATCGTTTAATCTTGGCTGACTACTGTCGACCTTATTCCATTTACCTCCCCCCCCCCCCCTTGTAAATCTCCGCGTTTTATCTCGGCAGAAGAGACGTCGAGACGTCTTTCGGGGAAGAAATATTGTAAATCTTCGCGAAAAGACGCGTTCGCGGCTGTTTGTGCACCGACCGAAATTTCGTCAGGTGTGTCATAAGTCGTTGTTACGTGACGAACCGGTCGAGAGCGCCAACTCGGGGCCAACCTTGGCGAACCTTCCGAGAAGAAATCGATCATTCCTCTTTTCGGATCGTGGTCCGAAAACGCGATCCGAGGGAGATGAAAGTCGATCGAACGTGCATGCGTGTGCTCGTTGCGTTCGGGAATATCGAATCGACGGAGAAAGAGAGAGAGAGAGAGAGAGAGAGAGAGAGAGAGAGAGAGAGAGAGAGATGCAGACCGCGTACGTAAAGTGTACGCACGATTTATCCATAAATCTTTCGTGCGCGAAATCGTTATTTCTTCGTCCTTGCCTGGACCTACTTTCGCGCGAAATAACAAACGAACACGTCGTCAAAGAAGATTAATAGCAACCTACATAAAAATTTCGCAAAGAAAAAGGAGCCAACAAGGCTAAAAACTCGGTAACGAGTTAACGAACGTTGTCACCGAGTCGCGCACGCGACCACCCCTTATTTATAGGAGTTACCTCTCGTTCCACAACCTCGCTCGTCGCTCGGTTTTCCATCTTTCCCGCGGGCTCGCGACCGGACACGCTCGCCCCCGCTTTTTCTCCTTTTTCTCCTACACGCCGCCGACCGTAATTTATTTCCCCGTGAAAAAGTTCGGCGATAAATTCAACTTTCAGCGTTTCTGCATCGCCACCCCCTAGCTGGCTAACATTGCCTCGTTAACGACTCGATTAGCTCACGTGCTCGTCCGTTTCCCACCGCCTTCCCGTTTTCCCTCCTGCTCGTCGCTTGATGCATAATTCAAGCGTTGTACGGGGCCGCCGTCAGCCAGCGCGCGATCGATTCGACCGCTTAGACCGCTTAGACCGCCGCTCTAAGGCAAACTACTTCTAACACTTTGCCTTGCCCGTTAATGGCTGTTTGCGCCGAGCATAAAGTATGCGCGCGATCGTTGCGTCGCGCACACGCCAGGAAAGGTAGCAATTAGCAAAGGTACAACGTCAAAATCCTGCCCACGATCCTACGATCACTGTCTGACGAGAATTGACGCTGCGACGATTTCAACGTCGTTCAAGAAAACAGCGATTGTGAATTGTTGACGAGACAAATTAACTTTAAATATCGAGCTTCGGTGGCAAAGATCACCAGATACTATTTCAGATATTAAAATCACGTTAACGTTGTTATTTATTGCGCTATGCAGGATATATCGAGAGAAAGATAAATTATCCTCGATCTGCTACTTTCTACGAAAGAGTTCCAGAGAGAGTCCTAACCGCATTCCACCTTCCGCGTGATTCCTCGATCGTTCAGAAAATGCGAGGTTTCGTTGGTGAAAGGCGAGAGAGGGAGAGAAACGTGAAAAAACCTCACGGGGATTTTTTCATTGGAAGCGCGTGCGTGTAGCGGAGAAGAGTTCTCGTGCCTCCGTCCAAGATGTATCCTGCTGATCGTTTCCTGGTGTTCATCTTGGACAGGTTTCAGACGCACGTAGAGAGAGAGAGAGAGAGAGTCTTCATGGTCGCAAACAGCGGCTAGGACGAGCGACAGCGAAGGCGGAGGAACAGAAGCGAGAGGGGAGGGAATCGACTTTGTTGCTCGAAGGTTTACACGGCCAATCTCGCTTTGATGTCCCTCCCGCCTCGCGAACCCTTCGAGCTACGACAACCCCTTGCGATACCTGCTACACACACACACACACAAACACACACAAACAGACACAAACGACAGATTACGTTTGTCGAACGAGATGGTGTGCGCAGTTTTGTTGCGTGCGTGTGTGCGTACTGTCAGTGTACACACGGGGCAGACGCATATTTATACGCGGATAGAAGTGTGCTCGCGCGTGTTTGCTCCGGTCTAGAGCCTCCGGTTTCCGGTCCGTGGACGCGTAGTCATGTGTAAACCTCTGCTCTCTGACGAACGGCCGACGATGGGGGCGAGGGGTGTGGGAGGGCTGATTCTTCGTGGCTGCCGCGAAACGCGCAAGGATGAAAGAAAAAGAATAAAGTGGAGCAACGTTGCGGCAAGACGATATACGTACGAAGGTAACGACCTCTCGCGTCGATATTTCTGGAATGTGGCAAAGAAATTAACTACATACTTGTAGGAGTTTTAAATTTATACCACAGCCCTGTTCGCGTTCTTCTTCTTCTTGGAAACTAGAGGCTTGCAGTTCTTTCCTCGGCGCGGGCCAGAAATAGATCGAAAGTTACTTATGCACAGTCCGCACCGCGTATATAAAGACGGCGCCGATTAGCAAAGCGAACGCAAGTTGAACTTTGCCCGCAAAATACGTCTCAACGTTTCACTTGCGACAACCTCGAGTCGCGTAATTCTATACTTGTACCTCGCGTCATACTTTTTCATTCTTCGAGACAACGACCAGGCACGAATCACCGATTAAACCGCTGTTTTCGTCAACGATGGAACGAATCTTCCTCGGTCAGCCAAATGACACCGCAACCCGATAATCTCGCAATCAGTTCAACGCGATCGACACGTCTATCGATCGTATTTTCCTTGAAATAAGAAACACCTGTCCCCCCGTGAGTGGCGCGGATATTCGAAAACGTTTATCCGTAACAGACAATCGGACCCGCTCTTTCAATAGTGGTCACCGGCCGAGTCCACAAATTTCGTTAGGGACGCGACGCATCGACGACGAGGTCCGCGACAGCCGGGATATAAAGGTAATTTGTTCGGAACGGCTTTTAGCTCGCCAGCCTCGTATGGAACACCTGCGGCCTTCGTACGCGGCCCGATCTCTCGATATAAAGCGGACCGTTCCGCAATCTGTCCATCCCCGAACAACTCGCCGTCTCTTTCGCAACCGGATCCTTGCGAAACGCCCGAGCGTGATGTTCGAAATTGTCCCGTCGACAACGTTTCCATCGGTCCTGCCGGCCAATATTTCTACATTTCGAACCCTCCGCGTGCGTTTTATGGAGCAATTTTTCCCAATCATCATCTCTTTCCTTTCTCCTCCTTCGTACAGAAATTCGTTGCGCGATGTCCCGTCGTTCGATTAAAAAACCTTCGATAGTCAGACTTTGCACCTTATTTTCCAAATGGCGAGTAGGACGTTTCTCGAATCAATCGAGACAAACGGCACGAAAACGAGCAAAGTGTATAAATCTTAGCCTTTTACGCGAATTTTACGAGAAGCGCGAGACGACGATTCGCAATTTCAGAACGATCCTCGAGTCGCCCAATCTTCGGCTTACGACATCGCCGTTGAACCGTTGAATTTACATAGAGGGGGTCAGCGAGTGGTCCAGCGATAGCAGTAAAATTTACGCGCGATCCTCGGACCGGTTCCGAGCGCGGTCGTCTCCTCGAATGAAAAGAGGGACGACCGACGAATCTGGCGCGCGCGTTGCAATTTCTTCGTTACGGAACGAAAAACAGGGGGAGGGCGGTGGAGCCGCGCGCGCGAGTGTGGCGTACGTGTGTAACGTGTCACTGGAACGCCGTGGAATCTCCCCTCTTCACTTGTTGCGCCTTACGCGAGTACGAGGAAGTCGTTTCATCCGGCTACGACGTTCCTGGAACGCGAATTAATTGCCGGCGTCAAATTGTATCGTTCTTGGCCGGCGCGCGCGTCTCCCTGCGCCGCCATAAAGCGCCACTTTAATTTTCCCGCGCTATCCCGCCGCCATCTCGTTGTTATTCCCCCCCTGCTCCCTGGACGATCGTGTCCGGACAGTTTCCAGCGCGTGAAAATTACGCTGTCGTGACCCGGCCGCATAACGTCCGCGTGTCTCGCCCCCGATGATCGGTCAGCGCGGCAATTTTTTATCTGTCCGGCGGTTCGCACGCCACGAGATGGTTAGTTGAACCGCGATATAGAGTCGTTGAAGAGGGACACCGATACGCGAGAATTAATTATGAAATTTTCGAGGATAATTACCGATTACGCGGCTCGATTGCTAGTTCAAAAATAAATGCTTGCCATTCTCGCTGCCACTCGAGGATTCTGTGCAAAAACTGACTGGCGTGTCTAGTATAAAAATAAAACGGATGAAGAAATACTCGACAAGCATCTTGTATTTCAACGACTCGATGCACGTGCAAACACGCGAACGATTTGCGGACACGATCAAACGGGAAGTCGATGGATAAAAGTTTTCAATAAAACCCGACTCCGTGTTCCATTTACGTCGACCCGACATGATTGATTCTCCGCTGCGTAAATACGGTGCTACTCTCGTGGTGGAGAATCTCGTGCGAGATAATTAGTGCTCCGGATAGATACCCACTCGGTAATTCGTCGGACGATGGAACGGTAATTGAAAGAAAATTAAAGAAATTCGAGTTACGTGCCGTGGAAGCGAACGGCGAGAGGCGTCTGAAAGCGATGAAGCGGCGCAGGTAGCGCAAATAATCGTGCTAAAAGCACTAATTGCTCGGCGGTTCGCACTTTGCCGTGGAATTTTTATTTCGCGAATCTGGCACGGCTCAACGACCGAGCGTTTGCTCGCGCCAACCGTCGCCGAAACGCATTCTACGCGTGAGATGCGTGTTGCGAGAATCGTCGGCTCTGGCCACAGGAGCATTTCGTCGGGGAAAAGCAACTCTCAAGGGAGAAAAAAAGCCAAATTTATATCTATCCGCAGGGCTTTCGTCGCGAGTCGAAAGTCACCCGCTAATGATTGCCATTTCGAGACGCGATCTCGTTACTTTTTTCGTCATATCGTCCATATACGTAGGCGTTGCGTACGTGTGTGAGCGGTTCGTAAAGATTTTTATGGAAAGTTATATCGGCCCTGTTTGCGTTTGGCCTCAAACTTTGCTCTACGTGTCAAAAGTAACGCTCGCGAAAGTACTCGAACAGTTAACACTTTCAAACTTTCGCGCGTTTGAAATTGTATTACCAAGATGTTCACTGCTCGCGTTTAAATACTTTCGTTGCGTTGACACGAAAAATCAAAGGTAATTTAAACGTGTGGAACAAAGTCTTCTGAATCCAGCCAATCCAAGCCGGCGAAGCGAAGGACAATTTGTCATCGGATTGGACGACAACTGCTCGAGTTGTTACATCCCCTTTCCCAGTCGAAATCAGAGAGAACACGCGACGTTGCTTAGATATCAAGCGTGGAACAAAAAAAAAAAAAAGAAAAAAGAGAAAAAAACGACACCTGTGTCTAGTCTAACTTCGTTTGAAGCGCAGTTCCGCGACGGAGCTGGCGGATGAAGCTCGCTCCTTTGACCGGAGTGGAAACGCGGCGAGCAAATAAAGATCGCGCCGTGCCGCGTGGCTTCTTGCCGCGCCGCGCCGCGCCGCGCCACGCGAGACCGTGTGTCGCGTTTGATGTACTTTTAATATCGGCGTAATGCTCGTGTCGCGTTAAACGCAGCTCGGAGTGAAGTTGCATCGGTGGAGTCCCGGCGCGGGGCTGGCTGGCAGACATCAAAGCGGCGAGCCGCCGCGCCGGGCACGGCGCAGAGCGACGCGATGCGCCGCGCGAGATCGTAAGTCGGTCGACGGGAAGTTAAATTCATTAACGGATGATTTCATTGGCCGAGGAAATGAAACGTCTGTCGACAAGCTCGCTCGAAAACGGGAGCGAGACGTAACTGGCTAATTACGGCCGATTTGTGTAAATCGACAATGATAACCGTGAAACGTTATTAACCGCACGTTCTCGTTGTTACTCGCGCCGCGTTGTTAAATCCGCGCGGCTCCGGCTCTTTTTTGAATAATCGTTGCGCCCGCGAGAGAGGCAAAATAAAAGGGAAAAGAGACGTATCGTTATTCCGGTTTAAATATACAGGGACTCGATTAAAAAGCGCACGCTTAAATAACGCGCTCGATGCTAATGGCGGCGGCGGCGGCGGCGGCGGCGGTCGGGCGAGCGCGGTGTAATTCAACGTGGGCGTACTATTTGATGAGCAATTAATGATGTAGGATATTAGTAATATTCTATCCTCGCGTGCGCGTTACCAAAGCCATCGTTTAATCTACTCGGTTAATTACGAAACTTCATTATCTACACGCGTGTGTAAAATCGTGCTATCGTTGCCCGGGCTCTGGCCGCGTTCACGTGCGATTGCCTGCATATTCATAATCGTTCGCGTTAACTCCGCCTCCGCTTCGAATTAACTTCGTCGCGCGTCGTTCCTTTCGCGCTTCGTTCTCCATTTCACGCCGTAGAAAGGAAACGAAGGCGATTCGCACGGATCGTCGAATCGACTCGTTCCCGTTTGTTCTCGCGAACCTCGCAGGGTTTCGCGGAGCATCGGCGATACGTTTCCCTTTGTTTTCGTAAAAATCGTTAGGGAAACGTGTTGCACGTTACACGCTCGCGGCGTCGTCTCCCACGCGGCGATATTTACCGCGTATCCTCGTAAATCTCAATGAACACCGTATAAACTCGAAGCCGCGGAAGATGGAGAGGTTAAACGGGATGGGACGAGGAGGAAATGGTATTACTGGGAACGTTGAATTTACGTTTACCGATCGTCAAAGCGATCATTACGTCCGATCAATCGTTTCGTTCGTGCGAGACGTTTCTCGACAAAGTTGAAGTTGCTGTCAATTATTTTCTCACTTGTTCCGATTCATTGACCGTTTACGCGAATAAACGTTGATTTCGCGCCAAGACGAGGAGAGAAAAACGTTGCTCCGAAGCAACGTACTGAAATTACCGCGGTGAACGATCGATCTGTACCGCGGCGGAGTTTTGCCAGACGAGGAAATCTGCGCAGCCGTCCCCATAAACAACTTTACGACGACGCGTCTCGTGTCTCAGGTAATTTCGATGCTCGTCCAGCGTGGTGGTTGACCGCAGCAGCGTGTCCAACAGGAACGCGTCTCGCGGCCGCCCGAATATCGGCCGACGTTTACGCGCAATTGTTCAATTTAATTAGCCGTCGCTCGGCGAGCAAGTGGACACGCGCTTGCCCGGGTGGTCCCTCTCGCCCGCTGATTGCGAGAGATTATTGCGAGTCCGCCGGTTTTATGGGAGAGGTTGGCCGAGAGAACAAGAGAGACAAAGAGAGAGGTAGACGACTCGTCGTCGCGCGGTTTATCGCGTTACGCGATGCGACAGTCTCGACGTGCTTCTCGCTGGCGATTATTATCAGGGGAAACCATGCCAAGATTTATCGGCTACTTTACTCCTTTCGTTCTTCCCTGGTTGCTGCAACCATGGAAGATGGAGGATGCTGGAAGCTTGGTTAGCAACGGGCGTCGGGCGTGTAATTACGTAATTGGATGATCAATCACGCGGAGCTTCTAATTTTTCAGACGAAGCGCCGCGCCGAGGAAATATTAATTGCGCGGAATTCTTGATGCGACGGGGCGTGTTGCTGCCCCGGGGAGTAACTGGAAGGAAGGAACTCTGCGTTCTATTAGTCAACTTCATAAGGAGATTCTTTAAAACCACGTACGACTGGTATGTACGAGCACCGACGCTAACCGCCCAACCGATGTCGTTCATACTTTTCGAGTCAAAGCACGCGTTTAAATCGAAGGCAAAGGTGGCTCTTCGTCCTCTGGCGTTCGCAATCTGTTCGAGGTTTGCAGTCGAGGAGTCAAAGAGACGAAATTGCCGAGGCAAACAAGGAAGGGAAGAACGGGGGCCAATGGGCAGCGATCGAGAAAACCGAAAGAGGATTTCCCTTGTTCCCGCGCGAACGAAGGGAGGGAAGGTCGATTGATATCGGGTGAAATCGGCGATTCGCAATCCCGTAACTCGGCTCGAATCGCTTGGAAGGTGATTCGAGCGGTTGGCAGGAGTGGAAAATGAAGTCGCGTATTAAAATCGGCATAAAAACGTTATTATCCGGCGACGTAATTCCGCGGTACCGACAGTAGTAAGCTCCCGTGAGCCGGGTCTGGCGTTCGACGTGGAAACCGACCCCCTCCCCCCTCTGGCAGAGGAGCGCCGCTGGATTCCGTTCAACTTCCAGATAATGCACTCGCCTCCATCTTCGCCGCTGTTTCCCTCCCTCCCCTCCATCGCCCATCCCTGAAAAGCAGAGCTCTCTCGCCTGGTGACAAGCGCACCCGAAGGGAAGAATTCGATATCAAATTCTTTTAAGAACATCCCGCGCGACCGAGACGGCTGCGAAAACCGGAGAGCGGGAGGGTGGAACGAATACTGGCGGTCGCGAGGGTCCGACGCAAGATATTGCCGCATTCCTGCGATACATAATGAGCTGTGAAATTTGGAGGAGGCTATCTCGCGTGGAATTCCCTTCGATGAAACCGTTGTAAACGGCGAGAGGAGAGGAAACTAGCAATTTCGTGCTCGTTCGCAGAAACTAGCAGTTTCTTCAAATCGCACCGATCCCTGTTTATAGCGTAACACAGTCTCCAAATATCGACGCGTGCGCTTCTGCCGAAGATCGAGACGAAGGTCGAGAACAGAAATATCGTCGATAGTAACAGATTTTTACGAGTCGCGCAACGTCGCGATGTTTCTCGCGGGTGAGAAACGAGGGACGATCCTCTCGAGCGTTCGTTCGATCCGCGTGCCGGTTGTAAACAAACGAATCGCGAGACCCGGTTTTACGATCCAGTTATAAACAGATATCGAGTGGCCATCTCCCCTCGTGGAGAGCGCGGTGGTGGCTCGGCTGTAAACGACCTTGAACCATCGCCTTCAACCATCGGCGAAATTAATCGAAGCCGCGGCGTGCGATCGTAAATCATCGCGCGTTTTATTCGATCGTTTCGCGGCCGACCTCGATCTAACACCTGCTACGTAAAGAGCACTTCCCAGCTGGCGGGATCGTAAACCATCTTCCGGAACACAAACCGCCGCACCGCCGTTCTAAGGATAGCTGCTATCTCCGGTACGCTAGCTGAAAATACCGTAAACCACTCCGGCTCTGTTCCGGCGAAGCATCTTTAAGACCCCGTGAAGCCTTGCCACTCGCCTGCTCCCCGTCGGGGATTCGCCGGGCATTCGTGAGCTGGCTGGAAAGTTTTCCACCGGCACGCGGCTGGAATACGAACTGGAGATCGCGTTTTAATTAAGCGGCCTCGACGGCGCCGCGCGTTTCCCTTTGGATCGCGACGCTTTTTGCAACGAGAGACGAATTCCTGCCGCACGGCGGATCTATCGGATCGATTCGTTTCCACTTGCTTTACTTACGCGCGCGGCGAGACCACCTCCGTCTTCGTCACGAGAATCTCTCGGCGTTTGTCACGCTCTTACCTGAAACAGAAAGGAAAACGCGCGGATCAATAGACGGTCGTTCGCGATCGGAGATGTCGTTAAAGATCATTGGACCAGAGCTCGGCGATAACAACTTATTCAATCCTCTTTTACCTCGTCTACCCTCGTTCATCACGTCTCATTGTTTATCAACTTCTCGCACGTTCGCGTTTCTTTCTCGAATCACATTTCCGTTTCCATCCCCCATTCCCGACCATTTTCCCCAGCGACACTCACTTTCTCCACGGGTTTTGCCTACGTCCGTCTCTCTTCCCTCTCCCCTCTTCTCCTACCCTGTCTCCCTTCGTTTCCCCCTACCGCTTCGGTTCTTACGTTTATTTCATCCACCCCCTTCACCCCCGACCAGCCCTGCGCCGTCGACGTCAACAAACATCTTGATTATACCGTGAAAGCCGCCTCTACTCCGAATCCTGACTGGAAGCTCAACTTTACTTTTCCCCGCTCTCGCCCTCGAAAGCTTCTCCCCCCTCTCTCTCTCTCTCTCTCTCTCCCTCTTCTCGTGCCTTCCACGTTTCTTAACACTGTCCTCCTTCCTCGTCTATCCATCTCCGTCTGTCACGCGAAATCTCTCTCTATCCATCTACGTGTTTATCCCGCTTCGTTTTCTCTGTTTTACACCTTTCTTCTATTTTCATTCGTTATATCCCTTCTGTCTGTCTGTCTGTCTGTCTGCCTGTCGCGCTTCCACTCTCGCGCTATTTATCTCCATCCTTGCCTCTTTACCTTACTTCTCACGTTTACCGGCTTTCTGCCTTCGCGTCCCCTTATCCTAGTAGACGTCTCTCTCTCTCTCTCTCCTCTCTCTCCTCTCTCTCCTCGCCGCTCCGCGCTCATTTCCGTGCCTCCGTCCTCTCCTTTCTCCGATTCCCTCGGCAACCACCCCCGCGCGCTCTTGAGCTCTCCACGTCGCGCGAACGGCACAGCCGCCGGTATTTGCATGCGAAATTAATGCCTTTCTATTTCGCCCCGAATTAAACGCAAGTTTGCATAAAGAAACGCCGATTTATTCGTTTATTCTTCGAGTTAAAAAGAAAAAACGGGAACGGGCGGACTTGGGATTCGCCTCGCCTCGCCTCGCCGCGGCAACGTCGCACCACCTTTCCTTTAACTTCGTTTGCCTCTTTCTTCTGAGGGACGTCCCTTCATATTTTTCCTTTCCACCCTTCCCGGAGAGACGCGAGGAGGCGGAGGGCGGAAAAAAACTCGTTGGGCAGATGCCGGCGGTTTTTGCCATTGCTCCGGCTGTCAATCGGCCACGATCCACCGACAACTTCGTAAACGACGTTACGCCCTCTTCCCTCTTCCCTTCCTTCTCGTTCCTAGCAACGTTGTTTTTCCCTTGACCCCACCGATGGTCGTTCTTTTACGAGCCGCCGCCCCCCCCCCGCTTGTTTCCACCCTCGAGACCAGCAGAATTTCGGTAATCGAATTCGACGATCTCGATCGCCGAGCGAGAACGGCACTTCGAGTTTCGTGGCCGATTTAATCACTTCGCGAAAAACAGTCGTCATTACGGCGGAGGAGGGATCGAGGAACCTGATCGGGGAGGATAATGGCGGCTGATTGCTGCGTATCGGCAACGAGAGACGCAGAATCGAGAGGGAGTTCTAGAGAAGGCTGCCGGATGGAAAATAAAGATCGGCGGCGCGGCGGAACGCGCGATTGAATGAGTTCGTTAAAAAACGTACGTCGAACGGCTCTGAATGACCAATCAGGCGGACCGAAGTCATCGACGACCGATGAAACGTAGAAACTGTCGAGCAGCTGCGCTTCAAGGATCAAAGTGCCTCCTTGAATAGGAGTCTTCTACGACGTAACCAGGTGTGAAGTTGGAACGTGCCGTTGAAACAAGAGACGGTTCCACCGTCTGATTTGTGCGTCTGTTCGTGTTTTCGAGTTTCTCGCGAACAGAAAGAGAAGCAAGTTTCGATATCCTTTACCTATGTAAGTCGCACTGATTGAGGCAAGTGTACTCGAACAGACATTTTATAAATCATATTGGTTGATGTGTGCAAGTGGTTTCAGGTGTGCAAGTTTGTGAATCACCCTATATATTCCCCACAACGTATTTACAATTATACATAGAATTATGTCTTTTAAATACACCACAATGAACCTTGGACCGAGAATGAAACTTATATCACAATCTTATCTATCATCCCTTTGCGTTTTGAAACACGATCGCGAGTTTCGTCTCGTTAGAAAAAAAGAGTTACATTTAACGTTGAGTCCAAGCTTCCCGTTGAATTCCTCAACACGAGAGCACGAGGCACGAACCGTCAAATCACCAGCTACAACGTGGCGAGCGTCACCGCCGCCGTTTTCTCGTCTGGTTTCACTGGCGAGCCAGAAGGGAACAACAGCAACGGGACAAAGAATCTCGTTATACGTTTCAATTACCCGTCGCCTTCCGTGGCCAGGGACCATTTATCTTCATTTGGTATCACGCAGGTCGCGGCGTATTTCCGGCGCAACGCGACCCCCCATCCCTATCGCAGTCGCGGCCGATAGCGATCGCGCGATTAATCTGACACACAAATCCGCACCAATTAAAACGCGTGTCCGATAAAAGATTAATTCACCGACCGGCTGGTGGAATCACTCCACCGATAGCGGCACGCGCTTCCGGATATTAATATAGAATAATAATTTACCGCGACGCGGCAAACAAGCTCGGTTCCAAGGTGGGAATACAGCCTTTCGGAACTGACAGTTTCGAAATACTGCGTTTTCGTTCATTGCCTCCGCTTAATTCCGCGCGAATTTTTCACGAATCACAGCTGCGCGTGATTCCCGGGCTCTATATATATATATGTATATATTGAAATTTCCACGCGTTTCAGAATCGGTCGACTAATACTACTGCGCCACCCTCATTTACACGAGCATTGTTAACGCCTCTGTAAAATAGACCAAAGTGCGAATCAATTATCGTTAACCGCGGTGCTCTGCAGATATTGAAATTAGCGATAAAACGATTTCCCGATTAGTCCGCGTAAATAGATATTCAATCGTAAACATCCCCATTTATATTCATTCGCCGACAAACACGCACAGCAACGATAGCTAGTAGCGTGCGCAACGCGCTGATCGCAGCCCGAGCGGACTCGTTTCTCAGGCTATCCACTGTGAAAAAGCTACTCGTAGCTTCGGCCAGTAACTCGAGAGGGTAAGGATTTTTAAAAGCGAACCGGCTCCGTTTGGAGACAGAGAGAGAGAGAGAGCGAACACGAGGGAGGAGAAACCAAAGAAGCGGTGCGTCGCAACTCGTTTCAACGTTTGGTGGTTCTGCAGTTCACCACGCGAGAGGTGAAAATCGCAAAGAATAACTCCGATAGGATTCCTCTTTTTTTCTTGAGCTCCTACGCCTTTACCGTTCTGTAACTTGTTTCTAGAATGCTCTCGACGCGACCCGTCTCTTTGCGCAATGTCGTCTGCTTTGTGCACGCAAAGTGAAATTTAATAGTAAAAAGACAGCAACTGGGAAACATTCTGAAATATCTTACATTCTAGAGTTTCTTTCGTATCGCACACGTACAGCGAAAAGAAAAAACAGAGAGAAAATGATTTAATATTTTTATTGATCGACAAATTCTCTGCTAAAGCGTTATTGGCTTTCAGCGTACGACCTGCAAATTGAATATTTTCTACTTCCCTGCACCGTGAGAGAAAAACGCGAAAAAGAAACAGACGGTCGATTTCAATATATCAGTTTGATGTATTTACTGATTGATGCTTTTTGCTTGTTAAAGTGCTCTTTGTGGCTCTTGGCGAATGATTTGTTGCGATTTTTCTACGTCGCGCGGAAAAAACGGTGGAAAAAAACAGAGAGAAAGGTCGATCGATTCTTTCTTCCTTTTTTTGTTTTCACGTTCGCAATTTAATCTATTTACCGATTGCCATTCTCCGCGAAAGGGATCCTCCGCGAGCTTCACCGAGAGTCTAATATCACAAATGACCATCGGGACAGCGAATTCGACGTTTCTGTTCCCTTTAAATCGACGACTATCGGCCTGGTCGGAACGAGCCCCGGTGAAATACTGCGGTCGAAGGAGCGCAATTCTCACTCGAGACGCGCGAGTTTTATCTGGCAAATTTACGAGGACGGACAGACGTTCCATGAATCCCGGCTCTGTCGCGGATAAATCCGCGCGTCAGGGACGCGTTCCGCTCGAACCACGACTAGACTGTCAACGAACAGTTCCCCACCACGACTATCGCGACTACGAATCGCGGAAACGGTTGAACTACGATCTCTACATCCCGGCAGTGCGCGTATCGGTTGTCGAAACACGTTTGAAAATCGCACGATGGAATTATAGGCGGAATTATTTTCGATACTTTGCTTCTGCGATCTTTCGTACTTTACGTGCACCGGCCGTGCAACGACAGGGGATGATATTGATTTTTATTTTATTCGCGAATAAAAGTATCGGAAGGTATTACACAAATCGTTAATTAAAATTAACATTTAATCATGCAAAACAATTCCAACGATTGATGTAAATCCTTCACTCCTAGCTTCGTACGCAATAAATGTACATATTTTTCAATATATCGCCGCGCGTTATATATGTTCAAATATGCGTGTATTTGCATTTTCTGTATTTCCCAATCTCCTTCACTTCGGATAAACTGCGCAGACATATTTTGTAACGAATTTCAGACAACTACTGCGAAGTATGTAACTGCAACAACGACAGTGAAAAATTGTCGATAATTTAAACTGACGTAATTTCGTGAAAAAAAATTACGTAACGATCCACTTGAGATTTCTCGTGTTAAAGCGTGAAGTCTCCGAAACTCGTAAATTTGTATTCTTTAAGGATGACGTTGCATCATCCAGCGGTAATGTTAAAAAATTTTGTTCGTGGATGGTACTGAAGATGGAAATTTTCTCTTTACAACGAGCAACTGTACGATCTTTATTTTTTTTATCATTTTGTTGAACTTGAAACATTAGGATTAGATGACGATATCTTGAATTTTTGTCGTTTAAAAAAAACATCGTACAACAAGTTCTGAAAACAACAAGTTGTAAAGAGAAGAGTTCAATCTCCAAGATTATGAAAAAACTGCACGACTTGTACTCCAGTACGTCTCACTGAAAGGCCTAGAAGCAACTGTTCCGACTAGGAAATGAAAACGACCTTTTTGACATAAAATTTTATTGATATGCAAACATTGGAATCGATACAAAACAAGCGCAATCGCTCAGTACTAGACAACGCAACTCCCATTCGAGGTCTACCCACGCCCCCTAGCGAATCACGTGACCCAAATCAACCAATCGCTAATTTTCGTTGCATTACCGTTGCACCTGAAAATCACTTTCAGTGGTAAAAGATTCTTTAACGTTTGTACATACATGTTTGAATTTTTATAACTTTCGAGAAAAAAGTATCCTCACTTTTCTATTTGCTATGCGATGTAAAGTATCAAAGATCTTCGAAAAGACTGTCGAAACAAAAGCTTTACGCTCCAAAATAAGTGAATCTGTTTTTCACAGAGTTTCATCAGTTTAAATTTATTCGCAACTTTTCGTTACAATTATATAAAATACAGTTTTAATTCTGAAATTCCACGCACGGCGCCAACGCATCACCCACTTCACAATGGAGATTCACCCTCGACCCTAATAAAATTCCATGCAACCGCCGATGCTGATCGTCAGACTTCACCTGGAAAGAAGCTGCACACGCGTGCACGCTCGATACTGGGGGCTGCATGTGGAACGGGGCAGTCGTAGCCCCGACATAGCATCTTGGGCATCTGGCGAGCACGTGTGCAACGCGCGCGTTTCATGGTGCATCGCGGAGCAACTCGCGCGTTCCGCGTGCGTGTACGTTCTATATGGGCGCATAGCGGGAATCGCGAGCGTTCTGTAAGTAGCTGGACCGTGCGCGCGCGTTCTCCACGAGCGGATGGCCGCGTACATGTACGAACGCTTGCCCGCAACCGAATCGCTCGTGTTGCTCGCTGAAATTCGAATGGAATTGGAGTACAATGCTGCTCGATGTCCACGCGGATCCACGTGAATGTCTTTGTTAAGGTGTCTCGTGCAAAAATTGGAAATTTAGGAAATTTAGATGGAAGAAACAGTAACGATATCAAACGAGACCACTTTCTTTTTTTTTTTATGTCGTATCTCGATTGAACGTTTCGTCGAAACTGTTATCACTGAAAGTGATTTTAGCAGGGTTAACCCAGAAAATCGGACCTCTTCAGGTGCAACGCTGATGCAACGAAAATTAGCGATTGGTTGATTTGAGTCACGTGAATCGTAAAGGAGCGTGGGGTAGACCTCGAGTGGGAGTGGCCTTGTCTGGTACCGAGCGATCGCGCCTGTAATTTGTTTCGTATCGATTGAAATGTTTGCATATCAATACGAAAATTTTATGGCAAAAAAGTCGTCTTCGTTTCCTAGTCGTTTACAAGTCGTTTAGTTTTTATGTAACCACAAATCCCTATTCGCAAAGAATAAATTGATGATCGTTGCGTCTAAACAATCATCCCTTGGCCGGGACAGGATCGATCCGTTTCATGCAAATGTCCCGGAGAAAAATAGCTGGTTTCGTGTTTACAGTGGCGGGATTTGCAATTTGTACAGGATCGAACGGTCGGCGTACGAGGAGAAGAATAACTGCGACGGGAGACACGAGGCGAGGTTTCTGATCGACCCACATTGATCATGAGCAATCTCTGTAGCTGCGAAAGGGATCGAGTGTCAGACAGGGCGTACAATGGAAGATCACCGTGTCCAATGGATCGATCGAGTCGCAGTGGAAAACGCCGTTTGCAGTCACGACACGTTCCGGTCGTGAAACAACGCGGGCTCTGACGGCCATTGGCTCTCGAGCGTCCAGGTGTGACACGACAAGAAGATAACATCGCCAGTAGGCATACCCGTTGCCGTCTAGAAATAGCACCGAGGAACCGAACCGTCGCTGATGGACGCTTAAACCGGACAGGCCGGAGTCAGCGGCTGAATATTAACGATCAATGAGCACCTTTGGATTCAAGAGCGGAGGAATCGTTCGCGAGATCCAGACTGCCGCAGCGTGGAACTTGTGCCAAGATCGTACTCGTTGCTAGAATGCGAAACTTCAACGGCATAGTTACCCAAGGACGTGAGAGTATACGCAACAAGATGGTCAAGGAATCGTTGCTCCAGAAATGCTCGAGCATTTAAATTTATCACTTGCTTCTTTTCCACATTCTCTAGAATTTACCATCGTCCTCGTTATCGATCAAGATGCACCAAAGTCGTAATATCGATCGATCTGCAGGAAGCTGCAAATATGTCGATTGTCGAAAAAGATTTTCAGACGGACAAGAGAACGAGCTCGTTCGAAGCAGCCCGTGATACGATAATGCACGACCTCTTCCAGAGTATATATACACACCGAAATATCTTTTGATGAAACGCATAATCCCACCGTTTAATCGAAACGTACCGTCCATATATCGGGTATAAAATTTCCCCGACCCGTGTTCTTTCACGAACGAGCTCGATCGCGAGGGGTGTCACAGGCTGGATCTTCTCACAGGATCATACACGGAACGACGATGTAGAGTGGAGGGAAGAGCGAAGAGGGATGAAAAAGGGCACTTGAATAAAAAGGATTTATTTTTGCATCGGCCGTCGTATTCGAGCGTTTCTTTTGCCCTGTGCGGCAGCGCGATACCAAATCCTTCTCTTTCTTCGTCCGCCCCTTCGTTTCGGCCAGCCACCCTCGCTATTTTTTCCCTCCTTTTTCTTTTTTGTCCGTCGGCTCTCGAGACCCGGTCCCATTCCGAAACAAATCCGACCAATTCGGACGCAGGCACTCCATACTCGGAGAAGGAGCTCGTTATCGAATCAACCATTATGGCACGACACCCTATCTGCTTTTTTTTCTATCTACGGCGGACGCACGTGCGCGTAGGAGGACGCGTGTGCGTGCTCACCAGCGCACGCACTCGAACGCACGTAGCTCAACCCTTAGACAGGATGGGTCGTTGTTAATCGATCGTCGAGAGACTCAAGGCTTCTTTCACTCGACCGAGTGTTCCTCTTGGCACTCGTAGGACGTTTGTTCCAATAAAATATCCGACGCGTTATAAACAATTATTTGGATCGTAACTTGTGAATCTGGAAATATTTTACTTTGTGCAGAAGCGTGAAACTTGACGAAAATATTTCAAAAAATCCTCCAAATGAGATTTCTGTAAGCGGAAATGCGGAATTATCGCGTATCGGGGGACGAGAGCGGTAGAGTTGGATATTTCGACAATTTCGACGTTAAACGAAAGTAAATTCTCGTTTGTATTAACAGGTGAAAAGTGGTGTTGAACTGCGCAAGGCGATTCTCGTTGAACGTGTAAGAACAATCGGACGAGGACGCGAGATGGTCGGCGTCATCAACGAGCGGTCGTTTAATCGACCCTTCGAGCTGCGATTTCCGGTCGGGCGACACGAGCCACGGTCCGACAATCAGAGCCGGCAAACGTTAATTTAACGCCACGCTTTCGGGAAATCCGTTTTTGCGAATCCCGCACTTGGGTTAATTGCTAGACCAGAGGGGGCTGGGGTTAATAGTGGTGGCGGCGGTCGCTGCTACCAGGATGAATGGAATCGCCGTGCGAAAGTACAGGTAACACGCTGCCGTTGCTCGTTGCTTGTTTTTTCGTTCGCCTCTTTATATCCCATCACCTAGATAGATCCGTTGCATCGTGTCTGTGCGACCGTTTTTGGTATTTTGGTCTATTTAAATATTGTCTAAACATTGCTCGCTGTAGTATGTACAATAACGTTACAGTTTAACATTTTTAGCTTTTATAAAATTTTGCTAAATTGCGTTTAAAAAACCTCAATTGTTAATCTACGTCAAAAATACTCCCTTTAATGATGAAGTGAAAATATTTAATTGATAAATTAAAATTCTCTGTATGTGTTTCCAGCACTCCACCTATTAAAATTTTTTAAAACTTGTTCGCTAAGATATTACAGTTATAGTTTTGTGTCTTTAGCTTTTATAAAACTCTGTCAATTTGACAATTACTTTTAAAAACCTACATCCTCAATTATTCAAACACTCCCGTTTTAATGTGAAAATATTTAATTGATAATTAATTCTCTATATACGTTTCTAGTACTTTATCTATTTACAAATATTTCAAATATTGTTCCTCGTAATATTATAATAATTGATATCGTCCAGCTTTACACAAATTCGCATGATAATTTAACATTATTTTTAAAAACCTGCATCCTCAGTTATCAACATTCCCTCATTTAACGATAAAGTTCAACGAAAATATCTAATTGATAAATCAAATTCTCCATATACTTTCTTTCTGGTACTATTTGCAAATTTTTTTTCAATATTCCTCGTTATAATATCGCCAGTATCTTTGATTTTTACGAAACATCGTTAGCATAGCAATCACCCTCAATTATTAACATTCTGGCCCCGTTTTAAAACGATAAAGCGAAAATAGTTAATTGATAAATGAAATTCTCTGCACGCTGATGTGATGAATAACGCTGATAAATAAATTTACATCTTGCACACAATCGCGCGGCGTGTTTAATCTAGCGGGTGGCCCGCGGTTTCCTTGCTCACCCCCCGGACACCTAGCCCTTCCGCTGACAAAATCGTTCGATAATGACGACGACGGAAAAAAGAGCGTGTTATCTCCGTGGTACAGCCTAGCGCACGGATGAATGCCGTCGCGGCGAGAGATTCGGCCGCCGCAGATTAGATTAGAGACGGTCCCATTGTTTCACGATCGCGGAAGAGTGTACCGGCTGCGTGGGGCGTTCTCGCGCGCACGTGCCGTTCGATAGGATTGTCCTGGAATTGGCCAGGAAATTATTTTCGTTTGCCGAAATTGGTTTCGTCGGTCGTGCTTCGTCGGTGATTAACGTTAAAAGTATGGGTAAACTTTCCGATTGCGAACCGATGGCAGATCGATGTTTGCTCGAACGATAAATGTCCACGTAATAATAACCGTTCGCGTACTCCCGATCAAGTATTTGTTTTCCTCCCCTCCGGCGCGCGCGGTGTACACTTTCGTATCGATCGATATTACGATCGCTTTTGTAATACGTGTCGCTCGACGATTAACGCGTGGCTCGACGCCGTTTGCGAATTAGGCGTTCGCCGTGGAGATCGACAATATATTTTTGAGAAATCTCTGAGAAGTTGTTTGTTAACCCTTGCCTTACGATCTTCTTTTCAATTTTAACACAGAATTACCAAAATGATTATAGATGTCAAACAGGTGTACTTTTAGAGACTCAAACGATTCTTCGTGAAATACACAAATAAAAAGCTCGCACACCCTGTAACAAATTCATATTCCCAGTCCTTCCACACGATTATGATGAACAAAAGAATCGTAAAAGAAGCTGATATATTTAGGAAAAAAAAAAAAAAAGCGCGAACCAATTTCCGCTCTCGACGTGGTCAAGCGAGGATAAAGGAAAGCGACGATAAATTCACGAAACGTCTTCGACTCGGCGAGCCCGCTCGTGTGAGACCGAGTTTCTTTCTTCCACCAGAGGTTGAAACGCAGGGACTCGAACTCGCGTGTACACGTCCTAGCGAGCTCCCCTAGCGTTTCGTCGATGCATCCAGCGAATACCCTTCTGATTCGAAGCAGGAAAAACGTGGCGGCTGAATTTCCTGGTGCGATCCGACGGATCTTTTGTCGGGGTGTGCAGTCAATCGGTCTCATTCAACGGGATTCCCCCCGTTTTTTTGCCTCGAGGGAGGACGAAGAAACGAAGGGAGAGACGGGTGGTAGGCAGGGGTGGACGGAGGGTGTCGGAGGAACGGACAGGTCTCGCAAGCCCGGCGTCAGCGTCGGTGGATGTCGAATTCACCCTGCTCCGCCTCTTTCTCCTTTCCTCCAGCTTCGTTCGATTTCTCTTTCCCTTGTACGCGCGCGCGCTCCGCGCGAGCAAGCGCGCCTCCGGCCAATTCGAAATCACATTAAGTCCGTCTCAATGCGTCCAGTCAAAACTCCAATTTAAAGTTCCCTCGCCCGGCCCTCGAGTTCCCTCCGCCGCTCCTGCCGATCCACCGGAATTAGAAATACCGAAAATAGTTCCTCGTTGGATCCGGCCGCCGACTAATTCCAGACCGACTTGGCCCGTGTGAAAGAACGCGCGCGAACATCGCCGGGCCCCCCCAATGTAGAGAGTTTGTGTGTAACTTGCGGTACATGGCGCGCGCGACCGTGTCCACCCTTCCCCGTGTCGGATTTTGCGTTGCGCGGGGAACCGCGAGAGCAGAAGAGAAATCTCTCCTCCACCTCCTCCCGGGAGACGGGGGCTCCATTCCTTTGAAAGCCGAGTAATCAACGAACGTTTTTCGCTAAAAAATCAGTTTAAAGCTCGGTTAAGGTGCGCAGTTTAATTTCGCGAATTTGTTCTTAAATCTCGGGAACTCGATGAAAATAAAATAGGCACGACAACGAGGTCCCGAAGAGTGAAATTCACCTTTCTTCCTCCGGTTCAATTTAATAACTGCGTCCCTCCCCGCCCCTTCCCCGTGGTGGTGCTCTGTTTCTCGCGAATATCGCTGGAAAACGAATCTCATTTCAGAGTCACCGTTTCCTTTCTCCCTTTCTTTAATTTTTTTTTTTTTGTGCCTTTTTTGTCTTTTGCTGTCTACGTCTACCTTCAAAGGAAGGAAGGAACGAAAAGATCCATCCCGAAAATTGATTCGCGATTTAGCGAAGCTGCACGATGGTTTCTCGTTACGTCATTCTCGCGATTGTTATCCGTCGCTGAAAGAGAGAGAGAGAGAAACGCCCAGTTGCACCATATCGACAAAGGCACAAAGACTCGGTCTCTGCCAACTAAAGTATGTAATCCCAATGAGGCGCGCTACGGCCGAACGTAACTGCGAAACTCTCTCTCTTTCTGTCTCTCTCTCTCTCTCTGGGATTCGAAAGGCGTAACGAATTTACTGGCCAAATTTACGGGCTCGTTGTTTCGCTCGAGCCCGAAAGATCGTGCTCGACCGTCCGGAGACGGAGTCAAGGAAAATGCGAGCGTGGAGCACGATCGAGACAAAGGGATTGGGAGAACGAAGCGGCAGGAGGTGGAAGGCAGGCAAAGACAACGGGACGATAAATCGGAGAAATTCTGATCCTCCACGGCGAGACGCTAATGCCCGGTTAATCCCGGGAAGGGGCCGCGTGCGCATCGAATATAAAACACGAAGAAAGTTTTTTTTTTCTTTTCCCGAGCGGAGGCGAAGGGGAAAAAGGGAAACGGTTGAAACAAACGATGAGAGCGCCAAAAGAGGGGAAAAAAAAATCGAGGGAGAACAGATTGAAAAACAGAGGTCCGACACGAGAGAAAGAAAGAGAGAGAGAGAGAGAGAGAGAGAATCTCGAAGGTTCGTTGTTTTCTGGGTAAACCATAAATCCGACGTCGAAATAATGTTTAAAATTGCCGCGTAATCCACGGGACTGCGAGCGTTCGAGTCAGCTGCGAGGAAAAGAAGTTTCTTTCCTTCGCTCTCGGACGAGGAGGACTCGACAAAAGGGGTGGGGGATGCCGTTGGGTAACGCGGTGCCGCTGAAGCGCAGCGTCAGGAAATATTTTTCCAAGCATCGGGACGACGACGGAGGAAGGAATCTCATGAATTCCCGGAGCGGAGACGACGGCCGTCAAAAGTTTCCGCGACGACGACGACGACGACGACGACGACGACGACGATGGCGGGCCGCTAGGGCCAAAGTTCCTCCCGATTGTATCTCGTCTGGTCTCGATAAAAGGCCACACTCGAACTATACACGGCCGTTCTAATTTTCCCGATCGTAATTGAATCCTCCGTTGCTCGATCCCGTGAACGAACGGGGCACGATACTTCCCTTTCTTCATCCCCCTGGCGGGTAATCGCCGATCGGTCCATCGCTCGACGTTATTGCTTCTCCGGGCTCGCCCTTTTTCGATATTTCGTTCCACCGTGTAATTCGTTTGTTCTTCCATCGGGCGACGTAGCCCGCTCCGCGGCCCTTGTAATGGAACGACCGTGTAAATTCGATTTTTCTTCCGCCGATTGAAATATCGTAAGATCCTCGCTGGATGCTTTAATCGCCCACCCCAGCCAAAGCTCGAACCGCCCTTGCCGAGGCATCAAACCGTTTTCTAAATATGTTTCCAAGTATTTATCGGTCGGGGCCGCCCCGGAGATAACAGACTCTCCGCGCGAGCACGCGTTGCAATTCCGCAAGAAAATTCACCGTTACACGCGAACGTTAACGCGGTTCACGAGTCACTCTGGTGCTGGCGGTGGTAATTGCACCTGTGATTGCCTCTAAACGAGTCTTTACGTCGGCTGTTTTTTATTTTTTTTTTTTGTTTTGTTTGGTTGTTTTTTATCTGCTTTCTCTTCTTTTCTTTTCTTTTTTGTCTGTTCACGATCACAGAGATCGAGAAATTCAATTACAAACAACACTTACATTCGACACGCACGCAGGAAGCGACGCGATCGAAGCAAAGCAATTAAATCTAAAAATAATTGGCCCGAGCCAGGGTCCACATGGGTCATTCGACTTTCTAATGTTTCCGGTGCGATACATTATCGAATGGTTCTACCGCAGTGTACGCATTAATCCCGCGTAGAACCGCAACAAATTAAATCC